>JAIUSX010000157.1:2695708-4043563 GCA_026573805.1 Hesperophylax magnus
CACAAAGTAGTGGATACATTGAACACTTATTTGGAGGTATTTGTTTACGAACCAAATCGTTTATTTCCTGTTATGATTTTGTTTATTAAAAAGGTTCCTTTTCGGGTAACCATAAAATGATGATAATATCTTCATTAAAAACTGTGTCTCAATAGTTGCGAAAAATAGTTATTTCCAGCATCTTATGTGGATGAATGCTTAAAGAGATATTATTGGTGCAATACGTAAAATGTATGCACGCAGTGTTACTCAGAAGTGAGTTACGATACTTATGATTAATTTTGAGAAAGAAATACGAGTGGTGAGTATGTTGAAGTGCAATACACGAGTTATCCATGTTACGAACTCACTTCCTGGAAGCTTTGAGCTCAGCGGGGAGCTAGATGGCTCTGGAGATAACTAAGTCAGGCAGGTGTGGAGATGGCGTGCATCACTACATCGCAGGAACCGGAACGGGGACAAAACCGGAGCGGGAACAAAACCGGAACGCTATTATCGGTCGCTACTTACTGCGGTGACAGTGACGACGCGTGATTGCAACCGC
This sequence comes from Hesperophylax magnus, assembly GCA_026573805.1. Taxonomy (NCBI): domain Eukaryota; kingdom Metazoa; phylum Arthropoda; class Insecta; order Trichoptera; family Limnephilidae; genus Hesperophylax; species Hesperophylax magnus. The sequence continues at coordinate 2,696,253 of JAIUSX010000157.1, forward strand.
TTGACTTATAAACCTCATAAGGTAATCCCAACAAACAGCATTAAAATATAATGTAAATATTTAATAATATTCCAAGCTTTCTTAATCATCTCTCAGAAGAGATATTTAACAATTTATTATTCTTGTTCATGACTTCCATGGTAGAAGAGTTTTTTTAAATGAATTATTATATTATGGGAGTATTAAAGGGCGAAATTTCGTTTGAATGATTGCTTTTATTAAATTTATGCTAACGAACTTGGTTAGGGTATAGTAAATTCATTAGTAGTTTAACATATATATATATATAAAATCGGCTGGCTAAGTCCTCCATCACAACATAAGCAACATTTTCCGCTTACAGTGGTGGTAGTAGGTGATTTTCAAATATTGTCAGGTTATTCGTAACCCGGGAATGTTTTACTTTCTTTTAAAAAAAATAAAAAAAAAATTTTTAAAGGTTCACTTTTGAACAAAATTAGAAAAAACCTTTCAATTGGTAATTGGTAACATCTTTTTATTTTTTATCATTGTGTACTAGTGAAAAATCAAAGAATGCACTGAATTATTGACCAATCATTTCCAATTTGGAAAATGAAAAATATTTTTTTTTTCTGAAATATTATATTACAGTTAGTTCCTATTCTGAAAATGACACTTAAATTGAGAGCAATTTTGAGTTCACTGAACAGGAGCAGGATGCATGTTATTATAGTATAATAGTAGATATCCGAAATTAGTATTTTTGACATTGATGAGCAGGACGACTGCTTTGATATTCGAAGACACAAAGTTTCAAAACTTATATTATGAAGAAAAAAAACTCATTTACGATTTTCGACATAAAAGGATAATCAATATATAGATATGATTATGACGAAAATTACGGAAAAATAGTCGCGTTGACTTTTAATTTGTTAATTTTTATACAGAAAAGCTGTGTGATTTTGGAAAATCTCAAATTTGGAGACACGTTTAATTTTTATTTGTATATTTATTATTCATTAACGCTCTATTGTGCTTCTTTTTACAAGGAAATTGACATTTTATTACAGTGCGTAATATAACAGTATAATTGTGTGGTACACATAGAATCAATATATAAAAAAATATAATACAAATAGTAATACTATGATTAACATCGAATACAAATAGTAACACCGGATATTGTAAATAAAGCAAAGCTTCTAATATAAAAGTAAGTATAGGTTTGTTACAAACCAGTAAAATAGGAAACAACTAAATAGTTTACTTGTAAGGTATTTACTAATATTATAAAAGAGAAGATTTAAAAAAAAAAGTTATACAAGTTTTATCGATAGAAAATCACATTAATACGAATTAGCAAAATACCAATACTACAAATTCATATGGAATTTAAATAACTGTAGAATAATTTGAATAACATATACCTGAAATGATGAATGATTAAAAGTAATATATATTTGTATTTGTTTATTATTTGTGTTTTTTACAATAAATATCCAATGTTTACAAGTCATACTGTTTTAATTTATACAACACTTCCATTAAAAGCATTTGCTTGTGGATGGAAGAGGAGTGTAGATACATTTGCGAAAAAATAATATAACTAGGTTACAAAGTAAAAAAAAATTACAAAATTAAAATCTATACAAAATATTGTATTTGGAAGGAAGAAAAATATATATTATGGAGGATAAATAGGGTAGGACAATTTGTGAGATTTTCAAGTGAAACTAGGGGAATCAGTTTTTTTGTTAACGATTTCCCAAAAATATTTTTTTATATAGTTCAATATTGGTTTTTTTATCATTAATGCTTCTAATTTCTTCTGGTAATTTATTAAAGCAATGTTTTCCTTGGAGGGTATAATGGTGCTGGGCAAAAGAAGTGTGTAGTTTAGGGCATGCAAATATATATTTAAGTCTGGTTCGATTTTCAGCTATGAATGAGTATTTATCTTTTTCTTTTATAATTTGAATAATTGAATTTTTTGTAAATAAGTGTTCAAGGAGGGGTTGTTTCGGAGTATTTAAACAATTCTTAAAATTTCAAAGTTAATGTTCAAGTTCTGTGAAAGATTTTTTAAAGTTCTGTTATTATTTTAGTTGTGTCAAGCAACTAGCCTATAATGATATAATAACAGAACTTGGATAGGACTTTCACAAAACCCGAAAATTAACGTCGAAATTTGAAGAATTGTTCAAACTCTTCGAAACAACCCGTCCTAAATATAGGAACTTTGAATTCTTCGAATACGCGTTCAGTGGAGAAGTCTGGAGGTTGTTTTAGTATTTATTTTTATTATGACTTTTTGAACAATTTCTATGGTGGTCAGGCTAGTTGTGTAAGCTGCTCCCCAACTTATAATGGCATATTGCAGAACAGACTGTACTAATGCATAATATATTGAGTATAGCTTTTTCATTGATAAGAAATTTGTGATTCGTAAGAATATATAAATTAATTTCCTAATTTTCTTTATTGTATGGCAGATTTGATCATGAATCATATCATAATACTATATAATCATGATCATCATCAAGTATGTTCTTCCATACATACAATCATCAATTTAAATAACTGTAGGATAATTTAAATAACATAGACCTGAAATTATAACCAATTAAAAGTTTTATATATAAAGCAAGTATATTCGTACATGCATAAAATCAATAATTTAAATAACTGTAGAGTAATTTAAATATCATAGACCTGAAATGGTAAATAATTAAAAGTATTAAATATAAAGCAAGTATGTTCGTACATGCCTATAATCATTAATTTGTGTGTTAAATGCAAATTAATAAAACTAAAAAGGAGAATGTGATGTACTTATAGGTAAGGTATGGACTATTATAAGAGACAAGATTTAAAAGAAGCCGATAAATAATAAAAGTCAATAACTAGCAAATAGGTCTGCGAGGTTGATTATCTTTATTGGCTGGCGTGAAGTTATCTTTGTGTAATTGAAGAATTGGAAATTCTACTAATTAAACAGTAAATAGCACAATAAAACTAGGAAAAAGATTATTTTAGAAAATTATACCTATGTACCTACCTTTTAATTGAACCTAAAGGGAATATAATCAACTGGAAGTGTTTTGAACTACACCTTCCTACAGACTACCTAAATTTAATATGATTTATTTAAATTCTGGCCAACGTTATAAATATAATTACTATTATAAATGAAATAACCGGTAACATAGTAAACAAAATCACAGTTTTCTTATTTAATTAATACACCTATAAGTATATTTTTTGTTTTGTTATTATACATACAACAAAAACAAAATTAATACAAAGCAGTTCCAATGTTTTATTTTATTATTGCATGTTCCATTCAATGCCGCAAGAAGTGCGAAATGGCTACTCGTAAAATTATTTAACAAAAAAAGCAAAGCTTGATAATTAACAGACCAACAAAGAATAATATCATATTTATTAGTAACAAAGTATAAATCTGTCATATAGAAATTTAAAAAATTTCTCAAAGCGTTAACCAGTAAATCTTACCTACCTAAATCAATTAGTATTTTTTTATTGTGCTTGTAAGTCAACAATTTGTACTAAACGTATAATGTAAGTACATAGCAAGCACTTAAATAATTAATATAAATGTTTCTGAGTAAACAGTAAGCTAGAAGCATTAGCTCGTGCGCGCTAAGTCCTTCCTACGTAAAATATATCAACTTGTTTATTTCACGGGTGATGTCTCAATGAAGAATAGCTTCCTCCAACGGATCACAGGTGGAATAATAATTCAATTTCACCTACAAGTCTTACATGTCTTCAGGTCATGCCCACGTCACGTGGACGTTCCTATTTTATTATCGTAATTAGTATGTTTTATATAAAAGTTCTAGTTCTGTCGAATTCTTGGTTTTTTGTGGAGTTCCTCAAGGGTCTATCTTGGGTCCACTTCACTCATTGCAATATTTAATGTTTGCAGATGACTTAAAACTATACTGTGTAATCAACAACCTTATCGACTGCGTCCTTCGGCAAATTGAAATAGACTTCACCGGGCAAAATCAAATTACCTAAACTTCAATACAACAAAATACAACGTCGCGTTGTCTTGTACATAACAGAGGAACAGCCGATCATGTTTGTACATTTAACCAACTGCAATATTTTTCATCACTCAGACTCAGATACTTATGAATTACGATATGACTCGATAAATCATAAAATTTATTTTTTACGTCATTTTCCTAAAGTGTTTAATTAATGTTGTGTGCTTCCACACAAAATTAATACTTATTAATACGACCTAAATATTATACCTACCTCATAAAAGTACATTACCTAAATAAATAATCCTTAAGAAGTACGCCATACTGACTTAGTTTTGGAAAGTTTGAACAGAAAAGCTTTCGACTTAACTTTGTACAATTCGTAATAAAAAAATAATCCAAGTTTGCGAAGTTTTCTTTATCCTGTCATTAATCCAGTGGTCATGGTTGTTAGTATGAACGAATTATACAAACCGGGCTGAATGAGCGATAAAAGTTTTTAATTGAAACGTCTTTCCCAGACCAAATACTGTTAAGTTAATGTCTCAAGTGGTCTTAACTTAAAGCTCCAACTCGTTGATACAGAATACGCTAGAAGATCTCAAAACTCGATCTAACTTATTACCGAAGACGAATAAAACAAGAATCTTCGCAGGGCAAGTAAAAACCTTACAATTTATCTTTTTTTCTAAATTAACGATAACAATCATCTGAAAAGCTCACGCTGATTCTGCGCTTTCTGCCTTATTGGAATAACTGTAGTTGTGACAAATAATATTATTTAATTGTTGAAGAAGATAACATCAACAACCCTCAATTAAAATACGAAACAGACAAAGACACAGAAAATAACAAAGGTTATTTATTAGTATTATTTATTTAATAGAAAAATCAAGGGGTATTATAAAAATTGTAGGATTGATATTTATATTGTTATAGCTTTTATTTTTTACTTGTATATAAACACTAGGGCATTATAATCCAAACGTTGCCACACACTTGGAATATTCAGTTGGCGTTGCATTGTTTTATCCTAGTATATCTGCTACAGCACAATGGTGACCGGGTATGTCATCAAAATGACAATTCAACACACCTCCAATTCTGTGATTCAAAAAGTGATATAAAGTCATGAAAAGTGATGAAACAAAATTTAGGTAAAAAGGTTACATAGGTAACTATTAAACCTAGTTTTTTAATCACTTTTAATGACTATATCACTTTTTAAAGGTGCGTTGAATTATTTTAAATTGCGTTTTATTGATACAAAAATGACACTTGTGCAGTTGTACAGGTGGGATACTACAGTGGTGTTGTAGACCAATTTCCTTGTTTTAGGGTCTAATTATCCCCTTATCCTACTTAAAAAGAATTGCTTGCCTTTCAAAATGTAAAATTTACGAATTCGAATCCTAGTAAACTTGAAAATATAACACCTGTCAAATTTTTAAACAAAAGAAAACACATTTCAAATATTTTATAAATAGATTTATTAATTGATAAACTATTTTTTTACATCCTTTATGGCCTGATATAATTTAAACTTATCGGTTCCAATTTTATAAGTTGATTATTATACTTATCACATCACGCATACACCCATGCACCAACAACCAAAATTAAAATATTAAATTAAAAAAAAAAAATCCTTTTTTTGTTTATACTTATTTATCTTTTTCTTTTTCGTACTTTCAATGTGAGTTGTTGATATCATCTTCATAAATGACTAAATATTACACTGTGGTTTAAAAGTTTTCTAAAATTCAATACTTACGTATGAATGTGTATTTGATTTTTACATTAATATTGTTTAATAATACGATATTTTACCTTCCTTGTATCTACATTACGTGCTGATAAATACATCAGCCACCTCTATGTACTGTGAATGTATTACCAACCATCTAGGTGCAAGCCAGGATATATAAAATCCTATATTCTATCTTATTATATCTTCTAGTTCTGGTTGATATAAGAAAGGCGATATGTTTAAATCAGGACTAGTCTAGAACATGAAGAAAATAGGTTTCTGGTTCAAGAGTTTTTGACAGTAAAATAAGCAAAAAATGTCACACGTCGATTATGATGTCAGCTATAAAATGTATTTTTTAAAATAGCTTCAATTGTTCATCCTGCATTAATATTGTAATGGTTCAAAATGAATTATTTTTTATCCAAAGGTTAACTTGTGTATTGTATCTCGATGTCCCGACTAGACCTTGTGCAGTGTGGCACTTGATGAAATAGGGGACGTCTAAAATTATTCACGTTTCTTCCATCATTCTATACATCTTAAGCCTACAGGGTAGGCACATGTTTCTATCATGATTCGAAACTGAGTCGACGCTATATATAAACGTCAGTTTAAAAAAATTCACTAGCGGAAAATTTAGCAAATATTCGCAATTCTCATTCATTCTGTAACCCACCTACATCAAAGACTCACAAGTACAAGTATATTAGGGTCTAACTGTTCACTCTGGAGCCTGAATGAATCATCTTACATTTTAAATATTGAAAGAATTTATTAAAAATTACTGAAAAATGTAATTCTCTTTTTGCCTTATTAAAACATATTTTTAAAATTAAATCAATGGCTTTATCGAACAGTGAAGTTTTGGCACAAATCGACCTACTTGTGACGGAGTCTTACTCTCGAGGACGTTACCACAACTTGGATTGTCGAGCGAGTCGTTCAAATCTGTATCTAAATTAGACCGATATAAAATAAATATATAGATATCCATAAACAGTCCTGAACAAACCTGAGGTATCTGTTTGTGCATTGATCACTACTAAGTAACTGGGTTCCGGTACAATCCAAAAGCTTCTTTTGCTTTCGAAGTTAAACTTTCCTTGGACGAAAAACTTTTCAACTTCTTACCGAGATAAAACAAAACCGACACGTTGCCTCAATCGCCAATACGAAAGTTTAAACTTGAACTGTACCTGACTAGCGAAGTGTTTTTATTTTAAGTATAGAATTTTAGATGTTTAAAATACGCTTTTTTATGTACAGTTTTAAAAAATCAATAATTCATAATAACATAATGATATAATTCAAATGACGTACTACGTTTATTTTTTTAGAGAGGAATAATTCTAATGAAAAGTTTAAGCTTTGATAAATTATGACAATATTAACCACCTACATTATTAGGGATTCAAGGAAAGGACTGACAGACAGCATCAAATATAGAACCTATCTGTTATTAATTGATTTTATTGGGTTTTATAAATCTTCCCTTATTTTATAAATTGGATCCATTACACCACAACATTTTCTTGCATTATCTCTTGAGCCGCCTGACGCAATTCTAAACCACCGCCCCACCCCCATGGAAGCGGGGGATGATTTATAATTCCACTAAACGTTCCGAATCCCTTCATGTTTGGTAAATTACCCCGTAATTAATGCCGGGCGTTAAAAGTTCGACCGCGAATTGACTGTACCGAGCTCGGGCCGCGGGCCGCGGGCCGCTGCAATCAAATCAATTATATTTATTGCTGTAAGTGCTATTATTGGCGGTCTTTGTAATTGGCACCCTTAATTTGTTGCGACAGATTTATTCGATGTTTATTTTCAGAAGGTTGTAAATAAGGTTGCCGTAATGGCACCCAATTGCCAAACTCCTCTACAAGTGTTTAGATTGCGTAATAGTAGATTTGGCCACGATATAATTACCACATGATTTATCGATTCTGCTGTATGTTTCAACGTTTAACCAGGATGAATTAAATATTATGTAGGTAGTCGTACGTACATGCATTTTGACGATATATATGTAACAAAGTTGTAAGCTCTTTAGTTCCGGACCCAGATATAGGGTATTCGCATGCATTCACTTTGCATGTATTATTATTATTTTTAAAATGTACACACACAAACGATAATACATTGAGAATAATTCAGATCGGTAAGCTTCTAGGCTTTAAAGCCGGTGGTTTAATCACATGCCATGCAGTTAAGGCTACATCCTTTGGTTCGGAAATCTCTTGATTTTCAGACCCCTGTGTGTTAGCATAATGCGAGCAATATGTAAATACAAAATGTCATTCTTTATCAAAATGTGGACCGTCAACCGCTATTTATTTTGCTGCATTTTCCCCCCAATTTTTACATCATTTAGTTCAATTCTTGTTAGATGAAACTTTGTTTAAATTATTACTTAATAATAATAACCATAAAACAATGGTTTGACAAAAACGTACTCTCATTAAATGTTGATAAAACTCATTATATACCTCTGAGCCTAACAGAGAATATTTCAAATATAAATGTAAAAATTAAAGTTCACGACAGAAATTGTCTACTTAAAATCACATCCTGTAACTCAAATTGTATACATATTAGTAGTAAAAAACAAATACAGTATATCGGAATAATTATCGACAGTAAAATCAATTGGAAAAATCAAATAAACTCCACAATAAACAGAATGAGGAAACTAATACATATATTCCTCAGACTTTGAAATACTATCTTATTAAAAATATTAAAAGAAATTTATTTTGCACTTGCGCACTCTGTACTACAATATGGAATCATAGCTTGGGGGGGTACATATAAATCATTCCTTCTCCCACTCGAAACAAATTTAAAAAATTCTTATAAACATAATCCTAAAAAAACCGTATTACTACCTAACAATAAATGTATTCCAAGAATTCGCTGTTCCCCCACTTAATTTTTCCCCAAAAATTTACGACAAAATTGCACTACTTCAGCTACACATAGATATTTTTAATGAAAATAATACCCCACTGCTAAATATTTGCATAAGGAATACTTCTGTTGGTGGATTAACTGTACCACCCGTACGAACACGAACCACAACAGCACAGAATAGCTATGTATATAAAGGAATAAAATTATTTAACCAATTACCCGCTGATAAGCGAACAGAAAAAAATACGACAAAAAAAAATGAAATCATATTTTTATAGTACCACCATATAATTTGAACTTCCTCTTATGATATATTCTTGAATTTTTTGTTATTCCTAATGTTTTATGTACATCCCATATACATTTCTTGTTTTAATTACGTACCTTTATAATCTTAAAAAATAATCTGTCTAAATCTCTAATTATGTAAAATTTTTAAGTTTAAGTTATTAATAAGTTGTCCTCTCCTAACCACAAGCGTCAGCTTTTGTAGGAGAGTGAATAAAATATGCTTTAATATGTTATATTTTGAAAAAAAAAAAAAAAAAAAAAACACGTCAAACGGTTCGCTACAACCTTGCCATCATTATTTTTTCTCATTACGTTATTTTCTCTTTCTTTTATTCTGTTTAATGTAACTTTCTTGACATTATCTTATGATGATTGGTTTAACGTTTTTATATAGAAATATTTGATGTAATGTTATGAATGTTTATATTTACAATTTGTTTTTTGTGTTTAAAACAGCAAAACTTTCTTATGACATCGCCTTGCACCGCACTTGATGAAAGAATTAAAATTATTAAAACTCTCAGATAGACGATTCGTTTCCTACTTGACTTTTTAAAATTGTTAATGGAATTATAGGCAGCTAGACAGCCTTGATTTATTGAGCCTAATCACCTTCAACATACCAACTAAAGCTACACGATCGATTCGTTTTTAAATTTCAACAACAATATCAGCCCTGAGTCATTTAGATACTCATTTGTATCTAGATTAGATGCATTTAACAATAATTTCGCAGAAATTGTAGATATGTTCAACAGCACGGAATATAGTTACAACAAAGCTAAACATATCAATAATATTTTTTTTTATTTTTTTTTTTTATTAGGTACAATATTTTTACAAAATGAAAACAAACACTTAGTTTTAAACCACTTTATTTTTATATATATTCGTCGACCGGTTTCGATTGGACTCAATCTTCATCAGGACAATAAAATATAATACTGAGTATTATATTTTATTGTCCTGATGAAGATTGAGTCCAATCGAAACCGGTCGACGAATATACATCAAAATAAAGTGGTTTAAAACTAAGTGTTTGTTTTCATTTTGTATAATGTCAAGCCACAAAGTGTTTGCTTTCTTCGATAATTTTACAATATTTTTTACAATTCAAGGTTTTCAGTAATGTAGGCCTCACTGGGTGGCTTGCCCGTGCTGAGGCCTAATAATAACTAATCTAATCATAGTACTATTTTTCTGCATTGAATTTCTACATGCATAACTAAAAGCAAACTTTCATTTTTAGATTTCTATTGCACTAAACTATTATGTATATCAAATGTTTGGAAAAGCCCGTATGGGCGTAGAATATATTAATAAACAATTTGCGCTTCATATAAAAATGATAATGTATATACCTGTTGATTCCGTTAAGTTTCGCAATCGGAACTATACCATATACATAAGTATTATCATTTTGCGAATCAGCTGGTATTATAAACCCAGTAAAAATAAGTAGTGTAATGGTGGCGTTGTAAAACCTTAATGTTGCCTAATCTTAACAGTCAATGGTAATCCGCCGCTTCCAGGATTTCAGCTGGCCACGCAATAAACCCGGCGGAATAGGTCTGGGATAATAATACCCAATATAACCAGAACGAGTGAGAGCTGTTGTGTAATAATGAAGCGGAGTTGGGTTTTAATCGGTGTGCGGTGGGGCGAGTAGCTCTCGCTCTAGTTAAAGCCTTACTTCGCTATAAACTGCGCCCAATATGATATTATTTATTTATTTATTAGACACTAAAAAATACAATTACAGGATGACTTTCACTGTCCTACTGGGAAGGTTTCCCGTTTCAGGACAATCAGATTGGTAGGTTTAGTTCGTATGAAGTAAGTAATGTAACACAAATACATTTCTATAAATTCATATCATCGGAGAAATTATTTTTTACATAACATTAAATTTATAACATGTGGAAATTACTTTCGTGTTTACAATATAAGAGATAAGAATATTTTTTTTTCATTGTTACTATAATGTGTAATAATATATTATAAAAATTATTATTTTAACTGATTTAAGACTATTTTAACTGAGTTTATAGTAGATACATATTATTTGAGCTTGTGCAAAGAGGTAAGAATTTTGGTGTAGAGGCCAAAATATTAAATAATTATATGAACGTACCAAACATTTGTTTTTTATCTGTAAGTCAGCAAATGTTCGTTCACAACTCTCCCTATGTCCAGAAGCCAATTGTTAACCGATTTACGCAGAAGGCGTGCACTTTTCGATTTCCATATATCGGGTATGAAGTTATTTTCGGCATTAAGTATGACGGGTGTCGTGAAGATGGTCGATGGAAGGGTAGTGGTGACGATGTTTTTGTGTATTTAATATATTCTTTCTTATGAATAGTTGCGTTACATCAAGAACTCGTATCACTTCCAATAATACATCAATGGTGTACATAAATGGTGTGATTTTTAAGCTTTTGCTAAGGGATTTATTATTATTTTGGTACATCCGCCCCAACCTAAGGATGCATATTCCTGTAAATAGTTACAAATGGCATATTATATTTGTTTCAGATCTTTTATCTAGATAATATTTCTAATAGCCTTTAATAGATGAGTAAGTTTTCTGATCTTTGTGGAAGTTGAGTCTATATGTTCGTGCCACCTCAGAAATGAGTATATGATAATTCCTAAATATATCCCAAATATAACACATTCTAATAGTCTAAGATCCCTTAAAGAACGACCGTCACCGAGAGGACAAAGCATAGCAGCTGTCCGTCCATTAAAACAAAGAGAGTGCGCATGCTATTTGTTCTTGAAAATGAAAAGGATAGCGATAGACTCGTGCACTCTGTGCACTCTAGACAAGATGGTACCTTGCATCTTCTATCGCATGGGATGGTTGGTTGGGACCTCTCAGTCGCACACGAGAATTCCCGGCTAGTTTTCAAAAAGTTTTAGTTTTCAAAATTCGACAACCGGAATTCGGGACTGATTTTTAGCAGGCAACCTTATACCATCGTGTTCACAATGAAATAATCTTTAATTTCATATAATTTTTATTCAATAATCAGACCGGTGCAAAATGCTTTTTCGATTTACCTGTTTATACATGGCAACCTGAGAGTTGTGACCGGAAAAGAGTAGGCAACCTAACGTTTGCATATTCTATGGGTTTCATACTTTCGATTTGTATAGAATTTTTATAATAATCAAACCGGTGCAATGTTTAAAATTTTTTTTTTTAATTTTTAATTAATCATACCCTGGACTAAAATTTGCTAGGCAAACGATATGCAATATATTTATTGACATATTAAATTAAATATAAAATACGTTTCATCAAATAAACATCTCGGTGACGGTCGTTCTTTAAGGGATCTTAGACTATAAGGTTTTGCATTTACAAATAGTTTTGTCATTGGAATGGTGTATAAGTATTTCTTTTGGCTGTCCTGCTTGAATTACACTGAAGCGGATGAATTTAGTTTTATCTGAGTTGGGGGTGAGAAGATTATTGTCTAGCCTTAGTTTAACCTTGGTTATACCAACTTCTGCTTTACTATACACCGCCAGCTTAAGGCAGCGATTAAATGCCATCAAAATGACCGCTGTACTGAGGCGCTTCCCACAGTGTTAATGGGAATCAGGGCAGCTTGGAGGGATGACCTCGCTGCCACTTCAGCCGAACTGGTGTACGGCGAGCCACTCCACCTACCTGGAGAATTCCTCGTTGCTCGGCCAGCGAACGACGTCAGCACCAGCGATTTCCTCAAAGAGCTAAGGCAATATTTTAACAACCTAAGACCGGTTGAAGGTTCCCGACATGGCGAAAGAAAATGCTTCATTTTTAAAGACCTTCCCGCAGCTACCCATGTGTTTCTAAGGGACGACACCGTAAAAAGCCCGCTTCAGCAACCCTACACTGGCCCTCACCAAGTGGTACCTCGGAACGAAAGAACGTTTACCATTTTAAACAGAGGCAAAGAGGTAACGGTGACTATAGACCGCCTCAAACCTGCGTACATTGCCCAGGAAACTAAGGGAACTACGCAAGGAATAAGTTCAACCCTTCCTTTGCCCGCTACCAACCCGGATCGCACTCATACGACCACACATTCCAGTAGGCGTGTTCGTTTCCCGGACTACTTTAACGCCTAAAGGCACGTTCAACCCTAAACGCAATCCTACTCGTTTTGATGACGAGGAGTGCTGTAGTGATCAGTTAAGGCACCACGGAGCATCATGCACCAGACCATCTCCGCACAAGCGCGGATAATAGTGCCACCATGGTTATCTGATTGTATCTTCAGCCTGTGTTGTGAACATGTGTTTTGCAAAATTTTTTTTTAAGAAGTGTCACACTTAAAAGACGTTCGTCTCCGAGCTATTTCTTCTATCGCAGCCCTCAGCAAGCTGCTGGGAAGGGGGTGTTTGTAGCGTCGAGAAAAATCTACATTAAATAATTAATAATAAACCGCTCGACCTACTTAGTACCTACTCCCGAATTATGTACCTGCAGTCCAATCGCATCGTAAACAAAGTAATCTACGTACTACAAGACCTACTTGTCTAACGACAACAATAATATCGCAAGTCGGTCTTAAACATTACGAGAACTCGCCAGAAGGTTCGAGTCTACGGCCTAGGCATAATTGCCACGCCGTCGAAAGTTCGCGAAAGGTCCAGATCGAGCGAGTGGCTTCGATTTAGTTGCCATTTAACTACCTGCTGTCGCCACCGGCCGAACAATATAAATAGGCCCGACGCAGCGAGCATATTATTAGTGTTCAGTAATTACTATCGTCGGCTGCACCTACTTACGAGTACTATGGCCTAGTTTCGCGAGCATTCATAGTATTTGTGCATAATAAACGTGAAATATTGTGATTGTAAAATCAGCTGACAACTTATCAATAAACGCTATACCTGAGTGAGAGATCTTTTCATTTATACACCACGATAACTACACTATGACTACATTCCAGCTTTTGTCTTCAAATAATTAAACTGTATCATCGGGAAAGGTGATAATGTGGTCGGCAAAGGAACTGTTACATAGTTTATTTACATAAATATTAAATAAAAGTGGTCCTAGAGTACTTCCTTAAGGAACACCAAATTTAATAATGGCTGGATCGCTTATATCGTATCGTTAATAAGTATATATATATATATATATATGTAGAATAATGTTCTCGGTTTACCCGCGTAAAGTATTCCTTAAAAGGACTTTTTACACGGACTACTTTACACGGGTAAACCGAGAACATTATTCTACATCTTTCACCCGTGAAAACCTTAACCATAACATATATATATATATATATATATATTATTATATATTTTATACATAAGTATCGTTAATAAGCACTATTTAGCTACTGTTTTCCAACTAACTATTTGAATAGCTGGCCCTGAATACCAATGAGCTGTAATTTTTTCAGCAGAATTTTGTGCGAGATAGTGTCAAACGCTTTGGCTAGATCCAAAAGATCGCAATGCATTTAATTCCTCTATCGATGTTATCATTATTGTGTGGTTTGATTGGTCTGTATTAAACAATGAGTTCCGGAGAATATATAAAGTAAAAGGTGATCTAAGAAACAACTATCTTAATGATTTTTTTTAATGGAGGAAGTCAGTGAGGCTGAGTAGGACTGTATAAAAGTATAATGTTTATGTTATATTATAAAACAGGGACCTCCGAATAACACAATGGTCCATTACAACGTGAGCAATAAAATCTTACATCACAGCACACTCTTCATGCTAAGTGCACTTTGCGATAATACTGCAGTGCATTGTATGGCCCAATTATATCTGTAAACTAGTAGGTACAGGGGACTGGGTTGAAGACAGTGGCGGTTCGTGGCCTATCTTACCGGGAGTTCAATCGGAGATTAAAAAAGTGAGAAAAAAATCCCTCATATACAGGAATAAAAAAATCGGTCTTTACCATATTATTATGTTTTACTAGCTGTACCACGCCACGCATTGCTGTGGCTCAGACTGTTTGTGCAGATAGCGAGTGTTACTTTTACATCCAACAGATGGCGCTGTTAAAAAAAAGTTTTTACCTCTCACAGGTGACATCTATAACACGCGCGTACTCGAATGAAACGTTGTGTCAAAATTTCAAAGCAATCGGTGAAAAAAATTTGGAGATTTAAGATTTTGAACAAACGAACATTTAAATTTTTATTTAAATAGATAGAAGATAGATATTTGTGTCCACTAGACCAAACGAATTTCATCATATCATTTACATTGCAACAATATTTAAAAAATGCGGCAATTTAAAACGTTTGTGGTTAATACAAAAAGGAATTTATTTATTGACGGCCTATTGGGCTTTTAAGTACATAAAAATTACAAATTTCATTTTTAACAACAGTATAAAACAATCAATAGAAAATCGAAATAAAATAAAATGATTTCTCATACATTATTTACATTTAAAAAGTGGTGGACTAATTTGGCTTTAAATGTATTAAAGTTTAAATAAAATATGTCAGCGACATCACTTAGTTCATTGCCAAACCTATGTATTCTTTCTAACACAGAATTCGTAGTAAAGTTATTTTTGTAGAATAAAATATTCCGTCAAGTATATTTTGGAGGTATATGTAAAGATAACAAATGTATAGTGTCAGGGCAGTCCAACCTACGAAAATCACAATTTCTATCATGCTGTTCGTTTTTTCATATAAAAAAGTACAATTTTCAGTAATTAACTTAATTTAAAAACATCTTTAAACACGATAATCATAAAAAATCTATAGCACAGAAAGTTCTGCATATAAGAGATTCATTTCGGACTGGCGCTCCGGCAGTATTACCTATACAAACGGGTGATTTTTTTAACAGGTAATTTAAATGGCACGGTGTTTTAAGTGTGGTAAAATTATGAAACAAGTTTGTCTTTATTTTTTTATCTTTTCACTGTACAAACGAACTTTAGATAAAACCGCCACTGGTAGAAGGTACTGCACAGCTTAGTGCCAGAGGTACAGAAGTACTACAGAGGTATCTGCCGAAGTACTACAGAGTTATCAGGTATCTGCCCACTGTGCTCTGTGCTCTGGGCCTGTGTACCGTGTACTGTCTATGGAGCAATTAGTTGGCTCAGTGACCCGCAATCCTGGCTATTTATCCTCACGGCGAATTCATGGAATTTCCTATTAACAGATTTCTTTCCACGTTGCACTTCATAACTGCTTGTAGAATGTAACAACTGTTAGGTACTTGCAACATGTTTTAGGGAGTCCTATGATACATATTATTAAACTGGTTGATAATAACTTGAAATTGTATATTATTTCAATTTCTCACCGAGTAGATAAATTTTTCGAATTCTTGGGACCTTGTTTGCAATAATTTATTCAGCATAGTATACATTAAAATTCGGTATTTCTGATCGGAGATCCGATTTGATTTAAGGCCCCGTATAAAGCATTCAAAGATGGTTTGAAAAGGAAATATGTAAACACGATTGTTGGGGGAAGCGCGCTAAAGTTAAAAAACTAATATTAACGATAATTAAGCGAAAAAGGTGAAAATATTTAATAAAACACGACTTTTTATTTGAAATAGAGCAAAAATCTCTCGAAAAATGCTAAAGTTGCATTTATTAATAAAAATGCAAAAGATACACTGTGAATTTTTTTGATGCCTATAACATATTAAATAACGTATTTTTAATAATTTTCGGAGCTTACTTTGCGATATTTTTCTATTGAGGGAATTATTCACATAATTAACGTATCGGCATAACGAATGTATAGATATTATCTTCAAAAATAACAATTTTTTTTGGAACTTAAGAACGTAAAACGTTAAAGAGAAACTTATTATAAATCGGTGGAAATTGGGAATGCGATTATTTCTTGGGATTTTTTTGTGTTTCCTCCTTTATATTCGTATCTTGGAAAGCAGATTTCAATATTTTGTATGTCTTACTTTGTTTTAATTTTCTTAGCTATTTTTAATTGATTCTGTTGTCAAGATAATATTTTTTTTCAATTTTTCAACACTATGAAAAAAACTATGCAGTATTTATAAAAAAAGTTTTCTCTTTTTATGTGAACACCGCGGAGAGTTCCAACTACTCTAAACCGTATGGAGCCAGTGAGACTATTGCATCCACATTGGGATATGTGGTGAGGCTGAAGATAGTGGGTAGGGAAAGGAGATGGGGAATAGGAAGATATGGAAAGTACCTAGCTATTAAGATCTGGTCACCAAAAACGGTAAAAGCCATTTCAAGCAACGTTTCAATTCTGAGTAGTTTTTAGCATAGCTTGGTAATTTTTTTATAACTATAATGTGAGTATCTTCCACTAAAGAAAATTCCGCCAGTGAATAATTAAAATACTCCTTCAATAGTAGGTACCTAAAATTTTAATTTAAGTAATCGAGAAACGAAAAAATTACATGATTAAGTCAAATTTATTGAGCAAGGAGGGAATTGAACCCGCGATTGAACGTCGAGATCATTACCATTCGACCACGGACGACCAAGGCTTTAATACAGCCTTTAAAATGTCACCTGGAAACAAGAAACAGCTACAAAATTCAGATCCCCTTACATATAATCCGTAACCGTAGACGATTTGCTAAAAAAATTATTTATCACATTTCTCCACTGTTTTTTTTGTACGCACAAGTTTAGACCAGCGACAGAGTAAAAGCACCAATCAGACAATGCCTGTAGCTGAGTAAAGCCTGAACGAATAAAGGTAAATTAATGGGAACATCGGAAGGGCTGCCTTGAATTACCGGAAAGGCCCGCCTGGTGAAGAGGAACTAATAGTATATTGATAATGGGTTAACTATTTTTAAACGTTCCATCACCGTAAAAATCACCCACACTGCATTGTTTAAATTAAGGTTCACATCAGTCTTGATCCGAATGTAAATACCCCGAGCGGTGGGCCTTATGAGTCTTAGAAAAGTCTAACTTTGAAAAGGTTTGTTGAATGTCGTTGTGTAAAGTTATCATGGAAACCAATAATACTTAAAAAACGTTTTTATGTGTGAACACGTCTAAAAAATATTAGTTCTCCTAGCCTATGGTACTTACCTTATTGACAAATATTTCGGAATATTTTAGAGTAAAGTAGAGAGGCGAAGGAAGAGGATTATTCGTTCTAATCGCATGCACGCATATTGCGTATTAGGAAATTACAAATTATTATGAGCATAGTTAGTCGCCTAAAATATCCATACAAATCGAAAATATCTCCTGAGTGGAAATAAATGCCGCCGACGGGAATCGAACCCGCACTTTCTTAAATCCGGTCAGGTGCTCTGAACCACTGAGCTTCGTCGGCTTATTTCCAACACGCCAAATAATTCAATATGTACAAGTACTTCAATCAACAAGTACTGCCTATTATATTTTTTCACCTGTAAACAACCAACTTTATTTTTTTGTGGGAAAGGCTTTGTTAGTGCTATATTTCCCACTAAATGGCGTCAAGATATATTATATACATTTGTTGGTGAAATATTTTGACTGGTTAAATATTATTGTTTTTTAATGATAAACTAATGATTATAAGACAAGGTTTTTGTATGCATAGCACAAATATAGGATAAAAAATTATTATAAACAATCATTATTTACCTAATTAGGCTTATAATAATTTGTTATCCTTTGTGCCATGCATAAAAAACTTTGTCTTATTAACATTAGTTTATCATTAAAAAATAAGGAAATCACAAATTAAAGAAATAACAATACAACATCATATATATATAACCTCGTATTCTTTTACCAATATGTGTTGACCATTAGTGCCCATATTACATAAGTACGTGAGAGGGACATAATGTCAACATGATATAATTTATGAGAGTTTATATTCCGGTTTAGTTTTGCCATACTGGACGAATGTATGCAAAATCGATGTTAATCGTTTCAGGAATAAATGTTTTACACGTTAATGTAAAGCGCATTCAACGGTGGACATTCATTATTCCTACCGACTACCTGTTTATGCTGTTGAATATTTACATTAATGTTAGACAGTTTGTTGAAGAGAAACTTCGATGGAAACCATGGACTTAAGAAACTAGAAAGAGCATTCGTGTGATTTCGTATGAATTACGTTGAAGACAAATCTAGGGTGAAGAGAAATTGCCTGGCAGCCATCTCCTTTTGAAATGATTCTTTTGCAAAGTGGTATAAAATTAACTATTGTATTTTGGTATTTTAGGAAATTATAACGACTTATATTTTTCGAGTTCTTGATAAGAATGGGATATGTAATTAAAAAAATAATGTAAGTTTTGACATATTTCATACATCTTCCCTCTCACCCGCGGCTTCAAATTGTTATCGAATAGCTCCGTCCAGAACCTTTTAGATTCATGTTGAAAACTTTGAAATGGAACAGAACTTACCTGAAATCCGCTCATTTGCATCAGTATTTCTAAACAGTTTGCGCGCTTAGTTTTTCTAAACTATTTAAGTAAGGTTTTCACTATCATTTAGAGAATTTCTCCCGGAAGCTTTATATGTATAATACATGCCTTTTCCATTTATAGAAAGTAGAGAAAATACGATGTTTATCCTAGAATTCACCACCTCAAAACCTTACTCCAAATCATTCACAACCCCGAGCAACGCCGGGCACACGTCTGCTAGTCTTACATAAATGGATATACATTTTTTGAGATAGACATTTTTCAGACAAACCTAAGTGAATTCAAGATTAGAATAAGTATTTTTTTTACAAGAGGTTGCATCTCAACGAATATAATTAATGTATATTAATTATTTATTTATTTACTAACAGACCATGTCCAATTACAACACATTACATGTAACAATACAGGATAATTAAAAAATATGGCAAAAAAACAATAAGATATTGTCATGTCAAGACAGGAACAAGGTTTTGATGGAGTACACGACTTCTGCCAAATTTTTCATGTAATTATACTCGTATGTATATTATTATCTGTAAATGTTACTGGAATCAATGTTTTTCAATAAACAAATTTAATTTGCCAGGCAGGTATAGGTACCGCCGCCCCGGAACCATTCATTGGATAACCAACACTTCTGCCGTAGGTCACCACAAGTGGTTCGCGTTTGGTGACTTAGCAGGGGTGCCCGGGTGCATCCACCTACTGTGTGTCGGGCCGGATTTGGAGAGACTGATTTAGGGAGATCTTTTTACTTCTCCAGCAAGACTCTCTCGACCCATCGCCTTGCACCGTAGTGGGAGGGATGGAATCAATCGTTCGTCATTCATGGACACACTCACCCAAGATTCTTCCCCCCCCAAACCTTTTTCCTTCCCAGATCTTCCTTAATCTAAAGATCTTACAAAGAATCCTTCTTTTCCTGAAAAAACCCTCCACACAGCACAGCATCCCCAAAGATAACATAGACTCTGAGGGAAATTACTTTTCTCTGGGCCTCCTGTGTGGAACTAATGTAGAAAAAAATAATTAAAAAGCCATCTTTTAAATCCTTTACATTATGAGTTAAAAATTATTGCGACGTGCGTAAAATTGATCCCTAACACAAAAGCAAATAATTCGTTAATTTCATATATATTATTTTAACATAAAAATACCAGTAGCCTACCAAATATGTAATGGTTCACTGCTTGTAATTTACATAATTATATAAAAAAATTAATAAAAATGTAATGAAAACGGAAAAGGCATTGAATTTATTCATAAAATACCATAAACTATGAAATAAATTAAGTTTAATTGATGTGCAAGTACCTACGTAAAATTCTTGGAGCAAATGGTAAAATCAGAAGAAGTATTTAGCACTTAAAATACAAATACTATTAATTATTTGAATTTTATGTATCTGTATTACACATTACAAAATATATTTTCATTAGCTCACTAGACAAGGTTTTTACTTTCATTAATGTGTTTTCAAAACTTATTGGTTTTCAAATCTCAATTATGAAAGTTAGTGAAACCAGAGAAAAAATCAAATTACCCAAAATAGACGGTATTTCACATCCGGCGTGTAACCCAAACTAATTTGGAACAATAACGAGAAAAAACCATTAAAATCAAGCAATTCTATAAAAATGCTTGCTAATAATGTTCCCCCTTTCGGAAGTTAAATGAATTAAGAATTATAAACAACATAGATAAAGTCTTTAAGTGCATTTCCTGTTTTCTCTTGCTAATATTAGTCCCAAGTCACAAGATTATGGTTTATTAAAAACTCATTTGAAGTAAGTACTAACAGTTCTAACAGTACTCACGGTACTTTTATGTAATAGTACTGCGGTACTGACCTCAATTGAATATACAGAATTCGATAATATTTTGCAAGTAACTATTATAATTGTGTTAAACAAAAACATTTTCGTAATTTACAAATTTTTATATTGTTGGATTTTTCAATTTTTTATGTGAATACTGAACTAGAGTTTAACTGCTCACAGCCGTCTGGAGACACTGAGTCTATGGCAACCCCAATTAGGTTATGTTGTGAGGCTAAAGGTAGCGGGGAGGGGAAGGATGTGGAAAAGAGGAAGGCGCGGGTGTACCCGGCTATTCAGATCTGGTCACCAAACACGGCTAAAGCAATTTCAACCATTGTTTCAATTCTAAATGATGATCTTACAGCGGGGCGAGAATGACGTCTTCCAACAATATAATTATTATATAGTATTTTAATTTAGTAAATTCTTAATTAACACAAATTCAATAAATAAAATTTACTTGCGCACGTCGAGATTTTATCCCGCGACTTTAAGATTGCTAGTCTAGAGCCCTCGACCACAGATGCCGTCAAATGTTATTCATAAAACTGCTTTTACACAGAGAAAAGTCACAGATGAAAAATATTTCTATCTTATTAAAAATCTGGTCAAATTATTCGTATTTCTGTTAAAAACGGGACTGCAGACCTTTAACAAATGCACAAATTTCGTTACAAACTATCAGTAAAAAACGAATGTGTTATGACGATGTCGGAACACGTGTTTATAAAAATAAGCGCAGCTACATGATCACGTGTTCCGATATATTCTGAATGTATTTATATTTTGTTAGGAAATGGCCTACCATCACGTTTTTGACAGGATTTTAATAAATCAGCCATACCCATTTTTCTCAGCCTATCAATAATTTTAACATTAGAAATAATATAATTGACCACAATAAAGGAGCTGAAATGATTTATTCGTGAATTAACTTTACAAAATATCTGATCGGGAAATTAGCCAATTCACTCAAAACTCAGTCATAAATCATAAGATATAATTAAAATTTAGCTGATGCAATTTAATTATCTTACGGCCAGCGTCGCGTCGCCACGTACTGACTGTGCAATATGCATTCTGTTTAATTACAGCGATCGTTAAAGGGAGGACATGCAACCTTAGATTATAATATATTACATGAAATATGCAACATTTCATAAATGGCCGCTTCAAGATAAATAATACGGCGCGTGACTGAAGTATATACCGTTCATTCGGAAATAATTATATACAGGTTCTATAATAAGCTTTAAAACATAGTCTCTTCGATATGAACGTTTTATATAAAGTTTTGTAAGATTCAAATAATT
The DNA here is from genome assembly GCA_026573805.1 of Hesperophylax magnus. Classification (NCBI taxonomy): domain Eukaryota; kingdom Metazoa; phylum Arthropoda; class Insecta; order Trichoptera; family Limnephilidae; genus Hesperophylax; species Hesperophylax magnus. The sequence goes on from JAIUSX010000157.1 coordinate 2,718,733, forward strand.
TTTAGAAAAGTTTCCAGTGTTGAAGATATTTTCAGTATAACCCTGGTTGAAGACCGCGGTTTAGAATTGAAACGTTACTTAAACTATCTTTAGCCTTGTTTGGTGACCAGGTCTGACCGTATCCATCCCCTCCCCACTAACTTCAGCCTCACGACGTATCCTAATTGCGGATGCCAAAGTCGAACTGACTGTAGATGGTTGGGAGCAGATTATTCTAAATTCTTTACCGAAACCACTCACCACCCAAGTATTTGAAACCCTGTACTAGAGAATTATGAGCCTGGCAACTGAAAAAATAAATTAATCCGTTGCCACACAAAATTACATAAATATGTAATTCTACAATAATTGCTAAAATTAATGATTTTAAATTGTAAAACTAATATCGACCATGTACAATCCGTGCAAAATTCATTGGTTAAATTATTGGCTGAAAAAAATTTATACAATGAAAGGCATAACATTCCATACTTCTATCAGTCTCAAAATTTTTTCAGTGAGAGCAATTCTGTGGTACAAAATTATATTTCAGTACATAAATAACCCTTTATATATAAACAGGCTAGAACACAATCATAATCCCCTTTTAACTTTAATGAAGGACTTATTGTTCCTAAGCATACAAATAAATATGGACAAAGAACGTTAAACAATATGATTCCCAGTTGTTTTAATATGTTACATGCTGAAATTAAAAAGTGTGCCCAAAACAACAATTGGTGAACTTACTGAAGGCTTGGCTTACTGAAAGAATTAATTTGTATGTATTATTCTAACGACTTTTAAAATTGTTATTTATGTTTTTCATAATTTTCTTTTGCTATTTTTCTGTAAAATTTCTAATTTTTTGTTTTATATCATTGTAAAAATGTAACGTTGAACTCAATATAATAAGATTTTTAATGTAAAGTACCCGTTAGACAAACTGCTAAAAAGTAGTTTATCAGGACTTTCTTGCCTTATATTTGTAAAGTGTGTAAAATAAAAAAAATAAAAAAAGTAACATACAGCTTCACAATTTTCATCGTCTTTTCCTGTTTTTGCGTTTTCGATAGTTTCCCCCTAGTGACATGAAAAAACCAACCGTGGTATGGAGCCTTAAAATGCTGGAAAAGAAGTCTCGACTCGTTTGATAGATCCCCTGTCTTAATAAAAGGGTTGCAATCTGTAGAACAGATGGGATTGCTGTAGTTGATTACCGGTATTTTAATGGAAGATGCTCCGAGGAAGTACAGTCAATGATCCCTAGTGCATGTTGCATAGTCGGTAAACATGCCTAACGCTCGCTCAACATGGTTGACATTTCTCACATGGGAATGGGTAGTTTCTTCGACTCTTCGACTTTGGAACGACTTGCAGACTTCTGTGTTTCCCTCCTACAACATGGGTCTTATCAAGCCCATATTAACCCCTCTTCTCCACAAAAAGACCCTTCACACAGCATTCCCAAATATGATAGGCCCAGGGCTTCCTGAGTGTAGTTAATGTAAAAAAACTAGTCGTTTTTAGAAAAAAAATAATAATTCTTAGTAGCTAAATGCTTAAAAAGTACAGTGTTCTGAAAACACAAAAAAGCTTCGCTAGCATTTCTAACCATGTTCTTAGTTAGTTTCCTGTGTTAGAAATCTAGTCGCTTCTGATTTAAATATTCTGAATGGAACAAGGGAATATCTTTGCAATTCCTCAAGGCATGACGACTCAATTCGGCTGAGTGCAGATGTACGTGAGATGCTTACAGCTTACAGCAGTTTTCACTTCTAAAGTGGCTGGAACATGACAGTTTCATTGCGGGGCGTCGGGGATAGATTGTGGAAATTCCTTTATCAATATTTTATTCCGCTCTCGAGACGCTCCCAGTCTTTCTTCTTTGATTTCAGACGTTTAAATAAAAAATGTAAATAAAACTTTTCTACCCTAAAATATCTTCTAACCCTTACAATAAAATGTACAATATATAATATATTATATGTTCTCAAACATAAAATTACTAGAAATTCTTCGAAAACTCTCGAACAGACCTCGCGTCCAAAAGTGTAATGTTTAATATTTTCTATTATATATTTCTAAGAAGGTACTTAAATTCTTACCTACTTAATTAAAATTATTTATTCAGGCAGGTAGGTAAAATAATATTGAAACGTTAGCAATCTAGCCAAAGTAAGGCTTGTTTGAAAAATAAAGTGGATACAGCTGATTTTCGAAGGAACGTACAAATAGACAAATGAAATGTCAAACAGTCGAGTACAGGACTAATGTCAATACAGGACTAAGCTTATGCTCAGTCAGTTATTTTTGACTACATAGTCGGGAAAAAGTTTAGTTGACGTTGAGTGATAAAATTAAGACAGTAAAAACCTAAAGGAAACTCAGGGTGTTGCATGCTAAACTGTTTACGAATTAAGTGTACTGTGAATAATTTATACGAGACAAAAATAATGAATTGGTGTTTACTGAAATTGGGTGAAATTGGTACGTGAAGGAACGAACAATGTATGGAAGAAAGGAAAATAGGATGACCAATCACTTACTACTGTGTCTCTGCGAAAGAGCACACAACACAATAACAATATATTGAGTTTCACCGCGATACCTCGAGGTAATTATCGCCACAGCAAAACGAATGATTACTTGAAACTAAGGGGATGGTAAAGTAAAAGACAAATGAAAGAGGTTTTGTAGCATCACAGCGTTTATTGAAGTCCGTGAAATTGATGCAATGACGCAGTTAGTGGACGTTATCGGTAGCGAATCATTTAGGCTGATGATCAGCACTGTAGAAGCGGAGATGAAATGTGGTGGAGTAATAGGTAGTACGTAATGTAGTAGTAGGTAACAAAAATGAATAATCAATTTTCAAAACCAATGGAAAATAAATTATGAGTACCACAGGGATCAGTCCTTGGACCTCTACTATTCATACTCTATATTAATGACATTGTGAAAATATTTTCAAAATGCAAAGTACGACTATTTGCCGATGATACACTAATATATATAATTGGAGAAAACTATGAAGAACTAATAAATATTTTAAATAATGAACTAGATAATGTATCAAGATGGTTAAAAATAAATAAGCTTAAATTAAATACAAAAAAAAAACAAAATGTATGGTAATTGGTTATAAGAAGACATTCAGTGAAAGCCAAATCAATATTGATGGTGAAATTATTGAAAATGTTACCGATATAAAATACTTAGGAGTTATAATAGATTCCAAACTCAACTTTAACAAACATGTTGAATATACCCAAATGAAAATTGGAAAAAAGATATCTTTTTTGGGAAGAATTCGCCAAAAACTGTCCGAAAAAACTGCAATCACCATTTATAACTCCATTATTGCTCCACATTTTAATTACTGCTCAACTATCCTTTTCCTGTGTAACGACCGAGAGCAAAATAAATTTCAAATTTTCCAAAATAGGGCAATGAGAACAATACTCGTCATAAATAAGTCGTCTCAACGTGGCCTCAATGTTCAAGTTTTAAAATGGCCCTGAAATTGAAATAGAATCATATAAATAAGTCGTCTCAACGTGGCCTCAATGTTCAAGTTTTAAAATGGCCCTGAAATTGAAATAGAATCATATAAATAAGTCGTCTCAACGTGGCCTCAATGCTCAAGTTTTAAAGTGGCCCTGAACGCCGAAACAGCTGTCACAATAATAAAAAACTAAAATACTTGCACGACTTAATAAAATTGTTAAATTTAATTTAAATTAAATTAAAAAAAAATTAAATGGAGTTCTACGAACTAAACACAAAAACATAATGAAATAAAACATATTAACTAAATAAATATGACTTGTGCTCGCTAGGATTTGAATCTGCGACCTCTGGAAACATAGTTATTAGTTATTTATATAGATTATTTATTCCAGATGTTTCCATGGGAGCCATTCAATACCTGAACAGCTACTACATGGGCCAGCATCTTCAACAGGAGGAAGACTTTGTATCAAAGTGCATGTCCCACCTGGACACGGCCGCTGAGGGTCTCGGCCCACAGCCCAAAAAGGAAACCACTACCACCAACGAGTCCAAAGAAAAACCCGAAGACGACCTTTCGATCCCTGATGGCAAAGAACCTGATGGTGAAAGCGAAGGTCTGCCCGCTGCAGTTAATATGGCGGACTCTACCAACGGTGTCGATAGTGTTGGAAGTACCGGAAGTATCGGAAGTCCGAAGAAGGCTAAAAGTCAGACGCATTTGGAACATTCTACAGAGGAAGCTTCGCTGCAGTGCATTCAGAGGGCGCTATTGCTGTTAAGAACTCATTTAGATACTTTTAAGCGCAGGTAAAATTATGTTCAGTATGTTTTTTAAGGTTCCCAGAACTTCCTCTCCTTCCCTTTCTTAAAAAAACCCTCCACACAGCATCCCAAATATGACATGGGCACTGAATGAAATAATTTTCCTCAGGGCCTCCTGCGTGGAGTTAATTTTAGTGTAAAAAAAAAACATTAAAGTAATAGAAAATGACGAAATAGATATTCAAAAGTAAATAAAATATTAAACGAACTAAATTGGTTAACGGTGAAACAGATGTTGACCTTGAACACGATGATATTTGTACACAAAATAGTAAACAACCTGCTACCCAAATATTTTTCCAATAAAATTGTATACTACAAGAACATACACAAACATAAAACTAGGACATGCAATGAAATCAGGCTACCAAAAAAGGACAAGGCGAATACACAGAACAGTATATTCTATAAAGGGATGAAATACTATAACGCGCTGCCGGAAAACCCAAAGTCTGCCCCAATTGAAAAATTCAAGATGTTGTGTAAAAAGCCACATAAAACAAGAAAAAAACATAGAATATTAATATGTAAAAAAATAATTAGTCATTTGTAAACTTATATGTACAAATTACTAAAATAAAATTAATAAATATAATAAAGTCACGGTCGGTGGCTGAGTTGACATCGCGTTTGGGTCCCACCCAGGCGTAGTGTGTTCAATTCCTCGGCTGGCTAAGTCCTCCATCACAACACAAGCAAAATTTTCAGCTTTCTGTATGGTAGTAGGAGATATTCAAATATTGTCAGGTTATTCGTAACCCGGGAATTTTTGTCTTTCTTTTAAAAAAAAAAAAGTGAAGTCGGTAGTTCGACGCGTTACTGCGGAAGCCGGACTTCACTGGTGGTAAAGACCATGAGTCTTCCTGGTGCTCCAGTGTGAAGAAAGCCGAAGGTGCGATGTACCGGGTTGGCAAATGATGCGAGTGGTGAGCGCATAGCGCGGGCGACGCAAGATATCCTCGTACGTACCTACCTGCGGCCTGGTGCGGGAGCGGGTGCGCGGCGGGATAAGCGTGCACGATGCGCGTCTCAGTTGCAGCTGGACGCTTGTAAGGGACTGACTCCGTAGGTACCGCGATATGGCAGCGTTTGTAATTGTTATAATTCTCGTAAATAAGATATGTAATGCGCGCGTTCTCGATCTTTATAAGAAGAACTGTTTTATTCTCGTAGCGTGCCACTATAATACAAAAAGATGCCACCAAACCATATTATGCACTTTAAAGATAGTCAACTTCCTTCTTTTTATGTTTCAACAAGATTATGTACACAAAAAACACCAAAAACTTACTTGTAAAGATGTCCCAATACTTCTTTAGTTTTCAAAACAAATGTGCTCGAATTTGCACTATTTTCATGACATTGTTCCACATTTCAAATACATTTACAGCAAGGTGGTGGTTAGGGATAAATGACATCCTGGTAGGAACTCAGCCAAAACCCAACACCGGGAATTCATATCCGAGGAAACTATTTCAATGAAAATATATAACAATGTGCAGAATATCCGTGCGGTGGTACGCATTAAAAATAAATTTTACTTATTGTAGGTAATATTAGCGATTTTCAAACGAAAATTTGAAGCAGGAAAATTATATTGCAGACACATTTTTAACAGTATCTTGATAGAAAAAGCCGCACTCATTTTTCTCCGTGCATCAGTGGAGAAAATATGTTAGTGTTAAAATAAATTAGGGGATTGTTATTTATGTTTATTATGAAAAAGCAATTTCGAAATGTAATAAATAAATTTCCATTTATTGGTTCCCAACATTGACCTATTATAATTGAGTAACAGTATGCAAATGAAACATTGTTTACGACGCAACCCTCCCAATAAAATGTTTCTGACGTTGACAGACAAGGGTACTGTATTATTTATTATTAGCTTGTTTTCTGGAATGCTCTGAATTATATAAAATGAATGAATAACATGAATTAAGGTACTTATTCTGAAATAAAAATGAAAAACATCCATTTGAAAATTTGCAGTTAAATATCACATTTTCCAACACAAGCCTCTGGTTGGTTGAACAGTCTTTGCATCCATTTATCTTTACCCTTGACGCATTAATAGAAAGTGTTTTTAATTATCTTTAATCAATATATTTATATTTGTATATAATGTACAGAAGAGTAGTTATGGGTTTGTTTTTTATCTGTATAAAATAATAGTAATCTGTATTACAGTTTTATTTTAAGATTGATGAAATATTGCACCCTTGTTCTTCAAAACAAGAGGAAGGTCACTGTCCACATGAGATTTTAAAAACTGCCCTATCTCATTTTTCCTCCCCTTGATTCAGAAAAAATCCCAGGTAACTCTGAGTGCTTCAACTAACTAGCCATAACGCCATTTCTCCGCAGGGTAGGCAGAAAGGATGGACAGTTAAACAACTCAGTATTTTTACACACTCCTTGCTTCATTCAAATTTATACATCAACCCAATGACTCATGACCCAACTAAAGTATTTGGTTTACTTGATCGTACGATAACTTCTTCGGGCGTCTCCAACTTCTTTTATCATTAATATTCACGTCATATGTTTTTCTTACACTCTTTTCTTGGTTCATTCGCTCGACATGCTTTAAATATTTAAGCGTGCTTCAAATAATGAAAATAAGAAACTGTTTACTAATTATATATTGCCGAGATGAAAAAGAAAATTATTCCAAATATGCAGGTATTTATTTATTTTAATTTTAATCACCTGGTAAATGTAATACTTTGAAGAGCAGTGAAAAAAATACCCTTTGAAGTTTATTCTTGATTCACTTGAGAACTTTTGAAGATTTGAAGTTTTAAAAGAACGCAGATATTTACAAGAAACGAAAATATTGAAAAAGCATAGAAATAATTTCTAAAGGTCCAATTCAATAACATTACTTGTAAAAAAATTCGAGAATGAATATTTTATCCAGTTTCCAGAAATATGTTTGGGGAATATCATTGTTATTTTGACGGGTTTTCAACCACTAGCAATAGTTTTCTCAGATTTTTTAATATTAATAATAATATTTGGATGATTTGGACAGCGCTGTTTTTGTGCAAAATGAACTCAAGTTTACTTAACTCGAATTTACTTAGTAAATTTAGGTTAGAAATGAGTAAGATCAAGAAAGAGACGCTTAAATGGTTTGGGCATGTAGAGCGAATGAGCCAAGAAAGGAGTGTAAGGAGAATATATGATGCAATGTGAATGGTAGCAGAATTCGGGGACGCCGAGGAAGACATGGCCCGAAAAAGTGAATCAGATACTTGAGTCGGGCCATTTAACGAGTAATAATAATAGAAGAGTACGTATGAGACGAAGTATGAATGTGAATGAGGCAAGGAGTGTGTGCCGAGTTGTTTGGACGTCCGTCATCTCTGCCTACCCCTGCGGGAAAACGGGGTGATGTTTAGTTAGTTATTTAGCTGGGCTAGACAAAATAATATTAAGTCATCATAATTTTCCCGATTTTCCCAACTTCAAAGAGTGTGTTTTTGAATGTAGGCAAAATTAAATAATATTCAGATTTTGATTTTACAAACAGACAAACGCAATAAAAAATAATTTAAAAAAATAACAAAAAAAACTTCCTAAAATAGCTTACTAATGGTTTTTTTTGCAAACTGTATTTAAAAGAAGATTTCGGTTTTTCGTTTTGTATTGATTTTCAAACAAAATTGAAAAAAAAAAAACTAAATAATTATTTCAAAAATTTGCAAGCCTTGACCGAGTGAACTGTTTGGCGGTTTTGAGTTTTAAACAATTATTTCAAATTATATAGTAAACTTTAAAATGCAAAGAGAAAGCTTGGTGGTCCCATTCCCTAAATTTGTTTCAATTATACGTCTAACCGTAATAGAAAAAGAGATGGAATAAATTTTATGAACACATGTCATTCCTGACAGATATAGCATCAAACAGCCCAAACGATTTTACATTTTTTAGTAAGTCATTCATCTATTGGATTTATATACCATATAGTCTTAAATATTATCAACAAAACGATTTACTACGATTTAGATCCGTTAACCCTTTGGACAATAGCCGGTTAGTGGCAGTAGCAGTACCACATTTTGAAATAAAGTTGCTCCTAAAGTTAGAATTTTCTGATACAATTCTGTGCTCGCTGCTTGGTTGGTACTTGATAGTTGATATAGGACAGTTCTGCACGGAAAGATAAGCAACCACTGGCAACATAGTTTGGCTGCAGATGACATGAAATCAATAATCGAATTTCAGAAGTTATGGTTTTCAGAATCGTGGAAGTTTTACCAAATCCACCATCAATCTTAGTTTCAAGTTGTTGGATTTTATTGGTCTCCAGAAAGTTAGGAAATTCTAGCCAGAACTTTATAACTTGATATTATTATGCTCGAAATATATTACCACTTATTTGATAGAAATGAAAACGCGAATTAAATAATTTTTCGTACAACGCAAGAATTCTTTAATAACTGAAGAACTCGGATCAAATAAAATTTATACGTATATTTTTTTTATATGAATACCGCACAAGAGTCCTAACTGCTCCCAACTTACGTGAGATGTGAGGGTGAAGATAGTGAGGAAGGGAATGAGATTGGAGAGAAAAAGGTTGAGAAGTAATAGGCTATTCAGATCTGGTCACCAAACATGGCTTAAGCTATTTCAACCAACGTTTCGATTCTAAATGGTGATCTTTCAACAGGGTGATACTGAACGTATCTGCCACCCTGTAATAGTACAATGTATCGAACAAAAAAATTACGCTTTAAGGGAGTCTTTGAATGCGGTATTTAAATTTCTACCTAAGTTTGAGAAGTTTCGCTAACCGACCTTACATGCAGCATCCTCAAAGATGACACAGGCCCTGAGAGAAATTATTTTTCTCGGGGCCTCCTGTGTGGAGCTAATGTAAAAAAATGAGATATGTACTTTATCCTTTAGAAATTGTTGTAGTTGTTTTAGTTATATGGAAGGATTTTTAGTTATGCTGATTTGTGAAAACTAATGAGTTAAGTAACTGGTTACTAAAAGCATTCATTATTGAAATTAGTTTATTTTGATAAATATTATTAATGTGTACGCCGGTACAGACAGTTCTAATGAAAAGCATCAACTAAAATTTCGCATCTGATCAACGTTTGACAAATGTATGTTTGAACCAAAAGAAAAAAAATGATTATCCTATCTTCGGGATCTGCTGGATGACACGGTGTTATTTATAGCTGAATAAAATATAATTTCCATCTTAAGAGCGATGAAAATTAAAAAGCGTTGCCTTGCGATTACGGCATTATTTTATTATCTATTTGACCATAAGATCAACTAACTCCCGATAGCGCTTTATTGTTATTAGTATATAAAAGGCATCTAGTGATATTAAATACTAAACGGATACACACACTGTAATCATTTAACGTTGCCGCTTAGACATATCTGGTCTTCTGGGGTGATAACCTTTTATTTTTTCCTTCCCATCAAAATGGTCGGATTTGGCACCAATATAGTCGGAACAACAGTTTAACGTGACGACTCTAGGACACATGCGTGCCACTAATCGCCCCATATTGGGCACACTCGCGGTCCGTGAACACAGAAGTGGCACTTGGCCAAACTTCTAATGTCCTCTTTCATAACGATTATTACTCTACGGAAGGGGTAGACGGGGTGGCTCCGGACACCAGAAGTGGGGTAGGTAGGGGTTGGAAAAGTGGGGGCGGGTTTGGACAACTGAAGTGGGGCAGGTTGGGACAACAGTAACGGGATGGGTAGGTTGGAACAACAGTACGGGGTAACAACATCAGTGGCTCTCTGACCCGAAGCAAACTGTTCCGGTTGAGAAATCTGTGATGGAAATATGAAGCACCTAACATCTAATGTTATGCACATATTTAATGCTATTAAGGTCAGCATAATCTCCCCATAATCTTTTGGAAATGTGTGTTATTTTGCTCAGCTATAAGAAAAGCACTATATTGTATTGAATATATATGTTGAATACTATGATTTAATTTTTGTTGAATTTTTTTTTGCAAAAATCGTTCACAAATATTAATTTTTACGCATGACAGCTGTTTCGTCTCCCATCATGTCATTATGACAAGGGTTTTAGTGGAATGTAATCTTACTTGCGAATCATAAGGCGTATTTCAGTTCAGACTCATAAAACATTTATAGCGTTTCATATGGCAAAAAGCCAAAACCATTGTTTGGTTTAATGTTCGTCATGATGCCAATGCAACTGCACATTTTGTCTATCTATATTATGTGTCCGTAAATAGGTGCAATATAATCGGTACGTGTTTTCAGAAGAAATACAGATTACTAACTGGCCCTCGTTATAAGAAGGATCTTGTATAATGGTGTGCTGTTAATGGATATCAAATTAACGTTTTGTTCAAATTAAAAAAAATGCAAGCAGATACATTCCATAACAATTTTTAGTAAGCTCTTTTGTAATTTGTTACAAATAACCTGAACATTTGAAATTCTTCTACTACCGTCACAGTAAGCGGAAAATGTTGTTTGTGTTGGGATGAAAGACTTAACCAGCCGAGAAATTAAACACACACATTGAAATTGGGACCCAAACACGATGCCACCTCAGCCACTGACTGACCGGTCAGTGGCTGAGTTTAGCAATGTTTGGCATTTGTTGAAATACGCAATACTAAAACGAACTTGCATATATCCGCGGAATTCTGGACACAATCTGTTTGGTTCCGACTATAGTTGATGTTCTCTGCCCAAAACGTGTCAATTGATGATAAACATTGATTTAAAAATCAAACGTCAACGTCACAATAATTTTGTCTTGCAATTTTTCAATAATTGGGGCTATATTATTTTTTTGCTTTTTAACAGGAAATTGGAGATCAAAGTCTGTAAAATGTATATATGGTACGTGCCTGAGGGCTTCTTTGAAAACTGAAAATTGTCAACAATGGAGCCCTGGCACCTGAGATCCCTGAGGCGTATGTGTGGTAGAACAATATAACCATGCGTAATATTAAGAAAGGGACGTTCAATAGGTTTGGGCGTGCAGAGAGAATGTACGAAGAAAGGCGTGTAAGGAGACTTTATGACGCAACTGTGTATGATAGAGGAAGTCAGGCCATGCCAAGAGTCATGTACAATGATAGAAGAGTACGTATGAGACGATTTATGAATGTGAATGAGGCAGGGAGTGTGCGCCAAGACAGAGTGGTTTGGCGGTCCGTCCTCTCTGCCTACCCCTGCGAGGAAACTGTGAGATGGTTAGTTAGTTAGTTAGTTTGTTCTTTTCACCCTTTGTCAAATAACTGCGCCAGCTAGTGGAATTACGATGCGTGCATTTTTAAATGAATGATCAATATTTTTATGTCTCGTTAAATAAGTGGGCATAAAATCCGTGCCCTTACTATCAAAAGGACCACCTAGTGCATTGGAATTCTATTGTGTTTATATTTGAATGCACAGTGAAACATTAGACGACTATTTTGCCGCCGCTGACGGAGAGCTAGAAGCATGCTATGAAATCTGATGTGAAAGCTTCAACAATTCAAGTGAAATTTTTTTCTCTGGTTATGTGATACCTACAATAAATTATCATTTATTTTACGTGTATACGTTATACTAGTTAAAACTTCTGAAAGGAAAATAAGTAATTTTAATCTATAATTAAAAAAATATTACTGAGTCTCTTCGGCCCTCTACACTAGAGACCGAAATCGTGTGAAATTAATTAATTAATAAAAGTCATTAAAAAAATTCTCTCGAATATAACATGAGTTTTAAAAAACAAAAAAAATGTTAATTCAGCTTTTCTATCCCCAAAAATAGATAAATTTCATACAATTACCACGTTTAAATTTCATATTATTGCTTAGCAAAACTAAATAAAAAATAATGAACATCTTAGCTGACTGACTTAACTAAATGTTTAGATGTCGAATAAAAATTAAAACGCGGAGATCGACAGAAATACGTGTAAAAAATAAATAAATAAATAATAAATACGCTACTAATAATAATATTTATATTATTATTAGTAGCGCAGTCCTAAGATTCTCTCAAGCAAATTTATATCCTTGGCGCAGACCCGTAAAAAATCACGGGATATTATAATAAAAAAAGACAATTTTCTATTAAAATATTGTATTACATGTACATTGTACACCCACTTCATTGATTGACATGCATTTTTCAAACAATCAGTTCAATTTTTGAAAATGACACTTAAATGCTAAGCAATTCCAATACTATTCCAATACTAGAGTTTAGTGAACAAGAGTTACAGACAGACACACAACTGAAATTAGCATATTTGAAAATTGGGTAGATTAAAGTAACAGCGAATTTTTGAACAAATCAAATTTCTTCATGAATTTGGTCGCTGGTGTGAAGGGCTATTAACGAAGATGCATTTGAAGTTGCTTAAACGTGTCCGATAATTTTCATAGATAATAAAAGTAACCAATTACTTCAGAATCTACCAGATGGGAATAGTTTGTAATTCACTACCACGCAATGTAATAGGTGTTCAAGTCATAACTAATCGTCTTGTAGTTGTGATTTAAAATTATGGAATATTGTGCCTTTTCCAGTTTCGGTTCCATCCTGATTCTGTCTCGGTTCCATATCGGTTCCATCCCAGTGCCCCCCGGTACCGGCGCGGCGCGGCGTGGCAGTGACAGGCGACAAATTGGCTGGCCTATTGAACCGAAAAGGGAAGACTGCAAGCAACCAACCCTCCGGGGAAAGGGCTCGATAAACTTCTATGTTTTATAATTATAAATATATTATTTTCATCACTTGTTTGGGGCATAGTGAGGAGATGCAGAGATTTAAAAGAAAACGGTAAGAATCTGCAAAAGCTTGATTTGTAATACGTGTTACAAAATAATAATGAATAAATAAATAATTAAAATGTATGTTGGGTTATTTATCGAGTATGTTTTATTGTTGCTGTATTGTACAAAACCAAAAATAGTTTTTTAATAGCAAGATTCGCTTCAGACGTGATGGCTTGACGGCTCTGTTGAATTATATTTGCAATTATAATGCATTTCTTAACCATTTTAAGAAAATAGATAATTCTATCTTTCAGATTTTTATATTTGAAATATACTTCCATGTTTATAAATTGGATTATTTTGATTTAAAACGTGAAAAAAATTGAATAATAAAACACAATTTTACTCCAAATGTCGAAAAATTTTAAAGAATGTGAAATTTTGAAAAGACAATCCTTTCATTTAAGGAATCTGCAAGAAAACTGTCACCTCACTTTTTATCTCGTTTATACAAGAAAAATCATTATAATAATTCACAGAAACAGTCGGCGCAATATAAATATTGATTTCGATGATTCATATTTACCTACGCAAGCATAAAACATTTGTGTTTGTAATAAACATCACTTTCATATAATTCTTGGTAAATTCACGTGGTAACAGTCAATCAAAAAATAATATGTCCAAAATAACCTCACTTTTTCAAGACGGGAATTTCACGTGTGAGTCTGCTGAAATGCAACGTTGTCAATTCTTTCGTAGTTCGGTTACAGACTTTTTTTATTAGTACCAAATTGAATCTAAGCTTTTTCAGTATATATTTAATGTGTTATTAAAACATGAAAAGTATTTTAACAAAGTAACTCAACACTCTTGGTATAAAATTCTAATATTTTACGGAAAACTTTGTTACGGACAAAGCTTATTTTGAATTATTTAATGTAGATGACATACCTATTTAATGTACATGACAAACCCTTAATGTACACGACATATCTATTTAATGTACACGACATATCTATTTAATGTACACGACATACTCATTTAATGTACACGACATACCTTTTTATCTTGTTACCGTTTTTTAAACGAACGACAAAAAAGTTTATTTATAAGAGTGTGCTTACCTTCTGTAAGAAATTGTCAATCTAATTCTTCTATTCATTTTCACAGATGCTGTATCTATATAGGTACATAGCTTTTGTTTTACTCTACTTTTATTTAACAGTTATTTCCACAGTCACTAGCAATTTTCCTAAGGTGATAAAAATTTTAATATGGTATCGTAAAAATTTCCATTTCTACACAAGAATAAGTTTCCGTTAAAAACACTTTTGTAGTAAACTGATGTTGCGGTTTATTTCCATATGAAAGTAGCCAAGCAAATAAGTTTTACTACCGTTTGGTTCTATGGTTTTGGAGGCATTGGAATGGTCTACACTAGATGATTCTCCAAGACATCGCCAAATCGAAATGACCTAACTAAACTATTTTTGACGAAAAATATCATTGTGGGATGGAAAGACGAATTAACGTATAAAGAACGAGTAAAAAGTGGCCCACACTACCGTTAAACTGTTCTGGGTGATGTCTTGGTTGGGAAAGAGAAACGTAGGTTTCCTACGATGAGATGAACTCCCAATTAATATTATAATAAACTCTCTAGAAGTTATAGTGATTTATTTTTGGAGTATTATGCCGTGATATTCATATTTGAGTCCTTTGATATGATTGTCGCAATAAACTTTTGATAACTATTTTTTATTGTACTGCCCAACATATGCATAGTAATTCAATGACCCGATATTATTTACTGACTTCTTAACTGCATTATTTCCGCTAAGCGTCACATAAAATTGTTATGTTTACACATTGAAGATTCCACAAACCATGCATAAACGCATAAGTATTTTCTTTTGAACAAAAATAGGTAGCACCATGTCTTTGACATCGACATTTTTTCAGATTCAAATTCTAATCCAATAATTTTAATTGTTTTTTTTTAATTTAACATTGCGCATACATACAGACACATACACACACCCTCACACATACATTACACACACACCTATATACTACTAATAGGTAATTAAGTTATAAATATACCACTTAGCAGACATTACAAGGAAACATATCATAGGTACCCAACAGGAAGTATCTTATTCATGTATATTGTTTCGTTCTGTAAATCATGTACTGTTTGTTATGGCAATGTCGGTACATGTGTTCTAAAAAATTAGAATATTTGCGCATTTCGTCATTGTGTACCATCAAGACAAACGCTGGAGCATGAACACGTCTTTTATTATGAATACACTAACACGTTTATTAGGAAACGGCATGCTATCTCGTTTTTAATAGGATTTTAATAAATCGGCAATACTTGTTTTTATCCATGTAGATTAAAAAGTCGTGAAATATCAAAATGGTTCCTACTTGTGTGAAATAATAATTTAAAAAACTGACAAAAGTGGAGAACAAAATAAGGCAAGCAATTTATTACAAAACGTATTTACACCAAAGTGCATTATTGGGCTAAACAAGCATAATCATTGTTTTGATTTCATTAAAATTATACTGTAAATCTGACAAATGTAATTATTCCACGTTCAGAGCATTCGACGCTTACCTCATAATTTTAACACTTGTATGGGACTAGGATGGGTTGTTTCACAAAATTTGAACAATTCATCGCATTTAATCGTTGCATTTCAAGTTCTGCGAAAGTCCTATTAAATATTGATTATTTTATCATTATAAGCTAGTTACTTGACGGAACTGAAATAAAACAGAACTTGAAAAAATCTTTTACCGAACTAAAAAAATAACTTTTAAATGTGAAGAATTGTTTAAATTCTCTTAAACAACCCGTCCTTAGAATCTATTCAGCATATTAATACTGTTATTATGTGTACGAACGTGTGTTATAAAATATATTTTGACAATTCCATTTAAGGCGATGTACTACCTAGTAATGCAACATCATGTGTTTTTGGTTTGAAAATTTGATCGCTTAGAAATGGTTTAGCTACTTCAATTAAGTATTACGAGGAGAACATATCTTGACCTTTGAAGTAATCGAGTATTTTTTTATAAATTTTTTATAAGCCCTGAAAAAAATAATGTATCAGCCCTATAAAAATTATTTTTTAGTTCAAAATTTCCTACTTCCGAACCCATTTTCGGTTATGGTTTTGTTGCATAATGTGGAAAAATAAGTTCTTTATAAAATGATCGTAAAACATTTAAATATTTGTCCGCAAAAAAAAATAAAAACCACTTTACGGCCATGTTTATTTCTTGGATGAATCAAAAAGGCAGATAGTGTTAAGACGAAGTTTAAACCTTATCCCCACTTACATAAGGGGTATTATTGTTAGTGGCTTGATTAAAAATGTTAAAGAAGTAGTGCATCGCCTTAACGCCGATTCGGTACAAGGCCGTCCTGCGAACCAATTTTATCGTTATTTCATTTTTTGCCCGCCATGCCAAATAATACATTCCCGGTTGTTATATAATTTTAAGATTCGAAAAATTTTCAACCCTGTTGACATAAGCTATTACAACCCATACAAGTGAACTTTTGTAAAAACCGTTCAACCAATTCCACATTTATTTAACAAACCCAACAAAAATATGTCATATAATAAAGTGCATTCAAAAATTGCAATTTTGCAAATTTTTTGGTGCTTTCCTGTTATATCGACGCGCCATCGTTCGTTTGTTTTATACACTGGTTCTCTTAACCTGTCACATTTAACAATTAAAATATTTTTAATAGGTTAATAAAATATGTTATTACTTATTTAAAATTGATGAAAAGTACCAATTTTGGTATACGGAAGAAAATAAATTTACTACAGTATGAGATTCTGACATCAGAAGCTGAGCTCCTAACTCGCGGGGATCAGAATCGTCTCTGCAATAACTCAGCATCAGACCATGAGTGAGAATCGCACATGGACCTATTCACACTGTACTCGTACTGCATGCAAATCCCCTGCAATCTGCAACTCTCCGCACTAGAGCCCCTGTATAGACAGACTAATAATGAGCTATGACCCTCGCACCCCAAACAACGAGGGATGCAAATGTCTGAACGGAAAACAATAGCTTTCGTTCAGAAGTTTCGTGTACAGTTTCAAAGGAATAAGAATTGCAGTTATTTAGCTGTCATCGAAGTAATAAGTACAATCCAAAATAAAGTGGTTAAAAACAAAGCAACTTTTCATTTAAACATAATTTCATGAAGCAAAGGGTTTGCTTTCTTAGATAATTCAAAATAAATAAGTAGATTTGAGTTAAATTTTACTTTTGAGTTTCTTTGCCGGCTCCTAAGGCTGGGAACACATCATTCACGTTAATTACCATATTTTGTTATCACGCTTTAAGAATGTTTTGATTCTCGATTTTTGCAAGCGATTTAAATAACCAAACATACATCTATTGTTAAAAATAAACATTCAATACTAATTTTGTATTTTAAGATATTTTTTCTTTTCGCTTATTCTTATAAGGATAAAATTGTATATTTAACTAAAGCTTCTAACAGGAATTCAATCTTAACACTTTTTTCCTTCTATAAAATAATATGTTGTAGAATGAAACAATGTAATATGAAGTTATCATATAAATTAAATTTGTCAATTTGACTGGCCTAAAACAGGATCCATTCCTAGTTGACTAGTCAAAGTTTTCGCATATGTTTTGTTGTATAAATTTTTGTGAAAATTATTATTATTATTATTAAGAATCTGGAAAATAATCGCCTCAGAACAAGGTGGAGAAATAATTTATTTTAAGTTCACTTCTGAAAAACTTCTAACTTAATATTATAACAAAGCCTATTAAAAAAATACATTTTTGAACCCGTCTAGGCATAAAACCTTTCTTTACTTTCCGCTTCAAAACATACCCAAATTGGAAATGCCATAGCCCCACTGGTTCCAGATTGTTGGAGGGGACTATAAACAGTTATATTACTATTACAATTATTGTGCCGAAACTGGCCACAAGATACCACATGGCAGAACATATGTTCTAGAACAGCATAACATAATAAGTCTAATGCAAGGCCTCTAAGTCTATAACAGCTAGGTAACATTTTAAACACACATATGAGATGAAAATTGTGAAGTGCATATGACGCGGTTCTATTTTTACAAAGAACATTAACTTTAAATTCTGTAAATTTAAATGATTCACCACCTCATGGAAAATAAGAATCTAGAAAATGAAAAAAAGTGCTATTGAATTAATTTTCTAAAACACTAGATATATTTAATTACTCTTTAAATAACCTTAACATTTTTTAACAAATCTATCTTTCCAAATGTTAAAATAACATTAAAAAAACTTGTAGTGAAAATGGATAATTAATATGTTGTAAAAAATATATTTATATTAACTTTTATTTAAAAATATTGTCATTACTTTCGTAGATATGGCATGCTTAAGCCATATTAGGTGACCAAATATGAATATCTTCCCTTAAGCCCTCACCTCACAATTCATTTTCCTTTATTTAATTATTTTCACATCACATTGCATTATTTTATTTGTATGAGGTATAAACACATAGAGTATGTGTGCATTCTCAATGTACCCAACTGGCCACTCATATAATATTTGTTTTTTTCTTTTTCTCGTAATACTGTAATATTTTATATTTATACATTTAGTGATTAGGTACCTACCTTTAAGTGGCTTCAGTAAAATGTGTAAATTGTTAACCTAGATACGGGCTTAGGTCTAGTGGGGTTGATCATCAAGTGAAACATTATGCTATATTAATGCGACAAGCAATAAATTCATATATCGATAAAAATATGCCGGTTCTGCTGGATTGATAAGAAATAATTGTTAGTAGTCATGATATAGAAATATATGATAATGATCGGCACAGACCGAGCTAATTAGACTTACTGATCAAAGTTAATTGAGTTATTCGCGTGTTGTTCAAGCAAAGTAAATTACAAACATAATCGTTTTTGAATTAATAATGGTGTTTGGAAACGATAAGAAAACGTTGAATACGACAAAATACTAACACATGAAATTTACATGTTTCCCTGGGAAAATATGTACATTTTAGATTAAGATTAAGATTCCCATATAATTTACCTTGAAAATAATTAACTTGTTAGTAGGTACTTCGTTGTTTTCTTCGCTTCAAGAACGCAGTATCTATCAAAAAAGGCGTGAAGAATTAATTAAGACTTATCACACGAAATCCCACAAGTGAGCAAGCAAAAACTCACTGCTTGGCTTAACTAAAAAAAATATCCACTTAGAATTATGATCCAAGTTAATTAATCATTAAAATTTCGGTTTATTTTACAATACGATAATAATACAGTTAATTGGCCTCCGAATTTAAACGATTCGACATGTTCGATTACACTACTGACAATGTGATTAGTTCAAAGTTCTAGTTACTCCATCTTACTAATTAGATTCATACAAGCCAATTCAACTTTGGTGTGATAAAGCAGATTCAGAGCCTAATTTAAGACCGTTTTAACCAAACAAAACAATAGGTTTTCACTGTTCTGACCTTAAGCGCCGCATAATATTTACACCACGTTTGTTAGTGAGGCTGCGACATTTTTAAAAATCATTTGGAATCGATTCTGAATACCCACAAGATCCGAACTTGCTAGATTGTCCGTCGATTTATTAACCAGCACGCGATTAATATTTTATCCGAAAAAAGGAAAATAGAGGATATTTCAAATTAATAAATATTTAAAAAGGTATTGGTAATTGCAACATTTTTCAATGAGATATAATTGCATTTAAAAATGAAGCAGCTGTAAGGAAAGTGAATAGAACATTGACTTATTATTATGTTAAATTATTATGTACGAATAGGCAGGTATTTACAAATGTATAACGTATAGTAAATATTTTAATCAATTGCCCGCGAAATCTATAAAAAGGCATTTTTCAATAACCTAAATACTGTTTAAAATAACTAGAAGTGGTTTTCCGGTGAATGTCTTCCATTTTCAGTTTTGCATTATTTTACAGATCAGAGGACAGATAACGTATCGTTCGTGACTAGTCATTATAATTTTAATTACTGTTCGCAAGAATTTTTTGTATCACTGTACTTAGAGGCAATACATAATTAAAATTCAATAAATATATAACGCTAAACATTGCATTTTAATTTAGAATTAAAATGTGTTTATGTAAAAGTGTGCATTATTTACATTTATAATTAATTGCGATTAATAAGTAAGTAAGTACTTTTTCCAGGGTGGAAATTCCGTATTCAGTATCGTTTATATGAAATTTCGTGATGCAGCTGTGTTTTCCAGCCAGACCAAAATAGTTTCAATTATAATTTAAATTTTGTTTATCTTGCAATGTTGAGGGTAGGTACCATAAACTCTTTTACTTCGGGCAATAAAGACGTCGTAATTATAATTCATAAAACTATTAATATAAACCTTACCTCACCAGGTGCCGTACTTGTCTTTAGTTGTTCGGTACAAAATAGCATTTCAGGAGGTAGGTATAGGCTATTCATTATTCAATTTATTAATGATTTTATACGCCGTTACCAAGTAACTTGAATAATGTGTTCATTTTCATAACGCGATTGGCCAAAAAAAATGCTACCACCATGTCACTAGAATAAAATTGACGTCAGTTCAAATATATTCAGTATTTAGACTACTTCACGCAGGGTTACCACCTAAGAAGAGAATAAGATACCACTAGTGACTAATTTATTCCCTTTAAACATAATGAATATAATAAACACATCGGCAAGGCAATCATCTTCTCGTAATCTCAATTCGTTCCTCGCTTTACTCGGTGCTCTACGACAACTCTCTACATCACACACCACACCTTTACACAGAACCAGAACCTAGAACGTACACAGAAATAATATCTACTCTTCTTCTACCGTCTACTACATCTTACACCTTATCGTTCCTAGTAAGTATTCCGCTGAAGACAGCAAGTTACGCGAACGGTGGAAAAATGAGTAGAGATAAGAAAGTCCTGATGAAGAAATAATGTACAGGATGTGTTGCATCCGGTACTAGGGAAACTCTAGAAATCCCAGAAATGTGACAGACGCTTCCATCAATAAAACCCGACATTATTTTTAGATAGATTTTGGGTAAAATGTTGACAGAAATGGACAAAAAGCCAATATTTCAACTCATAAACCACACTTATACAAGAGTAATAAAAATAATAATATTGTGAATAATTAATAATTATTAATTTTAAACTGATTTTGGACAAATAAACTATAAATACCTCTCCACTAAGCTCTGTAATTCACTTCCACTAGTAATCAATAACACGGACAATACAAATGTAAAAAAAAAAAAACAAATCAAACATTTTGGAAAAAAATACACTATGGGATCTTAAACAAACAGTACTTAATCTTAAAAAACCTCGTCCGCCTTAGCCCAGGAACCCTCAATCATGAGGACTAAGAAAAGTATTATGAATTATCTTTTTACCATAATAAAAATTTTCGTTAAAAAATTATCCATATTTTAGGTAGGTATAAATATACATTTTATGCAAAAAGGTATGAGGGGTGGGTAGAAATCTGGAGTCAGTGAGTCCATAAGTGACCGGCAGAAAAATGTCTCGGTGTGGGTTGGTTATTTAAAAAATCTATAGTTTAATAATATTTGCACACTTGACCTTCATAACAGTAGGAAGGTCACTGTCTACATACAATTTACAATAACCACCCTGTCTCCCTTTTTTTACCCGTTATACTTGATATTTCATGAAATTTTGCGCATTTGACGTTAAAAATAAAAGGATAATAATTATAACTGTCTACGGACTTAAGCTAGTATTATAATAAGTCGCTAAGAAGTTTGAATAAGTTTTGTGTATATGGAAAGAATGAACATGGAAATTTAGAATTGAGCATGAATAATTCGCCTTTGTTCTGCTTCCTCAGCAGTAATACAGCCGAGCTAAGTCCACGTAATAATAACTCAGTGCGCAAGATCCGCGATAATACCACTGTGAAATGTGGCATTTTGTACTGTCACCAGATGTGTACGGAGATATCTAAGAACTGCACAAAAGAATTACGTCTGCCTGAAAAAATTATTAGCTTTTAACGTTACATTTTATAAAAAATATCTCACAACTATATATATATCACTGTGGTACAAATAAACATTTTGAAAAATATATGCCACTGAACATAAGCCAGGTACTTTCCCAACTTCCTCTTTCCCATCTCCTTCCCCTCCTCAATACCTTTAGCCTCACAACATACCCTAATTAGGGATGCCATAGTCTCACTGGTTCCAGACGGTTGGGAACAGTTGGGACTTTTGTGCGGTTTCACATATAAAAATTTAAAAACTATATTTTATCAACACAAAACATTCACCCAATTACAATCTTTTAAATAATTCAAGAATCCAAAATAATTCAAGAATTTATTTTTGTTTTTCATTAATGGAAATTAATCACATATTATTTCTCTAATTATGAACAAACCTATATTTATGAATGAAAATGTTTTGAATTGTTCAAGAATTTATTTTTGTTTTACATTAATGGAATTTAATAACATATTATTTCTCTAATTACGAACAAACCTATATTTATGAATGAAAATGTTTTGAATTGTTCAAGAATTTATTTTTGTTTTTCATTAAAATGGAAATTAATCATATGTTATTTCTCTAATTATGAACAAACCTATATTTATGAATGAAAATGTTTGCACAATTTGGCAAACTGATTTTTTGTTAACTGACATGCAGTTTTCCGAGTTTGATTTTGACATACGTATGGACCAAATAATATGTTATTTTTTATTAAATGTAAACTTGTGTTTATAACAGATTATAACAAGCAATAATAATTAGTCTGAAATATAAACATAAATCAAAAAGCAATAATTGTTCAATGAAATACTTGAATTATTTGGCGGTTAAAAATAAGCCGACGTAACACAGTGGTTCTGTGCACCTGACCGGCAATCAGGAGGTGTGGGTTCAATTCCCATCCTCAGCGTTTATTTTATCTAGTTATATTTGCGTTTCAGGCTAATAATGATTGCTCATAATAACAAATTATATGTATTTGAAATTAACGTTCATTGATCAAAGTTTGAAATGAGTTAATATTTAAAGCATTCTGTTTTTATTAAGTAATCATTACATACAGGGAAAACACATTTTATTGCTGGGATGCAATCACGATAACTATCGATTAAATGACAAGACGTTCATCGTAAATATTACTTGTCCCTTTCTAGAAATTAACATGATACCGGTTTCAGTTGCAATGGATAGGATACAGGTTTGAAATCAATGCGGAAGTATCACCACTTATATATATATATGGGAAGTAAATACGTATGTATTCATTATGTTATTTGGATTAGTCATTAAAGTTACCTGATTTGGAAACCTGTAAAAGCTGGAAAACCATTAATTGGAAGTAAATTTTGATTGTACAACTTTTAATCATCGTAGTTATTTATGAGGTGATAAAAGAGGAACATAAAATGTTACGTAGGAACATTAAAGTTTGAGAGTCCTGTTATTTCATACATCCACATCGACAGTCAAAAGTAAGTCAGCACGGGGCTGGTGGTCGAATATAAATGGTACGTCCATTCCAAGACAAGTTGTGTACAATGGTCTATAAGTAGGTACTATAAATCTTAGTGGTTAGATTTTATGCTATTCAAATTTTTCTTTGGTATATGTAGATACTTTCGTGAATCGTTTTCATTATTATTCCGGCATATGATTTAAAATCTAATAAACTGTTCATAAATATATTCGGCATTATTGAAACATATAATTTTTTAAATTTTTTTTTTTTTTTTTTTGATACTGCAATGCAATTTTTTTCTTTTGGACACTGAAATGCTGTCCGAAACGTTGGCTAAAGAAGGAGTTAGCGCAACACGGCATAACACCCCAAAAACAAATAGCGAAAATAATTTTGGCCGTGAAAATCTTAAATCATATTTAGTTTTTTTTGTCCATTTATTTTCATCATTTTTAAAAGTTAGATGATTGATTGATAGATGATTTAATAATTATTAATAATCAGAAAAATAATAAAAACACTCTCACAACACAGTATCTAAGCGGAATGACACTATGAATATAACCAAATTTCCACTAAGCTTCATAATTCACTTCCACCAGCAGTAAAGAAAACGGATAATGCTAATGATCTTAAAAAAAAAACAAAACCGGGCTTAAATAAATCAAAGAAGAAAAATTATTAAACAAATTGAAAAACTCGTCGTGGGGACTAAAACATACAGAATTAATTTTAATTATAGGTCCAACCTCTGTTCCTGTAAGGAACTGTAAGAAAAACATTATTAAATACGTTTTTAGATTATAATTGTTATTACGTAAAAATGTATTGATACTAAATAAAATAATAACAATAATGTCCACTTTTCTAAATTATATAAGGTTCTTTACAATATATGAACCACAATATGATCACCACCCAATCAAATTTTGTTTTAAATTCTTAAATGTAAAAGCACTCAGTATTTTGCTAACATAAACAAACATAAGTATTTATATGTCGTCTTGATATCGCGCTGTTCGATAAAACTGTCGGAATTCTATTTTATACTGATACTATAATGTTTCGTAAAGGTGCCGCCAAATAATCTTACCGTCATAGTAAAAAACGACATAAAACTGTATCAGGATACCAGGAAGGCAGAAGAGATGGGAGACAAGAGGAAGTAGGTACGTATTATAACATATTAAGGAAGGTGAGTCACACTGTTTCGACCAGTAGGTGGCTCGGAGCTGACTGGAGAATAACAACCTACGACAGAGTGAATTGGAACCAGTTCAGTTGACAGAAATGGGCTTCGCAGAGTTCAATGACATCACTATCTTGTTAAAGTTTTCAGAAGAATTATCAGGCTAATAAAGGAAGTTGTAAATTAGACATGAATAATGTTGAGAAAAATTGATATTGAGAAAGAAAGTAATGCTAAAATTATACCTACAGAAATCAATGGCCTTCCTTTCTGTTCAACATCTATTATTGTCTTTTACAAGCTTTAGTTATTATTAATGTTATTTTGAACATTTTTTTCTCTTTTGTATAAACATAAGTCTCACTAAGCACTTTCTTGCTTCACTAACTAACCACCACGCCGTTTCCCTGCAGGGGTAGATAGACCACAAATCAACTCGGTTTTGGCACACACTCCTCGCCTCATTCTTATTCATACATTGTCTCATGTATACTCTTCTTGGCCCGACTGAAGTATCTGATTCACTTCATAGTGCCATATCTTCCTCAGGCGTCCCTGACTTTTTCTACCATTCACCACTTGTTAATTCGCTCTACACGTCGAAACCATCTGAGCGTCCCTTTCTTAATCATACTCATAAATTAATTCAGCTTTGCATTTAGAGTGTTTTTTTTTAACACCAACCGCATTCAGTCCTCCATTAATGTAGTTTCTTGCATTTACCCTTCTTTCAATATCTCTATCAGTCTTCTATTATTTACCATAAAACATATTTAAATATTACGTGTAATAACTAAATTGATTTTAACCTACATTAAAGCAACACGATGTACAATGTGGCCTGAGAAAGGAGAACCCCAATAAGGTTACATATTTTCTTATTCCCTTTTTGTAGTTTATTAACTAATCTATCTTATATTTTATATCTGTATATTTTATTCAATCTACCTATATTTATTCTATTGATAAAAAAATAGTGTCTGAATTTATTTTTATACAAATCAACAGTTTTATTCCGAGGTTGATGAAATTGAAAGGAAGAAGAAACTGAAGGAAGGTAACTATTTATTTGAAAAACCAACCCACCTCCTATTCCTTACTTTAAAGCAGAATTATTTAAAGAACGAATTACGTTCAAAAAAGACGAACAGTGAGTGACTTAGTTTGCCTTTTCAATATATCAAATGGCAGCCTGGACGCCCTCTGCTCTATATTTTGTTACCAAATCTGCCAATAATTATTTCTTAAACTCTCCAATTCTTCATACACTTGGAAACAAATATAGTTCAATCGATGTATATCGTTTCCAATCGGTTTCCAAATATAAAACCAATATATTAGAACTTTTATAATAAAACAATAAACATCTAGCTATTGCACCTCTTATCGAATTATTTCCTCAATGTTGACACAATAATAAGTGTAGTCTTCTTGCAATTACTATAACTGCATTATTATTTCACATGTAATTACTGTAATCATTTAGTAAAAATGTTATATTTATTTATTTATCAATTTACGAACTGGCTGGCTTATGGAGCCCGCTAGTTCGTGAATAGATAATTGAATGAATGAATAAATATATACACTAGCTTTTATGTGTCGCATAGATATTATGTTAATACAACTACTACCTAGTATGTACATATAAACTTAACATTTTTATAAACAATTTTCGTCTTTATATCTTACCTACAAACTATCATGATTCCATTTGCTTTTTGCTTGCTTTTATATGTCAAATGGTGAAGGTTATATTATTGCTTTTACTATTCTATACTTATAATCTTCACAAAATAAGACTTCAGCAATTAAATAATTTTATAAAAAGCTTAAATAACGACTGCTTAATGTTTTATTTTAAAAATCAGTTTATCTACTCTACGAAGATATTGAAATAATATGTCGTTGCTTCCACCGCAAAATTACCTAACTGACAATTTTCACTTTTTGGACTAATGATGCAAATTTGTCTGCAATTATGACCCTTACGTCCATACAAAAATATACAATTAACAAAAATATGGTTTTTAAAACAAAATTCAAATACTAAATTACCTATCTGACAGCTTCTCATTTGTGCCTGCAAAATTATCTAACTGCCATTTTAACTTGAGAGATTTCACGCATTGTGTTGCGCTGCATTCAAACTCCGAAATTGTAATTTTAAATAGAATTTACCATGCAAAGTGAACTATGACAAATATATAAGGTATTTATAAATCCATTTTATACATGAAATACACTTATAAGTAGTCAGTTGTGTTTAAATATAACAATTTATTGAACTTGTCTCTTATAGATTTTTACAAGCTAGAATATTTTTGCTACTGCCATTTTTTTTAGCAGTTATCAAATTTTGCATCATACATAATGAATGAGAATAACTTGTCTGCCGTTGATATTGAGCAACTTCTGCTGATGGATGATATTACATATTACATTTCCTTACGATGATCCTGGGTATGAATTAAATACTAATGAAATGATTATCACTGAGGAAAAAGTTTCTGAAAATCTAGATCCGGATAAAAAAGCTGTACCAGAATGCAACATTTCATATAATTCTGAAAATAACAGAGAAAGATGTATCTGTTAACCTAGATTCTGATTACAAGGCTGCATTAGAATGCAGTAGCTCAGATGATTCAAAGTCTGATGGCGATGTCCCAAGGAAAACGATTTCCTCCGAGTACGAGTGTTGACAATATTGAAGATGTTAGTTTGGAAAATGATACTAACATAGTAACAATATCTACAAGAGAAACTAACAAAAGAAGGAGAATGCAGGGAAAGGATTATATGGGTTTAAAAAACAAAATGATGGAAAATACTTGTTGAGTGAATCCCAGGCACCTATTAGTTCTTCAAAGAAATGCCTGACTTCTAAAAACAAACATTGTCATGAAGTTAATGATATTCAGAGGCAACAAATGTTTACTTATTTTTGGTAAAATATGAACCGGGATATGAAAAAAATATATATCAGCTCTTTAACAGATAGTATTCCTACAAAGCGGTCTTCTGCCTGTGAGAGTCAAGAAGGCAATATTCTCACGTTTACTACTTGAAAAATGGTGAAGAAAAAAAGCAAGTTTGTAAGAAAACATTTGACAGTATTTTTTATTTAGATCCAGCTACTATCACAAATTGGATTACAACCTTCAAAAGTGGTATGCACACACACAAATCCAATTCGAAAGTCCCACTACGCAGACGCAATAACAATACAATTATGGAAGAAGGGCGAAATGTAATGATAATTTTTTTAAAAGAATCTACCGAAGCTTCCGTCACATTATTGCAGGGCATACGTTAACTATTGATATGCAAGCTGTAAAACTTGCCCCCTGTTTTGAAAGCAAGTGCACTTTATTATAAAACAAAACTTTGTGTCCACAATTATACGATTTATAACATGGTAACAAAGGATTTCTATTGCTACCTATGGGATGAGTGTGAAGGGGGTTTGATTGCCAATATATTTTCTACAATACTTGTGAAAGTTTTAGAATCATACATAGCAGCAAACACCCAAACAAAAATATAGTTTTGTACACAGATGGTTGTGGTTATCAAAACAAAAACACAACTCTTTCAAACGCACTACTTAGATTAAAGATTAAGTTTAACTCACATTAATATATAAATAGAGCATAACTATTTAGAAAAGGGTCATACCCAAATGGAATTACATAGCTGCCATAGTTTAATCGAACGAAAACTTAAAAATAACGAAATCTACTTCCCAACCGATTATCTGGGAGTATGCAGAGAAGCTAGAATTTCTCAACCCACTTCAGTATTTAAGTTACGAATATTTTTTGAATTATGACGATGTTAATGTCTATAGTTCAATTCGTCCAGGACATAGAAGAGGTGACCCAACAGTAGCAGATTTAATATGCTTGCAATATTTGGCTGGTAGACTTAACTTTAAACTTAATTATAATGATTCGTGGAAGCCATTATTAAAGCCACCAGTTTCAACCTTAAACGACTACGCTCAACCAGCACAGCTGTATAAGAGACAGATAAAAATTAAACTAAATTGAAAAATTCGACCACCTCCAGGACTTGAAAAGTGTCCTTCCGAAATTCTGTTGGGAGTTTTATGATAAACTTTTTCATTAATTATTATGTGTCATAGAACAGTGTTATTTTTTATATTATTTTATCAAAAATCATTATTATTTGATAGACTGAAGATGTCTAATTTCTTAATATTTTATTCATCTTGTTGTTGATTTATTTTATTTTCGTCACTTTAGTGTTATAAAACGAATATTATGTAAATATTCTGTTCTGGAAGTACTAATAGGTAGTAAATTTTACGTGCGAAATTCCATAAGTGAAAAAATTTTCAAAGCAAAATTACTTATCTAACACTGCCACTACACTGTTTAAAAAAATATATTTTTTCCGAATAAAATATAATGGAAAAAAATATTCATTAGATACGTCTTTTATTAAAATAAAAAAATCAGTCTAATTTTAAAATGGGAAGGTTTTTTCGCTTTCCTGTTAAAGTACATTTTTGCAGTTAGGTAATTTTGCGGTGGAAGCAACGATGTGCAATCTTTTTAGCTGATTAGTCATTGTTTTACTTTTTATAATGTTGAGAATAAAGGTCAGTAATGAGCTGTTAAGATTCGTCAGCAATAATTTAAAATACTGAGCGTTTGGTTAGTCAACTTAAAACTTCTCAGTATGCTTTTGCAAGGCGATGATATATCGTCAAGTTAAGAGTCATAGTTAGTCAGATCTATCTACCTTATCTAATTTAGTCGGGTATGACTCCTCTATAATATGTCAAGAGTAGCACTTCTCTTTGTTTCGTTTGGTGTGTGGTTAACGAATCTGATGCAAGTGAATCGGAATTTTTTAACTGTGAATAGTGCCAACTGCTTCCAATGGAGCGAGGTATATTTTGGGGCTGAAGATAGATGGGAAAGGAATGAGATGAGGAGAGGAAGGTTGAGAAGTGCCTACGTGGCTATTTAGATCTGGTCACCAAAAACGGCTCAGTCATTTCAAGCAATATTTCAATTCTAAATTGTGGTCTTTCCCTGGGGCGATACATAAATATAAGTAGCCGCAAATATAAGTAGGTACAAAATTTACTTGCGGACGCCGGGAATTAAACCCGTCACCTCCAAATTCGTAGTTAAGAGCCTTCCCTCTCGGCCGTGGGAGTCATCAAGTATATTGTAGACTTTGATACGTGTGATACGTTCTTTATTAATTAATTTATTTTACTTGACATTATATTATATAAAATTAATAAGAACATTTAAAAATTATTTTATATGGGCAAAACGTTTTTTGTTCATATGCAAGAATTAGAGGCTAATAAATTTAAAAAATATATTTATATGTCTTTTCGAAGAAAAAATGTGACGTATAATTTTATAATTGGAGCGGTTCGTGTTGCGCAATCAATTCAGCCATTCGATACAATTAACATCATTCCTCAAAATATTAGTAAAAAAACAACATGAAATGATTGCTGCGGTTTATAGCCAGTGAATCCACCTAGATTTCACAGTTTATTCCATATTTTTAGACTCAATAAGTACTCTAGGATGTACCTAGAGGTACTACTAAGATATTGCGCAATACTTGCAAAAAATTGTCGCAAAGCGCTCCAGTGGATAAAGGTATATTCGAAATAAGTTTGTCTGAATGTTTTAGCTCTGTCTTACGAGGATTTTTAATGATGATTTTCAGATGAATTTATAAAAATAACGTTAGACATATCAAATGACACTTTTTTAGTTCCAGATAATTTAATTTTTACCCAAAAAAGAAAAATTTACTTAGATACCGTGTCGCGCGTCGGACCTGGGGGGGTCCTGACTTACCCTCGGCCAGCTCAGAAGCGGGGCATGAGACGTCTCTCTCATAGTCAGGGTTCGGGGTCAGCGCGTGGCTCGAGAATCCATATCCCACCGTCTATACAAAACACTCCCATACGATTGTTATGCCCAAATGAAAGAGGTTAGGTTTTTATGAATTAGCATTGTATTTGAGCGGCTAAAGGACATTACATGGGTGAATAACAACAGTACACAGGTTATTACATCCTAAACTGGAATTATCAACAAGGGTTCCCTAATCTCTCTCTGGGAAATAATTAACAGCTCACTCTCTCTAGATCGGCAGGCAGCGTGGATGAATTTAGGTTATTAGCGGACACATTCAAGGGTAATAGGAAATGTAAGAGACTCACAGCATGGTGTTGTCGGGTATCCTGTTGATTTGCAGGACTGAGCGCCGTGTCTCAAACAAACGGTGCCAGCCTGTCGATGTTCAAAGCGCCATTTCCGTACGTTATTGCTTTCGACGGAGCGGTGCAAATTGGGAACGCGGGAGCCGAAACGAACACACGTCCAGCCTGGTCAGAGGTCGGCGCGCGAGCGGGGGGGGCGGGGCGTAGGGTCGCCGGGGGTGGGGGAACTGTAGCGGATGTATTGCGCGTTCTTCACTACGTTTGGTCTAGCAACTAATTTGAATAATTCCCGCTCTCAGGCTGGCAACTGTAGGATCTTTTGCGGCTAA
Source organism: Hesperophylax magnus (assembly GCA_026573805.1). Lineage (NCBI taxonomy): Eukaryota > Metazoa > Arthropoda > Insecta > Trichoptera > Limnephilidae > Hesperophylax > Hesperophylax magnus. The sequence continues at coordinate 2,750,128 of JAIUSX010000157.1, forward strand.
AATCTGTTATATGACACCTCCCCCCGCGCTCGTAAAAAAAGGCGACGTGGTAATGGAGCATCAGGGTTAAAAGATCCTCTATGTGCCTCCCTTGGGGTTTTTTTGACAAAACAAGAGTTGCCCTTAGTTTGAGAGACTTGGATGGCCAGAGAGATGCCTAGCTAAAACATAATGACTAGCTTATGCCATAGGCTAGGTAACAATATTTGTGGGGAGAAATGAGGAAGGGTACATAGCATGTTTGGAGCAAATAAATTTTGGGGAGAGAGCAGGTGTGGAAACAACAAGTAAAATTATGCAATTAGAAAACAATAGACATGGTTATGCAATTGAAAGACAAAAGACAAAATTATGCAATTGAAAGACAAAAGGGCATGGTTATGCAATTGAAAAAACAATAGACAGCATTATACAATTGAAAAACAAAAGGGCATGGTTATGCAATTGAAAAAACAATAGACAACATTATACAATTGAAAAACAAAAGGGCATGGTTATGCAATTGAAAAAACAATAGACAACATTATACAATTGAAAAACAAAAGGGCATGGTTATGCAATTGAAAAAACAATAGACAACATTATACAATTGAAAAAACAAAACAAAAGACGGAATGTTAAGGTGTGATTCTAGGGTTTCATTGGTCTGGAAGCTAAGTTTGCGTTGCGTTGGTTTTTTGGTTTCGAAGAGTTGCGAAGGAAACGAGATTTCACTGACTCTAAAAGATTACATTATCACTGTAATCTGACCCATTGAGATAACACTCAGGAGTACACTTAGGTCTTGGAAAAAAAAAAAACACTTTGCTTCGTTGTGGGCGTTGATGTTTGCGAAGTGGGGCTGTGGTTTGCGGGGCTGCGGCTATGGTTACAGTGGTCATTGGAGAGAGTAGTCCAGGTTCCGTAGTTATGCCAGTACGAGTCCTATGTGCTATTATGGTGGGCACGGATCGTATGTGTTGGTTATCGGAGCATAATGTAGCTCAGGATAACTTTTTAGAGATGCGCAGTTTGTGTTTACTGGAGGGGCAAAGGGTAATTATGTTTCACCCATGACCTGGTATGTGTCACTGCATGACAGAGCAAGAGACGGTATAACTGGCATTGGCATTGAGGGCGAGAAATTTGAACTCCGGGACTAGCGTGTCCGAAAGGTAGTTCAGAGTGTCATAAAGTATAGTGGGACAACTCGGCTTGCAGTGGTGAGACAAACGTCATACATATGATTAGTATTGTCTGAGCTTTCAGGAACAAGATGGAACAAGTGTGTAGCGAGTAGTAGTCGAGGGACCTTTGTAACCACAGCGCAGGCTGCTAGGAGGTGAGGCTCAGCTTGGCTGCCGGAGATGACATCCGCCTGGGCTTCTTTTTAAATCCGGGGGGAATTATTATTAAAGCAAATTTCTTGAAGTTTACCTGCCTAGGGACCAATGAAGAAAAGTTTGGAGAGAAACAAAATGTGTCCAGAAAAAATAAACAAACGAGGTTTAGCTGCCGGTCCGGAGAGTGACGAAGAGTGTGAGAGAGAGGTAGAGAGAGGTTCCTAACTAGTTTTGATTACATAAACATTATCCTTTATTAGGATGACTTGGTGTTTGCCGAATGACAAACTGTCTTGGTTGAAAAACAACCGGCCTTCTTTGGCCTATGTTAACATACAGGTGGTAACATTTTCGTAGGATTTCAAAGAACAAGACAAAAAAATTCGTGAACGAGTCACGGCAACAGCAGGGAAACTAATTCATGAATAAAGGTTGTCAGAAAAGACAGACGATACGCCAAGTGCGTATCATACATATTCAAAATTCATGAATGTGTTTCGTTGAGGAGAGAAAAAAAAATGACAACATACGTGAAAGGTGAGGTAGGAAGCCTGTTGGTGACCGGACCAAATACCGATTCGAACTCGAAGTGAGGGCGAAATATGGTCGACAACAGATTTTCCACTTCATACATATTGCCTGAGGGCATGGGGTGGGGAGGGGGGAAAAAGGACGGGAATTGAGTTACGAAATTGCTAGAGACTGGACTAATTTCCAATTCAACCTCTATGTGAGAGTGAAACATATTCAACCAGCAGATTTCCTGACTCTTTACATTTTAATAAAGTGGATTAATTTTTAAACCGCATTTGAATACACATTGTACTAAAGAGGCTAATCTTTTGCGTGTATTTGGCAAAAGATTAGGGGTCGTTTTAAACTTCTACATGATTGTGAGAAAAGACAGACCCTAGTTCCAATTTCACAAACCTGGGATTCTTCTTATTCGTTTCCCAGACGACGAGTTTAGTGGTTTTGTGCCCATCGATTAACTCCTGCGGCACTATGCCCCATAATTGACAGTGAAGCTGAAAACTAGTCCTTTTGGGATAGTAGATATTCCTGGGCTTCTTTTCTTTTTGGAAAGCAGCAAAAACAGGAAGTCCACGGGCATTGGCGTTGAACAAAGAGGCTTCTGTGAAATACTTACGTAGTTCACATATAAAGGTTTGATATTATTTCGTTCGCACGATTCATGGTGAGTATTGTAACGTCTTCACGTATAGTGTACAAGTATGCAGTATATGCAAGGTACAACTCAATTATAGACAGAAGTCAAGGAGTGTAAAAACAGTTCCTTAAAGGAGATGACGATGTCGATATTATGTCGTTCACACGAATCACGGTAAGTATTATTATTACGTCTCCACGTCTCGTGTACAGGGTTGTACACAATTATACACAAAAGCGGTTCTCATGACATGTTAATGACACACGACCAAATTATACACAAGGGCGGTACTCATGGCAAATTAATGTCACACGACCAAATTATACACAAAGGCGGTACTCATGGCAAATTAATGTCACACGACCAGATTATACACAAAGGCGGTACTCATGGCAAATTAATGTCACACGACCAAATTATAACACATGGTTATAAGTATTAAGTAATTGTAACGAACTTCTCGTGTAGTGGTGGATTTTGTAAGGATCTCTCCTATCGCGTGACAATTTTTACATTTAAATATAATTCAACAAAAGCTAGCAGTATCATTTGATACTGTTTGCAAAGATTTGTTAGATTGACTAACTCCGTAGCCTGGAGGGGCGTACGATGGAACAATAGAGAAGATAAACAATTTTAATGTTACTTCATTGTGTTACAAGGTGCAAGATGATGGTAGAAGGTATTTCTACTTACATCGAGCGATGGGTGGGAACAGGCCCATAATGGCTTTACATACTGTTCGTTGTAGCGTGCAATTGGGTTGCAAACACTTGGTTAAATGGTGAGACAAAGGTTGGGTGTTTATATTATGCAACGATGATCGAACAAAGTCCTGTTGATTTACGTTGTGATATAATTATTTGCGTTCGAAGATCAGGATAACCGTAAGGTTTTACTAACCTGTCCCGTAGGGTTGAAACGTGAGGTACGAGACATACGTGACGTAACAGTAGAGAAAAGAAAATCGAGATCTCGTCATACAATAAAAGACCTTAATGGGTTTTACATACTTTTAGTTGAAGCGAGTCCAGTTATTTGTATGTGGTTTTATAGGACCGACATTTGGTTTTCTTTTATAAATACAATTTCCCAAAATGGATGTGTCAAAATCCTATTTTTGGTAAATGTGAGCTTGGGTAGGACGCCATCAATTTTTGAAAGGAAAAAATTGAAAAAAAATGAAAAAAAAAATTATATACATACAAAGAAGACAATTATGTGATTAATTGCTACTTGGTTCTTGCCTTTGAGACCACTATAGGGTTTTACATACTCAAGGTAACGTTGAATTGGACAAGAAAGAATTAATGGCTGTACTTGACAGGTTTTCTTTTTTTTTAAAAAAAAGGGGTCGGTATTTAACACTTTGGAATTTACAAAATCCGAACTCTTTTGGATGGCACTCTTATGAGTGATTACCAATCGTTATTTTACAAGGAACAAAAACAAAAGTGGGGTGGTTCTTTCTAACACGACGAAGGGAACAAAAATGAAACGAAAATGGGGTGACATGACATAAACATTGCATAGTGTAGAAGTTGAGGAGCAAAAGCGGGTTCGCGACTTCCCGGCGATTGTAACTCGAAGACGTGTCTCTATTCTAAAATGATCAGTTTCAGAACAGGTGAGAAAATAAAACGTAAAAAGGGAGAAAACGATTGTCGTGAGGGGAAGAACGTTATTACAGGAATAATATTTCATGGTCATAATATGTTAATATACATTCATTTACAAAGGTGGGTTAAACTCGTTTTTGACGAATAGGTTGACATGTAGTTGACACTTTACACGCCTAATTATGGTAAGACTTCATAGCTTACAATAGTTTGTGATAATACACAGTGGGTTAGTTTAAAGTTGCTGGGGTGGTGGGGGAGTTTCAACTGTCTCCTCACTTCCAGACTTTATAATGTCCTTAATATGGTAATTACCAGTATGTTTGCCAGAGGAGTCGGACAGGTAGTAAACTAAGTCCGATATTTTTCTTACAACCTTGGCCTTGACAAAACGGGGTGCCAGCTTGGCAGAGAAGTACAGGGCTCCTTGAGAGAGGGTGTTATTCCTTCTCCAGACAACATCGCCTACATTAAAAGTGATGTGTTTCCTACGTAGGTTATATCTGTCCGCACTTTTTTGGTGGGCCAGCAATAGGGCATCAGTAACTTCACTATAAATGGCAGTAAGTTCTTCCAAACGATGGGCGTAATCAACGGCAGGATTGCTTGTGGAGGTGGTTGACGTGGGGAAATTCGTGTTCCAGTGCAATGAACCGTGTACCACCTGTTCCATACCGTGTTTTAAAAAGAAGGGGGTGTAACCAGTGGTTAGGTTAACAGTGTTATTCATGGCAGCTTGAATTTTATCTAAATTCTTACACCAATTACGTTGGTCTTTGTCAACCAAAATGGCCAGAGCTGTGTTAATAGTCTGGTTATACCTTTCGACAGTGTTATTTTGGGGAGTGTACAAGGTATTATAATAAATATCTTTAATCCCGTATTTAGCAAGGAAATCTTTAAATTCCTGTGCTATAAACTGTTTTCCGTTGTCAACTATTACGGTTTTGGGTGTTCCGTAGGGTATGAAAATGTGTTTTTCCACAAGTTTGACAATGGCGGCAGCGTTGGCTCTTTTTAAGGGGAAGATCCAACAAAATTTGGTAAAGATATCCACAATGCTGAGTATATGCATGTGTCCAGAATAACTTCTGGGAAAAGGTCCGACGAGGTCCATAGATAACGATTGGAGGGGTCTATCAGCACGTTTGGGTTTTCCCATTAGGCCGGCAGGGGGTGCCGTACTATGTTTGTAAGCTTTACATGTTTCACATTTGGAGATGTAGTTGCGAACTTGCTTGAAAAGACCAGGCCAGTAATACTTCAATGAAATCTTTTTATACGTCTTGAAGGTTCCTGGGTGTATAGAGTCGGGGGCACTATGATTGTTGATGATTACTTGTTTTCTCTTTTCGAGGGGCACAACGAGTTTCCAAGAGTAATCTTCCAGGATGGACAGTGGGGCCTTACAATTGCGATATAGTTGTCCTTCTTTTATAATAAAATTGGGAAACTTTTGTTGATTGTTTTTGCACCCTTCATAGATTTTGAGATACCATTCATCTTTTGTGGATGGGGTAGAGGCAATTGTATCGATGTTTAATGCGGCAAGTTCAATTCTTGACAGGGCATCTGGGACAATATTGTCCGCACCTTTACGGTGGATGACATCGAAAGTGTATTGGGACAAACGAGAAGCCCAGCGAGCGAGTCTGCCGGAGGGATTACTTAGAGAGATCAACCATTTCAAACTACTATGGTCTGTGACTACAGTAAATTTGCTACCGTCTATGTAACCGCGGAAATGGTGAACAGAATCCAATACTGCCAGTAACTCTTTTTCGGTGATTCCGTAATTTTTCTCGTGTTTATTCAAGGTGCGGGAAAAATAGGCTACAGGGTGTTCGCCATCGGGGAATTCCTGAGTTAGGACTCCACCGATCCCTACGTTAGAAGCATCCGTGTGGAGGGTAAAAGGTAGTTCAAAATTAGGACAATTCAGGACAGGGGCTGTTTGAAGAGCATTTTTAAAGTCGTAAAAGCTTCTTCGGCTTCAGTAGACCAACGAAAGTTGCTGATACCTTTACGGATACCAGTAATTTTGTTTAATGGGGCCGAAATAGTGGAAAAGTCTTTAATGAATCTCCTATAGTAACCTGTAAGTCCAAGGAAACCTTTGACTTCTTTCGCGTTTTTGGGTCGGGGGAAATTTGCCATTGCTTCCACCTTAGTAGGATCTGTTCTCAGACCTTTTTCGTCGACAATGAATCCCAAATAACGCAGGCGAGACTTACAAAATTCAGACTTCTTTAAATTGATGGTTAAACCAGCAAATTTAAGTTGTTGAAAAACTTTTTCCAGCATTAACAGGTGTTTTTCGAAGGTGTCGCTAACGATGATGAGATCATCAAGGTAGCAGAATAGGTTGTTGTCAACTTCAGGGCCGAATAGTTTGTCCATCAGCCTCTGTAGTTCGGCGGGGCTATTTTTTAGACCAAAAGGTAGCCTTTTAAAGTGGAACATTCCCCTACCAGGTACAACAAAAGCAGTTTTTTCGCAGGATTCCGCATCTAAAGGTATTTGCCAGAAAGCTTTGCTTAGATCAATGGAAGAAATGAATTTGGCGTTGCGTAATTTGTCTAAAGTTGCGTGAACGAAAGGCAGTGGGTACGCGTCGGCTTCAGTGCAAGAGTTCAATCGTCTACTGTCGAGGCAAAAGCGTGCAGAGCCGTCTTTTTTTGAAACCAAAAGGGTTGGGTTGGTCCAAGCACTTCTGCTGGGAACTACCACTCCCATTTTTAACATTTCATCAAGTTCATTTTCTAAAAGTTTCAATTTTTGGGGGGCTAAATTGTAGTAGCGTTGCTTGATTGGTGGGCCGTTGGTTTTAATGTGGTGTTTTACCAAATTAGTTAAACCCAGTCCGCATTTTTCGAAAGATATTGATTCAAATTTGTTGATCATTTCCTTTAATTGGAGAGCCTGGTCAGTGCTTAGGTTTTCGTGAGGTATTATTGTTCGAATCTCACCAACTTGAGCGACCGGAGGTTTTTGGCCAAGAGTATTAAATACTTGTGGAGCAACGTTAAAAGCCTTCCAGAAGTCAACGCCAAGGATGAAATTCTGGGATATAGAGGGTACTATTAGAAAGTTAATTGTAACTGTGTTATTGTTACATTTAATTGGTAATGACAGAGTACCGATGACTGTCTGGGGAGCATTGTCCGCAGTTGTCACGAGTGTAGGTTTGGAAAAAACTTTAAAACCGTTGTTAACAAAAGGCAGGTGGGCATTGTTGCCAAGGCAACTAACAGATGCACCACTATCTAGTAGTCCAGAGAAGGGGACATTGTTAACGGAGAAAAGGGCATAAGGTCTTCCATCTTTAGCTTGTTTGCAACAAACCGAAGAAACATTTAAGGTCTGGTTAAAATATTTAATGTGTGATAACCAATCAGTCCATTCCTTAGACCTTGGTACAGAATGAATACCTGAGAGGTTATTATTTAGTTTTTTGGTTTTCTCGCATGAAAATTCGGTGGGGGTTTAGAGAAATCCACTTGAGGTTTAACAAAGTGAGGGTCTTGCAACCTTTCCATGTTATTTCTTGTTTTTTTGAAAATTTCACGCAGTTCGTCGCGTGGAGGAGAACGATCCCTGGAGCGATGTCTCTTTAAGGTTCTGGGTTCTTTAGCTTCCAGAAATTTGGCCTGCTTGAAACAAGTGGTAGCTAGGTGACCTACTTTTTTGCAAAAGGAGCAAACTTTTTTGTTGTCAAATTCTGGTTTTAATCCAGAAGGACGGCTTGGTACAGTGATATTGTCCGTGGTGGTTTTGTTGTTTTTCCTGTCTTGGTGGGATTCCAAAATGAGGCAAACTTCGTTTAAATGGGCCAACGACACAATTTTCTGTGAGGTGATAATGTTTTCATATCTTTGTAGGAGGCCATCAGTTATAACTGGTAATAATTCGGCTTCCGAGACAGGGTGGGAAAGTTTGATGTTGATGGATTCGGCCCTCTCTATGAATGTTGCCACAGTTTCGTTTACTAATTGTTTAATGGATAGTAACGATAATTTAATTCTGTGTTGGGCCTCTGATTTGCCGAAGCTAGTGATCAGGGCTGATCTGAGTTTATTCCAGTCCTTGCATTTTGATTTTTGTATTCGGTGCCACGGGATTAATTCTGGAGATATTAGTTCTATAAAGTTTTTCTGCAGCACGTCAAATGGAACATTTTTAATTGAGGCCGTTTCTTCGATTCGGTCAATGAAATCCAGTACATCAGAAACACCGTTATATTTGATCTTCCAAGGAGTGAGATCGTATGTTTTTTCTTGTGCCGTGATGGGTGCATTGTCTTGTTTTACTGTAACATGTGTCCTGGTTTCTTTGTTAGAAACGGGGATTTCCAAAGCTGGGGTATTGGGTGCCTTGTCTTCACTTGCAACGGATAGGTTTATTTTCCTGATGAACTTCTTGTTAAATAACAAAGCGTATGCTTTCAATGCTGACTTTGATTTGTTTAGTGGTGATATTCCTCTGTCTTTTAAGACGGCTTGTAGGTGCACTTTGGATAAGTTGTGTACATTGGGAATGACACCCATGTCCGAAGATGTAGCCATTTGATTGGAATTCATTGTTAAAAATGGTTTAAAAAAGGAAAAAAAACTCCGAAATTCTTCTAAGTCTTTTTGAAGAAAATTTGGCCAGGGGGACACTTTAGGATTTGCATTATTTAATTTTTGTGGGCACTATTCGCACTTATATTCACTGCACTCGAGGAAAGGCACGAAAAAGGCACAAAAAACAGCACTTTAGAAGCGAAAAAACACTTTTGATGGAAAGATTTTATATTTGCTTCATTTACTGGCACTGAATCGTGAGATTGAACACACGTTCTTATTATTGCGTCGAGAAAGCACTTCTTTGCAAAAAAACACTACACTTCTGAAGTTAATTTGAAACAATTCACTTAAAATCACTTTTATAACAGTCAATGCTGAAAAAAGAATATGGACAAACACCGTACCTATATAATTAATCGGGATAAAGAATTACTTGTGTTTTACAGGTTGTAGCTGATATACTTTTTAGAAATCAGCTTCGATGGGCCGTTGGGTGTATTGTGCTTTTTTTAAAAAAATCACTTCCGGTGTAAAAATTGGCTTCACAGTTCTAAATCCTGACTGTTATTATTACGGTGCAATTTATGCCGAAATTAAAACAGTGGGTTTGTTTTGTTAAACAAAGAATACAGAATCTATGTTATTGAAAAAAAACAAAAACATTATGTTCGAACTTTCGTTATCACAGCATTTGGCGGGAATTTCGCGCGTCTCTTTTATTCGTTCGAGAAGATTCTTACCGTTATTTTTCGCGGCAAAATGCGCTTAGCAACAAACAAAGTCACGACAGGATTGCGTGCATTTCTTATTTATTCGAGAAACTTCCACCGTAGTTTTTGCGGCAAAAATGCTCTTGGCACAAAATTGCATAGTACATGTTTTCAAATTGGGGACAATCGTAAAGGCAATTCTGTGCAGTCGGGAAGGATATGTTTAAAAAAAAAATTCTGCCCCTAAGTTGGTCGCCAGTGTCGCGCGTCGGACCTGGGGGGGTCCTGACTTACCCTCGGCCAGCTCAGAAGCGGGGCATGAGACGTCTCTCTCATAGTCAGGGTTCGGGGTCAGCGCGTGGCTCGAGAATCCATATCCCACCGTCTATACAAAACACTCCCATACGATTGTTATGCCCAAATGAAAGAGGTTAGGTTTTTATGAATTAGCATTGTATTTGAGCGGCTAAAGGACATTACATGGGTGAATAACAACAGTACACAGGTTATTACATCCTAAACTGGAATTATCAACAAGGGTTCCCTAATCTCTCTCTGGGAAATAATTAACAGCTCACTCTCTCTAGATCGGCAGGCAGCGTGGATGAATTTAGGTTATTAGCGGACACATTCAAGGGTAATAGGAAATGTAAGAGACTCACAGCATGGTGTTGTCGGGTATCCTGTTGATTTGCAGGACTGAGCGCCGTGTCTCAAACAAACGGTGCCAGCCTGTCGATGTTCAAAGCGCCATTTCCGTACGTTATTGCTTTCGACGGAGCGGTGCAAATTGGGAACGCGGGAGCCGAAACGAACACACGTCCAGCCTGGTCAGAGGTCGGCGCGCGAGCGGGGGGGGCGGGGCGTAGGGTCGCCGGGGGTGGGGGAACTGTAGCGGATGTATTGCGCGTTCTTCACTACGTTTGGTCTAGCAACTAATTTGAATAATTCCCGCTCTCAGGCTGGCAACTGTAGGATCTTTTGCGGCTAAAATCTGTTATATGACACCCGGCATAGATATACAACTCGACAAACTTTAACCAGCTATTCCTTAGCACATTTGGAGTAAAAAATGTTATGGGCACTTTGCTGTCCGGTAGCAATTTTTTTTCAATTAAAAACAAAAAAATTAAAAATTTCCACACTACATCACTGTCATTGGCATTGCTTTTCGTGTTCAACAGCTGTTATAAGCAAGTATGTCGAAAAGCGTTTTCGCTTTTTCGCACACACTAAATAATAATAGTTAAAAATGAGACGAATGGTACCGTGCCATTTCGTTGTGATTGTAAAAGTGCGCCAATATAGGTACACACGTGCATTATTCAACGGAATTCGAATAAAATATTGCCAGATGGGTTTTCAAACTTTGACAAAGTATAAAACAGTGGTGACATGTGGTGAAAATATGAATAATAATTTTTTTATTAAAAAAAAACGTTACCGGACAGCAAAGTGCACATAAGATTTTTTACTCCAAATATGCTAAGGAATAGCTGGTTAAAGTTTGTCGGGTACGTGCCGATACACCCTGTATACATAATTATTTAAAAAATATAATATATGATGATATAATTTATAGGTATAAAGTTCTTCACGTTAGAACAGAAAACAAAAATACAAATTATTACATTAAATGAAAGAGGATGTCAAATAAAAAACTCAAACACAATCAATTTTTTATTTCACCAATTTTTTTAATTGGCATAAATTTTAACCCGCATTTCTTACTTTTTTTATATCAGCGGTCGGGCAAGCGCGAAACCTTTCCGTAATGCATGTGTGAAACTTCATAATTAAACAGCCATTGCTTGCATCGTCTGTAACATACACTAACATCTTTATTAAAGGGGCCAATACTGGGAAACAACATTATCTTAATGATACGTGTAGGAGGCTTTTACAAGCTCTGAACATTTATATGTTCACTTATTTCCAATAAAAGCTACTGATGGACTTATGTTTTGGTAAAAATAAGTTAATTCTAATGCTCAGAAATCTCGTATCTCCTAGTATAGATTCAAAGTCAACCCGCTCACTGCAAAACAAGAAGAACGGTGAAATATTAATAAACTTTAGCAAAACATTCCTTTTGTTATATCCTAATAAAAGTTATAGATTTTAAATAAGTTGGACGAAAGCTAACTTATTTCTGTCTCAACCGTTCTTTATGCTGACAATGTTTACCGTATGACCATTAAAACAAAATATTTTATATTTGAGCAATGCATTTAAACACCGTATCACGATTCTAGGTAGGTTTATCACAAAATCTAATATAGGTAAATGCATGCAGTTTTAAAGCCATTCAGAGTGGAATACAATACAACTAACGAGGCATTATCTTCGCCATCTTTGGTTTGAAGATGTATTTTCATTGTTAATTATACAATTCCCGAGCTGGCTCAGCAAAATGTTTATCTGGAAATAGTTAACGATGTTAAATTGCTGCATTCGCGTATCCAAAACTAATTGTTCTCTAGTGAAGACATAGATTAAAAGTGCATAAACATTACCATTTGCTAACCAATTTACTTTTTCTTTTTTTTTATTATTTATTGAGTTACTTTATACAACATTTGAATGTAAACTAATATAAATAAGATAATATTTCATTTTGTAACTTTAAATGTTTTTACAAAAAACATAACATTTCTTAATAAAATACTTTTTGTTTTAAAATCACGAGCTTATAATAAATTTTAGAACCGACCGGTTTCGCTTTACTTCATTTTTTTTATTTTTTTTTTTTTATTTTTTTTATTTTTTTTATTTTTTTTTTTTTTTTTATTGATTTTATTTTAGTAATTTGTACATTTAAGATTACAAATGACTAATTAATTATTACATTTAAATATACTATTTTTTTTTCTTTCTTGATATGGCTCCTACATAACATCTTAAACTTTTCAATTGGGGCAGACTTAAGGTTTTCCGGCAGCGCGTTATAGTATTTCATCCCTTTATAAAATATACTGTTCTGGGTATTCGCTTTGTCCTTCTTTGGTAGCCTGATTTCATTGCACGTCCTAGTTTTATGTTGGTGTATGTCCTTGTTGTATACAATTTGATTCGAAAAATATTTGGGTAGCAGATTGTTTACTATTTTGTGTAAAAATATCATCGTGTTCAAGGTCAACATCTGTTTCACCGTTAGCCAATTTAGTTCGTTTAACATTTTATTTATTTTTGAATATCTATTTCGTCTGAGTATTGTTCTCATTGCCCTATTTTGGAGAATTTGAAATTTATTTTGCTCTCGGTCGTTACACAGGAAAAGGATAGTTGAGCAGTAATTAAAATGTGGAGCAATAATGGAGTTATAAATGGTGATTGCAGTTTTTTCGGACAGTTTTTGGCGAATTCTTCCCAAGAAAGATATCTTTTTTCCAATTTTCTTTTGGGTATATTCCGCATGTTTGTTAAAGTTGAGTTTGGAATCTATTATAACTCCTAAGTATTTTATATCGGTAACATTTTCAATAATTTCACCATCAATTTTGATTTTGCTTTCACTGGATGTCTTCTTATAACCAATTACCATACATTTTGTTTTTTTTGTATTTAATTTAAGCTTATTTATTTTTAGCCATCTTGATACATTATCTAGTTCATTATTTAAAATATTTATTAGTTCTTCATAGTTTTCTCCAATTATATATATAAGTGTATCATCGGCAAATAGTCGTACTTTGCATTTTGAAAATATTTTCACCATGTCATTAATATAGAGTATGAACAATAGAGGTCCAAGGACTGATCCCTGTGGTACTCCTAATTTATTTTCCATTGGTTTTGAAAATTGATTATTAATTTTTGTTACCTGTATTTGGTCTTTCAAATACTCTTTTATTAATTTAATGGCTAGAGTTGAGAAACCAATTTCTTTAAGCTTTCTTATCAATATTTCTCGATCTATGGTTTCGAATGCCCTTTGAAAATCCAAGAATATTGCTAAGATAAATTTATTACTATTCATTCCTTCTTTCCATTCTTCAACGATTACATTTAACGCTGTTTCACAAGAATTATTACATCTGAATCCCGATTGTTCTTGGTATAAAATATTGTGTTCATCTAAGTATTGCAATATTTGTTCTTTTATTATTACTTCAAGTATCTGTTCATATTTCGGTAAGGTGTTAATTGGTCGAAATTCTTCACATTTTCTGGTATTTTTAACCTTTGGGACCGGTATAATGGTAGATAGTTTCCATGACTGTGGAAATTTTCCCTCTTCAATTGTCTGATTAATAATATTTAATAGAGTAGATCCAATTACTGGAAAAGCATCTTTTATCAGACTAATAGTTAATCCATCTGAACTGTTTTTTGATTTAATTTTCTTTAAAATGTTAAATAAATATTCTGCAGTTATTTTTCTGAAGACCAATAATTTTTTGTTTGAGTTGTTATTATCATTTGTGGGGTTGAAAACAATGTTAGGTATTAATTTGTTAATTTGAGTGATGCTTTCTATAAAATATTTATTAAAGCTATTAGCCATGTTTTCTTCGTTTATATCTTTTGGGAAGTTTACTATTTTTATGTCGTTTTTGTTATCGCCATGTACTAATTCTTTAATGCTTTTCCAAATTTTTTTGGGATCCCCTTCTTCCGATTTTATTTTATTTTTTATGTACTCATTATGCGTTCTTTTTATGTCTTTGGAGTATTTATTTCTCATTTTTTTGTAGTTATTCCAATCCATAGTATTATTAGTAAGGCGTGCTCTCTTGTAAAATGTATCTCTATCATGCTGCATTGTGCGTAGTTCTTTTGTGAACCATTTATTATTGTTTCCTTTACGTATCTTCTGTTCTGGAACTACTTCATCAATGGATTTTTTAATGTTTAATATCATCTGGTCAGCTTTTTTGTTATATTCCATTTGATTTATTTCATTCCAATCAATAGTCTCTAAGGTCTGAATGAAGAGTTCTTTATTGTATCTTTTGTAATTTTTAAATCTTATTACTTGTGTTTCTTTACTGGAGTTGTAGTTTTCTCTGTCATTTAATAGAATTTGAATCATATTATGGTCGGTAATTTTATGTTTATCTAATACATTAACACATAGGTTAAATTTATTTGAGATAACCAGATCAATCAATGTTTTAGAGGTATTAGTAATTCGTGTGAAATCTTTAACTAATTGTTTCATACCTGCAGTTTGAATAATAGATTTCAGTTTTTTTGTGTATATGTCTGCATTTGCTTTAACATTTATATTGAAATCTCCAACTATGATGTTAATATTTTCATCTTGCAAATTTTCCATGCTCCATCTTTGAAAATATGTTAAGAAGTCGCATTTACTCGTGTTTGGTGATCTATAAATAACAGTATATATGTGTTTCACTCATCATAAGCATAAAAGGTTTCTTCTCTTCTAAAAGTATTTTGACCTCTTCGTAATGTGCTATGATGCTTTGTATGTTCAAGTATATAATTTCATCTTTCTCGTAACTTTTGTTTATAAAAAAGAAATTCTGCTCATTTTTGCTTCAAGTTTTCTTTTATAAATTGGGCATTCCTTACTCATGGCTGAGTGACTACAATTTAGTTTCAATCCTAATCTTTTACTTGTCATTATACAATTGATGCACTGAATATCCTCATCCATGCAATCTTTTACGTCATGATTTTTTGCGCATTTTGGACAAGATTTTAGGTTTCTGCAATCTATAGCCTTGTGGTTGAACCCATTACATTTAAAACATCTCATGATATTTAAATTGTCAAAGACCCTGCATCTGTCCCATCCAATATTTATTTTTTCTGCTTTTAACATTCTGTCGTAAGTCTTTCCGTCGACGTCGGCATATATAGTAAAAGTTGTTTGATTTCTTTGGTTTTTTAGTTCTTTCATATATGTCACCTTTATTTTTGAGCTTTGTTCACAGATGGTCTCATTTTGAGTTTTTATTTTTCTCTCTATTTCTTCAAAACTGTATTTTTCAGATAAACCAATAATTTTGACGGATGGGTTTTTTGTTTGAGGAATCTTTACCTCATATTTATCTCCTAGTTTGGCTATCACCTCATCATGAACCTTGTTTAAACCTCCTTAAAATTTCTCATGCCGGTAACTCCAAAATTTGCTGGGTCAATATTGTCTTTTATTTCATTCTTTGTTTCATTATTTTCCTGATCCTTCTTTTTTGGTTTTATGATAACAACTGGTTCGTGTTTTTTTACCTTTTCTGCATAGGTTTCAGGTAAGATTATTTTTCTAATATCATGTTTAATGTTTTCTAAATTACTGATATATTTTCTGTCACTGTTGATTATATTTTCTTGTAATCTGATGATTTTGTCTTGTAATGAAAGATTTTCTGATTTAATTGCATCTTCCAACTTCGTTATTATGAGTTCTATAGTATTTTTTGTTTTTTGATCCTTGACTGTTTGAATTTTGGAAACTTCATTTTTAAGTTCTTCTATATAGTTCGCTACCGTCATCGTAGTATTTTTGTTTGCACGGTTTTGTAGAATTAAATCGGACGTACTGTGCACATTTCTCACTAGATGGCGTTATACGTTGAAAGTTAGCGAGTCGGTCGTCTTACTATAATTTAATAAAAAAATAATAATAAATTTTTTCACCGAGAAGCGAACTCCGCTCCTTGAGAACTGTGACCGCTACCGGAACGGGCGAAGCTATCGACGCTATTCTCTAGGCTACGGCCCACTTATCAGCGAGCGTGATAATGTTCGTATATTAAGTGCTACCAGTTTTTAAACTGACAGGTATGGTATTCTGTTAGTTATTTTGCGACAAAAACTAGCATTAATCACTGCACAGATTTTAAAATCACTTAAAATAGTATTTCGAGGGCGTTTTAGATTGATTAAATTACTTGAAAGTACACTACTCTTTTACATTTTTATATTAATCGATATCTTTGTGATTATTTCGATTTATAAACTATGAATTTAAAAGATTTTAGTGAAGCAATTTTTTAGCGTGCACACAATGCGTAGTGTAAACAACAGACATCAGGGTACAATTTATTTCTAAACAAGACGTACAAAGTGTGAGCTTCTATATAAAAAAATGTTGAGGGAGACAACATGATATAAACATAACAAACACAGAGAAAGCATAGAATACATTTACACAAGTAAAAAAGACATGGGAAAGACTTGAATCAAAATTATTTTCAATTTAATAATATTATATATCAACAACGGGATGGCTTAGCTATGGGCACTCCCACCAGCCCCTTGATTGCTGATATATTCATGGATAGCCTATAGAATAAAATTTTATCTAGTACCTCACCTCTTGCAATCATCCCGAACTTGTTATGAATGTTATGTTACTATCTATATGTGAGGTTAAAGTTCAAATAAATTCAAGAAATTATTTATTTTCATCTACCACTTGTTAATAAATTTCAAGAACAGGTTCGGGGTTGGTTCTAGGTTATCGGAATTCAAACCGAGAAAAAACTATAATTTATTCATTTTATAAAAATTTCAATCTGTAAATTTTATTTGTCAGATACACCAAACACAGAAACCGCCAAATCATTCCACAGCCGAGCTATTGAACTCACGAATGAGTTATAAAAGCGACCCGTTCTCATGTGGCAAATGTCAACCGTATACATATATTGGGTGCGCGTTTGGCGTGTTTTCCGACTACGCACCAGTGTTGAAGATATCAATGACACTAGTTCCTCGTAGCATCTTCCATTAAAGTACTCGTAGAACAAGGATAACAAACCTTCTTGACACCTGTGCTCAAAAGATTGCAATCCCTTTGTAAAGATAGAGGAATCTATCAAAACGGGCCGCCCGTGCAGAGTCAACGGTTTTTTTCAAGTATTTTGGGGGTCCAGACTAGAGGTGGCTGCCAAATTCAATAGTGGGGCAAACTTGCGATTTGTACAGTTACAATCAGCAGTTGTACACTATTAAAGTATCTGCGGGCCCTGTATTGTCAAAAGTTTTTATTAAATTTGTGAGGCTCCAGATTCTGTCTAATTTGTAAAGGGTCATCAATTACGTACTATTAACAGTGTGGTCTAAAGCTCCAAAAGTCATTGAAAAGTGGGTAAAAAGCCATTATCATGATATGATTCAGTCGTACCTACTACGATTATTTTAAAAGAGGTGAATAAAAACATAAATAAATTTTATTATTATAATTTAGTTTTTGTTGACCATATGTTTTGTCTTGTAATACCTGTATATAATCCGCTAGTTATGTAATGTTTTATCTTAACCGTATCGTACAGATATTATACTAGTTTTTTATTACCGAGCTGATTCAAGGAAATAATTATAAGTTCCAAGAACCCCGTACTTACTGCATTCTTTTTAAAAACTGCGTGAATAACTCTTCAAAACGATTGAAAAATTCCTCAATGTTGAAACTAATAAGCCTTTACAAACACCGAAGTACCCACGTACTCGTAAATTCTGTTTTTTATAACGACGCACAGCATAACATACCTCGCCAATCACATTCATCAATCAGCGTTTGACGTTTGAAAGGGCTGCTGATACCCATCAGAGATGTATAATTCGTACTAATAAGTGGACACTGATTATTCTCAATTGATCTGAAGCAAGCAATCTCCAAACAGTGGTACATATTATCCAGCTAAGTACTTTATGTACGTATTGTCCAAGACAGTTTTGTAGTGCATTTTAATTGGTTTCACTTTGGTTGAAGACCGATAATAATACGCTGCCCACCCTTTTCTCTCCTCACTTAACACTTTCGGTACCAGAGTTTTTCCCAGGAAACGCAAATAATAAAAACTATATTTTGTATTATATGTCCCCTTATTTTGCAAATCGCTTGTGAAAAAAATTCTTAATGTCGTCCATTTTTTCTGCTAGGTTGGAATCTTTACTCCAGCGACAATTACTGTAAATATATATTTTTATTTAACTTATTAATCCAACAGAACTGGGAGGGTAGTGCAATCATAGTCTACCATATCAAATATAAATAAACATCTATAACATTAAAGACAAAAAATAAGAACAGTGATAAATAAAAATAAAAAGAAAAAAAAACTGAAAACCTAATAATAAAATATAAAATAAAAGCATTTTATGAATTAGTTTAATTAAAGTTAAGTTAATTTTTAATTGACGGCCGGCGTGGTCTAGTGGTATACGCTTTTGACTACAGATCCGAAGGTCGCGGGTTCGAACCCGGCGTGCGCAAATAAATTTTATTTGATTAATTTGTGTTATTTCACAATTAATTAATTAAAAATAATATATAGTATATTTGCGGCACGTTCCAGAGTGGAAGATACTCTCAGTATCGCCCTGGTGTAAGACCACCATTCAGAATTGAAACGTTGCTTGAAATGGCTCTAGCCGTGTTTGGTGACCAGATCTGAATAGCCAGGTACTTCCCCACCTTCCTCTCTCCCATCTCCCTCCCCTCCCCAATACCCTCAGCCTCACAACATACCCCAATTGGGGATGCCATAGTCTCACTGGCTCCAGACGGGAGCAGTTGGGACTCTTGTGCGGTATTACTGTAAAAAAAAAAAAAAAAAAATTAAAGTTAAATTAAAGCTCGCAAGTAGCCGCGACGATTATATTCGTGTCCTGCCCCAGAAGCTGGCTAGTCGGTAGCAAAATAAGGAGAGGAATGAGTGCACACCGTATTGTGAACATCGTGGAGGCACAGCAGAACCTTGGTGGTTGCATAAGTTGCCTTTTTTGTTGCCTTTTAGCGTTGTTGTAATGACAGATCCCATTT
The DNA here is from genome assembly GCA_026573805.1 of Hesperophylax magnus. NCBI lineage: Eukaryota > Metazoa > Arthropoda > Insecta > Trichoptera > Limnephilidae > Hesperophylax > Hesperophylax magnus. Next base: position 2,769,260 of record JAIUSX010000157.1, read on the forward strand.
CGGCTGTTTTTTTAGACATCCATTATTATTTAGTGTAAAGTAATGTTGATTGATTAAAAAATGTCTGTCTAATAGTTTTTTTCAATTGCTATTTAAATTAATACTTGAAGCCTAAAAAAAAAATTAAATATCTGAATTAGTCAGCAAAAAAATTGACCAATTTTTTGGTAATAACTAGAGACCGGATTATATGCATTTGCATATTTGCATATGCAAATGCATATTTAGACCCTTTTCAGCGGTAGTTGCATATTTTAGCAAATAATATGAGATCTTGCATATTTACGCTTGATATCGTTCAGATGCCTCACATAGCGACACTATAGACGTCAGATAGCAAGGCGCGCGGCCAGCGTAGCTGAGCGAAGAACTGATAACTGATCTTACTGATCACTACGGCCGGCGGCCGGAGCGGGGGGGAACCTCTCTCATTTTCGCCTGCGCTCGCGCCTACTCGGCTTAATTCGGCTAATTGCCGACAACAATTCATTCATTCGTATGAGGGGTGATTTGGTATATTTTTATGGTAATTCAGTGAATTGCAATTTTGTTTTTGACTGGTCGCACGCGCTGTTCTTTAGAGTTTCGTCTAGTGTTTTGTTTGTTTGCACGAAGTTGTACATTGTGAAAGTGAACCATGCTCCCTGATAAAAAAGTGCCCATACGTGGATAGCTGAATATCCTGGAACATTTACATACGACGGAAAAGTTTTATACTGCCGAGTTTGCGAGAAAAACATTTCTAGCACAAAAAAGTTCCCAATAGACCAGCATGTCAAAACCAGTGTTCATATCACAGGAGTGCAGAAGAAGGGCCCACGACAACAAGTTTTTACAGTGGCAAGTAGCAGTAACAGTGAAGTAACCTCCAAAGGTAAACAACAAAATCACTTTAGCATGGAACTATGTGAAGTATTTCTTGCAAGCAATATCCCTCTATACAAACTGACAAATCCTGCCTTGAAGGATTTTTCTCAGAAAATATTGCATAAATCAAAATATACCGGATGAATCTACTTTACGTAAAAATTACATACCATCAATTTATCTACATGTGCTGGAAGAAATACGCAATGAACTCAAGGATAACATCATATGGATTTCAGCTGACGAAACCACCGACACTTGCGGCCGTTACATTGCAAATTTGATTGTTGGTGCATTAAAACTTGAACCTTCACCTTCCTATTTGATGGCCTGCAGAGAACTTGAAAAGGCAAATCATTCTACGATCGCCAGATTTGTGAATGAGGGTATAAAAAAAATATTTCCTGAATCTTCTGTGGATGAAAATGTGTATGTGTTGCTCTCAGATGCTGCCCCCTATATGATCAAAGCAGGCAAAGCCCTCCAAGTATTTTATCCCAATTTGATTCATGTGACGTGTTTTGCTCACGGAATTCACAGACTCGCCGAAGAAGTGAGATCCACGTTTGCGAATGTAAATAACCTGATTTCATCAGCAAAGAAAGTGTTTCTTAAGGCGCCTGCTCGTATAAAGGCCTACAAAGAAAAACTGCCAAATATCCCTTTACCTCCTGAGCCAGTAATAACACGTTGGGATACATGGATCGAAGGTGCGATGTTTTACCATGAACATTTTGAAACCATCAAGGGTGTTATCAATGACTTCGATAGTGCAGAGGCTTTGGCAGTTTTCCAGCGCAAAGAATCGTTTGACGACGCCAGTATTAAAAAACCTAGCTATGATTACCACTCATTTCGCCTACATACCTGCAAGTATAAAAACGCTTGAAACTCATGGATTGGCGATGAATGCATCTATTCAGGTTATGAAGGAAATTCGCCTTATGAATTCCTCGTTGCCAAAGCTATTTCCGAGTAAACTCAAAGAAAAATTTGAAAACATACTGAATAATAACCCAGAGTTTGAACCTTTGTGCCAAATTGATAACTTCATCAACGGGGCAGGTGAAATTTTTTGAACAATAAGTTCAAAAATCGCACCCAAATTTAAATTCTGTCCAGCCACATCAGTAGACGTAGAACGTTCCTTTTCCGCTTACAAAAATATATTAAGCGATCGTAGACACAATTTGTCTACAGAACATTTAGAACAGTACTTAGTCCTATACGTTTTTAAAGGTAAATTCTAAATTTTATTGTTAAATACATTTTATAATTGATATTTTCGAAAATATAATTGTTATCCTTGAGAACTAATAGCTTACTAAAATAAAATAAAAAATACGTAAAAATACGACTTCCTGTATTATTTCATGTTGCATATTTTGACCCTTTTTATGGATTTTCGTGCATATTTTAGCTATTTTTATTGCATATTTGCATGCATATTTTGGGCTATTTTTGTTGCATATAATCCGGTCTCTAGTAATAACAAATACTTCAGGTGTTGTAAGCATAAAATATGGTTTATACTTGAAAACAAAAGTGCGGTGCTGACAGGGTTAAATTCCGACATAGTTAAGATTGCGACAAATAATGTATTAAAAAGCATATGGTCTCGAAGGTGGTAGAGACAGTCCAAATTTTTCATTTCGATGTATGTTACATCCGTGAGAAGAGGTCGACCAAATAAATAGCTTATGTAATCAATATTGATCTGATAACCCCTACCTTAAATTGCTTACCACTGGCATTATTTTTTAAAACACTTATCTTCCCTTTCACCGTAGATAAAATGTAATTGTCCACTGGTCGACAATTACATTACTATTTAGGAGGGTCAATTGTCGGAATAATTGATGCTTCCTTATTTCTGAGGCAAAGTTTCGGACAGCGTTAATATCCATTATCGGAGCAGATGTTTAGATTGTTTTTATTTTTTTAGAAATCTTACCTTAAAAAACTAGAAGTAGCTGGGGAATTTTTTTTTGCTTTAAATCCACACATGTGGCGCTAAGGAAATTAATTTCCCTCAAGGCCATCTTTGTGGATGCTGTGTTGAGGGTATTTTTAAGGAGAGGAAATTCAGGGAAGGAAAAAGGTATGAAGGATAAGTAGGAATCTAGCCATCAGTGTGTCCAGGAGTGACGTATATAAATATACAAGAGATCGAGAGCCCAGTTAGAGAGGTTGAAGGGTATCCCCAAACCAGTCTCCCCCAGGCCATGCAGGTGATGAATCGATGAACCCGGGCGCCCCTGTTTTGATCCGAAGATCTACCGGATCTGCCCTGATGATGGACACTGCAACGATGTCCGAAACGTCGGCTAAAGAAGGAGTTAGCGCAACACGGCATAACACCCCAAAAACAAACAACAAAAATGCTTTTGGCCATGAAAATCTAAAAACTTACCAGGATAACATAGTCTCAATATTTTCTGAAAAGACGTATGGTATTGTGTTTAGTAAAATATATATAAATAGAAGTTGAGATAATAGATAGTAAGGATAGAAAAAAATACAAACAAAACATAAACAAAAAGAAAGATTCTATATGTTCGAAAGATAGAAGGATTTAGCCAGAGCCATTTTATCAAATAATATAAAGTATACTTGCGGCACATTCCAGAGTGGAAGGTACTCTCAGTAACGCCATGGTGTAAGACCACAATTCAGAATTAAACTTTGCTTGAAATGGTTTTGGCCGTATTTGGTGACCAGATCTGAATAGCAGGTACTTCCCCACTTTCCTTTTTCACATCTACTTCCTCACTACCTTCAGCCTCACAACATACTTCAATTGGGGATGCCATAGTCCCACTGGCTACAGACGTTTGGGAGCAGTTAGGAATCTTATGCCATTTCACTTTTAAAAAATTGATTGAAGCAAGTTTTTTCCATTAAAAAAATTATAGGTAGCTAAAAAAAATAGTACCACGAATTACAAAATGTAGATACATAATTATGTGTCAATTATTGGTACAGAATCTAACACAATACAGATGTGTTAGTACAGTTTAACAAAGACTAATCATTTTTATTTTTATTTTAAATCAAATGTTATCAATCATAGTAGTTAGTTGTAATAATTTCACTCCGTCAATACAAATCTCGTGTGCATTATTTATTCAACGGCTAAATGCAAAAAAAATATGTGTCCAACTGTTTAATAATTGTTGATGTTACGCAATACGTACCTACACTCAGGTAATGGAAATCGATTAAAAATGTTAACCCGCAAGAATTTATCTATATTCTCTATAATAAATCGAACACATGTCGTCAAATGATTTAAATAAAGCTATGATAGCACTGGCGTAATAATTCCGGGAAGATAAATGATGAAAGGCCAGTCCAGTTCATTTTAAAAAAATGCTGTTAGTGCGATAAGATCATCGAAATAAAATGCAATGGATTGGCCATTGCACACGGAGGAAATTATAGGATATGAGGTTCCATGATAACTCAACACAGTAACAATTCAACACACTTTTAAAAAGTGATATAAAGTCATTAGAAACGATGAAAAAAATTTTTTTTAACCTAACCTTACCTAACCTAACCTACTTAACCCAGTTAATAAAGTTTTTATTTCACTTTATCACTTTCCATGACTTTATATAACTTTTTTAAGATGTGATGAATTATCATTGTGATGATATCCGGTCACAAGGATATGAAATATTGTAATTTATTCAAGGTTAAAGTATTCGTTTTCTTGTTAAAAACAGCACTTGATGCCTATAGCGAATTATTTGACATATTTAATAACAAACTCTCAGTAAAATACGACTATGTTATGAGGAAGTCGGAACACGTGTTCTTCAAAATAATAATATTTTCGCATCTCGTCTATTACATTTATTCAGACAAGGTCACCTGCATTGAACACGTGTTCAGATATATTCTGAATGACTAATATTTATCATTATATTATACATACATAATCCAAAGATTGAAATTAACACTCGAGCAGATCATATCATCACTTGTGTTGTATTTTATGGACATACGTAATAGGTACTAAAACTAGGTAATAACGAAAAATATCCTTATCTGTATCTTATTGTACTGTGTATGTCTAAATAAATAAATAAAATGTTAAGTATTAATTTCCCGGGAGAAACAAAATTAAATATCAAGTTTCATTTTTTTTTTTGCTAATTTTTAACTAGATTAAGTTGGTAAAAATCATATTTTCGCTATTAAATTTTAGATCCTAGGATTAATGTCGCATGATGGACCGTAAACAGAAATGAAAAAATCTCCAATATTAAATTTCTCTTTGTTATTCATATTTATAAAAAATATGTTAGTAGGCTAAGGCACCAGTTAAAAGTACATATACCTATTATTTCATTATTATTTTAAAACTATACTTATCAGAATCTTAATACTCATCCTAATTTGACTGTCCTAAAACGGGAATCCTCCTAGTTGGGCAGTCAAAACATTTCTTAAATAATGTATATAAATGTATAAACTTTTACTAAATAAAAAAAAATAAAATAAAAAAAATATGAACTTCCAAAGGAAGATTGAAAAGAGTGGAGAAAATGAATTCCATCATTCAAGAGTTTTTAAAAGGTGCGTTATGTACCGTACAAAATTCGCTAACCGGTTGATTTACTGATACTTGAAAACTAATAAATTCGTGTGAAAATATTGATATGCTAATACAAGACTTAAGTAAGTAAGACTTATTTAAATAATTTCATGTATATTATTATATTTTGTAATTATGTATATAGAGATTAAGTGTGTACTACTTACTGCGTAAGAAAGAAAATCGTATTTTTTAATGGAACACTATTTAGATTGTGTACTACTGCAAGCATGGACAGTTCATCTAGTGCATTATTTGTCAATGGCTGACAGAGATTGGTCCGTCCAAACTGCATGGCAAGCTGTCAATAAAATCTTAAAGGCCATTAAAAGTGAATTTCGGCGGTGCTAAAGATGCAAGGCGAGCTCTCGGATGGACCACTCCGTCTTGTCAAATCTGTATATGGATCTCGTTTCGGGTTTCGAAACGAACTTCGAGAAGATGGAAGCTGAAGAATCGAAGTTCAACGGCCGCGGCCCCTGGCAAAGCAACCTCTGTGTCTAATTAAGATAGTACCTACTTGATGAGTGTATAGTATAATATAATACGTAGAAGCTTCAATACATTTATTACTACTACAGACAAGAGAGATTGTTTTATATGTCTTGAATACATGACTTTCTTTTTGATTTTACGTGAAAATCACAATCCCCGAAGCTAGTGAGGCTATCGCATCCCTAATAATTGAGAATATTTCAAGGAGGATTAAATTGCAAAGGATTAAAAGTAAGGTTGGAACTTAATCGAACGCCTTAAAAATAATTATTATTTTCAACAATATTGATTTCTGTTGAAAAATATTGGGTCTGTCTATGATTGTAATTCTGGAAGTTCAATAAAGTCGGATTTGTTGGTATTAATTGTACTAAAAAATATATTTTTTTAAAGGAAATTTTTTATTTTAACCGCCATTTTTGAAGATGGAACAGATATGAGCGTGTCAACTGTGTATAAGCGATAAAGTACCTACCTGTAAAATCATATTTTTTTACCAGAAAATTATTTCAATTCTAAAATTTGAAAAGTGTATTTCTTTGTTTTAAATTTATTAGGATTAATCTTGACAAATTTTTCATAATTTTTCAGAGGGCTGTTATTTTTTTAGCTAATATGCAATTATAAATCCAATAATTATAATATCTTTTGAGTTTGCGTTGGTTTTATAATATTTTTAACCATTTAAAACAATTTTTGTAAAGTTAGCTGAATTTTTACAAGGTAACTTCTGGACCCATAACCACGGAGCTTACAGGATTTCAAAAAATCACGTCGATTTTGCAAATTAATATTTGATGTTCCAAAACGTCACGAATAGTTTTATAATACTAATCAAATTACAATGTTTTTCCTTACTCGATTTATCTAATCTGGAAAGGTTTTTAATAGGTATCTCTAATCTTTGTAATTATATTCTCCATTTGAAATTTTTCCATTTTTTTTTGCAACCTATTTCTTAGTTTATTAAAATATACAGTTAAACGAAAAATAAAAAGGTGACCCTATTCAACATCGTACAATCAATATCAATACGTCTCGAGATGTTCATTTATCGATTACATCGAAAATCGAATGTAAAAAGCATAACAAATTAATTCAGTTATTTGAAGGCAGTAAAAAAGCCGCAATATAACATGTAACATGCGAGAATAAATGTAAAAATCATTGACTACATATTGCATCAATCAAATAATTCATCCTTTCTTCAATTCGGACATATTAAATTTCATTTCACGTAGGAATATTTATTATGTACTCGCGTCTTACGTGAGTTTATCGTTCTTTCATGGGAACCAGTTCAAGATATAAATATGATCAAACCAGTTAATTTTTTAATGAAAAAGAATCAAGTTATCGTAGCTTCACCTTATACGCGTGGGATGACTGGTCTCGTGAGGTGTCAGATCTATTCAATGGGAAATCACAATACTCAATATTTTAATATAGGATACACCTACTTAACTTCTTTTTAATCTTCCTACCCAATAGGGTTTGTTATTTAATTGAGTCCAGTGGTAAAACTATCGACTAGCAATTAAAAATCAAGGACTAGTTCAAATCCCGTCGTGCGCAAGTAAATTTTATTGATTAATTTGCGTTATTTCACAAATTAATCATTTAAAAAAATATATATTCTTGTGGCCCGTTCCAGATACTCTCCAGTATCGCCCTGGTGTAAGACAACCATTCAGAATTTAAATATTGCTTTGAAATGGCTTTAGCCGTGTTTGGTGACCAGACCTGAATAGCCAATTAGGGGGCCTACTCTGTATCTTTTGGGTTAACAAACCAGTAAGTTCGTCGTTTAACCTTTCCTTACCGGTGCTGTCAACGGAGTGAACATTGTCTATAATTAATAACATATACCTGTAAATATTCTCAACACAGGGTTCAATTTTTTGGTATTCCTCCGCATTATTCCGCAAAATTATTTAAGTATTGTATTAAGTAATTAGAATATATACATATATACCGAGTGTGTAGCACCGGAGGACGTGGATTTTTTTAACACCGTAAGGGAAGGGTTAATACGGGTTTGTGACGTGGCTAAACGATACGGATTAGGCCCCCTGATCTGATAATCTCTTCCCCATCTCCTTCACCTCCCCACAACATTAAGCCTTACAACATACCGCAATTGGAGATGTCATAGACTCACTGGCTTCAGACGGTTTGTAGTAGTTGGGACTCTTGTGCAGTATTTACATAAAAGAAAGTTAAATAAAAAAATTGGACACTGGTAGCCCAACCAAGAGTGGTAGGTACATACTCTCAACATCGACCTGAAAGACCACCATTTAGTATTGAAACATTCCTTTGAATTACTTTCCCGTGTCTGGTGACCAATTATGAATGGCCAGGTACTTACCAATCTCCCCTTTTTTCATTTCCTCATAATCTCCACTCTCCAGTCAGTTGGGAACAGTCATCGAACTAAAGTCCACTTTAGGACGTTGTAACGACACGACGTTACGCGACGCAACGTAGAGAAATTTAGCAAGCACCTAGCAAGAAACATAGCTAGCTAATCAGATCAAGTAACCAAATATTATTAAAATTATTTCATGCAGCAAACGATTCTGCATATAAAAAGAATCTTCTACTCTGGCACAAGGTCCTTCTTCCTTCGGGATACACAAGAATCCGATACTCATGTCGTGTACTTTGTCATTTTGTGTAAAAACATTTGCATCATTTAGCACATAGTTTATGCTGCTCTCCACATACTTTTTGTTAAATGGTGTAAATACGTAGCTACCTATCTCGAATCTTTTGAAAATCTAAATACGTTGTGTCAACCTTGAGAATTTGTTGAAATCAGCAAATAAAGACAAAATCAAATCAATTTATGTATAGCGGTTTGCTGTGAGAAACATACAGTTGCCAATCAATGAACCAATGGACCTCCCGTATTTAGCGTAGGCGTTTTTCGTGATAGAAGCTGTGCGGTAGGTACCGGATACCTAGAAGGACCAGGCATTTAACATAGATACCGATTACAGGTCTAGCTAATTATCTAGCGGCGCGCGCGTCGATACCGACTGGACGTTTTTAATCAGTTCATGAGACGATACTGAAAATCATTAAAACGACTAAATTTTCTGACGGTAGTAATGACTGTGATAAATGTGATTCCTCTTTTTGTGGAAGTTTGGATTCACTTGCATTTCTGCCCTGTACTCTCGGTGAGATTTTACCCGAAGTAAACGAAATCGAATGATACTACTTTTGTAGTAGTATCGCCCAGCAGTTGGTTATTATTCGTATCATAGGAGCTGCGCTCGCTCCCGGAACTTACGTTCTCTGGCACAAAAACTACCCGGGACTGAACACATATTCAGAGCAAGGTTTAAAAATCGAGATAAATGGTATATTTTACTATTTAATACAGAGTGATGGGAAAATAGAAGTTGATATTTTTTATAAAGCACTAAGTTTTTGTCATGAATATTTGTTTTTTTTTATTGTTTTATTTGAATGTTTGATTTATTAGTTAATGATTTTTTACCAGTCTAATATATCCAACACTATCCAAAGATGGTGTTGCTACCAGCCTTATTCATCATTTTGTATTATTCATTATAATATACTCGTAGTACCTATTTAAGCTCAGTTCAGATAAAATTAATTTTATTTCAGATACTTCTTCAAAGTTTACAATAATTTTTATCAAAGCTTTTGAAAGTTTATTTTTAAATCAAAATGTTACGAAAATTTAAGTTCAGAATTGTTATTTAGTTTAGAAAAATAGTAAATATAAATAGCACATTATATAGCTCGCTTTGGGGCTAAGGAGATAGCGGTAAAGTTGAATGGTCTGCCAGGCGACATAAGACTCTAGATAACGGGGTTTTGCCGGACGCTCTTATTTTAGTTGTCCGATGAACGTATTAGTATAATCTCAAATGTTTCTAGAAGGGTCACTACGGATATTTAGGTAACTTATTTATATTACAAATAAAACAGAAGTTTACAGTCAAAATATTTTATGTAAAACGTTTTTCTATAAAAACTATAAAAATTAGACGTAAGCACCAGATCTTATTTTTTTAGACGATGAATTAGTAACTTGCCCAGAGATTCCTCTAGAAGCATTCGAGATTTTAGTAATACTTTCATCAGAAATAAAAATAAACCCCACTGAAAGATCGATTTTCCAGGCTTGATAGTGCAGTCTATCAAGGTCCATTTATTTATTGTTTTGGTGTTTAATTTGTAGAACTCCAAATAATTATTAAGTTCTGCAAGTATTTCTGTTATTTTTACAGTTTTTAATGTGACAGCTGTTTCGGCTTTTGAGGCCATTATCAAACTGTCAGTTAGATAATGGTTTGTAATAACAGTTTGATAATGGCCTCAAAAGCCGAAACAGCTGTCACCCCAAAACAAATTAATAAAAAATATACAAATAAATAGTAGTATATCTGTGTGTAAGGATAGAATGGCCAACCTTATGATTCCAGAGATAGCCTCATTTTTAATGTCAGTGCCATAAAAAAAATTTCTTAAAAAAAATGATAACTCCTTCATTTGTACACGCAATTGCTTCATATGAAGTTTTATAGCATAGTTAATGATCAGCAGAATCCATTTCTAGCCAAAAAAAATACCCTTGAAAATTCAAGTCTCTATGTCTATGAAAGGCGATTTTCAGCCCACTGTGCGTCGTTAAGATTTTGGCTTTATTTTAGGGTTTTGTCCCGTCGTAATGTGTCTGGCCCGGGCAACTCGACGCGCGATGATTCTCTTTACTTATCCATCAGCCATCTGAGACCATTTCAGATACTAAAGATGGTGAAATGGCCCATTATCTCATACACAAAGCTCATGGAAGTATATCGTACGTCATGTTATCAAACCTAGAAATAAATTTCAACAAGTGTCAAAACATAACATTTTTTTAACCGAAATTATTAGTTACAGTCAATTGCTTTTGGAGTATTATGCAGTGTTGCGCTACCTTTTCCTTTAGCCACCTTTTCGGACAGCTTTGTAGTGTCCATTATCAGGGAATATATATTTTTTTTTATGGCATAATACCTCAAAAACCAATCACTACAATACTTTTGGGCGTGAAAATCTCAAATCATACCTGAAATTATTAGTGTCTAATAATCATGTCAAAACATGCGCGAACCTCGTATGTATTATCGGTGAAGTATAAAATTAGTTTTTAGCTTCACTTAATAGCCAAAGTTTCCTTTACGATCGAAAATTTTGGATCATTAAATCGAAAATGATTTCTAAGATTTAAAGTATGTATTTAATATTTTTTCTTTCTTTATTAATTTATTCATTAATTTTACATAATTACAATCTAGTTCCGTTAAACTGCTGAAATAATAATCTTTTTTTAATAATAACCAACTTATATTCCCTAAATTTAGAATCTGTACATATTATTTTAAATCTTAGACATAAGATATAATAAATAAATATTTAAAAAAAAAAAAAAAAAAAAAATGAATAGAGAACCAGAAAAAATTACACAGAAAATCAATACCCACAGTAAATATTTTTCACAAAACCATTTTTCAGCGCCTTCTGAAAAATCAGTTCAGTAATATTGTTCATTTATTAATTTTTGAACGAAGAAAATACTCCGGTGTGTGACATTATAAATTAAATTTAAAAAAACACACTCTCTAATACACCACTTTTTTGTGAATTAATAACTGACCAACCAACCAGGTTTCGCTTATCTCAATCTTCATCGAGGCTATTAGATGAACTAACTTAACTTTCAAGGAATAATCCAATAGTCCCAATAAAAACCTCGACGTCCCTTGGGCAAGGGCAATTCTCGTTCTTAGGATCCAAATTATTATCATTCCAATATATTATATCATTCCCAATGCTTGGAAAACGGAAAGTACAAATGTTTTGAGAAAATTGATCAACGAATGGCTCCTTGATTTAGGGAGGGGAAAAAGTGAAGATATGTTGATCAATAGATAATCTCACTATAAAAAATATATATACATGATTGCCAAAACACTCATACATAAGTCCATACAATACAAAAACACATATTTATCACCTCTGAACACAATCGTCTATTCTTTATTAATCAATGATATTGATTATTTTCTAAACACCCAACTACATTTTAAACTGATACACTACCATTCACATTTTTTTACCTCACAATTCCTGGGGTGATTTGTCTTTTTATTATTACCATCTGGCTTTTACTTACCCTACCGGATTTATTTTATATTAAGTGCCAAATTATTATATGAACTAAACTTGTTAATTTGACTGGCCTAAAACAGGATCCATTCCTAGTTGGCTAGTCAAAGTTTCCGCATGTTTTATTGTATGATTTTAAGTGAAATAAATTTATTATTATTATTATTCATTATAATTACATATAGTCACATATTATATACATAAGAAAATATAATGAGAGAAAGAGACATATGGAGAAGAAGACATCTTATACAAAGAGATATCTGGGAACAACAAGTCCATCGTTTGCAGTTAGTTTTGCATTATGAGCATGTTCAAGTATTTTGTTATAATTAGACGGAGATGTTTGCTGACTCACAATTTTAAGGCACAGTAAGCATGAACAAATAAAAAAAAAATAGAATTTTATATCTATGATTTAGGTACATCATGTATTTGTTTGTATTTGGCTTTGTTCAAGAATAGTTTGACTATGGAATATTGTACTTTTATAACTAAATTAAGTTTTGCTTTTGTCGAAATGTCTCCACGTAATTTTTTCCATGTATCTAATTATATAAACATTGTTTCTACTGATCTTTATCATAAATAATACTGTTATGTTATTCAGGCGCGATGAGTTATCTAATAAAATTGTTATGTATACACTATAGTACTTTTGTGAACATGCACTTAATAGTTTGTACATTTGGTCCCCCGTCCCTACATTGTTAGATTTCATTCCAAAATATCAATACACTTTACGGGCGATGCATACATAAAGGGTTATTTACGACATCCATCTGGGCTTGCGCGTTTCGGCAATTGTGCTGTGCGCAACACCTTATTATTATTATATGTTATATTTATTTTAAAAGAAATAACGACATATCTACGATTCGTTCTTAAGTTCAACAGCTCAGCTGTGGAACGAACTGCCGGCCTCTGTGTTTCCTCCCTCCTACAACATGGGACTCTTCAAGACCCATGTTCATTCCTTCCTCTCCACAAAAAGACCCTCCACACAGCATCCCCAAAGATGACATAGGCCCTGAGGGAAACTATTTTCTTCAGGGCCTCCTGTGTGGAGTTAATATAAAAAAAAAATATATATATATATGTTAAAGAAGCTAAAAGAATTGCTGCTTTTCGTGGGTTTTGCCTAAATGCTATAAAGAATAAGTTTTATACGTAGTGTAAATTGTGGCTAATTGTCATATAAATAAGTTGTTGGTAATTAATAAAAGATTATACCTACTTTAAATAAAAAAAAACATTTTTTTATAAATAAATAAAAAACAAAAAAAAAACACCGAAGGCGGTTCACTGCGCACAGAGTGCGGCCGCAGCTTGAAAAACCTGCTGCCTGGATACTCCCTGTCCCACAATCCCTGGAGTATCTGCTCATTTGATGTCTCGATACATTAAATGAGCAGATACTCAGATAAGCAGATTTTTACATGTTTATAACGACTTCCTTCCACTTGATTCCTTTGGCAAAATATTTTGACGGGACTCGTTAGGGACTCTAAACACCTCTTTTATATTATATTCTAAGGCTCTTTAAACATAAGTTTAGATGATTTATGACCTCCTTTGTCAATGGCCAATATATCACGAAGTTAATTTAAACGACGGCGACGCCACCATGGAAAGCTACATGGAAAAATCCCTTGAGAGCTCTTGATAATAAATAAATAGAAAATGAAATATTGATGGACTTAAATAATGCCAACCATCACTCCGTTTTACCGCAGGGGTTGGCAGAGAGAATGAACCGCTAAACAGGTCGGTCTTGACACACACTCCTTACTTCATTCACTATCGTACATCATCCCATACGCACCCCTCTGTTATTCTGACCTTTAACCAACTTATTTTGTTTGATTAATCATACCATGTCTGCTTAGGGCGTCCCGTCTTATTCTATCATTAACATTTGCGTCATATGTTCTCCTTACACGCTTTTCTTTGTTCATTCGCTCTGCATGCCCAAACCATCTAAGCATGCCTTTCTTAATCTTACTCATTATGCTTACATCAGCCTTGCATTATTTGCGAACACAATCAATAAGATATGATTTTACTCACATACGCCTCAGAGATCTCATTTCTATGGCATACAGTCTGCTTTCATTCTTGCTCTGTCGTAAATCAGGACGGGTACTAGCACTCTAGCATAGTGGACAGCTAGCTTTGCTAGTTGGACATTTTTTGTTCCGTCTTCACTTTACCAAATGTTCCGTCTTCCAGTTTAGTCAGTATGGTAAAGTTCAGCCAATTCAGTCCACGTTTAATTTTTTAATGAATGTTCTGATAAACCAAATTTTTGGTTTTTTGTTTTTTTAAGTTATGTATGTAACAAGTGTGACAAGAAATGAGAGCTTGAGAATGAGTTTTGTAGACATACCAGTTTTCGAAGTACCGTAGTGTTCAAGTAGATGAAGTGTAATCATATCTAAGGAAAGACCTAAAATTTCTTCTAAGTTACTTAACTAATCGAACCCAAAGTGTCAAAATCGAAAACAAATTCAGCCAACCCCTCCACATAACCTACGCAGTTCCCCAAGGAAGCGTCTTAGGCCTACATTTCTCATCTACATAAACGATCTTTGTAACCTAATGATAAATGGAAAGTTTTGCTGACGATAATGTGCTACTCATTCAATCCGACACTTGGTTATACGCATACAAAATGGCTGAGAAATCAATGTTAAAAAAGGCTAGATATTAACTATCTTGCACTAAATACTTCCAAAACAAAGTACATTACTTTTAGTATGAATATCGTTGGCCAACCTAATAAAGATGTTGAAATAAAAGTACATGAATGTTCTTGTACTCACGATACATTCTGTCAATATCCTTGCCTAGATCGAACGGACTATATCAAATACCTTGGTCTTACATTCGATCAAAATCTTAAGTGGAATACACATTGCCTACTTATCACGAATAAACTTAGAAAACATATTTATTTCTTCAAAAACATTAGAAACATACTAGACTCCAAATCTATGAAAATTGTTTATTACTCTCTTTGTCAATCTATCATTGAGTATGGAATAATCGCATGGGGAGGTGCAACACTATCAGCTATAGATTCATTATCGGAGGCACAAAAATTAATTATGAAAGTTCCCTTAATAACAAGTACTGCAGATATATTCTACAAATCCCATATATTAGATATTCGACAAATTTACACAAAAACTATCTTGACTCATCTGTTTAAAAATAAAACACACACATTTTAAGAAAATACCCAAAATATTGTAAACACGAGGCACAAAACCAAAGAACTTATACAGACACCTAAAACAAAGACAACATTTGGTCAAAGAAATTTCAAATACATTGGGTCTAAAATATACAATAACCTAACTGAAAAAACAAGAAAATCGAATAATATTAACAAATACAAAATCCTGATCAAACAATGGATCATCGAAAAAGGTCGTGCAATAATTAGTCACCTCACCCAAATATAATCTTCTATCTCATTATTGTTACCACTACCTACCAACCTGAAAACCTTTGTCAAATATTATTGCTTTATTGAAAAATGTACTTTATTTTAATATTATAAAATATTTGTAAACTAGTCTGTCTCGACAAAGTCTGTCTCGAGTACAAAGTAATCAGTTACGCAGATGACACTGTAATTTTATTCAAAGCACAATCATGGGAAAAGGTCTACAAAAACACAGAAACAGGGATGACTGAAATAAATAAATGGCTAATGAATAATCTTCTTACACTCAACATTTCTAAAACAAAATACTTGACTTTTAGTAAAACAAAAGCTGGTCAGCCAGATAGTCGCCCGCAATTACATCTTCACCACTGCACCAATACTTCCACAAATAACACACGCTGTACTTGTGACAAAATAGATTATGCGGATAATATCAAATATCTCGGCTTAACTGTTGACCATAATCTAAAATGGGATCTCCAAATTAACCTAATAACAAAAAAAATCCGGAAACTATCATACATCTTCAAAAAAATACGAAACATTATGTCATTAAATCAGCTAAAAAATATATACTTTGCACTTTGTCAAAGTATTCTAATGTATGGTATTTCAGTATGGGGAGTAGCAGCAGACACTCATCTCAAATCCCTTAAAATTAATCATAAATCAATAATTCGAATTATGTTTAGAAAGCCTTATCAACATCCGACAGAACAGCTAATGATTGAAAATAACTTATTAGACATAAATAAACTGTTCATAAAGAAGATCATCTACAAAAACTGCATAAAAAAATTACCACATCACATAACTCACTCGCAAAACACGAGAGCAATTACACACAAACAATTACAAGTACCGTATATCAAATCAAATTTCGCTAAAAGACATGAATCTTACCTAGCTCCTCACATATTCAACATGTTCCTAACCCAAACTAAAACTTATGTCTTACCAACTAATTTGAATTGGGTGTTCAAAATATTTTTAAACTGGTTGATGGTAAAAGAAAGAATATTCTAAACATCTCATGCATTTTACAAAACACACTGCACACAAATTCTATCAAAATTACAAAATTTTACAATTAATTATAATACGAAACACTCATTTCATATTTTTATATATAATTTTTCAACAGATATAGTAAGTACTACACTTATTTTTCTATTTTTATAACACTCATTTTTTACTACTATTTTTTCTTATTATTTTTTTTACTATGTCTTACTAAACATTTGGTTTATATATTATAAATTGTTAATTACCAGCCTCAGAACAGACTTTGTCTAGTGAGGAGGGTAATGAAAAAAAAAACATCTGTACAGAACCAACCTTAAATAAACGCCCGGGATGCCGGCACTGAAACTGACACAGGATATCCTAGTGAGACAGGCAAAGCCAAAAAATATATATGTAAACCATTTTATATGACGGCCGGCATAGTCCAGTGGTAACGCATTGGACTGCCATTCCGAAGGTCGCGGGTTCGAACCCGGTGTGCGCAAATAAATTTTATTTGATTAATTTGTGTTATTTCACAATTAATTAATTAAAAAATTAATTAAAATAATATATAGTATATTTGCGGCACGTTCCAGAGTGGAAGATACTACCAGTATCGCCCTGGTGTAAGACCACCATTCAGAATTGAAACGTTGCTCCAAATGGCTTTAGCCGTGTTTAGTGACTAGATCTGAATAGCCAGGTACTTCCCCACCTTCCTCTTTCCCTTCCCCACTTACCTTCAGCCTCACAACATCCCCCAATTGGGGATGCCATAGTCTCACTGGCTCCAGACGGGAGCAGTTGGGACTCTTGTGAGGTATTCATTATAAAAAAAAAAAAAAAAAAATATAGATGCACATAATAAATAAAAATAGTATAAAATAAATAAATATCATTTTCAACATACTATTCATCCTCTCTGGTAAATTTTAATGTACACAAAATAATACGTGTTCATATTGTAGGAACAAAACGCTAAGAACCATTTTAAAATTCTGATGCACATACAAAGATCACTAAAGACCTAAATACTCTCAAAGCTCTTTCTACTTGAAAAGCTTTAAAGAAATACAGGAAATTTCATATTATTTTTGTATTTAAATCTCTCAAAGGGGATCTCTTGTTCTTTGTAAACACTTGTTTTATTTAATTTTTTCATCGCATCCTTTCATACGCAAATAAGAAGCCGTTTGCAGAACAACGTAGTTTCAGCGCGGACAGTGCTATGGACAATAATTAGCATAGGGTCTAATCGCGCTGTTACAACAAAAAATAAGATTCCTCGAGGCTTTTGTATGTAGATTCCTCAACTGTCCCTGTGTTCCAAGAGAAAGATAACACGGAACTAGCGGCACATCAAGACAAACACAATCAGCTTCAAAACACAAGACGCAAACTAACAAAATACAGTCTCGGAGTAAACACCATCACTGCATTAAATGCTGCATTTTGCAAGCAGATGAGAATGCATTGCATGTTTTTAAGGTAAACATTAAACTTGGGAAGTTTTTGCATTGCACGGTTTAAACTTAACGGCTTGCGATTACGCTATTTATTGTTAAGGAAGACTTTGACTTAATATGTTAATTTGAGATGAAGTGCATTCACACGAGGCTTAACATAGCTGAAAGCGGTGCTTTTTCTTAATGCACGAATCAGTACTTTGTGAAATGAAGACTTAATCTGATTCGCAAGATGCAAAATGGGCATCTCTACAAGCTACAAGGCTCAACCGGCTTTTAAATCGCTATTTAAAGCGTCGTATTAATGCATTCATGCTGCATTTGTATCTTGAGTAAGTGCTTTTGCAAAGCTGCTTGGAATTAGCCATACGTTTTACATTAGGTCTATGTTACCGTAGACTCTATGGTGTAAGCTTGTGATAAATTAGTAACGTACGTACAATATATTTTGTATGCTGGGGAAATATGTACTCTTAGTACCTAATCAAATCATATCTGCGATTTCTATATCCATGTGTAACTATCACATTGATTTCTATAATTAATGAAGTTAATGAAAATTATCAAAAAGGTTTCGTGGTGAATGCTTGGATTTTGCAAGAAAATACACAGATTATTTAATAACCTGCAATTATTACGGTATCCACTACTCATACCTACGTTATTTATAATAATAACATAGCGTTTATATAGCAGTCATTTCACTTCAAGTGCGCGTTATAGCTATATAAAGAAATCAGAAGGGCGTGATGACTATCTAGAAAATTAAAAAAATGACACGATTTTTCTTTAAAACGAAAACATGTTAAGTCTAAGACGAGCAGAGACCACAAAAAATATGAATTCTAAAAATTAAAAAAAAAGATTCTGACAACAATTAATAATATGAAAACTCAATAACGTCCACGCCAACTGTGGTAGATTGTGGTTCTCCATTATCTCTAGGCATCAATGTATAAACTACCACGTTTTAGATTATTGTGTAATGTTTATAATAAGTATCACAAATATAAAGAAGGAATATATATATGAAATATATATTGAAATCATAGAAAATGTAAAGTATCTGCCCCACCATAATAATTGTTTTCAAAAGCAATTCGAGCATTATAAAATAAACAAGCCTGTAAAGATTAACGAAACATTAGAATAGGGCGAGATAACCTTTCCGAGCCCGTAGAGGTGACTCTCGGGTTACCCTCCCGAGCGGTTGCAGGTTGCAATGGCCAGTGGGCATTCGAGATAAGCATCTTCCTAACTGCACTAATCTAACTCTATTCCAAGTTACTGGAAACCTAATCAAAAGTGCAATCCTATCCGCTTATTACTAGATTGATAAGGCCAATAAATCGCAATGTTTTTCTACCTTTTGAAATAAACTTTATTGCCTACATACCAAGAAAGCAAAATCAAATTCCCATGTTTTGAAATGACAGCAGTAAAATCTCGGGCTCTACAATAAAAAGTACGCGTTAAAAATAATTTGTTTTAATTTTATCTTATTTATTTTATCATAACCAAAATTTCCTCTAAGAAAATAAGATTTGCAAGTACATACTTAAATATCCACCTATTTAATTATAAACCATATAATATTTTTAGCAAGTATTTTTTCAAAAATCTTTTTTCAAACTTTCGTCAGTCTTTGAAAAAAGCGAATAAGATTTCAAATAACACAACAATTTCACATTTGAAAATATTATCTTTACTGAACTATTAAAATGACCACCATCTTCAACTGGAAACGGAACGTACAAACAAATTTACAGACAGATGAAATGCAAAATGGTCGATTTAAAACAGGACTTCTATGCCTACCACATTAAATCAGAACGGTGAATTTTATGACATAAAGTTAAATTTTGAAATAGCTCTTATATTACACGAGTTACGGTTCAACAATTCCAAAAATCGTTAAATGACCGTGAAAATACTTCTGCTGACTTCAAACACTAAAACTGTTCTATGCACAAGAAACATTATCTAGCCTTTCTAATCGATAATCATTCCGTATAGATACATAAAACCTGTTTATGTATGAAATCATAAGAAAAAGGCAATAATTTATCTGCTAAGCTCTTTCAGGATCAAAGGTGGTGTGTTGTAGATAAACAATAGACGTCGGTGTTGCTTGTACATAAACAATAGAGATAATGTAAGTATTGCATAATCCCCATGTACAAATTACCCCGTCACCATTATCAGTATTTCTATGAATTTTGTTTTTTGCACACCTTTAATTGTTTATTGTTAATTGATATCAAACCAGGATTGTTCATGAAATAAACAAGTTTTTTAATCCAAATATTTACTTGGAAAATGATCAAAAGCATATGGAAAGATTGTATTTAAAAGAAAACGAACAATGTCATTTTAAAGACTGGATACAGGGTAAATGTTGTAATCAAAACGTGTGATCATATTCCCACTATAAACGTCGAAAACTGGGAAAAATCTGCAGTGAGATCAGGAAACATCAATATCAAAAACATACACCTCCACATTCATTGCTCACTCTCTCCTTTATATCTTATAAAACAAGGGTCCCTTCTGCTCCCAACCGTCTAGACTCTAGAGTGTCTAGAGCCATAGGCGATGCCATCATCCCCTATCGGGGTATGTTGTGAGACTGAAGGTAGTAGGAAGGAGAAAGAGATGGGAAATAGGAAGGTGGTGAAGTACCTGACTATTTTTCGATTCTGAATGGTAGTCATTCACCGGGGCGATACTAAATCTACCACTCGGTAATATCTGCATAAAAGTCAAGTCAAAAACTTCAGAAGAGCAATTTCAAATTGATAAACAGTGAATACTTCTATTGGGTGATTGGGTAACACATATCTGTTTTTTTTATTATTTTGATACGACGTGAAGATATTGTCCCGTAATTTTATTTTTTTACTTATATTCTTTATACCTAGTAAGATAAATATATTATTTTAAACCAGTGATAAAAATCTATACGTTAGTAATTTCTGATTACTTCCAGTTCAGATCTAATGATCGAACTTTTTTTAACTCAATGTTAGGTCGCTTTTGAATATCGTGCATAAATATTCGAAAATCGTTAATATCTCATTTAAAAAGCAGCACCATTCTGGTACCTGCTTATGAATTCGATATAACAAAAGCAAGATTAAGCTGCACAATGCAGCTTACGTTTGCCATAAGTTATAATGAGCTCTTCAGAGTCCATAGTAGATACTGAGCACTGTGCATTGTGCACTGTGCTCTGTGCAGCTGCCGTTTGAAGGAAGGTTATAAATCTGATGGTCCCGGTCTCGAAGCGGTGGATACGCACCGGACACGGACTCGGAGGGCCGAAGGAAGAAACGAAGAATCAGAAGAAGCTTCGAAGAGTGACCAGCACACGAGCTTTGCATAGTATTCATTTAGTACTAAACAATTCGATAAAATAACTAGCAGTTACCACTTACTGTCCAAACAGTTTAACATGTAGGTACAAGTAGTTGTGAAAATTAGACCTCGCGTCCAAAAAAGTATGTTTTTAATTTTCTCTTATTTGATAAATAAAAACCAAAAGTTCATCTAAAATCATAAGATTTGCAAGCTCAGTCAAAGTTAGCCATCTAGTCGAAGTAAGTATTGCTTGAATGATAAATCGGATGAAGCAGATTTTATAATCCGGAAACGGAACGTATAAACAAATTTATAGACTGATGAAATGCCAAACGGTCGAATCAAAACAGGACTTCGCTTAACTATGCCAACTATAAAATAATGGACAATGGATAAATAAATGAAACAAAATTGTGGGGAGATCACCTACACACCCCCCTTCCTCACCCTCGCCGATCCAATTAGCTTGTATTGTAAGTAAACTTTGTAGGCAAGCTTAAATAAACAGGCGAAAAAAATATTGTATCGCAGTCGTGCTTCAATATTTCTACTGCCTTACATGTAGATTCTTCTGCTTGGATTATAACGATGTTCCTGAAATAAGACGTCTTTCTATTAACAAAAATTCAAGAAGGCAAATAACAAACCTGCAGAACCTTCTACGCCTCTTCCACTTAATCACCTGCATGTTGTTGATTGCCGGCACAATCTGAAACACTCTCCTTTTTTAATAAACCTGATCAAACTATTTTTTTTTATCAAAAGCTCAAAGGCTTTCATAAATACCTGAGTTAGGTTCATATTTCGTTTGCGAGCTTTCTCTAATGTTCCCTTCCTTAAGATTAATATAAATTAGTAAGGGTTATTTTGTACTACATAGGCCCGAGGCTTCAGTTCACAACAGTGGTTATATTTGAGGTGGGTTGTTGGTTCTTAGCACAAACTGTATCTTTAGAACAAAGGCTTCAAAGCACGTGTAATATTAATAGGTAATAACTTATATCTGTGTGTAAAATTTGATATAGACAAATGAGGCGAGAGACGATGCATTTTGATTTAAAATGTATGACAGTGGAATATAACATTATTACTTTTCTAGTATAAAATAAAGTGACTATAAATGATTAAGTGCCTCCTAAATAACTCAATTTTGTTCTTTTAATTTTATAAATTTAATTTATATTGTAAATTTTACGAATAACCCACCTTTTGATTTTAAAGATTGTTGGTTCATTCCCCGCCAAAGCGCAAAACCACATTTCATAGAATATTATGTACTAGACTAGACTGGGTTTTGCAGTTTCGATCGTAACGGTGTTTTATATATTAGGTACATAATTGGCTATAAGCTATAAAATAATTCACCGAAAATAATGGAAAGTTACTAAAGTCCATGATAATATTATATTCAGAAAATTGTCAAGATTATATAAAATATCTTTAACACCGCTTCCAATCGACATCTTCAGAGATGGCCACACTTTTAAAGCATCGGTGCATCTCAGAATCGTGATTGGTTGCTTCCATATAGGCCGCACAACCCACGTGAGCCGCTCCCAACTAGAAAATATATAATTAAGCAGTCAAAAGGGCAAAATAAAGTGTATGAAATGAGTTCTGACTATAAGTGTAGTGTTCGGGCCTTTTCATCAATGTTCAAGTATTTATTATCTTACTTGCTAGTTGGGAGCGGCTCACGTGCGTTGTGCGGCTCTTCTGGAGGAAACTATTGACATCCAAGATCTCCCGCGTAATTCGTTTTTTGTATTATATATTAGTAAAGCTTCGGAAACTGCCATGTCGGATAGTGTTTTGTGGAATGCTTCGGAGATTTTATTTATTATTTGTAAAAAATGATGTGAAGTTAATGGATTACAGATTCCGCCATCAATGGAGACTAGCCCTTGAAGGGTAGTTCTAAATAATGGAGTAAGAACTAACCTAATTTAGAAAATATTCGCAGGGCAATTTGAGACTGGTGTATTGTGATATAGCAAACGGTATCAATTGATTGTGTTATTTTCATTTAAAATTACCTTATGTGTACTTCTTGAAATGACTTTAAACATATTTACTATCTAGATCAGAACTACCAAATTCGGCGTTAAAATCCCACTACCTGATAGAGAATCATATAATCATATTTATTTGTCATTTTTTTTAAACGCCCAGGGGGCTTTTATGTGCACTACAGTACTCGTACATTTTATTTGAAAAATTAAAATATAAATTATCGGTAACATAGCGTAAAAGAGTTAACAAAACAGATTACTTCAAATATAAATAAGTAACACTATATAAGATAATCATCCAATATCCTTCAAATCAACGATGACAATTAATAAAATTGTTGTTAACAATCATTTTTACTAGGTAGAAATAGTTTGCACATATTTGTTGGATAAGAATAATGGTTGCTCTGGTAATACTTAAAATACAGTATATAATGTAGTAGTTCAGTCTCAAGCATTTATTACGGAGCATAATTGAAGATACATAATCATCCACACTAAACAACATATTGATCAACATTATTGTCAAAAACATCAATTTTATCATATAAATATTGTTTACCAAGACTTATTGTGGAATTCAAACTAAATTTGCAATGGGATGTTTATATATATAATTTTTGCCTCGTTGTTCGTATAGAGTATAGTTGCTAAATAAAGATAGAGTGATATAAACACAATAGTTCCTATCGAAAAATATCACTGAGACCCGTTTTTAGAAGTTAAATGTTAGAAACATCAAATTGACTGAGTAAAATTATGTACATTAAAAGCAATTGTTTTGTCAAGAAAAATCACTCTTTGCCATGAAATGTTGCAATTTAATGCACTTATAATATCTGGCAATTAGTTTAATGATCTTCGTGCAATACTTTTATTTGTGCGACACGATTAGATCGAATATTTCTGATTAAATCGTTGTAGAACCATATATAACTTGATAATATTTGACTCAAGGTAAAGAGAACAATGGATTTATTTGCAGAGATTACGTCCTCATTTGCATGATATGCAATACCCAAGGCAAGACGAATGGGTATCTAATAATTGTCTTCTAGGCGTAATCTTCATTAGCAGCGTCGCTAAATCATGAACGCGGTAAATATTAATTTGCCTTAATATGCACGTGACAGCCCGAGGATTGGTCATATTAGCTGCACACGTAGAGTAGGTATTTGCTACCTGCATATTGCAGTATGTCGGGAGATGTGCAAGGCATTTAGCGATTCAACACCAGCGATAATCCGCGGATCTTATCGCTATTAAGTTACGCAAAAGAATGTGCGGGGAATTTTGGTAATTTGTAATGCAAGTGAGAAGCAAAAGACACTTTATGAATGAAAGATAAATACGTGAAGAAATCGGAAGACATTATTTATTTAGTCATTCTCTATACTGGTCATAAAGGCATGTGATTTTTTATATATTTTACGATGTATTTTTGAAATCATGATATCAGAAAATGTGCAGTTTTAAAAATGAATAAATTCGTTACTTCACCTAACTGTCTTAGCCTAGTGAGCAAACTTTCACTTCACTGTCTTAGCCTAAATGAGCAAACTTTCAAATTTCGTGTCAAATATATAACTGAAATTTCTCAAATTCAAAAGTTGAAAACTTCCGTGCGTCCCTGTATAACTTTATTTTACATTAGCTCCAAACGGGAGTGCCCGAGGAAAATAATTTTCCTCGTGGCCTATGTCATCTTTGGAAATGCTGTGCAAAGGGTCTTTTTAAGGAAATAAATGAAAGGACGTTCTGGGAAGGTATGAGGTGTTGGTAGGAATCGGGGGTCAGTGTGTCCAGGAGTGACGGACGTGCGAAACCATTTCTTCCTCTGCGGTGCAGGGTGATGGTTAAATAGAGTATTGGAGAAGTTAAAGGGTTTACTTCAACCAGTGTCTCCCGATCAGGACTGACGGAAAGTGGGCAGACGCATCAGCCAAGACCTAGACAACTTCACCCCATGAACTCGGGCACCTCTGCTAAGTCACCAATCTTAGCGAACCACATGGAGTGATATATGACAGAGGTATTGGTTATCCTATAAATGGTTAGCAGGGTGGCTATACCTATACCCACCTCCCAAATTGCTACTGCACACAACTAAACTATGTTTAAATTATTGTAATGTGTAAGATGATTGTTATATAAACGTCCTCACAATATAAGATGTCTTCCTAACGTATCTCATCATCTAGGTAGTGGCGTCCCGCAGAATCGCTACTGCACACAACTAAACTATGTGTAAATTATTGTAATAAACACAATTTTACACTTATCATATAAGATCATTGTTATATAAACGTCCTCACAATATAAGATGTCTTCCTAACGTATCTCATCATCTAGGTAGTGGCGTCCCGCAGAATACACTTCGAATGTTTTCTAATCAAAAATACTAATATCGATGGTCTGTGTGTCCCACACTACTCTGGTTCAGTGAACTCGAATTTGGTTTGAATTTTAGTGTCATCTTATGAACTTTCAAGGGTCTGCGCTATTTCCATTTTCACACAGGAAACTAACTAAACTGAATATAGATGTTCATTCGAAACGTAAATTTCTGATCGTCTCTTTAATTTTTCAACAAAAAATTATAACTGTAACATAAAGAAAATACACCATATTTATTTTTGAAATTGACCCCGAGCCAAATACGGCGGTATCTAAGCTCGCTTCCCAAATTTTAAAATTGTGTAAATGCTAACGCTTGGCTAAACCTATGACATTTTTTTATTAATTTTTAATTTTTTTATTATAGCTACTATTTAAACATTGTACATACAAAATATGATATTAAATATATGTATACTAATTTAATTATGTATTTCTTAGTCCTCCACACTAGGATGACTTGTGTCGAGGCGGACTAAAGTTATTAATTTATGTTTTATTAGTTTTATATGTCGTATATACATCAAAATAATGTACTACAGAATTGTATATCTTAAAAAGGCCTACGAAAAAGGCCATTCTGATATGTGTCTATCACCTAAGGATAACCCTTAATAATATTTTATAAATTCTTTCATCTTCAAAAATCCTACAACAATTATAATTTCCCGTGATTTCTATAGTTAAACATAAAATATAAAATCTGAAAGCTCTCACGACTCTTAAGAACAACTGTACATTTATATTTAATTATTGTAAAATCATTCATTTTCCCTTTCTCGCTTCCTGTAAATTTTGTGGAAACTGTGTAACAAGGACCTTTGTTATCAACTCCTTGAGTTTGAAAATCATTGAACGTATAATCATATGATATTCATAAAGCTTGATGTGCTTGATTTGTTTACAAATAAAGAGGTTCAAACCTTCTGCAACCATCAGCAGCCTCGAGATAATCCTACAGCTCCTCCCACCACTTCATCATTAATAAAATCATGGCAAAATTTAAATATTTTATGTCTTATTCATCCAACCTATATCTTTATTAAGAGAAGATGATAATATTTAAAAAAAACTAAACGAATCATTAAAAAGAACATGAGATCGACAAATAATAATTATATATATTTATAATAATTTTTTCCCAAAGAGAAAAATGAATACGGATTTTTTTATCGAGATGCTGTTAAAATGTAACGGCACGATTATTTACCAATAAAATATTAGTCGAGACAAGATAAGAAACCATTATTATTTTGAAGAACAGGTCTTCCGAATTCCTCATAAAATATTCGGCTATTACTGATAGTTTACTGATACTCCAGTCCCATTTATAATAGGAAAACAAATATTATGAACAGTTTTTTAATAAATTTACAATATCAGTAAGTTTTCTCCGTCTAACGCTCGAGTGGTAAAAGATAAAAGATCCTTGGTTCGATTCCCAGTTGAGTCCGTTATCTTTTTATTTCTCTGTGTCCTTTTCTTTGTTATGTTTCGTTCACATTTATTTGTAGTATCTTCTCCTTCAATGATATATTACATTGGTATATATAACCTTTGAAAGTTATTAAAGAAAATTTGTTCCAGTAAAAATTATATATCTTTATATCGTTAATGCATAATGAAGTTATAAGAGAAAAGTGAATTGAAGTACCGACACATGTACATGGTCAATAAAACATATCTCGATATTCGTATTTAATCCTATTTTGATTGGAATATTCTATAAGCTGATGTTCTTATAATGATGTCATCGTATAAAGCGGTTTCTCTATCCTAAAAATTACCATGAATAATCTGATTGACAATTCAATCATTATTATTTATTGAAACGGAAAAATCGCTCCGATTGATTTCACGTGAGATTGACAAGATCATAAAAAAAGTTATTTTGATTTCGGGTCGGTTACAAATTTCTCCCATGATTGATGAAGAACTTGTCAAAACCATTCATTTATTACATTTAAATTGACTATTTACAGAACACATATTACACAAAAGGTCAGCTCTAAACACATGTTATGAAATTTAAAAAAAATCACATTAACGAGAAATTTCACTGAAGAACCATTGATTAATGTTCCTGGCATATCGTCATTATGAAACCTATTCTCATTACATACTATGACAGGTTGCATTATACGGAAGAATATATTCGTACGGTTTTTATAACGGTGAAAAATATAAAAAAAAGTGGGTGTGTCAAGCCTACGCAAGACAGAAGTGAAACTTCTAGTTTCAGCTGATGCTTGGCGTGGCGCAGTTCGCTGGTGTCTGAGAGAGAGGAAAGAAGAGAAGAGAGAGAACGTTCGTGAGCGGCTCCCCCACCTCAACAAGGTTTCACTTCAAAAATGCCACAGCCGAGAATCGAACCTCGCTTAACTGATTGAAAGCCAACCACGCTGAGCACCAACTGTAAGCAAAGCCGCATAAATTGATTATATTATGTAGGTTCTGAAAATATGAGAGCTTGTTATGTTTTATAATGTTACCTACATCACACCCAAAATATAATATATTTTTAAAAATAATGTACAATGTACAGAAATAGAATCCCACACAAGATCGCGTAGTGCGCTCTAGCGAACGGATATTTTATCAGAGGGAGATAGTTTTAATTTTTTTTTCTGTAAATTATTACATATTATCAAAATAAATAAATTAATTAAATAAATGTAATACAATTATCATAATATACGGATTAGATAATAATTTTAATCCAACACAATAACGCAAAGCGCGCTCTAGCGGAGTAATGTTTTATCACAGTGAGATAAGTGTTTTTATTATTTTGCAATATTATTTTCTTTTAAAAAATGTTCTGACCTACTAAAAAATAAGATATTGAATGAAAAAGGCGTTAAAAACAAAAAAATAATGTGCGATGGCCGAGAATCGAACTCGGATCAACTGCTTGGAAGGCAACTATGCTGACCATTACACCACCAACGCCAGTTGTCGGGATGAGCTAAGAAGCATTTATATGTTACTTCAAAACTTTGACTAGATCAAATGAACTTTAATCGGTGGTCCCGCATTTTCGTTTCGGTCATGAGTCGGTTTTACTCCGGTCCTCGAAATTGCATGACGCGCGTAAAGAAGTTTCACTTCAATTATAAAGCGAATCATTCATTCGATGTCGATGACGTAACCAAAAGAGAAAACTTTGCAAATTTTATTTGAATTTCTCGTATTTCAAAAAATGCCACAATAATTCATACGACCGATTTGTTGGGGACATGGATGTGTGGTAAACATTGAAATAAGCCTATTTGTATAACGTTCGGAATATTTTGAACAATGTTTGACCAATTTACAGAACCCAAAAGAATTTATATATTATGTTGAATGTGACAGTGTCAGACAATAATCAGCTGTTTGAAAAATAAGAATTAAAAAATACTAATTTCGGTTGTGACTCTGTCTGTAACTCCGGTTCAACTAACTTTATAACTTTTGCTTTGAATTTTCGCTTAGTTTTAAGTGTTTGTTTGGAGAATTCAAGCAAGCGATAATGTACCTACCAATAATATATTTAACAAACAAAAATTTAATTGCCATTTTCAAAATCGGAACTCATTTGCCAAATGTCATTGTCGATCCCGGACAACGCCGGGGACAACAGCTTGCATAAATATAAAATCGACAGTATTCTGGAATGAATTATTGGTATTTCAATTAATACTGACACATTATGCGTTTTGTATCGAGGAAATAATAAAAAAAGAAATTCTCATAAAAGAAGGAAACAAGTAGACATTATTTTTAAAGAACCTATAATAAATAAATAGTACTATAAATCGTCGCGATTCATCATAGAAATTGAATGAATATTTTTTTCGATATTTTAACTTCATATAATCTAAGTATCAGTTCAATATTCAGGTATTTCGTAAGGAAAAGGTGCTTAACCCTTTCACACCCGCATTATTGTTTCCACATATATAAAATATGTAATGCTTGATAATACGTCAGAAAATTATTTGAAAATTTTTGGTATTTAATTTTTTTTTTTTTTAGAAATTTTTTATTTTAATTTGGATTAACATTGGATGTCGATGGGTATTTTTTAAATAGAAAGGTAAAATAAACATATCACAAAAGTAATACAAATAACCGTTTCATGTCGAAAATGCATATTTACAATGTGGTGATAATCTGTAAGGTACAAACAAATAAAATTTTAAATAAAATTTATTCAGAAATAAAAAAATAATCTAGGATAATAAATCTTTAAAAATTCGCCATACTAGTCGAAAACATGTCCCTCACTACCAGTGTTAATTTGAATGAACATTGAAATTCATTTACAATATTCTGGCAAATGACTGTGAACAGTGAATTGAACTTATGTTATTATTATAGAACACATCTTAATGCGTTAAAATATTTGTAATTCGAGTAGAAAATATTGATATCTCTCCTTAAATTAAGTAATCAATGACGACAGAAATTCGATGAAACTCACAATCAACAGATGTCAAAATATGTATGGTTGTTGTAGCGGGAATAAAGATTTCGACCTAGCGGAAAAAAGAGACGCCATAGAAAAGATTATAAGCTATAAAAAAACAAAAACATGGTTTTTCTAAATCGCTGCCGTTACTGTAAAAAAAATTCAAAAAGTTCATGTTAATTTGAATTAACACTGGGGCTGAAAGGGTTAAGAAAAACAAATTTTAAAGAGATCGAGATAATCGCATAATCTTTATCTTTTGTCTCCATGGAATCCTTCAATTCCATCGCCACATCGCAAGGAGAGCACATAAAAATTCTGCAGCAGCTCGTCGTAGAAGGAAGGGTTGTGACCATCGGACCCATCCTGCAGGAGGCTGTACCATTTTATCCGGACCGAAAAAGGGCCGGCTCTGGTTTGAGAGATTTAAGAATCGCCTAATTGTTTCAGACCTGCAGAACAAATAGACAGAGAAATAATAATGTAAAGGGAGATAAGTGATACGAAAGGTTCAAAAGCAGCAACAAGTACACTTGATATTACAGGTTGTCCAGATTATGAACCTTTCCACCCGACAAAGGTGTATGGGCAAAGCGATACTATGATTTCATAAATACATAATTTGAAAAGCTCCGTGATAAAACAACAATTAATTTTACCCATAGATTACAAGATCAAAACCTGAACAAATTGCATTTATTTATTTCAATAAAAGCGAGTAGATATTAAAAATCAAATATCAATTGAATATTTGGACTTTATGCAACTGAGTAAATGTCCGTCAATCAGAGTTGATTTTTTGCTAGAAATCGCATAAGATTTAATTGTTCAGCAAAATAAATCTAATGATATTTTTAAACCCGATTTTTTTCTCTTTAAATTTCTTCACCGTTTTCGTCAGCATCACAATATTTTCCAATCGAGGTCATCTTATCTCCATAAGCTCCGGGGAGTGGAACTATGGTGTCTAGTAAAAAGCTAATAAAAATTATCAATCGACAATGAATATCTTGAAAATAGAACACAGAGAGTAATAATTAATGATCACATTAGCTCAAATAAATCAATTGTATATGGTGTTCCTCAAGGTAGTGTTCTGGGTCCAATTCTATTTTTGTTATATATTAACGACCTCTGTAAACTGAAATTTTCTGGATCTTCAATTGTATTTACAGATGACACTGTCTTGGTGTTTGCTGCTGACACATGGAACGAAACGTATGCTCAGTGCGAGGCAGGATTAAGGGCAGTCAAAAATTGGCTTGATCAAAACTTGTTAACCTTAAACATGAACAAAACTAAATATATTACTTTTAGCATTTCCTCTGTAAATCAACCATCTTTGGAACATTCATTAAAATTACATTGTTGTGTGCAGGAGTGTAACTGTCAATCTTTGGAAAGAGTAGACAACATCAAATACCTGGGTTTAATTATTGATAAAAATTTAAAATGGAACAATCACATTACTATATTAAGAAACAAAATAAGAAGGCTAGCCTACATTTTCAAAAATCTAAGAAACATATTGGACAAAGTTACATTAAAAACTGTATATTATGCTCTTGTTCAATCAATGCTTTCATATAATGTTGTCTGTTGGGGTTCTTGTAACAAGACTACCTTAGAGCCTTTGAATGTTACACAAAAATTAATTTTAAAAATAATGTATAAGAGAAATTTTATGTATCCATCAAAGTTATTATATAGTGAAAGCAAAATTATGACAATAAGGCAGTTGTACATAATACAGGCTCTCTGTAAATTTTTCAACAACACTATTACTGCTAAAAGATCTCAACAAGTGCGCAGCACTAGAATGGGTTCTTCTTTAATGTATCAGCCGGTGTATACCAGAACATCCTTCGGACAAAGGAGTTTTTCATATAAAGCTCCGTTGCTATATAATATGCTTGGAGAAAATATAAAAACTATAGGTACGTTAAATTCATTCAAGAAAATGGTCAAAATCTCCGTACTAGCTGAGAGTGATGATTTTAGATCACCCATGTTGTCGCTTATATCATAATTCCTTGTGGAAGCTCTGTTTCGATACAATCCTTATTTACTTACTGCGCATGTACTTATTTACTTCTAAAATAACTTTTGGTTATTTATTATTATGTTACTTATTATTATTATTATCTACTTAATTATCGTATTAATATTTACTTTAATTATTGTCTAGCTAAATTATTTACTTACTTACTTTTTATTATAATATTATCTACTTACCTATCGGTTATTATTTACCTTTTTTTATTTAGTTATTTTTATTTTTTTCTTATAATCTATTATTCATACTTTCCATGTTGTAATTGTTAGTATGGTTACCCTATGCTTGTGTCTGATAAGCCAGCACAGGTACCTTGTACTTTAGTTAACAGAAGAATATTATTGTTGCCAACTTACTTAATAATGCTTCTTTTGTTGACTTTTTTGTTTTTATTTTTTTCATACATTTGTTACTAAAATTTTGTTTATTTTTGTCTACCGGTCTCGAAACGTCCGTGTCATAAACTTTTCTTTTTTGGTTTAAATTTAATTTAATGTTGTTATTATTTTAAATTTACATATATGTATATTTTTAAATGATATTATTGTAAAGCTGCACATCTTGATACAGGAATGCCCTAGTGAGATGTGCAGAGTATGCTTTTTATGTAAAAACTGTATTTTAAATGAAATAAATAAATAAATATTGCATGGATTGTAATGTTATTGCACTTAAAAAAAAAAAAAAAAAAAAAAAAAAAAAAAAAAAAAAAAAAAAAAAAAAAAAAAATGCCAAGTTAAAAAGTCAGAATAATTTTTGTTTTTTGCACGATCTGACAATCGCGAACTATAGAAAATGAAAATGCCACGAGTGGTGCATTCTGAACATTCAATTTAATAACAACAATTAAAAAAATACATTGCCGCACATGAAAGGTAGTTATGAAATAATTTTATAATGGTATATAGGTACTTTTGCTTAAGTCACATTGGAAAACTTCCGTGATCATGCGACTTGGTTAGATACCAAAACATTAAGACTTGCATAAGATGACAATAATAATAATTCCATGTAATTTACAGTCATATGTACACTGTACAAAGAAGTGAAACTATGGAGGAAATTGGCCATGGAAGATGAGCCGTACAATGAGCAAGTCAATTATAATTCAATTTGTAACAAGACTTGAATTGAGCAAGTCCAATATATCATACCATAATCACACATCAAAAGACTCAAACGTCTTAAGTATTAAGAAACAATCATTCTAGTTCAGAGTCGGGTTGGTCCGGTATTTATTTGAAAGGTATCGTTAGGGAGAAAAAAATATTTATTTTTACTGTGTCATCGCACAACATATTTTTTTTAGAATATAATCGTCTTCTACGGAAAATATTTATAAACCACTTAAAACACCGGATAAATAAAAAATAGGGTAGGGGTAGATAAAACCATTTAGATAAGTCGTCTCAAATTGCAATAAACAAGGTTTGATCATGATCTTGAAAGTCGAAACAGCTGTAACAATAATAAAAACTAAAATACTTGCAAAATTTGACATACTTCATTTTGTTTTTGTAAAGTACTGGATTGTTTATGATAGTAAATGAATAATAATAAATATTTTTTTTATGATAAACTAATGTTTATAAGACAATGTTTTTGTGCATAGCTCAAAGAAAAACAAATTATTATAAGCAACAACTAGTCGCCTGAAATATCCATACAAATTGAAAATATCTCCCGAGTAAAAATTAAATAAATATATACAGGGTTTTCCAATAAGAGGGTTTATTTTGAATAGCCCGCTATTTCGGTAGGTGTTACTTTTGAAGCTGTCATTTTTTGACATTTGACAAGTAAAAACTACGCCATTAATAAAAATGGAACGATGCATGCTTCAACAACGCATTAAAATTATTAAAATTCACTTGAATGAATCAAATGCAAATCATATTGAGTGATGAGGCCCATTTCCACCTCGGTGGCTTCGCCAACAAGCAAAATTGTCGCATCTGGGGCTTGGAAAACCCAAAAATTATTGTTAATAAGCCTCTTTATCCTCAACGTGTGACTGTTTGGAGCGGTTTATGGTCGGGCGGAGTCATTGGGCCTTACTTTTTTGAGAACGAGGCTGGAGCAACAGCCTACAGCAACAATTACTCTGAATGGATTGCGCTATCGAGAGATGATTAATGATTTTTTATGGTCGGAATTGGATGGTATTGATCTGGACAACGTTTACATTCAACAAGACGGCGCTACGTGCCACACAAGCAACGAAACCATTTATCTTTTACTATTGAATATCAAAATAACACCTCTTATTGGAAAATCCTGTATATAAAAATACAGTGTGTGGCAAGCCTACGCACGACGGAAGTGAAACTTTTAGTATTCTTCTCTCTCTATTTTCATTTCATATTATTATTATTCAGAATGCTGTACATTACAGTACATTATAGGCGTGTTGTTAACAAATGAACGTTTAGCTAGATTCATAATATTGACATATTTATAAGTAGCATGTGATAAAAAAAAATTAAAAGTTATAAAAATATGGGATTCGAACCCGGGTCCTGCATAACGAGTGTCGAACGCTCTGCCTCTAGACCGCGAGGAGAGGTATCTCGCGCGACGAGAACCGCGTATACAGCGTGTACTCCTCTTTTTCGTTTTCGTTTTCAAACACGGCAAATGAATAATATCACATAACGTCTCGTTAACGCTTTATATAGGGTCGAATCGAAGATATATCGGCAGTGTGAAGTCATATCTGTCTTTTTTCAAAATATTTTCGTATATTTGTCCGTTTTGGAAAAGATCTATCGTGTTTTAACAGTCTCATACCCGTATGGAGTTTGAATTTGAAAAACATTTCTAAATTTTGAAAAACTCACTTACGGCTGTGTTTTTTACTAAAAAAACTTGTCACGCACGTCTGCGAGGGTAATTAGTCGCGTTATCGGCCTTGATTAGTAATTTTAATGATTCAAAATAAAAATAATTAATCAAAATACCGAGCGACTCTACCGGCTCGATTTGTAAGCTATATTTCGACCAAAATATCATATAGTCAAAATATCTAAAAGTCGCAGCACGAGAGCATTTATCACTTTTCCTCGTATTAAAAAAATCACAAAAAGAAAAAAAAAATAGTTAAAGCGGGGATCGAACCTCGGTTCTTCACGACAACAGTCGGGCGCTCTGCCTCTAGACCGCGAAGCTGAGTTTAGAGAGTGACCTAAACTAGGTATATAATATTCGCTAGGCTCCTATAGCGAAATGATCACGGTTTTTCGTGACGGTCATGAGTCGGTTTTACTCCGGTCCTCGAAATTGCATGACGCGCGTAAAGAAGTTTCACTTCAATAAGCAGTAATTTTTGATTGAAGTACTAGTACATATTGAAATATTTGGCGAGTTGGAAATAAGCCGACGTAGCTAAGTGTTTCAGAGCACCTGACCGGACATCAGAAGGTGCGGGTTCAATTCCCATAATAAATCAGTCGCCAATGATGGCGCAAAATTTGTATCAGCGAAAGAACGTATTATTTTTCCCGTCCTCTATTTTGCTAGCCAGTCCGCCACTGTTCTATTTTCCATGTAGATTACTGTAGATGATTTCAGTGCTTAAGTCTGCAGAGTCACCGCCTGTGAATGGAAAAGTGAACGAGAACAGACACGGACAAGATAATTCGTCGTTTGTTGGTCAATTATATAACAAGAAGTGGGTCATTTAGGTGTCACTTCTAACGTTTCTTACTCTTACCCAACCGCATGCGCCACAATCTACAATGGTGGCCGGCAATTGTTCATATTTTGCAATACTTAAAATACAATACAATTATACGTAATCATAAAATGTATACTTTGATGAATAAATGTGTGTGTACACGCGAATACGCTTCAGATAGGTCAGAAGTTGTTTTATGATTCGCTAATGACTTGTTCAATTATCTCCCATTCATCTCTGCTCGATTGCAAATGGGTTATTACCTATTTAAACAGACACACTAAAAATTGATATAACTTGTAGTAGAGTTTTTTTTAAATTTAATTATTTGCTATGTCTGCGTCTGAATCTGAAGATTTAATAACGTATTTTCATTAATTTATATAAATCCTGATACTTTACAAGTATTTATTATGAATAAAACTCAGTTATTGTACAAAATACAATTAATGTGATTCGTAATATGCATAAATAATATTGAGTTTTTTATTATTTATTTGATTTTGCACGGTACCTACACTTAACTTCCAACTTCGAAAACAAAGATAAGATTTTTTTAAATTAAAAAAATAAGTGAGACAAGTAGGTCGAGTAGTAAAACACGAAAAACATATTCGTTTGGTACAAATAAATACTTATCTTAAAAAAACAAACAAAAAATATCTTGAAAAACCAGCTTATGCCTTGACGTGATAGCCCATTAACTGGAAACCAATTTCATTAAGTATTGTTGTGACAAAAGCGGACAAGAATTTACGGAGAATCGTGCGATTGGTGGATGATAATAAAATTTGTAAATTAAATAATAAATGCAAAACAACAGTAGATCACCATCCTTAGTAGATAACGATTTTTTATAGAGGCAAATTTTCCAAGTTGAGCAAGAAAGAAAGTATCCTAAATATTAAAGAAAGTTTTATTTTATATTAAATAATTCATTTTAACAGAACATAAGCTTTGATTTTTTTAAATTAATATTTACATACATATGCATAAGGCATTTACATTATTAAAAAACATTATTTTCATGGAAGTTTTATTAAATGCACTCGGTAAAGTCAATTAAAAGATAATGTATGAAAAAAACATACACTTAGTAAGACACCACTTTATTTTTGAATCAATAACGATAGCCAACCGGGTTTCGCTTGTCCCAAGCTTCATCAGGGCTAAATATCAACTAAAGCTAATTAGATACAGGCACATATAAATATAGGTAAATGAAAACAATGAGTGAAAGAGATACAAAACAGATAGAAAGAGATGCAAATATAAAAGGTGGAGACAAATTATTAAGGATGATGAGGAGGGGGGGGGGGGGGAGGAAATAACAGTTTCAGCGGCGGAATAAATTTAAAATGGGACTATCAGATAAATTAATTTGGTTATTTATTATATTTAAATTATTATTAACTGCTTTTTTTATTTCAAGGGCTTCTAAGTTGTTTAATCTAATTCCAGATCCATTTTTATGCAATACTTTAGTTCCCGAGATTTTATCGAATGAATGATTAGATTCTATTAAATGATTCGCGATTCTGAAAAGGCATTATTGTTTAAACATCGTATATGTTCTTTTACTCTTAAGTTGACATTCCGGGCCGTTTTTCCAATATAAAAAGCAGAACAATCATTACAATTAAGTTTATATATGCCCGAGTGGCTTAGTTTGTCGTCTTTATCTTTAGTATTAATTAAATATTTACCTAAATTATTATTGGTGTAAAAAGCGGGTTTTATTTCAGATGGGAATTTTTTAACGCTTAAAGAAGAAAAGTTATTTGTATACAGAACTCTACGATATTGGAATGTTTGATTTATGTTTATATTATTAGCGTTATAAGATTTGTTAAATAGGAATTTATTTGATGCTATTTGTTTCAATTTTTTATTAAGAATATTGTCTATTAGTTTTGTATCATACCCGTTGTTTAAAGCGATTTGTTTAATGATGGATAATTCGTTGCAAAAAGTTTAGCCCTGATGAAGCTTGGGACAAGCGAAACCCGGTTGGCTATCGTTATTGATTCAAAAATAAAGTGGTGTCTTACTAAGTGTATGTTTTTTTCATTCAATATGTCACACCCCAAAGTATTTGCTTCCTTCGAATATAAAAGATAATGTGTTGTAAATACCCTTTTTTCCGGTATCATGAACCTATGTTCTCAATGAGACATTGTCAATGGATTAAACCTGACGAAAATTAACACAAATAAGAGTAATACATATCGAATTATATTAATATAATCTAGAATTGGTCATTAGAATAAAATGTATAAAGGAAAACATGTTTTAAAGTACACATTACAAATCAGAAATAAATGCTGTTAATTTCATTTCGTGAAAAACATGCTCATGGCGCATTTGTCTCATGCGTGAGTATGCTGAAGGTCTATGTTGTCAGATCTTACGCATATGGTTATAGACATTTTTTATTAGTAATAATTCGAATTAGAAATTGTACAGGCTTTGTATAGTATCTAAAAAAACCGTTGAACGGTTGTGAAGTGATTTTTATTAGTTAGGTTGTAAAAGTTTAACATAAAACCTATCAATTCATTAGTTAAAGGCCCGCTGTCCCGTTTTTTTAACAGGATTAAGAATAATTACAACAGATTTTTAATAAATTAAAAATATTATCAGCAAGTTTTCTCCGTGTGAAATTTGTCCAGGTCCAAATGGTTTTCCTCGGGGCTTCCTGTATGGAGTTAATGTTAAAAAATGTAACAAAAAATATCTTTGGCATATCTTTGTTGTCAGTAGACTTAGAAAGAGTATGTTTTAAATGTTTCTAAGAAAGTAAGAAACTAAATTTGTGTCAGTGAAATATACTAACTAATCTGTTGAATGGTAATTAGTAATTACTAATCCGAAGTCTCAAATAAAAATGGATGAATGTAAGATCTAATGTAAAACAATAATTCAAGACGCGCCTTGCGGGTGGGTATGACATATGACTGCGGGGTCCTAAGCAAATGATAACCGCATTCACCAATAATATTGACTTTGAATATTCATATCAACATATTACATTCAACATCCCTACTTCATTATATCACGTGATCTCCTATCCGCCAAACCATGCGGTAGATTTGCTGCTAACCAAAATGTTGCCCTTGAACTTTAGCAGCCATTCATTGTTAACACGTTACCATTCAAATGAAGCAGACGAATACAACACAATGGCGGAGATAAAACATCACGATTAGATGGGACACAGGACGGAGCATCCACAATCAACAGTCGACAATCGAGAGAATCGCGGTAATGAACAATAGGATCGCTTTTGTACTTGGCGAGCGGTAGTTAGTATTAGTAGGTAGGCACTGAGTACTAAACAACTAAACTGCCGTGGAGTGTTCGACTTCGTATAGTTTGTGGAGAGGAGAGTGGGATAGATAGTTAGATGACTCAAAACACTTCCAACTCCCGAGGCAATGCATCTCTACGGCAAATACTATTGGAGGCACTTGGAACTGTGCCACTGCATGAGAAATCCACGACGCTATCATCCATCAATATTAGACTGCCAGGTGTTTTTCAGTTTTTTTTTTTATATATTCGATATTACATATCAATTATGCAGACCCGTGAATTCTGTCTTAATTCTTTTCAAATCAGTTCTAAATTCGAAAATCACAATTGAAATACTTTTCCGTTAAAATATTATAGATATTAAGGAATGGAACATAATCGCTTATCTGAATTCTTCAACATATTCTGATCCAATTTTGAAATTACACTTAAACTCAAAACAAACCCGAGTTCCAGAGATCATTGAACAAGAGTTACCCAAAACTGAATTTAGTATTTTTTAATGATAAATTTGAACTTTTAATACTTTTGAAAGTAGCTTTAACTTTGTGGTTATCCATTATATTTAATTGAAACAATATTACTTTGTTAGAACCACTAATATATTTTATTAACGCCGACCGGTTGTGGAACAACCGTTCTTTCCTCAGGGCAAACATATATTGACTTGACCATCACTAAACAGTGGGAGTTCTTTTCTTTATTATTAATATAAAGAATATTTATCCCTGTATTTTTTTAAACTATGGTTATTTTCAATGATATGGTTAGCGAAATAGGAAAAAATGTTATTATTAAGAAACCTTAAGTGTTCTTTGATTCTAATTTCGAAATTACGGGTTGTTTTCCTGATAAAAATTTTTGTACTTAGATAATGAAATCACTTTTTTTTCAATCTCTGAGTTAAAAACATTGCAAAACATATTTTAATTATGAAACAGACACCATTTGACCGACTTTCTTTGCAATTAAATATAAAAATAAAGATTTTATTGTATCTTTCTAGTCGGATCTCCAGCGACCAAATGTTTTTAAAACCAGTCTAATGCAGTATATCTATACTACCAATAATTATTTCGTTAGCTTTCTAACTCAAAGGCTCATGTTTACTGCTGCCACAACCTAGCATTTACATTATTTATTAACTACTTTAAGTCTGTATAACTTAGGAGTAGGAATATTCTTATTTTTGTACTATTTACTTGCTGTTATTATATGGATATGGTTATATGTATTTTTTCTATTACTTTTGTGTACTTGCAATCTTCAGAATATTACTTTAATAAACTATGTATGTAAAAGCCCTATGGGCGTATAAATAAATAAAATAAAATAAAATAAATAAAATAAAACATCAGACGAAAACAAAAACGTTAGGTCGGGACCACCATCCTCTTTGTTTTCCATGGGCCACGGAAAACGAAAACATTGTGGCCCTGCCCCAAAGTTTCATGTTTGCACAGACATTTGAGAAGCGGCCTTATAAAGGCACGTTTGTTCCCCATCTCCCCATCAATAGGTAGGTAGTAGGTACCAACCCACCATCTTACGCGATCAAGTCTCGTGTCACTGAACCTGACTAAATAAATATAGGTAGTCAAGCAACAGAATTATCTATCCGAGACGCACATGGCGTGGAGATAGTTTTTTGTGATGAACATATTACTTATGGGTACCTACCTACGTAGATAAATCAAAAATATACACCTGCTATTACGGCACGAATAACGAAAGGTAGGTTATTAAAATACGACTTACACCTACCATCTATTCAAATAAATCATAAAATTACGAAAGTAGGTACCTACATACTAGGTACGCACCAACACATGCATATATTAAAAATAGCGTGTGCGTATTATAACGCGTAGTCAAAATGTAAATGTACATTACGAACACTTACTTACTTTACTTTGGTAAAACTCACAGTAACAGCTCCACACAGCATCCCCAAAGATGATCCCCCTGTGGGGGCGTAAACGAAAAAAAGAGATGTTTGCGAAGTTGAACGTATTTATTAAATATTTCTTTCAAAAAGAAATGTATTCCATTTTCTTTATAAAATAATTACAATATTTTCTAAACAAATAAGAGAGATTAAATCCAGTTAGTTAGTTTAGTTACCTAATAAATTACGCTTTCTTGAAAATGTAAAAAGCGCACACCCTTGAAAAATCGCAAAATCTGACATTAAACAAAATAAATACACATTTCAAATACAGAATAGAAAATTTCATTAATTTTCTTCTAATAAAATTGTATAATATGTGTAGGTATAATATACTGTCTGAAATCAATTCAACAAAATCAATCAACAACAATTCAAAGTAAATTTGAGTTCGTTGAACCAGATTCACGCAGGACCAGATTTTTCAATTTGGAAGGCGGGTTTTGGGTACCGCTGCCCCGGAAACCATTTATAGGATAGTCAACACCTCTGCCATAGGTCACCCCAAGTGGTTTGCTAAATTTGGTTAATTTGCAGGGGTGTCTGGATTCATCGGGTGAGGTGT
The DNA here is from genome assembly GCA_026573805.1 of Hesperophylax magnus. NCBI lineage: Eukaryota > Metazoa > Arthropoda > Insecta > Trichoptera > Limnephilidae > Hesperophylax > Hesperophylax magnus. The sequence goes on from JAIUSX010000157.1 coordinate 2,811,139, forward strand.
GTTTAGGGTGCGCCTGCCCACCAGCTGCGTGACGTGCTAGATCGGGAGAGCATGGTTTGAAGGGTCCCTTTGACCTCTACAACTGATATCTTGACCTATCATGGAAACACTGATCCCTAGATTCCTACCCAACCGTATTACCCTTTACCTTCCCAGAACTTCCTCTCCTTCATTTCCTTAAAAAAAACCTCCACAAAGCATCTCAATGTGTTCAATAATACCCTTTCTTTCGATGAATAAAGTTTTATACTAATACTAGTGGTTTTCAAGGGTTGTAAATATTTAACTTAAGGTAAGGCATAAAGTTACAATATTAGGTATGCTAGGTTTTACGAAGTTGAACTCTGATATTTGAAACCGGTCTCGGGGGACACGGGTACAAAGCTAACGCATCTTATATAGATTTCTCAGTCGGATAAGCGGGACTTGTTTATAATATCATCTTTATATTAAAGATGGTAGACAATAGACACTAAAGCCGTCCTTTGATTGCGTTCAAGCCAATGAAATAGAAGACACAAGATTGTTTTGTAAAATGAGCCCAGATGAATAAACGTCGTGTTAACTGGAACAGTTTTAAATCATAATCAAACTTTAAACATTTCTTCTTTGGAGAAACGTAGAAGGGACACTGATCTGATTTGCATATTTAAGATTATCAATGGTATTACAGACTCACCTGCTTTGTTGCAACTTATCCAATTCAACATCCCTTCCCGTAGACTCCGAAATAATGAATTGCTGTTCGTCAATCAACATTCTACCAATTATGGATACCATTCTCCTTTGTCCAGAATGTCGAGACTTGTCAACTCACTGTCAAGTCAAAGCATTGAATTTTGTGGTATATGCCTAAATGACTTTCGACAGTCAATACGCAATGTCTAATTTCTAATGCCCTTTGAATCATCTTCATGCTTTGACTTATTATTATCTCCCATTCTTACTTTTTATTATTATTGTCATTATTATTGTCTTCGCTCCTCATTTATATATGCTCTCCTTTCACTGTCATCTCTGTTTATAAAACTTATTCGTGTAATTAATATGTTGTTAATGGACTATTTGTCTGTAAATAAATAAATAAATAAATAAATAATTAGCAGACCCGTGAAAATGACATAAATAATCCCAATTTTAAAAATGACTTCTGTTAAAGTATTACATTATAGGTAGGTACCTACTTTACTGCCGGTCTGTATTCTTCACACTGATTTTAATTATGAAAATAGTATTTAAATTCAAAGCAAATTTGAGTTAATTAAGCGCGAATAATTTCACGCACGAATATTTCACGCTATCGTATATCATCATCACAGACAACCGAAATTAGGATGTTTGATAGGTAGGAACTTAAATTCAAAGCAAATTTATAATATTTATTTTTTTGAATAACTTTATTGAGTAAAACCTCAAAATGTAATATTTAATTATTGAAGACAATATTAGCGATTTCTAAACGAAAATCTGAAACGGAAAAATCAGAAAAGGATACTGTGAAAAAATGAAGACATTGTTGGTAGTTCTTTTTCGAAGTATGATACAATTAAAAGTGACCGAAGCGGATAGGGTCCCATTAGCTCAGTGGTAGAGCGGTGCCCCGACAAGGCAAGGGTCCTGGGTTCGAGTCCTAGATGTGACCGCATCCTTTTCTGATTTTTCTGTTTCAGATTTTCGTTTAGAAATCGCTAATATTGTCTTTAATAATTAAATTTATAGGAATTTCACGCACAAATATTTCACGCTGACGTTCATCATCACAGACAACCAAAAATTCGTATGTTTAATATCTACCTATGAACAGGGTTAAAAAAATGCCGCTACTGAATATAAATGGTAATATGGTTCTGCTGCTGAAAGCTCCGTTTTAACCTTTCTTTCCGATGCGTCTTTCATGAGAAAGGGTTAAGAATTACAATGGAGCTATTAGCGGTTTTATAATATGACTGAATTAGTCATCTCGTAACAGTAAAGAATTTATTATCACTAGGTTACTGCAAAAAAGTAAAACTTTCTAAAAAGTATCTAAATCTTTTAATTCTACAACATGGACTACCGACTATTTTCTGTTGTGCAAATAGTTGCATAATGTTTAGTTTGAATAAATTGCAGACACAGTGGCGAGTGTAGGTCAAATAGTTTATCTAAAATCAATTTCACCACTTGGACAGAAGAATGATAGATTGGCCTCTGATTGGCTCAGTTTTTTACTGGTTTTATTTGAGAGATCGACAGTTTACAAATTATATTACTATTATTATTTTTGCGGTGGTTCAGTCCAAGACTCCAATAATATTGTAGGCTATCCTACCTGTGCTAATAAGCTTTTCTATCATGAGAAATAAGAAAAACCCATGACCTATTTACATATTTGTAAGCCATCAAATATTTTAATATAAATTGTTGTGAATTATTCTTGAAATAAATAACTCCTTCACAACAAAAAACAGTCTTTTTTAATATATCTATTGAATTTTGAATTTGTTTCCTTGGTTGAATGAATAAGAATATTGATAGTAGAAATTAACCCACTTCCCGAAATCCTATCAAGCTAAAACTCGGCAGTTAGACTCGTTGAAAATTGTTATTATTATTATTTATTGGATAATTTGTATAGCGCCGCTTTTGTGAGATATCACCTCGGGGGCGCTTTACAGTTGATGCAGGTATTACAAAAAATATAAATATTACAAAAATAAAGTGAAGTTAAGTTAAGTAAAATGGAATACAGGAACAGGTGACACGAAGATAGAAGATGAATACTCGGCAGCAAGAATCTTAGGTGGTGAAGAAACTGGACCAGCTGCTGCAGCGAAAGAGTCCACCGGGCCCACCAACAGTGCCAGCACGAGGTCCGTCATCCGTCCAGGTATGTGTCTGCTGCTAATAAAGCGCTGACACACTATCCTCTCACATATACCAGACCTTGGTAACACCGCTGTGACGTTCGACGAAGATTGAAGATGAAGACTCTGCAGCAAGAATCCTAGGTGGTGAAGAAACTGGACCAGCTGCTGCTGCGAGAGAGTCCACCGCGTCCACCAACAGCGTCCAGGTATGTGTCTGCTGCTAATAAAGCGCTGACACCTCACATAGATAAGAGACCCTGGCAGCACTACTGTGACGTTCGGCAAGTCCATCATTCATCTCCATGTAATCCTGTTCCTGGTGATTGTTGAAGTGGTGCATTCTGCCCGCAATAAAAAGCGACGGTCGGGATAATAAATTACCCGTGGCTTAGCAAAAAACTTGCCAGGGCCTTCAGAGTTTCCGAGAATTCCGTTGAAAACATCTGGGGTGCATTTACCAATCGACGTTCGTTTCGAATGTCCAATATTATTGAGTGAAATTTCCGAATATTCACTTTTAAAGCACTGCAATCGAAGCACATATTATAAAGTTCTAACAACTGGTTATTAAGTTTATTTTTATTTAAGTTAAAATGTTGATTGATTGATTTTAAAAATAATTTCAAAGGGATGTTGCCTCATTTCCCTTGAAAATACTAAAAAAAAACACAAAGCGGTTGGAGGACGCGTTAGGACGCGTCCTGCTGCCACGAAGGGTGGTATACAACTCATTCGCAGACATTGCATTCAATCAACTTTTTGTAGCACTCATGCACACATATGCATTTTTCTGAAATAGGATGACATTATATTTAAAAACTTACATCAATTTACAAACGAAATAGGTGTCGGTATAATTAGGATTTGGCTTAGGTGTTAGCGGTGTTGATTCCAGGCCCTGGAAGTTTCAATCATGAGTCAAACAAACAAAAAAATCTTTGAATTTGGCTACTAGCACAAGGGATGGTGTAACTAGGTCGAAAATTGCAAATAGATGTATTATGGCAAAAAAACTTTGTTTTTAACAAGTTAATTTTTACAAGACTTAAAAATCTAATATTGGGGAAGGAGCGTGTAGGACAGTCAAAAGACTAATATCGGTTCTTGCTTTAACCTAACTGCTAGCTCTCTTCGCTTATGAATTGGAGGGGCGATCCTATATACTAGAGACATCTGTTGAATGACTCCTTAACTTCATGAGCTACTAGCACTAGAGCCATCTATGCTACGTAGCTCGAACTAATACATACTGGGACTTTGTTGAAAATGTTTTATTTGTTTATTTGGTATATTACGTAAATATAGTCACAGTAATGTAAAGTTCATCGGTTGTGGATAACACTCCAATTGTGTTGTTTCTACATTATGCATCTGAGATCTTTGCGTATTATTGCAATGATAGCTAACTGAGGGATCATCTAGTGTCTTTTAAATGAGAATGAACTTGAAGTGCACGCCTTTCCACGGATTTGAACCCGGAACCGATGACTCCAAGCGGCGTTGTACCATTGCCCTCGAAAGCTGACACGCTCTGCCATTGTTGGGGACCAAATGTTATATTCAAATGAAATTATTTAATCCATAACCAAGGGCTAGCGCAGATCTCGCGATAAAGGACAAAGGTAAACCATTAAAGCCATCTTTGGCGCTAATATCACCATTTAATAAATACCGCCAAAGATGGGGCGCCGTTTTAAATAGTTCTTGCTTAAATTGTGTTTTGAATACACGGAGAGATAAAACGGTGCTTCGTAGAGGTCAGAAATAGTATAATAATGCAATTGAATCTAATGGGCTATAAATAACTAGTCCGTACTTACACTCGAATGCAAAATAGAAACAAAAAATCTATTTTTTTCGTAGATGATAAACATCGTGGTTTGAATAAACCAATAATTTATTGATATCTCACCTGTCGATAGTGCTTAAACTCAAGATTTATTATCGTCCATCACAAAAAATATGATGTACTCAAGGCGATAATTATGTAAAAGCCTTCGTCGACAAACTTATTTATACGGTAGAGCGAATACCAGAAGGCATATTTGTATTTGTATTGTTTAGTAGTTTCTAGTAAAGACTAAGGATGGGTTGTTTGATCAATTCATTAAATTTCAACGTTCATTTGCTAGTTCTGTGAATGTCATATTCAAGTTCTGATATTGTTTCATTATAGGCCAGTTACTTGACAGAGCTGAAATGATTACTGAACTGGAATAAAACGTTTACAAAAATTAAAAATAAACCATTCATTAAGGTAAACCAAACTTTAAAATGAGAGATCGGTACCTACCGCAAATATTGAAAAAACCGCGTTTATGCGTACACTATTTCATATTATTGAGAGGTGATTGCTGAATTGAAAGAGACCTTTTCGATTAAAATAATAACTTAAATTCAGACTTCTGACTGATATTCACCGCGTGTAACTCTTTCTTTCTGACCCCCTGTTTCTCCCCTCTCCCCCTACCGTTTGCAACAACAAATCAACAAAAATTACGTATTTTAATCAATTTCGTGATAACATCGAAAATGTACGTTTTCCCATTTCCATAGAATTTTCTTGGAAATAAAACCATGGATTAGAAAAAACGCGTCTTGTTTTTTGAATTTTTGCCAAAAAAAAAGCGAACGAACCTTTTATAATTATTTTTTTAATGTGAATAACAGAGATATTATTTAAAGAGTAACAACTCCCACGGTACGTGTGACTATGGTAAAATCTATTGTCGACTGTAATTAATATAACATTTACTGTTGTGGCAGAATTTTGGATATTTTTAGCGATAGTCCCCAGAACTACAAAATTTATCGTATATATTTATAATCTCTTTTTTTCACTTGATTTCAATTGACCCAATCTTTATTTTCTCTGTTTTTTTTAAGATAATGATAAATATTTAGTTTTAAGATAAATATTTTTAGATAATGTTATTGTATACACCATTATCGGACGGTGGGTAATTATTATTTGTTTTTTTTTTCATATACATCTCTTTGAATATGGATTTTGTTTTCATGAATGAATGCAAATCTTGGAAGAGAAAATTAACCCATTGCCGGACTTCCGATCGAGCTGAAACTCGATTGTCGACAACAATGTATTCTATTTTTGGTGGCAATCACGCACACACACGTGGACTTATTAACATTTATCTGAAATTTGTTGACATTATGGCAGTTAATGTACGAAATAAATATCGTTCATACCCAATCGGGATTCGGGGCATAATGTTCAATTTCAGTCAAAAAAAGTATGTTTTAAATAATTCTATTAATAAAAATAGATGCTGAGAAAACAAAACTATTTTCTTTGTTTTTTGTATGTTTGCCCTCTGTGGTCTTTGGTGCACATTATAAATAAATAAAAACAAATAATTCCCCAATTGCAAAATTAAAAATCATCAATATAACCCTATCACTCTTTACAAAGAATTTCTTTTGACGTACTGTTTTTATATAATATATAATTTTTATAAGATATCATGAACTGCCTTATTGACTCACCAGCTCTATTAGAAAAGATTGCATTTCGTTACCCTCAACCCAACACCATTTTACATACAACAATTCAAATAAAATAGCCGAAAACTCTTTACTAAGACTCATCTGCAAAACTTACAATTCCCTTAGAGATATTGATATTTTTCAATGCACCGTTGAAATCAAATTAACCTTACAATGTACTAAAACCAAAACATTTCGTTTATTTTGTTCGTCTGCCCTTTTCATATTTTTTTCTTTCAATTACAACTTTAAATATCTACTTTCTTCCTAACCTTTAACATTAAAAATATTGTAAATAGAACTTAACTGGTTGATTTTATACTCAACATCTTAAATGCAAAATTAATTCTCATGTACGAGTATAACTGCATGCTTCCTAAATATACTCGAATAAAAAATAGTTTTCCTTCTTCTGCTTTTTTCTAAACGTTAAAATGACGTTTGTAACTATGTATTTTAAATGCTTACAATTATTCTTTTGACATTTCTGACATTGAAAAAGGGCACAAGGATAGTCGATCGATGTGACAGATTGCTATATTCATGGTCATTTTTATGGAGCAATGCAACAAGCTAAGCATTCGAAACACCTGTATCATAGTGTAACATGTATGCGCCGGCAAGTAACAGAAATCAGTAAAACGTCGCCTAGGGGCAAGTAGTGCCGAATACAAAAGCTAGTAAATATATACCTAACAATGGTTCATGTTTTTTTATATAAATACTTGGCATGTAGTCTTGCACTGCAGATCATACAAGCACCAACAACCATTCATTTCTTGCATGGCATAACACTGAGTATTATTGTTTTAAAAAAATACGTTCAAGGAAGTACAGCGTTTTGTCTTCTCAGGTGCGCAATGGCGTTCTGCAAAGTACCTGTTTATGTCCACCGCAATAATAATACTTCGTGATTTGAATACGCGAAACAATGGCCGGATATTAAATAGAACAAAGGTACCAGGGGTGGAGGAATCAGAATCGGTTGTTGGTCGGGTTTTAGAGTGTCAAGGGGCGGTTCCGGCCTCAAGCTACAAGTACCAAAGTGACCTTAACTTTGACTTCTATTGGCGATTTAATTGGGTGAGTAGGTTTTGGACCCAGTGAACCACCCAGAGTCTTGAAGGTTGTTGCTGTAAACAAGGACTGACAGTAATAGACTTCTGGGTTAAGCAATGCAAGACGTACCAAACAAGCGTTAATGAGTGAGATAATTTGATTTAATACACCATTATTTCATATGACACCGCACAAGAATTTTCCCAATCTTAATCCACTAATAGAACCATAGCACCCTCATTTAAAGAATGTAGTGAGATGGAAAAATATAGAATAAGGGATGATAGGAAAATCCAAGGTTTCAGATCAATGAGTGGACGATGTCCATTGAAAGAGTGTCTTCCACTCTGACGGTAACCAGATAACTCATCAAAATGACAGTTCAACACACCCATGAAAGTGTTATAAAGTCATTAAAAGTAATGAAACAAAAAGTAGGTTTAATAGTTACATATGTAACCCATTTAACCACTTGAACACTTTTTATAGGTGTGTTGAATTCTCATTTTAATGAGTTATCATGGAACCCACTCTGACACCTAGCAAAATTAATTAAACATACTAATTTCGGTTGTCGGTGGATGGGTTCATGATTTGAAATTTTAGATATTGTGCGTAGTGCGTGAAATTATTAAAGTTCAATGAAATTTTAATTTTCAAAATTGGAACACTGATAAGTATAAATCATATCAGGCAAGCGATAAAGTAGGGACCTAAATTATTTAAACAATTATTTCTTTGAAATGTGTTTTTTTTTATTTTTTTTAAATGTTTGACAGATGCGTACAGATGCGTAGATGAATTAATACTTTGAAGATACGTTACAGAGACAACGTGCGTTTCACTAAACTAGGTCCAGTGGACATACTTTAGCGGGCCGCTCATATAGCTGTTTCATTCATACACACATCATTTTGGCTATCCTTTTCATAAGCGGTGCTATAAGTGTTGTTCGATTATTATGAAAATAACGTATCATTAGATAAAAGTCGTATTTTTTCTAATTTAGGCTTGTTTCACAGAATTTGAACAATTCATCAAAATTCTTTTTTTTTTTTTTTTTTTTTTTTTTTTTAATTTATTTATTTCATCAAAAAATTACAGAATATATATAATAAGTACTGTAAAGGTTCTTTTCAAGTTCTGTTGTTATATCATTATTGGCCAGTTGATTCACAGATCTGAAATAATATCAGAACTGAAAATTAACTGTGAAATTTGATAAGTTGTGCAAATTCTGAAAAAAAAACTAAGAGTCCGGGAAAAGTAGATTTCCTCTTTTGAAAGGCAAATACTATTTTTATAAATAATTTTAAATCACGTATATATTTTAACTAAAATTGACGCATTATTTCTAATATTATTCTGGAAAAATCTTAACTATAAAGTAGAAATCTATTTTCTGACTGGGAAAACAAACCTAATGGTGAAATCGCACTCTTTAAATTTGCACATAGCTTTTATTGTCTTGAATTTATACAATACAATAATTTTCCAGTGATTTTCGTAAAGAAAAATAGATATTTGAAACCTAGTGGACTATAAAAAATGAGACTAGTCAAATTATTTGTCCCACTTAAAAAAACCTCGATGAGATTATATGATTCGAGGTTGAAAAGTATTACATTCTGCCTGATCGAAATAATTTTTACCCACCTCTTGTTGGGCTGGTCGTGAAGCGTTAGTAATAAAATGCCAGCCACGGGTGCAGATGAATACTATTGAATGTGCAGTATGATAATTATGGTAATGTGATCGATGTACACAGATAATTGTTTACAGATGGAGTCACCGAATATTATTCACACATGCATACTGCATCATCGTAATATTAAACGTGCATCATCGTGGCTTACGGTGACGTGGAAAATGTATCCTCGACATATTCATATTATATAAGTATAAATAATTTCCCTCAGGAATTTCATATCTAGGGATGCTGTGTGGAGGGTCTTTTTGAGGAGAGGAAGGAGTGTTGAAGAGACCAATGTTGAATGAGGGCAGCCGAGCTGTTGAACTCAATAAAAAGTGTTTCCCGATTATATACCGGCGGCGAAGGGATCGATGACGCTAGTTCCTTGGAGCATTTTCCATTGTAATACCATTACCAATACATTCCAATATATTTTAGACCAAGGACAGCATACCTACCTGACGCCTGTGCTCTAGAGATTAAAATCCGGTTGTTAAGAGGGGAATCTATCAAACGAACCGCACGTTTCTGCACAGAGTCAAGGGTTTTTTTCAGGTATTTTGGGGAAAATTTAACAGTGGGGCGTACTTGCGATTTATTCAGGGTCAGCAGTTGGGTACTATTAATGTGTATACGTGCCCTGTACAGTTCATTCTAGCATCTGTGAAGCTTACTTGACTCTGGCTTCGATGGAGCATGAGCAGGTCACTTAGAGTTACACCAAGCATATCGATGGAACACATGTTGGGTAAATTGCTTCCGTTGAAGGAGACTATTTTGTCATGTCGATCCTTTTTAGACATAATCAGATACTATTGGGTTTTTGAAACATTAAATTCGACTAGGTTATTCTTATCCCTAAAGGAAACCCTCTCAAGGTAACCGTCCATTCTCTGCTTCAAAGCCCTCCGAGCTGTAGAAGTTTGTATATTCTTTGGGGGCTTGTCTAACAAAAAGCCACCATTGACTGTACTGTCATCCACGTAACAATGAATTGATGCTCACGACATCACGATCATTGATTAGATATGTGAGGAACATGTGAAACCATCGGCAACCGTCTGAATCGACCTTTCTCTCAAAAAGTCGGCAATCCACGCGCACAAGGATGACAAGAGCTGTGTTTTCCAGATCTCAAATAATTTCTTAAATCGTCATTCTTCATGGATTTAAAATCTACGTAACTTCTAGAAGCACAAATTTTTTCTGATGTTTATTGTTTCTTAATGTGGTATCATTGTTGACATATCAATTATTAAAATCACTAAGACTAGCCTGTGTTGAGGTTAATAATTTTATAAAATAACACAAAAACAATATACTGAAAGAACAATATTAATTCATCAAATCAATTTGTTAAAAGTTTAAGAAAACTTTTAACAAAGCTGAAGGAAGATAATTCATTATAATACACGTAAGCTGATCATGTGTTGCAGATCTTCGTATTTGTTTCTGGTTGCAGTCTACTGGGTGAAGATTACTCCGATGATAAGCAACATCCCATAGAAGAGGCCACCAGCAAAAGAAAAACAAAAGAAACTACAATAATCCTATTTATACTTTACACACAGTACAATGTTAGTCTGTTCTAAATAGATGGTATTATGGTATCAGGTAATTTTAAAATGTTAAATCTCCCAAAAATAACTCAATTTCAGGAGAGAAAGACCACAATTCGAGCGTTGGGTTCGGCCAAACCTCGCTATTAGCGAATAAAATCTGGAACAAGGTAAACCACGAATGATTGTTTGGAAATCATAAAAAATGCAGTTATAAATAATACATGTGGTTTTTCTGGGAAAAGTTCGGTTTTTTGAAAAAAAATTTTTTTAATACAATATATTACACAAAAATATTAAATATGCCCTTCTTTGGATGAATTTCATACATACTTCCGCGTAAACTGTTTGCGAAACTGATGAAAAACAAACAATACCGATGGTCCGATGCTCTTTAGGGAACCCGCTTGCACAACGCGGGTGTAAACTGTGCACCCTAAAGTTTAGGTTTAGACTTACGGAATACTTCTTTTATGTGAAAGCACTATGAAACAATACGTATGTTACATTTCAATATATTAATATTTCGTAAAAATAGCTGTTGTCTCTGGAAAACTTAACATGAATTAATAAAAGTTATGTATTAAAATCAATTTTATTAGGAAATATCATTAATAATCCATCAATTCCATACATATCAATAAATTTTCATAAATATCTAAATATATTCAAACGTCCGAAATATCCAGAAATATTCAAATATATCCATAAACATCTTTACTATCCAAATGTATCCATAGTGATCCAAATATATCTATAAACATCTTTACTACCCAAATGTATCCATAGTGATTCAAATATATCCATAAACATCTTTATCATCTAAATGTATCCAAATATATCCTTAAACATCTTTACTCTCCAAATGTATCCATAAATATTCAAATATATCCATAAACATCTTTACTATCCAAATGTATCCATAGTGATCCAAATATATCTATAAACATCTTTACTACCCAAATGTATCCATAGTGATTCAAATATATCCATAAACATCTTTATCATCTAAATGTATCCAAATATATCCTTAAACATCTTTACTCTCCAAATGTATCCATAAATATTCAAATATATCCATAAACATCTTTACTATCCAAATGTATCCATAGTGATCCAAATATATCTATAAACATCTTTACTACCCAAATGTATCCATAGTGATTCAAATATATCCATAAACATCTTTATCATCTAAATGTATCCAAATATATCCTTAAACATCTTTACTCTCCAAATGTATCCATAAATATTCAAATATATCCATAAACATCTTTATCATCTAAATGTATCCAAATATATCCTTAAACATCTTTACTCTCCAAATGTATCCATAAATATTCAAATATATCCATAAACATCTTTACTATCCAAATGTATCCATAGTGATCCAAATATATCTATAAACATCTTTACTATCCAAATGTATCCATAGTGATCCAAATATATCTATAAACATCTTTACTACCCAAATGTATCCATAGTGATTCAAATATATCCATAAACATCTTTATCATCTAAATGTATCCAAATATATCCTTAAACATCTTTACTCTCCAAATGTATCCATAAATATTCAAATATATCCATAAACATCTTTACTATCCAAATGTATCCATAGTGATCCAAATATATCTATAAACATCTTTACTATCCAAATGTATCCATAGACATCTGCCCTGATGATGGACACTGCAATGCTGTCCGAAACGTTGGCTAAAGAAGGAGTTAGCGCAACACGGCATAATACCCCAAAAACAAATAACAAAAATACTTTTGGCCGTGAAAATCTTAAATCATATAAGTATCCATAGTGATCCAAATATATCCATAAACATCTTTACTATCCAAATGTAACATATTAATTTAACGGAGTATGTACACGATTTATGTTATTTGATGATGTTTTTTGTAAATACATTTTGTAAATAGGTCATGTGACTTGTATTGTACTTGATGAAAAAAAGCATGTCAGTTTTTCGCTGTATTAAGAACATAAGAAGTATAGCTATTATAATTGTATTAAGTATCGTGTCACGGTCAAGTAACAAAAAACACAGACAACAGGTCGATTGTCCATTATTGTATTTCAGAATAATGTCTTTAGAAAATGATATTAAGTTACAAAGAAAATATTTTTCAATTTGTCCGAAATCTCCAGAAAAGTCACACGCATTGACATTTCAGTAACGATGTAAGTTATTTAAAAAAATGTAGGTCGTCGTGGATTATCATAACGTAGATAATAAGAAAATGCCTGTCATTACAGATCTTTAATAAATCCTATTAACTTTATTGATTTCTACGAAAAAAGAAAACACCCGCAGCAACAAAAATAATTGTGCTTTTAAATTATTCAAATTACAAGTTTGAAGGCTGATTATGTACGTATTTATATATATATAAATAAAAATGTAAACGTCAGTTTATTCAAAATCTTAAATCTTCGAAAGTTATTCACCAATTGCTTTGAAATTTTGACACAATGTTGTATTCGAATACGCGTGTGTTTTTATATACCTATACCATATAGATGTCACCTGTTGCAGGAAAAAACATATGTTTTTGAAAAGCAGCCCCATCTGTTGGACGTAAAAGCAACACGCACTATTATTTCTCTATCCGCACAGATAGACTGTGCCCCAGTAATGCGTGGCGGGGTACAGCTAGTTATTAATGTCAATCGTAGGATTTGTCAGAGTGCGTGCTACTCTCAGTAACGCCCTGGTAGAGGTTCATATATGAAAATCGAAAAATTTGTTTGAAATGGTTTTGTACTGGTTTGTGACAAGATCTGAAGAGCCAGGTGCGTGCAAACCTTACTACTGTCTTCTCTTTCTTCACCCTTACTTTCTTTCTTAAAACATTACTCAAATAAGAATGTTGTAGTTCATCAGTTCTGAAGGTTCAGGCTCTTATGACGTATCAAATAAAAATGAAATGCTTTATTTTCGCACATTTTAAATTTTATTGAAAAACTAGGAAACTGAAAAAATCGAGCTTAAATTGTGCTTAGGTGTATTTATTACTGCGCAAAATTTCGAAATGAACACAGCGCACGGCTTTACGGGTGCTTTTAAAATATCTCAATAAGCCTCGCGCTGTCAATCAACGTCACTTCGCCAAGGCGGGGATCAAATAATAGTTAATAATCTCCCAACGCGGCCGGTAAAGCTCCAGATTAGCAGTCTGCAGTCTGCATGGCTTAAATGCGAGTTTAAATCTTACTATGGGAACTGCATTCAACTCGGAACTCAATGGAGACATTTACATTGACTAGAAATGGGGCCACCACTGTGGTAAACTTAAAAAGTTATAGCAGTTTATCATGATCTCATTCTTTAAAGAACATTTTCAGCAAGAATCAAATCAGTATCCCGTTGATATGAAATTAAATAGATGGCACCTACATTAGTAAGCTATGACTAAGGACTAAGGACTGATACTTTAGAACCTGGGGGTGTCGATCGCGCTTGGTAGAGTATCTCCCTTCAGCAAACTCCGCTGATTGTGATTGAAATTTAAAAATTGTGGTTTTAAATGAAAAACAAGAGAACAAACAAACAAGAAATCGGAGATAGGCTTTGTTTGATTAAGATAAGTACCTTAAAATATTTGAAGAAGAAGATAATACTAATTAATCTAAACGAAACATGAAACAGAACAAGATAACTAAGAATCGAACCCAACATTTTCTTGGTCTTACTGGGACAACGCCTCTAACCAATCGACAATTGGGACTCAATTATTTTATTTCTTTAAACTTGATTGATACGCTAAATTATTTCAAGCTATTAAATGTACATTGACATAGCGCAGTTTTGTGTTATTTCACTTCAAGTACGCTTCACTATAACATACTAGAAATGGAAAAAAATGAGTTATGGCAATAAATGAATGTGAAAAGAAAAAGATCTGGTCCACGTAATTATTGTGTTTATTTGTCCATCAGGAATATGAGCCCAAGGTCTACGAGCCCAAAGCCAGAGAACTTACCGTTTTAACCTGGAGGTTGTCAACATGTGTATTATAGATAGCTAAATTTTAATTTTAAAATCTTTTTTTAAATTTCTAAGCAATATTATTTAAGCCAGCACGTTACATTCATTAAAAAAAACTACTAGACTTTCTTACAAGACATTGTCGTAATTTACATTATTCCTCGAAGGCCAATCTTTACTTTTGTATATTATTGAAGCATTCTAATTAAACAGTATGGATATGCATTTGTCTCTAAATCGTGATTTGCACAATAAAAGGGAGATTGACATTTTCGCAAGCAAATTCAAAGACACGAATAACATCGTAAATAAGTCGTTAGTAGGTAGAAGTAGCTACTTTTCAATTGAATGGATATTTTGCAACAGCTACTACCTTCTAATGTAGAGGTTGGGTTACCCCGAAAACTGCCACAACCAAGTCGAGTAAAGGTAGAATTTTTTTTTCGGGAGAACTGATACGGTTTGAGCAGTTTGTAACTATGTCAGAAAATTGTACTAATTAGCTGCAAATCAGCAAAAGCTGAACCGGGTTTCAAAGTGCTATGTTGTTTACAATAGCATTTTGGAAATTTATTTAATAATATGCAAGAAGTAAAGCTAATGATTTAAAAACATTAAGTTATAATAATTTAAGCAAGAAAGGATCACTACTAAGGTCAGCCTGATTAAACACCATCCAATTATAACGTAAATATCACATTTACATATCAGTATTTTTCTTGCTTTCATAGACCTATAGGTAAATATTAATCAATATGAACCAAGTTTGTCAATTTGACTGTCCTGAAACTGTTTTTTTTAGATAGGTGTGAAAAATTCGTGACGTCAAAGGTTAGCGAGGGTTTTCGTTGCTTCAATTTCTAATTATTTTTTCTGTTGTATTGTTAAGATGAATACAGCTTGATATCAATAGCTTTTGCATTCCGTAGCGTCACTAGTGAAAACTTTATAAAAATCTACGAATTGAAAAAAAAGTTCTTTCGTTAGTTCTCCATTTGGTCGCCTGCAAAGTCATCCATGTCATGCGGGATTTGCCTGAACATAAACTATGATGAACTTGACATACTCTTAAGCAACTTAAAAACAGATTTCAAAATTATAATCCTAACAGAATGTTGGATTTCAACAACTTTTACAAAAAATACAAAATAATTATACTTCATTTCACACATTAAATAATAAAAATCAATATGATGGCATTGTTGTATACATAAATGATAGTATTAACGCTTCTGTTTCAGAAATTGACTTAGTAAATTCAAACTGTCTACAAATAATCACCGACTGTAATACGTGTATTCTCGCCCTATACAGATCACCATCCATACCCAATATTACACCATTTATAATGGCTCTGGATTCTCACCTAAAAAAATTAACTTCATTCAAAAACATCATCATAGCTGGTGATCTAAACATAAACATACTTCCTAATGGTCACCCTAAAAACATTGAATACCAACTGATGCTTCTGGAACATGGCATTATAAGCACCATTAATACTCCTACCAGGGTAACCAAAGACTCAGAATCATGTATAGACCACATTATGGGTAAATCAAAAAGACCAATA
Source organism: Hesperophylax magnus (assembly GCA_026573805.1). Lineage (NCBI taxonomy): Eukaryota > Metazoa > Arthropoda > Insecta > Trichoptera > Limnephilidae > Hesperophylax > Hesperophylax magnus. The sequence goes on from JAIUSX010000157.1 coordinate 2,827,380, forward strand.
AGTAGTTCAGTATACGAATCTACAATCACAGATCACTACACAACAATGATAGGCCTGACTTCCCCAACTATGAACTCAACTTTCCAAAATAACACCGCAAAAAAAAAAATTAATTACGTAAACCTAAAACAATGTTTAGAAAAACAGAGATGGGAGCATCTTACAAAAATTAACTCAACAGAAGAAGCCTGGAATTATTTTTTAACATATCTAAAAACTCTCATTATACAAAATACCATAAAAACATCCACATCTATTCCACACCGCAAAGTTAGACTTAAAAAATGGATTACTCAAAGCATCATAAATAGCATTAAAAAAAGGGACAAACTACACAAACAAATTAATCTGAACCCTTATGATACCTCACTTTATTTCTTCTATAAAAGGTACAGAAATATTTGTTCCCTTACAATACGTAAAGCCAAAGAATTATACTACCGAAACAAACTGATAACAGCAAATTATGACCCTAAAACCGTATGGTCAATTTTGAGGGAAAGTACGCATTCACAGAAGAACAAAGATGATACCATAAAAAATTACTAATTGATGATGAAGAACTCCACTTCCACGAGAATTCTACACGTATCCTCAATTTTATAAACAAACACTACACTAATATTGGTGTTAGCCTAGCTGAAAATATAAAAACTACGTTGCCTCTCAGAGATATCCAGGAACCTCAAAACAATACAACAAACATCAGTAGTAGTTGGGCGTCTTGTACAGGGCTAGGAGATTCTTCAACAGTGACCAGCTGCTGACCCTGTACAAGTCTCAAGTCCGCCCAACTATTGAATTTGGGAGCCACCTTTGGGCTGGTGCCCCAAAATACTTAATAAACCTGCTTGAATCTGTGCAAAGGAGAGCGATCCGTCTGATTGACAATCCGTTGTTAACAGACCGATTGCCTTCTCTAATGCATAGACGCAATGTAGGCATGCTGTGTCTGTTCTACAGGTATTTCAATGGAGCCTGCTCCAAGGAGCTAGCAGCATTGATTCCTGATGCACCGGTGCACGTGCGCGAAACTCGACGGACACGAACTGAACACCCGTTCACGGTTGACGTTGGCTTCATGAGAACGGGCCGTTTTTACGACTCGTTTTTGTGTAAGTCGGCTCGTATGTGGAACGAGCTACCGGCATCTGTTTTTCTTCCCTCCTATAATCCGAGCCTCTTCAAGGCCCGCATTAACAAATCCCTTCCTACAGCCCCTACCTTATTCCGCCTCACAACGCCGCCCAACCGGGTGGTGACATAGTTCCCCTGTCTGTACACTGCACAGGCAGGGACACTCGTGTGAGGTGTCACATAAAAAAAAAAATGATAATTACAACAGACATTTCAAATTACATAATGTTACGCTAGACGATACTAATAAAATAATTCAATCATTAAAGAATAACACAACTACAGGACCGGATGGTGTAGACCAAAGATATTAGAAGAACGAGATGTGCTATGCGCAGTTCGTACTGAGTGGAATTGTTTTGCCGAGTGTCGCCGGTTTTGTTCACTAATACTACTGCACACCTTCGCTTACGCTAAGGCATCGCTAAGGTATCCGCACTAATACATAGAACAGATTTCTGTGCGTACACGTCCCGATACCGTTCAAAGTACCCTAATTAGGTAGTACTCCGGCTACGGTCCGGCGGCCAACATAGCATATCTCGTTCTTCTAATATCTTTGGTGTAGACCAAAGATATTAGAAGTCAGTTTTCAAAAAATGGCTTAACTGGAATACTCTTACCGTTAATACAATAAAAACAAAATACATAACACATAGTATTACACAAAGAGGTCAACCTCCACCTAACATAGACCTGTTTCTACATGACTGTGAACAAACTTCACCCAATTGCCAATGCGAGCGTACAGAAAGGGTAAACCAGACAAAATACCTAGGGGTCATTATTGATTCACACTTACGCTGGACTGACCACATAACTTTCATTACTAATAAACTAAAAAGAGTCATGCACCTAATAAAGTCAATTAAAAACATTTTCCCATATTCAATACTTAGATCTATATATTTTGCACTCTGTCAATCGATTGTTACATATGGCATACTGGCTTGGGGAAGCGCTACAAACACTGCAATCGACCCAATACAAAAAATTCAAAAGGCAATAATTAAAATCATCTTGCAAGTACCATTACACACATTCAAGCGAAATTTTCAAAACATTAGACGGCATGTCAATAAGACAACTTTATGCCAAATCTGCACTACTAAATTTCCTCCAACAGAAACTACACATTCCAATACCACCTCAAACAACAATAAAAACAAGGTCGACAACAAACAATACCCTGAACATACCAATAACATACACCACACACGGACAAAGACACTTCCAGTATTACGCTACAAAACTTTTTAATTGTATGCCCACCACTCTGAAACTACTACTAATGGGAAATACATACACAAACATTCACAAAAAACTGATCACAGCCTGGATCTAAAAACAAGATATCCATCTTTTACAAAACATTATAACACCAAACCAAACATAATCATGGATGAATGTGTATGTATGTATGTATACATGTGTTTACTTATATGTGTGTATGCATGCATATATGTGTATTTATGTATGTATGTGTATACATGGGTGTATGTATATATGTGCACATAAATAAATATTTTTTTCCTTTTTCTTTAAATAACAATGTACAATAACCATTAAAAAAAAAAAAATTAAAATCCCAACTTACACTTTTATATAAGAAAATTTAACCAATACACATAAATACATGTACCATTTAATCATAACCACGTAAACACCTCAGCACAGGTTCTCCCAGTGAGGTATTCACGAAACATATAACATTACCCACCACAGTGTCACCTACTCAAACCTACCTCACACCCAGCATAAAAAAAAAATAAAAAAAAAAAAATTTACAGTAGGCCCCAAATTCTCTAAAAAGGTTCCAAACCGCACACGAGGGACTTTATATTCAAGTGGCAATTTTCACATAATAATAAAATTAAAATGGATTTATTCTGTCAGTCGATAAACAGATTGAACGGTGAACAGTGAAGAGTGGTTGGTGGAAGTCCGGCCCCGGCTGATTTGCATTCGGCCGCCCAAAGCGCGATTTGATGGCAGTAATTAGATCATAGTGGATTGGTGATTATTCTGACCGTATGAGTACCTATTCCAAATTCACACAGAGTGAATGATAATACGTCAAATTTTATTCAAAAGCTAGGTAAATATTAAGGGTTTCACGCGCACGTTTTTGAAGAAAAAATACTTTTTACGCTCAGGTGACAAAAACTGCATTAACTTTTTCGTGGAATTTAAGATCAACTGTCTTCCAAAACCATTACATCAAAACAACATGATTTTCCACTTAAGCTCTAGATAAAGCTGCCATAGATCTCAATATCGCAGGACACTACTGTGCAGACAAAATCCTGTTGCCGTATTAATTGACGAATTGTTCAATCAGAACTGAAAACCGTATTTTTTAGTACACACATGTTAGTTTGTTTTCTTGAAATAAAATAGAAACTAAACCATTTATCGACATCTGATCGAGCTGCAACTCGGCAGATAGATTCGTTGTCGATGAAAATACATTCCACCAACTTGTGGTGGCACTCATGAACACACACGCATTTTTCTAATATTTTTATACTTTAATTTTAACAAAAAAAATTACAACAGTTAACAATACAAAATAAATATCGGCACTATCCATTCAGGATTTGACTTAGGTGTTAGCGGTGTTGTTGACTCCAGTCCCTAGGGAGGAAGGTTCAAATTCTCAGTCAAACCTTTTTTTTTAAAGTTTTAAATAACATTTTAAAAGTTCACAGATGTTCAAGAGCCAATCCCTGGGGGGAAGGTTCAATCCTCATTCAAACCAAAAACAACTAAATTGGCTACTAGACGGCCCAGGAGATGGCACAACTAGGTCGAAAATACACAGACTATTGCCTTGTCCGATAGGTTTGATTTAAGTCCTTTAATTATTAATTTAGGTCTTTTCTTTTTGATTTCTTTAACTCTAAGTCATAGTTAAGTTTATTTTTTTCTTTTTCAGTAAGAATGCTCGCATATTCTTTTTTTATGCATGATATGATGATTTGTTCTTTATAAGTTTTTCGTAAACCATTTATTTCTACCATTAGTTCGTTTAATATGTCTTTCTGGATCTTATTACAAATTTTTTCAGCAATGGTTTTTTTGTTATAGAGAACATATCTTTTGTGAACTTTCGTTTTTGTTTCTGTTAAAACTTGCGCGTAAGATGGTTTTTATATTTTTTTTTCAAAAATATTATTTATATTCTTGGTGAGTTACATGCTTTTCTCTTCTGCCCTACCTACCACCCATCACGCATGCCCATTTCAAAAATTTTCGTATCGAGAATGGAATTAGGTCGCAAATCGTACGACCTCAAGGAGAAGAAAACACTTATGAGTCAATTTATGAATATGATCAGCTTTGTTTTTTTTTTTTTTTTTTTTTTTTATATTTACTCCACACAGGAGGCCCTGAAGAAAATAATTTCCCTCAGGGCCTATGTCATCTTTGGGGATGCTGTGTGGAGGGTCTTTTTGTGGAGAGGAAGGAGTGAACATGGGTCTTGAAGAGTCCCATGTTGTAGGAGGGAGGAAACACAGAGGCCGGCAGTTCGTTCCACAGCCGAGCTGTTGAACTTAAGAACGAATCGTAGAAGCGACCCGTTCTCATGTGACAAGTGTCAACTGTGTACAAATGTTGGGCGCGCGTTTGGCGTGTATCCCGACTACGCACCGGCGCCGAAGGGATCAATGACGCTAGTTCCTCAGAGCATCTTCCATTGTAATACCGATAGAACAAGGACAGCATACCTACCCGACGTCTGTGCTCTAAAGATTGCAGTCCGTCTGTTAAGATTGGGGAATGTATCAAACGGACCGCCCGTTTCTGCACAGAGTCAAGGGTTTTTTTCAGGTATTTTGGGGCTCCAGACCAGAGATGGCTGCCAAATTCGACAGTAGGGCGCACTTGCGATTTGTACAGGGTGAGCAGTTGTGTACTATTAAAGTATCTGCGGGCCCTGTACAGTACGCCCAGCTTCTGAGAGGCCAACTTTACTCTGGCTTCGATGGAGCCCCCGTACTTGAGCTGGTCACTTATAGTTACACCAAGCATATCAATGGAAGGCCTGTTCGGAAGATTGCTTCCGTTGAAGGAGACTAGATTATCATTTGGATCCCTTTTAGACGTAATCAGACAGGATTGGGTCTTTGAAACATTAAATTCGACGAGATTATTTTTACCCCAGGAGGAAATACTCTCGAGATAACCGTCCATTCTCTGCTTCAAAGCCCTCCGAGCCGTTGGAGTTTGTGTGCCCTTTGGGGGCTTGTCAAACAAAAAGCTATCATGAACTGTACTGTCATCCGCGTAACAATGAATCGGTGCACATGTCAAAAGGTCATTGATGTGCAACAAAAACAAAGTCGGAGACAGAACCGATCCCTGTGGGACGCCAGCATTTATGGAGTGCGAGGAAGAGGTGAAACCGTCAGCAACCGCCTGAATCGACCTATCCCTTAAAAAGTCAGCAATCCACGTACACAGGGATGCGGGAAGTCCGTAAGAATGCAATTTGTTGACAAGTCCTCGGTGCCAGACCCGGTCAAAGGCCTTGGATATGTCTAGTGCGACCGTTTGGGTCTCACCGTGACGTTCCAGGCACCGCCCCCAAACATGCGTCACATACGCGAGAAGATCACCGCACGAGCGGTTCCGCCGGAATCCGTATTGACGGTCGTTGATAATTTTGTTCTTCTCGAGGTATGTGAGCAGTTTGTCGTTGATCACACGTTCCATCACTTTGGACAGAACTGATGTGATCGCTATGGGGCGGTAGTTGGCCGGGTTGGAGCGGTCACCTTTCTTGGGAATAGGGTGAATTACCGCTTTTTTCCAACCAGAGGGCACAGTGCCACACTTCAGGGACATTTTGAAGAGCTTTGTCAAAACTGGAACTATTTCCGCAGCACACCTCTGCAATACCAAGGCAGGTATTCCATCAGGTCCACTAGCTTTGTTAACATCGAGCCCCCGTATGACGTGGAGTACATCCCGATGCCGGATCCTCAGCTTTTTCATATAGAAGCCGCAGTGAGGAACCGACGGCGGAACAGCACCCCCGTCGTCGAGGGTCGAGTTTTCCGCAAACATTTTCCCTAAAAGGTTTGCCTTTTCGGTGGCGGTGTTTGCTAGTGAGCCGTCAGGTCTGGTAAGAGGTGGCAAACTGGGTTTGCAAAAATTTCGACCTATTGAGCCCGCAAGCGACCAGAATGCTCTGCTGCCATGCGGGCAGGCAGCCAGCTTTTTGCTGATCTGCAGGTCGTGTTCGAATTTTGATCTATTGATGATTCTCTTGCATTCCTTTGCCGATTTGTTGTATGCTGATCTGCTTTCGGGCGTTCGAGATGTGTTGTAGGCTCGGTAAGCCGCGTTTTTTCGTCGAACTGCTTCGGAGCATTGTCGACTGAACCACGGCTTTGAGCCCACACCAGTTTCTTTAGTAGTCGATTGTATGAAGCCATCCATCGCCGATTTGATGACTTCACCAATCTCCTGGGCACATCTTGAAGGGTCCGAAGTCCGAAAACAAACAGCTGACCACGGAAAAGCATTGAAATGGGCCCGCATACCGAACCAATCTGCTGACCTATAGTGCCACACTTTTCTCCTCAGCCTCTCATTGGTTGGTCTGAGGCTAACGGGGATTGATGTCGTCACTAGGCAGTGGTCAGATGATCCCAGAGGCGCTGTGACGTCAATCTTATAACCGTGTGGCACAGTAGTTAAGAATAGGTCTAACAGATTGGAGCGGTGAGTCTGGACATCAGGAACCCTTGTAGGCTCCTGAACCAATTGCTCTAATCCGTAGCAAATGGCAAAGGATTCCGCCTGTCGGCCAGCCGAGTCCGTTGGGCCTGAGAACTTCAACCATGGTTCGTTATGAACGTTGAAGTCCCCCAGAACAACAAACTCGGCCGAAGGGTAGCGGGGCAAGAGATCATCAATAGTATCGCTCAAATGTTTGAAGAGCTCGGAAGTGTCTGATTCGCTATGGTTCGGTGAGCGGTATAGACATGCGTAGAATCTTGCCGTACTGGCAAGATTGACGCGCACCCACATTACGTCGAATCTGGAGTTTTCCAGACTCAATAGTCGCACACAGTTGACGTCAGCTCGACTATAGAGGCAGACTCCTCCTTTCAGCCGGAATTTGCTTGCGAGGGTAAAGCCCGGGCAGTCCAGATAGGAGGAGTCTGGCGGCTCGGCTATCTGAGTTTCGGATAGGAAAAGAAGGTTGGGACGTTGGGACAAAAGATGGTGATGGACGGAATTTAAATTTGTGTGCAGGCCGCGAATGTTGGCAAAATTTACCAACAGTTTTGGCCCGCACCGGGGACGCCTGCTACTCGCCGCTGTAATGATGTTAAGATTGTTGTTTTGTATGTTCATGAATTTAATTAATTTTTTTTTTTTTTGTAGGTGTAGGAGGTGAAAGGAAAGGTCTGGAAAGGAAAGGTATGAGGGGTGGGTAGGAATCTGGGGTTCAGGCTGTCTAGGAGTGATGAGCGTTTGGTTCCAGCCCACCCACTGCGGTGCTAGGCGATAGGCCGGGAGAGTCCGGCTGGAGAGGGCATCCAATGCGCCCCAAACGCTGCTGCTGGGTCCCCTCCGGTCACGAACCGGCACAACAGCAGTGGCGGGGTTTTTTCACTCGCTGATGGGGCAGCCCACCCTTAGTCGTGAGCCTGAGGGTCGGGCCCCTGTACTATCGAGCGGCCCGGACAGCGGTAACCGGTTGTAAAGGGTCTCCCTCAACCAGCATCTCCCAACCGGCCCGCCACGCAGAAGGTGGGCCGACGTACCCGCCACCAAGACCCGGGCAAACCTTAACCCATGAACCCGGGCACCCCTGCTAAGTCACCAAACGTAGCAAACCACTTGGGGTGACCTGTGGCAGAGGTGTTGGTCATCCAATAAATGGTTCCCAGGGCGGCGGTACCCATTCCCGCCTACCAAATTGTACCTGCTTGCTAATATTGTACCAACACAAATTGACATTTTATTTTACATTAAAACCAATCGATTCTTATTGTTACTTCTTTTAATCAATTTTGCATCTGAAATAATGCGAATCAAAGTGATAGTTCAATTTAGTAATGAAAAGTAATAAACAAGAGCCAATTCCTTAATATGTTCCTGCTAAGAACTTTAGCTCAGTATTATGTTTTATGGACATGATATTATTAGGTTAGATTTCGAACGCCCCATATAGCTGATGAGTAAAAAAACATTCACATGTTCGTATTATCATACAAACTATACGTACCTTCGCGTAATTTTCTCTGTTCCATTTTGTATTCTTCCACTCCCCGAGCCTTTGTTTGTAGTTTCTTTCAGTATAAAGGAGGCGCCTTCAGTCTGTCCATTGAGTAAGCACAGTGCTTTGAGAGTTTTAGTCGCGGCTTTTCTAAAAAAAATTGGCTATCGTGACTTATTGTAGAATCTTGAATATAAAGAAGCTGGTTTGTAGTCATGCTAATGGACTTATTGTATATCCGTATTATCCCAGTACAAGAGCAAAGAAAAGACGAATCATTGCGAACACAACTTCTTTATAAAAAATAATGCTTAGGTTATAAACATTTTAGCAAGAACACTATTTATAATATATTCATAAAATGTTACTGCAATGCGAACTTCACAGAAAACAGGTACTTCCTAGGCTACATACCTACGTATATAAATTATTTATTGCAAGTGGAAATTTATTTAGAAACAAACTCGACAGAACTATCCAAACCATAGCAATGATGTTTATGTTCATAATTGTATATGGTAGTATAGACATATACGGCATATATATTATGTGGATATTAAATAAATACTTTCCTTATATTCCTTATTACAACAATTTGACAACTTTACTCTGGAATCAGCTGGTTCGAAAAATGGTGGAATACATAGTACCTATCTAGATTAAAAAACTATAATTATCACTTGTACTGTTGTCCAACTAGAGCAATCACAACGTTTTTACAAGCTTTATAAGCCGTGATGCCATAAATCCATTTGCTGTGCAAAATTATTGACGGCAGATTTATGGCTGCGTGGCTTGTCCCGTTATTTGTGCTCACGGACCTGCGAACACGCTCCTACATTATGATGCAATATTATGTTCAGCGCGGTACTGAGTACTGAGTACAGTACCCCTCTCCCCGGCATTCAACATTCTAACTGCGTATCAATCAAACATCACGAGTATGATAGCCCTGCCCGGATAACTGCTTGCCGTACGCAAATCTGTTGAACGCTCTGAGAATTTCTGAGGAACGATCAATTTAATGAAAAATCAATAATAAGCGTTGCGCGTGACGGTGTATTTGTGCGGCTGTACTCAAATCATTATACGTGCAATACTAAGATTGTTGATTACACGCACATAGACTGGTACTCGTACGTACAGTATCCTTACGTTTCTTCTGCTGGAAGACAGTTTCACTATTGTCAGTATATACGTTTTCTCTGTATGGAAGATCACCATTCTTGCGTAATGTTAAGTAAAAAAATAAATAATAACCAGGTAGGTAAGAGGGCCTCCGTTGTCGAGGGGTAAGACACTCGCTTAGCAATCCGAAGGTCGCGGGTTCATTAATTTAAAATAATATATAGGATACTTGCGGCACTTTCCAGAGTGGAATATAATGTAAGTGTCGCCTTGGTGTAAGACCATACGGAGAAAACTGAGTTCGGCGTTTTTATCAAGATACGGTTAAAAATGTGACTGCATGATCATTTCCTAGTAAAATATAAGTCATTCAGAATATACCTGAATACGTTTTAACGCGTGTGGGCTTGTCCGAATTAATATAATGGACGAGATGCGAAAATATTATTAATTTTCAGAACACGTGTTCCGACTTCCTCATAATATATTCATGCTTTACTGATAGTTGGTTATGAATTTGCGAATTCATTCGTTACAGGCCTCCAGTCCCATTTTTAACAGGAAAACGAAAAATTTGACTAGATTTTTTAAATTAACAACATTTCATGCCAGTAAGTTTTCTCCGTGCACCATTCAGTATAGACACGTTGCTATAAATGGCTTTAGCCGTGTTTAGTGACCAGATCTGAATAGCCAGGTACCCCCCCACCTTCCTGTATCCCTACTACCTTCAGCCTCACAGTATAACTTAATTGGTTAAGCCATAGTTTTACTGGCTTTAAACGGTTGGGAGCAGTTGGGACTCTTGTGAGATATTCACATTAAGAAGGGTACTTCCTAAGCACCCTCTTTTCCTTTCTCTTCCTCCCTAATTCTCTCGCATCATTCCTCATTATCGGGGTGCCATGATAGTTGCACTTGGATGCACTGGCTTCGGGGATTAGGACTTGTGGTGTTCCTCCAATAAACAAGCAATGTTTCTGTCGGTAACGAAGATATATATATAATGCGAACCACATTGTCTTAACACCTCGTGTGCTATGTTTCAGAATAGTGCAGACAGAACTGTCCGTGTCCAGTGCTTGTGAGAATATATTCCAAAGCTCTGCAATAAAGTACTAAGTACTTACTCGTATCTCACGGTAATTAGCGGCTTTACAATATACCCGTTATGTCTTGGGTCAAATAAAGTGTTTGTCCGTTTCACAGTAACTTATACAAACACAATGCGCAAGGAGGAATACTAAATTGCACAACGCGTTGAATGGAGTAGAGCTATACCCCGATTACCGAGAAGGAATCATTTCCAAGTGAAAACATTTCAAGTAATGAGCTAACCAAATGTCATATTTTCGTACATAATTTGTTTATAAACAGTAATATATTTCTTCAATAGTTTGGGGCGTCATTTTGATTATTATATGAATGAAATTAATTTACACCACTTGTTAATTTTCATTATCCTGACGAAGAAGCCATTGGCTGTAAAATATGTTATTATTGATGAAAGTGCTGTAAACAAAGTAATTCATTTATATATAAATAATATATTTAATTACAATTTCGAAAATGTACAAATTTCAGAACAGATACAACTCGATAACATTGTATTGTGCGTGCATATTAAAGGTATATAAACAATGACGTGGTTTCAAAGGAATTTAAAAAAAAAATCAACTGTCCGGCGTGCTTTATGTACCCACTTCAAATGATGTTTCCATCATCCTTCTATTCCACAAAATCCCTCTCAGTCCTTCTGGTCAATCTGTAAAGCTCTTCCACAACTTTTACATCGGTCCATTGACTAAAATTCATGACCATCGATGGAGAGCTATGAAAATTTCTTCCATTTCGCGCTCCTCGTGCGTCTACTTTATGTTCCATTATGACCAAAATGGGTCTAATATAACACTTGTTGCTACGTAGCAAGCGTCAGAGGTCAGAGGTCGTCGTTTTTCTCTTCTTTAATGTAATATCTCCTACATAATGTAAGCTCCCTTGGCACACGCCCGTTATGATTTGCTTTTTTCATTGTCATACCGCACGAAAGTTCCTACTTACTATCCGGAGCCAATGGAACTATAGCATTCGCAATTGAGTGATAATGCGGGATGGAAGGAAATTAGGGAAATGAAGGTGAACGGGAAGATATAGAGGATAGTTGGGAAAAATGGGAAGTACCTTACTATACCTGTAGAGATAATAGGTCGCTAAACATATCTAAAGCCACATCAAGTAATGTAAATCAATCAAACATACAAATTTCTGTTGTCCGTGATGTGCGTTAACTATTAATGCGTGAAATCAGGTTTAATAAACTCAACTTCGCTTTGTGGGTATCTGTCAGTAATAATAAAATTATTTTATTTTAATTAATTAATAAATCTTTTGCATAATTTTTGTGTAAACAGATATCGTGATTTTTCTAAGTATACTAACGGTGTTCATTCTAACGGTTAATTTCTGATCGTTTCTCTGATTTGTTAACAAAAAAAACATAACAATATTAAAAATAAAATTGACAACACATACTTGTTTTCGACAGGCAGTTATCCTGAGGCAAGTATTTTAAAAATAATTTAACAATAAAAAATAACAAATCATACAATGTTTTATTTAATTCCTGTGACTTTATCGGGTCTGCAATAGTATAAAATAAAATTAAAATTAATTTAATTATTGATTACATTCAAAAAATTTTGGTAATGTACACTACACCTCCCTTGTCCGGCATTGGTAAATTTGCAAAACCCACGCGACGACAATTGACAAAGCCAACGCATAACATTTTCTCATGTGAAATGTAAACAGATTTTGTATCTTCATTACTATTGATTTACCGAACCTCGTTCACTAAAATTTTCCATCTAACTGCCAAAAATAACACGGCCATTGTAAAAAATGTACAAATATCAACATTGTTATTATCACGAGTTTTGGGAGTGCCGAAATGTTTTGCTTTCCTCTCAAATGTCGGCACGAAAAAAAGTTTAAAAGCATTCCTTTTTTCTATACATATTTACGAGCATATTAGAACCTGTTTAGTATAAGAGGAAAATCATGTCAAACGAAAGACTACCTCATTTTTGAAACAGAATGTCATATATGTATTATACACGGAAAATACTTCATGATAAAAAATATTACTAATTTATTAAAAAATCTCTACAAATTATTCGTATTCCAGTTAAAATAGGATTGTAGGTCATTTTCGAATGAATTGATGGGTATCCTAAAAAAACTTTAAGCAAAATACCAATGTTTTGTCATAATGTCCGAACACGTGTTCAGTCGTCACATTTTTGCATTTCGTCCGGATATATTATTAAGAAGAACGCAGGTGGATGAACACGTGTTCCGATATTGTTACGAACTTACCAATATCAATACTTTATCAGGAAGCGGCTTATAGTCCCGTTTTTAACAGAATTATTAATAATTTTAAGAGATTTTCAATAAATTTAGCATTTATCATTTTTCTCCTTGTAATCATTTATAAACTGATAATTTTAGTAGTTTTCTAATTTTCAACAGCGAACTGTAATTTTAACCATTTACCTCAAAAATAAGAAACAAAAACACTCGAATGGTGAACTATAGCATCATGAAATTTCCACTTTTTTTTAAGAAAAAAATGGAAAAGTATTAAAATCTCTGGTGAAGCCGGGCGGAAAGACTTGTATAAACTAACTAACTAACTAACTAACCATCACGCCGTTTCGCCGCAGGTGTAGGCAAAGAGAACCGACCGCCAAATAACTCGGACTTGGCACACACTCCTTGCCTTATTCACATTCATACATCGTCTCATACATACTCTTCTATTATTCTGACTCTTGATATGGCCCAACTCAAATATCTGATTCACTTGGTCGTGCCATGTCTTCCTCGGGTGTCCCCGACTTCTGCCACCATTCACATTTGCATCGTACATTCTCCTTACACTCCTTTATTCGCTCATTCGCTCTACATGCCCAAACCATCTAAGAGTCCCTTTCTTGATCTTACTCATTACGCTTACATCAGCCTTGCACTATTTGCGGATGTCCACATTTCTCTACGTGGTTTTATCACACATTCGCCTCAGGGATCTCATGTCTACAAATTCTGAATAGTTAGTTTGTAGAGAGCTTAGTAATAATAATATTTGAATGATTTATATAGCACCGTTTTTGTGCAAAATCACTTCAAGAGTGCTTGCTTATTTGTAACCCGCTACGCGTTGCTGTGGCTCAATCTATGTGCAGATAGAGAAATGGCGCTGTTTTCCAAAAGAAGCATGTTTTTACCTATCACAGTTCATATATTATAGGTATATAAAAGCATACACGTATTCGAAAGCAACATTGTATCAAGATTTCAAAGCAATTGGTGAAGAACATTCGGAAATTTAAGATTTTGAACAAACGAACTTTTACATTTTTATTTATATAATTCATAGAAGATTGTAGTTCAAAGAATAGCGTTTCGAATTGGTGAGCTTAGCAAAGCTCTGATAGCCTGGGAAGGAAAGTGTATTTATTTCTGTCTACCCGATCGATCAGCGGTCATACTAAACTTGCAGCCTGCCATAATAATTGCAGTCATCACTGCGCGCGTTCGGCTAATCGCCCGCGCTGAATTCATTCCCTTCGCTTCGGACGTGTGTCGAACCCGGGGGCCTTATTGATTGCTCCGTGGTCAATTCCCGTTTGCTCTCACTCCATTGATATTGAATTTACTCGGTGAGACCACCTAAGAAAACTATCGACTGAATTCGGGCATAACTGGTAGTTCTGTAAACAGCAGACCGGACGTCCAAAGAAGTATAGAACTATAACCAAAATTTCCACTGAAATCAAAAGATTTTTAAGCAGGGGTTGTTTCATAGAATTTGAACAATTCATCAAATTTCAAAGTTAATTTGTGAGTTGTGTTTATGTCCTATTCAAGTTCTGTTATTATATCATTATAGGCCAGTTACTTGACAGTACTGAAATAATAACAGAACTTGAATAGGACATTAACGTTGAAATTTGAAGAATTGTTCAAATTCTCTGAAACAACTCGTCCTTAAATATCTACTTTTGAATGTAGCTATAACTTTGTAGTTATTCATTACAAATAATTGAAATAATATTACTTTGCTTGAACCACTATAGTTTTTATATCAAAGCCGACCGGTTTCGGAACAAACGCTCCTTCCTCAGGGCAAAATATATTCTCCATTTGTGTCTGTTTTGTCTCTTGCCTTTCTTTTTTCTATTTGTCTTTTGTGTGAGCTTTTACGTAATTTTATATTTTTATTTGTTTTGTTTTTTAATCTTGTACAAATATGCAAATGAATGTATATGTTCCTATTTGTATATTAACTGAGTTTTTTACCTACTTCGTTATACATTTTCCGTAAGTAACATTTTTATTTAAAACTAGCTGACGTGTACCCGGCGTTGCTCGGGGTGATGAATACTAGCTGACGTGTACCCGGCGTTGCTCGGGGTGATGAATACTAGGTGACGTGTACCCGGCGTTGCTCGGGGTGATGAATACTAGGTGACGTGTACCCGGCGTTGCTCGGGGTGATGAATACTAGGTGACGTGTACCCGGCGTTGCTCGGGGTGATAAATACTAGGTGACGTGTACCCGGCGTTGCTCGGGGTGATGAATACTAGCTGACGTGTACCCGGCGTTGCTCGGGGTGATGAATACTAGCTGACGTGTACCCGGCGTTGCTCGGGGTGATGAATACTAGCTGACGTGTACCCGGCGTTGCTCGGGGTGATGAATACTAGCTGACGTGTACCCGGCGTTGCTCGGGGTGATGAATACTAGGTGACGTGTACCCGGCGTTGCTCGGGGTGATGAATACTAGGTGACGTGTACCCGGCGTTGCTCGGGGTGATGAATACTAGGTGACGTGTACCCGGCGTTGCTCGGGGTGATGAATACTAGCTGACGTGTACCCGGCGTTGCTCGGGGTGATGAATACTAGCTGACGTGTACCCGGCGTTGCTCGGGGTGATGAATACTAGCTGACGTGTACCCGGCGTTGCTCGGGGTGATGAATACTAGCTGACGTGTACCCGGCGTTGCTCGGGGTGATTAATACTAGCTGACGTGTACCCAGCATTGCTCGGGGTTGTGAATGGCTTGGAGTAAAGTTTTGAGGTTGTGAATTCTAGTTTACCTGAAATCTGTGTGTATTTTTAGGGTGGAAATAATATCAATTTCAAAAGTTTACTTTTTAAGTATTTGTTTCACTTTGTCGTGCCATGTCTTCCTCCGGAATCTCCGACTACATTTAACATTTACTTCATGTAGTATCTTGAAATCCACTTTTTTACTATTAAAAACTACGTTAAATTGATTTTAATGTGACTCCATTCCAGTGCAGAGATAATGCGTTAAGTCTTCATCAGGCGTCCCCGACATTCGCTACTGTATATCTTATTGTTACCATTAAAAAACTACATCCTATCGAATTTAATTCGGCTTAGTATCTAATTCCAGTGCAGATATAATGTGTCAAATCTTCCACGGGCGTCCCCGAGTTCTTCTACCATTCAAACAATAAACTTTCTCTAATCATTCCCGACACCAATAAGAACTAAATTGAAATTTTCAGCGAAATAAGTCCTGAATTTTGTTAAGTCTAGATGGGATAAACAAACAAACATTAATTTGTATGTACAAAGATGAGGAATTATACAATTTTCCCAAATAAAAATCCCCATCTCAATGACAATAAGTTCTTTTTCAAATTTTTCTTCAGGCAGTTAGGTATTATGATATCGAAAAAAATGCTAATAAGAAAGTCCAAATTAAGACAATAATCTTTGCAAAATCATTAAACCAAATTTACAGACAGACTAAATGCAAAACGGTTGAGTTAAAAGAGGAATTCACTACGCACAGTCAAACTGTCGACTGAATTCAGATAAAATAGTATCTTCATGATATTCAAATTATATCAATTTGGCTTTTTAAAAAATACGATAACAGAAATTTAATATAAATAGAATAACGCACTATTATATTTAATCCAACAAAATGATGAAACTCGCCGATTCATACAATTCAGGCATAACTTTATTAAACTGCAGTCTGATATTTAATAGCAGAAAAAAATTATGGCGCTGCGATCTTTTATATTTCTTAAATATTTCAAGACCAAGATGACTCATAAGAAAATGAATGTAAGTTTTAAAAATCACAGTGGCCCAAAACCATAATTTTGACTTTCTTTGAAATTGGGGTACTTCCGAAAGAGATGATTCAAAATCGTGAAGAAAATTTTGTATCCAACTTTTTTACTAAAGATGATTGATTATATGGAAAGAGGGTTTTTTTGTGTTTGATGATAAATCAAAATAAAACAATATCTAGTTCACGGTTCAAAATTGTAAGTTATAAAAACCTCAAAAAATGGATTTACGTGCGTTGTTTTGCCTTGTTTGTTAAAACGAACCGTCGAACTCGAAAGCATGCTCAAATGTGAAGAACATAAATAAACCACTCACTTGAAGAATAAATTTCAAAAATCAGTGAGTAGCTTGTATTGCCATAGTAATTTAAAGACGCAGTGAGGAATAGTTTTTTTTTTTTTTAATATGAAATATTTATTTATTAATTTAAACGCCCTGATGGGGTTTTAGATTATACATATTTTACATAATTTACTGCATAATACAGTGACAACATTGCCATAGTAATGGAAAAAATTTTACCAATTGAATACTTACATTTGTGAAATATTAGGATAATGATTTTCAAAATACTCATTAACAAAACAAAAAATTTCTAAATTATTGATTCGATCACACAAATTTAAATTAATCGGTTTCGGTCTCTCTCAAACACCATATATTTTCTTTCTCGTCTGGATGCCATAGTCCCAATTGCTACAGGCTTGGGATTCTTGGGAAGTATTCAAATGAACTCACTGAAAATCGAATATAATGAATTCTCCAGACGTGATTAAGTAATCAATAATAATCATTTGCAAGAGAAGCGACAGGTGTTTCGGAAAATCTTATTTTTATTCCAATACGCCTATTTGATTTTTGGTTTCGTTTTCTTCATTGAACTAATAAATTAATGAATATGGAATCTTTGTAGTTAAAATCAAGCTGAAATTAGGCAGACAGACTGGTTGTCGATGACAATGCATTCAATCAACTTTTGGTGGTACTCATGCACACACACGCGCGCCCGCTTGCATTTTTCTGAAATTGGATATCATTATATTTTATAAATAAAAAATTAAAGCAGTTAACATATGAAATATTACGAAATAAATATCAGTAATTTCCAATTAGAATTTGGCTTAGGTGGAAGCGTTGTTGAATCTAGAACCTGGGAAGGAAGGTTATATCATCAGTCAAAAAAAAAAATATATTTTCAAATACTAAATAAATTTTACAAATACTTAATAAATTATAATAGAATATATGTAGAAGACGTATTGTAGTAAAAAAAAAATGTTTTTTACGGGTTGATTTTTATTAGAATACTAATTATATTTTACATATGTGCATGTCTGTACTTTGGCAATCTTGGGTATTCTCTACCAATGGGTGGCTTCTCATCATGGCGGACTCGAGTGAAATTGAGCGGAAGACCGATCTCAGGAGCCCGGAGGCTGTGCTTCGGATCTGATTGCTTTTGAAAGCGGGATGAGAAGGCTGCTCTGAATTGGACTAACTAAAAATATACCTACCACCGTACTCTATTTACATTTTCACGTTTGTAATTAACTTAACCTATGACTAAGGCTATGTATATGTATAGTTTCATTATAACGGCATGTAGCAATCTTGATTCGTATGACAATCACAACGTACCTGCAAAAAACATGTTTTTACCAACATCATCTTTAATTTTAAAAAAAATACGTTGGAATCTGGATGCAAGAAACAAATTGGTTGTACTCAATAAAATAAAAAAAGGCTTCACGAAGAAATTATATTTCTAAATCTGATGTAATGTGCAGAACCTTTGAGGTTAGTTAAAGAAATGTCGTTTAAGCGCCCTGGAGGTGATTTTGCACAAAAACAGCGCTATAAAAATCATCCAAATATTATTATTATTTAAATACAGCAATGGAGCCATTCTTATGTAGGTCAAAGGTCACCCAAAGGCTGGATGATATTTTGTTTTTATTTCTAATGTTATTCATTTATTAACATATTGTCCTACGGAAGTACTCGCACTTATCTTTTTACTATAAATTGCTACGCCGAAATATACAATTTTCTCTGTAAAAAAACAACTTATAAATTTCATTATATTAAGTAGATATATTATATCAGTCTTATCTGCCAGAGACAATTTCTTGATGAAATAATATTTCATACTTTCAATTTCCAGTAACGCAATAAAAAGGGAACTTCAGTCGATACACAGTTGTTATTTTTTGAGAGAATGATATAAGGATTGTTTTCTTTTCAATTTTCTATCGAGACAATCGATTCAATTACGGTGTGGAAGAAATCATCCATTATTTGTGGTTGTCTTACAAATTATCGATCGATTTTTCGAACATTATTTGAGTGTAATCGATTCGCAATAGTCGAATGGCTATTACGCCGTGCATAACGCAAGGAAATCGAAAGTTTAAAAATAATTCGTTCATGAAGCTGTCAATCAATTGCACCATATTTAATTTTGTTCCAACAGATTATCCAGTGGAAACGTGATGAAATTTATTATTAATGTTGTTGAATCATTTCAAATAAAGTAATACAAAAGACTCAATATCGCAAAACAAAAACATTTTAAATTACAGATTATTTTGATGAAGTAAATAAATATTGGTCGTTATTATAATACATTACTGTAACAATACTCCGCCAGAAAGAGAAGGGACGATAATCTCAAATGAAAACAGCAGCCCCTGGATTAAAATGCAATTGAGAATTCATCTCAAAGAGGATTGAACGAGATATTATACAACATACCGTTTTATATAAAAAATATTTATTTATTTTTTGTACATTGTTTTATTACTTATTGTAATAAAACAATGTACACTCCTCTTCCAGCCACAAGCTAATGCTTCTATGGAAGAGGGGTCTTGAAATAGTGATCATATATTGTAATAAATAAACAAAAATGTACTTATATAATAAATAAAAATAAAAAAAAATAAATAAATAAAAAATAAAATAAAATAAATATTTAAATATCTACACTTTGCAAATCTGCCCTGACGATGGTACTTCAATTTTCTCCGAAACGTAAGATTAGGGTAGATCAGAAAGCGCAACACGACTTAAGCCCAAAAAACACGGATGAACAAGTAGCTGATATCTAATAAAATTATACCCCACTGTATTATTTTTATGTTCCTAACTGCTCCAAACCCTCTGGAGCCAGTTAGACTAAGACATCCCCAATAGGGTATGTTGTGAGGCTGAAGGTGGTGGGGAGAAAAGGCAGCAGGAGATGAGAAAAGGAAGGTGGGGAAGTTCCCATTCAGATCTGGTCACCAAACACGGCCAAAGCCATTACAAGCAACGTTTAAATTCTGAATCGTATTCTTACACCAGGGCGACACTGAGAGTATCTTCTACTCCGGAACGTGCCGCTTGTATACTATATATTATTTCAATTGTGACATAACACAAATTAATCATATGCAATTTACTAGCGAACGCCGGGATTTGAACCCGCAACCTCCAGCTTACTAGTAGAGAGCCTTATCCCTCGACCACGGAGGCCGTCAATTTAATAAATAAAAAAGTACTATCCACTACATAACACAATTCGGATACAATGCTAAACAAACACACATGCACTCACAAATCAGATAAATTTAAAAAATTATATCGTATATCATTCTCTCAAATCATTTCCTAGAATGTAGTCACCCCGCCCGATAAATTGTATATAATCAAACCACAGATATTGCATAGAGACGTGTCATTTGAATCGATTCTTGTAATAATTTCTCAATTAATACCTCGTTTTATCCATGTACTGTTTGCTTCTAAAATAATCATAAAAAAAAATCAAAATTTTCAAATGAGAATAAAAGATTTTTCCGTTCCAAAAGATCAAATTCAGAGGGGTGGCAATCATTGTGGTAACAAAATACATAAATGGAGGCACTTGCGAGATAAAATAATAACCTTTACAGAGCTTGAGAACGCGACCACAAAATGTTACCGGGAAGTATTCATCGCTGAACTTTAATAATAGGGGTTGGTATTTAAGTTGGACGATTATGAAGGTCTTTGCGCCGCTTAGCGAAGATTGGTGGCTTCATTATGTTGCCGTGAGGTGTAGTTAACAAGTGTTTCATTTAAGTCGGCGTTTAATACCATATTATAACGCCGACGTAATCATGATAACGCGTGATGGCGCAAGTCCCATTCCTAATGCTCTTATTTAAACTCTCAAACTTTGATCCTAGATTGCCGAAACTTGGAATGATGGAGACGTATCGGTTTTAGAGTTGCATCTTAGAAGTCTTATTTATTTGTTAAGACATACACAGTACAATAAGATACAGTTAGATATTTTTAGTTATTACATAGTTGTAGTACTATTATGTAATAAAACAATAAAATATCATTACGTAATTTCGCCTGAGATTGTTATAAAAGGAAGGAAGTGTGTGGATAGATAATAATAAATGAATTGAAAACAAGAATTATAATAAGCTCACGAATTGTAATTGACTGTTAATACATAGGAGTTTTGAAAAATGATGTGAAAATATTTTTGAAATATGTCATGCTAAGAAATTTAATAAGTTAGTTTTGTATTTTTTTTTTTAAGTTTCTTTATTCTATAAAATTATTAGTTACATGCATTGAGGAATTTTTCGACCACCATGCTAGGCACATGCCCGTGTTATGTTATGTTAGAAAGGAATCATGAAAGATGTCTAAATGTAGTAATTTTTCGTAATGGGTGTATGTTGTGATTGCGCCAATAATTACTGAGTTGTTTGCTGCATTGGTATTGTTGGCTTCAATATGAAATAGTGTAGTGTGCCTGGTACGCCTCGTTGGAACATTTAAACAAATGACGGATAGCAATTCGGGACTATCTATTTTATTATTTAGCAGATTATGTAGAAACAACAGGTCCGACAATGTGCGTCTTTTTTTAAAGTTAACATATTATTTGTAGTTTTGTTGTATTTCTTGAGTAAATGTTTCGAAAATTTATTCTGTATACTTTCTACTAAATCTATGTATACCTTATATTGAGGATTCCATATTGTGGAAGCACACTCCAGTGGACTTCTGACCAATGAACAAAACAAAATTTTCAGAGTCTTAGCACTTTTGAAAACTTTGCATATTCGTAATAAGAAACCTAGCATTCTGTAGGATTTTGAAATAATGTGTTCAATGTGCTTGTCAAAAATTAATTTGCTATCTAAGTAAACACCTAGATCTTTACACGTAGACATAGGTTGAAAAGGTTTGTTATTCAAGTTGTATGGATAGATGATTTTGTTTTTATTTCTAGTAAATGTAATAGAGTGACACTTAGATATGTTTAAGGACAATAAATTTGATTCACAACATATGCACAAATTATCAAGATCGCTTTGCAATTCCATACAATCGGGTAAACACTGTATAGCTTTATAAATTTTCATGTCATCCGCGTATAAAACAATGTAACTATTTTTAAAGCATACGTAAATGTCATTTATATAAATATTAAATAAGAGTGGTCCAAGATGCGACCCCTGGGGCACATCTGAGACGATTTGCGTTAAGCAAGATGCAAAACCATTTACAACCGTGATTTGGTGCCGATTATTGACGTATGATGCGATCCATCTATAGAGGTCACGGTGAATTCCTATATTTCCTAAAGTCTTATATTTATTTCTTCTGAGATTTTTAGAGCATTGCGGGTTTTAAACCTAACATGCATATTACTAATAGTCTCTAAATATTTTTTTTTAAATCGCTCTAATCAATCACGAAAACGTTATTTTAATACCTTTTTTTTATTAAAAAGTGTCATTTTAACATCACCTCTAGAGCTTTACATGGGAGGAAAATATGTTTTACCTTTAAAGTTATCCTCTGATATTAGAGTTAAAAATTTATTCTTTTTCTGTGTGAAAACATATTACATGTCGCTCTAAATTGAATTAAGATGTTTTTCGTCTATTTTTGCGTGGGGAGGTTTTTTTTATTTTCAGAACCGAATAGTAAAAATCTTTCCAATATTTTTATTTTTATTTCTTCTTCAATTTTTTCCTTCCGCCCCAGAACATTTGAAAATAAATTGGTTATGCCATATCTAGGCACTCCTGTGTAGTATAAATTTACAACCATGTCTCCACGACTTGTTCAAGATACCACACGGCAGAACTGATGTTCTAGCACGGTGTATCATGACAAGAAGAATATTGATTAAAATTCAGTGAAATGAGGGGATTATTTAATTACATTTGTGTAACCTTAAAACTTTTTTGTATACCTACATGTTAGAATGTTAAAATAACAAATCTTGATCTGTAAATGGATTATTTTGTTGTAAAATATTTCAAATTAAAAACTTCGATTGGATTGGGAAAGCACGGTGAATGAAGTCTTGTGGTTGCCAAGCGACTGAATGAGTATCAGCAGGAGAAAATAATATTTTATTAATTATGCAAGACATATATGTGTCGTATTTGTTTGCTTAAATTTGTTGGACTTGAGGTCACTATTGACGTGCTTTTACCTTTAATTTACACATTATTCTTGTATACTATTGATGGCGTTTGAAATGATCATGACTTGTTACTTACAGCTTACATGCTACACGAGCATAAAACAAATATTTAAACTAGTTTCACTGTGAATAATCGATCGGGTAATTTGAATGAGATACTCGTGTTGGTTTCTGCAAATACAAGGAAACGCAAATATGTACAGGTAATGAATTGGGCCAACCAACTGCATCTACTCAGGTACAATAATATAACTGTATTCCCTCCAGGTTTCTAGGCAAGTACCCTTTGCTAACGATTGTCTTCAGAAGTCGTGAGACATACACACGACCTGTTTACCTATGATTTATTGACTTTAAGATAGTATTATTAGGGATTGTTGCAATAGCGCGGGTACATGTTTAAATTAGAATATATTCATGAGTTTTGGAATGGATTTGGACAATTTTAACGGTTTAAAGTTTAAACGACGACCATTGAGAAATATTATACCACCAATACGAAAATGGGTTACGACTGGTAATAAATTAACGTTAAACTTAAACAATGTTTTCCTGTCAACTCACTTCCTCCATGAAGTAATGGTCAAAAGATTGGAAATCGACAACGGAAATTTTAAAGATTTATCATTGGTCCTTATTATTGGGTGGTTACTTTGGGTAACCATTGATGTGGTATTTTTTTAACGCCCTATCGGGCTTTTACGGAGGAAAATTGACATTGTATGTATGTAAGTGCAACTCGTAATACATGGATAACAGTATAACTATATACAAAAAAAAATCAAATGCTAATACTAAGATTAACTCAAATCCAAATATAACAATTAATTATTAAAGACAATATTAGCGATTTCTAAACGAAAATCTGAAACAGAAAAATCAGAAAAGGATACGATCACATCTAGGACTCGAACCCAGGACCCTTGTCTTACCGGGACACCGCTCTACCACTGAGCTAATGGGACCCTATCCCCCTCGGTCACTTTTAACTGTATCATACTTCGAATAAGAACTACCAACATTGTCTTCATTTTTTCACCGCACATTTTTATTGGCAACTCTTATCTTTATCTGATTTTTCTGTTTCAGATTTTCGTTTAGAAATCGCTAATATTGTCTTCAATAATTAAATATTACAATTTGAGGTTTTACTCAATAAGGTTATTCCGAAAAATAAGTAAACAAATAATAACACCTGATATTGTAAAATTACAAATTTAAAGTAAGTATGTACATTATTCGAGTACATTCGTATGTGCATACAATTATTCATGTTGGTTGCAAACCAGTAAGACTGAAAACAGGAAAATAATTATATATATATATATATATATATATATTATATTATTACGCTAGCGTCTGGACGATCTAGACCCTCTGATTGGTCGAATTCAAATCGTATGTTTCGGGTAAATCCCGAATAGGGGGTCTGCAAGGCAAAATTAGACCACTCTGGCGGTATAAGAACGAACCAAATGACTGGCGCGAATATTTAAATATGCAGCTAACAATACGCAAAATTACTTGACCATTAACAAGCGTTTAATTAGAAGATTTCTTCTGGAAGCTTATCACTTTGTGATGGCATTATTTATTTTATTAAAACATAAATAACTTTGTTTACATCACTAACGGCCGCTGTTCCCAACTTTTTAATCGTTATCTAAGTTCAAATCTTTGTTTTTGCTCAGCCAAGCGATTTTTAAGCATTTTGTAGGGAACGTTCGATTTGCGTTGTTCCCAATCATTTTATCTTTGAAAATCTTAAGTATCCCCACACACTACCGCACATTACCATAGACAATAAAATGACATCAAATTAAAAACTTTCCATGTTAAATTAATATTAAAGAGTTAATTATTGTAGCTCTTATTAATACACATTACTTCTTTTAAATACCGTTATTCATAAACTAGTATTTCATATTTTTTAAACTAACGTATATAATATATTAAAAATAAAGTGACAACTTGAACGTGATGCCACAATCGGGACTTCCCATTTGATTTGGCAGATCGACGTAAGTTTTTTCTCCGTGCGACAGCAAAACAAACCCAAACAAACCTTAAAATGGAGATCAAAGCAAAGCGTGCGAAGAATAACATTAAATTGATAGAATAGAAAGGTTTTCAGATCTGACATGAGGTAAGGGCAAAATATTTCGCACATTCATCGCTAAAATGACACTTACGTAAATAAAAATTTACCATTCGCTTGCATAAGTTAAATTCTCCGCAATTAGGTTCAAAATATACAAAAAACACGTTTTATACGAAAACGGTCAAAAAATTCTTTGTCATTTAATTCATTTGTAGTTATTTTCTATATGTACTTTTTCTATTTTACATTGTCTTTGCCCTTCACATACATGTACTCTCCATTCACTGTCATCTATGTTTTCTTATTCGTGTCAATATTATGGTTTTAATGGACATATTGTCCGTAAATTAATAAATAAATAAATAGTTCGATGTAATTGACATCCACACCCTGTCGCCGCCTGTATAACCCGATGTTTTCATCAATTACTTCGGCCCATTCCGCAATATCTAGTATATCTAAAATGTCTAAAACTTCTCTGTCCATTTTAAAACGATAATGACAAATGCAACACAAAAAACTGAAAGGAGCGCGACTGTCGATTGTCAGAGTGACATTTGATCATTGATTCGCGGTATTTTTTCACTCTGTCGACATTTTTTGTAACTAGCTTTTTCCTTACTTATTGCTTAAATAGCTAATCCAGCTGTCCGGCTGGCTTAGACTGAGCGGCTTGCTTAAGCAATTATTGTGTGTTGGAATTAGGTAGTGCAGTGGTGATTCGCTTAGAATTTGATTATTAGGATTGGGAACAGCGGCCGTTAATTACCTACAACCCCTACATGTTTCATGAACGAAGTTCACCTCATCAGGAGTAAGTATACATTGAAGTCAAAAAATAAATATAGATTACAATTGGAAAGAAGAAGTGGAAGGAGGGGGGAGGGGTAAGAGTGGATGGAGTTTATCAGAATTAGGAAATACAATATCGTTACACGGGAAAGACCAGTTGAGTAGTAAAATATTTAAAAGAGGGTTTATATTTTTTTTGCTTATTAATTATATCTGATTTTATGTTGACATGTTTTCTTATTTCTAAAATTTCAAAAATATTTATTTGCGATGCTTTATATCCAAAATATGTGTGAAATATCTTAAGACTTGAATTTTTATTAAAAGTGTGACCATTGTTCAAAAGATGATCAAACTCAGATTCACTATTTCCATTTAGAGCTCCAAGATGTTCTTTAGTTCTGACTTCAAAGTTTATATTGGTTCTACCTTAAACTTTGTAAAAGAAATTAATATCATCCCAATTGAGTTTATAAACTCACGATTTTTTTTATTTGATTATCGCTATCTTTATTATTAAGAATATATTTCTTCATTTTGTTATTAGTGTAAAACGCCGGTTGAATAGTACCAGGAATATTTTTTATTTATAATTTTGGAAGTATCGTTATCCACAAATAGAATTCTAGGCCATTGTTTATTTCTATCTTTAGAAATAGGATAAATATACCATTTGAAGAGATCATGTTTAATTTTTTTATTTAGTATTTCAACTATCAATTTATTAGAATAACCGTTATTAAATGCTATTTGTTTTATGGTTTTATGCTATTTGTTTTTTCAGGTCTTAAAATACTTCACACAGGTTATAAAGCATCGCAAATAAATAATTTATATTTTTAGAAATTAGAAAACATGTTAATATAAAAGCAGATATAATTAACAAGAATTTTTTTTTAATGAACTCTCTTTTAAATATTTTCCCACTCAACTGGTCTTTCCCGTCTGATAAACCCCGCCCACTCTAGCCCCCCCCCCCAAATCCACAATCAAAATTAGTATTTTTGATTAGGCTTCAAAATAAACTGCCATAAAAATAATTTGTTATGTTTACTGAGAGATTAGGAAATACTTTCACACAGATTCACTTGTAGGTACTTGTGGCCCTGTGCCGTTAACATAATAGTGGTGTCATCGGTTCGCTGAAACTATTTTAGGTCAGTGAGCATGACAGTTATCATAACTTTCGTTTTCGCTGAATTATTCTGTTTAATGACAACGTTTTGTTGTCTTTAGCCATTTTATGTATTATTTTAATGGCGAGTAATTGTAAATGTGTCTGTCAAGGTGATGTAACAATTGCCATGCTTTGGTCTATTTCCCCATAAAACTGTTTGCCGTAAAGGCGATACTTTTAATTGAGCCAACACGATCGGGACTCACGATGGTGGATTTTCTTTCGGTAATTTTGTTAGCGATGTCATTATCGGTAGAGTAAAGCTGTACGCTGTACCTATCGACTTTTCAGCAATTTCCCCTTTATTTCGCAAAATCCACAAAACGAACGAGCGTCACCTCTTTTATACTTGCAAATAGAGTACATCGACAGTATGGCAGTAACCCACATAGCTTTAGATAAACTTCCATTAAATGTCTTTATACTACTAGGTTAAGTAGACACCCCTGATATCAGTGGAATGAACGTGAATGGCACTGAACAAAATGTTAATTTAACACGAGCTATTCTGTTTTTAATTTCGGTGTAATTTTGTAGTACTTACCTAGATACTAGTCGTTATATTATTCTTATGTCATCATTAAATTTTGTAAAATATAATGAACGTGAAAAATTAGGGATTTCGGGAAATTATAATTGTGTGATTTGTGAAGTGGGATTGACTCGGGATTATTAAGTTACAAAACAAAAAAATGACCATTTTAAAGACGATCAGAAATTAAACTTTTGAATGAACACCGTTAATAAACTTATGACATTATTATAAAAATTATGACATCTGTTAAAAAATTGAACAATAGAAATATCTGCACATTTCAAACATAGAATTATTAATGATAACAATTACTAATTATTGTATTGTTATTGTACATATTATTCTTATTTGTATTATTTTACCACCATAATACGGACATTTGACTAGTTTGGGATTTCTTAAATAATAATAAAAATAAACTTTAAAAAATATATTTTTTTAATCAACTTTATCGCTCGTCTGAATTGTTCCCACAATCAGTTCCATTTTGAAAATCACGGCAAATTCAAATTCTAGAGTGCACTGAACCGGAATTACACACAGAGTCACAACGCAAATTAGTATTTCTGATCAAATTATAAAGGCCGAAATTTAAACTGACAATATCCAATAACAAAATATATCTAATTATACACCACGAGGTAATTATCGCCGAACGAACGAATATATTATATATGTACACCAACAACCTATTGTTCCGCGATCGTTCGGTTCCTTCTAACTGGTCCAAAAACAAACAGCAGTCGAACATGCGCAATTTTCTCGAAATTTGTTACAAATTGTTAGGGAAATGTAGGAACCGGATAAATGACATTCCGGTAGGAATCAACCATATTCTCATTTCAAGAGCAAACATTCGCGTTTACCCTGGGATAAACAGATTAGATAAATGACATTCCGGTAGGAATCAACCATATTCTCATTTCAAGAGCAAACAGTCGCGTTTACCCTGGGATATACAGATTAGATAAATGACATTCCGGTAGGAATCAACCATATTCTCATTTCAAGAGCAAACAGTCGCGTTTACCCTGGGATATACAGATTAGATAAATGACATTCCGGTAGGAATCAACCATATTCTCATTTCAAGAGCAAACAGTCGCGTTTACCCTGGGATATACAGAATAGATGTTAATCACTGTTAATCAGTTCAAATTATATTTTGATACGTAAATTCGTTTTTGGTTTCCAATGTTTTTGAAAGAATTCGTTTTAAAGAATACCTTCGTCTTGAATCTCTAATTCTAATAAAATTGACAAACAAATCATTTTGATTGATTTCAGGAGAGGAGTTCAGGTCTCTGAGGATTGTGCCATTTTGTTGGAAGAACTCCATCGAACTGCTAACATTATTACATCGGATATTCAAGAGGTATGTCGGGAAATTGTTCCACATTCGCTCTATTCTCATATCTTACATTGTCGGATATCCAACTTTTCTACTTTTTCCAACCATCTCCAAGATATCTTCTTCTTACCGATGTTTTTTAAAATTTAAAAAAATAACATACAAAACCATCCTAAAAACATTGGTGCTTGATCGAAAAACTTACTGAAAGTTGGGAAACAATTCTTAAGGATGAAGGAGAACATGTTATTTATTTACATTAAATCATAATTAACTTCTTAAAGCTAACGTTTTATTGTGATATTAAATTATTTAAAATATGTCAATATTAGTATTTATGCATTTTGATAATTTAAAACGAACCTTTGCGTCAATCCCATATAATACGAAACATAATAATGATTTCTTAGTCAAGTCAGGTAAGCTTGTACTATGATTGTATCTTTATTCGATCTCAGAAACAACAAATGTTTGCTTAATGATTTGAACCATACTATCGCACAATAAATCTAGAATGTATTTGATAAGATATAGTCCTTAATTGAAACGATAATAATTGTAATCGTACTTATTCATTGTCATGACGTTACCTACAGCAAATGTCGTTTAATTCAGATTAGGTACCCACGGGCGGCGGCCGGTTGCATGCTTTCCCTTAGTTTTAATTGAAATCATTCCGCGACAGGAGACTGGACCTAGATAATAGATCACAGCAGCCCGAGGGCGATCGCGGCGGACTTCAGAAGATACCTGGACATGGACAGCGGTATCTAGAAATACAATACATTGAGCAGAAACTACTGATGAGGTACAAAGCAGAGCTTGCTAAATTTATTATACAAATACGTATTTTCCTTAGCCATTCTTACAGAAAAACGTTTTCGCTTTTCCGATCCGAAATACTTAAATATCGAAAATACTGATGTAAGATATGGAATGAGCCGAAACGTTGCTGCAAGAAAAAAACCTAATGCTACCTGCCCGCTATCATAGAAACAAAACTTGTTGAAAACTACAGAAACCATTGGTAAGATTCTTGCTACAATGAGGTTCTTCTCTACAACAAAATATCATGTTATTTATAAATTTGTCATAATAATGCTTATATATATTTAACATACTGAGAACATGACTATTTTGATTTTTGGAAAGTACCGAAAATATAACTCTATAACATAAAATGTGGTAAAAGCTTGTGACATCACTGTCATTCTAAATGTGGATTGTGTGACGGCACAAGACACTATTGCAAATATTTTACTGAGGTTCACTTTGAAAGCTCATAAAAACCTAATTTTACTATCATTGTACTAATTGTACTCTAATATAATATTTAAATCATAGGAAAAAATAGGGGACAGTCTCTTTCTAATTTTAATTTGTCAAATGGAAAAATTAAAAAATATATTTATGTATTAGTCCCACAAATGATGCTTTCTTATTGCCTTACCCTCCCCTCAGTGACTTACAATGCCAACGTCCAGGGGGTCTAGCACAGTGAAATCGATGACTTTACAATATACGGGTACACGATTTCGTTCAGTTCTAACAGCTTAGTTAGTTCACCCCCATTATATAAGGCATATATTAATAAAGCAGTTATTTTGTATTACAAACGAGACTATCCAACATATTGACATATACATATTGACAGCATATCCGATACAGTGGATGCCGCGCTGAAAGTAGAGGCTTTTGTCAACTGTCGGAATAATGATCTGACCATGCTTGCAAATATCGGTAACTGACATAGATGACGAATTTTGTCAATATCGAATTGACATAGGGCTTTATCGATTGTTCGTGCTAGACCTCCAGAAGTGGCCAACCCCACACTCCGGAACCTCTACCAGAGTCTTTCATCTGCTTTCAAAAACAGTATTTCATTTTGTTTTACGTTCTAAAACACCAAATCTATTTAAAAATTAATTTCAACCGGGAATATTTCTAAATAAATCATAAATCTGATAAATCTTTAGTAAGTTGACGACAAAATCTCAAAAGACCCCAGGGGTTTATATAAGATGTAAATAGGTAGGTAGGTATGTATGGTAATAAGCCCAATTATTTTATAATACCCACGAACGAAGTTTCTTAAAGCAAAATTGTATCTGACAAGTCAAAAATTTAGGTCACTAATAAAATTTACATGATGCAAAAGTAAGACGTGGTTGAATTTTCAGTTTCTTTGAGGGAGTATGAATTAAATTTGTAATTTTCCAGTCTGTAAGACACTGAATATTTTTCGCCTCGAACTAAAGTTACAAATAGAAATAAAACTCCAACCTTACTCCACGGTAATTAAAATTCAGCATTTATGAAATCTTTTTCTTGAAATGAAGTCTCCGGGGCACCTTTTATCTGCGCAGTAAGAAATTAAATCCGAGACTGTATATTAAGTTCGTTATAAAGATAATCGGCCGGTTTAAAGGGATCCAAGAAAAGTGTACACTCCTGGCTTCACAGAAGTAAAATTATATTACCTTCTTTAGTTTCATGATTTGATTAATACTATTACAATATGTTTTGATTTCTTTGTAGATATTTAGACTTAATTGAAATAATGGAGAGACCTAGAATAGAAAATTATATTTAGTTGTGTACAAAAAATTGCAATCCATCTGATAGATTCCCCTCTATGAACGAACTGCTTGCAATCTTTGGAAAACAGATGCCACGATAAATGAGAAATCCGTAATGGTGCTAATGGCCGTTTTTTCATCCAGTTTCCATGTGGGATTTCTTTTCCTATAGATTCGGGATGAAAAAGGGTCTGTTCTATTTTGGTACCGATTTTCGTACATTTTAAAATGGCATACATTATTTAACACCTGTCATCTGTCATTGTTTTGGATAACTGTATTATGTAGAAATGTTGCAATTTTTATTATGAAATACTACAACGTGTTCAGGAACAACTTTTTGTTTTCAACATAATTTGAAGGTTATACCCATCAATGTAATAATTTAATAATACTAATAAAACTAATCGAAACTTGAAACAGAACAAGACACAAAAAAATATTGTTCTCTTTCATCTTTCGTTTAGATTTATTAGTATTATCTTCTTTTTCAACTATAACGTGTGTTTATCACTGATTGCGAACGTTTATTACTGTACGGTATTTATAAATTCGCATATATTTTTGGTGATTTGTTGACGGCAACGGCAAAGGACAAAAGTATAGATAGATTTTATTATTGTAATACCGCAATATATCAAGTCCCAACCGCTCCGTCCAATACTTTCAGGAGCCAGTCTATGGTGTCTCTTGTAAGACTGAAAGGAATGGGGAAGTACCTACCTGACTATTGAGATCTGGTTACCAAACATATTTTACAAAAAATTACATTTAAGGGTCATTCTTGGTCACGTGTATCTTATCAGAAAAGAGGACCTCTTGAGCCTGATAATGGAGCCACGATTCTTACATTGTTTGGTACAAACGTTTTATTTTACTTTTATTGTTTAAAATATTTACATATTATGAACCTAAGTTTTTTAAATTATCTAATTTTATTCATTTTTTCTGCTGTAAAATAAATAATATAGAGAAGTTCAGCAGGGAAATTATGGTTATTTTTTATGGCTTTGTAAACATAATGGTTTTGTTAAAAATTGGCTTCCAGTTATCATAAGTTTGTAGCATTCCTGATTTTCTCAGAGTTTTTTTTTACACCTTTTAAAATAGAAACTTGCTTAAATATATCTTCGATATTTGATTTATTTATTTATTTATTTAAGTACATAAAACAGGCATGGTGCCCAAGAATTTACATACATTGATGTTTAAATACATAATAATAACAAAATGATAATAACAAAAATAGTAACAAAATGAATAAGCTAAATATGCAGAAGTAAATAACAAATAAGAATGGGTAAAAGGTAAATACAAATATGTTCATAAACGATTTGTTATTGTCACACCTGTACTGGTGAGATACTGATTAGGTAGGTACAATGTTGCTTCTCTTTAAATAAAGGGTTTCATCACAATATCAGCTTAATATGATTAAAGGTAATACATTTTTTTAAGTATTTAAATTGGTTATTAAAAATGTCTATTTCATTATTAGATCCATGTATAATGTTATAATTTCTTAATGTTCGTGGTACAGGGGAAAAATATCCTGTATTTGTGTGGTAGGCTTTAATATAGAAAATGTCGTTCATCCTCCTTGTTGATTTTCTTGATGGAATATTGATGTTAATTTGGGATAAAATGTTTGGTGTATCAACTGATGCATGTATAATTTTGTGTAGGAGCAGTACGTCAGAAAGTTTACGTCTGACCGTCAGTGAGTGTAGTTTGTAGTGCAAAATTCGGTCATTATATGTTCCAAATTGACCAGATAAACCTTCACGATAAGCAATTACACGGGTTAGTTTCCTTTGTATGGATTCAATCCTATAATTATGAATCTCACAATTGGGAGACCAAATTGTTGATGCATATTCGAGAATACTTCGCACAATTGATTTATATAATGTCAAAGTTAATTCTGTACTTTTAAAACAATTTGTGATTCTTAACGTTAATCCTAATACTTGTGATGCACTTTTTGAAATTGTATCTACATGTTTATTGAAGCTAAGTGACGAGTCAAATGTCACGCCTAAGTCTTTGATTGAAGTTGTGTTTAGTAAAGGGATATTGTTAATGTGATATGTGTTTGAGAATTTATTAATGTTCTTTGTAAATGAAATTACGGCACATTTGTTTTAATTAAAATATAAATCATTTAGTGTACACCATTCATGAAGTGATGATAAGTCTTTTTGCAAATCGGTGCAATCTTCTAATGAAGTAATTTTTTTGTACAACTTAAGGTCATCGGCAAACAGGAGATATTTTGATGTTTTTATTCTTAAAATTATGTCGTTTATAAAGATTAAAAATAGCAAAGGTCCAAGATGCGAGCCCTGCGGAATTCCCGACGTTGCAGTAAAAAGATCCGCGGAGTACCCTCCTACAACCACTTGCAGTTTTATTTCTGTAATGTAACTTTCCAACCATTTCAAATTATTTCCATTTATGCCAAACTTTTCCAGCTTCTTGATGAGTAATGATTGATTTAACTGGTCAAATGCTTTGCAAAAATCCGTGTAGATGGCACCTACTTGTGAACGTTTTTCGATGCTATCGCGGATGTACTGGGAGTATTCGAGAAGGTTAGTTGTTGTGGAACGCCGAGGGAAAAACCCGTGTTGCTCAATGATAATATATGTTTATTTTTCGGAATAACTTTATTGAGTAAAACCTCAAATTGTAATATTTAAATATTGAAGACAATATTAGTGATTTCTAAACGAAAATCTGAAACAGAAAAATCAGAAAAGGAAACGGTCACATCTGGGACTCGAACCCAGGACCCCTGTCTTTCCGGGACAGTGCTCTACCAACTGCGCTAATGGGACCCTATTCTCCTCGGTCACTTTTAACTGTATCATACTTCGAATAAGAACTACTAACATTGTCTTCATTTT
Organism: Hesperophylax magnus; assembly: GCA_026573805.1. Classification (NCBI taxonomy): domain Eukaryota; kingdom Metazoa; phylum Arthropoda; class Insecta; order Trichoptera; family Limnephilidae; genus Hesperophylax; species Hesperophylax magnus. Next base: position 2,862,007 of record JAIUSX010000157.1, read on the forward strand.
TTCACCGCACATTTTTATTGGCAACTATCTTTATGTATGATCGCAAGATTCAACCCGAACTAAATGCAATCCAGACAGCGTCTTTTAGATAAACCTATCTTATTTTTTTTATTTAATGTGCGACATCTGTTGACTTTTCTGCAAGTCTAGAATGAATATTTATTTTTCGGGTTTTCCTGGGTTCGAGTCCCAGATGTGACCGTTTCCTTTTCTGATTTTTCTGTTTCAGATTTTCGTTTAGAAATCACTAATATTGTCTTCAATATTTAGATAATATATGTACTTACATGAGCTAATAGACAGTCATATATTATTGACTCAAACATCTTTCCTATGCAGTCAAGTTTAGAGATAGGTCTATAATTTTTTATATCGCTCTTACAACCTTTCTTAAATATAGGTGTTAAGAAAGCCGTTTTCCATTTGACTGGAAAAACACCTTCTTGTAATGATTTGTTATAAAGAAGGCTAAGTGGTCTGGCAAGAACATCTCTGCACATTTTCAAAAATATTGGCGGGATACCATCAGGACCTGATCCCTTATTGCTTCTCAAATTCTTACACTTGACTAATATCGTTAAGGGCGAAACAGTGATCATACCAAGGCTTTCGTTACAGAAATCTTCAGATATTTGTGGTGAATAGTTTGCATTGTGAGGTTTATAAACAGATTGAAAGTGCTTAGAAAAAAGCCCGCAGATAGCTTGACCTTGGGTAGTTTTTATGTCATTTAGGTGCATCTCTTTTGGAATATCGGTTGTGTTTTTATATTTGCTTTTGCAAATTTCCAGAAATCATTCGGGTTAGCTTTTAAATTTTGTTTGATTAAGTCTAAATGCTTATGATAACAACCTCTAATCAGATTTTTTGTTCTGGTTCTAATCAAGCTGAATGATAAATGATCTAGTTCATTACCATATTTCTTATGTTTTTTATGAAATTTGTTTTTTTTCTTTATCAAACGAATGAGATTTTTTGAGTACCAATTAGGAAAGTGATTTTTGTTCGTTTTGAGGGGAACATGAGAAGAGATAATCTGGTAGAGTATACTGTAAAACTGATCGACAGATTGATCAATATTTCCCTGATTAATGAATTCCCAATCAATCTCACGAAGAACGGTATTAATTGAATCATAGTCGGCTTTATAAAAGTTTGGTCTTGGGGCGTTACGGGTTTCTAGATGTGGTAGAAAATTAAAAAGAACATTTATTTCTAGAGCAGGGTGGTATGGATCTTCGTTGCTTAGTGGAGATGAAGAACGTATTACTGATATGTCTTCTTTATCTGATAAAATGAGATCCAATATTTTGGATTGGTGATTCACTATTCTGTTAAATTGTTTAAGATTACAGAATGATAGTGTATCGATGATGTCAGAGGTGATTGTATTTGTGTTTGTGGTGAAAGTTAATAAATTGTTTGTTTCATCGGTAATCCAATGAATGTTAGACTTATTTAAATCGCCAAATATTAAGATGTGTTGGTTTGGTGTTGTTAGGTACACATTCCTAAGATTGTTTAAAAATGAGCTTTGATAGTGGAAACAGTTTAAAATGTGATTTTGTTGTGATGTTAGAATATTTTTAAGATATTACTCGTATGATGACTCTTTGTTACGCAACGTTTTTATTATTTCTGAATGGTGAACATGTAACACTCAAATGTAACACTCAACAAATTAATTAAATGAACCCGTGACTTCTAGATTCGTAATAGAGAATCTTAATCGAAGACGCTTGCAGCCGTAGAAATTATTCAAGTCTAGACTGGCAAAGTACGAGTAGGCACTATCAACCCGAAGTATGTTTTGAAAAAGCGTGATGTAAGATTAGTTATTTTATTTTCAAGCTGTTGGCCAAGAACTTTAGAAAATACGCGTATGTTCACTATGAAGAAGCTCTCAAAATAAAAGTATAAAGCACCTTGCAGCCACACCGCCTGTTGTTTGTGTGCTTGTCCCGCCTGTCCCGCCTGCCGAGTGCCCGGGGAGCAGAAGGGAGCAGAGGGCAACGGGGCGGTAGCACCGCGTCGGGCAGCTGCTACAGCGGGTAAGAATAACACGAGAAGGGCTCAAGGTACAAACACCGGGCGGAATGCTGAATCCTGTATTTAAAATTATGTTATTTTTACTAATAAATGCGAAAAATAAAAATGACAGGAGTCCGAAAACGTAAATTTCAGTTGAAATTTCTTGTAAGCAAGAAACTTAATTTAAATAAACAAAACATTGTGCAGGTAAATCATTTTATATAAAGAGAATCCTTACTTTTAAAGTGATGCTTTTTAATTTTCTTTAAATGTGAAACCGCACTAGAGTGCCAACTGTTTCAAACCGTCTGGAGCCAGTAGACCTGAAGGTAGTGGGGATCGAAATGAGTAAGAGGAAGGTGGTGAAGTACCTGGCTATTCAGATCTGGTCACCAAACACGGCTAAAGCCATTTCAAGCAACGATTCAAGTCTGATTAGTGGTCTTACACCAGGGCGATACTAAGAGTATCTTCCACTCTGGAACGTGACGCAAATATACTATACATTATTTTAAATGAATAATTTGTGAAATAACACAAATTAATCAAATAAAATTTAATTGCGCACGCCGGGGTTTGAACCCGTGACCTCCGGAGCCTTACCCCTCGACGAAGGAGGCCGTCGGTGGATAATTTTGATGGATTTAAAAATAGCAATAAATTTGTTTGCGTTGATGAAACAAAAAAGTGAAAAGAACATTATTAAATTGATAAACTTCGCTATCAGTATCTTTGAGCATTTGCGGGGAATGAGGGGACTGCGGGCGGGTTTTCTACTAGTTTGAACCCTTTTTCTTTTTTTATGGAACAAGCTGTCTTCTATACATATTATTATGTACCGACTTCGGATGTTCTCGGGTTACCAGGTTTCTCCACAAATAACCGCCTCAGGTCAGTTTTGCAAAAAATTGCGCTATTTTTCTGCGGATATAAGGTTACCGTATCGCATTTCGAAATTACTGGAAGCCCTAATCAATTAAGAGCATAAAATGTTGTTGCAGATATGAAGGGTTATTTTTTTATAATCCAAGCAAGTTCTCAAGTTCCCTCTTATAGCCGGTTATATAACCGTTGTATGCTTGTCGAATTTATAGCTTTTGTAGATATCAAATGTCTGTATAAACTTTAAACGGATACTTAATAAACATTTGTAAAATTTTCATTTCGCACAGACTTCCTCTGCATTTGATTTCCGTAGAAGGCATTTCACGGAGGTTTACTGTAATAAGATGAAATTAAATAAATTGTGTGGTTAGGTTTGGTTAACTATGTGATATACTGAACAGATGCTTGACTTGAGTTGAGTATTGAGAATCTGGCGGCCGACTTCTTCAAATAAAACTAAGCGTTCACTCAGTTTAAAATATGTATCTCAAACGCATCATATCATTGTTCCCAACCCAACTGGGGGAAACATTCAATCTAGTGATGGTATCAGGCCTCTGTTGTCGAGGAGAAGGCTCTCGACTAGCAATCCGAAGGTCGCGGGTTCAAATCCCGGCGTGCGCAAGTCACTTAGAGAATTTCTTACGGAAGGTTTTTGTATATAATACAGGCATATTATATTTGTAGAAAGTAGAGAAAATTCAGTATTTTGTAACCAAATTGTAAAATATATTTTCGGGGGCTTACATTGCTAAAGCTGGTTAAACCTTATAAAATAATTAATAAGAATTGAATATCTTAAAAAAGCCTACAAAAATACACGGTGTTATATGTCTACCTCCTAAGGAAAACCTCCAGCAACGCCAGGTATACGTCAGCTAGTTCACAATAAAAAAAAAAAATTGTTGCTCAACTCAATTTTTTTTTTCTTTATTTAATTATTATTATTTATTACTAACGATTTTTTTTATTCTACTAGTAATTATTTACGTGTGACATCTGTTTCGCTTTCCGAAGACATTGTCTGACGATTGTAAGATTATTGTAAACATTTCCACGCCGAACTTCACAATACCGCCCCCTATGGACTAAAGGTAGCAGCTTTTACTTACGTATGAAGGCAGTTAACTGAAAACTATCTAATTTCCAATTCTGCTTTTTTGGTTCAAAAATGCACCTACAGAATATTTTTTAAACTAATGAGGTCAAATTCAAAGCTATTGTCATAATATTTATATTTGTACAGAAAATGATATTAATTTTACAATAAATTACATATATCTTTAATGTTGCATACTTTTTTAATGCGTAAGTTGAAGTGACTATAACGGATCGCAGTTTTAAGGATTCAGAAATTACATTTTTTTTATTAATAATATTTTTTCTGGTACATATATTGGTATAATTTTACAACAAAGGAAACACTTTTTTATATAAACAGTTAAAAAGTAAAAAATAATACATTTAGCAGATTAACCAAAAAAATTCCACATAGGCATCGCCAGTTCGTGGGTATACTTGTGTTTATTAACAGTTAAAATTTTACTCACATACATTATCTTTGATTAGAAAATAAAATTGAAAAAATAAAAAATTAGTGTTTACTGAATTACAATTCAAAAGACATGATTGAAAAATTAAAAAAAAAAAACAAAAATGTTAATTTACATCAGGTCAGATGTTACAGAAGGTCGGATGTTACGGCAAGTAAATGTTTGTATCAATGCTATTTATCCAAGACTCAATATGATTCATCAAACAGTTAAAAAGTAAAGTAAAACTCATTTAACAAAATAACCAAAAAACCAACCATTTGTTGAAGTTAAAAATTTTACTCACATACATACATTAAGAAGATTAGAAATTAATTAATTATTTAATTACATTGACTGAAAACGTCCGTTGTCCAAAAGGAGCAAAGCGTGAGGAATAATAGTTAGTCCTTCCTTTTCTGTTTATTTTGAGATGGAGGTTTTGCTATTAGATTTTACTACCCTGTTCCAATGTACCTTAACCTGTCAATGTTTAGACTATCAGATGAAACCTTTTTGTAATGTGATATTTTTACGAACATCGTTTCTACCCGATAGATTTTATTGGGATTAGATGTATATAGTGTACAGTAGATATCAACATCTAACCGATATCCAACGCCTATAAAAATGAATAACCGAGAGAATTTACATAATATAAGTAAATCTAGTGAAAGTAAGGAATGAGGAGTGAAACTTTTTTCAAACGTAAAATATACATACTGTATAAAAAAAAACAACAAGCATATAAATTTATCAAACAAATATATCCCAAACCATTTTCAGCTTCAGAAGTGTCAGCTAATTTTAATGATTAAAAAACGTAATATTTTAAAGCTAAATATATAGTATATGAAATCAAATGAACCAGTGAGAGTTATTTAGGTATTTATAAAGAGCTATCACAGTGTAATTTTGAACTTACCTACGTAAGGATTTTTTTTCTTTATTTAGTCTCCAATCACCGAAGCAGGGTTGGCTCTTTGACTTTTAGTACATAGAAAAATTCGAAACGTTATTCGCAACCGTAAAATTGGTGTGTTCTGCAAACCATTTAAATAAATTGCGGAAAAACGCATTACAGTATGACATGTTTACTTAAGCGATTGCGTTTGGTTTTGAAAGATATTTTCTATTGAGATATCATTATTTTTATCTATAAATATCATTTATCGTTTATCAATGTATTTCATTAATACGCCGTTTTGATTTATTGCGTTATTTTGTATTCGGTATTCACAAATGCCAACTTCCTTTGTTTAAAAAAAAACAAATTATCGACATAGAACAAACTAACACTATTATTTTATATTTTTGGAGACAAGAATTGAGTATTGCTTTGTTCTTCGTTTCTCGCAAAATGTTTCAGGCGAACGTCTCAATGTCATTGGTCAAAACGGATGTGAAACAAATCAGTACGAAAGAAAACAGGAATTGGGGAATTTTTGGCGAATTATTGGTATTGTTTTGTTTTATACGTGGATATGGAATAAACCATAAAGATATGTTTTGTAGATTGTAACAAAAATACTCTTAATACTAAACATCAGTTTTAGGTGAAAAAGTCTATTCGCTAAAATGGTCCGTAGAACAAACCAATATTCCACTACCGAAATCACAAAGATTATGGTTCATATGTTACGAGTATAAGTTTGATTGATTGTTTTTGTGTTTAATTCGTAGAACTCAATTTAATTTTATTTTTAAATTTAATCAATATCAAATTTAATGATATAATTATTAAGTTCTGCAAGTATTTTTTGGTTTTTGTTATTGTTACAGCTGTTTCGGCTTCCAAGGCAATTTTCAAACTGTGGTTTTAGACACGTTTAGACGACTTATTTATATGATTCTATTTTACCCCCTCCCAATTTAAAATGATTTCTTTTTAACTCTTATGCTAATGTTGCTGATGTTTTTAAAACGCCTCTATTGAAGTAATTGGCCATTGTCCTTTAGCTATTTGTCCTTTATAAATAAATAAAGCGATTCTTATTAAATATTTTAGCAGTGCGTATTTTAACGCAGTCGGTGCATTACAGGTTTTTTTGTTTCTTCTTAATTACTGTCATTAACTTTGTACTGATGTATATTCTTTTTCCTTTTTTACTTAGGTATACAATCTTATTATTATTTTACAAGCAATAATTATTCGCCTGAAACACTCATCCACATTGAAAAATCTCCTGATAAAAGATACATGACGCCAACGGAACTCGAACCCGTGTCCCTTCGATTTCCGGTCGACAGCTCTGACCACTGAGCTATGGCGGCTTATCTCTTATCCGCGAAATAATTCAATATATACTAGTGTTTCATTCAACAATTACTGCTTGTTACATTTTTTCACCTGAAAACAACCAACTTTATTTTATATGAGAAAGGCATTGTAAGTGCTAACTCTCTCACTAGATGGCGTCGAGACAAATTGTCTACATTTTTAGGTGAAATACTTGAACTTGTCAAATATTAATTATTATTTTTTTGGTAAACTAATGTTTAAGACAAGATTTTTTATGCATAGCACAAAGGGTAACATTTCTTTTACAAGCAATAATTATTCGCCTGAAACACTCATCCACATTGAAAAATCTCCTGATAAAAGATACATGACGCCAACGGGACTCGAACCCGTGTCCCTTCGATTTCCGACTTCAAAGTTGGTTGTTTTCAGGTGAAAAAATGTAACAAGCAGTAATTGTTGAATGAATGACATCTTCGGATCTACGGGATCTGCCCTGATGATGGACACTGCAACGCTGTCCGAAACGTCGGCTAAAGAAGGAGTTAGCGCAACACGGCATAACACCCCAAAAACAAAAACAAAAAAACAAAAAAAAACAAAAAAAAAAACAAAAAAAAAAACAACAAAAATAAAATAAAGTTGGTTGTTTTCAGGTGAAAAAATGTAACAAGCAGTAATTGTTGAATGAAACACTAGTATATATTGAATTATTTCGCGGATAAGAGATAAGCCGCCATAGCTCAGTGGTCAGAGCTGTCGACCGGAAATCGAAGGGACACGGGTTCGAGTCCCGTTGGCGTCATGTATCTTTTATCAGGAGATTTTTCAATGTGGATGAGTGTTTCAGGCGAATAATTATTGCTTGTAAAATAATTGTTACCCTTTGTGCTATGCATAAAAAATCTTGTCTTAAACATTAGTTTACCAAAAAAATAATAATCTTATTATTTGTTATTTCTTTATTCTTTCTATATTGTACTGTAACTGTCAATAACTATCATACCTAAATGCAAATATTAAAAAAATGTCGTTTATTCTAAAAAAATAAATTAATAAATAAAATCCAAATGGTAACCCTTAGCGTTCGTCTTTTTCAATATCACAATGTTATTTTTGAATCCCATTCTTCAGTAATTCAGTATAGTTTAGTCGGTGTCTACTTAGCTACCATCATCGTCATCAAACATACTAATTTCGGTTGTCCCGCGTGAAAGTTGGTTCAATGAACTCAAATTTGTTTGAATTTAAGTTCCACCTTCAAAATTGGAACTGATTATATGAATAATTCAGACAAGAGATAAAGTAACTAGCTCTAAAATAATATTTTACTTTTTAAAAAATTGGAACTGATTTGTTTGTCGAGAATCGTGAATTTAGAATCTCCGGTGATTTTTCACGGGTCTGCGCTAGTAAAATTAATAACGATGTTGCATATTTTTCACAATTTTACAAGTCGCGGTTGTGTATAAAACTTAGTAAAGTCCACTGAACAAATAATCCCTAATGGCGACAAAAAACGTCGCCATTAAATACGTCCTTCTAAACGGGCCAATGAAAATGACTATTTGTCCAAGAAAGAAATAATACAGCGGTTGAAAACAAAATTCGTTTGTTTTTATTGTAATTATGGCAAGTCACAAAGTAATTTTAATATTTTAAGTAATTTTAGTAATTTTAATATTTGTGATCCCTCGTGCCTTTTTCCTTCCCAGAACTTCCTCTCCTTCGTTCCCTAAGAAGTCCCTCCACACACTAACCCCAAAGAACACATAGGCCCTGGGATTTATTTTCCTCGGGGCCTCCTGTATGGAGTTAATGTAAAAAAAATGTAACCAACCGACGAAGGGAAAACTTATGCTTACAGATTTGATATTTGCGAGAGGTATTAAAATAATTTCAAAACCATTTGTATCTTACTTCTCGTAGGGTGAATTGGGTTGTGATCCTGTATTCAATAAATTAATGTAAGTTGCAAATGTTTCAAATTATTCCACGGTCCCGAAGAACAATGTCGGATGTGCAAATTTGTAGTTGCAAAGTTTCGTTTCTGCATTTTTACAGTATTTGACAATATATTTCTCCAAAATGCAAAACATCAACAACACTATATTTCTTGATCTCAAAAACAGTAAAAATGCAGAAACGAAGCTTTAAACAGCTCGACTGCAAAACTACAAATTTGCTCATCCGAAATCGTTCTTCGGGACCATCGAATTGTTATTTTAATGTATTTTCATTATATTGCACACATCGACCTAGAGTCTAGAGTAGACCACTCAGTGATTGCACTATTAACATTTATTGCTTTAATTGAACTTTTCGGTATCGAAAATGACCACAACCCTGTTTTATGTAATTACATTACAGTTTAGTGATCGCGGGACACCCGATACCTTACGCACCTCGGCTTACCCCTCGCGGGGGGTAATATCATGTTACCAAGGGAAAGAACCACCCAATACTCCATACTTGTATGGTCACTTCCCAACAACTTGCCATTCGTGGAGCCTTCATTATAATACTGTTCTTAAAATCAAACGTTTTTTTAAAGAAAAGTGTTAACCAGATCCTCCAGAAAAAAACAACTATTTACTTCCAGTATTATTGTAATCAAAAGTGCCGGTGATAAAGTCAAGTGTATTGCTCATCTCAGATCAGTGTTTATACGTGTATAGTGGAAATTTGATTACCTAATAGGTAAAGTTGACTAACAAATGCGAAAAACTCGGATAATTAATTAACATTTTAGAAATAGTAATTCAAAGGTTCCATGATGACTCAACACAGTGATAATTCAAAACTCCTTTAAAAAGTGAAAAAGAGAGTAACCTATAAACCTAACCTATTTAATATAATTTTTGTTTCATCACTTTTCATGACTTCATATCGCTTTTTAAAGGTGTGTTGAATTGTCATTGTGATGAGTTGTTCGGTTACCCTTTTAATTCAGTGGATACCTGTCAATAATAATTAATCGAATAATTTCAATATATATTTTGTTGATAACTTCTTCATTGGGTAACCGTTGTTTTACTATCCATCTCTTATCAAGTTCCACCTACTAACAAATTTCACGTTTTTGCCGCGTCATGTTGTACAACAGGAATGTGGATGTCTTTACTAGAAAATCCCTTATTTCGCAGAATTAAATGGTGTTTTCATCAAGTCTACTTACTGACATTTTTTTTTGTAGTTGCACTTTGGTAAGTGCAATTACAAAAAAATATCATGGTAAGTGCGAAGATAGATGAGATAAAAAAAATGCTCATCTGTGAAAGGGGGCTACCTATACAATATTTTACTTAACACGGTTGGGTTATTACTTAGCTTAGATTATAATAAAACTGTTTCTATATTGATATTCTTACTAACTATTTTTTTTTATTATTTATTTTGCTTTCACCCATTAAGAACTTACTACCTGCTTATTGCAATTTTCGGAGATGCATAATTTCGTTTTCACTGTAAACTATTTATACGTAAAGTTTCTAAATAACGAACTGACTCATCAGGGGCGTCACCAGCCTCCAAGCTAGGGGGAAGAGGGGGCACCTTACATTTTTTAAAGAGCTTAACAAAGAAGTAGTCTGAATAAACTAGAAATATTTATATTTAAGCTGACGTATAACCGGAGTTGCTGGAGTACCGTACATTAGTCCCAATTAGGTATGTGGTGTGGGTGAAGGATTGAAATATGAATGCGCCGCAAGCGAACTTTTTTTTAAGTCGAAGCGCTAATCAATATTTACCGAAGACGGCAAGAAGTAAAAACAATATTCCAGCCTTGATTTTAAAGATTTCAATAGAAAATTTTGCTGAATTCAACTGTACAGGTAGTAAATATCCAAAAACATTTTATCTTCAATATACATTCAATAAAATTTTAAAAATTATGTCATTGAAGAAGAAGATATAATTCAATATTTTAGACTGGTTCTAAAATAATTGATTAAAAAATTTATCAAAAATTATGGCCTTCCATTTATATAAATACTTTCCTATCATATGAACATGTATACATCTACCTATAAATTCATATTATAAAACCTGGTGAAAGTAGATATTTTAGCATCCGAGAACCACCCCGTAACACACGGCGTTATGAACAGTTATGTGACAGACAAACATTATTTAAACTATGTTATAATCATCATAAACATATTCAGAATATCTCGCCTTAATGTTTCTACGTATTTTTAACAATTGGAATACAAAATACTACAGAAATGTCATGACAAACGTAAAATAAATGGTGTCGTTCAAATAGAACAAACCCATAGAACACATTTTCCAATAAAGTCCAAAAATAGGTCTCTTTAAGTGTCGTGCGTTTTCTACAGCACTAGATACAGAATTAAAGATGGAGGTGAATTACCAAAAACAACATGTACTTCATTTTAACCAAATTACTATAGGGAAAGAAAAATATTAAAATTTACGGAAATGGAAAATAATTGGAATCCTTGAAATTAGTATAATATATTAATAATATTAATTGGATATATTATACGTATATTAATATCTCAGACTATAAAAATATTACCATTTGTTATTTCGGCTACTGGCATTATTCCTAGCTCTCTCATTCAAAATTTAGGCGTATTAGATCTGTCAAATAATTTATATATAAAAATGCAAAAATCAGTCATTTTAAATACATTTAGGATTACGAAAGATTTTTTAAATATTTATATTAAAGGATCAGTAGGATTTATAGGTCCAGTTGTTCTACCGAGCCGAACCCTCTGATATGAAAATATCTGGTGTCGGTGAATTATTTTCCTATTTGATCTCTGGTGAGTTGACGTTTTGTTCTTGTATTTTTTTTGTATTTATTATTCTTATATAATGCACTTACATAATGTGGATTGACAAGATGATCATTTGTGGAAAAGTGTGTGGAAGGGTTTAGTTTTTCCTGTGGGGAAGATTTAACCCGGACATAAAGTCGGAAAAATTAAAAATAAATATATTTTTTGTGAAGAATCACCTCAGGTACAAGACTACATTATAAAAATAAGAGATGCTGCATATGAAGAGTGTGTCCAGATAGTAATGCTGAAGCTAACTGCATAATATAAAACTTGTTTGACTTGACAAAACAAGTTTTACGTAATGAAAGACGTAAGATGATTTCTAGCAAGATAATATTATTTTCAGATGCCAGCTGTTGACTTTGTGATTGTCAGTAAAATATTCTCTTGTCGGAAAGATGAGCCAAGATGAAAAGCAGAAATTGATCAACAATAGAGAAGTTGCACATAGAGATGTCAATGGAATTTCATCAATTCCTTATCAACAATACGATGGGCCAAGAGATGCACACGTGGAGAATACGTAAGTTGATTGAAATATATTCTTCTACCAATTTCTGATAATTTGATAATACCGATTGCCGCACACCAAACAGGGCCGTATTTATGGACAGGCTACCAAGACTGCAGCCCATGGGCCCGAACCACAAATAAGAAAATCCAGTCAATTCTTTTATTATGAATTTCCTTCTAACGTAAATAACAGTATTTTTTTAATATATGAATATATTATTAATAATAAATAATAATAAATTCATAATAAAAGAATATGAATATATTATTATTAATATATGAATATATTATTATTATTATATCTTCTAACTGAAATAACAGTCGTTTGTTACAAATTTTAATTCCATGTTTAAAATGGTTTTCAATTTGCATTTTAAAAATGACGTGGTACGCGTGACGTCATTCATACCTCAGTATTGTGAGGTTAACAGTAAGGTCAATCGGGTTGGTATGAAAACAAAACGCAATTGACATATGTTGCAAGATTTGCAAAAAACATGAATTCTTTTGAAATAATTTGTCCTGATAATTGATTGTAATCGTAATTGTAATTTAAAAATATATAATTATGCTGTATAAGATTTTATCTCCGTTTTGGCTATTTCACATCTCACACTTCAGCTAATTTGAGGTGGGACAACTCAAAACCTCATTTCAATATTTGAGTACCTCATACAAACTCATTCTAAAATCGTGTCCTTCACAACACTCCATACCACAGGTTCAGCCTAGGGTCAACACTTAAATATGGCATGAATACGGCCCTGAAACCAAAAAAGGCCAAGAGTGACGAACAATCCCGGAGGGAATTTCATGAAGACAAGAAGTAGAAAATTTCGGATAGGTTCATCTACTTATGAGTTTATAAACAGCAATAAAAAAAATTATAATAAATTACGTATTAGTTTTCTACTTTGATTATTGGTAAAATGATGGGGGTATTTCACATAGGATAGCTTGTAATAACAAATAAACATAAAAAAACATAAATACCTACTCACAATAGAAAAAACAAAAATAGAAACGGTAGAAAACTCGGCCAACTTATCTGATATATGGCCATTATTCATACGGAATAGTAAACTCGGACTTTACAAATAAATATAAGATAATAATATAAAAATATATACAAAAAAGTAAATACAGTGGAAGCTCTCATAACGAGCACTTCCTATAGCCAGTAATTCGCATAATGAGCAAAACAGATGATGAAAAAATGCTCCATTAACAAGCGACATTTCGCATAACGAGTGACGCAGAAAGGGCAAGTACCATCTTTAAAGACCAAAAAAAGACAGCGATAAGAGAATAAAAGTAACGCGAGCAAGTAAAAGCGAGAACAAGGTGTGAGCGTGGATGATCTAGCGAGCACATTCAATCGGTCTACATCAACGAGTTGCACTATCCTCAAGAACAAGGATAAAATTAAGAAGATAGATGCAACACCACTCCGTTACTCCAGCTTATGGTCCAGCAGGTTATTTCTAACATTGAAACTCTCCTCTAAAACACTCTTCCAGCGTTGTTTTGAGGTGACTGAAGGGACAAGTCTCACTGTCAAAGAGTTTCGGAAAGATCACTTTCAAATCGTTACTTGCCTTAAGATGATTGACAAGGCATAGGAAGGGGTTACTAAGAGGATCTTCACTTCTGCTTGGAAGAAGCTTTGGCCAAAGAGCGTTGTTGAATGTGATTTTGAGGGGTTTGATACAGTACCCGTGGAGTCTGCAGTCGACGAGATTGTGTCTTTGGCCAATACCGTGGAACTGGAGGTGAATAACAATGATATTGATGAGCTTGTGGAAAAGCACAGTCAAGAGCTGACTACCGAAGAGCTTATGGAGTTGCATTGTGTTTCACAGCAAGAAGTTATGGAGGAGAGTTTTACCACTTTCTGGTTTGAAACAATCAATAAACAACTAGACTTAGAAGTTGGAGTAGAATAGGGGGATATCTCACCATCCCCTTGATGGTTTATCCATAGGTTGGAGTAACGAATAGTAAACTTGGACTGTATAATTAAATAAATAGTTAATCGAAAATATATGTTATCCTACGGATAAGCTATGAAGAGAATAGTGAAATACCCTCTAAAAATATTATAACCCTTTAAAATATTTTTTTTTTATTATGGGTACCAATATGTTAGGTTAGGTTAAGTTATGGTAAGTTAAGTTAGGTTAGTTTTATGTAATATGGCTAGAAAAACCTAATACCTACAAAGTATAAAGCCATCGAAGCTCTTATTTGCAATTTATAAAAAGATATATTTTTTTGTTTTCTTTAAATATTATTAAAACTACTAAATAAAAGCTTGTAGTTCTGTATTTTCCTAGGTACATACAAATACAAAGCAACTGCCTCTATTCAAATGCAAATGCATATCAGCTATAAATGATAGAACTGAAAACTTCATGGTCCTGATATTTGGATGTTCTCTGTAGTTGTCTTATCCCGTCATCCCGTTGGCTCGGTAATGGTGAGGAATCGACAAAAACCGGAGATCAACACAACGGAGGTCCCACAATGGCTGCGCTGCAAACCATATCGAACTTAACTTTTCTGGGCAAGATCTTTGGTTTTTGTCGATTCCTTACCGTTACCAAGCCAGTGAGACGACGGGCTTAGATTAAATTTCTAGCATGTCAACCTGCTACTAAATTACCTCTCCCATGTTCTCATAAATAATGCATCTAACAGAATATGACAACGGTATTATTCTACTATAATGATTATTGGTACTTGCTAATAACTTCATTTTTCATGACAACCATCCAGTCCGTTAACATGGCTGCAGAAGGCTGCTTTTGGCGTGGGTCACATCTACAATGACCTCTGCGCTGCCATGTGGTTCTCCTATACCCTGCTCTTCCTTCAGGTCATTCTGGACATGGAGTCTACAACTGCTGGATCCATGCTGCTACTAGGTAATAAAATTATCTATGTAAATAATTTATCAGGTTGGCGAGTCAAGACAATGAGAGTAAAATAGACAAAGTAAAGGTCAAATCTGGCATCGCATGCAAATGTTATAGAGTAAACAGTGGATATACTTCACAGGGATAGTTTCTGTCACCGACTTTGTTTAGTTGTACATAAATGACCTTTTGTCGTGTGCACCAATTCATTTTTATGTGGATGACAGTACAGTCCATGATAGCTTTTGTTTGACAAGCCCCCAAAGAACACAGGAGAACCCAAAGAAACTCCAAAAGCGTGGAGGGCTTTGAAGCAGAGAATGGACGGCCACCTCGAGAGGGTTCTTCTCTTAGGGTAAGAATAACCTAGTTGAATTAAATGTTTCAAGGACCCAATGTCTGATTACATTTAAAAAGGATTGAAATGACAATCTAGTCGCCTTCAACAGGAGCAATCTTCCGAATATGCCTTCTATCGATATGCTTGGTGTAACTCTAAGTGACCAACTTAGGGCATGGGGGTCCATTGAAGTCAGAGTTCATTGAAACCCATTTAAATTAAATTTTCAAAAGCTGGGCGTACTATACAGGGCCCGTAGATACTTTAGTAGTACATAACTGCTGACCTAGTACAAATCGCAAGTGTAATTGCAAGTACAAATCCCCACTGTTGAATTTGGCAGCCACCTCTGGTCTGGAGCCCCAAGGAGCTTGAAAAACAACCCTTGACTCTGTGCAGAAAAGGGCGGTACATTTGATAGATGTCCCTATCTTTACAAACGGATTGCAATCTTTAGAGCACAATGTCAGGTAGGAATGCTGTCCTTGTTCCACCGATATTTCAATGAAAAATGCTCTGAAGAACTTGATCCTTTCCTCAACGGTGCATAGTGCATATAGTGCATAGTCATTTGTCACATGAGAACGGGTTGTTTCTACTGTTGAACTCATTCTCGAGTAAACATAAGCCCTGAGGCAAATTATTTTCCTCAAGGCCTTTTGTTAAACAAATTTAAAAAACGGTTGTAATAAAATGGCAAGCTTTGCGAGAAAACGAAATAAAAATATCCGTTCGCACTTACTCTAAAGTGAGTCATGGGTTATTTTTTTGGGTTAATTTGAATAACTACCAGATATAGTGCTTGGAGTGACATAAATAAGAATGTCAAGTTTTGCTGCAAAATACCTCCCCCATGTTGAAGATAATCTGCAAAATGGATTACGTAAGTAAGATTGTATTACAGGTAGTACAATTTTTTTGTACGTATGTATGAGAGCACTACATTAGAGTCTTTATCATTACATCCTGTATCAAAAGATCCACCAAATGGGAAAAAGTAAGAATAAAGGGTAGTAAATGAATGTAATAATAATAGATAATATAGGATAGTAGGAAAATTCCTGGCTAATGATAGAGGGACCTAGGCATAACTTTAGCCAATTGTTGTTGTTTGTTCAATAATGACAATTTTATATTTCAGGTCAAGTAATGGATGCATTAGCGACTCCAGTTGTCGGAGTCTTTGCAGATAAGTGGGGCAGTAAGCGCATATGGCATTTAGCAGGTAATATACCAAGTTAAGAGACACTAAATGCTTATCAAAAGGTATGTCATACAATGTTAAAACCACACAAATGTATTTCTATTGTTAGGGACGGCATTAGTGTTGTGCAGTTTCCCGCTGATATTCTCTAGGTGCTTGGGATGCTGGATGAGCTCTGAGGGCTCCTACCTGATTTGGTGGCAGCCATTCTATTACGGCATTGTGATTGTTGTATTCCAATGTGGATGGGCGATAGTACAAATATCTCACCTTGCTATGATTCCTGCGCTGACACAAAATCTTAACGAGAGATCAGAACTCACGGCAATACGGTAAAAACAACTCATTTTTTTAATACTAATAATTTTGCAATATTTAAACATAAATTCAGAAATAATCATAGTGGAAATTAAATAATAGGTGTGTATTCTATAAATCCATATTATTTGTACATTTTCCTGATTGGAAGTACAGTATCGTCCCGGAGAGGCACCCTTTAGAATCAAAACAATGCTTAAAATAGTTTTAGCTATAGTTATCTGAGAAGCTAGATTTACTCTTTCCCTTCCCCTCCCTTACTTCCTTTAGCGTCATAACATTACCGAAATTGGGGATGCTGTAGTTCCCCCAGCTTTGGGTAATTCAGTTATTCCTGCGGTACCCATTCTAAACTCAAGTGTGTTCAATCCAGAGCTCTTCGATTACAGTTTCATAGTATTTAGAAAAGACAGAGATTGTGGTAGTGGCCGTAGGCAGGGCGAGGCTGTCTATTAGCTGTGAAGAGCGAGAATGGCCTTATTAAGGCAGTGCACTTACCTGCTCTAGAAACTGTCAACGAGGACTTATGGGTTAAAATTACATTTTATTCGTGTGTAACTTTTGTATGTATTGTGTACTTTCCACCTGCATCAAACTTTGACACATATCAGTTGTTTTTCAACAAAATACATCAAAATGTAGATGTTATTGGTGGAAAAAATGTGATTGTGCTAGGAGATTTCAACCTACATTCCTCAAGAGGTAGCAAGGATATTGAAAATGACCTGAATTTTTTATGCGCCGTTTTCGGTCTCTCCCAATTCAATAACATTCTAAATATACATTCAAGAGTGTTAGATGTAATTTATTGCAATACAGCCATACATGTTATTCATAGCACTTTTCCTCTTTTAACCGAAGATCAACATCATCCCGCATTAGAATTTATTTTTTCATGCAAAAACAACATCAAGGCTACAACAATTCCTAAAAATAACAAGCGTGCTTTTTGTGGATGGAATTTTGAACAGGGTGATGTTGATAAGTTATATAATATGATAAGCCAATTAGATTGGCAAGAAATTTATAATTATTGCACTATAAATGAGGCGGTACACCATTTTTATGCTAGTATTTATAATATTTTTGATGCCTGTTTTCCCAGAAAACCTCCCAGTAGAGGTGGTCGTCGATATCCGAAATGGTTCTGTCGAGATACCATCGCGAGCATTAGGGTGAAACATGCTCTCCATAAGAAGTGGAAGGCTTCTGGCTGTCGATGTGACTATGATCTGTTCAGTGCGCATAGAGCCGTGGTCAGGCGCAACATTCGCACTGCTTTCCAATCATATATAAATTCCATTGAACACGAAATCAAACATGATCCAAAGATGTTCTGGGACTACGTCAAATCGCTACGTAAAGATGGTGGTATTCAAGACACCATGATGCATCGTGATCGGGAAGTTCGAGGAGTGGATGTAGCTAATGCATTTGCAACACACTTCCAATCCGTGTATAGTAATGAGTCTCCAATTCTAAATATTAATACTGCTGCAAAGTCGAATGTAAAGGGAGCCCAAAATATCGATATTGGTCAAATTGATGAATCGGATATAGAATCTTCCATTCGGAAACTGAAAAATACACATTCACTTGGTCCAGATTTTCTTCCGGTATTCTTCTTAAAAGGTTGTGCCGAGTTTTTAAAACTGCCACTAAGCTTCTTATTTAACCTTTCCCTAGAAACTGGTGTATTTCCTGATTTGTGGAAAATATCAAAAATTTGTCCGATTTATAAAAGCGGCATAAAGATTTCTGTGGAAAATTACAGACCGGTAGCAATATCTGCTCTATCTGCACCGGCTAAATTGTTCGAATCGATTCTTCATAAATTCACACTACCACAAGTTGAACCGTTTCTAATTTCTGAACAGCATGGATTTAGAAAAGGTCGATCGACAGAAACCAACCTATTGGTGTTTACAGATTTCGTATCTAAATCATTAGACAAAGGTCATCAAGTAGATTGTTCATACAATGATTTTTCAAAGGCCTACGATACTGTAAATCACGACGTTTTACTCAATAAACTGGCTACAATAGGATTCTCCATAAGAATACTTACTTATTTTGCTAGCTATCTTGCAGACAGGAAACAGTTTGTGTCTCATGGACTATTCCAATCTAAACATTTCTTTGTACGATCGGGGGTACTCCAAGACAGTAATTTAGGCCCACTCCTCTTTTCCATATTTATAAACGATATTTCAGAAGTAATTCTGCATTCTAGGTTTCTTCTCTTTGCTGATGACTTAAAACTTTTCTTAGAAATACTAACTTTAGAAGAATGCAATCAACTTCAGTCAGACATTAATAGAATTGTTAATTATTATATTAATTGAATGGAGTAAAATAAATCGGATTGAGTTTAATGTTTCTAAATGTTTAATTTTGTCATTCAGTAGGGCGAGTCATACCTGGTATTACCGGTATACAATGGACGCCCGAAGTTTAAAACGTGTCTTGACAATGAAGGATCTTGGAATCATGTTTGATAGTAGACTGACATTTCATGCTCATATTGAGGCGGCATGTAGCACTTCACTTAGAATTCTGGGCTTTGTTCTACGCACTGCAAGGAATTTTAGAGATAACCGGGTGCTTATAGTTTTATTTAATTCCTTAGTAAGGAGTAGACTTGAAAGTGGGTCGGTGATTTGGAGTCCACACCAGGTAAAGTATTCTCTCATGTTGGAGAGAGTTCAAAAGAAATTCTTGAGATTTCTCTACATGAGGGAATATGGCTACTACCCGTGGCTCTATCCCACTGACTTTCTTTTGGGTATGCTCGGAATGAACTATCTATGGGTCAGGAGAGATGTGCGCATTGCTACACATTTCTTTAGACTGATTCATGGATGGTTTGAAAACTCGGTCATCATGGAGAGCATTCATTTCTATGTTCCCGATGGTTATCTACGTCACCGACAACATAGACTATTTTATCTCCCGGCATGCAGAACTAACTTGCCAATGGTCATGCCTGTTGGGAGAGCAATCTTGCTGTTGAACAGAATCAATTCGGATATCGACATGTTTTGCATCAATGAAGCTTCCTTTAAAAGGCAAGCTCTATTATCACTGGTATAGTTGATATACACACTGTAAATATTAATCTTAGAATTCTTATTATAAAAATATTTTAAAAACGCATTGAAATTAATAATTTTGTAATGTTTTTGAAATTAATAAACAAATTGAATTGAATTCTAAACCTAAAACTAACATAATTATTTTCTAGATATACTGCTTCCGTGTGTTCTGGAGTAACAGTCTATCTGATTACTTGGGGAGTTCTACGGATAGAAGACAATACACTGTCCTCTTTGGGACCCACGGATGATTACAAATTCAGGGTAGGTTATAAAATTTACCATATTACGTAAAATACAACAGTAGGTTAAGTTATTTTATGCCATTCTACTCCTCAGAGATGAAAGTAAAAGGTGACATAGTGAAGCTATTTGTGTTCCAAATAGGTGACCCAGCTGTTAATTTGTTTGTTATTGAGTGGAAGATCCTCTCACAATTACAACATTATGTTATTCTAGATAAAAATGCGTATCATCACAAATTCCATAAGTATCTTGTAATTGCAGGATGTCGCCCTGATTCTGACAGCCATTGGAGGTTTCCTGACTATCACTTTTCATATCGGTCTTCAACACCAAAAAAACATTGACAGACGCAATTCAATTGAACGTGAGAAGGAATGTTTAAAAAATAATGA
Organism: Hesperophylax magnus; assembly: GCA_026573805.1. NCBI lineage: Eukaryota > Metazoa > Arthropoda > Insecta > Trichoptera > Limnephilidae > Hesperophylax > Hesperophylax magnus. The sequence continues at coordinate 2,882,540 of JAIUSX010000157.1, forward strand.
AGTTGTCATTAAAGAATCTCTTGGCTCCATGTTGTATGGTACCAAAAACATTAATCAAGAAAGCTCCAGACCAAAAGTGGAAAAGAAGAATTTCTTTTTATCGCCATTGTTATATCAGTCAGCTTTATTGTAAGTAAAACCCTTACAATCATCTCAGTAAGGTCAGTTGTTGGTTACATTCCATTGTTTTGAAAATTTTATGCGAGTGTTTTAATAAATTTTATTGACAACTATTACAGACACAAACAAAAAATATGGCTTCTTGAATTTTTTTTTATTATAATGATAATGATATTTCGTTCAGATTAACGTTCAGGGCTGAAAATAGTTGTGACCTATACATTATTCCAAATAATATTAATAGATAAAGCTGTGCTCACTCTTCGAGAGTTTTTCCTGCTTCACACAAACATTATATTTTCAGCTTTCTGTTTTAGATATACACAATTTAAATAAGTTTTTCATTTCAGGTATGTGGCGTCACGGATTTTTAGCGCATTGAGTTTGGTTTACATGCCCCTATTTTTAGATGAGAGACTCAATTCCCCAGAAACAACGGAGACCGTGGAAGCCATTGCCAGCGTGCCATTGGTTTCATACATTACCTCATTCTTCACCTCCATATTGTTGAAATACAGAACTCGATTTATAAGTAATAAGGTACAATTGTCGTTTTAAATATATTATTAACTACACATTACTTTTAGAATAATGAAAACTAAACAAACAATATCCAAACAAATTGCAAACTTAATGAATAAGAAAATCCCATATTCGGCAGAAAAAAATTGATATACCCGAAACAAAAACTTTTGTGTGTATGAATTGTTTTCTGTTCCACACACATCTATAAACAAGAAAGAAATTTAAACATAAAAAAATATCACAATCCCAAATTGGTTCGTCTATGTATGAACATTTAAAAATTAATTAATTTTCTATTGGAAAAATAATTAACCTTACCGAATATTTTGAAATGCTGCTTAGTACCTAACAATCTACCTTTTAGTATTTCCTCCAAGTACCTACCTATCAAGTACCAATTTGTATTTATTATCTATCATTAGGTAGGTTCCTGAACCTCTAAAATTAATTTTAAAAAAAATTATATTGCATCAAAAAAAAGCATTCACATGTACAAACTAAAACTATTACACTAAGGAGAGGATGTTTAACAGAATTTGAACAATTCATCAAATTTCAAGTTCTGTGAAAGATCTATTCAAGTTCTCTTATTATTTAACCATGGACCGATTGTTTCATAGTACTAGTACTAGTAAATGAACTTGATTAGGACTTTCACAGAACTTGGATATTAACTTCCAAATTTATTGAATTGTTAAAATTCTATGACACAACCCGCCCAAATTAAATGTTACTATTGTTAGGAATTTATTAGTGTCATTAAGCCGATTTGAAATGATAAGCACTATGATTTGCAGGACGGGTAGATTGAACAAGATAAATGCACATTAAACTGAGTTAAATTAAACTAATTTGCAGTTGCTGTACATGCTAGGATCTCTAGTGAGCATGAGTGGCTGCGTGTGGGTGGCCATATCATTGAACCCCACTTCTGGACCATTCCAACTTTATGCAGTGGCTGCTCTTTTAGGTACATCACTAAATTATTACTTATTCTTCTTTTTCTCTAATGGAGAAATGATTGAGGGACACAGGCAGGATTCAGAACTCTACTAGTTACTTTGAGTGAATAGAAGAACTCTTCTAATTTACTCTTATTTAATAAAATCAAAACTAAAGTTTCCTTAAAGTAGGTACTTAAATATCTGCCTATAAACCGTATAATTTATGACTTTTTTTGAACTTCAAATAAAGAATTATACAATTTGACGTAGTTCTGCAAACTGGATCCAACCCACACGAGCATAGTTTTGAGATAATTCAGTTTTAAGGAAAAGTTGGATTTAAAAATCATGTGTAATTATTTAACTGTCCTTATTTATTTCTGTTACTTAGTAGAGTATTATGTGTTATTTTGAAATGTAATATGTAGGATTTACTAAGATGGAGGAATAAAGAGATAATCATTAAAATTGGCGTGGATCTCTTTACCAAAATGCTATTTTTGTGTAACAAATAGGTACAGAAATACATTATAAATGATATATGACTGAAAGCAATTATATTTTACGTCTTTTTAATTAGAAATATCACAAAGGAGGATTTAAATGTTATAAAAACAACAAAAGATTCCAAATAAGTATCTGTTCACATCTTCATCCATCAACATCAGACACTGCGGACATGATTTACTTACACAAAGTCTTGAGTGGTCATATTGACTGTCCAGCCCTTTTGTCATCAATCAATATTAGAGTCCCAAGTAAGATAACTAGAGACAAATCATTGTTTCATATCGAAATTGCTTCAACGAGTCTCAGGCAAAATTCTTTCTTACTAAGAACTTGCAATCATTATCATAAAACTTATTTTGATGCTGATATCCTGTTGTGTACCTTAGGAGCTTTTAAAAAAATTGTTAACAGAGTATTGTAATAATTAACCCTTTTCTAAATTTAATACATTACAATCATCAATTATTCATTATCACTCTTACATATTATTTGTATTTAATATCAAATTTACGTGTGTGTATGTATGTATGTATGCATGTATGTATGCGTATTTATGTATGCAACTATGTATATGTATGTGTGTACGTATGTATTTATATGTGTATATGCATGTGTATGTATATATATGTATGTATGTGTTTATACGTGTATATATACATTTTCTCTTATTATTTACTTGTTTTTAACATTTCTTTGTTTTTAACCTTTCTTTGTTTTCTTTGTTTGTTTATTGCTTTTTAACCTTCTTTATCTTTATTGCATGATGTGAACATTGGTTATTGGGTTGTAACCTAATTCTTTTACTTATTTTTTCTCTCTCTCTATGCATGTTATGTTATAAACCTGTTAATGTTCCTAATAAAATAAAATAAAATAAAATAAAATAAAATAAAATAAAATAAAATAAAATAAACATTACTCTTCAAAATCTGAACTGCCCGAAAATCCATAAGCATCATCTTTCATGGAGTTTTTTTTCTAATGAGTTTATATGTAGATCCTGTGCATGGCAGGATGTTAGCATGGCAGGACGACTACCCCTTTTATGTCCACTTCAACAAAAGCTTCCTCAAACGAAGATCTTATCAAATGGAAAAAAGGTTTATCTTTCTGCAACAGAATTTTTTTTAGTTTTCAACCATGAAACTTTTTTCCACACGTTGTTATTTTTCTATACACAATATTCTTTCCCAATGCGACAGAGCAGAAAACATACGAAGGTTCCATTTTTGACCATTGAGGGATTTTTGCATTTGCATGTCTGCATTACATGCATATGGTCTTCTGTAGTGTATATTCTAGTATGTATCTGAGTGCTATTAGAGTACTATTAGAGTGCTATTAGATCTACTTGAGTATCTATTGGGCTAAAGTACGTAAACTATCGGCAGGAAACTATCGTTATGTTTCGGTTTTTGCGAGAGTGGTGACAGCCGCATCTCTCGCTCCAGAAAATACGTTTCTCAGCATTTATTTTTTGCTCACGTATTTAATAAGGCAAGACGCCACCTCCTGAGTAACCCTCCTAACTTGACCTTCTACCCATTCATTGCTAAAACTTTTGTCATCTGAACCAACATGAATGCTCAGATTGTACACCTACAGCTGTCTTTTATTAAAAAAAAAACAATACTTTTAAGTTAAACGTTATGGTTTCAGCCTTAGGATCAGTTTTAGCCATCATCAAGTAACTTCTCAATTTATTTTGCAAACACTTCCACACCTTGTTGTGATGTTCAATTCGCTCAATAACCAGACGGTGCATTCAGCCTCTGTAATGCATTTTTTTCTTGAACAGCAAAAGTTGTTGCATGTATGTTTTGTTCAGACGCTTGGTTCACTATTTGATTGAACCTATGAAAATATTTTTGTATTTTGATAGGGATATTTTTTTAAATGCAGTCTTACATACATCCACTTAATATCAGTCATCATTTTTTTGATTTTCATTTAGGGCATTAGAAATTTTGCAATACAATTTTCACATCTGTAGTTTTTTCGAAATAGTATTGTGCATATTTTTGTATGTTTCTTTTGTTTCTGGTAAACTCAAATTTCTTTTTTTATTGTCTTATGACGGCCTGCCCTAAATAATTGCCACTGACAATTATGTAGGTCCATTACATAAAAAACATAACAACAAAATCACCTCCTGCTGTTCATTTTAATAGTTATTAAAAGCTTTAAAAGATCCATTGCATTTTACGGTGAATATGTGGATCTTTTATGTTGAAATAAGTAGAGAAAAAAAAGACTATTTCAGATTTCCAATAAAGAACCATGCTGATTGGATTTAGTTGGAAAAATTATTGAAATAAAAATCATTAGATACATCCCAGTGTTATAAGGATCTAGGTGAATTGGATGTATTTTGAAAATCAATTAAGTTGAAAAATCCATGTGCTTTGGACCACACTTGAAATTTTTAAATTATTATTGCAAACTAGATTCATACTTCTTGAATCTTTTTCGCAAATTATAAAAACCCACTAGCAGACCTTGGTAATATTTTACACAAACATAAGTTTGTACTGAGATACTAAATAGCCTGGATCTAATTTGTAGAATATGGAGAGAAAAAATCTCTTCACAGTGGTGTTAACTCATTTTCAGACTTTTTGTAGGTTGGATCCAGTTTGCATAACTACGTTCAATTTTTCCAAAGAAATTACACTATCTCATTGACTATGTCAACTCAAATTCTTTTTTCAAAATTTCTTCAGGCAGAGAGGTACCAAAATATTGAAAAAATGCGAATAAGACAGCGGAAATAAATACATCGGTATCACATTTGAAACAAGAATCTTTACTGAACCATTAATACGACCACCGTCTTGAAACAGAAATGGAACCTACGAACAAATTTATAGACAGACGAAACGCAAAATTGTTGAATTAAAACAGGACTTTGCTACGCTCAGTTAACTAGATAGTATTTAGTCACTTTTCACAAGCGTGACGCATGTTTAAGATTATAAGACAAAAAGAATAATACATGATCGTAGTCAGTCGTATGTCAGACCTTCAAGAAGAAAATAAACTATACAATGCAAATAAAATTACAAAATAGAGAGAAAAAATTTCCAATAGCAACCAGATTGGGGCCATATACCTTGAACTACAAAACAGACAACCCCGTTTGTAAAAGAATGCGGATTATTGCATTGAAGGAAATTGCGTAATTTCATTATAAATTGAATTCAAAATTCGAAAATGACAATATCTTATTGTTTACTTTTTTAAATGATTGATTACTGGGCAAATACTGTACCTAACATAATCTCAAGGTTATTCAGTTATTTAGGTTATTTTCATATTGTAGTGAAATTTAATTTTTTCATAATTATGGAATTGGCTTTATTCGGCATCTGCAAAAAGTTATTAAATTCTTTCCAACCTAACATAATATTCATTTTTATTTTATTAATTTTTTATTTATTTTATTTTATTTATTTATTTAACGCCCAGAGGGCTTTTACATGTGGGTGGTACAAATTTAATGACAGTTTTGAAACATAAGAAAGAAAAGAAAGAAATAATAAAAATAAAATTACATAAGTATATGCGAGAAACAAAATTAAAAATAACAAGAACATAAATTAAAAAATACAGCGATTTGACTGGTTTACAAAAATATAACTTCCATTTAGGAATAGTATTGAAATAGGTCTTTTACGTAATCCACAAAATTCGAAAAGTTAATATTAAATATATCGACATCACCTAAGTATTGGTTTCCCATAGTGTGAAACCGTTGCATTGGGGAGTTCGCAATGTAATTGCGCTTATGTGTGTTGCATTGGAATAGTGTTTTTTGTCGTGTTGTTATTGTAGGTATTCGTAAGTTTATGAGTTGCAGAAGTTCGCAATAGTCGAATTTAGAGTTTAGAATCTTGAATAAAAAAGTTAAGTCGTTTATTTTACGCCTGTCTTCCAATGTGTGTATTTTTAGAGTGTTTAATAAGAAATGATATTGTAAGTCTTCTAGTAGGATATTTAATTTAAAATTTATAAAACGCAGAAATTTTTTTTGTATTCGCTCTATGTTTTTAATGTGAATTTTGTAAGAGGGAGACCAAACTACTGAGTTATATTCAATTATGCTTCTAACTAGAGATATGTATAACAGTTTAATGGCTTGTATGGAGTTAAAGTTTTTAGTTGTTCTTAATACGAAGCCTAGTGTTTTCATGCCTTTGTTTACAATTTGGTGGATATGATTGGCGAAACTTAGTTTTTCATCCAAAATAATTCCGAGATCTCTCATTTCCGTGACTCTTTCTAAAGCTGTATTGTTAATGGAATATTCAAATAAAACAGGATTTTTATTTCTGCAGAAAGTCAGGGTTTTGTATTTGTCTACATTTAAAAACAGATTATTTTGTATGCACCAATCTTTAAACTTATTAATATTTGATTGTAGTATTTGGCAATGATTTACATCAGTTATTTTTTTGTATAGCTTGATGTCATCAGCAAAGAGCAATACCTCGACATCGTCGAAGCAATTTGTTATATCGTTAATGAAAATGAGAAACAAAACCGGACCAAGGTGACTACCTTGCGGTAGGCCACTGGTCGCACAGAAAGCTTTCGATAGCAAAGATTTTATTTTAACAAATAGTTTACGATTAGTTAAATGGCTAGTAAACCATTTTAGCATGTTGTCTCTTACTCCTAGTGCAAATAGTTTTCGGGTTAGTAGTTTATGGGATACTTTGTCGAATGCTTTTGAAAAGTCTGTATATATGCAGTCGACTTGTTTATTTTTTGCAAAAGATTCTAATATAAAGTTTTGAAATATTGTTACGTTAGTTGCGGTTGATCTACCTATGATAAAACCGTGTTGTTTTTGGTCGATTAGTTTTATTAATTTGGGATAGATTTCATCAAGGACCATTGATTCAAAAAGCTTAGAAAGTACTGACTGTATACAAATGGGGCGATAATTGGTTATGTCAGTGTCGTCTCCTTTTTTGAGGATAGGTGTAATGAAGCTCGATTTCCAGCGGCTTGGAAAATATCCAAGGAACAAGAGGCGGTTGAATAGTACTGTAAGCGGTTTAGATAATGCATTGGAGCATTTTTTAAGGAATATTGGTGGAATGTTGTCTGGGCCAGCAGATTTGTCAGTGTCTAAGGAAAGTAATTTCTGTTCGCAAGATTTTTGTGTGATATGGCAATTTGTTAAGTGTAGTATTACTAAATTTGTATTCGGGTATTTTATCATCGGGGGTTTCGTCATCGTATACGTTTTTGAAGAAATCTGAAAAAAGGTTTACAATGTCTTGTGTATTGTTTGCACTGATTCCATTCATTTGCATTATTGGTGGGTAATCCGTGTTTTCATTGTTAATTTTTTTAAGAAATTTCCAGAGATTTTTGGATTTAAAAACATTATTCTCGATGGTAGTTATGTACATTTTGTAGCAATGTTTAGAAAGATCTTTACATTTTTTCCTAGTTTCCCTAAAGTTTATATAATCAGCTATGGATTTGCTTTGTTTGAATTTTTTGTGTTGACTTTTTTTTGCTGAAGAGAGGCAGTTAGCTCCGATGAGAACCAAACTGGGTAAGTATACTTTTTCGGCGTGTAAAAAGGTACATAGGATTTAATAGTGTTAGAAAATGTAAAATAAAGTATGTCTAAAGATTTATCAATATTTTCATCAGACAAAAAAGACCAGTCTATATTTGAGAGATGGCAGTTTATTGAGTCAAAGTCTGCTCGTTTAAAGTTCAGAGTTTTTTGTTCAGGTTTGGCATCGTTATCACAGGGTATGTTTAATTTCGTGTGTAGGGGAGGATGGTGATTGTCGGCAGGTAGGAGCGGATCATTAGACAGTTCTACAGATATTTTAGGGATGTTATTAAAACACAAATAACTTTGTTCACATCACTTTATTATATACAACCTCTACATGTTTTGTGAACGAAGTTCACCTCATCAGGAGTAAGTTAAGTGATGTAAACAAAGCTATTTGTGTTTTAATAAAAATAAATAATGCCATCACAAAGTGATGAGCTTTCAGAAGAAATTTTCCTCTAAAATTCATAATATTCATCGGCCATGTTGAAAATTTTTAAAGGCTATGTTTAATCGGCGTCGTGAACTTCTGTAGTTAATATTTGTTAGGATGAAATCTGGTTTTTCACACATCATGGTGTTTTTTAATATTATATAAAAATAAAATATTTTTGCATTTGGCAGTTTTCAAAATTTCTTCGGCCTAATTCTACTTCATATAATCCAGACCTCTTCAAGACCCACAATAATAAACCCCTCTCGCTCTCGTGAGGTGTCACGTAATAAAACAGTATTATGAAACTGACTTACAAGTACTTATTTTATTTAAGATTTTTTTTTTGAAGACAATAAAAAATTTGATGTTAAGGGTCATATTTTCTGAAATGTATCACATCCCGTGCTCAGCTGTGGATTTAAAAAAATATATTTTAGTTACATATTCATCAGAAATAATCAAAATGTGGGCCTCAGACAAATGTCCATTATTGGAGGTGTTTTACATTAATCCCTAATAATTAAGTTGTTTGGTGTTAATTGTAATTTTTAAGGTGCTGGAAGTTCAATAACCATGGTGTCCAGTTTGTGCATAACAGCAGACTTAATTGGTCCACATTCAGACCAGGGGGCTGTGGTCTATTCCGTGGTCACATTCGCTGACAAACTCATCACTGGCCTGGCTGTGATCATTATTGAGAATTAGTAAGTTGAAGCTCTTTACAATAAATTTAAATTAATAAACTTGAGTGAGAAGAAAAAAAACTGTTTTAACCTATGCTGGCGAGGTAAGTAACACACAGTGCCTTCCTTGTGACGCTCAAAGAAGACACTGTGGTTTTACAACGTTAAGTCTATTGTTAGATAGATCCAATGTTGTCTTTGTTTATTCCTGAGAGCCTCAGTTAGCGGTACATTTTTTCACGTTTTAAAAGTATCTTGTTTCGTTAGAAAAACAAACTCAGTTAACTTCTGTAACCTGCTCAAGAACTACCAATGGGCGATTGGGCTAATTGAGAGATTGGGAGATGGTAGAAATCCCTGAAATATTAAACAGGCAGTCCTTTACCTACTCCCTACCTACATCAAACAGAAGTACCCGATCAAAGATCAGGTGATGGGTACTCGGGTCATAGGTACAACAGGTACTTTCGACTTACGGTACGCGCATCGATCTCTCTTCTCTACTCTGAAATTTTTTCTATGAGTAAAAGTACCCAATCAAAGAGCAGGTACTCTCGACCCGCTTCATGAGTACCTTCACTGCTTTTAAAATGATTGGTCACCCAGCTCTATTCGTGCTTAGATACCAGACACTCTTCTTTATTTATAACTATTTGATGTGTACCCGGCGTTGCTAGGGCTTATCCTCAGAAGATAGACATACACCACCATACACCTGGGATTTTTCTGTAGGCATTGTTAAGATATACAATTCGGTAGTACATTATTTCGATGTATCTTACAAGGTTTATCCAGAGTTAGCAATGTAGTGTTTGAGAAAACAATTTTACGACTTGATTATAAAACATCGACTTTTCTCTGCTTTCTATAAATACAAATATGAATGTATTGTATATGTAAACCTTTCGGAAGAAATTCTCTAAATGGTAGTGAAAAGCCTAATAATATCCGTTGCGTAGTTTAAAAGAACTAAGCGCACAAACAGACAGATGCAGATAGCGAATTTATTTTATACTATTTAGAGATCAAAGATATATAGATGTAAAAGCCCAGCTGGGCGTGAAATCAAATAAAATAAAAAATTTTATGTATTTTATTTTGTGTTACAGTAAGTGTGAAAATCAAGTAGACTGCCCCCAGTACTACAGGCAGATATTGGCGTACGTGTGTGGAGGAAGCGCATTCCTTGGTTTTATCACTGTAGTAATCAGCTGCATCCTTACCTCCAGATGTTGCCAGCGGAAAGTTTGCATTGTGGCGTAGAGATGACATAGAAAACCATTGGATTTTACAAAAGAAGTGAAATGAACTGCGGGTAGTGGGAGAGTATTATTATTTGATCATAAAAATGGTAAAATTCAACTAGCAGATGGATTGAATCTAAACCTAAAGGCGGCAAACCCAGTGACATTAAAACAAATAAATATGTCATATTCTTAAAATATAAACATAAAAAATGAGAACGACTAGAATTCTCATATTACAAATTCTCACACAAATTATTTAAATAAAACTTCACTTCAACTCAATTACTATAAAATACAAGTATGTATTTGCATATTTGGCAAAAAAAAAACTTTTTTTGAAAGCGTAGTTTGTCATTTAGAGTTGACAACAGGTTCGATCTTGTAAGTATAATGCCTATATAATGTGACATTTTTTGCCGGAATTGGTATTCGTGATACAAAACTTAGCATGAACTCAGCACGGGAAATATTGTTTAAGGGTATTAATTTGAACTAAATTGGAACACTAATGTTTTTTTTTGCTTCTCCCCCCACGTAAATAGTTGTATTAATTAAGTTGAAACGTAATTTGTGCACATGAGTATTGAAGCGGAATATGAGAAATTGACCAAAATGGGGATGAATAGAGAAATAATATTTCACCAGCGTATAACTAGCTCTTTTGGGGAAACTGCTTAGGTTAGATTATATTTTATTTTTATAAACACATTATCGGGTAAGACAGTATAATTTACAAAAACATAATTTTACAAGTTATTACGAAAATAGAATCAGCTGGCGCATGGTAGAAATGCGTCGGCAATCAAGAAGTTGAAGGCAATTCTGAATTCAAATTTTTTTTCTAGAACAATTGAAATACATATACACACAGCCTCAGTTGTCGAGGAGTAAGGCTCTCAACTAGCAAGCTGAAGGCCACGGGTTCAAATCCCAGCGTGCGCAAGTATATTTTAAAATAATGTGAAAGATACTATTCGTATCACCCTGGTGTAAGACCACCATTCAGAATAGAATCATAGTCTGCTTGAAATGGCTTTGGCCATATTTGGTGATCTGAATAGTTAGGTACTTCCCAACCCTCCTCTTCCCCATCTCCTTCCCCTCCCTGTTATCTTCAGCCTCACAACATACCCCAATTGGGGAGTGCCATAGTCTCACTGGCTCCAGACTGTTGGGAGCAGTTGGAACTCTTATGCAGTTTCACATTAAAAACATGCATATTAATTAAGTAATGTATATCATCACTATCTCACTTTCTTTTCTGACATTTACAATTTTGTGAGTAATAAAAATAGCATTTTGTTTATATGAATGTCATTTGCATATAATATTGATTTAGATTTTAATTGTGAGATTCTAACACTTAATTGGGTAGTTTTCGCAACTATGGAAATCACACTTCATTTCAACTTAATTACTACAATAAATATAATTTATGTCGGGATAGATGGTAAAAGATCCATTATAATTACTTTTTTTTACAGAGTTCAAAGTTATCCTCATAAAACAATCCCTTTGCTGCCATTTTGGACTTTTTATGCAGTAACACTTGCGATAGTTTCGTTTCAATTACTAAATTAGATCTACTATTACTAAACTAAGATAATAACCTATTTAGTGCATGAAAATAGTTGTTTCTTGTAGTAATTGTTCAAATAAAGTGATATTGCCATAATATGTGCCTAAAAGATCGGTGGTTAGGGAAATAATTACCGTTGCGTGCATAAAAATTCTTTACAGCATAGAATAACTCTTTATTCTATGATTACGGTGTACGGAGGTGTGCACACGAGGAAGACTTTTTTGAATTTGATTGAATTTTTAAATAGTTGCCAACTGTCATAGCAACTAAAGTTGCTCTTGTGCAGGTGTCCTGACTGCGGACCATAACATAGCTTATGTATTTTATGTAGACATTGATTATCATAGTCTTAGACATCTATATTAAATAACTGTACATTATGTCATGGGTAAACCTGCCACCTGATCGTTTTTCGAGAAACTTGCTTGTGTATTAATTATATTCTTGTTTACAGAATTTTTTTTTTTTTATTATTTTAATATAGATCATAGTTACATTAATACATACATTTTTTTGCTAAATATAATATTTAGGTACATAATTGGTCATGTATACCTTATCAGAAAAGAGGAGCTCTTGTGCCTGATAAGGGAGCCACGATTCTTACTTCAGTGATTCAATGTTATGTGTAAAATATAAATATAATATATCCATATATTTTTTTTAATATAAGTTTTTTTTGAAAAAAAGTTTGATTTTATTGATTTGTTCTTGTTGGTTCGTAATACAGCGCAATTCCTGAGTTCAATCATGTTCTCTGAATGACAACAACATCTGTTCGTATTGCCATTTGATTCAGGTATAAAATAAGAAAAGGCTAATACCGTCCACAAGAAAATCAGGCTTTCGGGGAATAAAATTACTATGTAACTATTGAAAAAATATAGTTAAGACACATTAAAATAATCATTTAAGCAGATCGACTTTCATTCATAAACTATTTACCTTAAATTAAACATCAACTCATAAACGACGTAAACTGTCAAACGTTTGACATATAAATAAACCCATAATAAACCATTCACGTTTGACAGTCAAACTGACAACTTGACAACAGAAAAAAGCAAACGAGACGAACTAGAAATAAAAATATCCATAGAAAAAATATACTTCTTCGGCAGGTAGTGATGTGCGTCCTTTGAAAATCGATAAATTTTATTACGAAACTTAAATAGATAAAATTAAATAAAATTATAATGTTTCCAAATGACATATCCCAGGTATTTAACTAGTTATTGCTTAACTTCAACAATAAATTCTAGAGTGAAGAAATTCGAGCTTCTTTTCTTAGTTTCTTCAAAACATTAAATTACTATAAAGAGATGAACATCATTTTTAAATGGTTAATTTCATTACACATAACGCGAGGACTTTTACTTGTGAGTGATTCACAATGCGTACTTCTATTTAAAAAGAAATTAATAATTTCATGTTAAGCATAATGGAGTATAAGTCAAAAACAATAACTTTTCAGGAGAGCGATTTCAATTTTATAAAATATAATTGCTTTCATTGGGTGATTAAGTAACAAAATTCTGTTTTTAATTGGAATAAATTTTAGAATTTTTTATTTTGATACCTCGTGAAAACTTTGTCCCAGAGATTGAAAATATGAAATAATATAAAATTACATTTTTTAAACTTATACTCTGTATATATGTTAAATATATTTAACATATGTTAAAAAATATATTTATAATCGCAATCTCACTAAATAAGAAACTGGTTCTTGTACTTGGTGAGCGAGTTACACTAATTATGAGGAAAATAGAATAACATTATGCAATAGGTAAGTATATACAGGGTTTCCGGGGTGAAAGTGCAGTAACTTCGGGAAGTGATTCTAGGTGATGGTAGAAGTAAAAAGGAAACGTAACTTTTATTGAAATTTAAACTTTTAGATTAACTTTTCAGCTACAAACGAATAATTGCGCCGGCGTGTGCGTACTGCATTATTATTGCATTTGGGTCATTTGAAATCGATCCTAGAACAAACACCCGCTACCCCCCCTTCCCGCGCTTTACAGCTGGTAACAGAACAGCTGTGATTTGTTAACTTTAAAGAAATATTATAAACAAATACCTCACATGTACTCACTATACATGTGGGTTACATAACTCGATAATAGGTTAGAGGGCCTGAAAGCTGCCCGTTACGTAACAGGAGATTAATTCATTCATTCTTCTGAAAGCTGATTACTTCAATGATCGTTTCATGCCGTGAAAAAGATAAGGATTTTTAACCCACATTTACGAAAACATACCTCTCAACGACGGAAAATTCAAAGAATACCTTCAGTTGGAAGACACCAACACAAATTGTAATGTGTAAATTCGTATTATTATTTTAGTACAGTTCTCTTTGTTCTTCGAATTTGGTTTAAAACATCATAAAACAGATGATTTTGAAGCGCATTGTTATAACTTCAAACTCTCGGTTTCCGCGTCACTGGCAAATAATAAACAACGTCGCCAGTCTCGCGATCGACAAGCACACAGCGAATTTATCGGGTAAGAGTGTACTCCCAAAGTTACTGCACTTTGACCCCGGACATCAGGGTGTTATATTATTTATTGTTGATATATTATATATTGGAACTTCTGGATTATCTATATGTGAAGGTGTACATGTATAGGATTCTGTTACTTACTAAATATTGAGCAATTAATAGAGTAATTAGAAACATTGAAATACAGGGATGAATATAGACTGATAATAAATATAAATAAAGGGAAAAACAAGCAATTATTTAGTTACTTATTTCTGAAAAGTATAACTTCAGTTTCAATTTAAGTTTGTTGATATCCTTTAATTTCTTTATTTCAATCGGAAAGTTGAAGAAATACTTTATTCCTAAATAGGTATAGTTTTTTGCATTAGTTTGGTATTATATTTTGGAATTTTGATGTAATGATAGAATGATTTGATATGATAGAATGTTTTGTTTATAATTCGATTTCGATTAATTAAATTTCCAGAATCTGGAAAAGACGTATTTGAATTATTTTGGATTGTTATGTGAACAATATTATTTGTGAATAAATACTACCCCGAATTAATTTATTTGTTTAAACTTCCTACTTTAAAATTGAACTTACTGGCAATAATTCAAGGAAACGGAAATCGTTGAACATTCGCAGCAGCCGAGGAAAGTCAATATGGCTGACATCGCTGGTCATTCGGTCTACTTGCGCTGTGTTCCAACGAGTATTCGAGTGCATTAACCTACATTACGCGTGTTTATATAGTAGTAACTTTAAAAAAATCGTTGTTGTTTATTATTAATGTATTTTTTTAAATGGAAATTACTGCATTTATGTGGTTAAGAAATAGTCGTCATCAATCCAAATTTTAACACTTCACAAAATGGCGTCAGTCAGCATTCGTGAAGTGAAAAATATTTGTAACACTTTTAATGGTTCATTTAGTAAAATAGGTTTTTATTAATTTATTTTAATGAATCCGTTGATATCTGTTTATCGATTGAGTAATATTTTATCAGAATCTACCCGCACAGTTATATAATAATTGTAAATCTTCATTCCTCTTGACACAAAATGCATCAGGTAGGTTTTACAGTCAAATGCATTAATATGTTTATTTCTAAATATTGCGTGTGCTTTTTGTGTTGTTTTTTTCGATTGTGGTAATGTAGTTTTTGGCTTTTCAACAGGGTGTGGCCCTATGCATATGTTAGAAGTTTTCATGCATTTTGCCTTTTCTTAGGCTTGTTTACATTACAAAATTATTAATTTATCAATGAAAACATCGTTGTTCCACCGCTTTTTGCATTGGAAAATGTTGAATAATCTTTTGACTTTCATATGACCCCCAATTCATGAATTTCCAAAGTGGACCCTTTTCCACAATTTTGAGTTGAAATAAGCTCTCACTAGGCATATAACCTCGATATTATTGTGTTCTGTAGTGCATTTCAGCTTTCAGATATTATTTTTACCATCCATCTGCTCATGACTCCCTTCAAATCAACTCTAAAATGATTTTAGGGAACTTGTGGTGAATATGTTTAAAATACCCTGTTTTACAGGTATTTTTGTATATTTTTCAAAATAGGTTATTCACGTGCAATGCCCCGTGTGAGGGTTTTGTTCATTAGTCTTTAAGAAAATGTTTTACTAGCTAAAGTCAGTGGATTTAGCAAGGGCAGTGTTTCAGCCAGGCGTTCTATTTTCCACCTCTTTTTGTGAATTTTAAATATTACACATATTTTTTGTTTATTTCCTGTATCTGTGGCCTGACGAAATGTAATGTTTCAGCTTATTTCTTATTGAATAAAAGGATTTACACTTTACTTTGTTTTCTCAATTACATTTATGATATTCCATGTTTTGAACCCTTTTATGGAGAATTCAACCTTTTCCGTAAACGTTAATTTACGGAAAAGATTTAATTATTTTAGAATTTGCACTATAATTAGGTTTAGCAAACCATCGGTGTATTTCTTTCAACATTTCTCAAATTTTATGTCAAGCAAATGTGTTTCTGTTATTTATATATCTACATACATACATATCTACCTATGTATTTCATCTTTACAAAATTTGGACTCTCATTCCGAGATCATGATGTCAGCGATAATAGACTTTTTAATTATTATTTCATAGCTATAACTGATTTGGAAAACTTATAATAATTGATGCTCATGTCAAAATGCACAACGCGGATGTTTATTTTTAAATTTGGTAACCTGAATTATTTATCATCATTAACAAATAACCAAAATTATTGTCGATTATGCAACAAATGGCCTATGGTTTTTAAATTAGCTTCAATGTTAACAATTAATTTACTTCCATAAAACTTTTCTTATATTTTCATGGTAATAAAAAAATGTTTTAAATAGTAATCAGTTTAAATTATGATTCTTCATGAAATTGAAAAAAAAAATTCAAAACAATTCAGTGCGTCCAGGTGATTAACATTACTATATTTATTTTTAACCATCTGTTAAAACGACCTACTTTTACATAAGGTATTTATATATTGAAACAGTTAAATGCTTATTGGTAATAATAATGATTGGATCATTTCTATAGCCGATCACTTCTATATTCCGTTTTCGTGAGAAAATCACCTCAAGGGGCGCTTAACAACTTAATTTATACATTCATTCTATTGCCTATCACTTATAACTTCGATTTAATATTACTAATATGCTTTCAGCCAAATTAATATTTCCAAATATGTTTCTTCAATATACGCATTGAATCATGGATACGTTTTCTAAAAAAGAATCCTACTTATTAAAGTGAAATATTTCAGAAAGGATGCATGTCAGAATCCGGAAGTGAGTCTGGCAGCAACAATGATAGCAAAAGCAATTCTTCCGGCTCGGGTTCAGGATCAGAAAGGTAAGATAAAAACAAGCTCCGACAGAAATGATCAAAAGCATTCAATAAACATATAATTTGGTTATATTTACATAATTTATTTTATAGTGATTCTGGGTCGAGTTCATCTAGTTCTGGGTCTGGATCAAGATCAGAATCTAAATCCAAGTCCAAATCAAGGTCACGATCGAGATCAAGGTCGAGATCAAGGTCTAGATCTAGGTCGGGATCCGATAGAGAAAATGGTTCAATTAGAATCAATTCTTCTCCACAAAGAGATGCATCACCAAAGACAGAGAATTCCCTCATAGGAGATCTCTCGGAGAGCGCATCATCCCCGGAGAAGCGGTCTTCCAAATCCATCCGGAGATCCAAGTCTGGCTCTGAACCCTGGGATGAGAACCCCGACATTTATGGCATCAGAAGATCAGCAAGATCTCGTAGAGAACCCGAAAGGTTGAAGTTGATCGACAGTGATTCTAGTGATAAGGCAAAGCCCATTGTACAAAGGAGTTTTAAAAAGAAAAGGTTTGAACTTTTAAGTTTTTAATTTTATATTATCGTTAGCGTAGTAATGAATTTATTCTTGGCTATAATACTTTAAACTTGAGTTACATAATAATTATTTATTGACATTTTCAGTGGATCTGATAACTGGAATTCAGCAAGTTCTGGCAGTGACACGGAGGGGAACCGCCGGCCACCCCCACCCCCGCCCAGCAAGAGGCCGGGACAGAAGAAGATCCCCCTCAAGAAGAAGCCGCCCCGGAGAAGAAATAGATACTCCAGCGATGATGAAACTAACGAGTCAAGTGATGATGAGAACAAGAGGTGATTTTTTGTTGTTTTTAAAGTTGTTGTTTTAATTTTGCTTGCCTCTTTTTGCTAAGATACTACCGGAGAAGAAATAGATACTCCAGCGATGATGAAACTAACGAGTCAAGTGATGATGAGAACAAGAGGTGATTTTTTGTTGTTTTTAAAGTTGTTGTTTTAATTTTGCTTGCCTCTTTTTGCTAAGATACTTACGAAAACATCATTGTGATCTTCACACATGCTGCAACAGCTCTAAAAATGAGTGTTACCTAATTTTGCCGGAAGTTGGTGAAATGGTTAAGCTCTAAGTAGATTAGGTCTACTCATGTATTCTGATAACCCATTTCCAATAATATTTCAAATAGACTTATTTTAAGCTTTCTATTTAAAAAGGGCGGTCTCCCGTCGCATGGCCACCACTTCCAAGGTGAGCTACAAGGAGGCCAGCGAGGATGAGAAGACTGACTCGTCGGACCTCCTGGAAGTGGAGGGAGCTGAACCAGAGCCACTTCCGGAGGAGGATAAGAGCGAGACCATCGAGAGGGTGCTTTCCCACCGACGGGGCAAGAAAGGAGGTGGGTGGATCATAGTTCATGTCTTTTCTTAGAAATTATATAATGGAAATAATTTTCATTTTTGAGATTAACCTTTGAAATGCCAAGCTCCCGCGACCTCATACATCTGTAGTGTGTGGATTACCAATTGGATTTATATTTATGGTCGGATATGCTGGCCCTCAATGGATTCAAAATTTTCGAATCCGATGGGTACTTTTGGCGCTTGAGAAGTTATGGAACATAAAATTTTTCTAATATATAGTCAGATTCCGATGTTTGAACATTATTTATGCTTATTTATATAATTTATGTTTTTACTCATTAGGGCTTCTCTTGTGTATTTCAGTTACGGGGAATGTAACAACCTGTTACTACGTGGAAGAAAAGGGCGATCCAAATGCCGATGTAGATTCAAATGATGCCGACAGCACGGAAACCCAATACCTCATTAAGTGGAAGGACTGGTCCCACATCCACAACACCTGGGAATCGGAGCAGAGCCTCAAGGACCAGAAGGTCAAGGGGATGAAGAAGCTGGAGAACTTTGTGAAGAAGGAAGCTGACCTGGCGTGGTGGAGGAGGCATGCTGGACCGGAGGATATAGACTATTACGAGTGCCAACTAGAGCTGCAACAAGAACTCCTCAAGAGTTATTACAATGTGGAAAGGATTATAGGTGAGCTAAAGTGCACCATGAGTTTAGATAGGACAAACAAAATGTGCTGTAAATCTTTCAAAAAATCCTCAAAATTATTATTATAATTTTATCCAAAAAAGCGAATGCCTAAAATTGTACAAATATTTCCAAGAGGTTATCAAAGAATAATACAACAAAGGAAGTACCCAAAGGTAATTTTTATCTCCTTTTCTTGCAGCCCAACACATTCGTGAGGACGAGAGCGGAACTGACTACTATTGCAAATGGGAGTCACTTCCGTACTCTGATGCTACTTGGGAAGATTCAGTCCTCATCCAGCGCAAGTGGCCGAAGAAGATTGAGGAGTTCAGGATGAGGGAAGACTCTAGAACCACCCCGTCAAGGCATTGCAAAGCTCTGAAGTACCGTCCCAAGTTCCACCAGTGCCGAGAGCAGCCCGAGTACATGGGAGGGGACAATAAGGTTTTATTTTTATTTTTAATTCCTTCAACATTTAAAGAAATACGATACCTATCTTAATCTTCACTCCTTTGTGCCTGGTTATGGTACCTGAGCTAGTAATAAACTTTTGGAGGCCAGCCAATACACATTATTGTGGATATTTGCCAGCTCTTCCAAAAAAGTTTTCAATGTCAGGATTAGACTTTGGAGATCCCTCAATTATACTAGTCCCAGCCAGAGATCGTACATGATGTCAATGATCTAGTATATTCTGTCTTTTTCCTTTTCAAACAAGACTCGTGAGAAAAAAGAGTACGAACGTCGATGACTTCTGTACGAGTTCTTCCTGGGACTAGTTTACAAACATTAGACCCACCTTAAATCATGATACTTTTCTTTACATTATTGTATTTTACCTTAATTTTAGTCGCTGATTCTCCGAGATTATCAAATGGACGGGTTAAATTGGATGGTACATGCTTGGTGCAAGGAGAATTCTTGCATATTAGCCGATGAAATGGGCCTGGGAAAGACTATTCAGACCATTTGCTTCTTGAGCCAACTCTTCCATTCCCAATCCCTCCACGGGCCCTACCTCTGTGTGGTGCCCCTCAGCACCATGACCGCCTGGCAGAGGGAGTTCCAGCTCTGGGCTCCTGAAATCAATGTCGTCACTTACCTAGGAGATGTTTCATCCCGAGAAATTGTAATTACATGAACCATATTCCTTTTGCTAAATCAAACGCACAGACAATACTTTTATTGCCCATTATTCATCAAACTAATTTCTTTGTTTTTTTTTTCAGATAAGACAATACGAATGGGATTTCGCCAGCTCGAAAAGATTAAAATTTAACTGTATTCTGACCACATATGAAATTGTTTTGAAAGATCGAATATTTTTGGGTTCTTTTAGTTGGGCGGCTCTACTGGTAGACGAGGCTCATAGGTAGGGATATTTTACATAATTACTAATTCAAACTTATTTTGTAAGTTAAAAGTCATTGACTATTAGTATATTTATTGTTTCAGATTGAAAAATGATGATTCTCTCCTATACAAAGCATTGAAAGAATTCAATACCAATCACAGATTGCTTATTACCGGAACACCACTTCAAAATTCTTTGAAAGAACTTTGGGCGTTGTTGCATTTCATCATGCCGGGAAGGTTTGTTACGAATGTATTGAATAATTAATGCATTTAATTTATATGAATGTAGATTGTTATCTCAATTGTTTTGCTTTGATTTATTGTAGGTTTACAACGTGGGAAGAGTTTGAAAAAGATCACGAAAACTCTGCACAAAAGGGATATGATAAATTACATAAACAATTAGAACCATTTATTTTGAGAAGGCAGAAGAAGGATGTTGAGAAATCATTGCCAGCTAAAGTAGAGCAAATATTGAGGGTAGAAATGACATCAATACAAAAGCAATACTATAAATGGATATTGACAAAAAATTATAGCGCCCTACGGAAGGGAGTTAAGGGATCTACAAATACTTTCCTCAACATCGTAGTGGAGTTGAAGAAGTGTTGTAATCACGCTCTCTTGACCAAGCCCGTTGAATACGAAGCCATCACCTCACATCAAGATGTAGTACAGGTAAATTACTAATTTACTAACTAACAAGTAGTCATGTTTTAGCAACTGCTGAAATTGTTTCAACTAGGTATTTTTGTACTGCATTTTCAAATCTTATTTTATTTTCTTTATCATAGCAACTCCTAAGAGGTTCCGGTAAACTGGTGCTCCTGGACAAGCTGCTGTGCCGGCTTCGTGAGACGGGCCACCGTGTACTTATATTCTCTCAAATGGTCCGGATGCTGGACATCTTAGCCGAATACCTCACCAAGAGGCACTTCCCCTTCCAACGTCTGGACGGCAGCATCAAGGGAGAGCTCAGGAGACAGGCTTTGGACCACTTCAATGCTGATGGCTCAGTAGACTTTTGCTTCCTGCTTTCGACCCGAGCAGGTGGTTTAGGAATTAATTTAGCAACTGCTGATACTGTGATAATATTTGATTCTGACTGGAACCCCCAGAATGATCTTCAAGCTCAGGCGAGAGCACATAGGATAGGACAAAAAAATCAAGTATGGACACTTTATTAATTAAGTAATTTAGTTTTTAAAAATCGACTGTTGATTTTGACTATCGCAAACCAACCTGGCAATTATTCTTCTGATAACTTTAATTAATTGAAAGACTGATTATCAATACAGTGATAACTCCATACTAATTGAATCAACATCTCCATAGGTAAACATTTACCGATTTGTGACGGCAAGATCTGTAGAAGAGGATATCGTGGAAAGGGCGAAACGGAAAATGGTTCTGGATCATTTGGTCATTCAGCGCATGGACACCACGGGGCGCACCGTGCTGGACAAAAAGGGCGCTGGGCCCTCCAACACGACGCCTTTTAACAAGGAGGACCTTAACGCCATCCTCAAGTTTGGGGCCGAGGAACTGTTCAAGGATGACGAGGACGGTGATGAAGAGCCTGTCGTATGTATACACTCAAAATTATAAATAAACACAGCTACAAATTAACCAAGTATTTTCTTAATCTACACACCTATTTACATTTACAACTTGTCTTAAGAAATTTCTGATCTGTCTGATGAATTTTGAATTATTTTGAAGTACCGGTTTCATGGAAATTGTTGCAAAAATGCTTTATTTTTGTAGTTTTCTCAGTGGTTGGGTAATGAACTAACTTGTTTCTTTTAGTGTGATATTGATGAAATCTTGCGCAGAGCTGAGACACGTGATGAAGCCCCCACCATGGTCGGAGATGAGTTGCTCTCTGCTTTCAAAGTGGCGAGCTTTGCCTTCGACGAGGACAAGACCAACGACCTCAAAGAGGAGGCAGATGATGAAACCAGAGATTGGGTTAGTTTATAATACAATGACCAACTTTCTCATTAACGTTATTACATATTGACACACTTGTATATGTAATTGTGTTTTTGTACTTGGATGTTTTAATAATGTGAACATTTATTTCTCAGGATGACATTATACCTGAAGATTTTAGAAAAGCTATTCAAGAAGAAGAGAAAACTAAAGAAATGGAAGATTTGTACTTGCCTCCTAGAGCAAGAAAAACATTACAACAAATCCAGTCAGGGGAAGATGGTGAGAATTATTATTCTGCCTTTTAAAATTTTTTTTGTGCTGATGGGTTGCGAATTGTTTTTTTTAAACTTAAGGGTATTCTTAAAATATATTTAGATACTTCACACCGATAGATAGCATTATTTTCAATATTGTCATGTTTGACATGTTATGCTTTTGAATATTGAGATGCATTATTGGTTTGCGCTCGTACTTAAGATATATTAATCTGTATAAATTGTTTTTAGAGTTCTAGAGAACGGCATGAAAACACACAATTTGATGGCAATACTAACACTTAAAAAATACATTTGTTCTAATGATATAATTCGTAAGTTGAAAAGAGACAGATGTCAGGAGGACTGTTGAATTCAGTAATTTAAATCAACGCCCGGGTATATTGAATGATTAATAAAAAAGGCCGCCGGATAACTAAAGCCTATGGTTCCCCTGCTGGCTTTAACTAGACCCTTTATCCCGCTTGCACAACATATAATGCTATATTTAGAATCTGTATTACATGGTTCCCTGATATGTTATATATTTTTTACAAATTTTTTCTAAGGAAAAAGTTTTATGAGAGGTTTCCGTAAATATTTTTTTATTTTTTTATTCTTAAATATATTTGTTATACGATGGTATAGTATATTGTCCTCCACGCTAGGAGTTCACCTGTGTTGTGGAGGAATCTCTTCCGTTGTCTAAAATTTAGCAACCCTTCAACGCCACCTGGAGTATTCCTTTTTCGTTGTGTAAAATAAGTGAATTTTTCGTAGTACCTATCGCTTCTTTCCAAAAATCATCACCAATATTTTTCTTACGTGTAAGTTGTTTCGCTTTCAAAATAATGCACCACCTCTCAAGATGCTCACTTGCTGAATGAAGAATGTTGTAGTCCAAATTTAATTATTTTTTAGTGCTCACAAGTAATTTAAAAACCTATCTAAAAACCAACTATCTGAAGCCAGTGATACTATGGCATCCCCAATTGGTGTACGGTGTTTTGGTTACCGCCGCCCCGGTAATCATAAATTGGATCATCAACCCCTCTGCCATAGGTCACTCCAAGTGGTTCGTTACGTTTGATGGCTTAGCAGGGGTGCCCGGGAAACGGCATGCGGCGTGATGGTTAGGTCCTTAGGACGGGTTGTTTCAGAATATTTGAACAATTCTTCAAATTTCAAAGTTAATTTTCAAGTTCTGAGAAATATTTTTTCAAGTTCTGTTATTATTTCAGTTCTGTCAAGCAACTAGCCTATAATGATATAGTAACAAAACTTGAATAGGACTTTCACAGAACCCGAAAAATTTGATGAATTGTTCAAATTCTTCTAAACAACCCGTCCTTAGTAAATAAATAAATTAGATAATTATTTTAGTACCAAGCACATATTTGTTAAAAAGTACCTAAGTGCATGCCTCTGTTTTCTGTTTCTACCTAAGTGCGACATCTGTTTTTTCTCCTTCATATATTCCGGGCCTCTCCAAGATTAATAAATTCTTCCCTACAACCCCTACCTTAACCCGCCCCACAATGCTGCTCAACCGGGTAGTGACATAGCTTCCCTGCCTTTACACTCTACAGTACAGTCAGGGGTGATCTTGCGAGGTGTTACATCATTGTGATAAATGCCTCATTGTTTTAGAATAACACGAAACAAAATAATTGGTTGCAAAATTATTATTATTATCGATTTCTTGTATTCACTTCTGTTTAACCTTAAGAGATATCTTAACACTAGTTGTATTTGTTTTATTTAGGTAGAAAAAAGCGCTCAAAAACAGGAACTGGCGAAGAAGAGAGTGAAGGAGAAGGAACTGGGTCTGAGGAGGGCGGATGGGGCGAGGGAGGGGATGGTGAGGGCGAGGGGGGCTGGGAGGGGGGCCGCCCTCGTAAGAGAGGTCGCCCACCGGCATCCACCAGGGAGCGGATTAAAGGATTCACAGATATTGAGGTAAATATAAATAATAATTGTTTCAAATTGGTATAAAGTGCAAATCCTTCCTCTCTTGCAATTCACCCTGACAAACTCTGCCCGTGTTACTCATAATATACATGGTGTCCGGAAACTCGTAGTACAAGCCGGAAACTGGAGAATGTATACCACACGGGGAACCCAAATAAACATAAAGTTTTTTGATTTGAGCATTTTTATAAAAAAAAAAACCAAAAAAATATATTTTTCGGCTATTTCAGGGTTAAAATTTTTTCGTCATTATTTGTTTTACTTTTAAATTTTTAAATAGTTTTAATTAGTTGGGTACTTTGATCTTCAGTAATAATTTATAAGAATTTGATCAAAAAAAAAATCAACTTCTGACTCGATTTACTCGAAAACGAAAGCTCAAATCAAAAAAAAATATACTACAAAATCGACTCCAAATGTGATGTAGATTCACCAGTTTCCCCGCTTGTACTACGAGTTTCCGGACACCATGTATATTATGGAGAGATAATAATAGGTTAGTAGAAGATGTTATAATCACGCGTAAGCGTACCGCGTATACGGCCGTAATACCGCAGTACTAGCGGCTGACAGATTTTTAAACCACCTGGATTAGGGACATATTTCTAGGGTATTAAGACTGGGATCGCTGACTTTGTTAAAAATCTTGGTTGCGCAGAAAATGTAAAAAAGCAGTAATACCCATTGGCAGCACTACCAGAGGAATATTTTAAATAGAAATATCGATGAAATATGAAGTTGGGAACAAAATGCAAAAATGACGTTTGTATTTAAATGTGTTTCTTGCATAAATATTATTTCCTAATATTATAATCCAAGCAGTATAAGGCCCTCCTCACCGTATAGCTATACCAGTGCTGCAGCGGAGTAATAGGGAATTTTTATAAGACTGCATAAGTATCTGTGATGAAATTTATTAATGTTTATATAAATTTTCAGATTAGACGCTTCGTCAAGAGCTATAAAAAATATTCTGCACCCCTCAAGCGGTTAGAAGACATTGCTTGTGATGCTGAGCTGCAGGAGAAGCCCCTGGCTGACCTAAAGAAGCTGGGCGAGATGCTGCGTGACCGCTGCCAGGCGCAGCTGGCCTCGCTGGCCAGCCAAGCCAACGTCAAGAACACGGCCCAGGACGGCGCCCAGCCCGGGGGGGCTGCCGGCAAAAGGAAGGCCCGCATCACCTTTATGCTCGGGGGCATCACCGTAAACGCAAAGACCCTCAGCCAATGTGAAATCGAAATGGCCCCCCTAGATGAGATGCTACCTGCCGAAAGAGAAGATAGACTAAAATGGCAACTAGATTTTAGAACAAGACTCCCTAATTTCGATGTTGAATGGAGTGTTGTGGAAGATTCTAAATTACTTTGTGGAATTTACCAATATGGAATGAGTGCCTGGGAAGCCATCAAGATGGACCAAAACCTGGGACTAGGAGATAAAATACTTTTCAATGATGATAGGAAACCTCAGGGAAAACACCTCCAGTCAAGAGCCGAGTATTTATTAAAAGTTCTCAAGAAATTACAAGATCAAAAGGCTGGAAAGGTTAGAAAGAAAAATACCAGGAAACCTAAAGTCATATCGAAAGAAACCGTTGAAAATGAGGACCCAGGTTCGGGAGACGAAAACAAAAAGATGCCCAAGGTTAAAGCAGAAAAGGTAATTTTGACTTTTATTAAAATACTTTTTTTGAAAATAATGCTTCAAAAGTTATTAATTTCAATACATGTTTGTGATATTAACAGGTAATAGTCGGCGAGGAACCAAATCACACAGCAGAAGATGTACAAAATGATAAAAAAGAAAAGAAAAAGGTGAAAAGGGAAAAGAAGGAACCTAAAAGTAAAAACACCGCAAAGAAGAAACCTGTTGGCCCCATGCACTTTACCGCTAATAATGAGCCGAGAGCTTTAGAAGTTCTCGGTGACCTGGATCCTTCTGTATTTGAAGAGTGCAAAGAAAAGATGAGGCCTGTAAAGAAGGCGTTAAGGGCGCTGGACAACCCCGACCAGACCCTGGCAGAGGTCGAGCAGATGAACCGGACCCGTGCCTGCCTCCGCCAGATTGGCAACCAGATAGACCTCTGTCTGGAGAACTTCCGCGAGCTGGACTCCAAGGCCGAGTGGAGGAGTAACCTTTGGTACTTTGTGTCCAAATTCACCAACTTTGATGCTAAAAAACTATATAGATTGTATAAATACGATATGAGAAAATCTGATAGTCCCAATGATAGCAAAAATAGCGACTTGAATGAGCCGAAGAGGGAATCAAAACAGGAAGCAGTAAGTTATTATTGTTTTTTAAATTATACACTTTTTAATTGTAGTATCTTCCTACAACACATGTTTAAAATTTAGATTTTTAAATTGTTTTTCACTTACATGTTTTACACTTTTTTATTGTAGTATAGTCCTACAACACATGTTTAAAATTTAGATTTTTAAATTGTTATTCTCTTTTATGTTTATTTTTATTATAATTACTGTGCTTTTAAAATTATGATTTTAATGATACTGATATTTTTTTATGTATTGGCTGTTTTAACCCAGTCTTTTACTAAACTTTTCCAGGAGAAAGCGAGCAAAAACTCCAACAACTCAGGGCATAAGCATCATGATAAACACCATCACAATAACCATGCAAATAATGAAAAGAATTCCAGAGGAGAAGTAGGAAACAACCATAAAAAGGAAAGAAGAGACCGGGAACGGGACAAGGACAGAGATCGGGAGAGGGACCGAGACAGAGATAAGGATAGGGATAGGGATACCAAGGACAACCGAGATAGAGACAGGCGAGACAAGAGGGAAAGAGATAGAGATTCCACAACAGCAGCTTCAAATAATAATTTCACGGCCCTGACCAATAACAAGAGGAAACTGGAGGAGGGTGAATGTGAACCTGAACCCACAGAGAATAAAAGGTAATGTGGATACAATGACATTTTATAATAACTATGCATGTATATATTTTATATATCATTTTATCAAAACTTTAATATATCATTTCGTCAAAACTTTAATATATCATTTCATCAAAACTTTAATTCATTCAGTTTAGGAAAATTATGGTTTATTGTTTTCCGGCCCCATTCCATTTGAGCAGAATTTAAACATAAACTATAAATTTGACTTTCCCATCTTTTACTTACACCACTTAAACAGATGTTGGCGATCAACTTTACAGTGTTTGTCTCATATGAGGCGGCTCTGAAAAGAAACATTACCACATTAGTTGATGTTATTTAACCATTATAATGTAATAACTTGTTATCTAGAACTAAGGACAAGGAGTTTGAGGAGAAGGAGCGCACCTCAACAAAGAAGTCTTCAGAGCACAGCGGCAGTGCGGGGCGTGAGCGCGACCGGGATCGGGACCGGGGAGGGGGAGAGCGAGGTGACCGGGAGCGAGACCGCGAGCGAGAGCGCCGCACCTCAGGGGGAAGCGGCGGGGCCACGCGCTGGGGCGGGGCGGGTGCTGCTAGCACCGCCAGCGGAGGCCGCTTCGCCGACAAGCGCTCCCAGCCCGAACCGCGTGGCTTCGATGGAGCCCCTCCCCCATCGCACCGGGCCTACAGGCCTGACAGGGGGCCTCGCATACATGACAAGAGAAGGTATTTATTATTTTATTACTTTTGTAACCTTTATTAAACATTGTGATGTGAGGTCGAATTCGAGGCCAGATATGGTCCCCTCAATACTACAGATATGGTTCCCTCAGTACTACAGATATGGTCCCCTCAATACTACAGATATGGTCCCCTCAATACTACAGATATGGTCCCCTCAATACTACAGATATGGTCCCCTCAGTACTACAGATATGGTCCCCTCAATACTACAGATATGGTCCCCTCAATACTACAGATATGGTCCCCTCAATACTACAGATATGGTCCCCTCAATACTACAGATATGGTTCCCTCAGTACTACAGATATGGTCCCCTCAATACTACAGATATGGTCCCCTCAATACTACAGATATGGTCCCCTCAATACTACAGATATGGTCCCCTCAGTACTACAGATATGGTCCCCTCAATACTACAGATATGGTCCCCTCAATACTACAGATATGGTCCTCTCAATACTACTTAAAAACTGTCTTCATGTTCTAGCCCTATTACTAAAATTTTCAATTTATCTTTATCTACCGGTTGCTTTCCTGAAAACTGGAAAAGTAGCTTTGTAACAATCATTTTCAAAAATAGAAAATTATAAACCCTTTCAACACTACCTAAACTATTGGAAAAGATTAAATTGATTAATATCGTACACCAAATTAAACCACCTATCAACATGTTTTTATGCCAGGTATTTCTACAACATCTAATTTATTCCTTTATGAAAATTTTATTTCTAACGCTCTAGTCAAAGGGTCGCCAAGTTGACTCGATTTATACTGATTTTTATAAAGCCTTTGATGCTGTTTCTCATCACATTTTAATGGAAAATTTAGAAGGTTGAGGATTAAGCGGTAACCCCCTCGAATGGCTTAGAAGTTATTTATGAATTTATCAAATGTAAAAATTACGTCCACATCTTACACTGTTTTGTTTGCCCTAAGTAGGGTCCCCCAAGGTTCCCTCCCTCCAAGGACTAATTATATTTCTACTATTTATTAATGACATTTCTTTAATTTTGAATTACATTCATTTTCAATTACATTCATCACAACAATACGAATATACACATTACTAACGTGTTTGAATCAGCTCCTGCTAAAATATAAAAAAAATAACTAATTTAAATAGATCCTGATCATAAGTAATACGTTACTCTAGTGCTAATTTAGTAACAGTGCAGTGAAAGTAGTGCATTACTCCACATACGTGTTGTGTCAACTCAAAAACTAAGTTTATTAAAAATAATCCGCCATTACCGCTATTAGGTACCTAATTCCACCGAGCGCGACTTACTACTCTAGTGTGACTGTGTGCGTGTCCGTACTAGCCGCTCAGCGCAAGTACCTACTCACTCCTTCCCGCCGATACAAGTCAGGGCAGCTAAACCCATCTCGCCAGCTACTTTATCATGGACTCCTGCGATACATATGCATTCATCACATTAGCAAACAATATTATACGTGATTTAAATACGACCATCATGGATCCCACTAATAAATTTACTAAAGAACAAATGGGTAAATTAACGCCTCAACTCTCAGTGCTACTAGGCAATATTAGTTTGGTTTCCACAAAAGTTGGTTTTCTTGAAGGTGAATTGAATGCCTACAGAAAAATTTCACCTAATCATTCCAAAAATTTATCAACTACCAACATCGAAACGGAACAACTAACAGGAATTTGCGAAACGTTGAATGAAATGGAGGAGAGAAAATCGCGATCTAAAAATGTAATAATGTTCAATGTTCCTGAAAGCTCGGGTAATTCTCAAACTGCAACAATGAGTGAAGATCTGAATAATGTCAAGAATATTCTTAACTATGTTGATAATGTAGATACCTCGCTAATTAAAGTGTATCGATTGGGTAAGAACGACACTAATAAAACACGCCCCATCAAGGTCGAACTGTCCGATAAATATCAAGCCAGAACTGTTCTACAGAAAAAAGGAATACCGTATGGAAATGTAATTATCAAGACCAAGAACGACTTAACAATGCTTCAACGGCAAGAAGTACAAAACTTGTGGAAGGAGCTGGAAGATCGAAAAAGCAAGGGAGAAAATAATTTAACTATCAAATACATCAACAATAGACCCAAAATTATAATAAATATACCAAAAAACTTATAACGGCGCCACGTTACATCTTCTACCAGAACGTCAGGGGACTTCGGACTAAACTCAGTGACTTTAGAACTAATGCACCCACCATCACACAGGACATCATCATACTCTCTGAGACCTGGCTTGAACCATCGATATACTCAGCGGAGCTCGGTCTACCTAACCACAGTATCTACCGAGTTGACCGAAATCGGAACACCAGCTCCAAATCAAGAGGAGGAGGCGTCCTGATAGCAGTAAATAAAAAAATTTCATCGAAATTATTAAAAAACAAAAACAATGATGTTGAGCAAATTTTTGTAATGTTAAACGATAAATCCAAAAAAACTATCATCGGATGTGTATATATTCCACCAAATTCTAATATAATAATGTATAAAAATCACTGTGAAGATGTCGAGCTACTCAAATCTAACCACCCTAATCACAATATTATAATTTGCGGTGATTATAACCTACCTAATTGTAAATTTAATGATTTGGATTACTTACCATTAACGGCGTGCGAGAGAGAAATCTTAGACATGTCGAACTATTTAGGTCTATTTCAATGTAACAATGTGCCGAATTGTAGTAATCGGACACTTGATTTAATTTTTTCTACTGTTGAGGATATAAAAGTCTATGAGTCAGCCGAATCCTTTGACCCAATTGATAGTCACCACCCTCCACTTACAATACTAGTACCTATTACAATAGAGTGTGACCCCCTAATTAAAAATTGTAGTCGTAATTTCATTAATGCTAATTACCAGGACATTAATCATGCACTTAACAAAGTAAATTGGTCTGTTCTCAAGGAAGGTGATCTCGACTATAGCGTAGAACTATTTTACTCTCAACTGAATAGTATCATTTCCGACACAATTCCTCTAATTCATCATAAAGTACGAAAGTATCCGATATGGTTCAGCAAAGAATTAATTCAGTTAATTGTTATTAAAAAAGAAACACATAAAAAATATAAAGAACACAGAACAATTCCCAACTATACGGCATTCAACAATATTAGAAGAGATTGCAAAAAAATGACAAAAAGATGTTATAAAAATTACATTAATTCGGTTGAGAACACGATACTTCATGATGTAAAATACTTTTGGAAATACACAAAATCAATGAAAAACAATGATGCTGGTATTTCTGGTAATATACGTTACAGACAAAATAGCTCCAGTAAAATTTATGAAATTGTTAACATGTTTGCTGATTACTTTAAGGACGTGTATGAACCTGATATTCCAGATGACTTAATTCCTTACTTCAATTCGGATATAAATTTACACTTATCGCAAATACACATTGATATTGAAGACATTATAGTCTGTATTAAATCACTTGAACCCAAAACGAGCTCGGGACCTGATAAGATTCCTTCCATCTTACTTAAGAATTGTGTCCAAAGTTTATCTGTTCCGCTTAATATCCTGTTCAACAAGTCACTCTCCACAGGACACTTTCCACAAATATGGAAACTTAGCTACTTAACTCCTGTATTTAAAAGTGGTGATAAATCCTTTGTTGAAAATTATCGGCCTATCTGTATTCAATCGTCTATACCTAAACTTTTTGAGAAATTGATTCTTAAGAAAATCAGCTTCTTTGTAAACTCTTGTATCGCAACTTGTCAACACGGCTTTATCTCCGGCAGATCAACTTTGACTAACCTAACATTATATGAAAATTTTATTTCCAATGCACTTGCCAACAAACAACAAGTTGATTCTATATATACCGACTTCAGTAAGGCGTTTGATAAGGTCTGTCATAAAATCCTCATTAATAAACTTTTGAAACTCGGCATTAATGGAAACCTTTTATCTTGGTTTAAGAGTTACCTACTTAGGCGTCAGTTAACTGTCTGTATTAATGATCACTTATCCTACATGTTCGAAGCTACCAGTGGCGTACCCCAGGGTTCGCATCTTGGTCCTTTACTTTTTAATTTATTCATTAACGACGTAACAAACATATTCACCCGTGTTCTCATTCTAATGTTCGCTGATGATATGAAGATATTTATAATTATTGACAATATCGAGGACTGTCTAACACTTCAATCTAATATTAATAGCTTTTACGATTGGTGTCTTAAAAACAAATTAACTCTTAATGTAAAAAAATGTCAACTTATGAGATTCCACAGAAAAAAAAACCCATTTTTGTTCACCTACTTTCTCAATAATCACACCTTATTATCTGTGGATGAAATAAGAGACCTTGGTATAACCTTTGACACTAAATTAACATTCATTAAACACATTAATAATATAACCAGTAAAGCAATGCAAATGTTAGGATTTGTCTTACGGATTTCAAAGGATTTTAAAAATTTAAAAACTGTCAAATTACTTTACACTTCACTTGTTAGAAGCCAACTAGAATTTAACACCACCATTTGGAGTCCTTACTACAGTGTACATGAGAATTCCCTTGAGCGAGTCCAACATAAATTTTTACGTTATATTAATTTTAAATTGGGATTATTCGTCGAAAACATTAATTACCCCTCTCTGTTACAATTATTGGGACTCGATACATTAAAAGAAAGAAGAATTTGTTTTGACCTATTTTATTTATTTAAAATCGTTACCAACCTGTTGAACTCCCCTGAACTTCTTTCGTTAATATGTTTCCATGTACCTAGTCGATCAGTTCGTTTCAAATTACCCTATCATTGCAACAATACAGGATCTAACGCTGAACTCAATTCCATAATGAATCGCCTTCATGTACTTGGTAATAAATATGTTTTGGATGAATCTATAAACATTACTAGCTTAACTTCATACAAACACTACTTAATTAAAACTGTCTGTCAGCGCTTCTCAGATTGATTATAATCAAATACAGTTTTAAAGTATTAATTTATCCGGGATTTATTGTATATGAATTGTTTATATATTTATATTATACTGTTGTATTGTATTTATAATAACTATTTCTATTGTTCTCTTTTATGTATTTTATATTTTTTTTATCTATGTATATTCTGTATTATTATGTAAAACAAATGTTATTTTTTTGTAAAAGCCGCTATAATCGGCGTTAATAAATAATAAATAAATAAATTTTCTTCAATTCTCCAACGATCTAAAGATATTTAAATTGATAAAACAAAAAAGATTTTTTGACTGCAAATGAACTAGAATGAACTTTATAAATGGTGCCTTGTATCTAAATGTAGACAAATGACAAACAATCCTTTAAAAACTTTCTATTATTCGACTACTCAATTAATAATATCAATCTTAAGAGTCTATGAGTTCAATGACTTTGGTGTTATTTTTGACTCCAAATTACTTTTACAAATGCTTGGAATTATTCTCAGAATCGCTAAAAAACCAAAAAACCATAAAATTATACACATCTCTGATTAGAAAGTCAGGTAGAATATAATTCATGCGTTTGGTCTCCTTATTTTAACTCTCATTGCTTACAAATTGAATATATAAAAATTTTACGCTTTAAACACTCTGAAAGGCGAAAAATATTTGATCTTGTTTTATTGTATAAAATTGTTAATTCAAAATTTGAGTGCCTTGACGCTACAAACTTGTAGTCACTACATGAACCTCCAAAACATACGTATGTAGATGGAATATATTATTTCACAAAAATAACTTTGTGTGCAATGGGGTATTTTCACAAACTATGATTACCATTAAAAATGTGTGCAAGATTTAAAGTTTATTTTTGTGATTCTGATCATTACATATTAAAATAAAATAAAAAATACCTCCATTATTGTAATTTTATATACTGGGCAAATTGTTAATTCAAAATTTGAGTGCCTTGACGCTACAAACTTGTAGTCACTACATGAACCTCCAAAACATACGTATGTAGATGGAATATATTATTTCACAAAAATAACTTTGTGTGCAATGGGGTATTTTCACAAACTATGATTACCATTAAAATTGTGTGCAAGATTTAAAGTTTATTTTTGTGATTCTGATCATTACATATTAAAATAAAATAAAAAATACCTCCATTATTGTAATTTTATATACTGGAGGGCGATTCTCGTTCTTTTAGCCTTAAGCTAAATGATAGCATTCGTCAACGACTGCTATCGTTTGCGAAAGATAGCTGTCCGTCGCTTGCAACATCTTTTCTTAACTATTAAGCGATTCTCGTTCTTTTGATATCCTTACAAGTTCGATTTTGGAGAGACCTAGTAAAAAATCCTAAAGAAGCGTGGTTAAGAAATTGTTAAGAGATTATTGAAAACACAAATTGGTGAAATATAATTAAGTGACGCAAGGTTTCTAACTAAAACTTAAAAAAACAAATACTTTGTATTATAATGCATTTTAATAACTGCTTATTTTATTTATGAATGACATAAATAAGCCATTTATCGAAGATTTACGTTTTGTGAAAAGGTACTTACCTCGCTGGATAGTAATGACTTTTTTACAGATTCACCACTTCTAAAGTGACGTTTGCTGTCAAACTAACGCTGCCGAATGGCGATAACTGTCACCCAAGTTGATTTAAGAATGAAAGGGATTCTTATTTCGTTGTGGTTAACTTCAAAACCCACAATTTCGAGCGCCAGCCAGAAACTTATTATTATTTATGTAGAAATCCTCAATGGTATGTGTAGTTTATTGTAAATTAAATCACTTATCTGGCTTTCGACATGTTACGTACTTTACAAACATCGCAATTACCTGATTCAATTCATTTAATAGCATTATTGTGCCACAAACAAGTCACTAATCATGTTTACAGTCAATACTTACGATAATATTAAGTTTTCTCTTATTAAAACTACGCAAATATTGCTAATTGTCAAAACGTCACAATTAAATGAAGCAAATTCCCCGCGAACGCTAGCGTTCGGCCGCCGAATGACAGGTCTAGGGGTACCCTTCGCGTAAGGCTAAAAATTTTGGCGCGCAATCGAAAATCTAAGGATTCCATCTGTCAACGAGAGAACCGGAATCGCTTCATACGAATAAACCGAGAAAAATCGTTAATTTGAATGTAAGGACGATTTTAGTGTCGTTAAGTAGAACGAGAATCGCCCTCCTGGGCAATGAGTTTTAGATATCGCTGATATTTTCAGGGTAAATCTTGACACATTTAAAGCCAAATTAGTTGTAAAAGCCCAGTAGGGCATTAATAAATAAATTACTTGATTGTTAAATAGCTGCGTGTGTGCAAAATGTTAATTTTGTGATAAGATTAAGTCTACATAATTATCTGAACACGTACAGAATATCTGTACATCTTTCATAACAAATAAAAGACTAAGGACGGGTTGTTTCGGAGAATTTGAACAATTCATCAAATTTTAACGTTCATTTACGGGTTCTGTGAAAGTCCTATTCAAATTCTGTTATTATATCATTATAGGCTAGTTGCTTGACAGAACTGAAATAAAAACAGAATTTAAAAATATCTTTCACAGAACTTGAAAATTAACTTTGAAATTTGAAGAATTGTTCAAATTTCAACGTTCATTTTCAAGTTCTGTGAAAGATTTTTTCAAGTTCTGTTTTATTTCAGTTTTGTCAAGCAACTAGCCTACAATGATATAAAAACAGAACTTGAATAGGACTTTCACAGAACCCGAAAATGAACGTTGAAATTTGAACAATTCACCAAATTTCAACGTTAATTTTCAGGTTCTGGAATTTCCTATTCAAGTTTTGTTACTATATCATTATAGGCTAGTTGCTTGACAGAACTGAAATTATAACAGAACTTGAAAATTAACTTCGAAATTTGAAGAATTGTTCAAGTTCTCCGAAACAACCCGTTCTAAGCAATCTACATATCGCCATTTCACATAAAACCTTTTGGTTTTAGACTGCAGACATACACTTGACACTTTCCCATTTTAACTTGCACATTCCACCCCTCTATGATTCGTCTTCAAGGCTGTTCTTATGTATGTACTTTAATTTCTGTTTAATATAAAAGGAAAAAAATTATATGTGTATGAATACACACAAAGTTAATCAATAACTCATTTTTTTGTAGCTTTTTATACAATACTTTAATCACTGGCTGTAGTAGGGCCACGGAAATGAGTAAGGATTACCATTTTTATTATTACTTTATATTTCAGATTCCCCCACCAAGCTTATATGGGCAGTCACTACGGGGGCTCGACCGCTTACTACTCCGGAGACCCTGCCCTCTATCCCCCGCACCGACCCTACCCCCCGGACTGGCGGGAATATCCCCACGAGACTTACCCCCAGACCCGTCCTACAGACTACCCCCAGGACTACCCTCCGGAGAGGGAGCGTGAGTTCAGGAGGGAATATGATAGAAGACCTCCTCCCACCTCATAGTGCCCCACAGTATTTCCTGATCCAAAGTGCAATTTAATTAAGTCAGTGACCCAAGAAATCTAAACCTACTCTTTCTCAAATGTTGCCATTTACTTGACATAAACAATTCTGAGAAAATTTAAAAACATAATTATACAAATACTTTAAAAGCTTAATAGAGATAATGTTAATAATAATTGAAACAAATTGCAAATTGAATGAATTCTGGTGATTCGGGAAAAAAATTTATTTATTTTATTCTCGAACACCGTTAATTTATTTTTACTTCACGTTTTTTTTAAACTTATTTATGCTGTATTTGCAAAACAGTTAGATGAATAATAATGGACATACGCATCGTTTTAAACACAATAGAAAGGACACTATGTAACAGCAGCAGTATTGCTGTGTTGGAATGCTCTAAGCGGAGAAGTGCAAGTGCAAAGTGGGAAGACACGGGACACTGGAGAATGTGACGGTGACTTTTGTTGACCAGTAGATTCTGTGATATGTATTGGTCTTGCTTGAACAGAATGATATTTCCTTGTGTACCTAACTATAAGAAAGTGATTCTATATGCTGTAGGCATAAGTGTGATAAGTGAAGTTCTGAATTAATTATAATGATGACTATTCTCTTGATTCGTGATCACCTACCTCTGGGTATGCAGATACACTATGACGTAGACATGTAGACGTGTCAGTGTACATTGCAAATGCTCGCGCGAAATAACTAACACATACTGTAATGACACCAAATATTACTTAGTACACTTAATCAGTAAGGTGCTAGAACTTTTATTCTCAGTGTTAATTTATCATTGGTATGTTTATCTTTCTATTTTTTTTTAACATTTTTTGAGTGATTTATTGTGAACAGATTTGTTTAATTTCATGAACTAGAATGGCACATGCCAGTATTTAATTGTTCGGTCTTGGATAATGACTTACGTTCGAGCTTTAAGAGAACTCTGGCTGAGTTGCCGATATCCTCGGTGGTGCAGAAAGTGTTACTGTGTTATTTTTGTGTAATATTTAAATCCATTTTATTTTTTTACTGCGGCCTTCACTACTGACTCTGATTAAATATAAAATATCCGCATTTATTTTTATTAAGTAGAGAAGTTGATGTATGATGACTCTTTTAGTTAACAATTTCACTAATTATTAATGTATTAAAGACAACACGACCGTAATAAACTAATTTAAGCGATATAATGAATGAGGCGCGCTCTTGTCTAGTGTGTGAAGTGAGAATATGCAATGTGTAAAAATTTACAGTAATTTGTAAAATAATAATTTTAAATAATGTCCACTATGTAAAAATCTATTAGATTGTAAATTTGAAAGGAATCAATCATTTTAGAGCTGTAATATACTTTATATTTTATGCATATCTGTATGCCCAATACAGTGAAACATCCAACTATACAAATGTTTTTGTTTTTATTTTCCTGAATATGTTGAGAAGATGACAGTCCACTAAAATAATTTAAAGAATGTGGCAACTTCCTGCTATTAATTTTAAAAAAGTGTTTGCCACCAAGCCAGAGATCTTCCATTATGCCACGGAGGTGGTCAACATGAATAATCACCTGAAGGAGGCTATATTGAGGTTTGTATTCAGGTCACTGCTGTAAAATATCAACATATTGTGATAAGATTGGTTACAAAAGTCGCCATCAGGGACACATTTCACATAGGTGTAAGGTTTGCAACAATGACTAAATAAAATGGTGTGCAAGACTACGCAACAACTGAAGAAGAGGTTGTAAACTGTGCTGTGGCTTGCACGCTTTCATTGGTTTCATTGGTTCTGTACATTGATAATTTCATTTTAAAAATAACCCCACCTCGTAGTAATTTCACAGTACAACTCTCCATCGAATTCCGCCGCCTAGATAATATAAATACATGTTCCCTACAATATAAAATAGAACACAAAGTTATTCCTCAAATTCCATAATGTAGTTTGCTCATTTATCGGCCAATAAGAGAAGCCCATGAGAAGCCCAAACAGCATACTTCACAAATATGGAGATGAAGTTAACAATCCAACTCTGTTTAAACTTGTTTTGCATGCGTTCAAAGTCGTAAGCAAAACCACGGAGATTTTGTGTCAGAGGCGTTGTATTATGGACACAAAGCCCTAAAGAAACTAATACTTATGGCCACTTTTATATGCTGAATCAGGAAAAGAATTAAACACAAAATGATTTTGATTTCTTTTATTTTTGTTTTGAATTCTGTACAGGTTGTATTATTGTGCATGGTTTTTTTTTTTAAATTTAACAAAGTATTAATATAGAATGGTATATAATTATTAAATAAAGTAATCACTTTGTGACTTGACATTATCATTATATGAAAAGTTATTTTGTTTTTAACCATTTTGTTAGATTAATACATTGTGTTGTTTACAACTAGTTTTGGTTATACTCAACCTTCTTCAAGAAAGCATCATTGAAAACTAACCTAAGTACCAACCTACTTTACATTAAATATAATTAATGTAAGATTAACATAGAGAGATAAATCATATAATATTGTGTATACACACGCAAGCCGAACTGCCGAGCTGAACCACGACTTAAGGGAAAGGAACGAAGCAACCGCAAATAGCGCGAAACGTCGCAAGAGATTGCTTCGTTCCTTTCCCATAATTCGTATCTCGGCTCGAGTTTCGGTTTGCAAATGAATAAGCAGAAATGATGAGGACAGAGCTTCAAAGTAAGGGAGGGTGGAGATTACATGGTTACAATATTTTTTTTGTTAAATATACGAACACATAACAATAATTTACAAATGTAGATATTTCGACGCTGATTGCGAATAAATTATATTTTTTTAACGAAACTGCCCAACTCAATTGATAAATTATTTCTAGTGTTTGAATTGCGGAGTGGCGTCATTATGGTTTATAAGGTGTAAAAATTCATTAATTGATGTAGATAAAAATTAACAAATAGTTATAAACCTAGATGATAACATAATATAATTAAGAAAATAAGAAAGATAATTACAAACTTAAAAAAATAGAACTTAAATAATACAATAGTTATTAAACTTAGAAAACATAAGATATAGAAATAAAAATGTACTTATTAGGTAAGAAATAATAGAAGGTACGTACAGAACTGGTTGTAAATTGTTCAAAGACAGCTTGGCAATATTGTATGAAAGGGGTACCTAATAAAATGCAACAACAATAAATGCATACTAATAAAGGCAATATTGTATGAAAGAGGTATCTAATAAAAAGCAACAACAATAAATGCATACTAATAAAGGCAATATTGTATGAAAGAGGTACCTAATAAAATGCAACAACAATAAATACACACTAATAAAATCAATCAATCAACTCCCAGAACACAATAGAAATGTTTCAAAGCTCATAAAATAATTTTCTCTAAAATTATGTATGTAAAAAAAATTATGTCGTTTTTTTAATATTATACATAACACAATTTAATCAATTAAATTACAATGGGCTCGGTAATCAATTATATGAAAAATGGTGACCGGGTTATGTCATCAAAATGACAATTCAACACACCTCCAAAAAGTGATATAAAGTCATGAAAAGTGATGAAACAAAATCTAGGTTAAATAGGTTGCATAGGTAACTATTAAATTTAGTTTTTGTATATCACTTTTAATGACTATATCACTTTTTAAAGGTGTGTTGAATTTTCATTTTGATGAAATATCATGGAACCTTGAAAAATTTATCCAATGAAATTAAAACATGATTTGTGATTTGAAAGCTTTTATAATTTTTTTCAGTTCTAATTTTATCGGGAAGGGCATTAAAAAAATGTATACCTTTATAAGTACATATAATGGTGTTGATAGGCACTAGTTTTACATTTAGGGATTTCTAACTTACCGTGTGATTTTGATCGGTTACTTATTTTTGTAGAAATTGTTGAATTCAAATGGTCTGACTTTCAATGGATGACTTTCAAAATTAACCTCTGAACCTTTTCTACAAGCAAAGGGTTAGTTTTGAAAGACCCTCCCCAATCGATTACACCATATTGTAATATAGATTGGCCAAGGGAATTTTTTTTTTTTGCTGATTTCCTTATGTGCGGCTTTCAATGTTGTAACCGTTATATTGTCGTATCCAGGGCTTGCTGATGCTCTTAAACTTAAAAAAAATATTTTAACATCTTTGTCAGTTACTGAAACAAAGGTGTGGAAACCTTCCTCAGAAAATGTGTTTTGTTCTGGTTGGTTAGTTTGTTTATTGTCAAGTATAATATTACGAGCAAGGTTTGTACAGACATTTGCAAAATAATCATTAAAAACATTACCACATAGTTTTGGGTTTTTTCAGTGTCAATGGTAATTCCCTGATATGAGATTCCCTTTGGTACTTTTCGATTTGTGCTTTTGTTGGTTATTTGCTGTCTTGACCGGCGTCTTTTATTTTTTGTCACAAAAGTACTTTTCTTTTGTCAGTCTAATTAAGAGCCTAAGTTTTATTTCGGTATTTATTGTAAAAATTACTTATATACTTGATAAACCTATTTGATTCTGTGCAAAGGAGGGTGGTTCGTCTGATTGAAATCCATTGTTAACATAACGATTGCCATCTCTAATAAGCAATGTGGGCATGCTGGAGTCTACAGGTATTCTAATGGAGCCTGTTCTAAGGAGCTAGCGGCGTTGGTGCACGTGGATGCACGTGGATGCACGCACATGCGTGAAACTCAACTTGCACGAGCGGAACACCAGTTCACACTTGATGTTAGCTTTATGAGAACTGGCCGCTTCTTCGACTAGTTTTTGTGTAAGACGGCTCTTATTTATTTATTTATTTATTTAAACGCCCATAGGGCTTTTACAGATACTAATGTACATCTTTATTTATTTATAATTTTTATACAGATCTTATATCTTATATGATAAATATAGGTTATATAAAAAAAAAATATCTGAGTTAACAAAATATAGGTACAAATAATTGAAGAAAAATAGAGAATCTGCCAAAATTCTCCAAATCAATGATAATGATTATAGGAAAGTATAAAAATAGTTTGTAGAGTAGTAGGAATAGTTCGCACATACTCCGTTTAATGTTTGCCAAGTTCATATTTGACATACAGATTTAATAATAATGTGTTTATAGGCTGATAGACATTCAATACCGTTAGTGTTCACGCAATATTTATTCCCTGCACTGTGTAGTCGGTTCATTACTGAATTTATTTCTGCTTTGGTACCTGCAATGTTACAATGGTAAGGTACCTTCTGACGAACCGTTCTACTAGGCACATGAAAGTCCATCAACCTAAGGAGTTCAGGGGAGTCAAACATGTTATTAACAATTTTATAAAGAAAAAAGAGGTCAGAAAATATTCTTCTTTCTTTTAATGTGGCAAGGCCCATGAAATAAAAATAATGATTATTATTAATTAATAATTAATTAATAATAATTAATTAAATAATAATAATAATTTATGTGGAATAAAAAGTAATAAAATAATCATTTTACGGCATTCACGCACATTGATTGTTGCAATTCTGGTAGAGGAGCCGGCTTGTCGATTACAGTAGAAGTTTCAGCAGGATCGAGAACCAGTCCTGTTCGAGGAGAATCAATGACGGTATCTCTCTTAGCAGGACCTGGGGCCATGACGGGCAGCGACCGTCCGATATCAGCCTGAAAACGGGTAGGCAGAGAGGACGGACCGCCAAACAACTCGGTCTTGGCACACACTTCTTGCCTCATTCACATTCATACATCGTCTCATAGATACCCTTCTATTATTCTACTCTTGACATGGCCCGACATGAGTATCTGATTCATTTGATCGTGCCATGTCTTCCTCGTGCGTCCCCGACTTCTGCTACAATTCGCAATTGCATCATATATCCTCGTTACACTCCTATCTTCGCTCATTCGCTCTACATGCCCAAACCATCTAAGCGTATTAATTACACATTTAGGCATTTTAACATGTACTTATGTTAATAATAATTATAAGCGAACACAAAACACAAGAAGCAGTAATGAGTAATTAACATGTTAATGTATGTATTGTGTTAATCCTCGATATGTATTGGTTGACGGTATAAGGTCACATACACCGTCGTGAAGACAAGATCGCTATTGGTGGGTGGGTTATTCATGACGTCAGAAACTTTGCTTGAAATAAATGTATCTCGTTGAATTTTTAACATTTGTTAATACTCCGTTCTCAAGCTATCTGTAAGGTATATATCAAAAATATAGTCCGCCATAGACACCTTCTAAAATATTTAGATATGGTTATTTTTGTGAATGAAAAAAAATTAGCTTCCTTAGCTTGACTGGGAGACTAATTAACCCTTTCAATACCAGACTTTTTCCAGCCAACGAAAAAAATGTTTGTCTACATTATTGAGTTCTGTGATTTTTTTCAATATTTTTACAAAAAAAAATTTTTTTTTTTCCATACGGTTTTCGAAATATTTCATGTTCCTGGGGAAGAACATTGGGGCTTAGGGGGTGTAAGTCAAAGAACGGGTAGTACAAGGAGCATACATAATTTTAAAGTGTTTTTTATTGTTTAAATAGAAAATAAATACACAAAAATCAATTCTATTAATTTGTAAAGGCAAGCATATTAAATTGCAATTTAATATTATGCTAAAATAATTTTAGTAAAAAAGAAAAAATCTCAATATATATATTTTTTTAAAAACGTACCATTTTCCCTAAATTAACGTAAGAAAAACAAATAGAATAACAAATATTAGTTGTGAAATAAAACAAAACAATTTCTTTCTCTTTGGAGACACACACCGACATTCGTGCTTTTGCCCGTGTAAATTTCAAAATCATAGACGAGCCCACTGGCTCCCGCTCGGGAAAAGACTTTGATGCCCCACTTGTGTGGCTTGTTTTTAATATATTGTTTCAAATTACTTCTCCCTTTGAACGGTATCATGTGCTCGTCTACAGAATTTAATTCCTCAGGTTCGATCTTGGCCATATTTTCAAGGAGGGCATTTACCATCGGCCTTATTTTAAATAATTTGTCATAACCCTCTTGTCTTCTTGGAATCAACGAGCTATTGTCATTTAAATGAAGACACCAGCGTAACTTAGTGAAACGATTTCTTGGCATGACATCAACGATGAGAGAGAGACTCGTATCATTGGCCCAGTAAAGGTGGAATGCCGGATACTTAAGGATACCCATCATGATGTGGTGTTGACGCTGGTGCTATTTTTTTGAACTGAATACAAATTTGTCTGCTCAACAATATATTTTATAATATTTTCATCTATGAAACATAAAAAATATTGTAGAGCAGATATATCCAGTGGTGGTTTTGAAAAAGTAACATCACAGTAGGAGTCCACATGATCGACATCTTTCTTGATTCACCGTAGATCGGTTCTCCGTCCATGGGAAGCTGAGGCTTCACTGGGCTGTCCTTG
This sequence comes from Hesperophylax magnus, assembly GCA_026573805.1. Lineage (NCBI taxonomy): Eukaryota > Metazoa > Arthropoda > Insecta > Trichoptera > Limnephilidae > Hesperophylax > Hesperophylax magnus. Next base: position 2,926,581 of record JAIUSX010000157.1, read on the forward strand.
CAGCATGGTGCAGGACTCTGGCTCGTCTTCCACTGGCTGCTGCCTCTCTTCCAAAGTCTATAATTAAAAATATATACTTTATGGTTTCATTTAAAACCCAAATTTGTTCATATTTAAATCTTCTTCAAACTCAATAATCGCTGTAATATAACAATAAGAAATAATGACAAAAGTACTTACATGGACTTCCACATCCATTCCAAAAGCTTGGCTCAATGCCTAAACATTGGTTTCCTCTGCAGAATCCTGGAAATATTCAACTGACCAGCCCTCTTCATCTTCATTTTCCAACTCCAACTCCATGTCGGAAATATCTCCTTCCAGCATCACGGTGATCTCCTCATGTGTCAAACCACGATGCTCCATCTATAAAAATGAATTAAATAAGTTACAGTCTACCGAAAAATAATAAAATAAATTAATATATCTTGAAAAAATCAAATAAAAACAAGTAAAACAATATTAAAGGCCAAAGAAAGACTTCTATGAAAAACATCCACGAACGACCAAAGTGCCAGCTCAGGAACATGAATGTTATTACTGAAAACCAAATGAAAAACCAATGTTTTTGAATGGAAATCATATTAAAATATCAGATTAGACATGTATGTACAATATAATATTTATTTTCAACAGAAATATGCGATATCTTACCTTTAAAATAATGTTGAAATCCGAGAAATGTCAAACCGTTAAAAGCTGCAAAACACGCGATTTTAATTCGAAATAACAGTAATATTATGTGTTTCGAGTACGACATTTGTTCTATTCCTTATAAGCAATATTTTCCTCAAGCGATATGCAAAATACGGGGCTATTTGGTTCGTAAAATCAAGAGAAATATTTTTTTTTCCTTCGTGTTCCTCCAGAAGAACTCTGGTAAGGAAAGGGTTAACTGTAGTCTAGTCCAACAAAAAGCAAAACGCAATGGACAGTGCTCTCCTTCGCATTGTGACACAATGTGCACGCTTTTTCACAAAAGTGGACGTGAACCAAATCAAAATTGGGTCGGGGTTATTTCGAGGGTAATAAGGCGAGTCTAGTTGTATTTAGTCAAATGGTTCTATACCTTTGAATTTCACCTACAAACTAAGGTTCATCGTCATCGCACATTTTTATTGATTACCAACTGCATCCTGCCACGCGTTGCTGTTGCTCAGTCATCTGTGCAGAAATAAACAATAGCGCGTGTTGCTTTTACGTCCAACAGATGGCGCTGTTTTTAAGAAAAGGCATGTTTGTCCAAGAAATGGCACTGTTATTTAAGAAAAAGTATGTTTTTACAACAGATGGCGCTGTTTTGTAAAAAAACATGTTTTTACCTGTCACAGGTGACATCTACATAATACAGATATATAAAACATGCGTATAAATGCAACTTTTTTTCGAAATTTCGGAGATTAAAGATTTCGGAGATTTAAGATTTCGAACAAACATTTTTATACTATAATTTTTTGGAAAGTTAAGGTGCTGCCACACACAAAGCTCACATCAACAGATAATATAAAGCACAATAGCGCTCGCCATACAATCCCATACAGACCCGACACACGTAAAAAGATAACGCGCTATAAGTGTGGTTCTGAACTTCGCTAACCGAATTTATTTTACGTAACCGCTCCCGACGCGATATTTGAAAAGTTATGCGTCCCCCTCTCCGCCGTAAAAAGGAGAGGGGGTCATTTTAATTTACGGAGCTACCAACTAAGTTCCGTGTTCCCTTTGACAGCCATGACATAAGCAGCCTAATAATGCATTTCTTATTTATTATGTTAGCTCATATCGTCATGTGTGCTAGTAAATTTAGAAACATAAAAAAAAACTTTATTTGGCAAACATACTTAACATATATTTAAAATATAAATATAATCAATATTTGAATTTGAAGTAAACAAATTTTCGCCCTTTCAAAATTAATCATATTTTTAATCTCAGTATGTTTATATGCTAATATCATTCGGTTTTTTGATAAAGTTGGACGGCTAGGACGAAAGTTGAGCTTATTTTACAATAATTTATTATAAGTCGCTTTCGTCGATCGGCCGCGGCGTGCGAACTGCGAATTTCCTGATTCGACGGAGAGGTTATGTCAGGTTATGTGAAAATGCGCTATTTACGCGCAGATTGTTTAAAATCTAAAAAGTTTATAAATAGCATGTATAATTAAATAGTTGGCGGCATCATCATCTGAGGATGAGCTGTTCAACAGATCCAGCAATAGGCGACAAGTATCATCCATTTCGAAAACGTGCTCAAGCTGTCAGTAAGTAAAGTTGTCACTTTGACAGATGAAATTATGTTCCTCGGCCGCTCTCGAATTCAACTGACCCCCTCTCCTACCATAGGAAGAAATATTTGATAGCGTCGTGTGTCGGTAGAAAAGATGATGCGCTGTACATTAACTTTTGATGTGAGCTTTGCGTGTGGCAGCAGCATTAGATGACATTTCGAATTTCCATAAAAGCTGTTATTTGGTTCCGTCGTGACAGTTGATGACGTCGTGATAGTGCGATATGACCAATAGATGGCAGGGCTGCTCGTCAAAGAAGTTCTCTTCCATAAATTTATGCAATGGTCGATAGATGGCAATGCTCTCTTAGCTGCGGTGAGTGGTTTATTTGTGACACTGCCTAAAAACCTCATTGCTAAAAACGCTAAAAACATTTTTACGAATCCTGTAAATCCTAAAAACGTAGCGTATCGCGCGTATTGATTGTTTTTCATAAAAGGAGGCTAATTAATTGAAGAAAACAAATAAATGTTATGAGGATTTACCTTACCCAATATTTATAGAATAAATATTACTTCTCACCTATTTGTATGGAGGCAGTGACTTGGAAACAAGATGTAAAACAACCACGGTTCTTCAACGGGATTTTTTGGGATCTTCACATAACATGCCAATGTTTTGTATCTTCACTACTGGTTTCAGATTAAAAAATGTTTTGTTTGAATGTAAAATTACATTCATACAGGTTTATTCATCCATGCATGGAATGAATGGCTGATAATATTAGTAGTTAATATTATTCGTAATTCTTGAAACTGTATTTTTGGTGTACTTACTTGTATTAATCATATTAATTGCTGTAAGCAGCAGCTTCATAATAATAGATTGGAGAATTAACTTGGCCTCGTAAATGATAATATTTTAATTCGTTATTTTAATCCTGTTGCCGGTTGGAAATTTTCCATGAACAACGGCGTTTTTTTTGTAGCTGAGATCTCCGTTGGAATCTTTCCTCCAGCACCGTGTGTCATTTATGAGAAATAGGTTTTTTTTTTTACTTTTTAACTCTACACTATGTCATCTCTGGGAATACTGCGTGGAGAATATTTTTGAGGAGAGGAAGGAGTGAACCCGGGTCTTGAAGTGTCTCATGTTGAAGGAGGGAGGAAACACAGAGGCCGGCAAATCTTTCCACAGCCGAGTTGTTAAAATCAAGCACGATTTGTAGAAGCGACCCGTTCTCATGTGACGAATGTCAACCATGTACATATGTTGGGCGCGCGTTTGGCGTGTTTCCCGAGTATGCACCGGTTCCGAAGGGATATATGACGCTACTTCCTCGGAGCATCTTCCATTATAATACCGGTAGAACAAGGACAGCATACCTACCTGACGCTCGTGCTCTAAAGTTTCCAATCCGCTGATAGGAGAATCTATCAAACGGACCGCCCGTTTCGAGGGTTTTTCAGGTATTTTGTGGCTCTAGACCAGAGGTGCAGAGGCGGATCTAGCGGTCAGCGTTTCAGCAAATGCTGACTGGGCCCTCCCCCTGCTGGGCCCGTATGAGCCCCCCTTAAAGTTCCATCTTTCCTCTATAGGCATGCGGAGCACGAGCATGGCCCTCGGCCTATGGGGGCCCCGGAACTGATGTCCATAGACAGACATCGGATTTGGCTCGGACCGCTCGGAGCCCTAACAATGTAACACTCGCAATATTTTACTAATATTTAGAGCACCCTTAAGATGATATTTTCAAGAAAACGGTGCTGTACAGTTACAAATCATCCAGTTATCATAAGTTATTAAGATACATACAATAAATTAATTACTTGAAAAATAACATGTGAATTGTTTTGTTATCACAGACTATACATATAAATAATTTATAACACGCACTTTACATATAAATAATACAATGATAATAAAGTCTATATTTGTATAAACTTTAGTTTAAAAAAAAACATTAACTTCACACAGTAGGCCCCGATTGGAAACAAGTTAGAGAATGTGTCATCTTTGGGGATGCGGTGAAAATGGTACACATTGAGGATACGGGACTAAGAGAAGAATCTATTAAATTTTCCATAGGGCCCCAGCCTTGGAGGGGGTGTCAAAATGATACACATTGAGAACACCGGACTTACAATCACATTTTTATATAAGCGGAAAATAATAATAATATAATAATAATTTTTATTCCAGGATGTGGGGAGGTTAGTGCAATCCCACACGTCCCATATATGTATACATATTTTTTGTACAGTAGGTATTTGAAATTGAAAAAAATATATGACAGAGAATAAATTAACAACAAAGTAATTAACAACTATGCAGGGCGTGGTCTTGAGTGAGCTTGGGCCCAGCGCTCACTCAGTAGTGGCGCTTGGTGCTGGTAGGCTGCGGTCACCAACGTATTGGCGGAGGCCATTAGCCGCATCCTGGCTCCAGTGACCCGGTGTCTCATCAGGCCGGCAAATCCATTCAGTCCTAGTTCCGTGAACATTGTCGATACGCTGCTGTATCTTCGGTATCCAAATATGATTCTACAGGCGTCATTATATTGAATTCGGAGTCGTTCCATCGAGCAAGTTCGGTAGTGACATCATGTCTCACACGTATACAGGCCAGTACAGAATGCGTTGAACAGTATTTTTTAACGGTATTGCTGCATTTGAAAAATCTGCGGGCAATCATGTTGGACACTATGCTTAGGCTTCTCCTTTGTCGTTCGATATCGCCATCGTCCGATAGGTCTTCATTAATAATGTGCCCCAAGTATTTCACGTTCGAACATGTATTTATTTTTGCCTCGTTAAGGTATACGGGGAGCATCTTACTTGTAGGTATCTTGACTTTTTCCGTGGTGGAACGCAATCAATTCCGTCTTCTTCGGGTTGTACATCATATTATGTTGTTTTCCATATTCTTCACAAATGTTTAGGAGTAATCTTAATCCCTTGATCGACGGAGCTAGGAGGATCATGTCGTCCGCGTAGCTTATATGATTCATACATATACTGTTAACACGACAGCCCGCTCTGATATCCAGGCGACTTGATAACTCGTCCATGTATACATTAAATAAATGTTGCTTGTGCAATATGGAGGACTAGTATTGAATTGAACTCGCGATGCCTGGGTGGGAATCCGAAGTATTTGTCCACTCGGCTACTAGCCGGTTAAGCTGATACGTTTTAACAGTACTAAAAGATTTCCATTTATAATTCTAAAGGTTTCCATCTTAATTTTGTTCTGAAAATGACTTTCCGAAAAACAAAAATCGAATGCAAAAAGCGTTTATCCTCCGACCTAGAATATTTTTGGTATGCTGTGATTTTCCCGTGTCCTTGTGAATGCAATAATTCATATTCTACTCCCTTCACCCGCACCACATAGGTACTCCAATCGAAAATACCATGTAATTTTTTTTTTGCCTTCGGCGCTTTTCCGAGTCAATGAATTACAACAATTTTTTTCACTCTCGTCGCCCACACCATATAGGTATCTCAATTAGGGATACCATGTAAAAAATTTCGCCCGCGGCGCTTTTCCGTGTCTTCGTGAGAGTTATAACTAATTTTTAACTCTCTTCATCCACTCCATATAGGTACCCCAGATAAGGATACCATATACAAAATTTTTCTTGCATTGAAAGGTATAAAAAATTGTCCACTTACTGTGCATCACGCACCGCGCACAAAAAAAGGAAAATCAACCAATGGATAATATGCTCTAAAATACCCAATATCGATGCATTACACAACAAAAGTTTTTGGTCATACATATCCTCATTAAAGTCGTCCGACGGATATCCTGCTGCTATGTCCTTTGACGGACGTGAATCTAATAATGCCCAGGAAATCTGTAATATGTTCTCTGAATTCTTCAAGTCAACATTTGAACCCTCCTCCGTCAATGACACAATAGACATTGATCAACTTGAATCAGTTCACGACTCAGGACTTGCGCATATTCACACGATTAAACTAACGAAACAAGAAGTGAAATCAAGTTTAAAGTCGCTAGACATAAACAAAGGTGCGGGTCACGATGGAATTCCGGCGTTTTTCCTTAGATCTGCTGCGTCGTCACTGTGTGTGCCGCTTACCATAATATTCAATAAATTTCTGAGTGATGGGGTTTTCCCTGGCAGGTGGAAGCTGGCCTACATCATACCGGTCCACAAGGGTGATTCGCGTCAACGAGTGGAAAACTACAGGCCAATATCCATTCTCTCGGCGATCCCTAAACTGTTGGAAAGACTTGTCCATACTAATATATATCCCCTGCTTGCTTCCAAAATTACAGACCAACAACACGGGTTTGTCAAAGGCAAATCTACCGTGAGTAATTTACTTATTTACTCTAATTTTTTGTTTACTAGCATGGATCGAGGCCATCAGGTAGATGCAATTTACTGCGATTTCAAAAAGGCTTTTGACAAGGTTGATCACCTTATTCTTATTAAAAAAATTATGTATAACGGAATTAGGGGAAACTTATTACGTTGGTTCATCTCATACTTAACAAAAATCCTATCAGATGTACTGCTGACTGTCAAAAAATGCAAGAGGACCTAAACCGTCTTAATATTTACTGTACACAGCATAACCTTAAAATTAATGTTAAAAAGTGTTTCGTTGTGAATTTCACACGAAATAAAAATATCATTATCAATGAATATAATCTGAACGGCTCAATATTAATCAACAAAAAAGAAATCAAAGATTTGGGAGTGACATTGGACTCTAAGCTAATTTTTGATATTCAAATAGACTTAGTGACATCAAAAGCCTCTAAAATGTTAGGATTCATTCTTAGGACATGTAAAAAATTCAATAACCTTAGAACAATGAAAATCCTATATTTTGCTTATGTCCGCAGCTTACTAGAATATGCGTCACAAGTTTGGAACCCGCAATACATATCGTATGTGGAAATTCTAGAACGTATTCAAAATCGTTTTCTACGATACTTGGATTTCCGCAGCTACCGCCCACATCTAAGTCACCAAGATTCAGCAGCGTACTTCAATATACCATCATTAGAAGTTCGAAGAAGCTCGGCCGATGTACTTTTTCTTCAAAAAATAGCCAGGTCCGTTGTTGATTGCCCAGAACTCCTAGAACGAATTCAGATACGAGTTCCTAACAGACGAACCAGATCAAACATGATTTTTAGCCTCCCCCAATGCAACACTAATTCTAAGCAGAATTCTTTCATCTATCGTGCGTCCAACACTTTTAACACACACTATTCACAATTTGACATATTTAACTCTGCACCACACTCCTTAAAATCCCACAGACACTCTCTCGATACATTACAACAACAATAACTACAGATACCATCTAATACAACCACCACTTTATTAACTTCCTTTATACATACCTCAACCTAACCGATCCCTCCTCATCCTACCCCCTCCCTATTCCCCCCTAAATAACTTGTTTCTTGAAATGTAATTTTCATTAGTAAATATCTCGGAATCACACTCAGATACACTTGTATATAATACCTATGTGGAAACCTGTAAATGGTTTATTTACTGAAACTAAATTATTATTATGCTGTTATTGATGTAAACTGTTGGTATCCCAAATAAAATAAAATAAAATAAAATAAAATGACAGCAAGCTGTATCGTTACGAGGACATACTTCCGTATGGGAACCAGTTACTTCTGGCGTACCACAGGGATCAATCCTAGGACCGCTTTTATTTATACTTTTTATTAATACAGTTTCTGAATGTTTCATGCATTGTTTATTTCTCTTGTACGCCGATGACATAAAAATATTAGCTATTGTTAGGAATTTAAATGATTGTCTGCTCATCCAACGAGACTTAGTAAGGTTTTGGTTTTTAAGGTTTTGCAATGAAAACAAAATTTACCTAAGTTACAATAAATGTAAACAAATAAGCTTCACTAAAAATCATAACGCTATTATACACAATTATTATATAGGCAACTATTCACTAGATCGTGTATACTGTATAAGGGATCTTGGCGTACTTTTTGATTCCAAACTTCATTTCGATGCGCACATTAAAAACATTGTGAATAAAGCTTTTTTTTTGTATTAGGCAATTCACCCTAAAAAGAGTGCTATGTGCCGTTAAATTTAGGGGAGATGGTTATAATTTTATGGGAAATCTATACGGGAATAGGAAATCTCAAATATTGAAGTCATTCAAGTCTATGAACTTGTATAGAACTGAGAAAATGCGAGAATTGTTGAGAGAAAGTAAATAAGGAATACTAAGGGGAGATTGGTGGGTGATTTTTATAAGTAAACGATAAATGCCTTTGAAAGATGAATGATTTTTACAATTAAAGAAAACATGATCAAGAGTCTCATTTTCCATGCCGCACTGGCAGAGTGGACTATCTAGGACCCGGATTTTAAACAAATGGGATGCAATGGAGCAATGACCAATTCTCATTCTTGAGATACAGGAAATAAATCTTTTGGATTTTTTCTTGCCGTGGAACCAAGGTTTACTTGGTATATGATTTTGTATTCCAGCATAAAAAGCACCAGTTCGGGTTTTCGTATTAGTCCAATTTTCTTCCCAGGAGCGAATCATGTTGGATTTAAGAATTGGGATGACGTCAGAGATAGGAATACTAAAATCTAAAGGATTAGAGCCAGAAATTGTTCCAAGTTTAGCTAGAGAATCGGCTTTCTCGTTACCCTGTGAATAAAGCTTACTGCATGCTAGGCTTTGTTATCAGAAACAGCCGCGTATTTCGAAAGTCTGAAACCTACCTTCTGCTTTACTATACGCTGGTCCGTTCTCAACTTGAATACTGCACCTCCATATGGACTCCACTTTACGATATCTATAAAGAAAATATTGAGTGTATCCATGTGCCAGACGTAATTGTGTTACACATAAGACTGTAAGGGGCCGGTGATCCCAATCTGTGGAGGCGGAAGGCGTCGTCCTTCAGTGGCGTGGAGGGGTAGAACGGGGCCGTCTCTGAAGCCGCTGTAGAGCTGGTCCGATTACTTGTCGCTTGTTCTTGATGCTGATTCCGGGTCTGGTCCAAAGGGGTAGGCAGTCCGTGGTCCAGGGTGAGGCGGGGGTCAGAGTGAAAGAAGGCGAGCAGAGTCAGAAGTCGGAGCGAGGTAGAGGGCAGAGCAGAGAGAGAGGTGTTGAGCTGGCGAGTGTTGCTGGAGATCTGACGTTTGAGGGGGCCTGTTGCCCGTTTTATAGGCCGCCAGCGGGCGCGCGACGCGCACACGGGCTCACTTTCTCTTTGATTCCTGGAATCCGTGAGCCGTGTTTGCGACGCTATCGCGGCGCCCCGCCGGGCCGTCTACCGCCGCTCGGCCGGTAGTTTCGGGCCGTGGTCGAACGTGACCACGGCCTTCCTTTGTTTGGGCACGATCCTCAGAACCGTGCCCGTGGGACGTAATGACGGCGTACCACCGGTCATTTGTGACGCTATGACGGCGCATGGCGCACGGCACGGCTTCCCACTATGTTTTGGCACGGTTCTAACAATCGTGCCCGAATTAAAATATGATAATGATTTTACCAGCTCTCACAATACTTCTCTGCCCGTATACCTCTAGCCAAGCTCCGACGTTTCGTTTATTTTTATTTCTTCTAAATTCGCCGGCAGGACGTACGTGTTTTTCGCCGCGCGCCGTAATTTTAATTTATTAAATAATTTGCAAGTTTACAAGTTTATCCTAATGGATATCAACGAGGAAACGAATGCGCTTCGTTTGCTAACGATGGCCATCGAAGTTCTCTCGGTTAAAGTGGACAATTTAACTAGTGAGTTGAATATTGTAAAAAATATTCTAATAACGTCACCAGTAATTGTCGGTAGTTTGTACAATAGTGAAACTAGATTCCCGTTCTCGCTACAGGCGACACACTCGGCCCGCCTGCGCCCTTCGTCACCGCCACCTCACCGCCCCCGCTCGCTACTACCGCAGACAATACAACTGCAACTGCCGGGGCCGGTCCCTCCGTTCCATTCTCCCCGCACGTCGCCCCGTCTACTAAGCCGACTCGTACCTCAGATGACGCTACAAGTTTGGCCGTCGGAAAAATAATAACCCGCTCGCAGGCTGCAAAAGCCTCCCAAAGAGGGAAAAAAACGAGTAACGCTTCAGACAAGGGACAATCTTCTTCCGCTTATGCTTCATCCCGAAGTACTCCTGATGTGACACCCGTTGCGTCTACCTCCACAGCGCCTACCTCCACGCCATCTGATAGTGATGCGCTGCCCCCGGCCGGCGGAACTGATGTGGATACACCGCCCCCGCCCGATGGAGCTAAAGCAGATGCACCGCCCTTACGTCAAACTCCAGGAAGTCAACCCTGGACTTTGATTAATCGTAATCGTAAACGGCGTCCCATCACCGTACGAGGTAGTCAAAAGGACCAGGAGGAAGTGAAATACTTCCATCTTTACCCCTTGCATCCAGAGACTACAGTAGATGACTTAACATCGCACCTCAAAACAATAAGTAAATCTATCAGTATCTCCTCATTTAAGATAACAAAAATCAAAACAAAAATCAAAAATCAATCCAGTCCCATCTGAATTATTTAATAGAAATATGGGGAAACACATACATTACATACCTAAATGATTTACAAACAATACAGAACAAAGTTATTAAAAAACTCTTCAATTATAACCCGGACACTCCCACAAAAAGACTGTATCAGGAAATGAAACTCTTGAAAATAAGAAAATTGTACGAATAAAACATATGCCTCCTAATCTACAAAATCCAAAATGGACTTATACACACAAATACAACATTTAAACAAACGTCACAAGTACACGAACATTATACTAGGCAACATAACAAATTGTACACACATACTGTAAGAACTGAAAGTGGCAAAAGAGGCATTGGCCACGAGGGTGTACATATATACAATCTCCTTCCAGATAAACTTAAAACTGAGAGTATAAATGTGTTTAAAAAAAAACTTTTTAATCTTAAGTTATTAGAACAATAATTAGAAAACTATTTATTTAATGTTATATATTTAAGTTAAGAAAGCGAAATGTAAATTTCTTTTAACTTAATAAATAAAAAAAAAAAACAGGTAGCCGATAAAAAAAAAAAAAAAACGAGGGGAGAATATGCATCATTTAAAATCGGTGTACCCGGGTCAGCGGTGGCAGAATTACTGCAATCTAAGCATTGGCCTAAGCATTCGTTCTTAAAAGAATGGGTCAATAAAGTAATTACACCACGGCTACCAAATATTAAACCTAGTTGACAGTACAATAGTTTTCATTTTTTTTACCAAAACGTTAGGGGACTGAAAACTAAATGTTCTCTATTTTATTCTAACGTTTTGGTAAACAATTACGATGTAATAGGGCTCACTGAGACTTGGCTGAACTCCAGTGTGTGCAACCAGGAGTTATTCGATGACAGTTTTCAAGTGTACAGAAAAGACAGAGATAGTGGTAGTGGCCACAGACAAGGCGGAGGCTGCCTTTTGGCTGTCAAAACTAAGTTTAAGGCCGAACACATGCCTGATCTGGAAGCTGACATCGAAGACTTGTGGATAAAAATTACAATCGATTTCTTTGTTACTTTTATATGTGTAATATATTTTCCACCGGCATCAACTCTGAAAACATATCAACTATTCTTCGATAAGTTTCACGGAAACGTGGATCTTCTCGGAGGAAGGAATATTATTGTTTTGGGAGATTTCAACATCCATTCAGCGCGTAGCGGCAAGGATGTTGAAAATGACCTCAATTTTTTATGTGAAGTGTTTGGGCTCACCCAGAATAATGGTATTCCCAATTCTGAATTGAGGATGTTGGATCTCGTTTTGTGTAACATTGAATTAAATGTCATACATAGCGATTCTCCCCTCGTATATGAGGACAAATATCACCCCGCATTAGAGTTCCGGTATTCTTGTAAAAAGCCTCCGAAGACTACCAAATTACCTAAAACTACAGACGGCACTTTGCGGGGATGGATTTTTAGTAGGGGTGATTTTGTCAAACTTTATCAGATGATGAGCCAATTGGATTGGCAGGAACTTTCTAAATTTGATACCGTTAATGAGGCGCTACACCATTTTTATTCATGTATATATAATGTATTTGACGCTTGTTTCCCTAGGAAACCTCCCAACAGAGGTGGACGTAGATATCCGAAGTGGTTCACTAGAGATACCATCAGGAGCATTGAGAAAAAACATGCTCACCATAAAAAATGGAAAGCTACTGGTGACCAAAATGAGTATAAAATGTTCAGTAATCTCAGAACAGTTGTTAGAAGAAATGTTCATATAGCATTCCGAACGTATGTCGACTCAATAGAGAGTGATATCAAGCATGATCCCAAGGCATTTTGGGACTACGTAAAATCACTGCGCAAGGATAGTGGTATAACAGACATCATGATGCATGGTGATCGGGAAGTTAGAGGAGCGGATGTAGCCAATGCATTTGCAACTCATTTCCAATCAGTGTACAGTAATGAGCCTCCATTACTAAATCCCATTTCTGCTTCCAAGATGAATGTGAAGGGAGCCCAAAACATTGATATAAGTCATATAGACGAATCAGATGTTAAATCTTCAATTAATAACATGAAACATACACATTCACTTGGGCCAGACTTTCTTCCAGTATTTTTTTTAAAAGGATGCGTTGAATTTTTAAAAATGCCACTAAGTTTTATATTCAACCTATCTTTAGATACTGGTATATTTCCTGATTCCTGGAAAGTCTCAAAAATTTGTCCCATTTTCAAAAGTGGATCAAAGACATCTGTCGAAAATTTCAGGCCAGTGGCAATACTTTCCGCCCCGGCTAAGTTATTCGAATCGATAATTCATAAACATGTGCTGTTTCAAGTAGAGCCTTTCTTAATATCGGAACAGCATGGGTTTAGAAAAGGTCGATCAACAGATACTAACCTACTGGTACTCACAGATTATATTTCCAAATCTTTAGATAAGGGCTACCAAGTAGATTGCTCATATAATGATTTCTCGAAGGCATTTGATACCGTAAACCATGACATATTATTAAATAAATTGTCAACTATAGGTTTTTCTTTACGGTTTCTCATATTCTTTGCAAGCTATTTTACTGGAAGAAAGCAATTTGTATCTCATGGAATATTCTTGTCAAAATTATTCCTTGTGCTGTCAGGCGTTCCACAGGGCTCTAATTTAGGACCGCTCCTCTTTCTGATTTTTATTAACGATATTACAGAAAATATTCTGCATTCCAGGTCACTTCTTTTTGCTGATGACCTAAAACTATTCTTGGAAATTAAAACTTTAGAAGACTGCATTCGACTCCAATCGGACATTAATAGAATTGTTGACTGGAGTAAACGGAATCGGATCGAATTCAATGTTTCTAAATGTTTCTTTCTTTCACACGGGCACGTCATACTTGGTTTTACCGGTATACCATGAATGCCCGAAGTGTAAAACGTGTCTCCACTATGAAAGATCTTGGCATCATGTTTGATAGTAGGCTGACATTTCATACTCATATCGAAATGACGTGTAGTGCTTCACTGAAAATGCTGGGCTTCGTCCTACGCACTGCGATGAATTTTAGAGACACCTGGGTTCTCCAAGTGCTATACATTGCGTTGGTTAGGAGTAGGCTTGAGAGTGGGTCGGTGGTTTGGAGCCCACATCAGGTGAAGTATTCCCTTATGTTGGAGAGAGTACAGAAGAAATTTCTGAGATTCCTCTACCTGAGGAAGTATGGCTACTACCCGTGGCTCTATCCTACTGACTTTCTCTTGGGCATGCTCGGTATGAACCATCTACGGGTCAGAAGAGATGTGCATATTGTATCACACTTCTTCAAACTGATTCGTGGATGGTTTGAAAATCCGACTATCATGGAGAGTATTAGTCTCTATGTTCCTGATGGTTATCTCCGTCACCGACAGCATAGACTGTTTTATCTCCCGGCCTGCAGGACCAACTTGCCAATGGTCATGCCGGTGGGGAGAGCAGTCTTGCTGTTGAACAGAATTAATTCGGATATCGACATATTTAGCATCGGTGAAGCTGCCTTTAAAAGGCAAGCTCTATTGATGCTGGTATAGTTTATACACCGCTAACTATTATGTAATACCATTTTACAAATGTACTTAAAAACGAAATAAAATGTAATTTTGTAATGTTTTTAAAGGAATAAACAAATTGAATTGAATTGAATTGAATTGCTTTTACATTTACATTCTTACATAATTTTACATACAATTTAACATTTCGGCAGTATATTTAACATTAATTTTTATTTATATTTTTTACTTTAGATTTTATTTTAGATCATTTTAACGTGGGTGACTGCGGCCGAGCCCGGAGCAGTACGTCCGTTATAATCCAGAAGAAATTTCTGCGTCACCTCAACCACAGAATGAGCGCACCTAAACGGGGATACACAAATATGCTCTCGAAATATAACGTCTCCACTCTTACTAACCGGCGAACTTACCTTGACCTAATGACCTTGTACAAAATCTGTAACAACTTTATCGACTGTCCTGGCTTACTCAATCTAATAAACTTTAAAATACCACTCAGAACGACGAGGTTTAACGACTTATTCCATATTAGCCGGACGCGCACAAATGCTGGTGTCAGAGATCCAATCAGAAGAATGTGCGAATTGTATAATAAAAACCTAAACCTGAAGGATTCCGACATATTTTTTGATACATATAGTACTTTTGGTAGGAAATTGAAGTCTGTTTTACTATAAAAAAAGAAAATGTGTACTTACTTCATTCACTATACTATTTAAGTACTTTTTTATGATCTATCTCTAAACTTGTATAAAAAATATTTGTACACTTTTATTTGATACTGAGCATTTTTTTTTTATTTTTTTTTTATATTAACTCCACACAGGAGGCCCTGAAGAAAATAATTTCCCTCAGGGCCTATGTCATCTTTGGGGATGCTGTGTGGAGGGTCTTTTTGTGGAGAGGAAGGAGTGAACATGGGTCTTGAAGAGTCCCATGTTGTAGGAGGGAGGAAACACAGAGGCCGGCAGTTCGTTCCACAGCCGAGCTGTTGAACTTAAGAACGAATCGTAGAAGCGACCCGTTCTCATGTGACAAATGTCAACCGTGTACAAATGTTGGGCGCGCGTTTGGCGTGTATCCCGACTATGCACCGGTGCCGAAGGGATCAATGACGCTAGTTCCTCAGAGCATCTTCCATTGTAATACCGATAGAACAAGGACAGCATGCCTACCTGACGCCTGTGCTCTAAAGATTGCAGTCCGCTCGTTAAGATTGGGGAATCTATCAAACGGACCGCCCGTTTTTGCACAGAGTCAAGGGTTTATCATTATCATTATCTATATACAAAATAATTTTACCTTATTTACATGTAAAAAATATTTAAAATTGTTATCTACATTGTGACGGCCGGCGTGGTCTAGTGGTATACGCTTTTGACTACAGATCCGAAGGTCGCGGGTTCGAACCCGGCGTGCGCAAATAAATTTTATTTGATTAATTTGTGTTATTTCACAATTAATTAATTTAAAATAATATATAGTATATTTGCGGCACGTTCCAGAGTGGAAGATACTCTCAGTATCGCCCTGGTGTAAGACCACCATTCAGAATTGAAACGTTGCTTGAAATGGCTTTAGCCGTGTTTGGTGACCAGATCTGAATAGCCAGGTACTTCCCCACCTTCCTCTTCCCCATCTCCCTCCCCTCCCAATACCCTCAGCATCACAACATATCCCAATTGGGGATGCCATAGTCTCACTGGCTCCAGACGGGAGCAGTTGGGACTCTTGTGCGGTATTAGTGTAAAAAAAAAAAAAAAAAAAGTCAATCAGTGAGAAATAGTTAGGATGCAGGCGAATTCTCAAGTTACTGTTTTACAAAATTATCTTTTAATTACTGTCTGTATCTGTGTTTTCTCCTTAAATAAATAAATAAGAAAAAAAAATGCGTGACGACTACACGCTTAAAGTCAACAGTAAGCACTAGATAATTCTTGTAACTTTTGATTTAAAAAAAACTGTTCTGTTCAAAGGTTTTGTTGTTATCCCCCCCTCCCCCAAGGGCCCATTGGATGCGTTTGCTGCCTTTTGAGTCTTAGATCCGCCCCTGCAGACGTGATTGCCAAATTCGCATGGGTCAGCAGTTGTGTAGTATCTGCGGGCCCTGTACAGTACACCCAGCCTCTGAGGCTAACTCGACTCTGGCTTCAATGGAGCCTATAGATCGGATTGAAGGATGTTACAACGGATCTATCAGCGGTACGCATTAAAGTTTTCCGCTTCAGAGAGGAGGCTAAGTCATATTGGCGTGCGGATATTTGAAGGGGGCAAGGGTCCCAAAAAATAAAACTAATCGCTCTGATGAGACCATAAATTCAGCTGGCACCAGCATCTGATGCGTTCAAGTGGCCAAATGGTCAGAGTCGCGGAAACTAAACATTATTTAGGGTCATGATTTGGGCTTAATTCTAAGCATTAAATCAGCCCCGAAAGACTGACATTTGTTTTATGGAAAAATGGAGGGTGATTTAAGTGTATTTTACGTACGGTCGCTGAACAGAAAATCCATAGAAGTGTGATATATATAGGAATTCTTATGGAATGAAATCTCGTGTCATCAATTTACATAAAAACCTTCTTGTCGCCTAGACTTAAGAAAGGCAAATGAAATCATTAATTTATCTATTCAAGAAAGAATTTTCGTTTTTGAATATGTTTCACCCGCAGTAACAAGCACACCACATTTCGAATTATCTCTTCGTATTTTAATTCATTTTCGGATTATTGTATAAAATACAATGATAAAAATCAACTATTACATTATTATTGTTTTTTGTAACAGATTTTCGTCGTTGCGCCAACGTTATGTTATGCATTTTATTAGTGACATTTTAAAAATCACTGGAGTTCATAAAAAAATTTACGTAACTCTTGCAATTTGAAAAATTTAAATATACATATTTTTCCAGTAAAAAGGAAAATTATATTAGTACACATACATGCCTACCAAATACACGTAAAATATTCTTTCAATATCGCAATTTTTTTATATAATTTTTTCACAAAATTTTTTTGGACTCGATGTTACTTAAAAGAAGATATTTTGCCGGCGCAACATTCATTTTCCTTCAGAATATCACTGGCAACCTCCCCCCAGGTCCTGGGAAAAATGATCAAAAAAACTTTTTTTTAAAAAATAAATAATAATAATGATTGGATTTTTTATATAGCGCAGTTTTCGTGAGAAAATCACCTCAAGGGCGCCAAAACTATCGCTGGTAACCCACCTCTCCCCCCAGGGAGATTCTAAAATTTTCGAAAGAACTGGTTTCCGGTAGATATATTTCTCTTTCGCATTGTTAGTGTATAATTTGTCATTGGTAGTGTATGCATAATATAAGTAGGTACGCGCATAATAATCTATTCCGAATCTCTTATTGCTCTAAATCCGAATAACTAACTTTACCCTGGATACTCGATTTGCAATACTATTACAGAAAGGTCTGGTTCCAGCTTCATACTCTGGCGAAAAACTATTTCAGCTCAATATGTTGTGAGCTTGCGGGAGTTTCATATTTGAATGTTTTATTGAAAACTTGTTGTTCTTCGGTGGTACACATACGATTTTGGCATGAAAATGAATGTATGCGTGTTTGCATGTATGTTTCATTATTACACCTTATCTCAGCACCGGAATGAGATACGGGGTTGTCTTAAATACAATGTGGTGTACTTCAACTTGACCTCCGAGGTCACTAGAGGCTGAAATGGATTAAATTCATATTAAAAAAATATCGGAATTAAACGTACCGAGAACGAAAATGGAACACTAGTTTCATTCGGCTTCAGTTCGCACACCTTCAAAGATCATGTATGTCAGTCGTAATAACAATTACACAGTAACTTGTTTAAAGATAAAACGATTTTTCACTTACATTTTTTTAACAGTTTTAAATAATGGTCAGAGATTTCTACCTTAGAGGGCAATGAATTTTGAAAATGAGTTCCAAACATACAACAACACGGCTTGGCGGTGCTCTGGGAATCACAGTTAGGTTAAAAACACGGAGAAACGAGGAAATATTCAGGAAAACAATGATACTTTCTTATACACTACGCGATTATAATATGTTGTATCTTTCGAAACCTGTCAGATGATGTTTATCAATCCGGAACGCAGTTCCGGTTAGCTTCAATTGCTTCTGAACCACTGTCATCTAGCCGAACAGGTAGTTTCCACCCTTAGATTTGAGTGAGTGAAGGCATACCTACTGTACCTGAATACCCAGTGGCAGTAGAGGGAGGGTAGAGGCACTCAGTATCCAAACCACGCCACTTGTTCCACTCGAGTGCGAAGATCGAGCACCGAGAACGCCGACTATGTGGACTTGGCATGCAGCCGTGTGGTTCCCGTCTCCATGGCAACGCGGGTGTCTTCAAAGCAGTAATTAAGGTTGGGTCCTCCCGACGCGCCTGACGCCCAAGCCAGGAAAGCTAAGACGCTGTTCCGAGCAGATTAAGGGTATTAAACCCGGCCGAGATTTCAGGTGCCTGGGATAACGTGGATCAGATGTCTGCAGGATAACACATGTTAAACAAGAGCACCCACATCTACATACCTTTATTATTAATATAAGCGTATTCATAATTAATTATATTCAGCAGGCAACCGTAGGCATTCAAACTAATGGCAGGTTAATTAATTACTTTCAGTCAAAATTTGTGAGTTGGGTCTCGGAAAACCAAATGCACTAGAAGACTTGACTTTCATTATCGTATTACCTACAATATGTAACGTTGTCGAAGACATATTTTAATATTTCCGCAGCAGTAGCAAAATTATTATTAAAAATATGTAAAAATTTTCGTGGTGCGATTTCATTATTATCACTTATTATGATTAAGCAACTTTATAATTTTGTTTCATTATTATATATCGGTTTCACCTATATCTGAAATCATTTTTTTCCGATGTAGGTTGACAGCCGCAAAAAGATGTGGCCACTGGTGCTTATGAAAATCGACCGGCAAAAATTGCCCAGGTATCGAAATACGCGTGTCCACGAGTTCAGGCGCCGAAATACCGCGTGTCCACGAACTCAGGCGTGAAATACGCGTGCCCGCGAGCTCAGGGGCCGAAATACCGCGTGTCCATGAGCTCGGGCGTGAAATACGCGTGCCCGCGAGCTCAGGGGCCGAAATACCGCGTGTCCACGAGCTCAGGCGTGAAATACGCGTGCCCGCGAGCTCAGGCGCCGAAATACCGCGTATCCACGAGCTCAGGCGTGAAATACGCGTGCCCGCGAGCTCTGTAAAACAATTAAGTAAATTTTCTTCAGAATAAAATCAGAAGCATTAGTGATAAAATACAAATATTAATTAAATGAAGATATATTTTATAGAAATCAAAATGAACTATAAAACTGCTTCCCCTATTTCCGCTTGAAAATCATATATATCAATCAATAATACTATTATATAATATGCTTTATCCCCCATAAACATTATTTTTTTCCTTCTAAATAGAAAAAATACGTAGATAATATATGTCGATTTATTTCGTAACCATTTTAACTATTTAAATAAAATCTTTAGTTCGAACTAAAATGTTCAATATTTCACAAAAATATTCATGTAGATAACACATATATTGTTAAACTGTTATTTTTTCCAAATGTACACTCCTCTTCCATCCACAAGTAAATGCTTCAAATGTAGAAGTATAAATCATAAGATACAAAATCACCCATCGTAAAACCTTAATTATTATATGTACAAAAGTTTTATTAATACATAAAGTATTTCCCTGTGCTGCATGTGAATTCTCGCCAACTCGATGTTCTAGTCCTAAAGTTTAGCCACCAAATTTGTTGATACAATTAACACGCACCTAACATAAAATAAGTACCCGCTGTAGCATTAAAAAATACCGCATTTTTTCGCGATAAGCCAAAATACAATAAAAAACATTGTTTATTCTAGATGTAGAGGGCGTGGGAAAAATAATCTAACTATAAACAAACGACATAGGAAAAAAAATTGTGAACGCAAACGTTGATTTTCATTTTCGATATGGCATTGCTTCCGATCTGACTTCAAATACTTGTTAAGGTTTCCATTTATGAAAGCGTGTTTAAAGCACATACGAGTACCTACATTACTATTTTAAATGACATTGTTTCCAATCTGACTTCGAATACTCGTTAAAAATATATTTTTATTTATTATTTATTTATCAATATAAAGTTTTTTTACATACATTTTTCGACAACTGCCTCACTAGGGTACACCTGTGTCGAGACAAACGTATTCAGGTACTTAAATGAATAGATGTTTCCGTTTATGAAAGTACATACCTACATTAAGCACCCTTAAGGTGATTTTCTAACGAAAATGGCGCTATAGAAATGATCCAATCATAATAATAATAATAATTTTGTTTGCTTCGTTTTATTTTCAACATTTTTCAATGGAAAATTGTTAAAATAACATCCCGTTGATAGGAAGTAGGCTTTATTTTTTCGGAGATTATAAACAGTGCTATTTATAAAATATCTGACCAAATTAATTAATTATCAGTTTAATAGTTAGAGCTGATTTTCTCTCCTGAAATGTGTACCTAACCTAATTCCACCATGGTATACGGAATTCTATTATGTGTAATATATATATATATATATATTCCCAGGCTTTTTTTTACTTCCTCGACTGACTGTTTAGCGTCATATAAACAATACCAACGCCAGGTAAGTTTTTAGATTTTCACGGCCAAAAGCATTTTTGTTGTTTGTTTTTGGGGTGTTATGCCGTGTTGCGCTAACTCCTTCTTTAGCCGACGTTTCGGACATCGTTGCAGTGTCCATCATCAGGGCAGATCAACGATGTCCGAAACGTCGGCTAAAGAAGGAGTTAGCGCAACACGGCATAACACCCCCAAAACAAACAACAAAAATACCAACGCCATGTTTAAATTTTTAGGTCAAGGGTAGTGAGGGTGTTTTGAAATCGCGTAACATATTTTTCCGCGGTCCGGGCCTTGAAAGCGCCTGCATTTTCTTGCTTGCAGTTGGGAGTAACGTCATCGTGTCGCCTCTATTTTGGGGCAAAAACAAGTGCTGTTACCACCGTCTATACTTCATAGAAATGGTTTCGTTTTCTTTATAGTTTTTCGTTTTTATTGTTAATTATTATAACTACAATTCGAAAATTCGCGGTTCGGATGTTTTTTTTAGGTAGAAAACGAGTGTGAATTTTTTAACGGTTTGTGTAATAAGTTCAACGTAATATATATATATATAGAATAATAATTACAGAATAATTATTATTAATAATTATTACAGAATATGTAATAATTACAATAACATATTATTCAATATCGACATCTTCAATTGCGAATTTACTAAATATAAAATGACCTTAAAAGAGTATTTCACTGATGTTTCTTGAATTGATGTTTCTGATGTTTATGTTTCTAGTATTTATATATTTATAATCCTGTTATGGTATGATTTATATGCACAACATTGTCTTCTTATGGTTATGGTTATGATATGATTTATATGCACAATATTGTTTGTATTCTTATGGTTACCAATGTATCGATAATCTTTTATTTTATATAAATTTTAGTTTTTTTTTTTTTTTTTTTTTTTTTTTTTTTTTTTTTTTTTTTCCCCTTTATTTTTGTTGTATTATTTTGTTCTATTATTTTATACAATTCTTTTATTTTATATAATTATAACTTCACATTTCTCATATATTTAATTATTTCTTCTAATGCTGTCTTACGTAAAGTCACAAGGAGGAAATCCGTAATTGGTTTTATTTTGGCTATTTTACTTATGTACAATCTGTAAAAATGTAAACTGTTGATTTCCCAAAAATGAATAAATAAATAAATAAATAAATAATATTTCAGTTATCTTTGCATAATTTAAAATTCTATATTTTTTATAACATTGTGCGTGGCAGTACCGATGAACAGTGACTAGGCCGCATCTGCACTAATTTATTATATGTATTTGAATTATACTTTGCTTGGCCTCTGGGTTTCCTCCCTCCTACAACCTGGTTCTCTTCAAGACCCATGTTCCTCACAGCATCTCCAGATATGACATACATGACAATCTACTTCCCGATATCATATCGAGCTGAAACTCTGAGTCCATCTGGACTCTTTGTCGTTGACAATGCATTCTATTTGGTGGAAATCGCTAGCACACACGCGGGACATATACTAGTTCAGTCAGTATAGATAAAGGGCTTAGCCTTGCAAAAGGTGTTTGGTTTTAGATTGTTAAAGTTGGTACCCTGAAAAAAACATAAAATCAAAATATCTTTTAGACCTCCTTTTGCAAGGCAAAAACCTCTACTGGCTGGACTATACGCATTTCTCTGACATTGAATGATATCACAGATTACAGCCGTTAATATTCGAAATAAATGTTGGTCCTACCCAATCGGGATTTGGCGCAGTTGTTAGTTCGGTTAAATTCAGTCCCAGGGAAAGACGGTTCAATCCTCAGTCAAAGCAAAAAGTTTGTTTTTAAGTTTTAAAAGCCATTTAAAAGTTCACAGCAGTATAAAAGAGCCGGTCCCTGGAGAGGATGGTTCAGTCAAACCAAAAAAATACCTTTGAAAAATTTTTTTTTTTTGACGTGTTAATTTTTTTCTGATTCCGATTCTCACTCGCCGGTTCAGGGTTGGTATAATTAAACCGTCAGTATGCCCGGTTTTAGATCAGTTTAACTGCACCTACGTCGTGGTAATAAGTCAAGTTCTTCACTATTCCGACCTTACACACTTCCTAATATTTACACCGCGATTATAAGTACCCACTGGAGTAATTGTGGGAACATGTTTCCCAGTTTTCAGAACACTAACTATTTGTTTACCAATGGTAGCTTGAATTCCATTGTTTTGTAACTTATGTACTAATTAATTTTCCTTAGTTATTTCATGTCAGTTTTCATCGTTCTCGTAAATAAATTACCTGAATGTTGTGTGTAAGGTACATACTTTTTATTAGACGTGTTTATTCCATAAATTCTGTTTTACTATAACTAGTTAGGTATTAGTTATCTCAGTTGAAAAAATGGAAAGAAAAGCGAAGATAATTTTATTCCGACTAGCAATAAGATTTACATTACGAAAGTTATATTATTTTTTTCTTATCGTTCGAGTTGAGATCAGATGTTGAATTTTGCTCAGATATGTAGGTACTTACACAAATATCTCTGGATTATAAATATTCTTATTCATTTTATTTTGCAATGCTTTGAAAATTTTCATGCTCCATAATTTTGGAGTGCAAGTATAGAAATACACATTTTATAATATTGTATCTGAATGTTGATGATGACATTGATCGATCTGTCGCATGAAAGTGGTTTTTAAGTGCCTGAGTATTTAAATAAGTTGACTGACAACATTACATCTTATTGCGTGTAAATAAATACAGATTATTTACTCCCTAAATACCACTCATGAAATAGTTTGCTTAAAGCAACCAAACTCACACTCCACTACATCTCCACACTCCAATCTACATTTCCCTACTCGGTTTTATCCATTAACGTATCGGAAATTTATCGTACATAGAAAAAATTGAAGAGATATGACCGGTCGGTGAATAAGTTGACATCGCGTTTGGGTCCTACCCAGGCGTAGTGTAGTAAGTCCTCCATCACAACACAAGCAACATTTTCCGCTTACTGTGGCTGTAGTAGGAGTTTTTAGAATATTGTCAGGTTATTCGTTACCCAAGAATGTTTGTCTTTCTTAAATACATATATATACATATATTTTTTATGATAAAAATATCGGCAAGAGAAATAAAAAATATCATTAAAAATTCGCCGTAAACAATTATTTTCTATTGTAAAATTTTGCTGTTCGGATGAATTTTATAGAGGAAAGTACGGGAATTTAAATTGGTAAATCTGAACGAGAATATGAACGATTTACGATATTCAGTTTTGATGGGTATTACATGAAATAGCAAATGTCAATTATTTTTCGATTAGGTATTTCTGTTCTTTTTATTTGACACTATCATTTTTGTAGGTTGGTACGCTACTGGTTTAAAACGAAATAATTTTAAGTTCATCGAATCAAATTTACGGGGCGATGATTACTTTTTGTGATTTCGAAATGGTGCTGCAAAAATTAGATTGCTGCGACTGTACTTTAAGTTTAAATTTATTAACCATTAACAAAAGCTTGTAAAAGTAACTCCTGATTAAATATTTGCAATTCAAAACTCTATTCTATCAGTTTGTGTGCTGTTTCTTTAAAGTTAGTTACATCTTTTTGCCTGGATTTCCGAAGCTTTAAAGCAATCTACTTTGCACCTGCAACGGATGCACAATCCTCTGCCTTGTGGTGTTGCGGCAGTGTTCCCATAAGGTGCATTTTCTTACCCACTGCCGGCCGTCGCGACGGTGTCGGGGAGCGGCGTGTGACGTGTCATCCGGTGTTGCCAGGAGTAAGTTAATTAGGACAGGTGGGAAAAGTAAATGTTTGCGGGAGGTGCCGCGGATAGTGTGGACTGGCCGCAAACACGCCGAGAACTTTAGCCGTGTAGACGCGACTACATGTCATACTAACTACATACACAGGACACCACGGGATAGTTCGAATTCCGTAGAGCAAATAATCAGTCGTAGGTATCATTATACTGTGTGGTACTGTACACTCAGTGGGTTACATTGTCAAGCAATTAAGCAGAGGTAAACTAGTCTTTCGAAGTGATGGTAGGTGGTTATTTTAATTTAAAATACAATGAAAAAAGTACAAAATATGTTATGTACGTTATTCCAGAGCAAAAGATACTTTCGGTATCGCCCCATTGTTTTCAAATGTTTTTGGCTTTCACTCTTCAAGGGTGTTCTAGGCCAGGTGTGGCGAACCTTTTTGGGCCCGCGTGCCAAAAATCCTCAAATATTATTTCCAGATTGTGTGGCGTGCCCAAGCTGTAAAAAAAATTAACCAAATAGATAAAATAAAAAAAGTTTTTGTTTTAAATTTTATTCATAAGCTTAAAAATTACAAAAGAGTTTCATAAAAATAAAGTCATAAACAATAAATGTACATATTAGTTATTTATCAATGAGATTTTTGCTGTTGTACATTCGATGACAAATTCTTAATATCTGGATCATATTTCGTCACTTTTAGTAACACACACGACCAACTGGATTCATCAGTCATTCTCGTTCTTGAATCACATTTTATGAAATTCATTTCTGAAAATAATGACTCACAAGCATATGTAGAAGAGAAAATTGATAATATTGCTCTCGCTAGTTTTTTTAAATCGCTAAAGATTTCTGGAATGGCTTTCCAAGTTCTCATTCTTTCTTCTTCTGCATTTTTACTATTTATGTTCGTTAATCGATCGCTTTCAATTATTTCCAAATGATTTCTCAAATCAACAAATTTTTGTTTCCATAGCGAACTCGATTGGAATTCGATAAATTGCATTTCAAAATCTTCTAGATTTAGCCACTCTAAAATCTCCAAATTGAGGTCATCTGCTGATAGTGTGTCTGGATATAAAATAAATTTTGATATCTTTTCAAATCTCCTGAATTGTTTGAATCTTGAAGAAAACTCGTTGATTATCGATTGAATAACTACAGAAAATTCTTGTGTTAATTTGATTTGATCTGGCTTTTCTTCTGCAAAAAGTTTTTTTGTATTTGGGAAATATTTGAAGGTGTTAGATACAACGTCACGATCAAAAATTTGTAATTTAGCTTGAAATTAATTTAGCTTGAGATTAAATCAAACATAACAATAATTGTTTTGTTAACGCCTTGCAATTTAATTTTTAATTCATTTAAATGTAAGCACAAATCAGTGAAAAACATTAATTTTGAAAGCCATTTGAGGTCAAGTAACTCATTATATTTTTCAATGAGATTCTCATTTATTAAAAAAAGCCTAACTTCTTCCAAACACTCAACGAATCTTTGAAGAACTTTTCCACGACTTAACCATCGCACATTGTTGTACATAAGTAAGCCCTTATATACTGAGTTTACCTCATTTAACAAATCTAAAAATTTTCGTTTGTTTAATCCGCGTGCAGATATCAAATTGATCAATTTTGTTACAAGAATCATAACATCTTCCAGTGACTTAAATCCGTGCTTTGCGCATAAAATTTTTCAAATGTAACGTAAGTTAAATTTGAGTTGAAACAACCCAATTCTGGTTTGAAAAAAATCAACAGAATTACTGTTACATTTGAAAAGAAAAGAAGAATATGAACGATTGTTCAGATATTTTTGAAACAACTGGTCAATAAAAAAAATTAAAAAAATTTAAACTTAAAAAAAAAAAAAAAACTTGGAAATCGTTAGTATGCCATCCAAATGATCAAACGTGCCACCTCGGGCACGCGTGCCCTAGGTTCGCCACACCTGTTCTAGGCCATCATTTCAAATTATGAAGAGAGAGGAAAGGTGAATTTAAATATATTATTTTTGTTTAAATGGGCAAATTTCAAAATTAAATGGAAGATTGGAGTTGAGTTCGGACGTGGAAGAGATGAGATGTTGAAAGGAAGGGAGGAAATTTTAGATAAGACTTTATAGAAGACAGGATATTTCTTTAAAGAGGGACAGCCAAAAATATGTGATGTAAAGTTCTCATTTCTAGACCACTGAATGTGTAATCCGGAGGGTCAAGCGCGTTCATTTTGTAAAGGTGAGAAAGAACGGAACAATGTCCAATTCTCAAAAATGGGGGAATTGTTGAAACCACGGTTTTGATGGGATAGTCCTTTGTATTATGCAAAGACCGAAAAAATTGGAAAGTAAGTTTCTTGGCTTCGGCAAGTTACTCATGATTATTAGTTTTCAAATCAATCGCTTCTGAATTTATGACGGCAGGTATGGGTTTGATTTTCATGATCTTGAGAAGGTTTATTTATTTCTTAAATTAGTGCTGTCAATTTTTGTGTTTTTGTGATTTTTGATTTTCAGTTTTGTAGAGTGACCAAACTGTAATACTATATCATAAACAAAAAGGCAGCTATATAAAGTAAAAGTTATATTCTGTCTTATCATATAGATCTTCCGTGTTTAAAATATAAAACCTACACCAATGAAAAATACCCACTCACACTAAGAAAAAATAATGTTGCTAATTTATTAAAAAACTCTTCAAATTATTGGAAATCCGGTTGAAAACGAGAGCTTATGAAAAGCAAAATACGGTTTTTGTTTAATATTGCTTTTATGTTATAAACAATTGTCTGGCTTCATATACATGAGATGAAAATAGGCGTGAAAAATAAAATTATTAATTTGTGATTTTTCTCAAGAAAGGTTGAAAATATACTTCCTAGCGTCTCTCGGACTGCGGAACAATGCCAATGTTGTTTTAAAAGAAAAACACAGTATATCGAGTATCATAAACACAAAGAATACATTTGCCTCAACTATTCTGTGTTTTTGTATATGAAATCGATAGATATATTTTAGTGATAGTCTTATTGCTTAGTAATCCCGCAGTTTTGATATTTTTTAAAATATTTATTTCAATGTATGATTTTCGTTGTAAAACTGCCTTTTTACTTATGGCGGCAGTACGTAAATTTAGTTGTACCATTATTAAAAAAGTCAGAAACTTTACAAATTGAACGTAAACAATAATTTGCGGAAATGTGAGATTGCTACTACTGATAGCATCCCCGTTAAATACCTACAAGATTAGTGAGCACGCAAAAACAATGTTATGTCAAATTTTAAGTGGTTAGGAAAATAAATTCATTTTTCTTTTAATTTAATAAGCGGGCAGTCTTTTAAAAGATTAATCATTATAGCGGAGTAATTAATTTAGCTCTGGTAAGACAACTCCACTAAGTAAACTCGGGTAACACCGAGGTATAGGTAGGCACTACCCGCAATAATATTATCGTAGATTATTACAACGCCAAAGTAATTAAGGGCAATATCGCGTACAGCGGTGGGACACGCGTACAGCCTGCTCAAATCGGAGTAGACCTCTGGGACTGGCCGGTAATCTAAATATTGCTTTGAATTCGTATACGGATATACTACAACATCTAACAATATTACTAAATGCAATTAAGTTCTCACCCTAAAAGTGAACCCTCATTTTGATTGTTTCAAATTTAAAGTTTGAAACTCGATCCTGGTAATCAATCATTATCATCAAACATACAACATTTCGGTTAAAGGTCTGACTGTGAGTCATTTTAACTCTGGTTCAATGAACTCAGACTTGATTTGAATTTCAGTGTCATTTACAATAATTATTTATTAAGAATCTCTTCAAATAATTAGCAATCCGGTTAAAACGGGATTGCAGGCCGTTTCTTGATAAACTTTTAGTAAGTTCTATATGCATTTGTCTTAATAATATATAATAACGAAATGAGAAAATATTTATGAACATGTGTTCCGACATCGTGACGATAAATTCGAATTTTTCTAAAATTTTTTCAAGAAACCCTTTCGATAAGGGTCTGCAATTCCGTTTTTAACCGGACTACTAATAATGTGTGGAGATTCTTAATACATTAGCAATACTCATTTTTCTTCGTGTACTGATTGTGCCAAGAATTCAGACAAGCGATAAAGTACCAACCTATGCGATATCGATATTCGATCTACCTATCGACGGCCTCCGTGGTTGAGGGGTAAGGCTCTCGATATAGCAAGTAGGAGGTCGCGGGTTCGAATCCTGGCGTAAGCAAATTAATTTTAATAATAAATAATATACATATATGTCCTTGATGTTTACTCTCGAATGTATTATAATCCGGGCTGGCCGATAAGAGTACACAACCTTGTTGGCTGTTACTTGTAATTGGACGCGACGTGGACGATCCCAATAATAGTCTTAAAACCTTCCCGGGCCGAAAGTTGCCTCAAGTTTGATGGCTGTCCTGAATAATATCTCAGGTCGCCAACTGTTTGCCGTGACACAAGACTTAGGAGTTCTCGGGCCTCATCCTACTTCCGGGTGATAGGATCAGCAAAGGAGAGGGGTTGAAGATACCTCATGCCGCACCCCACAGAGGGGGAAGGAAATGCCACCCCCTGGGAGGACCAACTTACCCAATTTGTGAAAACACAAACTCGGGCGAGCGAGGCGACTGCGCCATTAAAAGTAATTAACTCGTCTAAACGAGTTTGTAAAATTGAAATGATCGCCGACTAGGATGAATATTTTATTGCGATGACGATGGCTGTATCTGCCTGATTTATGGAGAGATCTCCATCTTAACATCTTTTCCCGCCGAAGGGAACCGATGCTCACTTCGGTTTAAAGATAAAAAAAACTGGATGAACTCGGCAGTAGTTAAAAGTGGTGACAACCTGCGACTACTCTCTGAGGAATATTTATTACAAATGTAATGATTGTAAAATAATTCACTTTATAAAATTAACTATTAACTCTCAGATGAGTGAAATCCGGGAGCAGTTGTGCAAGAAGATCTGTGCAGACCTTATATATAATTTCACGTTAGGTAGGGCCAGGTGTGCCAAATGTGTGAATTTAAGTGCGCATATGTTTACTAGAATGTATTGGTATGTGTGTGTGTGTTTGTGTGTGTATGTGTGTGTGTGTGACTGTGTGTGTAAGTGTACGTGTAATAAAAAAATATAACTGAATTGAGTTTTTTTACCTTTACTTTTGCATTATGCGCCTGACGGACGATTTGCGGTCACCTGAGGATACTCGTAGCTTCAACGTTACTATTAAACTGAACTGCCAACTAAACTCAAATCAATTTTATACGGCACAAAAACAACTATCCGGTAAACACGCTTCAACAAGCATTCAATCACGAGAGTGATTGAACACACCAACTAGCCGCAAATATTTGTCAGGTCTGCATAGACCTTATAGTGTTTCTACTCAAAATTGGTTTAAACGAAATCGATCTGTATCTGCGCCCTTTGCGTTCGACGCACCGACTTTGAGGAAGTTATGAAACAATTTTGTTCTAACGAGCCAGAATAAAATATGAAAATTTTAAAATAAATGATTCCGGCCAGACCTGGTCGCTAATCGGAGGGTTATCTTGAAATATTGTATAAAGTGACAACACGCGGATGATCAGGGCGAATGAAAAACACATTTACATCTGTAAGAAAACAATACGATCCGTACTTATATTTACAGCCTTACTAAGAAAAAGTTGTGAATTTTTTTGAATTAATAAACGAGCGTGGATGTGAAAACCTTACTAATATTGAAACTGACATAAGATAGTTCATTGAGAGATACATTTCTTATCCAACCAAAGAGGATTGTTTATCTGTTGTATAGACAATTAATAATAATAAATTCTTATCGCATTTCAGAATTTTTCCAAGGTATTTAAAATGTTCTTTATAATTCTTCATTTTGAAGTAGTAGTAAATTAATATCTAAAACTTGCAATATTTTAATTGAATATTTGAAAAAATTCGAAAATAAGCTTACCACAAACATTTTAAATGAAAAAGTTTAAAGTGTTCTAGTATGAGTACTAAAAATTAAAAAACCCAGTTCATTTGTTTTATGAATTTTCAAGAAAACTGTAACTTCCCTTTTTATCTTGTCCAAAGAATTCAAAATTATAATAATTATTGTCCCCTCAAATAAAATTTGACATTTTGGATTCATTTTTGCACTAGATAAACGTTGATTTCTTAGAATTATATTTGCCTACACATGCATAAGGCATTTATGTTATTAAAAAACACCCCCCTCATGGAATTCTTATAAGATTCACGCGGTAACATTCAGTAAAATAAAATATGTCCAAAATAACTTCGCTTTTTCCGATAACATGAAACTAAATTCACAACATGACATCATTAATGGATTAAAATTGTAGAAAAATTACACAAATATATTGAATTACATTAATATAAAAGTGAATTGACTATTAAAATTTAAATTAAAAATAAAAAATTATTTGAATCACACGTCACAAATCGAATGGCGCATGTGCGGGCCAACATGCAATTTTTCTAATTCTTTCACCGCCAGTTAAAGACATTTTTTAATAGTAATAATTCGAAATAGAAATTATACAGTCTTTATACAACGTGTAACACAAATAGTGTAGTGGTTGGGAAGTGTTTTTTTATTAGTGGGGCTGTTGGTGTTTTAATGAATTAAAATACGATTCTGCATATTAAACCGACCAACGTACGCGTAGGAACTATTTCAAGCCCAAAAATATTCTATTAAGTACTATTGTGTGGAAACCCTAGCAATTTAATAAGTGTATTTATGCTAAGCTGGATTTTAAGAAAAAAAAAATCTAAGCCGCGACCCCTGGGCCCACAGTTGTCAATGGAATTACTAAAATGAAAGTAATACATCTCTGCATTTCCAAAGGAAATTATATTCTCCATATAAATATATATATAATCTGAAGCATGTGTGCCTCCATAATGGTGATATAATTAGGGAAAGCTATGAGGAATAAGGATTACCTTTAGTAAGGGTGGTTAATTAGATGAAGCTTTTATAAGACGGGCTTTGGAGGAGTCAAAATAATTAATTGACATTACCTACGCTTTAGGACTAAAAAGATCGTTCAGAAGTAATTCGTCCTATTCTCTTTACAACAGCAGTTAACGGTCTAATAAGTGTCACCGAAAGGAAAGTAATGACTGGCTCTCTGGATGGTAAAACACGAGTATTTTTTTGTTGTCAAAAAGCGTTGTGGTAATTAAAATTGCGCTAACTAAATGCTAACGAACGGGGTAATTTTTCAGAATGTTTCGAGGATCGCATTAGACGGAAATAATGTACAGTGTTCAGTTGTTTGTACTGGCTACATCATTAACTTTGCGCTCCATATTTAGCCAATTAGTTGCACTTTTAAGAAAACCCGTTTCCATAATTTGTGCTTTTTTCTGAACTCTTTTTTATTTCAAGAAGGAACATTAAGAGAACCCTAAAACACATTTAATGCCTATTATAACGTAAACAGAAGGTTCAGGGAATAATTATACGATTATTTACAAACTTTGTAAGATGTTTGTGTGATATTAATTTATTCAATACATTTGTATACGTATTATCTGTTTGATCAGACTTGTGTTTCAACTAATTAAACTATTGTCACAATTGATCGATTTAAAAAATGTATACATGTAAATAATGATGTGGTGTGTCGAAAGCGTTTGAGGGACAGTTTAATAATAAATAATAAAATGAAAAATAAAATTGGTCGTTTAAAAAAAGTAATGTTAAACGAAAATAAAAAACTTTGTTTACACAACAATTTTTGAATAGGGTTTTCCAATAAGAGGTGTTATTTTAAATAGCCCGCTATTTCTGTAGATGTTACTTTTGAAGCTGTCATTTTTTAACATTTGACAAGTAGAAACTACGCAATTAATACAAATGGATCGATACACGCTTCAACAACGCATTGAAATTATTAAAATTCACTTGATTGTTTGAATCAAATGCAAATCATTTTGAGTGATGAGGCCCATTTCCACCTCGGTGGCTTCGTCAACAAGCAAAATTGTCGCATCTGGGGCTCGGAAAACCCAAGAGTTATTATTGAAAAGCCTCTCTATTCTCAACGTGTGACTGTTTGGTGCGGTTTACGGTCCGGCGGAGTCATTGGAACTTAATTTTTCGAAAATGAGGCTGGAGCAACAGTTACGGTGAATGGATTGCGCTATCGAGAGATGATTAAAGATTTTTTATGGCTGGAATTGGATGGTATTGATCTAGACAACGTTTACTTTCAACAAGACGGCGCTACGTACCACACAAGCTACGAAACCATTGATATTTTACGATTGAATATCAAAATAACACCTCTTATTGAAAGTTTCCAATTTTTTTTAGAGCAATAAAAAATATATCTAAATGATATTTTTTATTTAAAAATCTCAAGTTAAAAATCTTACATCACAAGTCACTCAAATTTGTATTTTGAAAGAAATAAGCACTTCGCAACGATCACCTGCCTTATTTTGAATTAAAATTATCCTACAAGGCAAGCGTTATTTCATACACGATCAAATATAATTTACTATAACATTATCGATAAATGGGTAAAGTCAATAAATGCTACCTTTATTACTTACAAAACGAAGACGATGAGTAGGAGTAACCAGAAGCAGAATGAGTTAATATTTAACCACAATAATTCAAATTAAAAATACCGTAGTCGTTGATGTTAATAAATTGAACCCTAAATAATGTTTGTTTTGAGTTGACTTAGATAGGTACATTCAGCTTCAGCAGTCTCCGATAGCCAAAAGATAATACATAATTTAATACCAGTTTAACCCATTAAGATCATCCCAGGGAGTTACGTACTTCCCATCGGTAAGGTAACTTCCCTTATCTCTATCTCCGCAGACGTAACGAACACTTTGGGCCAAGTTTCCCCCACTTAATTTGTAAGTCATTAATTTAATTAACCCTGCGCAATAAATACTTAAAGATGACTCTGTGAATTTAAACCAGGCAATCGTTGGACTTTTTCTGTTGCGAAATGAGTTATTAGGAAAAGAAATTACTCCTCCAAGTCACATTTAATGTGCCAAATAATGGACGAGGATTAAGGAAACCCTTAAAGACTTTTGTAGCCCCATTTAAGGGAGACTTATTACTCCCTAAAATAAGAGAATTTATAAAATGTCGTCGTTGTTTGAAAATACTAACTTGTGGATATATTAAATGGCCTCCGTGGTCGAGGGGTAAGGCTCTCGACTAGCAAGCGGGAGGTCGCGGTTTCAAATCCCGGTGTGCGCAAATAATTTTTATTTGACTCATTCAAAATAATATATAGTATATTTGAGGGACGTTTCAGAGTGGAGAATCGCCCTGGTGTAAGACCACCATTCAGAATTGAAACTTTGGTTGATATGTCTTTGGCCGTGTACGGTGACCAAGTCTAAATAGCCAGGTACTTTGCCATCTTCCTCTCCCCCATCTCCCCCCCCACCCCGCTACATTCAGCCTAACAACATACCCTAATTGGGGATGCCATATATGTTTCTTTTGACCTGTACGCGTTCCTATACCGTTCATCTGATTGTGAAATCAAAAACGTTGTTCTTATTAGTGTCAGGAGTGTTTAGAGATTGGTTTGAATGGTAGAAGAAGTCAGTGGCACCCGAGGAAGGCTTGATGCATTATCTCTGAACTGTAATGATATGCGTAATTGACCGGTCGGTGGCCGAGTTGACATCGCGTTTGGGTCCCACCCAGGCGTAGTGTGTTCAATTCCTGAGCTGGCTAAGTCCTCCATCACAACACAGGCAACATTTTCAGCTTACTGTGGTGGTTGTAGGAGATTTTCAAATATTGTCAGGTTATTCGTAACCCGGGAATGTTTGTCTTTCTTTTTAAAAAAAAAAAATCGATAAAATGTAGTTTTTTAAAAGTCAAAATATGGTATACAATAGTGAACGGTAGAAAAATGCGGGAACTCCCGAGCAAGACATTAATCAAAGAATTATATGTGGTAAAATGAGGCGGAAGTAATAAAGTAACGATATTATTTGAAAAGGAAGTAATGGTTGAAGAAGTCGGGAGCGCCCAAGGAAGATGTGGTAAAATGTGGCGTTTGTGATCAACGACGAAAGGTGTCTAAGTGAAATGTATGACGTGGACGTGAATGGTATGAGAAGTCGAGCACTCCAGAGGAAGACAAGGTACTTTCAAGTGAAACATATACTTATTAAAATGCAATAATGTTATTTTTACATCAAAAATGTTGCCAGTTTTCAGGTACATTAGAATTCACAACCTCAAAACTTTACTACAAACCATTCATATTTCCAAGCAACGCCGGGTATACGTCAGCTAGTTATTAATAAAAACCAAACTGATATACGCATTTCATCTACCATTTAAAAGCAGGCTTTTGATTTACTCAGAGGATTAAGCAACCCCAAAGAAAAAAATCTCATAAGTCCTATAAGTTTATTCATATTTTGATTATATAAATTACGTTTATAATAAATACTAAAAACACCTAGATAATATTCTTAGGAGACGAATAAAAATTTCAATTTTTTTTTGTAGTTTAGCGAGAATTGTTTTTATAATGCGTGCACAGTTTTAGTAAAGTGAAGATTCGCAGGGGGTGGTGGTGGGTGGTACTGGTAGTGTCGTTAAACACCATTAACTGCACTCCAGAGATTCAGAGTTGTAAAAGTTTCCCAGGCTGGAAATTAAAGTATTACTCAGCATAATAAAACTGTTCTGGGAAGTTTGGCAGCAAATTTAATAGCCGTGGGCTCAATTTACTATTATGGACGCTCTTGGTAACGGTAACTTCATTGAAACGTCTTTGTTTAATGACTCCCCGTGAAAATTAAATTAATTATTATTGGGAAGGGATCGGTAGTTAATGGGAATTGGTACGGATGGTCAGTGATGTGATAATGGCCGATTGTGGCCTAAATATTTCACATTCATCACCGTTATTCTCGAGTCGAGTACGTACCGTGTTTAAAGTTTCTGTGCTTTGAAAAGTCTGTCGTAACAGGAAAATAAAAGTGATGGATTCATACCTTCGGAAGGAGAAAAATTAGCATTGCAAATTTAATAAAAAACTCTTTAAATTATTGGCTACCGGTTAAAAACGGGATTGCAGGCCGCTTTCTGATATTGTTTTTCAAATTCATATAAGCTGCATGTTACAATTAAGTTCTCCAAGTGAGTTCTCACGCCCTGAAAATTGTACAGTGCTTTTATCCATAGATTAACCTGCATGGTAGTTATGGAGCTCTTAGAAGAATAGTGTTGATCTTATTTTTTGGATTTGGTTCTCATTTTCCAACTGTTGTAAAAGAGAGAACGATTCGGTAAAACGGGTAATCTACCTGAGATCGTGGTGAATTGATTTAATACGGCCCTTTATTTACGAAATATACGACCAAACCAACTATTCCACATATCATACTCAAAAAATACACACAGCATTAATATTTGAGAAGGAAGTGCACGAAATACAATAATATCTTTTCAGACTCTGATCTTTTCCATTTGTCTTCAGGTCAATTTACTAAATACATATTATATAAAATAACTCAAAAGATTAATTACGAACTCTCTAACTCTGCTGTGTATAAGATATTTTTCTCATTTTCAGTAAGTTGTTTGTCTCTATTTATTTTTTATTTTTTTCTTTGTCCATTTTACTATCATTATTTTTTTACAGTTTAATTTTATATTATACATCTAAATACTTTTAATCTGTTGTTTTTTTCACGTCATATTTTCTTTATTTTTTTAAATATTATACGAATCTTATGCGGAAATTTAACTGGCTCATACAACAATGTAACGTGTAATTTATTTTATAAAATATGTAGATATAATCTACGTACCTGTTTCCCCAAGAAAATAAAACGAAAAAAAACTCATTCAAAAAATTAATTTATAATACCTTCGTATTAATACTATATTATATTACAAAACAAATAACGGGTAGTAAATCTGGTATTTTGCAAATAAATTTTATTTTAAATGTTGCTGAAAGAATAATGTTTAATAATTTAGTATATTGAAAAGAAATGCGTTATCAGAATTGCATTCCTTTCACTGGCACCATTAAATAATGAAGACGAAAATACTCATAAAAGGAATAAAAGTCTAAGCCAGAGAAGACACCAGTGGCCGCCATAAGAATAATAATTGCAAGATGGTATGAAATTCAGTTTCCAGCAGACAGAAATGGGAAGAGTAGAGAGGAGAGAGATGGCTTCCTTTTTGCGCCGAGATATGACACGTATAACAGATTTGCTGGAGAATTTAATTGGTAGAATTCCTAGGAGACGTGTGTGTTAGCGCGCTTTTTATTCCATTCTTCCGTTACAGTCGTTCTCTGTCTGGAGGGTTCAAGAACTTGCTCTAATTAAATCATTATACGAACCATACTTTGCAGATTGTCAGATACTTTGAAATGCGAGTAGGTAGGACTTGGTTTAGACGAAGAATTTGTAGGCTGTGAATGAATTATTTGTGTACGAAACGAAATGAAATATGAACGTCATCCTGCACTAATTATTTCCAAATGTGCTGGAGGTTTTATAAATATAAATTTAAAACTTGAAATAAGACACTTCGCATAACTTCTTTTATTGTTGTTTTTTTAATAATCATAAAATTTGATTTTAAATTAACTAAAGGGTTCTACGAAATAAACACAATTCAAAAAAAGATGCGAATAAATATATTTTTTTCATGATGTTTGACGCCTACCGGTTTTGCTTCCACTTATTATTTAAAGTTATTTGTTGATAATTTTATATTGAAAAAAACATTATTACGTTTCAGGTATTATTATATCATACATAATGTCACTTCAGATACAGGTAAAAATTTTCGACCAAGCCCTAATGAACAAATATTCAGAATACGTTAAGGCTTTTCAGAACAAGTGTATATATATTAGCGATGGGTCATGATTCATTTTATAAGGAAGGGAGCCACAGTACCAGCTCAATATTTTTGTACGGTTCAAAGAGTCGACTCATTGAGTGGGAGTCGTAAGCTCAGAGCGAGCAATGAGAATACTGTGCTCGCCCGATACAGCTCCCCGGTCCAGCTCCACCGGTACGGCTCCTCCGATACGTCTCCCAGCTCTCAGCGTAAGCGAATGAATGATCGTACGACTCTTGGTACCACTAAGCCCCCTCGTACCACGAGAGAAATAATATTCTAGGTAGTTATTAGGTGTAGGTACAAATACATCCTGAAGTCGGACTGTCAGACGCCGTCAACGTCTCTGAGAATATATTAACAATTAATACTTAATTTGAATACCTTCTAAAATATTGTAACGTTTGGAAATTAGCCGGGTTTTTGAGACGCTCTCAGGTTAAGTGGGAGATGGCAGCTTTTACTGTTATTTTGAAAAGGTTTTACTTTTGTTCTCAAATAAAAGATTCTCTTTGGAGCGATCATGCAATGTATATTTAAAGCAAGGACAAATTGTGCATTAATAAACAGCATACGCAAAGATAATTGACAAGCAACAAGCATACCTGTGGACCCACGGTAAAAACTGAGCTAACTAAAGATCCTACGTAGAATGTGCGTAGAACAAGTCGGTAGCGCAGAAAACAGGAGACCGAAGCAAGATCTCTGGTGCAAAATAAGCCTGGATGACGAGATCACTGCATCCCGCGAAGTTCATCCTTCAAAAGGGAGGGTAGCCGCCATCGTGCTGGAGGATGGGGGTTCATTGAGGCGTTTTCATCGAGGAGACCCACAAATAAGTTCTTTTCGAGTTCGATTCTGTTTCGGGGCGTTTCCGCGTGATTAACAATTAATCACTTTATCATCTCCAACGTCAGATGGTATTCGATTCGGGAGCGCAAAGCAAAAACCTCCGGTGTCACTTCACACTTTTAAGTCATTTCGACAAAAAAAATGTATTCATTTTGTAAACTCCAAAATAACACTTTGACACACAGCACAAGCATCCTTACCAACAAGGATTGCCTGAAAAATTAAAAGAAACAGATCGATAACTTAATTAAGTTCGATAACACATTAACCAAGTACGTAACAGCGAGTAGACGCGATATTTGTGCTCTCACCATAACCGCTTAAAAACAGTGAATAATCTGAAGATTTATATTCAAGTGAGTGAACTTACTGATAAAAAAAGTTTTCCTTAAAAAGGTAGCTAAACATACTGTCACTCAAGTGTTTTATCACGGTGCATTTTGTAAATTTAACTGTGTTCTATTGGAGTCCATTAGAGCTCAACCAGTGATTGTGACAATAACACACAACTCAACGAAATAAACAACACAGTGTAAATTAGGGTAAACATGACGCACACAAATAACCACCAATTTATGGAATCATGCAAGACGGCAATTCAAGACCTGTTGGAGGCAGTACAAGATCCAACAAAAAAATTTACCAAGGATCAACAAAACTTAATTACTTTAAAAGTGAATACAATATTGGCACTGATGGGTCACGTCGCCATTGAAATGACTGAAAACAATGTCAAACTTGAGTCGTATGACCAATCAGTAGATAAAAAACGATACTTAAGTCGAAAAAACGAATTTTCCCTAATGATTACCCCGAATCAAAATAATAAAGAAACAAATGAAAAACTCCAAAAACGAATCCAAGAAAAAATTAAAAACGGAAAATTAAGGATTAATATTGACAGCATTAAAAAAATTTCTCAAAATAGATTAATCATAAAATGCTTTAAAAAAGAGGACGCACTGATGCTGCAAAAAGAAATTTCCAAAGAATTACAGGATGTAGAAGCAAAAGAACTTATGAAAAAAAAACCTACACTTATATTCAAAGGCATCTTCAATGACTACAACACTGAAGATTTTACTGATGACCTATTTGAACAAAACGAATATCTTAAAGTTTTTACACACACTACAGATATCAAATCACTAATAAATGTGAAAAAGGTTGTTAAAAATAAATACAACGACACGATGAACTTCATTGTAGAGGTAGACAAGGACATCCGAAGAACTATAATACAAAAAGAAAAAATAAATATCGGATATCAAAGAATTTACGCCGAAGATGCAAACCCGCTGGTACAATGTTTCCATTGCTTACGCTTTGGACACACATCAAGTAGATGCCTTGGGAAAGAAAAGGACGCAGCTAGCTGCAGCTATTGTGGAGGCCCTCACACACATACGGCTTGTATTAATATAAGCCAAGCACCCAAATGTCTGAACTGTGAACAACATAACCTAAAAAATAAACTGACATTTCCATCAAATCACCGAGCAAATGACAAGATTAATTGTAAGTTTTATAAAAAAATGCTTGAAATTGCACACCAAAAAATCGATTATTGAAAATCGTAATGTTTTAATGTTTTCTTCATCAGGATGTCATAAAATTGACATTTCTAACTACGTTTTACAAATCCATATTCTTGAAGTTTATTTTGTACTCTATAGTAGTATTTTACACATAACTCTACAGCAGTATTCTCTCGTATTATTATTGAAACATATCTCTTTTTATATATTCTATTTACACGCCGATATTCTTCAAGTTTGTTTTGTATTAATCAATACTAGGTTGTACATAGCTTCTCGGGAAATAGTATCAAATAATACTAAACCCAACAACCATAATATTAAAATATACGAGGATAATACTATTATTACAAACAGTTCGATATTTTTCTTTATAAGATGCACAAAATTAAAATCTATTTTTCACAAGCCTACAATATTCAAGTATATTTTGTACATCATTATTATTTTGTACATTATTAATAGATGCTATATTTCAACTTCCAACCATTATACTGAATGTTACGAGTATAATATTATATTTTTAAATGGCTTTCAACTATATTGAAAATGATACTGATGTAGAATTTACCCGTGCAAGCAATTTAGAATGTTGGATTCACGCACAAAATATTAATAAATGCAATACTAACCTAACCTGTGTCCAAATAAATATAAGATCACTAAACAAGTATTGGGATATTCTTCATGCCTATTTGAAAAACTGTTTGAAAGACATAGATGTAATTATGCTTTGCGAAACTGCAATTAACGAGGAACTTATTAAATTATATGATATTCCAGGATATAAATCGTATTATTATTGCAGAAAAAATAAACAAGGAGGTGGAATATTGCTGTATATAAGGGAACATTTACATTTTAAACAAAAAATAGTTGAAACCATTCACTTTGAAAATGTGTTTGGAATATTGACATTACCTAATAAATGTAATTTTTATATTTTAGCAATTTATAGACCACCTAACCTCAATAAAAAGGGATTCTTAAATGAAATTTCTTGTTTTTTTTGCAATAACGTAAACTTTAATGATAATATAATATTTTTTGGGGATATTAATCTTAACATACTAAATCAAAGTGATTCAAATATAATAGCTTATGAAAATATACTTACCAGTAATTACTTAACAAAATGTATTAATGATACGACTAGAGAAGCAATCGTTGCTGGTCAAATAACTAAATCCTGTATTGACCACATATATGTTAGATCTAATAAATATAACTTGTCCGCGTGTGTAATTGATTCGAGAATTGCTGATCATTTTATGACGGGACTAAATTTACAATACCATGACGTCAAAAATATTGAACAAAATGAAAAAATCACAATTCTGTCTCAAAAACGTGTTGATAAAGAAATAAAAAAATATAATTGGAATATTCTTTTGAAAGAAGTGGATTGCGTTACTCTGTATAATAAAATTAAAAATAAATTTAATGAAATCTATGAAAAAAGTACTGTAGTAAAGTCTTATAAACCTCAAATCAGACCTAATGCCATAAATGAATGGATAAATGAAGATTTATTATCAAAAATCAAATTAAAAGATACACTTTACAAAAGATGGAAAAATAATCCTACAAATAAATTTTATGAAAGAGAGTACAAATGTAATCGAAACAAAGTTACAAAATTAATCAGTGCATGCAAATTAAAATTCTTCAACTCAAAATTTAAAAATTACTTTGCCGACTCTAAAAAAACGTGGGACGAAATAAACAGATTGTTAGGAAGGAAGAGCAAAAGTAATTGCGACCAAGTAATATCAAACTATTTTTTAAAAAAAGAACAAACGACTGAACAAACATCTAACAATTTTGCAAACTTTTTTTCTGACAATGTTAAGCAACTATTACATAGATGTGACAAAAAAGCTTTTCATATTCAAACACATAGACTTCCACACAGCATGCTCTTAACACAAGCAAAACTTTGTGATATTGAAAAAGTAGTCAGAAGTTTAAAAAATAGTCAATCGCCGGGGATAGATAAAATTAGAATGTCTGACATTAAAAAACACTTTAATATCTTAGGACCTATTTTAACTCTATTAATTAATATGATTTTATCGGAGGCAATTATACCCGAAGATCTTAAATGTAGCATAATCCGACCCATCTACAAAGGTGGTAAACACAGTGAAATTGAAAACTATAGACCGATCAGTATTTTACCTGCAATTGAAAAGATCCTAGAAAAATATATATCTGTAAAACTAATAAAGTACCTTGAAAAATTTTCTATTATTGATACCCATCAATATGGTTTCCAAAAAAATAAAAGCACAGATCTACTACTTCAAGAA
The DNA here is from genome assembly GCA_026573805.1 of Hesperophylax magnus. Classification (NCBI taxonomy): domain Eukaryota; kingdom Metazoa; phylum Arthropoda; class Insecta; order Trichoptera; family Limnephilidae; genus Hesperophylax; species Hesperophylax magnus. The sequence continues at coordinate 2,968,944 of JAIUSX010000157.1, forward strand.
TTTTCAAATAAAATTAATAATGATCTTAACAAAAGAAAACATGTACTCGTATTATTTATTGATAATTCAAAGGCTTTTGATACGATTGATCATAGTAAATTACTTAAAACTCTAGAAAACATTGGAATTACAGGAAACCTACATAAATTATTTGTTAACTACTTTCAAAATAGAAAGATTTGTGTAAAAATTTTTGATCATTTTAGCAAAAAAAATATTGTTTTCGCAGGCGTCCCACAAGGGTCCATACTAGGCCCTACCTTGTATATAATATATGTTACTGCAATGAAATTTATTTTTTCTCATGTAAAACATTACGTTTATGCTGACGACACTGCATTAGTTATTTCACATGAGGATTTATTAATAGCGAGTACTTTACTGCAAATTGACTTTGTCACTCTTCAAAAATGGTCACATGATGTAGGTTTAATAATCAATGCTAAAAAAACGAAGCTTATGCACATCAGATCTCCTCATAATAACATCACCATAACTCCTAAAATTATTTCTCATGACTTTAATTGCATCCATAACTTTGTAATACAACCATGCTCATGCAAAAATATTGAACTTGTTTCAAAATACGTATATCTAGGCTTAACAATTGATTGTAATTTTAAATGGGATATACATATACAAAAAGTGTGCACACGGCTTAGAGCTATAGTGAGCAAACTTTATAGATTGAAGTTTTTTGTTCCACCAAATACCCTTAAAATAGTATACCTATCATTGGCGGAATCCCTAATAAGATACGGAATAACTTCATGGGGACATTCAACAAAAACAAATCTTCTTTCAGTCCAAAATGTACAATATTCTTTGGTAAAATTATTATTAAACAAAACTAAATACGAACAAAGAAATGACGTACCAAAGTCATTACTATACAACTCTGTAAATGTATTATCTGTTCGTGCTTTATTGTGGCTTAAAATTGCGAGTCAGCATACATCTCAATCTGAACAAAATAAAATAGTGACACATGTTCATAATACAAGACTAATTGCAAACGATGGACTTGTAGTTCCCAGATACCTGAATAAATATGGTCAAAGAACTCTAGAATACCTCGTTCCAATAATTTACAACATGTTACCAAACTCAATAAAAAGCTGTGAATTGACTCACAGAAGGAAATGTATGTTAAAAAAATGGTTATGTGAAAGAATTTTTTTGTACTAATGTAATTATGTGTACATTTTATGTACTTGTAAAAATTGTATATGTATTTAAAAAGTAATTGTTAAAAGAACCCGTTGACAAACTGATATCAATCAGTTTAACGGGACTTAATTGTAAAAAATGTATTTTTGAAAGTTAATAAATAAAAAAAAATAAAAAAAAGTGACATAGTCGAATCTTCGTCAGTTACCCAGCCGGCGAGAATTCCCAAAAGTGAAACTCTTTTTTCTGCCGGAAACGGAGCTCTGCCAAATTCACCGAAAAAATTTAGCTAGTACAAATACAAGATTGTGAATTAATTCTTTCATTGGCCAGGTAAAGTCAGGAAAATAATTATATATTAGTAGGGAGTATTTTCGTGACAATATCTCTTGATAAAAAAAGAGTAACCGTTCGATTAAACCGTGAAACGGAGCCGTCCGAATACAACTCATCAAAAAGAGCTAGCTCAATTGAGCGGCTCTTTCACGAACGACTCATCGCTAATGTACAGGTAAACTTGATGGTGCATTGTTTGAAGGTCCTGAAAAAATATTTTTTTAATAAATATTATGGCATGGTATGATTCATAAATCTTCATTAGCTACACACGTAAAAGAAAAAAATCCCTCAGGGTCTATATTATCTTTGGGAATGCTGCGTGGAGGATCTTTTTTTGGAAAGGAGGGAGAGAAAATTCTTGGAGAAAAAATCGAAGGACTTGTAAATCATCCACTGCGGTGCAAGGTCGAGAGTGTTTGGCTGGAGAGGTCAAAAGGTCTCCCTCAACTAGTTACCCGATTTTGCCCGTCACGTAGTAGGTGGACAAACGCATCCGCCGCCAAGACCTAGAAAAAACTAACCCCGTGAACCCGGGCGCCCCTGCTAAGTCAACAAACGTAGCGAACCACTTGGGGTGACTTGTGGCAGGGGTGATGGTTATCTAATAAATCAGCGGTGCCGATACCCACATACCAATTCGAAAAAAAATCACTTAGTTTAGTTACTTGTATGTTTATGTTTATTATGTAAATAAAATTTGGTATGTTTCTTTCCATAATATTTCATTTTATTCACTGTTCCTTCCTCGCGTTCTGTTTGCGCCGCTCTGCTCGGTATGATGTATTTTATTGCGGCGACATAATCCAATATGATCCATCTTATTCGTCTATGAATATATTATATTACACAGATTTTCTTTCAATTTGGCGGGGAAATAAGACGAGCTTGTTGCAAATCCCTTCGTGTTGTGGTTGTAATTCTCGTGCGGTTTTATAACGAAGGACATGTAAGTGTGTGCAAATGTGCAACCATCTACGATGACAAAGTAAACCATGGTGGTAAGATTATTATTTTATCATTGAAGAACAAGATAATACTAATAAATTTAAACTAAACATGAAACAGAACAAGACACAAAAAAGCTAACGATCTTAACTGGTGATCAAACTCAGGACCTCTGTTTTATCGGGACAACACTCTATCACGAGAACGAGAACTCTCTTTCAGAGCACTTCTCTCCTATCGTTGACCCCTGGAGACAGAAGTTCTTTGACTCAATACGTATGTTTTTGAACTGTTTTAGTTGAGGTTTGACGGTTATTGTTTGTAAATTTCACATTTATGGAAGAAGAAATGTATTCTATAGCACGACCCCTGCACTGTATACGTTCTGTAATAATTTTATTTCAATCTTTCACCGATACAAAAAAATTCAGTTACTAAATTAAAAAATGGATTACGGAAAAAAAGTTTATATTACAAAAAAATTAAAATATAAAATATTAAAACATATATACGTAATACACAATAGGTACCGTTAAAATAAACACATCGTTATATACAACCGTATCTCTTAATATTTGCCGAAAATATTTTAGTTTTTCATAATCGCCTTTATTATTGTATTTTATTTTATTTCAAATATTTTAATTTTTTATTTCACATTAAGTATATTTTTTGAATATTATAAAATTGTAAAATGAAACGGGTAAAGCATCCAGTGAGACCAACATTATCAAATAATGTTGTAACATATCTAAAGTTATTGTATACAATAATAAAAATAAAAAATTCAAATACATAAATGTATATATTTATTATTAAACATATAATTTTTTATTTCGAAAAAGTATTTTCACAATAATAAAATAAGAGAATAAAAAAACCTGGGCCTGCATATCGATAAACACAAATTTATCAAAAACAAGAATGTTACACAATTTACAGAAAATATAGTAGGTAATTATTTCAGTTAATTTTATTTACCACCATAGTAAAGGTAGGTTTGTGTGTAAGGGGAATGTGCCATTTTGATCGTTATTTTTTTAATGTAATATGCCAAAGTATTCAGTAAAATTTTTAACGTAAGGCTTAAAATTTTGTTGTTATTTATAGTTCGGATAATTTTTAATGCACAGATTGAATGTTTATTTGAAAAATCTTTGAAATTTTTTGATAATACTTTTCTTGTTATTAATTATAAAAAAATTAAATTAAAAAGTTATAAAAAATGAAATTAAAAAGTTATACAAAAAAGCAATAGCTAACAACCTACTTACCTACATAAGAGGGGTCCCAAACTTATTCCAGACAGATTATAATACATAAACCCTGAAATCATCGCTAACTCAAAAAACCAAAATGTAGTTGCAACTTTTGGCATTAACCCCTAAATATTTATGTAAGTTAGGTAGTAAACAATAATATTTACATTTTTTTACATTTATATTTTGAAGTAAAGAAAATAAAATAAAATAAGTGAAGTGAAATAAAATAAATTAAAAAAAAAATTGTTTCTCAGGTCCAATTTCATCAATCATCAAGTGAACATAATTAAAAATAATTGTCAATGCAACAGTTATAAATGAAATAGATGCAGTAATCGCACTAAATATCACTTAATATAATCATTATTCATTAGAATGTATTCATTAATAACGCACCTAATGGAAAATGCAACCTGCGTGCGGTTTGGGCTGTTTATGGGCTCAGAGCGTAATGCAGTGTGAACCGGAACGATGCAGATGTGACATTTAACACATAAATCATAAGCGGAAATGGACGTTGGTCCCTTATCCAGGAAGTGGTTTTATGCCCACGAAGCCTTTTAGTACGTTATGGTTATTTAATATTCAGAACGAAAATGCACCATTTAAAGTTACAAATTAACCTATCATAATAAAATTTGGACATTTCGTTAATTTCAGTCTGTTATGAGCGAGTTACATACAATTAATTATAGAGATTAAGTCAGTTTGAAAACATTTCAACCATAATATAAAATCTGATAAAGAATTTTATATGAAAACATTCCTTAAATTATATTAAATGTAATGTTTTTAACGTTTGAAACAATGATCCGTGATAAATGAGTTGTATTGGCACTACCAACCTGCTAACAGCCATTTTCCCAAGAAATTTCAGTTTTCGGATAAGAGAATAGGGTTCCATGATAAATAATTAAAATGACTATTCAACACACCTTTAAAAAGTGATAAAAAGTCATTAAAAGCCAAAAAAAACTAACGTATAAACCTAACCTACGTAACCTATTTAATCTAGTTTTTGTTTCAACACGTAATAACTTTTTGAAGTTGTGCTAAATTCTCAATTTGATGAGTTATCCAGTCACCAGGTAAATGATAACCTTCAGAGCTTCCACGTTTGTGGAAAAACCAAATCAAAGTTTTGAAGGTAGTGCTTATTTTGATCGTTATTTTATAATTAGACAGTTCGATGTTTTTTATCACTGAAAAGGTTGAATTTCTGAACGCAATTTTGCAATGAACAATGAATGTATAGCCAAATTTTGTGAAGGATTAAATTTTTCACTCTAATTTACGGACACCGGTTAACTCATCACAATGACAATTTAACACAACTTTAAAAAGTGACAAAATCATGATAAGTGTTGAAACAAAACCTAGATTAAATAGTTTACGTAGGTTATGTTTACAGGTTAGTTTTTTCATCGACTTTATTTCACTTTTTAAAGGTGTGTTGAATTGTCATTATGTTGTGTTATCATGGAACCCATTTTCCTCAGGGCCATACCATCTTTGGGAATGCTATGTGTTGTGTATATCATTCTTGGGAATGTGTCTTTAAGAGGAAAAGGATGAGTGAACCTAGATCTTGGAGAACCATGCTGGTACAAGGGAAGAAACACAGAAGTGATAAAATTATATTTCAGTCGAACTGTTGAACATGAGAAAATGTCATTCCTTGTAAGTTATCCGCCGGTTGCGAACAAAAATAGCTGTACGGCTATTCCAAGGAACACCGATATCTTTCGTAAATTTATAAACTGCTTTTTTTTCTTCTTTATAGTATCCCTACCACGATTTCAATAAGATGACAGCCTATTATACAATAAGTTTATTGAGCACTCATTAAAAAACCGTTATCAAAAATAAAATATTTAGTTTAGTATTTTTCTATGAATAATTTATTCCATAAACGAGATAATAACATGAAAGCGGGGTAAGAGCTTATGACCGTAATGTTCGAATGACCGACCCGTTAATTTATTTTCATACAGGGTGTTCCGGAACTGTAGAATTCCCGCTATCGTAGGAATATGACAAAAAGGGGCTAATGTTACCGCCCACCGCGACAAGGCCACTAATACGGGGCGGACGTAGAACCCTGCGGAACACCCTGGAACTCTGTGGAACACCGTGGAACAATGCCAAACGGATATTTTAAAGGTTCTAACTTATAATGGAATATTATTGAGGCCAAGAAAAAATGTTTTTCTCTCTCAGATTCTAACACTTTCAATAAAATGGAAAAAGCGTGTTTGACCACATTTGTAAAAATATAGCCCCATTACAACAGAGCATCATTGTATGTTCATGTTTAATAATTCTAACAATTGATTCTAGCGCAGACAGTCCGAATACTTACTTAATAATTTAATTTTATGATAAACATATTATAGTTATAGGTAGATTCTTAATTACTTATCTAGATTATTCACACGATCAGTTCCAAATTTGACATTGCATTATATAGGTATTGGGAGGCGGGTTTGGGTCCCGCCGCCCGGGAACCATTTATTGGATAAACAACACCTCTGCCATAGGTCACCCCAAGTAGTTTGCTTCGTTTGGTAATTTAACAGGGGTACCCGGGTAAGATGCTCATGCCCACGCGTGAGTTGTCAGATCGGGAGGGGCTGGTTGGGGAAGACCCTTTGACCTCTCCAATTGGTTTCTCTCTCTCGACCCGTGGTCGTGTGCCGCAGTGGGAGAGATAGATCGTTTGTCCGTATTACCAAAGTTAGTATTTTTGACGATATTATTTTATTACTATTTACATTATATTACACATTTTTAGCTATCTACATTTATATCTGATTTAACACACACGTAATATTTTTTTTTTTACTTTCCATCAACCTACCATATTGTTAATTACTTAAAAATAACTAAAGTAATGTACTGTACAGTACACTCCTCTTCTAACCATAGGCTAACGCTTCCACAGTGTAAATACTATTTTATATTTACTTCCCTTATTTAATTAATAGATCTCTGTTTTATTTTCTAAGCGATCTTTCTTTACGGTATGGTGGTGTCGTTGAGCTATTCTGAGTAAATCTAAATTTAGCTTTAGATTTGAAAGTAGTAAATAAAGAGAGCATGTATGTGGGTCCATTCTCCACCATGAAGATTCTGACTCAACTAAACGTCTCGTTCTTGGTTGGCAGTTTAGGTTCAATCAATCTGAAGAATACGAAGACGGCGGAGAAGAGAAATCCGTGTTTTATCGACCCATAAAGTGGAATGTGATTGCTCCGGCTCTACTGCGGAGCGGACTGTTTATTGAGTGTTAATTTTGAATTTAACGTTTAACGGGTCAGGTTCTTAAAATTTTATCTAATGGTAAAGATTGATTATTTAATACTTAAGGTTTAAGGTAATAACGAGTCAAGTCTTTAATTTGAGTGCACGTAAATCATACAAAACCCTTGCTGTGCAATAAAATCTGTTTATTTATTTTAGCTGTAATAGTAACTACTATGGTTAAATAATGATAAATTTAAAATCCCAAAGTTTTGAATTAAAAAAATGTATATTGAAAAGAAGTTAACGATTTACGATACGGTCAATTAAGTTTATGGCGACTACGAGATTTAGAATCTATCTCATTGCACGCCAATTCAGACTGATAATGACCTCAGAAAACAAAACAGCTGTCATGCGCAGTAATAATTGTACTGTTTAAAAAAAAAAAATTGTTAAAAAATATTATTGAATATATTATTAGAAAACTTAAAATTTTCTTTTGTTGTTACAATAATGTGTTTCATTTCCAATCATATTACATACATAGCTACGTCATTAGTAAATCCAACCTCATATTGGACGAAGTCTCACACAGCTGGTAAGCTAATATTAGGACTTTTGTTTAAAATCTGCAAATAAGTATACGATTTTCATTAAAACAAACTTTTTAATCAACATTATTTGTACTCGCACAAAGCTTGGTAGGTTTTCTAATTATTTTTACAAGATACCACCGAAACGACAAAAATCTTTCAGAAGAAAATATCCCAAGTTCTCCTCGTTTCTAGGATGTTTTCAGAATGCGGAAGCGGTAGTGGAACTGGCTGTTGTATTATGTAGAACGAATGTAGGTGGAGCTTGTATTATGCATATCAACTGTACGAGTATGTGGGTTTCATAACACGAGGCCCGCACTCGAGGAACGCCCCGGGTCCTCTCTACCGCGGGAAGGCTACTAGCTATGAGGCTACGAGGCTACGCTGCTATGACGCTACGATGCTACGAGGCTGAGGGCGCGTACTTCCAGTGTTGCGGTCTAGTATAAACTTCCGAGTAAGACATCCCGGCGCCCGCACCGCTGGGCGGCGAAATTAAACTATGGAATTTAGCATGGCTTAAGTGCAGCTGAGCTTGAGATCAGCGAACCTAATTGCTGCCGCTACTGGCCGGGGTCCCACAAGTAGGACGAGTGGGAAGACTCTAAATTAGGAAATTAAAAGATCAGTATCATTTAAAGTGACGCAAACTACTACTTACCTGAGATACTCCTTAACCTTATGTTAGTAATTAGAATCCAACACGTTTCAAAAATATTTAGTTTCAAGAGTACAAATATTTCAGTTGTAGAAAAGGTGTTACTGAAAAGGTTAGCTGTTTGGTTAGGATCTCGGATATTCAAACATTAAACCTTTTACTCGAGTAAAATATTGTTCAAAGCCAACAAATAAAATTGATGTATTTTCTGAAATATTAAAAGCGTTTTTCATTCAAATTGCCGTGGAAAATTTTGCCAATTTATTTCGAGAAAAATCCTTATGAAAAAAGCCTCGTAGTTCAAGGAGTCTGTATTCGTTCCATACAGAATATACAAAACTTATTTTATTAGCGAGTAACTTTCAAATATTTATGATGCTGAAAAGAAAATCGCGAGAGCTTTTTCATTTTAAAAAATACGTCTTTCGAATAAAACACGACAAAATGAAAGCATTTTTGTGTTTTACAAAGTTATCCTTTTGAAATATTCATTTCCGAATTCTGCGGAAAGCATTATCTTGAACAGACTGCTTTGGAAAGCGGGCGATGTTTCATCATTCTGGATAGATGGCAGATTCGTCATTTTTTCATCAGCGGAGATCAACAGTAACAACGAGTACAGAAACATTCAGTCAACAGAAGTGTGCAGGCTACAGGCTACGGGCTACAGGATCCGCTTGGGAGAGGATTAGCACTGAGCCTCGTCAAATTGGCCGGGATTTTCTTCTCCTAACCAACCATCTCCTCATCCATAGAACACCCGTCCGTCTTATCTTGCTTTCCAAGGTCAACTGATTATTCCTTCGCGTCTAAATAATGGTCTCAAACTAAATTAGTGCGCATTATTTTATTGGATTCTCAATTTGTTTAAGTAGCACAGATTGTATCTTCAGTTGAACTTGAAATATTAATTGGTTGATCATATTAAATAGATTATAAAAAAAACAATAAGTTATACCCACTAACCAATGTTCACTTCATGCAAATATAATATACAAAAAATCCATACAATGGTCAAATAAGTTCATTAGCTAGTAGATAAAAATAAACATTATGTTAAAAATAAGCTGAAATAATATAAACCAGTTTTAAAATTGTAGATGGCATAAAAATAATGTAATTTAATAGAAAAGGTTGATAGTACGTAATTTACAATAAGCAGTAAATTAAGAAAAAATGTAATCGCTCCTACGCCATACTCCTAAATATTAATATAATGCTACATAAAGACACCATTCAGAAAGACACATGTCGATGTGCAAGCAATGCGTTCATAAGTTCTGTTTTTTTTTTTTTTTCTGGGAATCTTTTATTTTTAAAAATATTTGTATGAAAATGAAACAGTTTTAATTAATAATAATCTACAAATCAAAATATCAAAGCCAACGGCTTCTTTGTCAAGATAATATTTTTTGTTATTGTATCAAGGAGGTAAAAAGTAAAGTGATATTTTTCTTGCAAATTCCCTGCAAAGTAAAAGATGTGTGTGTTTTGAATTTTGAATTCTCTGTTTTTTTCCGTCGTTTTGATTAAAAATGTTTTTTGGAAGATTTTTTTCAACTTTTTTCTTGCTTGTAATTAAAATACTGAATTTTTAAATATTTCCAATACAATATTTTTTATATCTAGTTAGGTAATTAATTATATCTAGTTTCTAAAATGGTATTTGTTTTTTACGACATCTTCAACATGAAGAAATATGTAGAACATTTAAAACACCCTGGAAAAATTCTGAAATTCTATGAAAAATATTAATTTTTTCAAGTTTATACAACAGATAAATAACCCTTTTTGGCTGGATAATCGATATATATATATATCTTATAATATAGGGTGTCAGAGTCGAAAATAGTGTCCAGAGGTAGAACACCTCAAGGGGTACCCAAATCATCCTCATGTATTAATAGCGTGAGCTAAATTAGCTTAAAGCACAAGGGAATGTGGGCGTTTGACTTGAATCCCATCGATTTCTTCGTCTGAGGTTATTACACAGTCAGTTTACGCCAAAGAAATTAGAAACTTAGTGAAATTAAGAACAAAATTGAAACAGAAAAAAGAAACTATAAAAACCAACAGAGTAGTGTATATGCTACCACAAAAAAAATTTTAAAGACGATGTAGGGTTTGTATTAAGCACGAAAAACGTCATTTTGAAGTTTTTTCGTAATTAAAACATTAAACAATAATGGCATTTATTATTTCGTTTTATTTAGTTCACCCTTTAAAACAGGTTTTTTGGACTTTTGATTTCGAACAAATGTTAAGTATGACCCGTAAAGATAGCTCAATGAAATTTACAGGGTAAATAGTTGAAAAAACCGAAAAGTTTTGAAAAAAGATCGAGGCCAAGTTTTTTCAGTAACCTTTTTTAAAATCGTTATCGACAATTTTAAAAGTTTTAAATTTCAACATACTTTGGGATATATTTTTTTCGTGCAATGTTATCAGATCTGCCCAAATTTTTTTTATCTACAAACTATACTATAAACCTAATTAGAAATAATTAAGCATGTATCTTAATAATTCATGTCTCCTCTTGTAAATAAAAGTTTCACAAAAAATACAAAAAAAATATTAACCCATAAAAACACCGCGGAAAATACATGGGGAGTGATTTGAGTACCCCTAGGGGTACTCTACCTCTGGACTTCTACTTGACACTATTTTTAGAGAAACGCTGTATATCTTTCCACGAACTGTTTTATGTCAGTTTCTATTTTACGTTTCAATTAGAAATGTTTTCACACACACTGTACGATTGAATAAAATTTTCACCACGTTTTTTAATAACGCTGAACGTATGTAAAGAGAATATGTTTTTATTTTTATTTTATCTTATTTTTTTATATTAACTCCACACAGGAGGCCCTGAAGAAAATAATTTCCCTCAGGGCCTATGTCATCTTTGGGGATGCTGTGTGGAGGGTCTTTTTGTGGAGAGGAAGGAGTGAACATGGGTCTTGAAGAGTCCCATGTTGTAGGAGGGAGGAAACACAGAGGCCGGCAGTTCGTTCCACAGCCGAGCTGTTGAACTTAAGAACGAATCGTAGAAGCGACCCGATCTCATGTGACAAGTGTCAACTGTGTACAAATGTTGGGCACGCGTCTGGCGTGTATCCCGACTACGCACCGGTGCCGAAGGGATCAATGACGCTAGTTCCTCAGAGCATCTTCCATTGTAATACCGATAGAACAAGGACAGCATACCTACCTGACGCCTGTGCTCTAAAGATTGCAGTCCGTTTGTTAAGATTGGGGAATCTATCAAACGGACCGCCCGTTTTTGCACAGAGTCAAGGGTTTTTTTCAGGTATTTAGGGGCTCCGGACCAGAGATGGCTGCCGAATTCGACAGTAGGGCGCACTTGCGATTTGTACAGGGTCAGCAGTTGTGTATTATTAAAGTATCTGCGGGCCCTGTACAGTAGGCTCAGCTTCTGAGAGGCCAACTTTACTCTGGCTTCGATGGAGCCCCCGTACCTGAGCTGGTCACTTATAGTTACACCAAGCATATCAATGGAAGGACTGTTCGGAAGATTGCTTCCGTTGAAGGAGACTAGATTATCATTTGGATCCCTTTTAGACGTAATCAGACAGGATTGGGTCGTGTAAGAATAAAACATAAAAAAGTGCCAGTTATATGACTAAGTGAAAAAAATGAAGTTGAATGTGTCACTCATGTTAGAAATAATATAAATAATGATCATTTATTTTTCTATATGTCAAGAAATTGCTTGAAAAGCGCCCATTATATTTTCTAAACAAGGATATTTTATAAATTCAATGTAGGAATATTACAACAAAAACTGTTACCATTCGATAATTTGCGAAAATATCTTTTTTAACTGTATTCGATCCTTTACTAATTGAAGTCTTATAAAAGAAATATCAACTCTACACTTGCCACTTATCTTTTTAATAAATATAATTCCTTAGTAATGGAGTTTAAAATAGAAGATGTAAAATCAATGTCCAGCGTTTTTACAATAGTGTCCTCTGCTTCTAAAGTCGTAAGCTTTTTAATAAAAGTGTATTAATCTGAAGTGACCAGCCAGGTAAGTATGTTTTTCTGTATTTGTTAATAATAATAAGTTTGTCTTTCTGAATCTGTTTGTAAATAATAAAATTAGATAGAAAATATGAATTCGTCATAAATTGTATGGCGCCCTTGAGGTGATTTGATCACAAAAATGGGGCTACACAAGTTATCTAATTAAGTATTAAATATTATTAATGTAGGTCCCGTAGGTAGATATAATATAATATTTAAAAAAATAACTGAATTGATGCAACTGAGATTTCAAGTAAAATGCTAATAATGTGAAAAATAATAAATTGGAAATACAATAGTCATGTAATAGTAACATAATAAAATATTATACTAGGTTTATGGGAAGAGATCATTTGAGAGAACAATATTTAATACCACACGGAGAAAAAATTGTATTGCTGATTTATTAAAATCCGGTTTCAAACGAGAATGCAGGCCGTTTCCTGTGAAACTTTTACTACATTCCTAAAATATCAGATAATATATAATGGCGAAAAGCGAAAATATAGTAATTTTTAAGAACACGTGTTCCGAATACATTTATTTTTTTACTAAAAGTTAAACGGGAAACCTATCGATTCATTTCGTAAGGGCCTGCAGTACCGCTTTTAACCAGATTACTAATAAGTAACAGTAAATTTTATCGGTGCGATTCTATATCTGTATGGAGAAGTTTGAGGCATAGTTGGTAGGAAAAGGAACTACTGTACTCCTTTTGTTTCTCGTAGGTTTCCGAACATTAACAATTCTAACAGGTAATTAGTTAACAAATTATTATAAGCAATAATTAGTGGCTTGAAATATCCATACTAATTAAAAATATCTCCCGAATAAAAATAACTGCCGAAAAAAGCTTATGCCGACGTAGCTCATTGGTCTCATAGCACCTGACCCGACATCAGAAGGCGCGGGTTCAATTTCCGTCGGCGGCATTTATTTTTACTCGGGAGTTATTTTCAATTTGTATGGATATTTCCAGCCACTAATTATTGCTTATAATAATTTGTTATCCTTTATGCTTTGCATAAAAAACTTTGTCTTATAAATATTAGTTTTTTATTAAAAAAATGTAATTAGTTAATGCAAACATAGCTATAAAAATGTTGGGTTTTACATAAATTTTAATCATATGTTTGATTATATGATTTCCTCCATCCATTTGTTGTAAAGCACTCCGGGGCAAAACGCCAGTTCATCGCAAGCATACAAACCCACGAACCTACTTTTTGTCAGATAAAATTAAAATAATTTGAAAAGGGTTAACTGAAATTTGTAGCTCGGTGGCATTTTGTTTTTGAATGTTATTGAAATACCTTTACAGAACACACTTTTCATTTACAGCGCACAATTTGTGCTTCAGACATTTTGAATATGAAAGCTGTCAATGTACAAATGTCTCCACAAACAGGTAAATATAAAAAACGCGAGGATTTTGTGCCATTCATAAAATGTGGAAAAAGGCTAACCGTTTTGCGAATCTGTATTTATATTTTAATTCGGAGAATTCAGTCTTCTTCAATTCTGACATAAATACACGTTTATTCGGATGATCAAACATAAATATTTAATATGATTTGTTTGAATATTCAAAATCTTATTAAAATAAAACAGAATTTACTTTACTAATACTAATAATAACTTCCCAATTAGATTGTATTGAATACCTTGCATTATTTATGCAAAAAATAATTATTTTTAATATAAAAAAATGAAATACCCAAATATTTTATGTGCAAACGCAGTATGTAAAATTATAATTAGAATTCGGTTTCGACAATATTGATTTAAAAAAAAAGTAAAGGTAGCATAAGTTTTTTCGTGTTAAATCCGTAAATTTGACATTTAATTAAAAAAAAATAATGATGTTATTATAAAGTTCTGCAAATTATTTAGTTCATATATGAATAAAAATGTGACCACGCCGACTGTAATGCTACTTCTTTCGGACCGATGCGTCGAGAAGGGCTTTATGATTCAAAGAACATAAACGATGTTATTATAGTAATAAAAAGCACCTTTTCTCATCTCTTAGTGAATAATCACTATAAATAAATCATTTGATCACAAAAAATGAAAATGGGCGGGGATAGAGGATCATATAAATCAGCAATGAACGCCGAAACAACTTTCAAAATAATAAAAAAAAATTACTAATATACTTGCAGAACTTAATAATAACATTATTAAATTTGATATAAACTATACCAAACATAGAAAGACAAAGCTCAATCGATTTAACAACACAGGTAGGTCTTACGATGTCGTAATATTTGTTGGATATTGTAAGTTTCTGCAAACAACTTAGAAGTACAAATTAGGGGCAGATTGCGAACGCCCGAACTAAAATAGTGTCCTGCCTACGATACGAGTAGCTAAGTACCAACCTAAATTAGATTCGCGAGGATATATTTTTGTTCAGTGGCGAATCAAGGATAAAATAACAAAAACGGTACTCCACTATTAATTAACGATAAATGTATACAAATGAGTGAAGCTTTGGTGAAAATGCGTGTTCACGGGATCATTGAAAAAATTTACACGTGTATAACGTGTTAAAAATGGTTCCATGATAACTCAACATAGTGACAATTCAACACACTTTTAAAAAATGTTATAAAGTCATTAGAAACGATGAAAAAAAATAATTTAAAACTAACCTAACCTAACTTATTTAACCCAGTTAATAAAGTTTTTGTTTCATCAATTTCCATGACTTCATTTAACTTTTTAAAGATGTGATGAATTATCATTGTGATGATTTATCAGGTCATCGTTAAAAATATATATTATGAAAAAATTTCGCAACGTACTACTACCAATAAGGCAGAATAAATCAATTACTAAATAAAACACCCTAATAGGAGATTGCCACACCAATAAAAGAAAATCTGTGCAAACAGTAACACAAAAAAGATGGCGGCAATGCCAGACCGTTTCCATGGTTATTGTTAATTGGCTTGACATTTGGGGGAAACAAAAATTACTTCTTATTTATAATAACACATTACATTTAAATAAAAAGCATTTAATTTGTTCAATGATGCACTTAAATACACAACGTGGATTTTCATACGAGGTATTTTATTTTCTCCATAAACTAATAAACATAATTATACCTACATATAATGTTGTGGATACTGCTTCATCCATAGAATTACATTCAGTGTTCTGTTGATGAAATGTTCTTCATAATGTTTTGAACGCAGAAGAGTTCTTTGTTGACTTCCAACGATCAGGTCGCATAGCTTTGAAGCACCCTTTTTTCGCTGCTACTGCCACCATTTGAAAACCTGAAAGGTGCACAGACATGTTATACCCGTTAAAATGGAAGGTACTAAATAAAACAACTCGTAAAGCAACTTAGGTAGTAACTTTCACCACAAGTTGGAAAAGTGATTCCCTAATATTCCATTCTTAAAGTGTAATAAAGAAAAGAAAATTATTACCTTTATTTTGCTTAATCTTTTTCACAAAGGTCTAAAATATTAATTGCCCGTATATTATAAATTATTGAATAGTGCTTAAATAATATAAAAAAAAATTAAGGTGTTACAACAAATATTACCATTGATATAATTAAAAATAAATTAAATTATTGAAGACGATATAAGCGATTCCTAAACCGACCGAAGGAGATAGGTTCCCATTAGCTCAGTTGGAAGAGCGGTGCACCGGCAATGGCAAGGGTCCTGGGTTCGAGTCCTAGATGTGACCGTAACTTTTTCTGATTTTTCCGTTTCAAATTTTCGTTTAGGAATCGCTAATATTGCCTTCAATAATTAAATATTACAATTTGAGGTTTTACTCATAAAGTTATTCAAAAATATAAAATAAAAATAAATTGTTAAACCAAAAGCCGGTAAGCCACGGGCCGTGTTGCGTTTTCGCTGAGTCTATGTATTTTTATTATGCAATGCAAATATTTGTAGGACGGTCGCCCATTTAGTAGATGAAATTTAAAATTGGGCCGGTTTTATTGTCATAAAGAAATTTGGGAGGCGGGTTTGGGTACCGCTGTCCTGGGAACCATTTATTGTATATCCAACCCCTCTGCCATAGGTCATCCCAAGTGGTTCACTTCGTTTGGTAATTTAGCAGGGGTGCCCGGGGTCATGGGATCAGGTGTGTTCAGGATGCGCCTGCCCACCAGCTGCGTGGCGTTCCAGATCGAGAGAGGCTGGTTTGTTTGTTGATTCCTATCCAAACCTCATACCTTTTATCTTTCTCGAACTTCATCTCCTTAATTTCCTGAAAAAAGTCCCTCCACACAGCAACCCAAAAGATGACATAGGCCCCGAGGGAAATATTTCAATCCCACCTCAAGGTTGCCTCAAGGCCACCTGTGTAAGATTAATGAAAAAAAAAACTAACAACATACAAAAACATCGTACGCCAAATATGTCTAAACGATCAAATAAATTGAAAAAAATGTTTCGCAGGAATGATTTCCTAATCTTTCATATTCCTGTGAAATGATATTCCTGCCGTTTTTTTATTCGAAGCACTTTAATTTCGTTAGCTTAATACTTGAATGTTTATTTATTTGTAGAATTTATTTTGTTTTTAAGCCAATATTTTACAATTAGCCGACTGATACTTCGAAAGAAAAGGACTATCAATAATGGCATCTCACGTAAAATACTGGACAAACAATTGGAATTTGACAATGTAGTTTAAAAAACATATGCGGTGAAATTATTCTAGTCTCTGTCTAACAGGGGAAGCGTGATGGCAAGAGAAGAGTGCAACTATGCGTTGCTAATAAGAAATTTATCTGTTTTCTCTTTCTGTATTATTAGGGAACTTCCTGTAATTTTTTAATTTAATTTTATTTTATAAGAATTTTTGATAATAATAAAATATAGAGTAAAATTATTCAGCAAAGAACATACTCATAGCACCGAATAGAAATGACATTGCATTACTTTGCTTAAAAACGTGTATTGATTGAAGTGGTGATAGAGGTGTGTTGTAATGAGTTTATTCCGTAATGCATTGATTGAAGTGGTGATAGGCATATATTTTGTTTTATTTTGGAAGAATCTTAAATTGAAGTCTGTTGGCTGAGAACATATTATGCTTATAACATGTTTATCTCATAGCAGATGATACACGTTCAAGTTTTATTTTGAATTAAAGTTATTTTCCATATTTACCTCTTCGAAATAAAGTCTCACAGACATACAATATTAAAAGGAATTATATTCATGTTTTTTTGACCATTCGCTCTTGATTTTTCTTGAGGATTTTCGGTTGCAGGCAGCTTCAGCCAAGACATGCGTACAAAATCATTGGTCTAGAATTTCATTCCTAGAACTGGGCTAAGCCGGAGGTTTCAGTTTGGGATGTTTGCTGGATGTTTAGAGCTAGCTCTCAACTGTCCAGAGTCTAGACTAAACGCAAGTCCGGAGCTGGTACTGGTACTCGCGGTCTCACTCTCCGGTAATATATTCAAAGGTATTATGTAAGGCCGGCCATGACACTTGATGTATGTACTTTCTAAACTTCACCGTTACGGACACGTACAATGTTCCTACGTTTATATATATATATATATGTATGCGTACTTTACAGAATATAGATTCTAATATATTATAAATGTCCGAAACGAGGGAGAGTCGGATCGAATTTCGTCCTCGATATAGGCGAATTAGCATTTGAATGCGCCCCTTAAAGAACTGTGCCAGATAGAGATTGGATAAGTTTTCAGTCTCATGAATAATAATCTATCTAATATTGATTGAAGAGTCCCAAAAAGTATTAAAATGGAACGTTTTATATAATTAACAAAATAATCAGATTCTCCCTTTGACCTTACGCAGCGATACATTTTAATTTACTCACCATCTTTTATAACATTATTTGTGACTTTTAATTTGACAAATAACAAAATTTAAAAAATACTTACACAAAGTCGCAAATAATGTTATAAAAGATGGTGAGTTAATTCAAAATAATCAGATTCTCCCTTTGAACTTACCCAGCGATACATTTGAATTTACTCACCATCTATTATAACATAATTTGTGACTTTGTGTACGTATTTTTTATATTAATAACAAAAATCCATCCGGTTTCGTTATAAGCGTACCTTCGTCCGATGTCAGTTCTGCCGTTGCTCTGTTGTAATCTTTCATTCATATACCGTTCATGAGAAAAAGAAGAAGTTAAATTGGAGCCTGTACACCAAATAAGTAAATACTATCCACAAAGCTAGCTATGAGATTTATTTGTTATTTTCTTGGCAAAATAAGAGTAGCAAAAATTTTCAATTTTGGTGAAAGGTTAGAATGACCTTCATTAAAAATGTTGTAAAAAATATACAAATACATCATACATTTTGAAATTCATGATGTATTTGTTTTTTATTTCTTTCAAACATATCCAATGAATTCTCAATCATACTTTTCATCAAATTTTAAATTGTTGCTACTGTTAGTTTGCGAGGAAAATAACAATATGTAAAAAAATCAAGTCATTCATGTCAAAATTGGCTTTGTGGAGATACAGCATATTGACACATTACCCGACGTGTACGTGGCACGGATAGCTGCTGATACGTGAGGCCTATATTCTGTAAGGGCAAAACAGCTCATTTGTGGGGTTGTCCTGGCAACCGCAAAGTTCTGCTATTACAAAAGTGTTTTTTTTTACAATTACTGCAGTGTTTCATCATCAATTTCCTGAAAAGTAATCACAATAAACAAATAAAAGTAAGTTCATACAATGTAACTCGAAAAATGGAAATGATTGAGTGCTGGAAAGCCAAAATTCTTTTTCTATAGAAATGGTATATTGCCGTAACACGGGCGCCCATCGAAAGTTACAAGCGATTATTTTCACCTTCAGTTTGAATCGAATCCTTGAACTTGCTGTGAACTTCAAGTTCAGCAGCTCCGTCATCAAACGCATTGAGTTAATGCTTCTCTTTCATGGATCTATTTGAATCTTTTGAATTGAATCCTCACTGTGGACCTGGAGGGCGATTCTCGTTCTACTTAACGACACTAAAATCGTCCTTACATTCAAATTAACGATTTTTCTCGGTTTATTCGTATGAAGCGATTCCGGTTCTCTCGTTGACAGATGGAATCCTTAGATTTTCGATTGCGCGCCAAAATTTTTAGCCTTACGCGAAGGATACCCCTAGACCTGTCATTCGGCGGCCGAACGCTAGCGTTCGCGGAGAATTTGCTTCATTTAATTGTGACGTTTTGACAATTAGCAATATTTGCGTAGTTTTAATAAGAGAAAACTTAATATTATCGTAAGTATTGACTGTAAACATGATTAGTGACTTGTTTGTGGCACAATAATGCTATTAAATGAATTGAATCAGGTAATTGCGATGTTTGTAAAGTACGTAACATGTCGAAAGCCAGATAAGTGATTTAATTTACAATAAACTACACATACCATTGAGGATTTCTACATAAATAATAATAAGTTTCTGGCTGGCGCTCGAAATTGTGGGTTTTGAAGTTAACCACAACGAAATAAGAATCCCTTTCATTCTTAAATCAACTTGGGTGACAGTTAGCGCCATTCGGCAGCGTTAGTTTGACAGCAAACGTCACTTTAGAAGTGGTGAATCTGTAAAAAAGTCATTACTATCCAGCGAGGTAAGTACCTTTTCACAAAACGTAAATCTTCGATAAATGGCTTATTTATGTCATTCATAAATAAAATAAGCAGTTATTAAAATGCATTATAATACAAAGTATTTGTTTTTTTAAGTTTTAGTTAGAAACCTTGCGTCACTTAATTATATTTCACCAATTTGTGTTTTCAATAATCTCTTAACAATATCGTAGATGCTCTTAACCACGCTTCTTTAGGATTTTTTACTAGGTCTCTCAAAAATCGATCTTGTAAGGCTATCAGAAGAACGAGAATCGCTTAATAGTTAAGAAAAGATGTTACAAGCGACGGACAGCTATCTTTCGCAAACGATAGCAGTCGTTGACGAATGCTATCATTTATCTTAAGGCTAAAAGAACGAGAATCGCCCTCCTGGAGACTAAAGTCATTCACTTCATTCATTACTAGCAAGAAATCGACTTCAAATTGGTTGATTAGAGTTTTTGCAGCAGTAACTTTTCCGGCTCATTCTTGTTCTATGAAGGGCGGGCCGGGTCGGTATTGATTACGGTGCTTAATTATTTGAAGAACGTATCTGGTATAGTACAAATCGCCGAGTTGTGATGTTTCTACATTTGTTAACTTCCAGAGCCGCCCATCCAATAGAGACCGGGCAATATAAAATGGATCGAATTAACAGGGTAAATACTGACAAAATGAAAATGGCATATAGGTTTCTTTAGTTTTCCAAGAACAAAATATTTGCGAAATAATTTTGCCGAAAACGATAAAAATGTTCATATCACGAAGAGTTCTTAACGCCTATTGGATATTAGCATAATTAAAATCGAAATATCTATTTGAAAATATAAAATTTTGTCAAGTTGTATCGAAGAGGATTGGAAGAATTGCATGGACAGAAAACATTTACGACGTGGGAGGAAAGAATTTTTTTTATTGATTACTAAAATTAATCGAATTTTTCCATCATGAGTAAGAGTCTTATAAGTTACGTGTGTATATACGAATATAAATACACGCACTTAAATTCTACCACATAGATTAAATTTCTCGCTTCCGTTCCTTGATTATGTTAAACTAGTGTAGAACCGCGAGTAATCACGGAATATTCTAATATTTATTGAATTTGTGAAGCCGAAAGTGTTTATTTGCCTCAGGATAGATGCATTTAAAAAAAACTAATATTATAATATTGTCAATTATAAAAATATATTTTTTTGTTAACTAATTAGAAAGCTGCACAACTTAAGTAAATAAGTTTAGTTACCTTAACTACCTAATAAAAAACGCTTTTTGGTAATGGAAAAGCATTGCCTAGAAAAACCCTTGAAAAGTCACGGAATCTGACTTTACTTTGTAAGATTATAAACACTGAGATACTAAAAAGTAAGAAATACACATTGCAAATACACAATAAAATACTGTATTATATGTAAGTATTTGTCTTAATTCTTCACATAATCAGTTCCAATTTAAAAAAACAACACTTAAATTCAAAGCAAATACAAAGCACAACCAACCGAAATTAGTATTTTTGATTAGGAATCTGCCTACTGTTTGACGCCAATTCTCTGTCAGTTTCAGCTTTTAATCAAATTCTGATCAGTTTTCAAGCTTAACGATTATGCTGTAATACTTGATCAAAAGCTGGAGTGGACCAAGAATCAGAGTTCAAAGGGAACTGTTTGAATGCCAAAATATTAAAACGGCGCCGACGTCGATTTGAGATTATTCAAATGTGAAGTTTTTGATATAGATACTGCAAGCTAGCTTGAATACATAGATACTTTAAGCTAGCTTGAATACATAGATACTTCAAGATAGCATGAATACATAGATACATTAAGCAAGCTTGATTACATAGATACTTCAAGCTAGCTTGAAAACATTATTTTCAAATAATATACCAATTCCATTAAATGTTTACGTCATCCCCAGCTACTGAACTGCAGATCGTTCCTCGCCCACGCCTTCGGAGGAAATTCAATTACATATCAGTGTAAATATAATTTGGCGGACAGGCCGCTAAGTTGTATAATTGTTTAGGAGAAGGGCTGAGGGCGGAGAGCGGAATAATATAAACACCTCGTTTCAGTTCGTTTGAGTTCTGAGTGAAACATCAGTTTGAGTTCGGCTGCCGCAGAAACGAATTATTTATGGGACTCGTGTTGCCTTAATACATAATATGAACAACCTAACCGGAAATGTTAATTTGTTTACCCAAGTTTTCTTTACCTGACTTTACGGTGAATAATTAAATGAATTTTCAAAATGCTTTGCTATAAGACTAAAGGTATTTTAAGGAGTTTATTATTAGATAAATTATGCAAGTATGAACTTTGATGCTAAGTTGCGAAAATTATGTTCAAGATTTTAAAAGAAAGTTATATATTTTTTTAAACTTCCTCGTTTAATAACAGCTTCCTCGGTATGTTTTATAAAATACCCTATTTATATAAGAACCAGTCAACGTTGGAACACTGATAGGCAGAGGATCAATGCTCCAGGAAGACACGTAAGAAAAAAACTGTTAAAAATATATTTAACTGTTAGCCAATACAGATTTAAATATCGTTGCGTGTATGCGATACACGGTTTGTCGATTAAAATGGTGATGGTACTTGTTACCACAATTAACAATTATTCTGACCTCATTTCCACTCACATTTCCTAAACCTCACCCCACCTCCACACTACTGCATGCTTCCCACTCAATGATTCACGTGTCAAAACCAATTAATATTTTTATTAGTACTCGTAATTGGAGTACATTAAAATATAAACGGAAAGTATTACCAGAAAGAACATCCCCTACATAAATTTTCCGTAGGTAGGTATTTTAAATCACATTTCCAATGATATAGGTTTGTTCAATAATGAAAAGCAGTCATAATTATTTATACAGGGTATTCATGTACGTACTTGATTTATTTTAACCGGTGGTTTCTGATATTATTTGAAGTAAAAAATGTCAATGAAATTATGGTCTGATCAGTTTTTGGAGGTTTTAATTTTTTTTTTCAAACACTCAGGCGAGTAACCGCTCAACTCCCCATATCGACCCTAGCTAACCAATATCTACTTATTTTCTACGAATTTAGTCGAACAAAAAAACATCAAAAAAGTCTTTAAAATTTTTAATCCAAATAATGTACACAAAAACTGGTTAAAGTATGTCTCTTTACACCTGTATACGGAATTGGTATTTTGCCATCAAATTGTTGTGTGTAATTTCTATATGGGAATATATGGCGAGAGATATGGTGATACAGGCCAACATATATTACGAGGTTATCGCTAATATGTTACTAGTTAATTATACTAATACTTGTCTACAGTAAAACCACTTCCACTGACTAAGTTTGAAAACGAACGAAAAACGCAGTTTAGGGTAACAATAAGATATTTTTCAATATTTATCAAAAACAAATCACCTGCCGCCACGAACCCATACTTCTGAATAATATTAATATTTCATTCTCGTAATATACAAGGTAACTGGACCTTGATGCGTTTACATAAAGATCAATTCTTAACTATTACGGAAAACGTGCAAAAGTGAAGAAAAAAATCGTCTGAAATCGATTGCGGAAAATGAGATCTGTGGTCTTCAGTACTTACCTACTAGTTTGCCGATCAAGTTAGGAGTGTTTTCTTATTAAATAATAATTTGATAATTATAATTCGGTGATACATGGCTATTGAGTTGGCTGATATGGTTTGTGTTTAAAAAAGCACATAATTTGTCGAATCCACTATAAGTGTATTTAGTAATTTACTTGTAATAATCGTTTGTAGGCCATCAACAACGAATATGACATTGAGTCCTGCTTTTTAAAGTGATTTTACTCGTATCTTATTAATCGTTAAGAAGACACTAATAATATTTTTTTTTCTTGTGGGTATTTACTTAACTTCTCTATCGCGTGCTTCAATATTTTGTATCAAGCACCACTCTCCCTGTTTAAGAAAAATGAAACGGCAAAAATTTTATTATGTTTATGTGGGGCAATGTTGGTTTATACGTTAACAATAATAATAATATAACTATTCCGTTAAATCACTGTAATACACACGTTAAGAGTAAACGATAAAATAAGCTGTTCTCCGTTGCATTTTAATGCGTCTCGTGTCTTCATTGAGCCAAGATTGCATATTGAAAGTGCTTTCAAAGCCAAGTTTTATGAAGGATTTAAAGTTTTCATTTAAGATGACACAATTCAGCCACGAGTAAAAGAGAGCACATTTCCTGTTCAAGGGATTATCGAACAATGGCTTATTTTGCCCCTGGAACAGATTGAAAATTTTCACTTTAATGTCGAGTGTTCCCATTGCCGCCATTTCGCTCCTTCGGTCCTTTGTCGCAAGGACCGCCGTCAAAATAAACACTTCTTTGTTGCGACAACAAGAATTGTCGATGCCTTCACTGCTTCACGACTTCACGCCTGAGTTGGCAGCCGAGGAAAAATGAAAATGTCAATCCGACGAAATAAAGCGCTTAACAGTACGCGCAGAAAGCTTTGCTTGTGATGTACGGCTGTGTTTATCTTCTACCACTCTTCCCACTACCACCGCTTAGCTTCCATCGGCTGCACATTTGTCTTGTAATGTTTGAGGGTATTTTACACAGTTTACTTTTCTATCCGTTGAGACCATATTAGAGAAGTTAACTCAGAATTTATTAGCGGACTTTACATTATGATTACGATTTGCTCTCAGTAGTCGTGGGACGGTAATCGTAAGATTATACAAACAAGTAGCGGTCTCAGAGAAAAAACATGCTTTATAACAGCTTTTGCATAATCAAACATTGAATGTTCTATTTCATGTATCATTATTATTATTATTTTTTTAATGATAAACTAATGTTTATAAGACTAGGTTGTTATGCATAGCACAAAGGATAATAAATTATTATAAGCAATAATTAGTCGCCTTTAATATCAATACAAATTGAAAATATCTACCGAGTAAAAATAACGCCGCCGACGAGAATTGAACCCACACCTTCTGATGTCCGGTCAGACTCTCTGGACAACTGAGCCACGTCGGCTTATTTCTGTCCTGCCAAATAATTCAATATGTACTGGTACTTCAATCAACAATTACTGCTTATTATATTACCTTGAGATCTAGTGTTTATAATATACGTGTTAGTGGTTATTTCTTGTGTTTTGTATTTATAAATATAAATGAGTATTGTTTTAGAATAGAGTTGTTTAAGTGACATGATGTTACGTATGTTGAAGATTTCGTCAGTGCAAGTTCTTAGATGGACTTTCAGAATAATTTTCATTATGGATTTTTGGCTTATAATTAACAATTTTAAGATATTGTCATTTGCAATCCGAGATATTGATTGCCAAAAGTATTTAAGTAGTTAATACGCTCAGTCCATTATAAATTTTGATCAATTTTTACACCTAGATAAGTTACATGGTCAACTTTGTCCTATTACGGACAATTGTTAAAATGGCAATTTGAATGAGGGGAGCAAAGAATATTTTTAAAAATTAAACAATAACTTTGTAAACATCACTTATAGGTAAATACTTAATATCGACCGGGTTTCACTACAACTACCGGGTTCCACTACAATATTAAGAATTCATTCGCTTTGATTGATGAACTGAAAAATCTACATATTCCGAATAATTCAAAATTAGTCTCATTTGATGTTGTTAACTTGTGTCCAAATATTCCCGTAGATGAAAGTAAAAGTATATTGCTCAAATTATTACAAAATTCAAAACTACCAAATAATTTCTCTAAGGAACTTTCTCACCTATTTAATGTTTGTCTAGGCCAAAATTATTTCCAATACAATGAACTTTTTTATCAACAAACAGATGGCCTGGCGATGGGAGCTCCGACTTCTCCCCTCATCGCCGACATATTTATGGACAATCTTGAGAATAACATTTTTAACTGTAAATCGCCATTATTAAAGAATGTGTTATTGTGGAAGAGATATGTCGATGATGTTTTGAGCGCCAACTTGATTCCTTCCTAAAACTAATAAACTCTTTTCATACAAAAATTAAATTCACAATAGAAATAGGAACTAATTCTAGCTTAAACTTTTTGGATCTTACCCTATCAATCATTAACAATAAAATAGAATTTAAAATCTATCGTAAACCCACTTACACTGATACAACTATTAATAATTCATCTAACCATCCCATCTCCCACAAACATTCTGCTTTCCATTCCATGATTCATAGATTAGTTACCGTCCCGTTATCAAATTCCAACTTCGTATTTGAATTAACGACGATTAAACAAATCGCGATTAATAATGGCTATAATGCAAATATGGTCAATAACATCGTAAATAAGAAATTAAAAAGATTATCGACAAGTAAATTTCTATTTAACAGCTCCCCTCATAATAATAATATATCAACTAATAATAATCAACCTCAACAATGGCGTAGAATTTTGTGCATCAATAATTTCTCTCAAAAAAGCATAAAAAACCTCCCACCAGATATCAAACCAGCCTTTTACACTAACAATAGTATAAGTAAATTTTTGATGAACGTTAAGGACAAAGAACATCGGTTAAATCATTCCGGTATTTACTCACTGCAATGTAGTGACTGTCCCGCGTTTTACATAGGCAAAACAGCACGTAATATCAACACGCGAGTCAAAGAACACCTGAGATGCTTAAATAGTAATGGGTTCTCCGAATTCGCAAATCATCTCATATCAACCAACCATACGTTTGACAAAAACACTGGCGTCAGTCT
Source organism: Hesperophylax magnus (assembly GCA_026573805.1). Classification (NCBI taxonomy): domain Eukaryota; kingdom Metazoa; phylum Arthropoda; class Insecta; order Trichoptera; family Limnephilidae; genus Hesperophylax; species Hesperophylax magnus. Next base: position 2,995,570 of record JAIUSX010000157.1, read on the forward strand.
ATTGCATAAAAACGGAATAGGCCTTAGATTGGATAACTTAGAGGCGTTAGAGTTAAGGAAAGCCAAAAACGTCAATAGCAAAGTCATCAACAACCAAATAAACCTAAATAAAAGCCCTATACTCAGATTGTTCCCTATTGACAGAGAGCACTCGCATCTCAATCTCCCACCTATCCCTACCTCTTCCACTGTAGCTCAGACCGTCTACTTACCGTGATATCAACACATGTTAATTTATATTTTAGATGTCTAGGTTTAGTATTATACAGTCCTGATGAAGCTACGGTTGTAGTGAAACCCGGTCGATATTAAGTATTTACCTATAAGTGATGTTTACAAAGTTATTGTTTAATTTTAAATTATAATGTCACATCACAAAGTAACCGCTTCATATAAAGAATTTTTTTTAGTTCAGGTTTACTTTAACCGAGTTTTTTTTTTATTTTTATTTTGAAAGACAATTTTGGTTCTTTTTTTTTTTTTTTAAAAGAAAGACAAACATTCCCGGGTTACGAATAACCTGACAATATTTGGAAATCTACTACCACCACAGTAAGCTGAAAACGTTGCTTGTGTTGTGATGGAGTACTTAGCCAGCCGAGGAATTGAACACACTACGCCTGGGTGGGACCCAAACGCGATGTCAACTCGGCCACCGACCGGTTATTAGCATTAAGTGAAACTGAGTGGTAGTCTAACCATTTTTGATCCTGTTTATTGTGTCTTCTGGTTTCTTCAATGTTATTGCCCAATAACATTTATTCATTAGAAGAACGGAATCCTTGGCAAAACTTATGATTTCGCCTTCACATTCTATGTGGCAAAGGTCATTAATGTAAATTAAGAAGAGGATTGGACCCAGAATACTTTCTTGAGGAACCCCGAATTCGACATCAGTAAATTCGCTGGTGTTGTTAAGTTTTACCGATTGTTTTCTATTTTTCATATAACTTTTAAAAAATGTCAGTTCATTATCAGTAATCTCTATATTTTCTAGTTTTTTAAAAGAGGTATTTAAAAAAAATTGTGTCTCTTAATTTTTTCCAGGGCTGTCATTGCATTTTAAATATTGAATTGAATCAGCACTAACAATCGTCCGTTTTATATTACACACAATAATTCGTCGTTAATGTTGTTAAAAAGCTGTTTACACTAACAAAGTATGCATAAGTGTATTACTACACAATTATGAAAAGTTAACGCATGTTTTCCGTAGGTACTTCGTTGGCTTACACTCAACTCGGTCAAGAAGGAAGAAAAGAAAAACATGTGGCGTTCGTCTATTGCTCCTTACATTGAATTTGTTTTAGTTGGCTGGCTTTTGAAGTGAGGTCCATTAGGGCAAATATTAACAATACGCGGGGAACTCACGCATAGCACCCTTTCCCTCGCAGTCAGACATTCATGGTCGCGCCGGTCATTAGCTTAGTCTAGAGTTTCAACGATGTTTGTAGGATATTTCTCGTTTTTACCACTCTCTTCACAAGCATATTTTGAAATTCAATATGATAATTTAGGTTTCCCCAAATTGTTTCATAGTGGACAAACGTATGGAAAAAATATTTTCTTTTGAATTCTTTTGATGAATATACACACTAACCATTCCTATATCCATTAACAGGTATGCTCAATTTCAACAACTTAAATATTTTTGGCAATTTTTTTTAATCTAATCAACTGTACATAATCATTTATATTAAAAGAAATTAACTTATATGTCACTGAAAACTATATTCGTGAAAGATCACATGCACTTTTTAATACTCCGAAAGCGAAGATTTCTGCCTATCAGAACGCACCAATCAACATTGCGACTCAACTGCTTAAGGATTCTACATTGACCATCGGCATTTTCAACATAACTTATAGACAGTTCAGCAAAAATCTTTTGAAATATGTCACAAATTAGTAAAACTGCCCCCATTACCCTTTATACTTACATGTACCTCAAATTTGTGATCTTTTTCGTAACATAATTGGTGCATAATCAATTTATGGAGAAGGTGAATATATAAATAAATAATTTCAAAGCTCAAAATTACTTTGCGAGTGTGCACTATTGTATTAAACTTTTCGTTAAGAATCATCAAAAATATTTTTTCATTTCACATTTTGTAGTAATTTCCTTATTCAATTACTGCAAAATGTGAAACGATTATATTTAATTACTGCAAAATGTGAAAATGTGAAACGATATAAATCGGCGATCGTAAAAAAAATTGCGAATCATGAAGCGTTGTTTTTTTAATGGAATAATCATAAAATGAAAAATATATAAACACTAAAAATACAGTGTACAGACTATGATTTCACGGCCCACGACAAGTTCCGCATTGAAATGAGTTTAAAATTGAGTTAAAAAACGAGCGTAACGCCCGAGTATGTGGGTCGCCACTGCAGCCAACCGGGTTCAAGGAATGAAAATGGAAAATGGGAAACTGGCAGTAAATGCAGATTTTAATTGCTGTTAATGCCCCGAGCTGTGAGATGAATTTGCATCATCAAATGTCCATCAGCTGGGTGTTAGTCGCGTCGCGACGGAGTCATCTCACGGTACAACTAGAGATAACTCCACTTATCCTTTTGTTGTTCATTAAAACGGGTGCAAATATTTGTGAACATGGTATGGAAGATACACTGCCGAATTCACTTAAAAAGTGTTGCTAGTATTTCTGTGAACAGTATATATAACTTCACGTAAAAGTTTGTTTCTGATTATGTCTTTTTTGATTAATCAAAACCAAAATTTCCTCCAAAATCATAAGATTTGTAAGTAGGTACTTTAATATCTACTCGCTTAATTAAAAATTATTTTAAATTTGAAAAAAATATATACTAAACCATTAAAATGGCCACCACCTTGTCAAGATAAAACAGGACTTCGTTAGTTACAGTCAAATAAAAAGATTTATTAAAAATATCGGTTTCTTCAAAATAATTGGTGATGGAATTCTGTTGTAATGTTATGATTAAATATCTCGATAACTTTGTTCCACTAATTTATTTGTGATATTATTTGTTCGTTGGTGATACATTTACTTGAAAGTGATATTTTTTAAATAAATCCATAAATGCATTGGCTTCGACCCATAGTTTGATAACAACAAATTTTGACCTGAACATGATCCATAATAATCAATTAATACTGTTACAAAGAATACTACATTTTAAAATTGACTGTCCCGAATTACTTCAATGTATCAATATCCATGTTCCCAAAAAATCATGAGGACATTTCTTACATTTTTACTTCAATAACACCAGGACACTAGCTTACCAAAATTCTCCGATTCCGATACTTCACAATCTCGGAAACAAATATTCTGATCTGGGTGATATATTTCATTTGAAAACTAATCAGTATAAATATTGTATATTCTATCAGTTTTATTCTTCTAGACACAAATAGACCTATGTACCCATATAACTTCTCCGCTTCTACTATTTTGTTTTGTTGAATCTTTTAAACTCAATTATATGCGTGAGGATTAATTTTTATTTAATTAATTTTTAAGTGTTTACTCTGATAAAAAATGCTTGTATTTTTTTTAAAAGAAAAGCCTACTAGGGCGTGTAATAAATAATAAATAAAAAAATAAAAATATTTCTACTAGTCCAAAACTTTCCCGAAAAGAGTTAACTTAAAGGTAATTATTTTTCTTTATTAATTTGTTTTGTTAAGCCATATAAATGTTGACAGATTTTACAATCAAGGGCCTATCCTACACATCATTATGATAAATTATTCGTTTCCTTCAATCAAAATCCTGGATCTTTGATTATTATGACATTCATCCATCAAAATTTTGTAATGAAATTAATTAATGGCTACCAACTTCAAAGCAACCAATGTCAGGGTTTCACACCAACCATTCAAAGGCAAAATAAACGAAACTCATATTTTTTTTTCAATTAATTATAAATAGTCAGAGATATTATATTTTTTATTTCATAAAAAACTGTGCATTTTCAGTTTTGTTTTACGAAAGAATCGTTTTCAGCACTAAGCAAATATCACTAAAGGACATAATGAATCCCTTGGACCTTTCGAGGGTAGAGTTTGGAAATTATCAAAAGAAAGCTGCCAACCTTTGACAAGGGTTGAAAAATGATTCCAAGGGCCACAACTTTTGAAGGAAATGGGATGTATGATTCTATTGAATTGTCGCTTGACAAGTTTTGATTTTGTGAAGGATGAAAATGTAATTACTTATTTGGTGATTTTATAAATTTAACAAAAGTATTTACTGCCAACAAGGCTTTTACTAAGTCAAAATAACTTTGCTCAACTTTTCCTACCCCTCTTTTAAACAATTAGTTCGAACAGGCTCGACGTTAACCATTGTAGTAGATCTGTTCAAGTTCCCACGGTATGAGCCTTGACTCTGAACATTCTAAGTCAGTGCTGTCGAGAATTTTATTCATCATCCGTAACCAATATATTTTAAGCCACAAAAAAGGCTAAAAGTTATTGAAAAGCTATCCCATGATTGGGGCTATGCACATTGCTCGTCGCAATGAACGAATAGATTACCAGAATGGAGACATTGAACAGACAATTAGTCGATCGATAAAACTATATAGCAATGTGATATTGACTAAACCCGTCATCTATGGTCAGTTAGCAATATTTGCGAGCACGATATTATTAGGTATTAGGAAATATCACTATTATATATTAATACACATAGTATTAGGAAAGCTTCGGTTAACTATCAATATACACATATTTTTTAATAATGTCGTTCATTATACAAAATTACTGGTTTATTAATGGTGTTGGTTTTGAACTAACGAAACTCTTAGAATTGAAAGAAGTCGTATACGCGTTGAGTTGAATCCGTTTGGGCCATTAACGTTACATTGCTTCGGGTTGGGAAAATAAAAGTTGTTCAAATATTGAAGAGTTGTGAATAAAGACCTTATTTACTAATTAACTCTCTTTAGTATCAAAAAGACTGCCAACGTATATCTTGTTTAATAAATCGGTATTCCAATTCAACATTGTCAATATATTCATATTTTTAGGTAGCCGTTTGACGTTTTACATTTAGGAGTGCCAATTCACAGACAAATCTGCCAGTGTTGCCATCGTACAATAATGTCTTACTTATTTTGTGTCAGAATCGGTTCAGGAATGAACACTACAATCGTGCTTAGGATATTGATTCAAAGTCGTCAGAAGTTAGGTCTATCGATCCAATATTGTTAAGTTATCAATTTTACCGTGCTATACCTCCTGGTAGGCGCTGGTCTGTCGACATTACACAGGCAATCTAAACAAAGATATCGACAGGAAGGGGTGGGCCAACCAGGGACGACCCTATGCAGGCGCAATTGGAGGAGTCCGATCGGTGTGCCGATTTGCTAAGGAACCAAGGAGCAAAGACGCTGATAATACCTAACACCTAATACATCGCCTTTGAGGTTTTTATTAGTGCCAGGCGATGTTTGGCTTAGGTCCGGCCCCGGTGGCGACTCAAAGGGAGTGTCAGTATCCATCACTGATCACTGGGTGCCACATTGCGTCCAGAGCTGACTGAACGCAATGTGGCTGACGATGAAGATGAAACGTCGATCTGTCTTAGCAGTCATGTAACGCCTGTAATCTGCAATGATAGCTTATAAAGAGCAACACACTGCTAAAGATCAAATCTGGCATTTGGAAGATGAATGAATTGCGTTCCGTGATGTTCGTTGGGTCAGTTTAAAAATAAAAAGAAAAATTTTCTATGAAGCTTGTTATTTTAAATGAGATTTCGTTAAAAACAAAATCATACAAAATTGGGTAAAATTGGTTAGGTTTATATAAAGTTGGCTTTATGAAGTATGAAGAGTTTATCCTCCGCTTGGATACTGAACTGTCATTACTGAAGCGGGAATGATCGGGGTTCTGACAGTCCTAAATAAGCTCGTGACACTCTGACATTTCTACTAACATACTTACAGAATCCTGGATCCCTACTTACAGCTTATGAGGGAATGTCAGAATAAGCTTTCTTGGTAAGCTCTGAGCTTTTTATTCCATTAATTGAAACGGCTCAGAGGGATGATTGCTTACACAAAGGCAGTGCTTCATTTTACAGCATAGATATTCTAATCTTGTAGAGATATAAAAACATTACACAAATAACTACTTGAAATATATTTGTTAATAGAAAATTACAATTACAAATTACAATTGGAGTAGAGAAAGAAGAAAATATATATTTTGTGCCAGTGAGAAACAATAAAAAAATACATATTTCCAAAAATTATAGAGAATGTATACAAAGTCAATTTATTTTGTTGTAACTCTATACAGGGGACCGCGAGGTTTCACAATAACCAATATCATCACCACAACTTGTTTATAGTTCCAGACGCAGGTGTTTTTAGGTACGAATAGTAATTTCACCCAGTGACTGGTTTTGTCAATATTTTGATTTCGTTTTATTAAAATAGGGTAATGTAAGTTTCAGGTTAGATTCAGTCTTTTTTACCGCCTGGTAACAGATTGATAGATTTTTCACTGGTGAATATTATGATTTGGAAAAAGGGGTCATCAAACTTGCAGGTGATCAATTTTAGTCGCAATTAAAATTAAATGCAATAAAATAATTGTTCATGTTCGATACATATGGTTTCTAATTCAAAAGGTACTGCCACGCCGGGCAGTATAGAAGTTGCATTTTGCAGTTTTTATAATTGGGTTTGAATCAGTGATTCAATACAACTTAGAATGATATGGTGAAGTTGAAAATCTAAATTGGATTTCTTTTACAAAAGGTAATGGTGCAACACTTCAGACTTAATCAAATAATATCATTCTTCTAGGATTTCAAGCAATATAATGAAAATAATTTTTCCAGCTATTAAATTCACCATTTTAGTCACATTTAGTATAAAGAACGTGGTTTTTTTAATAAAAATATTAAGTTGATTTTTTTTATACCTAACGAAAGCTAATAATATCACCGTTTAATTTAATTATTTTTCCACCAATATAAATATGGGTTCTAGTACAAAAGTGGATGACCCGTCGCGTGTCCTAGTTCGATGAAAAGTGTCCTGAATCTCAAAATGCATTCTGTGGGATTATCGTCGACATGAAGTTCGTTTTCCAGTAAAATGTAGGTATATTGTTTTGATTTATTGCAAACACGCATGTTATCAACACTGCAATCACAACTAGATGTTGCCGGCAAATTTTGTTCGCGCTATGTTTAAAAAAATCGCCTTTTTTATTGGTCAGCATTGTGCGATTTGCATGTTAAAATCTCTTCCCATAAAATTATTTTTACATTTTGACAGTGTAGCCCATTAAATAATCAATTTTGTACATTCGTCGTGGATAATCGTGATTTTTATAAGTAAATAACATAATTATTATAATTAGACATTATTCACAATCAAACTATTATATTATGCACTCTGCCAATCCATTATAGAATATGGTATAATTGCTAGGGAAAGAGCAACAAACTCAGCTATCGGTTATATGGAAATTGCAGACAAAAAAATAAAGGTAATTTTTAAAAAACATATATTGACTGTCAGTGACCAAATATTTAACATGTTTATCGTACTAATATAATTCAAACAAACTAACACTAATAATAGACCAGGTAGACGAGGGTATTTATAATACATAAAAACTCTGTAGTAAAGCACAAACTTTGGACGAAGACACCCCACATTCCAGGCAATAAATGCATTTAACAATCTTACACTCGACACAAAAGATGAGGAAAGCAAAAATCATTTTACAAACAAAATTAGGAAATGGATTAATACAAAAAAATTCGAATTAAATATATTTTTTTAAGAGAATAAAAAAAATTACCTACATAGTATACACATCATTAACAACCTAACCAATAATTACATACATATTGCTTAATTTAAAAAAAACCTTAATTATTTTATTTCATCGCTGTATTTTATTTTATTCCTTTCTTTACATTGTTTTGTTTCGTTTATTTTATTTTGTTTTTTTTTTTTTTTTTATATTAACTCCACACAGGAGGCCCTCAAGAAAATAATTTCCCTCAGGGCCTATGTCATCTTTGGGGATGCTGTGTGTTTCTTAATACTTCAATAATATTCGGTTAATTTTACATAATTTTAATGCATATTATTATCAATACACAATTTGTCACATAAAATAAGAAAATAATAAACACTCAGTGAGACTCAAATTACCAAATGATATTTTATAAAAAAATGTTCTTATAAAAAAAAATTATGTCACCTTCGATTATCATCGTATTTTTACATATATCTGCTTTATGCAACAGTAAAATGACAAAAAAATGTATTAATCTCTTGCAATGTTCCAAAATCTAACTACAACGCTCAATCATAGATAGCTTCAAATTATAGGAAAGCAATATTGAAGCATAGCTTAGGGGAGTAATTATTATAGACCACATGATTTTTTTTCCTTCCTAGTAGTTATTATAATATCATCATACCTTAGTATACGTTGAGTATTTATACCTTTACCGTACATAATACAATGAGTATTATTAATTTATTAAAGTATCGGTAATCCGGCTAAAAACGGTATTGCAGGCCGTTTCCTGATTTAAAAAAAAATCACAATATATTGGAACACGTGTTCATGCTCCTGCGTTTTCCATGACAATACATACTGACGAAATGCAAACATATTAGGATTCGTATTAACATGTGTTCCGACATCGTGATAACACATTCGTATTTTAATAAAAAATTATCAAGAAACCAATCAATTCATTCGCCTCCAATCCCGTTTTTAAATGTATCACGAATAATTTGAAGAGTTAATAATAATTTACAATATATATGTTAAACTCTTGTGATCGCAATAGGCGAATCAAGAGTGGACTGTAAAATACTTGTACGGGACCAAGTTAGTGAAGCCCGCACAAATACTGCAAATTCAATAGGGCACCGGCACACATTGACACCTTGATCTGAGAGTTTTTGCAGGGGCAGTAGGAAAACATTAAATTAAACAAGTATTACTTTCCCGAGTACTCTCGGATGAGAAGTGACTGTTTGTACCAGTTACTTCTCTATTTATTGGACAAAATTATACATTAAATCTCACACATGTTCAATGAGAGTAATTAGCAATCACCCTTATCTCTTCACTGTGTTGAACAAAACAAAACATTAGTTTTTAAATGTATGGTGGCGCCGAAAATCCATTAATATTAACTATAGCAGTCGCACATTAAGGATGTGGAATAATATTATAGTATCATATTTATTTTGACGCAGATATCTCAATGGTTTTATCAAAGATATTAAGGACATCGTAAAAACTTGAGATCTTGTTATCTCATAATGACTTTGGCTCTGTACGTCCGATATACTCCCCACGGTGCAGTCTCTGCTGCGCCCAGCTAATCCGTCGGGCGTGTTCTGTTTCATCCCAGCGTCTCGTGTTTGCAGTTGATTTCATCGCAAGGAGTTTCGGCTAGGCAGGTGTTGTCGTGCTGGTGATTGGATCGGCTGGTGTTGTTGAAGCAGGTAGTATGACGGCGATTTTAATGGCCGGTCTAACATATATTCCGGAACTTGTCTGGATACGGGCTGTCCTGACTTGTCCGTCGGCGGCGGGCACGGCCTCAAGGACGCGGCCACGCGGCCAGCTGTTCCGTGGCAGCGTGGAGTCCATAATGACCACCAGGTCATCCTTCTTAATGGGTGTGACCGGGTTGTGCCATTTTTGCCGAGCTGCCATGGTGGGAAGGTATTCTAGAAGCCACCGCCTCCAGAATATGTCTGCAAGTTGCTGGCCGATACGCCACTGGCGGCGAAGGCATATTTCCTCTTCCTTTTTGACAAACATGGACAAGAGGGGACGCTTTCCAGCCGACCCTAGAAGAAAGTGGTTGGGGGTCAAAGGCTCTTCGTCGCGTGGGTCAACTGATATGTGAGTGAGTGGTCTGTTGTTCACTGTGAATTCAGCCTCTGCCAGGGCCGTGAGTAAGGTTTCTTCTCTAGGTGCCCGTTCCTTAAGTGTGGTGCTCAGGGCTCTTTTTACTGACCGTACAAGCCTCTCCCAAGCTCCCCCCATGTGGGGCGTCATTGGAGGTATGAAATGCCACTCAATGCCCTGGGTGGCTATGGCATCAAGCATTCTGGCATCGTGGCTCAATGATACCAGAGCGTCTCTCATCTCTGCATCGGCTCCATGAAAATTTGTTCCATTGTCGGAGTACATGGCTGCGGGTTGTCCCCTTCGCGCAGTCATCCGCTGTATGGCCATGATGGCTGAGTCTGCGGTCAGTGAGGCGGCCAGTTCTAAGTGAATGGCGCGGGTCGAGAGACAAGTGAAGATGGCTCCATATCGTTTTTCCCGATGTCTGCCAACCGTGATCTCCATAGGCCCGAAGTAGTCGAGTCCGCAATGTGTAAATGGGCGGATGTGATGCATCAGTCGAGGTGGTGGTAGCGCCCCCATTAGTGGTGGAGAGGGTTTGCTTCTCCTTATGTGGCAGGTGGGGCAGGCGTGTGCTATCTTCCTGCTTGTAGTGCGCAGACGCAGTACAAAGAAATCGCCCCGCACCTCTGCGACCGTCTTCTCCATGCTGGGATGGTCCGCCTTCTGGTGGTAGTGGCGAATCAGGAGCTGAGTGTACGGGTGGTCTCCATCCAGGATGACGGGAGTCCGTGCTACATACTTCGTTTTCGCTAGAGCTCGCAGCCGGGTACCCATCCGCAGGGCGCCGTCTTGTCCGAAGAAGGGGTTTAATGGGTTCAGACGACTACCAGTCGGCAGCATTTGGCCTTGCTTGAGGGTGGTCATGTCAGTATTGAAGGCGTCCTCCTGAGACCTTTTTATCCATCTGTCTTCCGCCTCCTTGATCCCCTCCGCTCGCAGTGGGCCCCCTATAGATTTGTTAACTTTCATCCGACATTGTTTCACAAAGCGGAGAACCCACGCTGTTGCACGGATCAGCCGTTGCCATGAGGAGAATCGCTCGATGGATGGTAATGCTTCCCTTGCAGTTGATAGAAGACCGACGTAGTGAGGCTTGACCTCTAGTGTCTGGTCGTCGGGCCTTTTGACAGGTGCACGCTCTTTTGGCCACGCACTCTCAGGTAAAATGATAAAGGCCGGGCCGGTAAACCACCTTCCTTTGGGTGATAGGTCGGGCACATCTGAGTCCCTTGTACCGATGTCAGCGGGATTGAGCTTGGTTGGCACCCATCTCCAGTCGAGTATGTTGGTTAACTCATCTATTTCGCCCAGTCTGTTTGCCACGAAGGCAGAGTACGTACGTGGGTCAGTTCGTAACCAGCACAATACGGTTGCAGAGTCTGTCCAGAAGTACGTTTGGGATATACGGGCCTGGCTTTCCTTGTGGATGGTCTGGGCTAGTCTTGCCGCGATGAGTCCGGCTTGTAACTCAAGGCGGGGAATGGAGAGGGGCTTCAGTGGCGCCACTTTGCATTTACTGGCCAGAAATGTCGCCTGTAGGGCTCCATTTACTTCTTCGGTGTAATAGGCGACAGCGCAGCAGGCTTGTTCTGACGCATCGCAGAAGAGATGTAGGGTCACGCTGCTCTGCTTGAGATGGAGGCAGCGTCTCGGAACTGAAATGCTGTGTGTATTCAACAGGCTCAGCCATTCGGTCCACCTCTGTGTATGTTCAGGGGTAATGGGGTTGTCCCAGCCTATACTCGAGCGCCACACGGCCTGCAGCAGTATCTTCTACCGGATTGTAAGGCAGGAAATGAAGCCTACTGGGTCGAGGATTTTCATTACTATTGAGAGCAGCTGCCTTTTCGTGGGTCGCGTGGCCACTTCTGGGGTGATCGTCTCTTGGAATGAATACAGGAAGTTATCAGTGGATGGGTCCCAAACTAGTCCGAGCACTCGTTCTGTCTCCGTACCTCCACCGCTGATCCGCACTGTGGAACTGGCCCGGTCTTCTGTGGGAACACCGGCTATGGCAGCTGGACTGTTAGATGCCCAGCTCGTTAGGTGGAATCCTCCTTTCGCGAGGAGGGTGCTCACACCGTGGACGAGTGAGGCAGCCTCCTGACAACTGTCTACCGCATCTAGGTAGTCATCCATGTAGAATTTAGAACGAATGGCTGCTGCGGCAGTCGGGTTCTCATGTTCGTATTCCCCGGCTACCTTGTTCTGGACGAACTGGGCGCTGCTCGGTGAACAAGTGGCTCCGAACATCATAGATGACATCTGGTAAGTATCAGGTTCGTGTTGGTTCGGTAATCTCCAGAGGTAGAGTTGGGACAGCTGATCTTCCCGCCTTATCTTGATCTGCAGAAACATTTCCTTGATATCTGCGGCAATGGCGATGTTTCCCTCTCGAAAGCGCAGAATATTCCCTAAGAGGGAAGACAGCAGGTCAGGGCCGGTAAGCAGCTGGTCATTAAGGGAGGTCCCTCGGCAACGACTGGTGGCGTCGAACACTATCCTGATCTTCCCTGGCTTATTGGGGTTTGTCACCGCAAAGTGTGGCAGGTACCATTTTCTGGGTGCGGTTGTTGACGCTTCCAGTTTAGACAGCTTCCTGGCGTAGCCTTTGTTGACCAGCTGGCTCATCTTGTCGCTGTAGGCTGCTGCCAGATTCTTATCTGCTGCCAGCTTCTTCTCAAGGGAATGAACTCGTTTCAGCGCGCACTGCCGGTTGTCAGGCAATGTGGCTTCCGGATTACGCCACAGGAGGCCAGTTTCCCACCTCCCAGTGCAAAGAGGCCGGGTAGTCGTGTTCATTAGTGCGATGGCCCTTTGTTCGCTTGCCTGGGTTCTCACCGCGGCAGTTGCGCCAAGAGAGTCGACGGCAAAGTTGCATTTTACCAATTCTCTTAGGCGGATATCTGCGGCTGATTCAATTTGTAGTGCCAGCGTCGTGGATTTATTGTCACTGCCAGGCCCGACACCCCCATGGGCGATCCACCCCAGTGCGGTTCGTGACACTATTCGCGTAGTGTCATGGTCTTCGCGTACTTCCCGTGAAACGATCAGATGAGCACGATCGTCTTGCCCTATCAAAAGTTTTGGGGTGACAAGGTTTCCCTGGGCCTGTTGTTCTGGCAGGTTGAGGTCGGAGATCGTGTTGGCGATGATGTAGTAGGTGTCACTGCTATCACATCCTCTTATGGTCAGCTTCACTCGGCGGGAGAGTGTGTCAGAGGTGCACATCCCTTTGGCGCCATGGATCCGTATGCCGTGGACTGGGCCGCTCACCCCGATCCGTGCCGCGATGTCAGCGTCGACAAGTGTCACAGTTGAGCCTTCGTCGAGGAGCGCGAACACCAAAACTTTGCTTCCTTGGGGGACGCCCAACATAACCTGCACAATTTTTAACAGCACGCTCCGGTCCGTCGTCTGGCGTCACAAGTTAACCTCACCGACGGCACCTTCCGGTACGAACTGTGGGTCGTGAAGCAAACGGTGATGTGGTGATCTGCACCCTCCTATGCCGCACCATGCCTTGGTTTTACAGTCCCGCGAGTGGTGTCGATCCAGACACTTACGACACAGGTTCTTCTGTCGCACCATTGTCCACCGGAGAGCAAGACTTTTCTCCGCGAACTCGGTGCACTCGCGAGTTTTGTGGTTGCCACCGCACTGGCCGCAACTTTCACTAGACAGTTTGCGTTTACGCGTATTGTTCATTTTATTTTCGCGAGGTTCACTCCTCTTTCGCGATGTAACAAATTCAGCGGGTCTAGAGTCTGGTTTAACTTCTTCACCGTTTACTACATGCACCTGCTCGGTCCGTCGCGGTCGAGGTCGCACTGGGTCGAACATCCCGCTGTTGGGTATAGCGTTAGCCATACTTTTCAGAAATGCTGCCAGCTGAGTTATTGTAGCTAGACTCGTAAGACCACGTGTCTCATACAGCCAGGTCATCCGTAGCGTAATCGGCATCTTTGTTGTGATGTCATTCAGTAGGGTGGGATTGGTCAGGTATCCGTCAGTCCTAAGGATCCTAAGTGATGCCACCAAGTTCTGGACGGTTCCGGAGAAGTCTGCCAGGTCCTCGAGGGTTGCGTCTATTGTGAGATACGGCAGCTTTTTTACCTTTTCCAACATCAGCGTGGCTATTGCGCTGGCGCCACCGTATCGCTGCTCGAGGACAGAGAGGATCTCTGGAACTTGAGCGGGATCCATGAGGAGAGGGCCGATTGCATCCCGAGCCTTCCCTTTTAGTGCACGCTGCAGCCGGATGAGGTTTTTGGATGAAGTCATTCTGCAAGTGGTTGTGGATTGGGTGTACTGGGCTTTCCATGTGGGCCACTCGAGCGGGTCACCCAGGAAGAGGGGAAGATCCTTGGCCGTGGTCTGCCTTGCGATTAAGGCGGCCATCCGTGTATCGTCCTCTATCGTGCGAGGGCTTTCTTGGGCACGGGACGTGCGAAAACCCTCTGCTATTGCTGAGGTGATCTGGGCCAGCTGATCAGCGCCTTTTTGCACCCACTCGTGAGTGTGCTGTGCTATCTCATCGGCTGTAGGCAGTGGCGGAAACAATGGTGAAAAATCCTGACTTGTAGGGAATTGCTGCGGTCTGTTATGCGCAAATTCCACTTCTCCAGGTACTGCTGCTTGGGGCTATCGCTCGGGGTACTGTGGTAGAGTATAATCGGCTATGGGAATGCTTGCCACGGGTGCCGTGTGTCCCGTAGTTTCCGACAGTATGTGCACTGAGCGTGCATTCGAGGCGGGTCCGGGTGTTATGATAGCGTGGCCAGCATTCGAGGCGGGCCGTTTTCCCGGCAGTGTACGCACCGGGCATGCATTCAAGGCTTGCCCGGGTGCTGTGATAGTGTAACCGGCTTTCGAGGCGGGCCACACTCCAGGCGCTGTTTGCACCGGGCATGCATTCGAGGCTTGCCCGAGTGCTGCGATAGCGTAGCCGGCATTCGAGGCGGGCCACGCTCCAGGCGCTGATTGCACCCGGCATGCATTCGAGGCTTGCCCGGGTGCTGTGATAGCGTAGCCGGCATTCGAGGCGGGCCACGCTCCAGGCGCTGTTTGCACCGGGCATGCATTCGAGGCTTGCCCGGGTGCTGTGATAGTGTAACCGGCTTTCGAGGCGGGCCACACTCCAGGCGCTGTTTGCACCGGGCATGCATTCGAGGCTTGCCCGGGTGCTGTGATAGCGTAGCCGGCATTCGAGGCGGGCCACGCTCCAGGCGCTGTTTGCACCGGGCATGCATTCGAGGCTTGCCCGGGTGCTGTGATAGTGTAGCCGGCTTTCGAGGCGGGCCACACTCCAGGCGCTGTTTGCACCGGGCATGCATTCGAGGCTTGCCCGGGTGCTGTAATAGCGTAGCCGGCATTCGAGGCGGGCCAAGCTCCAGGCGCTGTTTGCACTGGGCATGCATTCGAGGCTTGCCCGAGTGCTGCGATAGCGTAGCCGGCATTCGAGGCGGGCCATGCTCCAGGCGCTGATTGCACCCGGCATGCATTCGAGGCTTGCCCGGGTGCTGTGATAGTGTAGCCGGCTTTCGAGGCGGGCCACACTCCAGGCGCTGTTTGCACCGGGCATGCTTTCGAGGCTTGCCCGGGTGCTGTAATAGCGTAGCCGGCATTCGAGGCGGGCCATGCTCCAGGCGCTGTTTGCACCGGGCATGCATTCGAGGCTTGTCCGGGTGCTGCGCGTGTGGTGTACACAGGGCAATTCAAGGCGGCCTTGGGTGCTGCAATGTAGTCCGTCAATTGTGACCAAGTCTGTTCGAACAGTTGGGTTGATCCGTAAAGAGGTTGAGGTTGGTCAGCATTTAAGGCGGGCCTTAACTCAGGTGCCACGGGGGCTTGGGTAGTTGTGAACCTGGAATCGGCAGGTTGGTGGTTTGCTTGCAGTGCGGCGGATGTCTTTGTTGCTGCTGCCAGGGCTGCAAGTAGTTTGGCGGTGTGCTTAACGTGCTGCTTCTCTCGAGCGCGCAACTCACGGCGCAACATTTGTATTGCATCCTCAGTTGACTCTGACCGTTGGTCATCATCCTCTCCGTCGGACTCCTGGGGGGCCGGGGAACTGTGGGTCAGGATGGGACCCCAAGCTGTGGTTGATTGTTCAATGGAGTCCGAGGCAAGCATAGCTTGATCAGCTTGCTGGGGTGCATCTTGGCTAATGGGAACATCAGTCAGAGAGTTTGAGGTAGGGTCCGGGGCTCGGCGAGACAAACGTTTGTCTCGGTCTGCGGGAACGCTGGTTGCTGATCGCGACGCCCCGGATGACGTAGAGATTTTACGGCCACTGCGAAGCGAAGGCATCTTTACTGAAGCACGATTAAAGGCGTAATGCGTAGAACCGGCACGAAGGACCAATTTGTACGGGACCAAGTTAGTGAAGCCCGCACAAATACTGCAAATTCAATAGGGCACCGGCACACATTGACACCTTGATCTGAGAGTTTTTGCAGGGGCAGTAGGAAAACATTAAATTAAACAAGTATTACTTTCCCGAGTACTCTCGGATGAGAAGTGACTGTTTGTACCAGTTACTTCTCTATTTATTGGACAAAATTATACATTAAATCTCACACATGTTCAATGAGAGTAATTAGCAATCACCCTTATCTCTTCACTGTGTTGAACAAAACAAAACATTAGTTTTTAAATGTATGGTGGCGCCGAAAATCCATTAATATTAACTATAGCAGTCGCACATTAAGGATGTGGAATAATATTATAGTATCATATTTATTTTGACGCAGATATCTCAATGGTTTTATCAAAGATATTAAGGACATCGTAAAAACTTGAGATCTTGTTATCTCATAATGACTTTGGCTCTGTACGTCCGATATAATACTAATTGTGAACTTTGAAGTTGACACAACTATGGTTGGAGATGGTGAACATGGAGTAAGGAAGGATTCCGACTTACCCCTTTGATGTTCTTCAAAGATGATGATAATTGGTTTTAGTCACAGAAGATATGATTTATTTTACGCACAAACTTCTTGGAAACGAAACACACTGAGGGAATCGAATATGTTCACTGCGCAGGTCTTCTACCCTGAGTTGATATTAATAACAGCACTGATCACAAATAGATGTTCATCAAACAGGCTCCATCAATAAACTGCTTTGACAGTCACTTTTATTGTTGTAAAATGTCACACAAACACGTGGGTAAAGTCAGATAATGATAGGTACTTGTGGGTAAAAATGGGATGGGAAAATGCGAGGACAATGTTAAATGAAGATTAATAGTTGCGTCAACAACTCTTATCTTTTATGCATTGTTATTATTTTTTATTGTACTCGTTAAATAAGAAATGAAATAGTAGGATTACTCTTTTCAGAGAGTGATATTTTAAATATTTAAATAACGAGTGCAGAAATAGAAGGGTTAGCAAACTGTTGGTACATAATGAACTGATCTGTATTGAACCGTTAAAGCCAGTGAACTATGAACTGTCTGCCCGTCAGAAGCTGAAAGCTATTCGTCGACAAATAATTCAGTGTATTGAAGCGACCTAGCTAATTATATGAGACCTACTTCCAAGGGTTGGATTCAGGTCTAGGTGCCGGATGGTATGATAATGTTTATATATGTATAGTTCGTTAAATGATGTTAAAGGATGGTAGTCCATGACGTAGTTTTGAAATCATCTCTGTACCGGCGCGAAGACTGCACTTCCTGCTGTTCTTACACATTGAAAATAAGAAATACAATAAACTGTGGAAAATCTGTTATTATTTATAAAGTTACTCTCCTTGGATTAGACGCCGTAAGAGAAGTGTAGGCCTGCACAATACAAAACTGTTAACAATAAGCACTGTCACACTTCAAAGAAGGCTGAATGTAATTAATAAAGAGATGTCCAGTCTTATTAATATAAAATGAAAATATTTTCGTTTAAATTACTAATCCTGCGTTTTTAAAATATTAAATTTTTATAAACAAAATTTGAACTTTTCCATTTTGCGAATTTACTCCAAAATAACTTCATAGTTCCACCATGATTATTTTGTACCTATTAGAATCATTCTTTGCATTGGAAATGGACAGAAAAAAATCGCTAATATTAATGAATTTATTTCTTATTTTAAACCGTAAAATTTAAGACAATTCTAGCGATTCTTAAACGAAAATTTGAAACAGAAAAAGATACAGTCGTATCTAGAAATTGAACTCAGGACCTTAGGTTTGTCGGGGCGTTGCTCTACCACTGAGCTAATCCGACCCCATTTCCATCGGTCATTTAACTGTATCATACATATACAACTACCAACATTATCTTCATTTCTTAACGCATATTTTTTATTGGCCTTTATCTTGATGTATGATCACATGATTTTTCTAAATGCAATCTAGATGGTGTCTTGGATAAATATAGCCTATTTTAATTTTAATGTATGACATCAATTGACTTTTTTGCAAGTCTATTCATTAAAAATAATATATTAATTTATTTTTGATCATCCCAGGGTGGTGGATACTTCCAGTATCGCCCTGGTGTAAGACTACCATTCAAAATAAACATTTTTTTGTATTTTATTTTAAAGTTTTTCTTTTTATGTTCAATAATATTATTAAAAACTTATATTTAGTAGAAGGCGAAACAGTTATCACGAGTGGTAAGAATAATAATACGACACAACTTGTTTACAAATAAATGGTTTTTTTTAGTAGATTGTTTAAAAATATTGTTAAGTACATAGAGGAAAAAATTTAACATAAACAGTAAATAAACAAAAATTACCGTGTTTGGTGACCAGAGTTGAATAGCCAGGTACTTCCCCACTTTCAGTCTCACAACATAACCCAATTGGGGATGCCATAGTCTCAATAGCTTCAGACCGTTAAGAGTAGTTGGATTCTTGTCTCACATAAAGAAATAAACGTAAGTAAATTTCAAATAATACATTTTTTTAGAGTCATAAATTTAAAATAATAATTTTAATATTCGTATTTTAAATAAATAATATATTAAAATAATTGTTAGCTGTAAAAAATTTCATTAAAAATCGTATTACGCATCGGTGACAATAGAACCCCAACCCCTCGACTCAAAATCAATTATTGGTACCGTAACACCATTGAGGTCGAAACACAATATTCTTAGCCTATTTATGAGGTGTGTGCCAAATACATTGCCCAAGTGTTGGCTTCGAGGGTTTGTTTGCAGCTGTATCCGAAAACTGTAAACTATTCCATCCGTAGTTAAAGCCGTCCATAGAAATTAGTTCTCACAGCAGTGCCAAACAGAGCGGGGTAGGTACTGGTACTAGCTACTAGGTAGTTACTGTTACTGCTACTAGCGCACTGGCAAGCATGCCGCTGTAATAACAGATACTTTTTCTGCTCCATTTCAGAGCTGCAGCGAGCTAAAACTGCTGCCAACAAGAACTAGAACCCACCGAAAGCGGCTGCCTCAAAGTAAAATCACTCTACAAAAGGTAGACTCGCGTCTTTGAGCTTTTATGCGGCGGAGCTTTGTTTATTTAATGCCGACAAACGGCGGCGGTATGCGCGTGACTTCAACGGAAGTCTTTTGCGAATCACATTCGCATAATGAAGAAGGCATTTGCCGTGTGTGCCTCGTGCATTCCTGATACCCTCAACCTTCTGTCGCAGCACGGGCTCGTTTGTGAGCGGATCCTACAATCTTCATTGTTCAGTGTTAGGACTCGTTTGAGGGACTCAGTGTCGGCGGTTCAGCACCAGCGTCTGTCTTCACTCGACGCTTTGTGTTAATTAGCTCACAAGAAACGTCGGATAACTCGGTGAACAATACCTCAGAGTCAACGTGTGTGAAAATATTTTACAAATGTATTTAAAATACCGGTTACATCCTTAAATCGGTGTAGTTTTGGTTAGGTTAAATTAAGTACAGTGGGTAAATTCACCCCAAGGTTCGTAGTAAATATATATTTAACAAGGTTTGCTCATCGAGGGGGTGGAGCGGTGATTAGTAAGATAGTCGTGACGTAGCTTGAAGTCCACTTTCTACCGGGAGATTTGAATTTACTGCAATGCAATAGCGTGAAGTGACTCAACGCATTTGCAAATGATTTATTTATAATACTTTGTCAATATTATACCAATTTTTATATTAAAAGTATTGATCGTAATACAAGGGAAAAATCCCAGAAATGATTGCAGTCTTTGATTATGTAAAATTGGGGATTTTAACGCCGTGTATATAAAAATAAAATTTTCAAATTGAAAGTCGCATTTTGCAAACTATCATGACTAGGATATGATGGGGAAAGTGTTGGAAATAATGTTATTCACACCGTTAGTCGCATAGGGAAGGCAGAAACTCTCAACTCGCAGAAATGGCTTTAGCTTTATTTGGTGACCATATTTTAATAGCCAGGTACTTCCTCACCTTCCGCTTTCCAATTTCCTTCCCCTTACTATACCGAAATAACCCAAACATTTTTCTTCACAGTTATATGAAATAATACAAGTTATTTATATTTCAACATAATGATGATGCCGAAATAAGCTAAATTTTCACATGGATAAAGATACGAGTGTTATTTGAAAATAACTAAACACAAGAGGCTCCAAGGCAAATAATTTCCCTCATTTCATCTTTGGGGATGCTGTGTGGAGTTTTTTTAGAGAAGATGAAGTTGTGAACATGTTGTAGGAGGTGGGAAACACGAAATTTTTTTACAGCCAAACATTTGAACTCAAGAACGAGTCCTAGAAACGACCCGTTCTCATAAGATAAATAATTAAAAACAAGTATAAATATTGAGTGCGCGTTATGAGTGTTTTCCGACCATGCACCGGGATAAATGACACTAGTTCCTCGGAAAATTTTCCATTGAAATACCGGTAGAACAACGACAGACTGTGTTCTAAAGAACCTGTGTTCTTAAGATTGCCATACTTTTGTTAATACAGGGGAATCTATCAAACCGACCACCCGCTTCTGCACTGACTAAAGGCCTTTTTTCGAGTATTTTGGTGCTCCAAACTAGAGGTGACAGGTAATTCAACAGTTGTTAAAAGTATGTCATGGTGATCTATTCAAAGTATGTAGTGGTGTGTACAAACTACAAAGTGCGTGGAAAGATATGCCAAACTAAAGGATTGCAATCTTAAGAGCACAGGCTCTTTAGAACACAGTACACATCACTACATACTTTGTAGTTTGTACACACCAAAGTATTTAGTGGTGTGTAAAAACTACAAAGTGCGTGGAAAGATATGCCAAACTAATATTTAAGAGGAAACCCGGGCGCTGAGAAATTTGATCAATAGGTATTTTAAAAATCACTTGCTATTTCACTCTGCTCAGCGAGCGCGCTATCGATGTGTAGGTACCCACCCAACTAAGAGTGTGTGCATGTTACGCTCGCCCTCCCGCCCCGCATCTCCCGTCTTCCGTCCTTCGTCATGTAGGTATATCTGGTGTTTGTGGTTATCTTTCCGACTTATTTCTCCTTTTGTCTCGGCATATAATGTTTTTGTTTACTGGGCACTTACTGGGTCTTACTAAAATCTCTAAATAGTACCGAACAAAGTATCAGCGTCTGTCTGTTTGTGTGCTTAGTTTTTGTTTTCTTCTAAACTACGAAATGGATTTTGATAGGATTTTCACTATCATTTAAAGATTTTCGATTCTCGATTTGCGTACATTTGAACTGCCTCCGTGTTTGAAATGTAAGGCTCTTGGCTACGAATCCGCAGGTCGCGGCGTGCGCATGTAAATTTTATTAAATTAATTTGTGTCGTTTTGCCAAATTAATCAATTTAAAATAATATAAAATACTTCTTTGGACAGATAGTTATCTTTTTTGTTTATCAAAACTTAACTATACCATTCAAGTTGTTTGAGACAGGGAAATGTATTAAAATAAAATATTTATTTTTTATTTTAGTAAAATTCCTGAAATCAACAGGTTTTAATTCCCTTGCGATGTTTATTTGGCCAAAATGACCAATTTTTACCACATAAACATCGCAAGTAACCAATTTTCGATATAATATTGCAATTTTTTGTTCACTATTTTGTTTTACGAATCTTATTATTGTGTTTTGTTAATAGAGCCAAAGCCAATGCCATTCGTTGAAATTTTGAAAATGACATGAAAGCCTTAACACCCTTGCCAATCACCACACTGCAAATCGGATGGTGTGGAGGAAACCTCCATTTTTTCCATTCTACCTCCAGACATGTCGGGGTTCTGAAAATCGGATCATGAGTAAAAATGAACTAGTATTTAAATATCCATGTAACTCGAAAATAATAGAAAATGTCATGACTAAACGGCGCAACTTTTCCTACTGTGTTTTGTTATAACAGATCACCACGCAAATGGCATCTTTTTAAAAATGTATATTTAAAAAAAAATTAGTAGCGAACCACTTGGGGTGACCTATGACAGAGGTTATCCAATAAATGGTTCCCGGGGCGGCGGTACCCATAACCACCTCCCAAATTTGGTCCAATTTTAGTAGGATCGGCAAGTATGGTATACTCGAAATAAGTCACTAAACCAAAAAAAAAACTAATAAAATATATCAATAACTCGGGAAAAGACAACACTAGTGCACCGCACAATTCGATATACTACGCTACATCACTTTGCTGTATATTTATTTGTCGAAATATAAGTTAAATAAATAAAATAACAATATACATTATAGGTTATTGAAGAATTATAATATTATGCTAGTTACCCAAAAGTAATTTTTAAAAAAATTATCCATTCGAGTGTTTTTATTTTTTTTTATTTGGTACATTATTTTGTTACAATTTATGTTTTCCAGTAATGTAGGCCTCACTGGGTGGCTTGCCCGTATTTTGTATCCATATTGGCAATACGGAACGAAATCACCTCGGAGTCGGTCTGGCCGTAACGGATGTTTTTTTTACAGATATTATTTTACGTAAACATATGAAATTAAAGTAAGAATATCGGAATACTTCACCAAACAAACACAAAAGTGACCAAACGGAAAAAAATAATAAAAAACATTGATTACTCGGGACAACACAACACTAGAATATCGAATATCGATTTATGACTACGTGACATCACTTCGCACAAATACATACGTATTTATCTAAACCCTGTCCCCCCGACCCTTACCTCCCGAATACTGAGCGAAAGGGACACATGTAGTTCGCTCTACTAATACCTAAATGAAATCTTCAAAATCGAGGTTTTGTATTCCCCATTTTTCTCCTCCAAAAGTTAACCGATTTTAAATTTTTTTTTTACCAACTACATAAGAAGAAACTATTCTATGTCGGACCGTTTTGTTTTTTTTTCAAAATATATTGTCTAGTTCGTAGACTGAACGTCTTTTGACTGCGTTTAAATCAGGCAATTTTATTGATTTTTGGATGGTCATAACTTCTATAAGAAGCAATTTATCAAAAAAAACAAAACGTACCGACACGCAAATCGCCGATATCTATTTTATGTTGAAAAAATATTTGCTCTAGGGTTGAAATCCAGAAAGATAAATGGGGACTGCGTTTGTATGGAAAAATCAACGCCCGGTTACGTCTTAATAGCTGACGTGCACCCGGCGTTGCTCAGGGTTATGAAGTTTTGTTGCTGTCAATTCTAGTGTAGGTACTTGAAAAGTTTTAAGGTGGAAATAACATTATTCGACTTTAATTCGACTCTATAAGTCTTCCTTGGGTGTCCCCGACTTTTTCTACCGTTCACTACTATTAATTACTTACTTTAACTACTTTAATTTGTCTCGTATGTAAAAACTGAAATGCGAAGAAATTAACATAAAATTACCAAAAAAATAATATACATACTCGCATTATATACTGAAAATTGAAGGAGATCGGTGCTTTCGGAATCCAACTGGACTTCGAGCTACGTCACAAGCGCTTACTTGTGAGTGGCCCGATGATTTTTTTTCAGGAAAGTGGTTGTGTGAGTAAGTCTTTGTATCTAGCTGAAAAAATATTCCGTGGGAAATTACGACCAGTAGCAAATTCCAATCAATAAAAAAATGCAACCTGTTTGTCGTCAAAGGCTTAATATTTTAACAAAAAAATATTATTTGCTCAATTTATTGCCAGGGTTGAATATCATCGATAAAATAAAATTTTGATTTACGATTTTAGCCTCTTTAGTTAAATGAACTATTCAAAAATGGATAGTTGGTATCTACTTAAAACACACAATTATTTTTTTTCTGAAAAATGACAAAAACATCATTAAAAATTAGTAATTTAAAAAAATGTATATTTTCACATAGTCAAGGGATGAACGAGGAACTTTATATCGTAAATATAATAAAGTCTTCATTCCAAAATTCACCAGTTCTCTAAGTTGAGGTATGGATTATTAGAAAAAAATATTCAGCTGCAGCGTTATCAATCCGTCAAGCGATACTTTGATGGGAAGAAAATTGAAAAGAAAACTTTGACTGAAAAAGGGGGCGACCATTTTGCGAGGAAGGCTTAGAAGAGGGGAGGGGTGTTGGGAGACGGGAAAGGGGAAGGCTGGTGTTTGGCCGTGGATCCAGTAACTTAATTATCTCCCAAGAAGAGCTTCGGAACCTGTATTGATTTATCAACTCAGGTGTTTCACTCTTAAATTTGACTTTGTATTTCCTTTGACGTTATTAAATCCTTCATTTACGAAGCTGTATTGTTTTTCTCAGTACTTGAGTAAACATTTAATGTATTTCAAGAAATTCCGAGAAATTCTTTGTAAATTTCAAGCTTAATAATAAAAGCTATTCCACTTGATTAAGTTAAATTGTAGGTTTTCTTCAAATATTTTGCCACAATTTTGTGACGATTGTTTGTTTGAGGGAAATCAAAGATTCCACATTTCTAAGAAGTCCTTCAAAATGTTTTAAATTACCCTTTGTTTTCGTAATTAAATTATATCATTCTCATTTAAATCGTCAATTTATTATTTGTCGTTATTATTTTTATTTCTTTACTTATTATTTATTAATGCCCTACGAGGAAATTGACATTCGATAAAGTACGCAAGTATTTGTTACATGATACATTAGGTAGTACACATAGCATAATTATATTAAAAATACAAATACTAATGCCATGATTAACATTGAATCCAAATGATAACACCTTTATTAAAAAAACATAAAATAAAAAAAGTAAGTAAGTACGCACACGCACACGCAAACAATTTTTATTATTATATTTTAAATTTCTTACAAACTTGTAAAACAAAAAAACAAGAAAACCGTTTACTTTTAAGATATAGAATAATATCATAAGACGGCAGAATTTTAAAAAGAAGACAAATAACGTAAGTCGTATACATAGAAAAACTTACGAACATGCAAAATATGAACAGGAATACTATAATTAATATTATGTCGTAATATTAATGGTATTGATATCCACATTGTATTCTATCACAAATCTTTAGCTGGCATCTAAAAGGACCAATGACAGTTTTCCAAATTACATGAGACCTTTGTAGAATTTGCTCTTTTTAGCAAGTTTTAATTTAAGAAAAGCGATTATACCCCGAAATTTGAAAAATCTGTTTCAAAAATGGCAAAAAAATATATAGCGAAAAACTGACTGGATTTTTAGGAGCGAGCCACAAAATTATTAATCGTACAGTGAAGAAAAGTAAATGTTATTTTTTATTTTATTCGATTTATAAAAAACATCCTTTTGATTATTTCGGCATTTAGATTCCGGATCGAATATTACTGATTAAAAAAAATGCTTCTGGACCAAGGAATGCTAATTAAAAAAAAGCATTTTATTATTTCAACCTCTAGATTCTGGACAAAAGAACGCTGATTAAAAAAACATGCATTTTACAATTGCAACTTCTACATTCTGGACAAAAGAACGCAGATTGAAAAAAAATCGCATTTAATTATTGCAACTTCTAGATTCTGGACCAAAGAATGCTGATTTGAAAAAGTTATATGATTTTTGCAACATCAAGATTCTGGACCAATAAACGCTAATTTAATTTTTTTTAACTATTGCTACTTGAGATTCTGAATAAAGAAATATTGATTTGAAATAAATTAATTTAATTATTGTAACATCAAGATTCTAGACCAAAGAATGCTGAATTAAAAATATTTTTTTAATTATTGAAACTTCTTGATTCTGTACCAAAGAATGCTAGTTAAAAAATAAAATTTATTCTGCACATATTTTGAAAAAAAAAAACAAATGATGAGACATAGCGGATATTATGCTTCACACTCTCCACACATCCTGCCTGCAATGCCCTGAGACATAGCGGATATTATCCTTCACACTCTCCACACATCCTGCCTGAAATGCCCTGAGACAGCGGATATTATGTTTCACACTCTCCACAGATCTTGCCTGCAATGCCCTGAGACATAGCGGATATTATGCTTCACACTCTCCACACATCCTGCCTGCAATGCCCTGGTAGAAGATACAGAGATTCGCCATTTAGCTCGATATGGCAATTAGTCACTGGGTAGAGTTGTTGGGAAGGTTTTTAGTAACCTTTCCCTACTCTACTCTTTTTCCATTTACAAAAGCCTAACAGCTTTCCTCAAAATACAGGAATACTATCGTTTCTATGGTCCCAGTAGTTAGAAGCGTTAAAAAAACTGGAACAATTTATGGTAATTTTGTATTATGAAATATTTTTGCGTGTTTTTTAGGTGAAATAAGAATAAAAACTTATTGGCAACGGTTTCGTTAACGTTCACAAAAAGCGACGCGAAACTTCGACGTTAAATTTAAAAATCGTTACAAGCATTTTAATAAAAGGAAAACATAAACACAATAACAAACCGAATAGATGAAAATTCCGAGGAAAAAATCTGGTGTCCGCGTTCCCAGCTCGCCTGTCACAATTCCTATTGTAAAAATATTTACAGTTTACGGGTAATACGGATTGGATGTTCCTAGTTTGGAACTAGCGCCAGGGACAGTATAACTATAACCTGCACGTCTACTGCATGGCTGTTGAGGGGAGTTTAGAATTCATCCTGAATCCTGATAATTTGGTCTAGCGAGCAAGACGCTTTAATGATGAATGATGTGAATGGAAAAAATCAACTAGAATTTAATGAATTTACTGATACCGGAAAGGGATACGCTTGTCCAATGGCACTTACCCGTTTAGGGAATGTTGCAAGTAGGTGTAAACTATAGTTTCAGAGTATTTGTACGAAAGAATTGCGCTTGATCAAATTATTTTTTTGTGGAACACTGTAACCTTGTGTTCATGTCTATATTTAGGGCTGATATCAAGCCATGATAAATATTGAAATATGTGTGGAAATTTTTATTTAAAAACTTCAGCAGAAAATAATCAGTTTACCCTTTAAAAATCGTTATTTTTTTGCATTGAGAGTGTTTTTATATTTTAAATTTTTGATTCAATTTACCCTTATTAAATATTAAAATGTAATTCACAGTGTTGAATTATTACTGCTATTTTAAAACTATCGAATTGTTTTTTTATATTGTCTATCTTAAAGTCTTCCACTATACTAAATCGAATTAAATTTGAAAAGAGTCCCCCACAATAAAGCTCCCAGCGTGGAGGGCAATACACAATCTCTTTATTTATACCAATGACAATACATATATCCAGATGAAAAGTAAAACAAAATGTTTTGATACATTGATGTGTTCTACTCAAAGTTGTACTGCTTCAACAAGAATTTAAAAACACAGTTTCATCGAAATGCACAAAACATACAAGGTAAACTGTTGTTTGGTTGACTTATTTAATTTTAAATTTTATTATAATGAGCTTCGACTTAAATAATAATAAATTTATTCCAGAATGTGAGGAGGTTATTGAAATTCGACACATCCTAAATAGATAGATGTACATATGGATTGTATAATAGATATATGAATATAACGATTTTTTTTCGCAAACACAAGTAAGCCTAAAACTTAATAAAAATAAACCGTAATTTTATGAATAAAACAATTTTTAATAAATACAAGATATCTTACAATAAATAATGTGTAAAAATAAAGAAGCAAATGATAATTATGTGGGGCGTGGTCTAGGTGAGCTTGAGCCCAGCGCTCACTCAGAGTTGGGCTTGTTGCATGTAAGCTGCGATCACCAACCACCTTGTTGGCTGAGGCTATTAGCCGCATCCTGGCTCCAGTTACCAGTGCTCCGGTGTCTCACAGGCCGGGAAATCCATCCAATCCTAGTTCTGTTAACATTGTCGATGCGCTGCTGTATCTTCTGTATCCAAATATGACTCTACAGGCGTCATTATATTGGATTAGGAGTCGTTACATCTAGCAAGTTTGGTAGTGACACGTATAAAGCCCGGCATTTGCAAAATCTGCGGGCAATCATATTATACAATATGGTGATACTTCTCCTTTGTCGTTCAATATCGCCATCGTCCGATAGGTCATGATTAATTGCAAGTATTTTTAAGTATATTTATTCTTGCCTATTACTTTTAATTACTTAGATGTGGTTGTTATTACTTTCATTTCAACCCAAATAATTTATGTGTGATGATTAATGTTTTTTAAAACCATGACTCAAAATTTGATATTTATTTTTTAACAATTTTTTTTAATGTATTGATTAACTTTTCTGGCTTTCTCATATTCCTTAAGGTACTTATACAGTTTTTCTCCAGTTATGAAAATATTTTACGAAAAGTTAAAATATTATTTTCCACAATATTTCTCGTACAAGTACCACAGCCTTCTTCTCAGCACCCTTGGTAGTTTTTTATATTGGAATTCGAAGAAGACGGATGTCTCTTTGTGCAGCAAGTGTGACCCTGGGAAACTAACGGTGTGGACACTCTTGGCCAATTCTCTGTCGTTTGCAATCGCATTTACAATCAGACTCCTTAGGGTCTATTTGAACGTTTTGTGTGAACAGACAACTGCGTCATATGTAGTTTTGAGGTCCGCGCTTTTGGATTTTTAGAAAGGGTTGGATTCACAGCAAGGTGATTGATTTTTATGTAAGTATGTCAGTAGGTCGGTTATGAATCCTAAGGTAGTATTTGACATGATTTATATTTTTGCACCAATAATATAAAAGGTTCTACTACTTGCAAAGCAGAGATTCCGACCATAAATAATTGAAACTTTGCTTGCAATGGCTCTAAATAGCCAGTTACTTTCTGCACCTTCATCTTCCCCATCTCTTTCCTCTCCCCACTACCA
The DNA here is from genome assembly GCA_026573805.1 of Hesperophylax magnus. Lineage (NCBI taxonomy): Eukaryota > Metazoa > Arthropoda > Insecta > Trichoptera > Limnephilidae > Hesperophylax > Hesperophylax magnus. The sequence continues at coordinate 3,024,640 of JAIUSX010000157.1, forward strand.
TCAACCTCACAGCATGGTCCATTGGTCATGCGATAATCTCACTGGAACAGACGGTTGGGAGCAGTTGTGACTCTTCTGCGGAATTCACGAAAAACGAGATTCAGTGCAATTTAAATGTTTAATATTTAAATATGAAGAACTCGCATCGCTTCAATGTTAAAAAATATCGTGTGAACGATTCAAATAGTATATTTATCTATAACTTTAAGTAATGTTTATAAATTTTTATTTTTTTTGGTAAACTAATGTTTAAGACAAGATTTTTTATGCATAGCACAAAGGGTAACAATTATTTTACAAGCAATAATTATTCGCCTGAAACACTCATCCACATTGAAAAATCTCCTGATAAAAGATACATGACGCCAACGGAACTCGAACCCGTGTCCCTTCGATTTCCGGTCGACAGCTCTGACCGCTGAGCTATGGCAGCTTATCTCTTATTCGCGAAATAATTCAATATATACTAGTGTTTCATTCAACAATTACTGCTTGTTACATTTTTTCACCTGAAAACAATAATATTTGACAAGTTCTAGTATTTCAACTAAAAATGTAGACAATTTGTCTCGACGCCATCTAGTGAGAGAGTTAGCACTTACAATGCCTTTCTCATATAAAATAAAGTTGGTTGTTTTCAGGTGAAAAAATGTAACAAGCAGTAATTGTTGAATGAAACACTAGTATATATTGAATTATTTCGCGAATAAGAGATAAGCCGCCATAGCTCAGTGGTCAGAGCTGTCGATCGGAAATCGAAGGGACACGGGTTCGAGTCCCGTTGGCGTCATGTATATTTTATCAGGAGATTTTTCAATGTGAATAAGTGTTTCAAGCAAATAATTATTGCTTGTAAAATAATTGTTACCCTTTGTGCTATGCATAAAAAATCTTGTCTTAAACATTAGTTTACCAAAAAAAAATTAAAAATTAATATTTGACAAGTTCTAGTATTTCACCTAAAAATGTAGACAATTTGTCTCGACGCCATCTAGTGAGAGAGTTAGCACTTACAATGCCTTTCTCATATAAAATAAAGTTGGTTGTTTTCAGGTGAAAAAATGTAACAAGCAGTAATTGTTGAATGAAACACCTATATATATAGAATTATCTCGCGGATAAGAGATAAGCCGCCATAGCTCAGTGGTCAGAGCTGTCGACCGGAAATCGAAGAGACACGGGTTCGAGTCCCGTTGGCGTCATGTATCTTTTATCAGGAGATTTTTCAATGTGGATGAGTGTTTCAGGCGAATAATTATTGCTTGTAAAATAATTGTTACATGTTTATAAATTGCAATGCGACCAAATTACTCTCGGATTTAAGTATAATTATTTCGATGCATAATTTTAATAAGTATTCTTCTTATTTTCAGAATTTGGTTCCCGTTTCATGTTGATATCTCTGAATTTTTATTTTATTTTTTTTACAACCGATTTAAAAAAAAACTGTTAAAACAACTAGCAGGTGGTGCCACAATGCAAGTAGGTAAAAGCTGAAATGCATTTATGAAAATCCCCAGTAAGATGCATGCGATATCTGTGTATTCAAATGAGCGAACAGACAATATTTCAGTCGTGTAATTCTAGAAGCATTTCCCCGGAGATCTCCCATGGGTACAGCTCCCAGAATATCTGCAGTGACTAAAAAATACATACCTCCTGCCTTATTCATTACCTTGCGACAGAACAAAACTTCCCGTGATAATACCGCAGACTCTGCGCGCGCACTGTACATTGTGCTAAATGTATAAGATTACTCGCAGATGTTATTTGACAACACTACGTTGGGAATTGGACCGTTGATCACGAATTCGAATGCGTCATGGAGTGTTTCTCCTATTTATTCATACTGCAAATATTGTCTCAAGATGATAACATTTATTTCTGTGGTATGAAAATGCATTTTTATGAGAAATATTTTTAGTAATAAACATCGTGTAGCTTTCAAATAAATGTTTTTTGAAAATCCAAACTAATAATATATTCTTTCTAGTGTCGGCTTGTCCTCACAAAAATGGGTGCTGCACTAAAAATATTTTCAGTAAGGTAACCTGCTAGAATTATCCGTATGCGAACGAAAGTGGTGCCATCTCGGCGCAAAAAATAAATGTACTATGTCTTCGAGTATTTCCGTCTCGCCGAAGAGTTCCAAACATTGATGAGTACTGCTTATATTATGGAGAACTTTCAAAACATTGGTATAGTTAAAATAATGTTCCCACGCGACATTTCTCGGTGCCCGATTTGGAATCCGCACGCAACACGTGACTTATGATATGTGATATAATGAACGAAAATTCGAGCCGTTTGAATTAAATATAATGTTTGTATTATGTTTATACTTTTACCTTATTACTATTATTTAGTTTGATTTTTGGTGGTTTTATTATTAATTATTTTTAGATTGATCGAAATTTTGGGTGTGCGTATCTTCAACACTCCTTAGCATAAGCCGCCAGAAATTCTTACCTACGTACTTTGTGTTTCATTAAAACATATAACGGTAGTTGATATTCCTATAAAATAATATTTGTAATTACAGTTTTATTCGTATAAACATTGGATATTAAAAAGGCTTATCATTGTCACGAAAACAATTAAATATTGTGGCAATTTTCCCCAAAAAAATATTATTGGAATCGATAACGCAGTTGAATAGTATAAAATTAGTATCAAAATAATTGTTTATTTTTTGTTGTAGCAAAAATTATAACTAAATAAATCGATTGAATTATGGATTAAAAGTTTTATTGAAATTTTAGTAACCGCCTGCTGCAACATGAAAGGTGTGAACGCACCATTTTATCATAATCGGACATGCGACACATCCTTCAGAATACATTATCGGCTTCGTGTAGCTTTTTCAATATTATTTCTCAGTTAGGTGTCCTGGATACGGTACGCCACCCCATTCCTACCCCTCTCCACTCCTCTCCACCCCTGGGGCATTCTCGTGGCTCAATATTACATTGTAGGACAGGAGTCGACAACCCCAGGGTAGACATTTTTAAAATGAATAAGTTTTCCGAAAATAATAATTTATCAGTACTTAAATATTGAGGTAATGTCTTGGTATGCGGCGCTTAGTATCTCCAAACGTTTCTAATTTAGAATTGATTCAAATCCCTACAAAGCAATTCTACAAAGATGGTCAATTATAATTCAACTATTTCACATTCTACTTCGATAACCTTGCCAGTACTTCAACATTTGACACTATAAGCTGAGACTAAATCAGTTTCGGAGATTCTTCAAAATTGAGGTTCATTTTCCGTCAACGCTTATTTTGCTGTGAATTATTTACTCGCTATTAAACCAATTTATTTTAGCTTTAAGCCAACTGGTTTTGAACGCACCACAAAAAACTATATTATATTGCACGGCAAACAAAAAATGCTTTTTATGGTGACTTTATGATGAAGAAAAAAAAACGGTTCCCGGCGGATATATATGCGAAAATGAATGGAAAAAGAATATAAAACGTGTCTGACAGACATGACTTAATGAAGTTAATCAAATTCATAAGTGAATGTGAATGAAACAACGAGTGTGTGCTAGGACAGTTAGTACCTCTTCTGAATATTTGAATTCTCTCTACTCCGATAGCTAAATTCTGTAAAATGTGCTTTGAAACTCAGTCACAAACCGGTCAATTTTTTTATTGAATCAACTAGCAAGTTTTTTGTTTGAAAACAAGTAAATATGTGTAAATTTACTAAAAAATTTCGGGTTTCTCGAAAAAACATTCTTCCAAATAATTTTGAATAATGTTATATGTTATAAGAAAAATAAATTATTGTAGATCGCCAGTAACTCGGCAATTTTTCAAAAAGGTTTGGAAATGTATCATATAATATTATTAAAATCTGTCATATAGGATAGGAAATAAGGGTCTTTTCAATACCGTCTGCTGGAAGAAAAATGTATCGTTATATTTGACAGAATTTTATTCCGTAGCGCGCCTTCGAACTATTGAAAAAGCATACCCTAAAACGACGTACAAAACCGATATTATTCCTCCAAGAATTCACCAAATTCATGAAGCCACAATAGTTACATGAAAAAAATAATTTTTCCTTAAAATGTAATAGTAAAAGTAAGGAATTAAAAGATTTTTCGTCGTAAAAATGGCGGTTTCAAGTTATACCTACAATTTAAGAACTTGTAAGTAAAGTAATATTGAATAAAATTGCGTCTTTGTAATGAATGGCTCCCTTTAGGTGATATTATCAAAAACTCTACTTTAAATAATCCTTTAATTTGCAGAAAACATTTTTTTGGTGTTTATTTTAAAAATTAGAGGGAGTCAAATTAGTATGTCATAAGTCAGTTTGAATTTCGGTTTGATAACTTTTTAGAATTAAGGGATGCAAATGAGACGGGGTAGATGAAGTTAGAAAGGAGACTAACATTTGTATTCTGGTCACGATTTGTTAATATGTAGAATTTTATTAAAATACATGTAGATTTTACCTTTACTTTTCCTTATAAATGAGAATGATTAGGCTAAAATAATTAGATGGACACTGCAATGCTGTCCGAAACGTTGACTAAAGAAGGAGGTAGCGCAACACGGCATAATACCCCCAAAACAAATCACTATATTACTATTGGCCGTAAAAATCTCAAATCATACCAGGCTAAAATAATGTATATTTTTTAACGCTTTAATAACCCAGATAAATATTCATTGTTATGAAGTATAATTTGTAGAAATTCAAAGTATTTCTTCTATGCATTCAATAATATTATCATTCTATTTTACTGGTCTGTAGCTGAGTTGACATCGCGTTTGGGTCCCACCCAGGCTAAGTGTGTTCAATTCCTCGGCTGGCTAAGTCCTCCATCACAACACGAGCAACATTTTCCGTTAAGTGTGGTGGTAGTAGGAGATTTTCAAATATTGTCAGGTTATCCGTAACCCGGGAGTGTTTGTCTTTCTTAAAAAAAAAATTATAAAAAAACAGTGAATTTGTGAGCAAGTTCTGCTATGTGATTATAATTACGCGTGACATCCGATTCACATTAAGAAAGCATTTTCAAACTGTATTTTTACACTCTTCTTTAAACAAAACTTTGCTTTGTTATTTATTTAATAGCCCATATTTGGAGATGCTGTATGGAGGGTCTTTTTGAGGAAAATAAGGAAAGGAATTTGGGGAAGGAAAAATATGTGAGAGGTGGGTTTGGTGGAGTCGGGGGGTCAGTCCAGGATTAACGGACGTATAAATCCATCCCTCTCACTGCGGTGCATGGCGATGGGTCTAGAATCCGGCTGGAGAAGCCAAAAGGTCTCCTTCAACCACTCTCTCCCGATCCGGCCCGCCACGCATTAGGTGAGCCAACGCATCCGCCGTCAAGATCTAGACAAACCTCATCCCATGAATCCGGGCACTCCTGCTAAGTCACCAAAAGTTGCGAACCACTAGGTTATTCAATAAATGGTTCACGGGGCGGAGGTACCCATACCCGTTTCTCAAATTGTGGTCCGACTGTTCAATAAAAACGGTTTAATTGTTTTATTTTTGTAGAACGTCATTTCAATTTAAAAAAATAATATGTTAGTATAATTATTATCATCAATTAAATACAGTTTGTTTATAATCAAGTTCTGATGTGTAATTATTATAACGAGTGACACCTGTTTCGCCTTTTGAAAAAAATAGTAATCAGTTTGATTCATGAATTATTACATGATAAAACGTGTTTAATTATTTATTTATTTTGATGATTATGCATAACACTTTTCGTTGCCCGTGGCCCGTGGTACCAGACTTTATATTATTGTTTTGGGGAATGTTACGAGATTGAAGAAAGTGAGGGAGAGAAATGCGAATGTACCAATAATAATGCGACGCCGATTTTGAATATTATGGTATCTCAACAGGGCTGCTCACTCTTTTTTTCGTAAATATCAAAAGCTTTAATTTTGCATGAAACATTAAAAGCTACTTAAATGAAATATGTTGTACCTTTGTCAGGTTTACTCTCTAAATTATAAAATAAATTTCTTAATATTGAATCATGTTCGTTGGTGTACAGGCCAATCTGTTTCTCAATATAGAGTCATGTTTGTTGGTGTACAGGCCAATCTGTTTCTCAATATAGAGTCATGTTTGTTGGTGTACAGGCCAATCTGTTTCTCAATATAGAGTCATGTTTGTTGGTGTACAGGCCAATCTGTTTCTCAATATATAGTCATGTTCGCTGATTTACAGGCCAATCTGTTTCTCAATACAGAGTCATGTTTGTTGGTGTACAGGCCAATCTGTTTCTCAATATAGAGTCATGTTTGTTGGTGTACAGGCCAATCTGTTTCTCAATATAGAGTCATGTTCGCTGATTAACAGGCCAATCTGTTTCTCAATATAGAGTCATGTTTGTTGGTGTACAGGCCAATCTGTTTCTCAATATAGAGTCATGTTTGTTGGTGTACAGGCCAATCTGTTTCTCAATATAGAGTCATGTTTGTTGGTGTACAGGCCAATCTGTTTCTCAATATATAGTCATGTTCGCTGATTTACAGGCCAATCTGTTTCTCAATATAGAGTCATGTTTGTTGGTGTACAGGCCAATCTGTTTCTCAATATATAGTCATGTTCGCTGATTTACAGGCCAATCTGTTTCTTAATATAGAGTCATAGTTGGTGTACAGGCCAATCTGTTTCTCAATATAGTCATGTTCGCTTGTGTACAGGCCAATTTGTTTCTCAATAAAGAGCCATGTTAGTTGGTGTACAGGCCAATCTGTTTCTCAATATAGAGTCATGTTTGATGGTGTACAGGCCAACCTGTTTTATAATTGAAGTAAAAGGATCACGCGGGCGGGGTACAAAATACTTTTCCAGAGCAAGGTGGTGGGACTGGTACTCTTCGTTGTGTTATTACCGTAAATTAAAAATGTTTCGCAAACTTGCCGGCTAAAGGGTGTCGCTTTACAAAGGCAGAACAATGATTCCGAGTCATCAATCACGTGACATTAGCATACGTCATGACGGTCTCCGTAGGTGGCGAAATGTATGTAAGAGGATGGATGAAACTACCACCACGTAAACAGGGAAAAATAACGTACTATACAAAAAGGAAACAGCTACCTAACTAGAATTAACCGTTAATTAAATGCTTTTGAAATATATTTGCTACTCGGTGGTGAATGCTGTGGGAGTTGCCTTTGGGTCTCTAGGGTGGTTTTGTTCGTTGATTGTTATACGAGTACCGTGTACTGCGTGTACTGGGGATAATTGCGACAAGGAATGTTGCGGTGTTTGTGTGAGGAATTGTTATAAAAATATGTCACCTGGAAGCGTTTCTTTGTGAGTTACTGGACCCTTATGGAAATCGTTTAAATTATGTAATGTGTTCACATTATGTGGAATTGGAATTGTTCTCTTTACGTTACGTAATATTGTACAATGTAAATTGAATACGCAAAATAAACTTTCAACGACATTATAATAAAATAATATGAATCCACAATATAAAATTTCTACTCTCATGGTTAGTTTAATATTCATTTTCTAATGCAATATTCTCAAAACCTCTGATTTAAATATCATGTTCTTTTTTTACATTTAGTGAAAAGAAAATTGTATTGTCTCCACTATGAAGAAGAAATTTTCCTGGTAAATCTTACGAAAATTCACGAACTGTGAGGTGAACAATGGCGTTAACATTAAGAGTATTTCGTTCAGTAATTTATAGATAAACACAATGTAATTTCTGATACTGAAAATACTGAGATTTGAAATTCGCAAATTATATTGCTTATTTATAACTACATGAAAGTTTAAGTCCCATGAAAAATCACGGGACACGTGAAATATCACATGTGTTAATATATATAATAATTTTTTTCAATATAAATAATTTATTTTTAATTGCCACGCGGTTGCGGTTATTACACCGCCAACTGTTTAAATTACTTCAGCATTATAAAATAATTATAATATGAGTATGTACTGAAAATATAAAAACATGAAGATTTTTTTAATGTTACGTACTTACAACTGAAATGTTACTGTTGCAACACCGATATTACATTATTTACCTAGGATAGTCTAAATTCTTGATAAATCAGTTACTATTTTGATAATGTAAGTTTTAGTAAATTTCTGTAAAAAAATTATATAATGAAAATATTTTTCGTTTGTCTGAATTCTTCACACAATCAGTTCCAATTTTGAAAATAACCCCTTCAAAGCAAATTCGAGTTCATTGATCCAGTGTTACATAGACCCACAAACCGAAAGTAGTATTTTTATAAATGATAATATTGAAATTAATCAATTAACTAAATATTTTTTTAAAAACTCGGGCGTTACATTTAATAAGTGGAATGTATAGTTGTTTTTTGCAAATCAGGCAGCAATTACGTTCCATGGCAATGATCAATTTAAAAATCATCAAAGGAAACACAAAAAACCACGATTCTATAAACATGATAGAGATTAAAAATCGATCTATCCGATCGCTATCCCAAAACATCGAGCCACGAGCCATCACTAATTTGTAAAGTGGCATGGTGTGGTATGAAGATTTCTCCATTCTGTACGTTCCAGATTTGAATGGGTGAAAATTATTTATTTGCTTTTCGTGATTCAAATGGTTCTATAGCTTCCCAATGGAAATCGACGGGCGAGAAGCGTGCCATTGTTCCACAATCTATTCAAATAATAATTGGTTCTACAAATACGAGAAGGTTCGATTACATGTCAAATTATTTATGCTTAAAAAAATATCTACAGGACTTACGTACATAGGGTGTCCCAAAAATAATGCTAAGTCCAGAGATAGAGCAACCCCACATTCGAATTTTTTTGTAGTTTTCTAGTTATGATTTTGTTTCATATTTTTTTGTCAAATAAGATAAGAGATTATTGGTCAAAGAGACATGAATTTTGAGCCACATGATTAATTTTATTTTCTAATAAGGTAAATAGTGTGCCTTGTAGATACAAAAACATTTGTGGGCAGATCTGATACCATTGCGTCATAAATAAATGTTGAATCCCCAAGTTAGTTGAAATTTTAAGGACGAGGACGAAAAAAATTCCGCCTAGACCTTTTTTTTAAACTTGTCGATTTAATAATCTGTTTACCCTCAAAATTTCATTGAGCTATCTCTACGGCGTAATGCTTGAAATTTGTTCGAAAGCATAATCAATATATTAAAATAAAAGTTTAAAAAAACCTGTTTGGAGTAATATTACGTGATTTTTTTTACTCATCCTTCATCTCGTGTTAACCCCTCAATCGATAGGTACCCAAATATGGCTAGCACCGTTAAAACATGCGAGCTACCCAAATTTAGGGAGATTTGTAATTTCTTTGTCATTTTTTGTTTTGAACTTGCCGCGATCAGCTAATGTTTATTTTAATCGATATCAAAAAACATCACAAATATTCCGCTAATGGAATATTCTAGATATTGTTTTGTATTGTGTGATCCGCCTGTGGAAGTCATTTTAAATTGTCTTCTAGAAATCGAACATAAATTTGCTGTTGAATATTTGTACGTCTGCGATCAAGGCTCGTAAAAAATAAATTTAACAAGGTTGGCTCATACAGGAACTTTTCGAAAAAAAAACGCATCGAGATGTTCGCAAGCTCGTAACGTAGCTCGAAGTTCAGTTAGTGTCCAAAAGGTATGATCTCTTTCAGTTTTCGCTAAGCACATCAAATTATTTTTTGGTAAATCTAGGTTAATTTGCCCAAGCTCACTCAAGACCACGCACTGCATAGTTCTCTTTAATTGTTAATTTATTCTTCTTCATATATTTTGCATTTTTCAGATATCTATTGTACAAAAAATGTGTAGGTACATTTTATATGGAACGTGTGGGATTGCACTAACCTCTCCACAACCAGGAATATAAAATATTATTTTTAAATCTAACTTTACATACACCAACCGAAAGTAAAATGCAGTGGAAAAAGTTTTAAAATATTTTATTATATAATGTGGGGTAAACGATGAAACGAAAAAAGATTTGGATTGAAATCGCAGTAAGCAGTTTATGTTTCCTTATATTTGAAGGCATGATTTTTAGAATGATCGCTGCTGAATCCAAAACTGCCGGGAAATCTCAATTGCTCAAGACATATCGGAAATGGAAAAACTACTAGAACAAACCTATTCATCATACAAAATATCAAAACATCAAACTTAACCCAACTAAACAACTTAGAGAAATTTTGAGTTTTGAAAAAATATTGAAATAATAATATAACTTGTAAAATAAATGTTTTATATTTCAGCACATAATATTAAGTATTAATATTAACAGTTAATATTAACTGTTAATATTATATTTCAGCACATAATATTAACAGTTCTGATTTTATTCAGGATCTCAGTAGGAAAGAAATATCGTTACATAAAGTAATGCGTTTTTTATTTATTTGCAACACTTTGTATAAACTCTCTCGAAAGTGGTCCAGAGCGACTACGGTTTATTTCCTTTTCCTTTAAAAAACTTTTAACGGAACACAGACAGTAAAGGGAACTCCATTAAAAGTTGTAACCCAAGACCAAACTTCCCCCAAATAGGCTTTTAATTGGCTAAACACCCAGGCGGGATTTATAGCATCACAATATTCTAAATTATTTCTTATAAGGAATCGATACTTTTTAAAATGCGTTGATAAAATTCGTTTCACCCTTAGGGTAACAACATACCTCAAAGGATTTACGTCTGATCTGCCGCGCTTCACCGACGTATATACAGGATGTTAAGAGACGTACCCGACTTACTTTAACCAGTAATTCCTGAGGTTATTTGAAGTAAAAATATAAATAGATTTTTAGTATCCGGTGACATTTTTATTGTTTTATTTTTTAAACCTACCAAGAAAAAATTCTTTCACGTGTCGTCACTGGATAATAAGTCAAGTAACCGCCCAACCCTCATTCCGGATCCTAACTGTTCAATACTTACTAATGTTTAATGTTTTTATTAGAAAATCAAAATTACCGGTGACAAAAATGTCGTAATTTTTTACTCCAAATAACCTCAGGAATCACTGATTCACTGTCATAAATCACTGAAATTAAGTCGGGTACATCTTTTAGCCACAATCTTGCTTTGTGAATCCATTACAAAGATGAATTTTTAATTATTGAAGATTTTGAGCGATTTAAAAAAAAAATGAAACAGAAAATATACGGTCGCATCTGGGACTTGAACACACGACCTCGCCTTGCCGGGGCGCTGCTTTACTCGAGTTGAATCTTGTGATCATACTTTAAGATAGCAGCCAATAAAAATTAAGATAATAATGCAAGTTTTTATTCGAAAATACAGTTAAATATGACCGAAGAAAATAGGGTCCCATTAGCTCAGTTGGTAGAGCAGTGCCCCGGCAAGGTGAAGGCAGTTTCAAGTTCCAGATTCAATCTTTTTCTGTTTCAAATTTTCGTTTAAAAATCGCTAATATTATATTCCGGTATTAAACAATACAATTTAAGATTTTACTTATTAAGTTGTCATTATCATTACATATTATTAAAATTTTTGTATATTTTTTGTCATAAGAGTAATAAGGCTCTGTATATTACTCGTGCTGAGAACCTCGTTCAGTTTTGCATGGTTCAGCAGGTTAGATAAGGTTATGTGGGCTTATGAAATTCAGTTTCCGTAATGTAAAGTTAGAGCATGTATTTTTTTTGCGAAGGTACGATGTTCTTTTAATCCACCTTTTATTTTTATTTGTGAAATATTTATTATTTTTCACCTATTTGATATCGGGTGCAAGATTATTAAATGCATTATCCGCGTAGGTAAATGATGACTTTGTTTTAAATTTAATTATTAATTTAAATGCCCTTTTGGCTTTTACATGATATGTATATATTTTACATCATTTACTGCATAATACAGTGACAACAGAAGTTTTTTTTTATTTTTAAAAATATAACAAAAAAATAACATTTTTTTTAGATTCACAACATATCTAAAAGAAACCAACAAATATACTCAATCTCTCAATATGTATAGTTATTGGGGTCATAGTGCTTAGTTTGCACGCTTGTGTTTTGGTAAAACATTATTATCATTTGTTTTTTGGATTTGGGTTTTTGTAATAAAAATATTTTAGGATTACATTATCATTATCATTGATTTCCAAGACACTATTAAACATATCAAAATATCAAACACCATTGAAAAGTTTGATGGCTAAAAATATATTCATATAGATCATCTGAAGATTTAAGTTTTATTATGAATTATTGAACGTAGAATTTAAAAATCGTCATTTAAAAATGAATAAAACATCCCCACATAAAAACTCACTGGTTGGTACGACTGAATCTGCTGATTCATCCCAACTAATCTACATTAGTAATATATCTATGGCACACAATATCCACATCAAGGTTGCCCAGATTCCCCAAATTGCGGGAAATTCTAAGATTTTTCAAGAATGCCGTTCTAGCGGGGAACGTACTATAATTTACACTTGAAGAGATTTTTGACTTGTGGGGATTCTGTGTGAAATTTGAAGATCTTCTTCATCTCTTGCGAGTATTTAAGAACATATCATTAGTCATGGGTTTATTTTTGTACTATGGTTCAATACACTAACATTAGTGATGAGATGCTAATATTTTACTTAGTGTTCTTCAAACTTAAAAGCGAGTAGTCTTATGAATAAAAAAACGTCTCGATACAGCGAAAAAAAAACTAAAAAGAAAACGTACCTACTGGTCAAGCCCATAGATTTGGAGCATTTTCGGAAGACCCAAAAATAAAAAAAAAATGACAATTATTTTTACTACTAAAACTAACTACAAAAAAGGGGTATACGATTTGAATTATTTTTATTGCTGAGAGAAAACTTTTTGTAAAATTATCTTGAAAAGAAAGGTTAATTTTTGAAATGGTCGTTTTTTAAAAACTAAATTAGTGTGTCGGTAATGCATTAACACAGCGATATGTGCCAGGACGAGTTAGTAAGTGAAGGGAAACTCTTCAGATCCCTTTGTAATGTGACTAAAATGAATCACGCCCTAATGTATGTTGTACACGCTCTGAATTTGAGAGAAAAGGAAAGTTAATATCACCGTCGGTAAACGTTACATGAGTAGGCAGCGCGGATAATTAAAACAAACCTTTTTAATGTTTTGAAAATTAGTTTTTATTCTCATTTCGCAACTTATCTGCAGCTACCTCAAGGCAGTGGGACTATGGAATCACCATTTTTGGGAAAATTTTGTGAGGCTGTTGGGAGTGGGGGAAGTAAAAACATCTAATTCAGATCAGGTTCCGAAACAAAGTTAGAGTTATTTTAAGAAACTTTTATACTGTGACCGGTAGTCGCTCTACGAGCGATACTAGAAGCATTGTTCAACTTGTAATGAAACATTACTACCATTAAAACATATTTGTGAAAGAACCAATGAGAATAAATAAAGAATTATTGAAGAAGATAACATAAACAAGTCTTAAAGATACACAATATAAAAAGGGACTGGCGTCTCTACCAATTTTTCTTTTGCCACCTAATCTCGTTCTATCATTTTTATCATAATTCCATTTTTAAATTACTAACATTTTCTTCAATTATTTCCCTTCAGTTATTTAAATACATCATCATAAATACTAATTTTAGTTGTCTGTGTCTTGCGTAAATCTGATTCAATGAACTCAAATTTGCTTCAAATTTAAGCGTAATTTTCAAAGTGTTAAGTGATTGTGAGAAGAATTCAGATAAACGATAATATAATATTTAACAGAAAATTAGTTTTGTAATTTTAAAAATATGGACTGATTTGTCAACAAATCAGGCTATTCTGTGATTTTACACGGGTCTTTACAGTTTATTATTATTATTGTTAGAGGTCGACTACGACCTTTAACAATAATCCTCTGAACTATCCAGAGGATCTGAGTTCGAGTCCCACTTGCGGCAGTTAACTTTTATTTTCTGTGTCTTTATTATGTTCATATTTTCATCGAGAGTTGTTGATATTATTTTTTACAGTGAGGTTTATAAACTTCAATTAGTTAATACTGAAATGGATTGGAAATAAAGTTTTCTTGGCCTATGTCAGCTTTTGATTGCGTGAAACCACAGTCGTTGAGCTCTAACCGCTCTTCCACAAAGGTCGTCAAAAAAGAAGAGAAAAAAGCATCAAGAGAACTGGATTTATTTTTTGTTCCCTCTTTCTAGTTGGTCATCATCTTCCGTTGGATGCATTAGTCATGGCCACATGTCGCGCAATTTGTGAGCAGGAATAATATGGAGAGGGGACAGTTCAGGCAGCCTGCCACGTGGAAAACACACAAAACACATCCAGATACACCCACACGCGGGCGTGGCGTGTCTGTAGCCCACACGCGCACACTCGTGCGGATACGACCTTACGTGTGCGTGGTGTGTCCGTATGCCAACACGCACACTCAAATGCAGACACACGGAATATCACGTTCTAAACGGAATGCTCAATTCGTGCAAACTAAACGAGAAATATATTCTTACAAGCTGGAACCACACTCTACTGAGACCAGAATTTTATGTTAAATATTTGTACGACGGATATTTTCCGAACGAAAAGTTAGATATTATGTTTATTTCATAGAAAATATGTTATTTCAGAATTTAATCTTTTAACGAGTGGCTATCATTATATTTAAAAAAGTTTTTATGTACTTAATTAAATTCACTACAAATTAAGATAGATATTGACTTAATTACACATTACAAAAAGTGTTAAGTATCTTCTGTGTGGTGCGTGGATGTAGCTTCAATTATGCTCCGATATGGATAATGAAATATATTTATTTGACCCAATATAAGAATTTATAAGAATGGAAGAGCTAGCAGTTGCTACGTGAGAGGGTGAACTACCCACTCTTATGCAATTTATACTGTCTAATTGACCACTTAGTGTTGCCAGAGTAAATCTCTGTTATTATCCTACAAAAGATATACCTTTTATAAATTTTATTTTTTTACTTTTTCTTTGATAGTATATTTAATTTGTAACAAAAAAACTTTAACTATTAAGAAGTTCTGCTGTGCATTATAATAATTACACAGCAGAGCTTGTTCATAAAAAAGTTAAAAAAACAAATTGAATGCTAATATTATTGAAGAAATAGGGAAAAAATGAAATTACAATGTACATCTAGAAAATAAACTTAAAAATTATAAATATTTATTATCATCATTAAAATTACTACACGAGTCGCTCAATTGTCAAAACCAATTGAATCATAAAAAAACTTTTTTTCTTTGTATAATGTGGATTGAAAACTATGAATTTTTTAAAGCTCTATAAATTGTGATTAAAAAATAAGTTGCCTTCTAAAAATAAATAACTGAACACTTCAGACAGGTGTGGCTGTAGATACAAATATTTTGAAGCCAGCACCCACCGTTCAGTATTTTCAGTGCAATGAGATTTTTGTTCTTATCAATCTTGTATTTGTTTGAGAAAGCATTGGCTAGATAAAACCTTGTAGTATAAAAAATTGATATTGCCTTGTCCTCGCAAGTTTATAAAATGAGATGTTGTTGAATTCGTTGAAAGAGTTCTGTGTTATTCATGTCACGTGGGTTGCAACGTCAACGAATGCGTTTACACCCCCGAGGATGAGATTCAGCGAACGACTTGAATGGAATGGAAAATCTCCGATAGGGGGAGCTTGTTTGCCTCCACATACCCTGCTCACTGCTCAGCAAAAGTATTTTTAATATAACGTTCTTCTTTGTGGGCACCCTCCAAATATATTAAAAACTTTTTTGGTAGAATGCAAAAACACATTGTATATTGTTAGTTATTATATTATGAGTTTTAAATATGACTAGAAGCTTAAATCCCGGTTGAGACCATCGTTTGAGGCTTTTTGTGGACATTTTAGTTCCAGTATTAGAACATTGATTAATGGATAACAAAAATTGCTCAAAAAGCTATTGTAATCTAAATTTTCGAATAACTTTGACGACATACCTTCTACGGTGGCGGAGTGATTAGCTATTCGATTGGTGTCACCCTGGTTAAAAACCACCATTGTTTGCTTAAATTCAATAGCTTGAAATAGTTTTAGTCGGGTTTAGTGATCAGATCGGAATAGTCAGGTTCTTTCCAACCCCCTTTGTCCCCATTGCCTATTCGTTAAACATTATATAGATTAGTATTTCAGTACTTTTGTACATAGCCTTTCCGTCATCTTACGATAAAACTTACGATATTGCTTAAAAAATCATGGATTCCATCAAAACTTTGTTCAGAAATAATCTTCCTGATGTATTTACGCAATTTTTCATTACTATATTCAAGTGTATGTATTCTGTAGGTACCAAACACAATTTATCAATTCGTGTTACATATTTTGTTATTATTGGATGACAGTCTAGAGTCTAGACAGTCTATAAACCAAGTAATAAAATAAATAAAGTTCATTTATTTTTCTTTCCAGAAAATTTTTTTTCAATCATTCAAAGATTAAAAAGAGCGAATAATGACACTAAAATTATATGCAGTTATTTACAGAAAGAAGTATTTCTCTTCCAGTCTCTGTCAGTAAGCAAGGAAGATGTTTGCTAGAGACAATCCTTGTAATACACTGGAAATGCAACGAATAGAAAACATGAGTTGCAATCGCAATAATGCACTTTTCTTTGAGAACAATAGAACGGAAGAAAAGCTGATCTTGCAAGTGAAATGTCTTGTTCCTTTAAGCGGAAACGCCTTCATCATTTATTGTATTTTTATCCCATTATATTCCCCTTTAGGAAATCAAATTTTATTGTTGTCTTCTGAGAATATTTGTATCGTATGATAGACTTTTATGCATTAATATATTATCTTATGTAAAAGTAATCAAATTTATATATGAACTGAATAGCAGATTTTTTTTTTATTCTGCTAATGATACTTAATATTGAAAACTATTAATAAAGTTGAGGCTTTTTAATGTTTTTTTGGCCTTACTTTTAGAAAAAGTCAATTCAAATTTGTGAAAATTAATGATAAATTTGTATTATGTTTTTGAGGAAAAAAATAACTACCCCTTATTGTATCAAACACTTTTATGTATGCCTACGTATCTTATGCAAAAAATACGAATAATGCGAAATTTGTCAAACTGCTTTAAACTATTCCGAAAGCTCTCGAAATTGAAAACGTTCAGAGGAATTCTTTAGAATCATCGCATACTTCATCAAACATACTGCCTGCAAAACTCAATATTAAAAAAAGTCGTTGGAAATATTTCAATTAGTTTTTCCTTTTTTCCGAAGCGCTTAACGTTGAAACAAGAATGGGCCACGGCTCCGACATTATCCAATTGTGCGCATTTAAACTAATATACCCGGCGAAATGGGAAGCCTCACGCCCACCCCCCGCTCAACCCCACCCCACACCACCCTCCATCTCCATTCCCATTACCCTACAACCCTGTGAGGGAATCAATAGTGATTTAAATGTAGCTTACGCACAAAACCCACCTTCGTACATCCGATCTGTCTTTAAAGTATAGCATCCGCGACTAACCAATTTCTGGAAAGTATCCGGTATATTAATCGCTCCGCGTAAAAAAGAAATAGCATTCGTTACGATTCTATTATTTAATAGCGAAATAAGTCCTTGCTTTTAGATAAAATATCGAAAATATTAATTAACTAAATTGCAAAGGTGTATACATTATATACAGATTCAAGTATTTTATCGGTGACAAGTAATACTCTACTTATAGATTGTTCCATAAAAAACGGTGGTATTTTGTGTGACGTATCAAAAAAGAACACCGATTGAAATCTGGTTCTTTTTACTTATTCTGCATTACGCAAGTAAGTTTAAGTTGTAGTTCGTATCAGCGATGTGAAGTCTAGGGACATTTCTCTAAAGCAAGGAAAAAAAATATTTTTTAGGGAAAAGGGAAAAGCATAAAATGAAAAGAAATTTTTAAATGTTTATAAAATGATTTCTCGTAAAATCTTTTGGGAATTCTTTTATATTCTGTGGAATTCCGAAATTCTGTACATCATTTGCCCCCCTCTACATGGATTTTTAAATATTCTGGGGGAATCTGTGTACTGAGTGCTACTCTTATAAACTCATTCTGAAATCTAGGGAAATCTTGGGAAATTTCGGACTGAAATCTAGGATAATAAATTTTTTGCGCAAACCATTTCTGGTTTGTATCCTTAATAGGGAGCTTGTCTCATAGAACATAAGTTTGGAATTCCACGAGTGACGAAAATTTCTTGCTTTTATGAGTTGACCGATACGCTTAAATTTCGACAAAGGATATAGTATATAGTTTTAAACATATTAAGCCCTCCCTAAATTAAATCGCAATTTAAATTTTATTTAACTCTTTAATATTTATTTATATTTACCATTATATTTACATACTTAGCACATTATAATTATTTTTTTTACTTACGACTTATACAAATAACATGACTTATACAAATACGAGTGACGAAAATTTCTTGCTTTTATGAGTTGACCGATACGCTTAAATTTCGACAAAGGATATTAGTTTTAAACATATTAAGCCCTCCCTAAATTAAATCGCAATTTAAATTTTATTTAACTCTTTAATATTTATTTATATTTACCATTATATTTACATACTTAGCACATTATAATTATTTTTTTTACTTACGACTTATACAAATAACATGACTTATACAAATACGAGTGACGAAAATTTCTTGCTTTTATTAGTTGACCGATACGCTTAAATTTCGACAAAGGATATTAGTTTTAAACATATTAAGCCCTCCCTAAATTAAATCGCAATTTAAATTTTATTTAACTCTTTAATATTTATTTATATTTACCATTATATTTACATACTTACATTATAATTATTTTTTTTACTTACGACTTATACAAATAACATGACTTATACAAATAACATCCGTACAACAAGTGTAATAATAGGAATGCACCGTGCGTGTAACATATAAAACAAAACTAGGCGTTTAATGGGGTCAACTACACATGTTTTAACGTTACATATTTACTTCATATATATAAGTACACGATGATTGCATTTATTTAGAAGAAATTCAATTTATTTCAGTAATTTGAAAGAAAAGTGTATTAACAGGGTGTGGCTATTTATTTTATTGGATAGTATTGGATAATAATTTATGAAAATGGGGTTCATTTTCCAGACATTTTCAAAGAGAATCACCATCTTACTTGTGAAACAATAGCATATTGAATTCTTTATTTACACACACTTATTTATGTTGAAATAAAGTGAGACCCGCCTTCAGTTGAATCAACGGTCAGCATTTTCAGACATTCTGAAATGCTCTATAGTGCCTATCTTAATAATACGGGCTTATTAAATGTTCGCAAATATATGGGATAAATTAATAAGTAGCAGGAGGTAAGAACAAAATAAATATTTTAAAAGGAATTTATGATTGATTTTTAGGCAACGCAAAAAATTTTGTATGTTAGAAACGTTGTTTATTATAATGTTTTAATTTTGTAATATTAGTATAGTATTATTTAATAAGATTCACATCATTATTGGAAAAAGTTAAAAGTGTGAATAAAGGTTGTTTGTATTTGTATACTTTTCCTTATATTTCAACCCTAAGCAATTTGGGGCCCTTGAAGTTTTCTTCCGGCCTTTCTCCGATCAGCAGATCGTGAATTTAAAGTGGCAAATCTGTGTGGAAAGTTTAAGGCAAAAAGTCTATTGAAATAAATTGCTCTCCCAACACTTCCCTATCTTTGGCATTGGCCGCAAAACTTTCTTAATATGAGACAGAAACAAATCCTCGATTTTTATACATTCTTTTTATTTGCTTTATTTTTTCCGGATTTTTCAATTGTGACGACAATCGTTCCCCCTCTCCATGTCACTCGTCTACAAACTCGCTTAAGTTTTTGCAGAACTTTGAATTGCTCGCGTTATCTGAATTTATTTTTAAGCAGACATTTTAAAAACTTTGCCCCCAATCATTCCATACCGTTTTCCTTTATAAGTGTGAATAAAGTTTTCCGCTGTATCTAATGTCGTGTACAGATTCAATCTTCCCATCCATCGCGTCTGCAGGAAGTTCAGAGAAGTCGAAAGTATATTTTTTTTTAATAATCAACCAATTATAATATTTCCTTCACTTATTTGAAAAACGTTAAGCTTCTTATATTATTCCGAATCTATTAAAACTATATTAATGTGACACCTCGCACCAATTATCCTTATTGATTTGTTGTAGAACCAGGAGATTAATAACATTACCCTAATTGATCTGTTGTAGAACCAGGAGATTAATAACATTACTCTTATTGATCTGTTGTAGAACCAGGAGATTAATAACATTACTCTTATTGATCTGTTGTAGAACCAGGAGATTAATAACATTACCCTTATTGATCTGTTGTAGAACCAGGAGATTAATAACATTACCCTTATTGATCTGTTGTAGAACCAGGAGATTAATAACATTACCCTTATTGATCTGTTGTAGAACCAGGAGATTAATAACATTACCCTTATTGATTTGTTGTAGAACCGGGAGATTAATAACATTTCCCCAATTGATGACTATTTGAGCACGATCGATTTTTAGTATACCTACTACCTACTCTAATTTTACACGTTTTTTGATTTAAAAAATCAAAAAAGAAGGGAAAAAAAATTTCCAATGCGTTTTGAATATTCATGAAAATAAATGGTTAAAACCGTCGCCCTCTGTATTTAAATTTCATTTACTTCATAATGCGGTTAATTGATATCATAATTCCCCTGTAAAATACAAGTATTTAAGTGCGTTTTATAATAACATAAATTTTAGCAGTTCTTAACTAGTGCGAAAATGAAGCGACTCTAACGGTGAGTGAAAAGTTGAACCCTTGGGGGAGTATACTCCAGAAGCTGTAAGTTAGATTTTAATTAGTTTACACTCCACTCAATGGGGTAAGCTATACGATACGGTATTACCTTACCCGATGTGGTGAACCCTTGGAAAGCCGAGAGTATTTACTTATGCCCTCCCAACTTCCAGTATCATTGATATTAGATTTGCTCTGCACCGAGGTACAAACAGGAGATCTTAGGAGCTACATGATGAATTCAATCTAATTTTTGGATGCGGTTTTCAGAGACGTATTTAGATGAGTATAATCTATATAATTAAAATATATGATTTACTTATTTACGAGTTCATACAATTTAACGAAATATTTTTTTTCTCAAAATTGATTAAATCAAACCTGCTTAATCGATTTAACAAAAGTACTAAAAAACTTCTTAATAATCTTCCTAGTCGAGAGATTTATTCCAACCCCATGGCCTCCGTGGTAAGGCTATCGACGGCTATCGGCAAATAACGGCGTGCGCAAGTAAATTTTATTTGTTAAATTTGTTTTATAATTACATATTTAAAATAATATAAAGTACATTTAAGTACAGAATATAAATATTGCTGGAAATGGCTTAGGCCGTGTTTGACCAGATCTGAATAGCCAGGTTCTTCCCAACCCTCCTCTTCCTCTTCGCCATCTTCTTCCCCTCCCCTCTACTTTCAGCCTCACAACATACCCTAATTGGGGATGCTATAGTCCTACTGGCTCCAGACGGTTGATAGGTTGTGACTCTTGTGTGTTTACACATTAAAAAATTGGAAGTAATAATTAAAACTAATGAAATTCATCGGAGTTATTTTGTGATTTTCATTTTATTGATCTGAAACACTGTTTATTAGTATTAATTGTTTAGCAGTATGATCGATTCGGCACGAAAACACTAATGAAGTTTAATTTTTAATTAGTATCATTAGTCGTCGACTACATAGGTTAAATTATTACACTTCGCGTCGGAGAATCATTTAGAGTATTTTTATTATTATTGTTTTTTATTAGCTCCACAGAGGAGGCCATCGAGAAAATAATTTCCTTTATGGCATAGAAAATAAAGGAGAGGAAGTTCTAGGAATCTGTGGGTCAGTATGTCCAGGAGTGACTTATGTATGAATCCATTTCTTCCACTGCAGTGCAGGGCAATAGAGACTGTACATTTACATGTTAGTACTGTAAGAGGTATTAATTAACATTACGAAAAATTATAATACAGGGTTTTCCAATAAGAGGTGTTATTTTGAATAGCCTGTTATTTCGGTAGATGTTACTTTGAAGCTGTCATTTTTTAACATTTGACAAGTAAAAACTATTCCATTAATAAAAATGGAACGATACACGCTTCAACAACGCATTGAAATTATTAAAATTTACTTGAGTGAATCAAATGCAAATCATCTTGAGTGATGAGGCCCATTTCCACCTCGGTGGCTTCGTCAACAAGCAAAATTGTCGCATCTGGGGCTCGGAAAATCCAAGAGTTATTGTTGAAAAGCCTCTCTATCTTCAACGTGTGACTGTTTGGTGCGGTTTATGGTCCGGCGGAGTCATTTGACCTTACTTTTTCGAAAATAAGGCCGGAGCAACAGCTACGGTGAATGGATCGCTATCGAGAAATGATTAATGATTTTTTATTGCCGGAATTCGACGGTATTGATCTGGACAACGTTTACTTTCAACGAGACGGCGCTACGTGCCACACAAGCAACGAAACCATTGATCTTTTACGATTGAATATCAAAATAACACCTCTTATTGGAAAACCCCGTATGTGTGCGAAACGGCAAAAAAAGTTGTAAAAACCTTTGCACAAAATACAAACTATTACTCGAAATCGTAAAAATTGAATAAATGATAATAGTAATCTTTGAACTTTTTGATCGGTCGGGTGCTGAATTAACATCGCGTTTGGGTCTCTCCCAGGCAGTGTGTTAAATTCCTTGACTGGTCCTCTATCATAAAACAAGCAACATTTTCCGCTTAATGTAATGGTAGTAGGAGATTTTAAAATATTGTCAGGTTATTCGTAACCCGTGAATGTTTGTCTTTCTTTTTAATTAGAAAAAAAACTACTTACTAACATTTTTCCTGAATTAAAATTTGACTGTTGGATTTAGGCGATTCCAGGCCAAGGTTTAATAATAATTTTATGTACTCCTTCGCAAATAATAATATGATTCAAAAGGGTTTAATAAGGCCTGTCCTAAAGTTGTTGTCAGTCTAAACTCTAAACGGTTACATAATGTTTGACTTTGAAAATGTCATGTTTTTATTACATTTTCAATAGATAATGGTGTTAAAAGGACACAAAGCTGTATTAAGTGATACCAACCATTAAATTCGAGAATTTTAATAAATTGATCATAGGATATTATGTTGATATATAAATAACTAAATGTATTTTTAACCTTAAGGCTGGTTTAAATGTATAAGTGATTTCACCTCCACGCGGCACATTTTTTCATTTCGTCTCGCCGACCAATAATACTGTAATTAAACACATTTCCCATGATCATTATTTTATGTAAACCTTGCTCAAATTACGCATATCTTAACTAAACATCAATAACTAGAAATAATTGTTTTGGGACGATGTTTTTTTAAACACAATTAAATATTATGGAGCAGATAAAACATTAGTAAATATGAACGCCGGTGAACGAGCGGTGCTTACTTCTGTCTGCATTTTAATTTTTATATCATATTATTTGATCTATGCGCCAAGCGTTTTTAATAGATAAGTATTTATGTATGAACTTATTTAAACGGTATGCAATCTTTCAAACTTCTCTCGTTTTAAACTTCAAGTATCTTCGAGGAAATTTTTCATATTATAAATAATCATATTTAAATCAAATTAATCAGTTAAAAATTCAATTTTCTGAGCACCATGTTGGTTAAAATATTATATTTATATTAAAACACATTGTGTACCAATGCATAAACAAGGTGCAGCGTAACACATACTGGTTGCAAAAGTAAAAAAAATAAATTTATTTTTTTAGGTTTAACTGCTTTAATGCGTTTTTGTCCAGCTAAATGAGATCGTCAGATGATATACCTAAATTCACAATTGCTAAAATGAAAAGCATCGCACATCGCAGTAATGGTCTATTGCGCAAGCGCGCCGAGTAAGATCGTTTGAACGGTCGCGGTCGCGGCAAATTTGAAACGAACTCAATGGAATACCTGTCTTGGGCGCTTGAAATCCTTACCAAATAAATTTATTGAACATATTTCTAAAGATATATGAATGGGATTTTTTGCCAAATGAATTTCGGTTCTGTATTGTGCTTGTACGCAATGCAGCGAGGTCTCACACCGAGAAATAACTATAGTTGGCTCCCGCGTGAGAGGCAAGCGCGATTAAATGACTACAGATGCTTCCCGCCGGCTGGGGGTTAAAAAGAAAAGAAAACAAAAACAAACACAATATGTTTGGAAACGCGTTGTACAAGTGGAATACTACTGAATCTACATCAAATAGAGAACTAAAAAATAAAACTTTTATTCGATCTTAGCAGTGCGTTTTACCGTAATTTTTTCAGCAACTAAAGGGTTAATTGAACCGTGTATACACTTCGATGCATTTTAAAATTATTTTCACCAAGCGACTGATTTTTTTAAATTTTACCTATAAATTCCAATTAACTCAAAAACGAAAGCTCAAATCAGAAACAAAATTATACCACAAATTTGACTCCAAATGTGATGTAGACTCACTAGTTTACCGCTTGTACAAGTTTTTAAACACCGTGTATATACAAAAAAAAACGCTGATAAAACCTACCCGGGTAAAACTTCACAGTACGAAGACACTACACTAAACTACACCGACCATTCGGGGCTAAGAATCACAGATAAGCTTGGTTTCGGTAATGTCACAATCATATTTATTGACACGAAGGTCTATCTCGTACATACAGCTGTTTAAGAGATACAGTTGGGCATATGAGCATTCAAATCTTTATTTGCGTTTATCTAAACACTTTGTTTTATAGATAGGCCCCTGTGTTCCTAAACCCCCGCATTACACCACTGACTATTTTCGGATTGGCGGCGTAAATTCATTATTTGTTCTGAAAAAAACAAGAATTTATTGTGTATTGTTTGTTGAATTTTAGAATATTACGTACACACAACCGATATTAAATTGTTTAGTTACACACAAAATAAGTATTATTAGGGTAACATATTTCATGTCGTAATTCCGCACCGAAAATATAATAAAAGATCGGGGGCAGGTCGACGCGCGACGCCTTCATAAATAAAGATAAATCCTTGATTTGATATGACCATAATCACAATCACGCCTAACAAATAGTCCGCCCTAATAGCCGCCTATCTCCCGCCGTCTGCCGCTCTGCCGCTCTGGGCCTGTGCCGCCCCCGCCCTGCCCCCGCCCTCAGCCCTGAGCCGCCCAATGATTGATAAGGGTCGGCTAACTGATTACTCTATTTTGCCGCCCAGCGCAACATAAACTCGTATAAGTTCATTATTCACAGAAAAGAAGGGTTAGGAATAATGTTGTGTTTTTACCATTTTTAAGTAATTCAAAGACGTAGAAAAATATTTATGACAATTGTTCCATGTCAATTAAACAGAAAACACAACAGAAACAAATGCAAACATAAACGGTAAATGGTTTTTTGTTGTGTAAAGTTTTAAACAAAAATCCTTTTTACATAATTTGCACGTAAAATTTGTGAACAATCCATGTAGTGTAAGCATTCTGCGAACAATATTATTAAACCAACTAATGTCGATTGTCCGTGCATCTCCACGAAATTCGGTTAAATGAACTCAAATTTGCTGCAATCGTGTGAAGAATTCACACCAGTAATATACTGTTTAACAGTTCATTATTTTAATTATCTATTTCAAAATTAGTTTTTGCCCTCATGATAAATTAATAGGCCTTATTAATGAAACATCAATTTAAGAATGATTTATCAATTTACCTTGATAATATAACTTGACGATACAAAGAAAACATTTAAAAAAAAACACGGGCATAGCCGGAAAACCAAGTTAATCTGGTACATTCCTCAGTACGAGCCTAGATTACGTATTTTCCACGCGTGTTCCAATGAATCGTTATTACAGTAAATGGTTTCCCGACAAAATCTCCGTTAGTGTATTTGATTTCCTTCTTAGCGGCTAAATACTGCTATAGTATAATTGTCTATTAATGGGATTTCCTTTGCTCCACGGATTTTCCCAGAAGATATATAATATATTTCTCCTCATAAGGCTTTATCGAACCCACCACCTATTCGAAAACTCAATTAAGGCAGGCTTGAAAAGGAACTCATTAATTTGTATTAACCCTTCGTTTACATTAAATATTATATTAAATCAAAAAACATTTATTATTATTACAAAATAATATTATTACATCACAGCGGACATTAAGCATCCAGTCTTATTTGTGAAGAGCTTAATGCACATTAAAAAGCTCCATACTTCATGATGGAAAAAACACACCCAGGCTGAATATACGCTTGTTGATCCTTAAATGAGCTTAAATAGCTGAGAAGAATATGTGGACCCGTGAAAGAGGGCGAACAGTGGCGTATCCGGCACAATATAGAATTGTACGATGTACGATATATATAAGGCCCCTAGCATCTCTGCACACATGAGACTCCTCAGGCTGAGATGGGCTGGGCATGTACAGAGAATGCCGGATACACGCGTCCCAAAAAGAATTCTGACTGGTCACCCAGGTGGAAAGAGAAAAGTGGGAAGACCCAGACTGAGGTGGGAAGATGAGGTAAGAGAGGATGCAGCACAGCTTCTCCAGGTGACAAACTGGAAGTCAGCCGCTGAGGACAGGAGAAGTTGGAGGCGACTGTTGCAGGAGGCCAAAGCTCGATATGGGCTGTAGCGCCATCGAAGAAGAAGACCCTTAAATTCTAAGCAGAATTAGCTGAATAAATTTGTCGAACCCAGAGCTCATGGTTAGAGAGTTTTTGATCGGATCCCCAAAATGATATTCTGGTCAGTAGTTGTCAAAAATATATATAACGTAGAATTATTCACGATTCTATTATCGTAGAATATCGTCAAATTATTTTCTGAGTAGTTAAAACACTATAAACTTTCACCTAGATTTGAATAGAAAACAATGTTGCCACTTAGTTAGTACCTTTTAGTTCTAGCCCATTCGGCAGGAGGTCTGTCCCTCTTATCTGACATCGTAAATAACCATACCATTTCATGAAAACAGTCTATTTGAAATTTAAACAAGCCCAAATCGCATTGCTTGTATTCTTCTTTAAAACTTAAATGAACCTTCATAACTAAACAGAAAAAAACGTCAAGTCAATTAAGCTTTTGAGATGAATTAATTGTGTATAGACCACTTTAAAAGACCTTTTGGAAGGTTTCTTCATAAAGTTACAACTTTCTAAAACATGAAATAATTTCATTTAAAAATATAAACTTGGTCCTCTTTCAATGCGATTCTACCCCGTAACTATTTTCTAAACTCATTTCAACTGCACCGTCCTCGTTTTAATCGTAATTTTGAATTTTCGTGTCTCGGAGTACTAAGCGCTCGGATTTTACATTTCCTTGTTGGATAGTGAAAAATATTATATTCTTTGACGAAACTTTAAATTTCCAAAGGGAAAACTGTGTAAGAAATGGCAGCCTTAATGAAAAGTTTTCCACTATCACTCGGCACTCTGCTGGTACAGCGTTACCTACTTACCTATTCGGGTTCTTATCGTTTACCAAGACTAGTTATGGTAACAGTGGGGCGAACGGACATGCTGGTGGGTTTTATATTTAAAAAAATCTACAAACAAAATTACTTCTTTATGCGATAGTATAATCAATTATGTTATGAAGGACAAAACGTGAGAAAAAGACCCGCGCCTTTGCGGCAAGTGAACATTGGGAATCAATGTAAAATTATCAACTAATTTATTAAATTTAAATCAATACAATAGTTTTCATAAACAAAAATGTTCTATCAGGCCTTACATGCATTTATGTATTATAATTAATCGATATAATAATAACATAATATTGTAATTAGTCAATGCTTGTATGTAAGCCTGCATGAACCCGGTACGCGTCATCCTTGTACATTATAAAATCTTGTACATTTTAAAATCTTTTACATTTTCCGAAAAGGTTGTACGTATTCACTTATTTTTTCTCATGTTGTTAATGGTGTAATTTTTCTTATCTATTTGTATGTTAATCTTTTTCTCAACGGTTTTTTTTCTTTAATTCTTAATTAATTCATAATTTATCTGTTTGCCTCCAAATGAAGTGTAGTCATGTCAGCCCCGTTAACATTTAAAAAAATAATTGTTGCTACAAATAAAAATAAGAGAGTGCCGAAAGAACAAAATAAATTTGTAAGAGGGTTAAATAAAATCTACGACAAAAATATAACAATCTCAATAATTCTCGTATCTTTTTTTTTACTTCTAAAAAAAAAAACACAGATTGCCCTATTTTGAGCTGAGTGCATTCTTGTACATTTTATAATCTTGTAAATCCTTGTACACTTTACAATCTTGTACATCCTTGTATATTTTACAATCTTTTAGTGCCGAAAGAACATAGTATATTTGTAAGTTGTTACCTAAAATCTGTCGGTGTTAGCAAAAATATTAAATATTTTTTTCGGCGACAGGATAAATCATCAAAATGATAATTCATCACATCTTTAAAAAGTTATATAAAGTCATGTAAAGTGATGAAACAAAAACTTTATTAACTGGGTTAAGTAGGTTAGGTTAGGTTAATTTTTTTTTCATCGTTTTTAATGACTTTATATCACTTTTAAAAAGTGTGTTGAATAGTCACTGTGTTGAGTTAGCATGGAACCCTTTTTTCACATCTTGCAAATAAAACACTACAAAATTTATCAAAAACACAGATTGCCCTTTTTTGAGCGATTTTAATTGTCACATAGATGCTCCCTCTTCAAGTACCTACAAAGTAGTAAGATGGCGGCTCCTGGTAAATAGCTGACACATAGTCCAGTGGTAACGCATCGGACTGCCATTCCGAAGGTCGCGGGTTCGAACCCGGCGTGCGCAAATAAATTTTATTTGATTAATTTGTGTTATTTCACAATTAATTAATTAAAATAATATATAGTATATTTGCGGCACGTTCCAGAGTGGAAGATACTACCAGTATCGCCCTGGTGTAAGACCACCATTCAGAATTGAAACGTTGCTCCAAATGGCTTTAGCCGTGTTTAGTGACTAGATCTGAATAGCCAGGTACTTCCCCACCTTCCTCTTTCCCTTCCCCACTTACCTTCAGCCTCACAACATCCCCCAATTGGGGATGACATAGTCTCACTGGCTCCAGACGGGAGCAGTTGGGACTCTTGTGAGGTATTCACTATAAAAAAAAAAAAAAAAAAACATTATTTGATTAGGCCATGTCTGTATGCCCCATGTCCGTTGGGCCCACTGTTACCCTACTGGGAATGCATTAATTATAGTTAAAGCTGAATAACTCTTTGGATCTCGGTGTATCCGTAACTAAGATTTGTGAATTAAAGTATACATTATTTTTTTTTTAAATAATAAAATAATCTGTCAATAACCTGACCATATTTGAAAATCTCCTTCTACCACCACAGGAAGCGGAAACTTTTGGTTGTGTCGTGATGGAGGATTTAACCAGACGAGGAATTGAACTCATGACGTCTGGGTGGGACCCAAACGCGATGCCAACTCACCACTGACCGAGTAGGTTAATCTTTTCAATAAAGTAAAACCTGCTTGTCTTCTCTCGAATTTTAGTAATGGAAATAATTGATTAATTTTACTTTCTCCAGTTCGTAACACAGTTATAAACATACGTTATGGAGCTTTGAAATACCCATATAGCTGTAAGCCATTTTTTTCAATATGAGAACTCGGATGAAGCCAGGTGGTAACGAATACTTATAAATAATATTTTGGCATGTTATGAATATCGTAGTCACGGAAATACTATATTTTTCTCTGACATCGTTGAAATAGAAATGAAATTTTGAATATCAATGTTATATCAAAAACTGAAAGATAATTTGATTTAGCCCGGTAACGTTATCCATCCTTAAAAATATAACGTTATTTAATATTAAAAACGAACTATTCACTTTTAGTAAGGTCACGCTCACGTAAGATATTTATACATCAGTGAAAATTCCAACAGAAGAGAATATTGGAAATAATGGACTAGCTTTTATGTCAACTGATATATTGACATCTTGTGACATTCGGAGGAGATTGCTTCTTTGAGTCACCTTTAAGAGTAGAAAAATAACACTATTATTTATTTGATTCAGCTAGGACAGGTAAGAAGAATATTATGTATAAAATACTTTTGCTCCCTTTAATCCGAATGACAATTTGAGTCTTTTGTCATCTCCTTCTTGCCGGGACGGTTTAACAGTCGGAGTGGAATACAATGGGGTAATTAGTGGTGTTGGGAAGATAAAGACCACAAAACATACCGAAAACTCAGCGGAACAAAATAACAATAAGAATGAATTGAATATCAGACACGCCATTTAGCAAAACAATGGAGACTAAATGCACGTCTCGGGAATGGAAATATTTCTGAATGAATAAGCAGCCATATTAATAAAAAATGTATTTTCTTGACATTCTTTGTTCAGTTTGGTTAACGTAACCTTAGTCAATAAGTATTTATCTAACCGTAGCGTACATAAGATAGAATGAACCAACTAATTAGGTAGACAGAAATGATAGACCGTCACGCAACGCTTTTTGCTTTTTTCACATTCTACCTATATTGTCTCATACACGCTCTTCTGTTATTGACACGACCCGACTCAAGTATTTGATGTCTTCTACTCTAAACTTCCGCGTCATATATTCCACTTACACTCCTTTTTATGTGAATCCGCTCTGAATGTCCAAAACATCTTAGCGTTCCTGTCTTAATCTTAACCACCATCATTATGCTTACGTAAACTTTGTATTCTTTTTGGATCTTCTCATTTTTAACACGGTCATACAAAGTTTTTGGCATAAATACGCCCTACAGATCTCATTTCTGCAGCATTCAATCATACTCGTTTCATCATAATGTGTGCCATTTATAAGTGCCATTCACCTTTAGTCCTCTATCAATGGAGTTTCCTGCATTTACCCTTCATTCAATTTCCTTATCAGAATTTTTATCTTCCTTAAACATACTTCCCAAACTCACAAGTTTATTCACCTGCTCTCAATATTGAACATTCACATACTATATTGCAGACCGTTTTCATAGAATGAATGAATTATTGAAACAATTACCTGTTTTAAAAGACGTCTTTCTTTTTTAAGAATATTTCGTAAATATTTTATAGAAACAATAAACCGATGCTTCAGGAACGTGAAAAATTAAAAAGATGAGTGAAGGAATAATGGCAACTTTAATTGACAAGATAAAGTAAAAATTAGATTACTGTGCAACGCGAGCAAATCATCACTTGCTAAGAGTGGGTGACAAGTAATTTAGCGCAATAGGTTGGTACCACAGAGTAATTCTGACGTCAGGGGTAGGTACCCAGATGCCTAGTAATAAACCTGAATTATTAATTCAACGTTGAAATGATTTCCATATGTAGTATGTAGTGAACGCCCTCTGCAGTCAGCCATGTGTCTATTATTGCCTGAAGATAATTTTCTCTAGGGTGTAATGAGTAAATATGTCATAAATTTCAGTCGGTAGACGTGTCGCTCTAATGGCACATCCATTACCCGCGGGAAGGTGGCAAGGGCCATTTTACGAACCATCCTGTACCTTTTAACATTAAAGGTGAACGCAAAACCGGCAGTCTTCTTCAAAATAGCTCACAAAATGAGCGCTTCTTGGAAGAATGTAATAAATTTCCCAAAAGCATTAAAGAAATATGACCGCCTCCCGACGAAGTGCCAAAAAACTGGCGATCATAATAGAATTTTGAAAAATTTACCATATTTAAGTGCCTCAATAAAGTAGTCTCGTAAAATGAGGCATTATGTAAAAATACATAAACTTTTGTATCGAACTTTAAAAGCAAGCGTTTGAAGGAAAATGCTTTTTGATTTCGAAAAGCGGTTTTGTTCAAAAGGTAAAATTGCCATCGGGACGCCCATACTTGAAGGCAAAGGTTTAATTTGAAATCCTTGAAGGCGGTCTACGGCAGGATTTTCAATTTGTAAGGTGAAACCGGCGGTCCTTTGAGAGGAAATTAAAACCTTTCCCGCGGTATTGAGACGGAAATCACTGCCAAAACAGAATTAAAAGGTTTTATCAATACTTTATAAGCCTATTATTAAAACCACGGTTGGATTCTTCAGGCTTATAAATCTTGTTTGGCGAAATTCCCATTTATATAGAAAAAAGGTTTTGCTGCATTTTAAAACAAAATATCATTATTACGTGTCGGAAGAAAGGACATTGAAATGTTTTCTTAGCAAATATCAAGAAAATAAAATAATATGATATATTACTGACAGTTTCGATTTTGAACGTAAGTCCATAGCGGAGGTGCACTGCATGCAAAAGTTAAAATAAATATCTAAATATTACTGGAATATATAACACAATAGTCTGGTTATATGACATAATGGGACATCTAATCAAAAATAAATAAGTAAAAATGTAATAAGGAATGATTTCTGAATAAAATTTTGTAATTTTAATTTAAAAAAATTTTTTTAAATTAAAATTATATTTTTAAAATAACGTTTTTTTTAAATTTATTTATTTTTTAAAAAGTGAATAATATTTACGGGTTAAGAATAACCTGACACTATTGAAAATCTCCTTCTACCACTACAGTAAGCGGAAAATGTTGCTTGTGTTGTGATGGAGGACTTGGCCAAACGCGATGTCAACTCACTCACCGACAGACTGGTGCATATTGAATTATATAGCGGGTTGAGAATAAGCCGAAGAAGGTTTGTAGTCTAGAGCACCTGACTGGCAATCGGAAGGGTGCGGGTTCAATTCCGGTATTTAAGGCGAATATTTATTGTTCATAATAATTTGTTATACTCTGTGTTGTGCATGAAAAAAACCTTGTTTTATAAACAAAGAGGTAAACCTTACTTTATTGTAATATCATTGTGATCATGTGTAAAGACCTGTTATCATTATTTTGTGAAGGATTGCAAAATACTAGTTAAATAAGAGTAACAAAATATAACTCAAATATGGTTAAGGTTCCTGCGAACCATGGTTCGGAGACAAGTACAGTCGTAGTAGTCCTTGATTCCGATACTATAATTGGTTTAGTTATCATCATCTTTTACCAGTTCATTCAAGAGCATTGTAGTCACCCTTTATGTGCTATAATCATTTTTTTCCACTACAGCTGTACCCCATAATTCAATTTTTAATATTTATCTTAATTTGTTTTCAATTTATACATTATTTGGTATAATTCCAGAATTCACAAATTATTTAAATAACACTTCATTTCAACTTAATTACTAAAATAAATAACTTTATATGTCGGGGAGAAGGTAAAACATGAATTAAATTCTATTTTATTTCAATTTAAATACCAACAAATTATTAAAATATCTCGAAATAAGAAATTAATAACCAATTTTCTGGATGTTTTTTCATCTCCCCTTACGTAAATAGTTGTTTATTTTAGTAATAAAGTTGAAATTATGTATTATTTAAATATTATTTGAAAATAACATATAAAAAAATGAATGTTGAAATACCTTTTACCATATTTTAAAGCTGATTTAGAAATAATCTTTAACAAAAAAAAACACGAGCATTGTTTTAAGAAATAAGGAATTGATCTGTATGAATTTGTTTTGACAAAGTTTTTGAATAAACCATGTTTTGAATATCCAATTAGTTGATAATTTTATTTGTGTCAATTAAATGTAACTGTAAAGATCAATACTTTAAGAAATTAAAAATAATGATTCCAAATTGATGATTTAAGATTTTCACGGCAAAAAGTATTTTTGTTATTTGTTTTTGGGGTGTTATGCCGTGTTGTGCTGACTCCTTCTTTACCCAACGTTTCGGACAACGTTACAGTATCCATCATCAGGGCAGATGTGTTATTGATAGTGGTGAAATGTGTATTTAAGTACGTCTGTGCGATACCGTCTTGCCAGCTCACTACTCTACGAGCTGGTTTACAGTATTTTTTTTATTTTTTTATTTTTTTCTCTGTCTGGCCTACATAGACCTTGTCACATCCGGAACAGCTGACTTTATACACTCCATCTGTTTCCAGAGGAAACTTAGTCTTCGCAGACCTCAGTAAGTCTTGTATCTTGGTCGTGGTTCCGAAGACAAAGACCAAGACGTTGACAAGCGTCGAAAGGCTGTGCCTTCCTGTCTTATGTGCACAATGTGACAGACAGAATTGCCAGGCTATTGAGAAAGGAAAGTATCAAGACTATGTATAAAGGTCTATGTAGGCCAGACAGAGCGGACCATTTCCAAAAGGATTTTAGAACATTTTCGAGCATGTAAACTCGGCCATCCTGACAAATCGGCAATCGCCGAACATTTGATTGAAACCGGCCATTACTTTGGATTTGTTCCTGAAATCCTGGGAAGACCTAAAACTCACAGAGCTCGACTAATTACGGAAGCTATCGAAATTCACAAAAATTCCATTAATATTAATAAAGACGACGGAGCTAAGCTCAATATTTCTTGGTAACCGGTAATTGACGGCTTCACCAAAGCAAAACGCAGAAAACCATTTAAAAAAAAAAATTACTGTAAAACCAGCTCGTAGAGTAGTGAGCTGGCAACACGGTATCGCATAGACCTACTTAAACACACTTTTCACCAATATCAATTACACATTTTCCCTGATGATGGACACTGTAACGTTGTCCGAAACGTTTTGTCAAGGAGTTAGCGCAACACGGCATAACACCCCAAAAACAAATAAAAAAATTATTCTTAAAACTTTATAATAACCTACTAAAAGCCGTAAAGGTAACCACATGTCTTGGCACTTTTCGTCTGACATGTTCTAAATATAAAATATGATTTGTATACGAGGGTACTTGCCAATATTCTTTTAGTCTCCTTAAACCAATT
The DNA here is from genome assembly GCA_026573805.1 of Hesperophylax magnus. NCBI lineage: Eukaryota > Metazoa > Arthropoda > Insecta > Trichoptera > Limnephilidae > Hesperophylax > Hesperophylax magnus. The sequence continues at coordinate 3,059,540 of JAIUSX010000157.1, forward strand.
TGACTGTATTTTTAAACCAATGTAAGTTCATTATTTTTAACTGTAATTCATAGATTTAAGAGTACCTACTAGAGAATCTAGGCAAAATATATTATTCTGCAACACTAACTTTAGTACCAACTATTAATACATGCACCTATTTCTCGCTTTCACACACTTGGAAACAAATTCACCTCAAATATTGACATATTTAATATAAGTTTGCCGGTGTTCAAGAGATACCCGAATGACATTTTTATCTAGCATATTTAAAGAGCGATTGCGTATATTTGTTTTCTACTTGTAGATATGTTGTTAGCTTAAAAAAAATGTTTTTTTTGTGTTGAAGTTTTAAAAATAAAACCTTCTGTTGTCACTGTACTATGCAGTAAATTATGTAAAATATGTATAATGTAAAATCCCATCAGGGCGTTTAAATAAATAAATAACTGTATGTTTAAGTAAATGGCATTTCTTACAATGAGTTATTAATTTTTTTTTGAATTTTATATACTTTTACAAAAGATGTATGAAAAATTGATTACTTCTAAATAAATATTCATAATTTAAGACGAAACGACACTTTTCAATTGAGTTAAAATTATATGAAAATCGTATTTAATCGCATTATTCCTCAAAAAGTACTTCACGAACAGTTTTACGAATACAAGTAAATTGTGTAGAAACGCAATCTCATTTAAAAATACTAACAGTTAACTTTGTGATGTAAAAATCATAGGAGTCGGAAGAACAGAAATGGCACGCTCGTCGCTCAGCCACTGTGACACACCATTATGAATGAATATGTATTTTTTGTCATTTCAGTAATAACACTTAAATTTGTAAAGGCGGAATTTCTCTTTAAAATTCATCTGAATGCAGGTTTGGTGGTGGGGGTATTCGTATCATGGAAGCGGATAGAACATTTATTATCCCGTGTTGAAACCTCCCCGGGAGTCGGGACTCGGAGTCGGAGTCGGAGACCGGAGTCAAGTCCTCGTAGCCAAAGCTAAGTGGAAAAATGTCTTTTTAAATTCATTTATCATCGCCGATACGCTATGGAAATTTAAGTGATTTATCCGAGTCTCAAACGGCATAATGCGATTCCCTCCGAACAAAGGGAAATAAATTATCCGACGTTTTAAAAGAAAAGCCCAATTTCAAAGTTTCACTTACATACTTGAACACGGTCGTTTTGTCCGGCTGTGTAATCTACAAAGTGAATCCACTTTTGAGTAAATTGGTCAGTTCTAACGGCATTGGATCCAATTTATGTCAGAATCCTCAAAATCATACCTTCCCTAACAGGACTTCAAAACTAACTACACAAATTTCATTAATTGCGTTATGTTTTATTTTGCGGAGTGCTTTTCACTGAGTAATGTCAGAAAACAAAACCTTTCCAAAAACATTTTCGTTTTTAAGGATACCTACGATAAAAATAACTTGATACTTACTACGGTATAAAAGTTTCTAAGAACTAAACAACATTAAAAACCCCTCCTCTCCATTACCGTCTCAATGACATGTTCGAGCTCCAATTTACTAGCTGGTATCTCTTAAGGGACAATTTTCATAGGCAGATTTTCCATTACGCTGTTTACTAGGTAGCGGCGGCGTTATAACTGAAGTTTGTTATTTCAGTGTCGTTACATTATTTTGTGTCTATTGAGTTTATAATCTATTTCTTCGATAAATAATACACCGTTCCGGGATAGCCAGGGGCTGTTTGGTTTTCATTAAGGGTGGAGCAGTTACTTGTGTGCTTAATGGTGGAATAAGTGAACTTCAGAAAGTATTGAGCGCGTTCATTGAAGTGTACGGAGGTGTTATGGCGGACGCCTGAATACCCAGTATACTTGTGCTGTACATATTCCTTTACTGGAAGCACCGAGACTTGGATACAGATTTATTATAATACCAAGAAGAGAAAATATTCTTTTGTATTTTATAAAGATGATCCATTCACTCTTCGCTCATTATTCACAATGGGAGTTTATTGAGAAGATTTTAAAATTTAATATCAAAATAGTATATCAGTAACCAGTATATTGTTGGTGAAACTAAGTTTTTATTCAAAAAAATAATTCTACGCTAAATATAAGTTTGGCATAATTCTTTCCATTCTTATAGTAAATCTAAAGATGCTTATTGAAATGTAAAATTGAATCGGTTGAGAATAGATCAATGAAAGTGAAGATGGTTACATATATAGGTATTGGATAAATTGTAACACAATCCTCGAAGTCACTGAAAACAACGAAAATATCATTTGACGAATACGTGAAAATATATGTGATTTTAAAATTTTTGGAAAATGGCTACTTGTGCCATGGTAGGTAAAGTTGTTTGGTGGCGTAATCTGGATTAACGGGAAAAGGAGTCCCGAGCCTAAGGCCACAGGCAATGGAATAATCATTTCCGCATATGGTGGCAATTAATCAAAATAAACGATTTGGCAGGCTTTCTCCCTTCTTTCGAAAGTAGTGGCTTTTAGGGTGTTACGTTCACAAATCAGGCAAATGCTTGCATCATGGTGTTCCGTGAATGGCTCTAAACTATAAACGTATACTTAAGGGTGAAAATAGAATCGTTTTTGGGTGCTACAGACGGTGGCCTTCTTACTCTGTATTTTTTGCATCACCAATCGCGTAATGTAGAGTGCAGGAAACAATATTATAAAAAAAAACATTATCACGTGCATACCGTAGTTCATAAACGATTGCACGCTTCGGAAGGTCAACCGATAAATAAAAAAAATATGAATCTTTCTGTACTATTTTTGCAGCCCCTTAACAATGTCAGTGCAGTGTTTTCTTTGCACAGCGTTAAGAGCCGAGTCCCTGAGAATAAGTATTGGATTAAGTCCCCTTAGCCGACGTAGGCATAAAAGCTACTTTAGAAGAGTATTAACGACGACATCGAGCGACGCCCTCCCCCTAAAGCTCGATGTCCGGAGGCCCGAAGAATCGACGCCGATCCCGATCCCGATCCGAGAGGCGTGCGCGGAGATTCTCCCCACAGCCTGATCGACGGGGAATAGGAGAGCAGAATAGAATAGAAGAGAACCAAGAGGAGGAGAATAGAAAGAGAATAAGGCACTGGGACAACACGGGTCTACGTGACTGTGCTGAAATTAAAATTGGCCGAGTTTGCAGGTGGAACTAGCGAAACGAAGCAAATGGAATCTTCGGCGAACTCGTGCATAGTGCATTAGTGACAAAGCTTAAACAAATTCCTTTTTCGCTTTGTAGCTTTTTCGATTTAGTACGCTTTAGATAAATCGTATTTTGCTGTTTTGTTTGCGAGTCCTGGAGTCGATAAAACAATTTAAATCTCAGGGCGAATTATGTTGGGACTTTTTTAGTTTGAAGAATTTCTACAACAAGTTCTAAATGTTAATTCGATTTAATTGTTGTAGATATAAAAAAACTAGGTTATTTGTTTGTCAAACCAATTTTAAAAGCTTTTTAAAATTAAAATCACGGAAAACAATTATCTTTGCAAAAATTTTATTTTCGTGAATTACTGAAAATTACTTTTTTAATAACATTTATACAAGTAAAGGCCCATAAAGAATCACAATGAAGCCGAAACCAAACATAACAACGGATATTTTCCAAATTTATTGACTATCAAACAAAAAAATGCCCATCAATTTTTTCGATTTATTGAAATCGTGTATACTTTATGGCTCAAAAAAGATATTGTTTGGTTTTGTGATTTGTAAAGTTAATTGATTTCTGATATTAAAAATAATGGCTAATTTTAAACTCCACATTGAAATATTTTTGACTGAAAGTAAAATATTTTTTTTACAACACTTCCGAGAAGGAAACGAAAGCAATATTTCACGGACTAAAATATTGTTTCCGCAAAAAATGAAGTCATTACACAAATTTCAATTTTTCAAAGGAAATCGGCGGAGGAAGCTCATACATTCGGATATGATCGATCAGAAATTTTAAAAATTCCCGCATAGGGTACCATCGGAAGTTTCCGGACGCACAAGGCAATATCCGCTTCCGGTCATGGACGGTAAGCTGCCTAATAAATAAAACGTTTTTAAAAGGTAAAAACACCCAAAAAAATACGACATTTGAAGGTCTGAAATAGACATTTACGGTTTAACTAATCCACCTGTTTTACGCAATACAAATAGAAATTAAACATTTGAAACCATCCTCCAGAAGCTTCTAAAAATTCTAGCTCTAAAATATGAAGTTATTTTCCATTCAATGAAAAAATAAGCTATACAAAGATTTTAAGTTTTTGCCAAACAAAAAACACGTTCTGAATAGGAAGTTATACGAGTGAGTTTCGTTAGCTAAGTATCTCACCTTCCGATCGTAAATATTTATATTTTAAATATTGAAGTTCTTGTAATCGTAATTGAGGAAGGATGGCATAACTATGAATGTTTAATGTATTTTATTTTGATGAATCGATTTAATTATTTTTTTGCGAATGAATGGCGTTTTCATGGAGAGAAGTATATTAAATTTCTTTCTTCGTGGATGGCTTTAATTGTATTGAACTTGGGGTAAATATTTTTTATGATCTATAAATACACATTTAATCAACTGTTAGTCATTTGCATAATAAGAATTCACAACATTAGTGAAAAGAAAAACAAAATTCAAAAATAGCAAATTTCGAGAAAAGGGAAATCTAAATATTTGAAAAAAAAAGTTTACACAGTGCGTAATCTTGTGTTATAGTTAGACAAAAATTAAAAATTAGTTAAATGTATTAAAATAATTTTTTGCGTTATTCTAACTATTTAAAAAATAATACCGAATGTAAAGTTCTCGTTGAGACGTAGATAAAAAACACACATAAGTAACATAGACAAAATTTTTGATAGGAAATTTAAAATAAAGTTTCTTTGGTATATAACTGGGCGCCTTCTTAGGTAAATTTAAATAAGATAATAATGATGTTTCACTTTTCGTTATGTTGGTAAATAAATTGCATTATGAATATCTCAATTAGACATTTCGAAGACGCTTATGTAGTGTGTTTAAATATTAAAGACAATATTAGCGATTCCTAAACGAAAATTAAAACAGAAAAGATAGGTCGATTCGAATCCGTAAGAGATGTGACCGTATATAATTTTATGATTTTCTTCAATAATTAAATATTACAATTTGAGGTTTTACTCATTAAGTTATTCCAAAAAATAAAATATTTAAAGAGTTTAAGCCTCAATAAAAACACTGGTTGGGGTAGAAATTTATCCTTGCGACAACGCTTCTAAAATTTAAATAGGTTTCATAAAAAAAATACTCACAAAGAAAGTAGAAATCATTGACAAAAAAGTTTCGTAGTAAACACAAGTTCCCTTGATGGTATATAAATCGATTAGCAAAAAAAATCCGTCTTCACAAATAATGTGAAGTTTTTCATAAATATCTCAAAATATGAGGATTTCAGAACCAGCGTCATGTTCAGAAGTTGTCTTATATTCCGATAGTTCTATTTCCAGATGACAGGATTTAGGATTTGGCAAGAATTGGGATAATATTACCGTCGAGTGACGTCAGAACCCTCGTCCTTGTGGCCTATGAAGAGAAAGAGATTAAGCCACCGATAGATGTCATCAACAGAACATGCGAAGGAATGAAAAGTAAAACAATGCCGTCGAGTAGAAAGGTGTTAAGAATTGATATCGTCATTTTCAACTAACGTTGGATTTGCCTTTTTTTAAACCTTTTTTTGCTACTCGGCCATAGGCACAAAATATGTTTTATTTCGATTGATGAAATAATCCCATATGTCAATAGACCGAGTGAGCCGCTAGAAAATTACCGATTTCATGGAACATAAGTATATTATTTGTAATATTTATTTATACACCATTAAGTTAGATTGATAGATGATGACACTTTTATTTTGACTTTACAATATTTCTATTACGAATGAATGTTGTTCTATGTATATGGTTTTAAAAAACATTTAAAAATATTTTATATTTATGTGTTTATTAAATTAATGGTTAAGCTATTTTTTTTTTAAATCAGAGACTTAAACACAAACTCACTTCCGTCCCTGCAAGATAGTTTTCTTTTTATTTTTGGTATCTTATTCTATTTATTTTGTATCTTATTCTATTTAATTGGTATCCTATGCTATTTATTTGGTATCTTATTCTATTTAATTGGTATCCTATGCTATTTATTTGGTATCTTATTCTATTTAATTGGTATCCTATGCTATTTATTTGGTATCTTATTCTATTTATTTGTTGTCTTATTCCATTTTTTGATTGAAAATTTTAAATTATTAAATATATATTTTAAATTAAAATATGTATTTATATCATTCACGGATGCTGGTCAGCACGAATATAAATACCTGAAAATAAGATGGGGGGTCAATAATTGTCCGAGGGACCAACTGGTGAAGAACAATTATCCGAGGGACCAACTGGTGGAGAACAATTTTCCAAGGGACCAACTGGTGGAGAATAATTGTCTGAGGGACTAACTGGTGGAGAATTCTTGGCGGATCAACTGTTTGGAGATGAAACGTAAGGGAATCAAATATTATAATAATTATAATAAAATAACTTTGAATACCACTTTATTGTATTGTATTGTATTGTAACCGGTTTCAGTTCAACCGAACCTTCATCAGGGTTAATAAAAACATATTAAATTAATTACAGAGGTGTATGGGTACTTATAGTTAAGCTGGAAGAGGGAGAGAGAACATCAACTTTAGTGGGGGTGGAAGACTTAGGTAAGAGAGAGGGGGTAAACATAGGTGCAGGGAAGGGAAATATATTTAAAATGGGTCTGTTTGTTAAATATAATTGTTTATTTAATAAATTGATTTTATTGAATTTTTTTTATTTCAAGTGATTCTACATTGTTGAGGCGTAGACCTTTCCCGTTTCTATGTAATACATCTATACCTGAAGGCTTATTAAATGAATGATCTTTATCTATTTAATGTGTTGCAAATTCCGAAAAACCTATGCTGTTTAAGCATCTCAAGTGCTCAACGACCCGCGTTTGAACATTTCTTGCAGTTTTACCAATGTAAAATGCTTCTCAATCATTACTTCTTGTCAGTGAAACATTCAAATCTGATCTTGAAACTATTTGAACAAATTTTATTGGAACTATTTGAACTATTTTTGGATAATTTTTATAAACATTCAAATATGATCTTAGAACTATTTGAACAAATTTTATTATGAACACCATTCCTGCATCTATTGTATTTAAATTAAGGTATTACCTAATAAAAATAATAATTCGATCATTTGTATAGCGCCGTTTATGTGAAAAATCATATTTTCTTTATCCTCTGAGTTAATTAAAAATTTACCTAGGTTATTATAGAACGGTACAAATCGAAGAACCCAAATATGCCGTTATGATTGCTGCAGAAGGCAAAGAAACATCTGAAGACATAAAAAAAATTATTACTAAAACAATCAAAGCACCTAATCTAGGAATTGGTATAAATGGGATCAAAAAGCATCAAACAATAAAATAATTATGACTTGCTCGAAAAAAGAAGACGCAGATAAACTAAAAACGGAAATAAATAAAAATAAAAACGGAATATCTGCTACAGAATTAAAAAAGAAGAGACCGTGCATGGTAATTAAAGGTGTGGGAGGGGAGTATAGTGAAGATAATTTTCTTAACGACCTTTTGTTGCAAAACAATGAACTAAGTGATGCCCCAAATGATTCAATTAAAGTAACTAAAATATTAAAAAAAACAATAAAAGTGACCAACTGCGCAATGTAATAATAGAAACAACAGGCCCAATCCGAAAGATATTATTTGATAAACAAAGGGTCAATATTGGTTTTGTCCGAGCGCACATAGAAGATTGCAATCCCTTAATGCAATGTTACCACTGCCTTGGTTTCGGACATACTTCCCTAAAATGTCTGAAAAAAATGAACAAGCCTAGATGCATACACTGTGCAAAAGATCATTATTTTAGCGAATGCGAAAAAACCAAAGATATCGTAAAATGCTATAACTGCGAAAAAAACAATGCATCGTTTGGGACAAAAAATAATACTGAACACAGTGCAAATAGCGAAAAATGCCTTTACCGAAAAAGAATGTCCATCATAGCACAGCAGCGAATCGACTATGAATAAGTCATTGATGACTTTATAACGGAGGAAATTGACAAATTAACTGAAGTTTCACAGTATACTTGCGATGAATCAATACAATGTAATGCCTTATTAAATAAAGTCCCGACTGCATTCGTTGTTCTACATCAAAACATTCGAAGTTTACAAAAAACCTGGAAGAGTTTGTACTAACTTTAAGCCTTCTTGAAATATTACCGGACATCATTGTGTTAACAGAGGCACATTTAAATATATATAATGCTGACGCCCGATACGATATACCTAATTATACATATCACTCGTCTACAACTCATATTAACAAATGCAGTGGTATTGCGGTGTTTATACTGAATAAACACAACAATGTTACAGCTAAAAGTGAACAAAATCATTCACGATGTTATTGCTATATATCGCACACATGGATTTGATCAACATAATTTTATAATAGAAATGGAACAATTATTACTAACTCTGAAGGATACTTGCAATATCGTCATTGGCGATATCAATATAAATATTGATGACAGTATATGTAGTAAAGTGAAAGAAGATTATATAAATGGAATGACATCACTAAATTACAAATCATATATAAATAATGCTACACGAAATGTGATCGGACAAACACCTTCCTGCATCGATCACGTATGGTGCAACTCAAATAACATTGAAATAACCATGTCAATATTATGGAAAACCAATATTACTGATCACTACACTTGTATATTTGTTTACAATATTGATAAAAGAAATATAAAATCTAATCAAATTAGTGAAAAAAAATTTAAAAAAAAAAATTTAATCTTAAAACGGAAAACTGGTCATCAGTATTTGAATCGGAAAATCCAGATACATGTTCAGAAAATTTCGAAATAATTTTTCAAGATCACATAAATTTATCTACAATAGTAACAGTTTATAAACCAAAATCTAAACATAGATTAATAAAGCCATGGATAACAAAAAGATTAGTCATATCAATCAGAAAAAAAGAAAAATATTATCAGGACTCCAAAAAATTCCCAAACGACCAAAAAAAGTTAATTTTTACAAGAAATACCGAAATAAACTTACGCTCCTAATTAGACAGATAAAAGAAAAGTACTTTCGTGACAAAATAAAAGACGCTGGTCAAGACAGCAAAAAATTCTGGAAGATCATCAGCACAATAACCAACAAAAACACAAATCGAAAAGTACCTAAGGAAATCTCATATCAGGGAATCACCATGTACACCGAAAAAAACCCAAAACTATGTGGTTATGTTTTTAATAATTATTTTGCAAATGTTGGAACAAACCTTGCTCGTAATATTATCCTTGACAATACAATTTTACAAATTACACACAATTTAATCGATAGTCCTGATCTTCTTCAACGCCTATTATTCCATGTTCCCAATCGCAACAGCAGACAGTCGCTTACTTTTAATTTCCCTCATTGTAAGACCAATTCCAAACAAAACTCATTTATCTACAGATCCACACATTCATTTCACTTAAATTATTACCATATTGACATTTTTAACTCGACTTTACGCGACATAAAACAAAAACTCAATAATCAACAAAACTCAAACTAGAAGTTCAATTCCTACATATTCCCGTCCTTTGCCACTTAATCCTTATCCTATATTTCCCCCTCCTCCCCCCCACCCTCCTTTATTTTAATATTTTCTAACTAAGCAAGAAATTAATTTAAGAGAACATCTCTATGACATTGAACACCTTACCATTAACTACTCATCAGTGGAAAGTTCATAATTGGCATAATTAACTATATTATTATTGTATCATTGTATAATTAAAGATTTGCTGTCAACTTTTCCTAAAATGTATAAATAAATAAATACACAAACTAACCAACCAGAACAAAACACATTTTCTGGGGAAGGTTTCCAAACCTTTGTTTCAGTAACTGACAAAGATGTTGAAAATATTATAATAAGTTTAAGAGCATCAGCAAGTCCTGGATACGACAATATAACGGTTACAACATTGAAAGCCGTACATAAGGAAATCAGTAAACCAATTGCCCATATAATTAACACCAGTTTTAAAAAAGGTGTATTCCCAAATAATTATAAGAAAACTATCGTTACCCCAATTTTTAAATCGGGTGATGAAGAAAATATTTCTAACTATCGTCCAATAGCTCTTACATCAAACATAACAAAAATTTATCAAAAAAATGTTAAAAAACAACTTAACGACTACATAAAAGACAAAAAGATAATGAGTCCTCATCAATTTGGCTTTAGGGACAATCTCAGCACACAAGATGCAATTGCTAAACTAACATCGACAATCATGCAAAAGTTAGATAATGGAGAAAAGTGCCTCGGTATCTTCATTGACCTCCGCAAGGCATTCGATAGCATATCACATTCTAAACTAATAGAAAAACTAAAGCAAATTGGAATAGATGGAATAGCGCTATCATGGTTCCAAAGTTATTTAAATGAGAGACTCCAATATGTTAAAATAAATAATACCTTAAGTGAACCCGAAACCACCTCTTTTGGCATTCCGCAAGGAACTGTCATCGGTCCAATACTTTTTACTATTTATGTAAATAATATGTTTACACTCCCAATAGTTGGAGATATCATATCGTATGCAGACGACAATGTACTGATAACAAAGGGAAAAACATGGGAGGAAACAACGAGGATAGCAAATTCCAACATAAACACTCTAAAAATATGGTTTGACCAAAATTGCCTGTCACTAAACACTGAGAAAACATATTTTATTCCATTCTCATTGAAAGAAAAAAACGTCGAAAATAATGTTCGAATTAAAATCCACTCTGCCGAGTGTGAAAATAAAAAAAGAATGTAATCATGTGAAATGTTCACCCATAACGGGAAAAAATAGCATTAAGTATCTGGGTGTTATAGTTGACAGTCAATTAAAATGGAGCGAGCAAATCAAAAATACTATAACTAGAGTAAGAAAACTAATATAAATATTTATTAGATTAAGAACAATCCTATCATCCAGTATGATTAAAATTATATATATATTTTTCTCTTGCCCAATCCATATTACAATAAGGTATAATCGGTTGGGGAGGGACTTTCAAAACTAAACTTTCACCTGTAGAATAGGTTCAGAGGTTAATTTTGAAAGTCATCCTAAGAAAACCATCGATATTTCCACCACGCAGCTGTTTGACTCGTTTAGGGTTCTTATGGTAAACAAAATTTTTAAAAAGAATGCACTGTTACAAATTCATAAAGACCATTTCAATTCAACAATTTCTACAAAAATAAGTAACCGATCTAGATCACGTGGTAACTTAGAAATTCCTAAATGTAAAACTAGTGCTGGTCAACACCATTACACTTATCAAGGTATAAAATTGTTTAATGCCCTTCCGGATAAAATTAAAACTGAAAAAAATTACAAAACATTCAAATCACAAATCAAACAACTTTTAGATAAACCCTACGGTAATCACAAGTATTAATTTCATTGGATCAATTTTTCAAATAATTGTTTATATGAACTCATTTGTAATTTTTATTGATTAAATTTTCCTATATTCACGTTATGAATTTAGGAAAATTGATAATGATTAATAAAAAAAATACATAAACAAGATTTAATATTTAAAAAAAAAAGCTACATATATTTTTTTTACATATCCTCTAAAGTTATATCATGCGCTTCCTAATATGCGTTTATTGTTGTTGTATTTTATTAAGTACCCATTTCATACAAGATTGCCAGCTCGGTCTTTGAACAATTTACAACTAGTACTGTACCTACCTTCTATTATTTCGTACCTAATAAGTACATTTTTATTTTTATATCTTATTTTTTCTAAGTTTAATAACTATTATATTATTTAAGTTATATTTTTTAGTTTGTAATTAAATTTCTTATTTTTTTAATTATATTGTGTTATCAAATTTATCATCTAGTTTTATAACTATTGGTTAATTTTTAGCTACATCAACTAGTGAAATTTTACAACCTATAAACCATTATGACTCCCAACACTCCCCAAAACAAACACGAGAAATAATTTATCAATTGAGTTGGGCAGTTTTCGTTAAAAATTTCTAAGTTTTTCGCAATAAGCCTCGAAATATCTACATTTGTAAATTATTGTGATGTGTTTGTATATTCAATAAAAAAAGCGGGTTTAATTTCTGTTGGAAATTTTAAAACACATGAAGATGAAAAATTATTAATGAATAAAATTCTACACCATCCGTGATTTTTATTTACTACAATGTTAGGGACTTGTTATACTACTGTATAAGAATTTATTGGTAAATATGAGTCGTTGTTTTTTTGCATATTATTTCCATTATTTGTTTAGTCTGTGGTGGTGTCCCTCGCTATTTTCATAAAAATTATTTAAAGATTAAGTAATAAAAAAACACCTTCGGTCATCCTATAATATTTTCAACGACAAAGAAAATGGGAAGAAAAACTAATAAAATATTCTAAAGCGTGCTTTAATCTAATCTAAACGCTTCCTAGGAAGAATAAAAAATATTACACCCCGAAAGATTCCTTTCCACTGGCTCATTTCCAGCGACCTATTTCCCTTATAATTTTAACATTAACGTTAAATTAATATCCTTGACGCGAATATAATTCGAGGATGGCCCCTTTTATATTTGAAAATTGAAGCAGCAACATTTAATTAAAAGTGATGGTTTAAATATTCGAAAATATGACTACGCGGATTGACGTTCTGTCACGGATTTCCGACGAAAAATAATATGGTTATATTCGGAAATACAGAGCTTACTAGATTATGTTTTATGTAAGCCGAGGGGAACAATTCGTTTTTTTTGTATTTTTATCAGTAAAAATAATAGATTATATGAATAATTTCATCCCTTTAGGAAGGTGTGTACATATTTATAATTGTGATTCTGCAGAGTAAGAAAACACAAAAAAATAAGTGTTTTGTTCATGGAAATAATCTCGATGTTCACAGTGAAAAGATACCTCATTAAATTTACTAACATACCGTTTTTTTATTCAGATATTCAGTATTAGATACTGCGTAAGAGTTCCAACCATCTGGAGCCAGTGAGATTATGGCATCTCCAATTTGGATATGATGTAAGGTTGAAGGTAGGGAGGAAGGGACATATATAGGAAGAAGGAGGTGAAGAAGTAGCTGGATACTCAGATCTGGTCACCAAACATGGCTAAAGCCATTTCAAGCGAAACTTAAATTCTGAGTGCTAGTCTTTCACCAGGGCGATACTGATTGCCGCAATAACACCACACGTTATTTTAATCGAATTCATTATTAATTGACCCAGATTCACAGTCGAGAGTTTTATTACAATTTTATTCCAGTTCAATTTATTCTGACGAAAATCAATCACTGAAATTTCTGAAGACAAATTAATTACTTGAAAGTTCTCGATACTATAAAATTGAATTATATGAAAAACAATATGATGTGAAACATTAAGTTGGTAAAGATTTTAGTAAACATATAACTTAATTAATAAATTCTTACGTTGAACCATCAATATTTGAAATATTCATAATAATTTTTATGCTTGCATCTACGTTTACTCTTTAAACTGAGAACGTATTTCAGAAATGTTTTATTCTTTTACTTGTGACATTCATTGTCTTAATTTAGTGCCGTATTCCGATTTTTTCTAAAGACGCTCTGTTGACAAATCAATAGCATTCTCAAAACGCATAACGCTCTCTTGACAAATCAATTACATTCATAAGATTTCGTAAAAAAAAACGGGGCTTAGATAGAGAAAACATATTTTAAATCTGAATAGTAATTATACTTTTATAGTAAAAGTTATTACAAATACACGTGCCCTCTTTCTTATTTTGAGTTTTATTTTTCCTGCTAGTTGATTGTTTCTAAGCAGTTTTCATTCGAGGAACGTCAAATCCTTCTTTGCTTGCAACAGGAAATCTTTAACCCCTGCCACATGAAGTTGTTAACCCTCTTTGCAGTTCCAAAGCCGCCATTCTCGCCGGTTTAACCGCATTGCATTAAAAGTTACGAATCTTTAAGAATGAACTTTTGTAAGTTTTATGAAGAGCGGCCAAAGTGGCTAAGTGCCTCCGCACCATTTAAGGGCTGCTAATTTTACATTTTTCACGAAGGCAACAGAGTTTCGCCATTAATGAGTCATTATCATTTTTGAAACTGCGTAATTAGAGTTGATCGCAGTATTTTTGAGAGAAAATATTTAAACACAGTGATTTGATTTTAACATTTTAGATGGATTTTTTTCTAATTCATGTAAAAATCCCACTTAAATTTGCTCAACTCATTACATCACACAGTAGATGATAATATATTAAGTACCGTTGCCTCAAAGTGTCATTTTTGTGTTGTGCAAAAACGTTAAAATAAAGCACATCGTATTAAATCGTAAAAAATAGAACCAATCTACCTACTGTCACTCGGAAACCGATCTAATCGAAGTACACTGGAATCCCTTTTTACACGGTGGATACGTTCCACGCAATATCTTGTAAAACAAGTTTAAAAAGTATAAAAAAAAATAAAGGTAGATTTCCTTGTATAAAAATAAATTCAGTATGTTAAAAATAATAATTCATTATTCTAAAAATTACTCTAAAAATTGTAACAAAGACATTTTTTTTTGAAGAAAGGTTCGTCTAACCAGTTATTATAACTTCGCGATGGCATATTTTATTTCATCATTAAGACAAATAACTTTTCGTTTAGTTTATATCACTTTATACTCGCTTTCATCACTCGAGATAAGCTGGGTAATTAACATGGTAGATCGATAAAGTCGGTAAATTTTCACAGTTCCCTGGCATGACTGCAGATCGCAAACGATAAAAAACAGTTCACAATGACTAAGTTTTCTTAATTTGTTCGACGTGAACTGTTGTTTGTATGTTAGCGATCTGCAGTCGTGCTCGCAAACGATGAAAAGTTATCGACATTACCGATAAATCATTCATTGATCGACCATGCTAGATATCCTGAGCCTGTGTGAAATTACTACAAAAATTCTGATCAATCGCTGTGACTGTTTTATTCGTGAGTTATAATATATATTATTTTATTAGTGAGCCATATCAGCGGTCAAATCACATTGAAATAAATGTAGAGCTCGTTCTAAGATGGGATCATGTGTTATAAACTTGGCGCATAGTACACACTGAGTATATGCAAGGAATATAGCACCATGCTATTTCGAAACCGTGTAAAGAAGGAACCCAGTATTCTCAGAAATGACTTTTCTCCTGGTATCAGCATTATTTTTGCGAGATTAAGATTGTGAAATTTAAAACGCTTGTATTTAAGAATACAGTTTTTTCTCTCTGTATGTATGTTAATGAAAATTTATTAAACTTTTCCATTATGGACCATGGAGCTTGAATATTTAAAGCCTACTGTAAAACACGAATACTGGATTTTTTTTTCATTTAATTACCTATTTCGACAGTTAAATAAAAAAGTAATAATTTTGGAGAAGAATCTCGAAACACGCGGGAAGCCGGGAAGTAACTAAAAACTATAAAATAATATGAATGTTTTCGCTGGCACCCTGCCTTGCTCAGGAAAAAATCTGATCTCTTTTCTACTTCATCTCAGCGCCACTCTGACTTCAATGGAGTTTTTAGTTTCGGAAGACCCCATCATTTTTCTATCCCATTTCCAATTAACAACTATAATTCACTAAGTTCTCCTGCCTTAATGACGAGGAATAAATTAATTCCGAAAATGAAGTTAATAACTATTGCCTGGACAATTTTACTGGAAATTAATGTTTTGAATCGCAATTATAACTTTTCATAGTTCCAATGTACTTGAACCGTTTTTCCAAAACTATACGATCTACGGTCCGTTTTAAGGAAATTAAGAAGAGGAAGGTAAAAGGTGTGAGGGTATGTAGGAATCTAGGAATCAGCATGTCCAGGAGTGACGGACATATGAATATATCCCTTCCAGAGCGGCGCAAGGCAATGGGTCGAGCGATCACTCGGTTAGGTCAAAGAGTCACCTAAAATCAGCTTCTCCCGATCTGGCATGCCACGCAGCTGGTGGGCAGGCGCATCCTGAACCCACCCCACCCCACCCGTAGAACCTGGGCACACCTGCGAAATCACCAAACGAAGCGTACCACTTTGAGTGATCTATGGAAGAGGTGTTGGTTATGCAATAAATGGTTCCCGGGGTGGCGGAACCCAAACATGCCTCTCAAATAGAAAAGATTGTGATCAGATCTATACTGACAGGTACTCGTCTCCCTTTCCAACATGGTATGCCATAGTTCCACTCCGAGCAGCTGGGATTCTTGTGCAGTGTTTATATAAACCATTGAGGTATTAGAAAGACAGCCAGATGCGCAAACAACTTAACAAATTTAACGAAGGTATTTAAATGGTTCTTAGTCACCAGTGGTGAATTTGAACGTGATTTTGTATTTCTTTTATCGTTGTTCCAAAATTAATTAATTTAATTAAATTATCTCTTAAATTCTTACTTATTTTTTATTTATAATTTATTTCGTTACATACCTAGTGTTTTTGCAACTCGTTCCGGAGTTTTTCTAATTCAGAACATTGCTAAAGCCAATTATTGACGAGCACCGCGCATCGCTTCTATTCTGAATGGTGGCGTTTCACCAGGGGGACTCTTAGAGTATCATCTGCTTCCAAATATGTTTTTATCAATGATGTGAATCCACATCCCCTGGGCCCAAAGCCAAGCCTCTCACCACTCTGCTGTAGAGACTTTGGATATCGAATCCGGAGAGAAACCGCAAAAGAAATTAGAATGCAGTTCCCTCTGAGAATTATTCCGAGTGGAGAAGCCGTCTCCCACAGCGGCATAAATTACCTAACTTCTATCGGGCCCGGCCGGGAGCTTTCTAAGGAGGTTCTAGACGTCTGAAAGGTGACAAAAAATCGCAAAGGAGTGGAATTATGAAGGTATTTAAGACCTAAAGAGAATACTTGCGAAATTTTTATCCATTTGTGTACAAAAATTTGATAAATTTTAGCGAGTAGTTTTTGAACGGAATTTTATCTATAACTGTAAAGTGGTGGGTTGTGAGTATTATTTTTTTAAAATTAACGACAAGTTAGGCACAATTCGTAATCATTGAAGTATTTCACTATAAACAATAGTCTGTCTCTGGAATCGCAAATTTCAAAAGCTATGAGTTCTGGCTTTTCCATCTAAGGCAGATAAAATCAATCAGGAGCTGCCTTCCCTCTAATGGAGAAAAGTCACTCATAAATTCGTTCGTTGTCTCACGTATGAACTATAGCAATAGTTTTATAAATAAATTTAAAATAAATCAAATTTAATAATGTTATAATAATTATTATGTTCTGCAAGTATTTCTGTTATTTTTACAGTTTTTAATGTGACAGCTGTTTCGGCTTTTGAGGCCATTATCAAACTGTGGATATGTCCACATGGCGACGACTTATTTATATGATTTTATTTATTCCTTCCCATTTAAATTTCTATATTGTTCAAAAATGATTCATTAAGAATTGGAATAACCAAAATATTTGGGAATTCAGCAGTGTTTGCACACCTGTTAAAATAGTGCAAAATATAGCAATAGTGCATATGCCGGCCTATCTAAGAAAAAAATCAACAGAATGCAGTCAGTGTTTAATGCTTGGGCGAGAAAGATTTTTGGTGAATCTAAGTATTATCGTAAAACCCCACTTCTAAGGGATCGCCTTCAAGAAAAGTGTTCAAGATCTGCTTCATGACCTTCAAAGCATTACGAGGTATGACCCCAGTTTATACATCAAAACTATGTGTCCTACAAAACTTAAGGGATAGATGGTGATATAGATGTTAGTTAACGTGTAATCGAACTTTCTAGGTCAAATCGAACCGTTTACTATGATCGCTCTTTTCATGTAACGAGCCCTCTCATTTGGAACAAACTTCCCTCAGCTCTTGCTAATTTCTAACAACAAATTTATTTAAAAAATCCTACCTTTTACATAAAATAATTTCTTATAATAAGCCATCTTCTCAAGCTTCCGGTAGTTGTTTGATTTCTTTTTCCTCTTAATTGTACCTTTTCAAGTTTAATGTCTGCTCAGAATTTTCTCATTTCTGAGCATAAACTGCCTCCTGTTTTAGTTATAATGTTCTTGTTTTGTCCTGTGCCATAGCACTATTGTTGTTATTTTTTGTTCTCTTGTCATCGTTTTGTATATAATGTTCATTTTTGTGTAATATTATTTTATCTGTATTAGGTAAGGCCCAGTGTAGCAGTAAACTTAAGAGCGTGACCATTGAATGTTTAATTATTATTTTTAAGTTTGTATAGTAAAGCGCACTTAAAATGAAATAACACAAAACAGCGCAATATAAATGTTATGTTATTACTAATACAAAAATAAATATACGTTTTAATTGATAAAACTGTAAGTAGAAGTTTAAAAAGCATGTAATAATTATATTACGACAAGATCAGTTTTTTCTCGACCGAGTCGAAAACGGTACATTTTTTTAAGACATTTAACCTCAAAGCGGGCATAATTTTAGGATTTCACAAGTATCCGAAATAAAACACCGATGTTTTTTTGTTTTTGCGTTTGATCCTGCAGAGGTAGGGAATATAAGAAAAATAACGTTAAAAATGAAAAATTAGGTTTCACCTAATGGCCTAGCTTTAAGCAGTGAATTTAAAATCTAGTTTATCAGAAATCATCATTACAATTCAATATATTTAAAGAAAGTATTTTTATTATTATTTTTGAAAACGAGATCCCATCATTTTCTCATGACTTGCTCCATTAAAGGAATTAGATTCGTTTTAATAAATGTCCAAAAGCTCCTTCATTTCATTTTGATCCATTTGTAATCTCCATCTTAAGATTCCATCGCCCGGCAGACTGTACGAGTATCTCTTCTCATTATCCGAGTTGGTTTATTAAAGAAATTTACGAGAATAATCTAAGGAAATGCCTTTCCCTTTTTGTTTTTTTTTTAGATTACCTAAATCCGTAACAGAGTTCCCGTTCAAGGAAATTACTGTACACGCATTTCGCGTCCAATTAATTGTGTAATATTATCTTAGCATTTAAATAAAACAAACACAAAAGCTTTTCTTGCCTGTCACTGACGTGTCTTGTAATTAAATATTATATGCTCTTTCACCAAAAATTGCTGGCTGCCAAAAATCTTGATATTTTAAGTCATAAACCAACACAGTTCATATGAAATGTAAGTTGCTAGGTACTAATTGTAAGTATATAATATTTTTTTTATTGAACCTTTTGTACAAACAGTGCAACAGACAAAAATTATATAGAACAAAAGAGAAAGTACCAGTAAAGTAGTTTGCCAATGATTTATAGAAAACAATGCTGTGTCCTGTGTTTTCTTGTAATAATAATATTTGGCTGATTTATACAGGGCCGTTTATGTGAAAAATCAACTCAAAAAATTACTGCCTTACAACTAAGATTCATAATAATATCTAGTGACTTAAATCTAGTGACTTACAAGTCTTACGACTAAGGCTTATAACAAGTGACTTATTACTATTGGCTTACATCTAAAACTCATATCTAGCCACTTTTGAAAGCTTATAACTACTGGCTAGTGATTTAATGACAGTAATACTAGTGATTTAATGACAGACCTACATATTTATAACTGTGGTTTAAAGTTAGAGACTACAACTTATAACTCACATACATACTAACATTTAAAATACATTTCTTGGGCTTTGCCAGTGTTGTCAGACAGATCAGTTAAAGTAAAAAAAAAACTTTGTAGGTGTAAGTACAAACAGGTAACATAGAAGTAAGATATTGCTGCAATTCGAATCAGTTTGAGGATTTTACACGTAGGGTCATTTTGCCGGTTGTGGCCACCTTAAGGATTTTTTCGTTTTTGAATGAGCACCAAACTTGCACATAAATGTAAATTATAATTTTTCCAACATTAATGTACAATAAAAATACCTGTCTTTAATATATGTAAATATATCCAGTAACAGTTCTTTAATTATTTTTAAATATTTTTTTTTCATTGAACTGGACCCATGCATTAGTTGTGGCCACAATTCAATCAGTTCTGGCCACACCCGTGTGCCGGTTTTGGCCACATGAATCTATGTAGGGAACTTACATTTTTTATCTAAATTAAACACAGTAATGATTATAAATCGATGTTTATTATTCAAGTTGTACAATAAACTTATAAAAAAGTAAGATTTAGCGCAAATTTAGACCTGAGAGTTCGATTTAGAAAGTATAAAAAGAATTTTGCCTTTTGGTTGTACCTGTAAACAATGGTGGTGGCAATATCATTTTTATATCAATCTCAGCAACAGATGCCAAATCAGGAATTTGTGGCATTGTGAATTGGCTACCAGTGGTATTATGTTTTCTCAGGTAGCTTATCTCGAACTCATTGTCTTCGTCTTTTGAACGCAATATTTTGCCGACATAATAAAAAGTGGCTTTGGGATTCTTGAATTCAACCAGGACATAATCTCCTTCCAGGGGTGTTCGATCTAGTTCTTCGAAACCCGACGGCTTTATCTGGGGAATCCAGTCTTCGCAGTCCAAATGAGACGTATCACGCAAATTTTCTTCCTCTGACGTCTCTGAAATTTCAATGGTCGGTTTTTTTTTTAATGTTCTTATTTATTTTTTAGCTAGTTTTATCTGTTTTTGTTCTTCTTTTCTGTCTTTCTCCTTTTCCTTGGCCATCATAATATCTTTCCATTTATCTGATGTTAACACCGAAGGAATATACTCTCTCTTTCGACTGGTAGTATTTGTCTTCTTTTCAGGCCATATGACGCATTTTTTCACAAATTCTGCGGCATTAGTCGGCATATTCAATTCTAAAACACTACAAAAAAGAAGAAACATAATAATTTATTAAGTTAAAATATCAGAATTAGCGGATATGTAATTTTTTTTAGATAATGGCCAAAACTAGTACTGTATGGGAGCCACTTGTGGCCACCAACGTTGCCACAACCCATACATTTGTATAAATTCTTGTGTCAGTAATGGCCACATCGAAAAATCATGTTTAAACAACCAATTTGCTAAAAATAACCTCAAAAACACATTACTTTACCCTTTTATAATGGGTACAACTTGTTTTCAAATAAAACATCAAAAGGATTACAAATATATATTAAGATTACTTACAGTGGGTTCCTTAAGGTTTTGGATAACAATCTCAATAAAAAATTCCGCAACACTTATTCGCATTGACCAAACACAAACTGTTAACAATAAGATTTATTGTGTCACTTGTCAACGAAGACCATTGACAAATATGCATTTTGCCATAGAGTAAAAAAAGATTCTATTTTATTTAGCTTATATTTCGACTTGTAAAGTTGAAAATGGCCAGAACCGGCCCAATGGCCACAACCGGCCCACTGACCCTACATATCATAATGTTACTAGCGACAGAAGAAGAAATAAGTTCTTAAATATTTTAATATTACTTAGTTGTTTTACCGCATTAATGTGATTCATAACCTTAATGCGGTAATAATTCAACAATTACACAGATTGAGGTGTTATGTTACTACTGACATTGTCAACCCGAACTAAATGCAATCAAGACAGCGTCTTTTTAGATAAACACAACTTATTGTTTATATTATTGTTGAATTATATTATTAAGGATTAATTAATTTAAACTTTTTAAACTTTTCACCTGTGACAGTTCAAGCCACAAAAAACCCTCAATAAAATAAAATATATTTTTATAAATGATTTACAGTGGAACCACCTACAATTAATTATATGCTTAAAGACGACGTATAATGGATGATATAATTCTTACTTTTAAATCTAGTTCACACGGTTCAAACACTTCAATTTGGTGGTTGGTTACCTTTCCAAGGTGTAATTTGGTGGCAAGACTTTACGACTATCATGCGAGTTTCCCAAAGTGCTGATAATGAAAAGTTGTAGTAAAATTTGTACAACTTTGTTGCACGTACTCCTTTGGGTAGGTGGTAGTTGGTAGATGCCTCGCGGAACAAATTTAGAAGTTACAAGTATCACACATGACGTATAAAACATATTAGCTAACAACAAAGTTCCAGTGTTATATTCGGTTTCTTTGTAATTTATATGCCAAGCTGTCTTGTGTGATACGTTGACTCTGATGATTTATGGAAATATGCTCTGTGAAATTTAAGAATTGGCCTCGGAAAGTCTTATATAAAAATAACAAATAATGTAGGAAGAATTATCATGGTAGCTTTTACCAAGAAAACAGTCGAGAGCGAAGTTGATTATTTTAATCCCCACGAAAAAGATAGTACATTTTTAGCAATGTAATGCTTTGAATTATGTTTATAAATGTATGTAAATTTCAAATTTTTTAAAAGTATATAAAATATTTGTAACGATATGAAATGAACCAGGGAGATATCGATACCAAAGTTCGGAGTTAAATGTAAAACTTTTGATTATATATTCCCAATTGAATTTATCGGAGTGAAAATGTTTTGCATAAAGGTTTTGGGGCGAATAAATCATTTGCATACGTTTAAAACACTCGAAAATGGAATTTTCATAGACATTACGCGTAGATAAAAGTTAACTGTAGCAATTTATCGCAATTTCTGTACAGTTTTACAGGTTATGGATATCTTTGGCTATTGTTGATTTCTGCATTCGTGGTCAAATTGTATCGCAGACATCCATTAATTTCCGGAAATAATTACACAACTGGTACAAATCATTTTAATTTATTTATTTACTAGCTGTACCCCGCCACGAATTACGGTGGCTTAGTCTGGATGTGCAGATAGAAAAACAATAGCGAATGTTGCTTTTACTTCCAAAAGATAGTGGTGTTTAAAAAAAAACATGTTTGTCCAACAGATAGTGCTGTTTTTCAAAATAATCTGTTTTACCTGTCACAGATATCTGTATAACATAGGTATATAAAAACAGATGCGTTTTCAAATGAAACTTTCTGTCAAAATTTCAAAGCAGTCGGTGAAGAGCTTTTGGAGATTTAAGATTTTGAACAAACGAACGTTTACATTTTTATTTATATTTATAGATTGAACGCCACAAACACAGTACAAGTTGAAATTTTACATAAAACAGAAATATATATATATATATATATATATATATATATATATATATATATCATATCTGCATTATGTTAAATATAATATATATATATATTGCTATGGCGACTTGGTAGTAAGACAATGAAATATGATGTTGTGTTGTGTCACAGCGTTTATTACGAATCAGTATAATTATGCAGTTGGAAGATGACTGAAACCGATGAGGATGACACCAGGTGTAGACGGCAATGACTGCGGTAGAATGGTCGAGATGCGGATCAGCGAGTCGACACCGCGTTGATGGAGATCGGACTGGTGGGCTTGTTCAGCACTGGTGAAGGCGAGGAATCTTCCAGGTACTTCAGCGTGAACGAGATAGCCGAAGGTGCGACGGACCTAGTCGGCAAATGAGCGGGAGATGCAGGCCGGCGACGATGTGATCGCAGGGTCTAGGCGCGTGAGGTCAGCGCTGGCCAGGAATGATAGCCTGGGCCAGGGCGTTGAGGTGAAATCCCAAGGAGTCCGTGGTTGTAGTCCGTGCAAATTCGGGTGTAGGTGTGTAACGATGAGGTGAAGAAAGAGCGAGGCGAGACGCGGTGGGACGCGATTCCTCCGTTACGATCAGTCGGACTTCTCGAGGGGGAAGATGTCGGATCGAACTTGTTGAATAGAATGATGATGTACTTAGGTCCTCCACCGCTTACATAGCTGCTGATTCCTTTGTTCTTGTCTGCCACGGGTTGGAGTAGCGTCTGGACGTCGAACCCGCAGGACCGCTGACTCCGTTCATTGTATGAACGTTTGCATCATCATCTTATCAGCAGTTTACGTATCGCGGTCCCGATATTTCAATTGAAGTTTCGTAGGTCTGATTGTTGACTCAGCTTTTTTACTCGTGCGGTCTGGTTATGATATTATGACCCTAGGAGCGGTGACGTAACCGCTACATATATAAGTACAGGCCCGCCATACACCTTCAAGCATACTTGTCAAATATTCTTGAGCCGAGACTTGTGCATGTATACTTAAAGGTGTATAGGACGAATATTGCACAAGTTACTGGAGTTTGGTCATTGGGCCAATCAGGAGGTCTAGCACGGACGATCGATAAAGGCCTATGTCAATACAATATTGACTACATTTGGGATCTATTGTCATTTAGCAACATTCCCTAGCACAATCGACGATTGATAAGAAATTCCGACAAACAAAGCTCGTCAAATCTCCTTGGCTGTCAGTTAAATTTGGGTGACTGTTGATGTACGAAATTTTTTTAATAATGTCGTTTTTTATGCAAAACTACTGGGTTATTAATGAATGGAGGCAGTTTAACGACGCTCCTAGGATTGAAAGACGTAATTTTTTTCGACGAAATTCAGACACTTTTTTCGTATATCTCATATTATGGCTAAAGATCTCATTAAACAATTTACTCGGTTGTGAATAAAAACCTCATTTTAACTGAGTAACTGCAATTTAAATGCCAAAAAGTAAATACGGACTGCTAATGCATATTTAGGTAAGTATTGCAATTCAAAATTCCCATTTTACTAATATTTTATTCATAAATATATGACGTTTGATGATTCGTAATGTCAAATTACTCTAGTGTTGCCAGTATATATCAATAACTTTACAATATCGGATCGATAGGCGGAACTACCGAGGGATTTGTTGCGATTTAGCTAGAATAGTCGAACTATTTATACGCCAACCGATATCATACAAATCAATATTTTGCATCCGTTGGCTCTAAACTAGCAAAAAATATTTTAAAAGAGACTCAGAAAACTGAAGACTCTTTAGCGTTGGAAATCAAAACAAACAATCCAACCTTTTCATTAGAAATTTATTTTTATTTTTTTATTTTTTTTATGCCGGTAACCCGGGCGTTTATTGACATCAATATTTGTTTACATATTATGTGCGCTACCCGACTCACTAGACAATATCTGTTCTGAGCCGGGTAGCAGTATCTACCATTACATATGTATATCAATAATAATAAAAGTGAATAAAAATACAAAGTAAATAAATAAAAATACAAAATACAGGAAAAAGAAACGTAATTAAAAAATAAAAGATTACCTAGATAAAATAATCTAAATATAAATTATTACATACATATGTAATTTTTTTTTTTTTTAGTGCGAATCAAATAATCAAATAATTGAACATTTTTTGTTGTGAAAGTTCTTTATTATTTTTTTTTTAATTAAACCAACTACTGTAGAAGAGATCATAAAAAATAATCAACAGCCTTAAAACCACACATGCAAAGGGCCCAGATAATCTAAATACACAGATTATAAAAAAATACAATTTCAAATTGCCGCTCCGCTGTCATATATTTATAATTTAAGCTTTGCTTCGGGAATATTTCCCGATCACTTCAAAAAATCAATAACTGTCCCAATTCACAAAAGTGGACCAAATTTTCTAGTTGAAAATTATAGGCCAATATCACTGTTAAGCGCAATATCCAAAGTCATTGAAAAGATAACCGATGTAAATCATTGCCAAATACTACAATCAAATATTAATAAGTTTAAAGATTGGTGCGTACAAAATAATCTGTTTTTAAATGTAGACAAATGCAAAACCCTGACTTTCTGCAGAAATAAAAATCCTGTTTCATTTGAATATTCCATTAACAATACAGCTTTAGAAAGAGTCACGGAAATGAGAGATCTCGGAATTATTTTGGATGAAAAACTAAGTTTCGCCAATCATATCCACCAAATTGTAAGCAAAGGCATGAAAACACTAGGCTTCGTATTAAGAACAACTAAAAACTTTAACTCCATACAAGCCATTAAACTGTTATACATATCTCTAGTTAGAAGCATAATTGAATATAACTCAGTAGTTTGGTCTCCCTCTTACAAAATTCACATTAATAACATTGAGCGAATACAAAAAAAAATTCTGCGTTTTATAAATTTTAAATTAAATATCCCACTAGAAGACTTACAATATCATTTCTTATTAAACACTCTAAAAATACACACATTGGAAGACAGGCGTAAAATAAACGACTTAACTTTTTTATTCAAGATTCTAAACTCTAAAATCGACTGTTGCGAACTTCTGCAACTCATAAACTTACGAATACCTACAATAACAACACGACAAAATACACTATTCCACTGCAACACACATGAGCGCAATTACATTGCGAACTCCCCAATACAACGGTTTCACACTATGGGAAACCAATACTTAGGTGATGTCGATATATTTAATATTAACTTTGCGAATTTTGTGGATTACGTAAAAGACCTATTTCAATACTATTCCTAAATGGAAGTTATATTTTTGTAAACCAGTCAAATCGCTGTATTTTTTAATTTATGTTCTTGTTATTTTTAATTTTGTTTCTCGCGTATACTTATGTAATTTTATTTTTATTATTTCTTTCTTTTCTTTCTTATATTTCAAAACTGTCATTAAATTTGTACCACCCACATGTAAAAGCCCTCTGGGCGTTAAATAAATAAATAAATAAATAAAAGATCTTCAAAACAAGGCTAAGCAAATATGTGGAGAACCATAAATTGCTAAGCCCAAACCAGTACGGCTTTCGGTCGGGTAAAGGAACTGATGATGCCATCGCATGTCTCACGGAAACTATAGCAGAATATGTGGACCGGGGCAAGAAAACCATTGCCCTATTCCTGGATCTGGCCAAGGCTTTCGACACAATATCTCATAAAATACTCCTACAAAGACTGAGAAATATAGGAATAACGGGAAAAGCTTTTTACAGAGTTATATTTCTAATCGATTCCAACAAACTAGAATTAAATGTGGATATTAGCACTTCATTAGAAAATAATTTTGGTATTCCACAAGGAAGTACGCTAGGTCCTCCTCTCTTCATTATATATATTAACGAACTGTGTAATCAAGATATAGGTGGGAAAATTATTACGTTCGCAGATGATACCGTTATATTGTTTGAAGGAGACGATTGGAAGGAAACACACCACCTTGCTAACACCGGTATAAACAGAGTGAAACAATGGCTGGACAGCAAATTGCTTACATTAAACGTATCAAAAACCAAATACCTAACATTCAGTTCTAATATTTCAGGGCAACCCCAAACACCTCACCACCTTATAATACATAAAATTAACTGTAATTTTGGAAATAATAACCCTTCATGTAAGTGTGAAGCCCTCGAGTGCGTTATATTTATTGAATATTTAGGCGTTATAATTGATAATAACCTCAAATGGAAGAACCAGATTGAAAATTTAGCTAAAAGAGTGCGCACCCTGATTCACATATTTATTTCATTACGGGAAATTTAAAAAAAACAAGACTTAAAAAACATGTACTACGGGCTGTGTAACTCAATCATAACCTACGGTTGCATTGGGTGGGGAGGTGCAGGAAGAACAACATTAAACCCGTTATTGAAGGCACAGAAATCTATTTTACGTGTTATTATGAAGAAACCTTTCAGATATTCGAGCGACGCTCTCTTCAAGGAATTTAATGTACTAGATGTCCGACAGTGCTGTATAAAAAAATGGTAATCCATGTTCATTAAAATAAAAACAAAATGAAAACAGCCGAACACAAACATCAAACCAGAAGTAAGGGAAGGAATGACCTTTCCGTTCCAACAAGAAACAGAGCGGCTTTTCAAAAAATATTCTCATATCTCGGACCTAAAATATATAATAAAATCCCCTCTCAGCTGAAACTGTGTGAATTGTCATC
Organism: Hesperophylax magnus; assembly: GCA_026573805.1. Lineage (NCBI taxonomy): Eukaryota > Metazoa > Arthropoda > Insecta > Trichoptera > Limnephilidae > Hesperophylax > Hesperophylax magnus. The sequence continues at coordinate 3,087,433 of JAIUSX010000157.1, forward strand.
CTTCGGTCCAAGAGAGACAAAATGGTTGTTGGATCTAGGCAGGACTGATTCCGAAATGATACTAAAAAATGTAATTTGAAATTACGAACGCCTCTATGTATCTTTATGTATCTTTTTTTATGTATCTTTTTATGCATCTTCGTTTCAACATACTTATTTTAGCTAGTCTTAAATCCTGTATTCGTCTAGGAAACCTGTAAATTTGACTGTCCTGAAACGGGAATCCTTCCTAGTTGGACAGTCAAAATCATAAATGTAATCAATATTATAAAAAATAAATAAATAAAAAAATAAAAATTGCAATACTGGCTGCTGGCAAATGAATTAACTTTACGTAAACTTAGACGGCTACGTAAAAGTAAAAAAATACTAATAAATTGACAATGTTGAATTTGAATAATAACTTTAAGATACATTGACAGTCCGCATGTACTTTTTGACACTTAAAATGTAGTTGATTAGTAAATGAGGTCTTTAGTTATGACTAACAATTTTTGTTCCTCCAAGTTGGAACAGAATCAATTGATCACGTTTAGATCATCAAAGAATCGTGTATACGATTTCCTTTAACTTATGGGCGTACTTAATTCACCTCCATTCATTATTTAGCCAGTTATTTTGCATAATACATGACATTATCCGAAAAGTCGTGAAAATTGATAACTTATCCGACACTTTTCACGCCTCGCTATAAGCAGCGGCTTTTGTCTACCGACTCTCGGAATCATGTTTTGACGGTGCTCGCGAACATTGCAAACTGACCATAGATGATGGGTTTTGTCAATATTGTATTGACATAGGGCTTTATTAATCGGTATTTACACTTATCGATCTGATATTGTAAAGTTATCGATTTCACTGTGCTAGACCCCCTGGTATACTTTCACAAGTCTTCAGCTGAAGAATACTTTGTAATAAATTATAAATTTAGTACATCAATTTCTTTTTGAACTAATTATTTTTGAATATTGAAGACAATATTAGTGATTTCTAAACGAAAATCTGAAACAGAAAAATCAGAAAAGGAAACGGTCACATCTGGGACTCGAGTCCCAGATGTGACCGTTTCCTTTTCTGATTTTTCTGTTTCAGATTTTCGTTTAGAAATCACTAATATTGTCTTCAATATTTAAATATTACAATTTGAGGTTTTACTCAATAAAGTTATTCCGAAAAATAAAAATAATTATTTTTGCTTCGGTGCTGGACGGAGAGGTTTTAAATATGTCAAAAAGATTTTTATATTCTATATTGGCAGTTTGGTAAAATCGCGTAGTGGTAAGTGATATGAATAGTTGTCGCATTGGAAAATATGGAGGATTCAAGTAGATTTAACAAACACACGGATATTTACAACACTTCACATTTTAGGGCATCCGATCAAGTTATTCACTAAAGTACAAGAATATCATTAATCGTTCTACAGGTAGTTTAAGTACAAGTAGTGGTAGTTTAAGATTAGACATTATTTTTTTGTAACAGATATTAATCACAGGTCATTATATTGAACATATCTAAGAAACTTTATTTATACTCTATCCAAGTTACAAGTATTGTATCAATCGTGGAAGCCTAATATTATACATTCAAATAATAAGGATACATAAAATGCCACGATAGGTAAAACTTGCTGCCTCTAAAACTCTAGTTATTTATTGCATTAAAACAACGGTTAGTAAGCGATACATTTCGAGACAAATTAATGTTGTTTACCACCGAAGTAAGATTGTTGACCTCGCAAACCTAAACACCTGCACAATACTGAGAAAAAAACTACACGTTTTTGCAAGATGATGATGACGTCACACGAACACCCGCAGAAAGGGCACCAACCCAAAATTTGTATGTTATCAAAATTTACAACTGGTCGAGAGAACACTCTACAAATGCGATCATTTTTCTCAAACTTGATTTGCCGTCTCTGATTCTCAACTGAAAGCTTGACACCTTCAACAGCCACCGATGACGTCCTGGACAACTGAACCAGACCACCCGTTGCTGGACTATGAGCAACGAGCTACTGCCGGCACTCCAACAGCTGATGGAGCAATGGCATCAAGACATTACAATAGTCGGGTGTCTCCATGTGCTGGCCCTTATGAAAGCTGCGTCACCTGCTACAGCCCCCGCTGACGTCCGGAATAGTTGAGCCGGACGCATCTCTATCAAGACATTACAATAGTGGGGCGTCTCCGTGTGCGGCCCTTATAATCAAATGAACATCCCGCCGCTGACATCCTGGGACAAACGACTGCTGACCACCGCTGCTGGCCACCTAAGGCTGGCCAATTACTGTTGACTACCGACTGCTAGCTATCGCTGTTGGCCAATTAAGGCTGGCCAATTACTGCTGGATACCGACTGTTGGCCATTGCTGCTGGCCACCTACTAATGGCCATATGCTGTCGCCGTCACCTACGCCATACGCTGTATCAACAGATGCACGATGTACCCCAATTTGAAATCATCACTGAAATTATTCCTTTTGACAGATGTCACTACGCCTTGCACAGATTCTTTCCACAAACCGATGACCTCTGTTTCTATTTGTGTATTAAAAGATAGCAGTATTTAAATACACACTCTACTATAAGCTTTACCCCTGTATCCCTATGTGCACTTGTACAATAAATGTCAATAAATTGTTCATTTTAATTTGAATCGTCTTTAATGGATAGAACATCTCAGGGAGTTTAACTTTATTACACAGGTTGAGGGCTGACATGTTTTATTGTACAAGGCCAAATGTATCGTACAAGTATAAATATCGAACACACAGGAGATGCGTATTCTAGCTGCGATCTAACAAGGGAGAAGAAAAGTAGTTTCATTGACTCAACGTCCGTGTGTTACGTATTACGAAACCTCAACTTTGCATGGCCTTATTGGAAATTGAGTCGCAGTAACGATCAAATGTAAGTTTTCTACTAAACGGTCTTTGATAAATGTTACTTATAAAATTGAGTTATTATTATTTGAACGCGATCTAGATATTGGATTCCGTGAACGGTAAATCACATGTTGAAACATTTTTTTTACGTTTAGGAAATAATTAATTTATTCATTTCACACCAACCAATTTATAAATATAATGAAGAGAAGTGGGCGCAATTGAGAGCCTTGAGATCCTCTTGATGTTTCTTTAAATGTATACGAAACATTATTATTAAATTTTACCATGCGTTTGCGGTTGCAGAGGTAAACTGTTTAGCCATTTCAGGGATAATCCATGTTTACTAAGGGCTTTTAGTTTTGCGTGAAGGCTATAATTATTTAAATTGTCAATGGCTTATGAAAAGTCAGTATATTGTTGAATCTACTTACATACGAGACATGAAACTTCACAAATATCGTGTTCATATGATAGAAAATTGATTGTGGTTGGCCGGCCGATTACAGAATCTTGCTGTTATTAATATCAAAATAATATGCCTAAACTTAACAAGAATCATATCTAATATTATATTTAAAAAAAATCAAGATGGTAGACAGAATCCAAATTGTAATTTAAAACACAATTTTTATCGCCTGATTTTAATTCAGCCAAACGCCTTAGTTTTCATAGACTAGGAAATAATTTAGTTTGGAGTGACAGATTAAACATATTATGAGTTAAAGAGGAGCTGCTAGAGAATAAATGCATTGATTTATGAATACCGGTGCAATTTTGTCAGAACCTGAATCTTTTTTAACAATCTAGAATTATTAACTATTGGTTAACCTCTCAATTCTTGAGCATTGTCAGCGTGCTAACACTGAATAGATTGATCCAGGATAGGCATTATTTTCTTTTTCTTTATTTTTTATCTGTAATATAATCAGAATAGTTAATTTTAGATAGACTTTTACGTTTATTTCGTAAATTAGAAAGAGTTTCATTGCAGTCAACCGAGTGAGTGGATTTGAAATGAACGTGAGCATTTTTATTTTACAATTAGTGATGTTTTCTAGTTCAATATTAAATCATTTTGTGTAACAATAATTTAGTTTTACATGTTCAATGATATTATAATGGATTAATAATAATAATAATAATAAATATCTTTATTGTGACAAATTTTCAAACTATAACTATAGAAATACATGTAAGACTGTTTTGTGTACATTGGTTTATAAATTAGAAGAGTATATAATTTTATCAATGGAAATTAATATATAAACAGTAGGTAAAATAAATGTAAATAATAGAAATGTTAATGTAGTTATGTGTTAAGGTTTATCATAGCCCGCCTCACTAGGCTTAGCCTGTGTTGAGGCAGCTATCTACCAAGTTTATTTATAGTACTATAACGTACCTACAATTATATAAAAATACGAACAATCAATAGTTAGGTAGCATCAATATCTATACATCATATACCAAGTTCGTTTCTAGTCCTAATAATATACCTACAATTATATGAAAATACATACAATAATTAGGTTGCATCAATGACTGCGAATTTGGATGAGTGCACCGGTAAATGCCCTATCATTACTTTTAATCCAAATTTTTACGCTATCTTTGAAATTTTTTTGTGAATGACATGTTTTTATTTTATCAGGAAGAATGTTATAAAGTCTAGTCGCAAGATATCTAAAATTTCGTTGTCCAAAAGTAGTGTGCGTTACAGGAATTTGAAGTAAGTCTTTGTTATTGCTTCGAGTACAGCGAGTATTAGATCTTTTTTCGTAGTATGTATGTATATTTGTGTATAGGTGAGTGAGTATTGTTTTTGCGTATGCCGAACATCAAACACATTCATAATATTAAAGATCAAGTTCGAGTCAGTAATTAGAGGAAGCCTAAGAATTATTTTTATAATAGTTTTCTGTGCCTTTATGATTGGGTCTAGTTCAGATGAAGTTCCACCTCCCCCCGCTATGATACCATACTCAATAATAGATTGACAGAGTGCAAAATAAACCATTTTCAAGTGTTGTAAGTTGAGGAAGTTTCGTATCGTTCTGAAGAAGTGCATGGTTTTTCTTATTTTGTTTGCAATAATTTGAGTGTGAAGATTCCATTTGAGGTATGGATCAATGGTGAGGCCGAGGTACTTTATCTGAGCAGTGCGCTCAATGTAGGGACACTGACGACATTCTTCAGAATTCAAACATGTGTGTATTCTAATAGAGGCATCGTCACGAGGATGACCTGTTTTCTCGGCATTCAGTGTGAGCGTATTTGTATCCAACCATTTTTTTACAATGCTTATGTCCGTTTCAGCTTTTTTGTAGACAGCTGGCCAAGTGTCAGCTTCAAACAGAAGAACAGTGTCATCGGCAAAACTAACTATTTTCCCCTGAATATTAATTGAATTTAACACATTTACTGTTTCTTCAACGTTTAAAATTTTTCTTTTTTGATTTCAATTGTACTGAAAGGAACATCTTTTTGACCGTGATCAAAACCCTAACGCAAATAATATTTTCACGATCGCGATATTATTTCAACAAATATGTTTATTACGGCGTATTATGCAATAATTTTTATATTTATTGTAAAAATGTATATTTTAAAAGACGGACCGATAAAAAAATCGGTCTTGGAACACGCTCCTGACATAATTTTTTTAACATGTAATGTTTTTGGTCTTCATCTTTTTTTTAGCGTTTTTCATTTTTATAAACTGGGGAAAAGTATTTCACGAAGTGTATTTGGTTTTCAGTGAGTTTAATGATTCGCTTAAATTCTTATTCATCATCAAATATTTAACTCCAGAGGAGTCGTTGACTTAAATGTCTGTCATTAGTCAACGGAACCTTTTTTAAGTCGGGCAACTCGAGTCGTTGCCTATTCTCAAGTATTATTTTTTGGTTGAGTAAAAAGCATAATAACATTCCGGAAATCAAACAAGATTAAAATCAATCAGAATTTGGCACGTTGCCGGACACGAAGGATATATGAACAATGTTATTTATTCATAATACCGGGTTTTTACAGATTTTTCATGTTTGGGTGTGAAATATAGGACGAATTAAAAGAAATGTAAAGTAAAAGTAGATATAAAATAAAATATTACAAGCAAGCAGAGGAATACAAGAAACATCACAAAATTGGAAGCAACAAAAGTGTAAAAAGGATAGTAGGTAAATTATTCGAAAGTCAATTCTTCGAAATCAATTATTCAAAGGACATATTTTACGAATGGTACTTCTTCGAAATACACATTTTCGAAGTCTCGAATCTTGGAACAGCAATTCTTCAAATCTTGAAATTTTGCTTGCAAAGGCTCTTTAAAACCAATTACCTTCATGACGATGTCTATATGCATCTTTCAAATAGATGAAAATGATTTTTTTTTTCAATACGAAAAAAGCTGATTCTGACTAAGACATTATGCAGCAGTTTTCAAGATTGGTATTTAACCTATCAATAAATAACGTGATGTGATAAATTTAATTAATTATTTGACAAAACCTGAAAAATAGACATATGTAAAAAAAACTAATAAAATATATAAAATGAATATTAAAAAAAGTGTATATGACATAATGTTGGTAAAACATCAAGTGGCCGGAAAAACTATTTCTACATAAATTGTATTACGTGCACAAGATGTCCGCCAGATGTCGCTCAAAGAAGGTGATGCCTGCGCGCAACATTTGGAGGTCGGCTATGACATATATTTGTATGGGCTATTAGTTAGCTTACCCTCAAACAAAGAGGTTGTGCTTTGTTATTTTGAGTAATTTTTATTCAAATTGGTAGTTGGTAATTGCGGTTTACACACAGTTATCAAATATATCGAAAATATCTACTTCTCTGCCTATAATTTACATACATTGTTAAATGTATTAAACAAGATCTTCGATTTAGTAATTTTGCTCACAAACTCTCAATCGACAAGCAAGTGGTGTCCTATTTCGGTCAACATTCTTGCAAGATGCACAGAAAGATGAAAGAAATAATAAAATTAATTTCGGTTATAAGTTTTGTTGTTTTGCTTCCGTCGAAGGCTACGTATTCCGATGCATCTGATGTCTACATGATCATCCGTGGTACTGTAGAAGATGGAATACATAGAGGAGTAACTTGGCAGAAATTGAAGAAGGAAAAATTTTTAAGTGGAAACATGAAAAAAAATCATTTACCCGGCGCCGATGCGAAATTATAATGTGTGAATATATGGTATGGACCTTCTTCCAGATGACCAGAAGACAGAGAAAACCTTCTCAGAAGCTATATCGTGTAGGACATTGCCCGTAGTATTTAATTGTCGTTTCCGAATCAGTCAATGCTGAAATCGAGGAATGGCAGAAGGAGCACGAAGAAGACCATAATGCAGAAGATGGGAATCGTGTGCCTCTAACCCAAGAATGTAATTTGGAATATTGTGACAAATCTTTTCTTCGCCGTACTCTGTGAAAAAAAAATCATATAAGTAACATAAATTTGCCTAGGGGGGGGGGGGGGGGGGGGTTACCTTCAAGCGTTTAGGCATCAATTTTCTGGCGCGCTGTGGTGAGAGGGTGGGTGGGTGAAAAATTCCAAAATCGATCAAGGGCTCTCTTTTAAGTCTGTACTATCGAGTTATAATAATTATTCCAAATTATAAAAAATGCATGGTGGTAATTGGTTTAAAAAAACACTTGATTTCAACTTAAATATCTAAAAAAGACAACCATTAAAGTCGGGGACTTAGGTAAACATGCACGAAGAATTGCATGGTCGAAGAAAACGTAGTCCTTTAAAGAATCAGTAGTTTTGAAGGATTAATTTTCGAAGAATTGATTTCGGAGAATACGAAGTTAAATACCGTAAAAAGTAGTGGTTTTAGCTAATATATTATTTTGTCAGTATTTGCAAATTTTTTTGATTTAAAGGTAATTTCTTGTTAATATTACGCGGAGAAAAATGCTGTTTTATTGAAAATCTCTTCAAATTATTAATCATCCCGTTAAAGACAGAATTGTAAGCCGCTTCCTGATAAAGTGTTGGTAAATTCGTAATAATATCGGAACACCTGTTCATCCACCTGGGTTTGTCTTAATAATATATCACGACGAAATGCGAAAATGTTAGGACTTACATGAATACGTGTTCGTTCATCGTCACAAAAAATTCTTATTTTATTTATATCAGAAAACATATCAATTCATTCGTTAATAGCCTACAATCCCGTTTTTAACAAGAAAACGAATAGTTTTCAATAGCTGAGATTTTTAATAAATTAGCAATTTTCTTTTCATATTATTAAAATAAATTTAAAGACGTAAAGCAAACTTACCTAAAGGAGAGAAATTTCAACCCAAAACAGTATAAGATGTTTTCTTTGTTAAATACGTCATAATAATTCTGCGAATTTACATAAACCGTTTTTTGCAAAATATAAAGTTTTTAATTCCATCTAAAAATGTAGAATCAAACTGAACAAAATTTTAAACAACAGTAATTGTTGAGTTGTGTATTTTATTTAGAATCAGTGCAATAAGACACCCCTCGCATCCTTGAGTTATGTAAACTTAATACCAGGGGAACACGCCAAGAGGGAGATATAAAACACACAGACAGTATTAAACCAGGAGCAGTTCGCAGGGACAATAATATTAGGTACAACACAACTCAGCACACATTCCATATCTCCTCGAAAAGCTATTTTCCTGGTACCGGCTGAAAAAATATTCACTTTAATTTTCATTTCGGCATCCGATTTCCGTACCATTTATTGTTTCAACTTTTGTGATAAATAATTAAGTGTTGTTTTGCTGAATACGTCTGCTCACTGCCTCAATGGCGTGCATGGTTTGATTGATATGCGACTTAGCAAAATTTTAACATGGATTTTTGATTGTTCAGATGTGTTATGACGTTAATATTTAAGTTTCATCATTTTATTTATTGAGGGAACATAAATAGTATTAATGTATTAATTATCTTTATGTATCTTTTTTATGTATCTTTTTTATATATCTTTTTTATGTATCTTTTTATGTATCTTCGTTTTAGCATACTTATTTTAGCTAGTCTTAAATCCTGTATTCGTCTAGGATAACTTGAAACTTGTAAATTTGACTGTCCTGAAACGGGAATCCTTCCTAGTTGGACAGTCAAAATCATAAAATGTGTAGCATAAGAATCCAGATTAATTCATTAATAATAAGCAGCTCGACGCTACTTAGGTACGTACTTGCTACTTGCTACTTAGGTACGTACTCGCAGTCGAAATCAAAACAGATCAACCTACGTACTACAAGCACCTACTTGTCTACCAGGTGACAATACGTCACAGGCCGTCTTTCACATTACGAGAACTCGCCAGAAGGTTCGAGTCTACCGCCTAGGCATAATTGCCGCGCTGTCGAAACTTCGGGAAAGGGCCAGACCGAGCGAGTGGCCTCGATTTAGTTGGCATTTAACTACCTGCTGTTGCCACCGGCCGAACAGTATAAATAAGCCCGACGCAGCGAGTCAGTCAGTCAGTCATTAGTCCGCCGTCATTTAACAAGAATCAACGATTTACCCGGTTCTTCGCCCGTACCATCATGGACTCTATCGGGACATCTTAGCGCCTTGTCCAGATCGCCGTCCCTGGCAAGCGCTACTCGGATTACAAGCCCCCTGGTTCCAGTGTCTCTGAACAGCGCTTCTTCCACGCCACCATGACCACCACGAGGACACGCAGCATCCTCACTGGTCTACGCCGTTCCCGCTCAACCGCCTACAAGGTCCGCCGCACCTTCGGCCTTCCGTCTGCACTGGAGTATTGATTCCCCAGATCGCCAGTGCCTGACAGTCATCGAGTCCGGTCTCAGCGCGCCGTCGCCAACTACCGCCTGGACCACATCACCGCAGCAACCGGAGTATTAAACATTTGTCCTACATCGTCTCCTCGTCACGGCAACTGACTCAATAAACACAGTGAACTTCACGACACGCCTTTTATTTCGTGCTTCACCATTGATCCCCAAAAATGTAATCAATATTATATTATAAAAAAATAAATAAATACTAATTTTATATTCAGAAGACGTGGAGTAAAGACAGACCAATTATAAATGTTCACGTGGAAATTTATTTTGAAATATAAAACCAAATAATTAGTTACTTTAATATGTATGGTCCTTTAGTAATATTATCAACAACTCACAACACATCCAATGGTTTTTAGTTGATATTAAATCTTTAGGAATTTAGCATAAAGTTAATAAACTCTCTCGATAGGAAATACTCCCAGCACGGCAGTTCCAGTAAAAAATTATAAACAACTTGACTCGCTGCAAATACCTTACACAAAAATGTCAAACTCTCTCCCGTTTGTAGAAATTTATGTTTTCCAATAATACAGTTCACACTGCTCGTTGTGTTCATTCAGGCGGCAAAGCGACCGCCGGAGTACAACATACACTGCCTCTGCCGCTGCACTGGTACGGTTCGGCTCAACTACAAAAATGCCACAAAAAGAAGATGAAAATAGAAATATCTTCAACGTAACCTGGGAAAATGTTTCATTATTAAATCTGAGTGGGCAAACATTCCCAGGAATATACCGGTGTTATTTTCACAATGGATTCTAGTGACCCCTCAAATATAGATTTTGTAGAAATCTATTGGCAGTATTTATGAACTTGTGAGTTAAATACAAAAATGTGTGAAGAGATACCCAAAGGACTTTGACAAAAGATTTTGTTTTGCAGTCATGTCCGATTTGATATTGTGTGAAGGTCTATCTAGGTGTCTTTCACCTTTATTACAAAGGCAGCTGGTAGGTTTTTTGGTGCAAGAGGAACGTTTGAAAAAGGTTGCAACCAATGGTGATAATTAGCTTTTAACGTGGGCAGGTAATGAGTAAAAAGTGGATCCTTTATTAAAAATGTAATTTTAATAAGCTATTAGGGTAAAATAATGTTAGAAATCTTGGGAATAATGATTAATAAGTAGTTATGGTTCAAATATTGTTACAATATACTGTCAAATTACCCATCTGGGTGATTTTGTGTGACTTTATGTTGGTGATCATTCTATGTTTGCTTCACTCAAATGAAAATTCTTAACCTCGATACAGGCTTAGTTCTAGTGGGGTTGATTGAGATGCAAAACATAAATAAAAGAGTGTTCCAATGGCTTGAACCGATGTTTAATGTGAATGGGTCTTAAAAGTCAAATGATTTTTGACAATCTTGTTTTGACATGAGATAAGTTCAGTCTTTTGTAATTTCAACCATGGAAAGTTTTAGGACGGGTTGTTCCACAGAATTCGAAAAAGTCATCGAATTTTAAAGTTGAGTTTAAAGTTTTATGGAGGTTCTATTGAAGTTCTGTTTTAATTTTTGATTTTGTGTAACAACTTGCCAAAAATAATATTTTATGAATTGTTCGAAATTCCGTCCTAACAGTAGAACAACGTGTTGAACAAAGTTATTGACGCCTATTACGGAAATGGGCATTCAAACAAAAATGCATTTCGCGCATTTGGTGAATGTTACTGTGCCATGATAACCAACTTTTTATGTCCTAAATTGGATGCTATGGATGCCGAAGATATGTGGTTTTAACGAGCGCCACACAGCCAACGCAACAATCGCTTTATGAGAAGTTCCCAGATCACATTATCTCTCAAAACAGCGAAATCAATTGGCCAACAATATCGTGCGGTTTGACGCATTTGAACTTCTCACTTTGTGGTTATCTCAAGAGTAAGGTCTATGCCAACAAGCGAAGAACTATAATTATGCAGGGATGTCATCAACATTTTTGACCATCTAGTGGAGGTGCGCCACTGAATCATTGCCATGCACATATGTGTCATGTTACAAATAGCATGATTCAATAAAGAATTTTTTTTTTTCAAATAACATTGTTTAATTTACTGTTAAAATCGATATTTCTTATTGAAACTCTCTTTATAAACCTAAGAATAAAAACTTCTTTATCTCTCTAACGATCACGCACATATAACATTGAACTTATAACTAATTACAACTTCCACGACTTAATTCGAAACTTACGAATGAAGTAGAAGCAAGTTGCAGAAAATACAACCAATTTATTATCAGCTTTAACCCAAGAACTCAACATATTTAATTAAATTCGTCTGGAAAAGTCTTCGTGATTCATGTTTATAAGATATTATATTTACATGTACGAGTATATATATGATTATGTAAATATGTCAGATTTATACCATACGGAGGATGAAATGGGTAGAACGTGCTGTTATTAGCGCATTCTGGATGAGAAGGGAAAGCTAACATATTGTGTTAAATACAAAACCACCCAGTGATGTGCGCCAACACAGCATCATTTGGCTGATTAGCAATATGCTGATCGAAGAGTTGTTACCACGCATTGATGTTGTTTCGAAGAACCAGTGACAGTTTCGGCTGAGTAGTTGTATTATGTGAGAATATTTGGAAATGACTGTTTTTTCCCTTGCTGCAGTATTGAAATCTGATGTGTTTATCAGTGCAGTTTGAGTTTTTCTAAATTGTTTCGTCAATTCCGTGCTAATGTTGCGAATCTGCGAAAAATCAACTTTTCAGAATAGCAAAAACTTTAGTTTTTTTTACATAATTTTTATTTTATATGTTAGATTCGCAAATTTTTTGTGTTCTATTTTATTGATAATCCATATTTTACAACATGGTAAATGTTTCTATCTACGTTTTTGTAAATTTACCATGGGTTGGTTAGAATGACACGTGATATAATTCAAGTTTGCAAATTTGATAACTCCATAACTTCTGGAGATAGAGCTTTGTTGATTTTTTCTAGCGCGTATCACCAAGTAGAGATTTTTTTTCATAAAAAAGTAATTTTCTCGAAAATGGCAGATTCGCAACTTTAGCATGGAAATGACGGTTTGTAAAGACGTTAAAAATTGTATTGAAACAAAAATTTTAAGGTCATATGTTTTCACCTTCCTCTATTATGAAATATACAAATATGTTTAATACAATATTAAAGAAGTGAATATAATGCTTGAATGCAAAAAAAATATTTTTAAGTCAACTAAATAAATATATTTCGGTTAGTTTTTAATATATTCAGTTCTAAAATGAACTTTTTTAAACTTATTAATATGTTACAAATGTAGGTACTTACCACGTTGTATCAAAGGGTAAAATGATCTTAAGAAAGATTAGCTTTAATATTCGGCCGCATAACTTTCATGAAAATTGCATGATAATTTTAACCTCCGTTCGGTTAAAAATGTCGTAGTTAAATTCCCATCGCGGAATATTTAAAACAATATTGTTTGATGTAGTCACATTAAAGGCAAAGCTTTGCCTGGTTAATGCGCACTTCTTTCGTCAACATGGCTGGAATTCTCCGAATGTCGGGAAATTGAGAACTGAAGGCATACTAAAAGCGGCCGACAGTTTTATCATTCTTTACGGGGAAGTGAAAAATCAACAGCTTACCGCCGATTAAACCACATGTTGTGTTTTTACTCTCACAGTTTTTTCGACATTCGACCCAATGAGTTTTTGTAAAGCGGTACTTAGAACCAAATTAAAGTTTTCATTAAACGAATGCCAATAAAATGATATTAATCATTTGTTTTTCAAATAAAAAAAGGGAGATTAAAAAATTTCAGCAAACACTTTTACAAAATCTATAAACGTAGGTTAAAATCTCTTGGTCTCAAACCGGTTTTTTATGTGTATATCTCGCAAGAGCACCACCACCTTTAGTATGTGAAACTAATGCACTATAAATCAAATCAGAATTAATAAAATAGTATATTTGGTATGTAGTTAACAAGGAAAAGGTAAACTATCTAAAAATTCCACATTGGAAATATCAGTGCTTGGGTATATCTAGAATAATTTAGGCAGCATAACTTGATGAAATGTTTATTTTAAAATATTGTATATTGATACATATGAACACATATAGTTTTTTCACTCTGAAACTAAGACCCAACATTTTATTGAAACATTTTGACAGAAGCGTATTTTTTTCAATTTCTTAATTGCTGAGCAGCTAGCATTTATTAGTAGCTCATAATTTCATAATAACCGGCGGTGTTGTCCACGCGTTTATACGATAATAACTTTGAACGGAATGTAACATCTCTAATCTGCTTAGTTAATATTATTTTATTTGTCAAGAGCTCTCGTATTAGGCTTTCTCCGATCTCCGGTCTTCGGTCTCCGGTCTCCGGTATCCCCTGCCTGGGAACACCAAAGAAAACCCCTCCCGAAAATGAAAGCACGTCTATTTTTCACTGTCTCCTATAGGACAAATAATAATATTCTATATTTTTCATCTTACGTAGTACTGAATACCCATCCAATTTATTTTCGTCTGCCGCAGAATTTCAAAGTTTTTACTGCAATCATCAAGAGTACCAAATATCAAAGAGTTATTTGAAGCAAACAAACTAATAAAAAGTGTAATTCGTTATTGTCTTACTTTATTCCGCCTACATCCAAACAATTTACTATCTCTTTGACATAATACCGCAACTAAAAACTGATGGTAAGCAAAGTTTGGTCAGCGCATTGTGCGGTCTGGTTTGTAGGTTGCTAGTGAAGGCTTTCCGCAACAACTTAATACTAATACAAGCCAAACCCTGATTTTATATATTCATTTGCTTGTTATGATAAATAGTGAGAAAGTTTTATTGCTTAACGCGGATTTTGCGCTGGGATTTTCAGCTTCCAGATTAAAATTAATTTGTTTGCCTACTTCGAAAGACTAACTCAATAGATACCTTGTTAATAATAATTGCTTCTTTTGCTAATGCATTGTAATACGTTTTGGCTATCAGTATTTATCTGTTCTTTGTATGTAACATAATTTGCGAAATCATCCAAGCTACAGTTTTACGAATTTTGTAGAAGGTGATGTATAATTTATCGATTTTTATTCATAAATAAACTCTCCGAAGATTAAAAAACTGAAAAAATTACCCTCCCTTCACATATTTATTAACTAAACAATATGAAGTGTTTTTTTTTAATATTTCTATCATCGTTTTTTGATGTTGACCTTTGCTAATATTATCATTTTTTCATGGAACGGAATGCGTAATTCTGAAACAATAATTTTTTTGACTTTAAAATTGTGATGTTTTTTCTTAAAATAACCCGAGACTTCTTTAATAAGTTTTTACTTCACACTCATAGAAAAATTTTCGAACCATAAAAAACTGTTATGAATATTATTTCATCGAAAAATTATAGGTATTGATTAATTTTCCAAAAATATTAAATATTTTCAAAAACAATGGAAATTTTTTCACAAAGAAAATATCAAAAGATTTTCAAGTCAAAACACTCAGTAAAGCTTGAATCCAAAATTAATCCTTTCCCTTGGTATCTTATTGCTGGTTTTTGATATGAAATTCATAGTATTTATGGGATGTAACTTGAAATACGATCTTTTTCATACTATAAAATGTAATTGTAAATAACAGGCGAGGGTTTTGGATTATTTATTGTTTAATCCGCAAACAAGATATAAATCAATCTGACAAGAAGTTAGTTATCTTTCCATCATGATATTATTTAAATAATATTGGTGGATTTAAACCTTTTTTATTAATTTTTCAGTAGGTGGTAATTACCCGGATTCGATTCTGATTCGAGTCACTCATTTTTAAATAAAATTAGATTAGTTTCACCTTTTTTTCGGTAATGGTCATTCAAATGTAAATCTTGGATGCGGAAACTAACCGACTTCTTGACATTTAATCGAGCTAAAACACGAAAAATTGACAATGTGAGTGACAATGCATTCCATCAATCTATTATTTTAATATTACAGCAGTTAATATATGAAATAAATGTTGGTTCTACAAGATCGGAATCTGACAAGGTCGGTAGTGTGGTTGACTCCGGTACCTGGGAAAAAAGTTTCAGTCCTCAGCCAAACCATTTTTTAAATACATTTTATTAAAATGTATCATAATAAAACACTTTGTTATTTAAGAGTTAATTTTTTCTTGTCGATCTCTTGAAAATCATAGAGATCAAGTAAAATGGTGTTTCATCAAATATTTGAACATTATATTTCAATGCCCTATTGCTCGTGGTAAAGATAACGTTGTGAGGTGAAAGTCGCTAGTGGCTGTGCTTACACCAGATCATTCCCAGCTTTCTTCAGTTTATCGTGGGAGATACATAAATATTCAGTTACAGTTAAGATTTTCTTAATTTCATTAAATTTAACAGAAATTAAAGTCACCCTCTGTGTTAAACCAAGTCATTTCTCAGATTTCCAAGCGAGAATAAAATATTTTATTGTTCACTTTATACTTAATAAATGACTGTACATTAAAAAATGTGACAAAATGGCTTTGTTTTATGAGGGGATTGGTAAAAGCATCTATAAATAGAATATAAACTTTAATTATTGAAGACAATATTAACGATTCTTAAACGAAAATTTGACACAGAAAAAGATACGGTCCCCGGCAAAACAACGGTCCAGAGTTCATGTCGTAGATATGAACGTATCTTTTTTAAATTTTTCTGTTTCAAAGTTTTGTTTAAGAATCACTTATATTGTCTTATATAATTATATTACAATGTGAGGTTTTACTCATTAAGTTATTCCAAAAACTTAAAAGAATAATGGTGGGTGGTACAAATACGGCTTCGCTCTGAAATTGAAGTGATTGCTCGTGCAAATCGTGCAATAGTAATAAGTGGTGGCTGTTTGCAAACACTGCCATTCTCGTACGATCCAAAAAGAAACGTACTTCAGTCGGAATGGCCACGAGGCAAGCAGAAGGGTAATTTTGGAAATCGAATAAAGTGCGCCGGACTGTTTCAGAAATACAGTACGGGTTGAACAGTCCCGTATTCATAGAATGTAATTTGTTACCTCCGTTTAGAGTAGTGGAGTTAACAATACCATCCACGCTAATTGCTATGCAAGTTGCCTCCCCTCGGCGCTTTTTCCCGTTTATTGCGGGTCCGTGCGGGCGCGGGCCGCATTCGGAACATCTAATTTGCATTCCAAGAAACTGGGATTCCCGCGGCCTGCGCCTGGCGACTTGTTATAACCTGAAAATCAGCAGGTCTTTGAAATATCAGTGGCTCAATGTTGCATACTTTTTACTTAACTCATTTAAAATTATTAGTTTGTAGGGAAAATATTGGAAAACAAACAATATTAATCACTTTACGTCTAGATGATTCAGGAAAGAATTTTATGTCCATTCGTTAAAAAATAATTCAAAAGATTTTTTCTGGAATCCATGAAAATGATTCGGAATGCGATTCTGCAAATGGTATCCATATTCATTGAGTAAGTACTATTTTGGAGAAAGAGTAATATACAAACTAACACACGTATTCATTGAGTAAGTACTATTTTGGAGAAAGAGTAATATGAAAACTAGCACACACACTCATTGAGTAAATACTATTTTGGAGAAAGAGTAATGTACAAACTAACACACGAAATATAATGTTTGATTGACTAATATGTATTTATGGTTTCAATAAATCATTAAATTGTTTTATTTTTATTTTTTATCTCGTTTCAGAAATTTAAGTCAAAGTATTGCCAATAGGTTCCATTTCAACATATTTTTTAAATAATAGAATATTTTGGATTAAATTCGAATAAAATAACAAGATTCAAAGTTTTTATGTCGTATTTAATGTGTATTCTAATATTCGTACATATCACTGGGAACAACAAATATTGTTGGTTAAGTGACAAGAAGGCGAGAAGGCAAGAAAGGTTAGACAAGTGATGGAGATGGGCAGCAATGTACAAAACAACTTGCTTATTTGGTGGTGGGAGTTGTATCAACTAGAAACGTAATACACCAATGTCAAAGACATGAGCGATGGTCGATTTTTTTATTCGATTAAATAGGGAATTGTTCTTGTGATTTCACGTCAGCGCCAATCGATTACCGTCAGCAATACATTACGATAAAATAGGGAATTGTTCTTGTGATTTCACGTCAGCGCCAATCGATTACCGTCAGCAATTCAATACGATAAAATAGGGAATTGTTCTTGTGATTTCACGTCAGCGCCAATCGATTACCGTCAGCAATACAATACGATAAAATGGGGAATTGTTCTTGTGATTTCACGTCAGCGCCAATCGATTACCGTCAGCAATACAATACGATAAAATGGGGAATTGTTCTTGTGATTTCACGTCAGCGCCAATCGATTACCGTCAGCAATACAATACGATAAAATGGGGAATTGTTCTTGTGATTTCACGTCAGCGCCAATCGATTACCGTCAGCAATACAATACGATAAAATGGGGAATTGTTCTTGTGATTTCACGTCAGCGCCAATCGATTACCGTCAGCAATACATTACGATAAAATAGGGAATTGTTCTTGTGATTTCACGTCAGCGCCAATCGATTACCGTCAGCAATTCAATACGATAAAATAGGGAATTGTTCTTGTGATTTCACGTCAGCGCCAATCGATTACCGTCAGCAATACAATACGATAAAATGGGGAATTGTTCTTGTGATTTCACGTCAGCGCCAATCGATTACCGTCAGCAATACAATACGATAAAATAGGGAATTGTTCTTGTGATTTCACGTCAGCGCCAATTGATTACCGTCAGCAATACATTACGAAGAATAAAGTAAACAATTTGTGCTCATTAACGTGCCTTCTTCATCGTAATTTGCATTTGATAATTTTTCTCCATACATCAAGACCATTTCGTTCGATTTTGACTCGCGTTTTCCCACATCTCTCACTGCAGTAAGGTCGTTATGTTATAACTCACGGAGTTATTTTTCAAACCATTCGAATTTGATCGAATATTTCGTACGATTATCCAGATCTAATTTTTCATACAAAATTATTATTACTATAGCACTGCAGTAGAGTAGTAGTAAAAACAGAAAGCAAACGACTTTTATAGTACCATATTAAGAACTTTTGTAAATATCAGCGTATTGGTAACCAGACTGTTCGAATACGTCCATACTCACCTTCCGTAATATTATTATGTTTAAAAAAATAATATTTATTTAATTATTTACTAACGCCTTCTTTGGCTTTTACAATAAGATTATAAATTTAAATTAAAACAACAGTAAAAATAACCATAAAATAACATAAATTAAAAAAATACGGCATGAAATACTACATACTTGGTAAGTCAACAACACGCTAACTGAAGAACACTTGAAATAAAAAAATTATTAAATATGGATAATTTAATTAATTCTTTTTTTTATTATTCCCAAACTTATGGTGAAAATATTGATACTTAATGCACACATGTCATATCCAATTAAAATATTAATGATAAAATATAATTGTCCAAGCATTAATTCGACAATCTGCTTTTTTTCTTACTTGCAACTCTGATGCCGCCACGTCATACTATAATGTTATTAAATTAAATTATTCCATTTACCATTATAGGAGTAAGTAAAACGCATACTTCACTTAACCTTACCTAACTTTACCTAATCTATCCTAACCTAACTACACATGAGGTTATTTTAAACTAAATTGTCACGAGTAAAATCATGCACCGAATTAAACCACTTACAATATCTTTATAGATATTGAAATATAATATTTAAAATATAAATAAGCAAAATCAAATAAATCATCAGTAAAAATAATAAAATTTTATTATTTCTACAGGGTGCAACGGGCAAACCTCTAGTAACTATGAATGATAAATTAACAATTAAAATGTAGTATGTTTATTCAAATATGTGGTATGTCTAATATTATATTTTGTACTTATTA
Source organism: Hesperophylax magnus (assembly GCA_026573805.1). NCBI lineage: Eukaryota > Metazoa > Arthropoda > Insecta > Trichoptera > Limnephilidae > Hesperophylax > Hesperophylax magnus. The sequence goes on from JAIUSX010000157.1 coordinate 3,107,078, forward strand.
ATGCATCACTAAAAGCATCATTCTTATAGTAGCTTCAAATCCTAACCAAATAACAAAAAGTTTACAAAAAATCACAAAATTTTAAGCGCAGACTCAACTTTAGAAATGAATGTCGGTTTTTTTTAATTTCACAAAGCTAAAACAAAACTTTTAATATATTTATACAAATACCCCATCAGAAAGACAGATTATTTGACTCCAATCTCATCAACTTGCACTCTAAGGTCGACACATAAATACTGTATCAATATCAAGAAAATATATAGTAAGTAGAAGGGTAGTGGAAAGAGCTGGAACAATGTAGTTCTGATATCACTATTAACCCAAAAGGCCCTGGACGGAGCAATCGAGCACACTTTGAAGCCACGGAGTGAGGGGAAGATTTTATTTATTTTTTTAATTTGAATATATTTAGGAAACATACAGTTATACATGCGAATTAATTTTGCATTTAAGAAGTTCAGTATAAAATAAACAAGTTAAGTTCCATTTAAAATCTTTTTATGGTTAAGATGTATGAAAAATGCCTTCACCCATTCCCTGTCTCATCAAATTCCCCAAAAACCATTAAAAATATAAACACAAATTTAAATTATTTCATTTTATACTACTTTGCATACAAATCAGTTCAAAAATTTGTCATACAAGATGGCTGCCAGGTAATTTCCCTTAACCCTGGATTTGGCTTATATGTCATTCATACAAAATCACACCAACGCTGTGTCCGGGGCTTTTTAGGTTCATGGATTTACTACTGTCTTTTTTTTATTTCTGTTATGTTGGTCGCTTCACAACATTTCCCAATTTGTTTCGTGATTATATAAGTTTTAATCTCTTAAATCCAGCGAACAATCGAATTCACTTATAAGGTAATATCAGCATTAACAATGAAAAGAGAATTTTACCGGATACATCAAGGGAACGAATAACCGAGCTGCTCAGTAAGCCAGGTCACCTGTTTTGGAGATTTGGATTAAGTGGGGATTATCCGAGTAGGATTTCTGTATGACGGATTTAATTTAAAGGAAATCGCGTGCGAGGATGAATTATTTGATGTCGCACAACGCGAAATACAGGAAGTGTTTTTCTGTAATATTTTATTTGACATTTATTATTTCAAACGTGATATTTTTGAAGTCATTCCGAATATCCTTGGGATATTTTTCCGTCAAGCCACTGCATACGGTCGAAAAATCTATTGCATACCACAAAACACCTATTCTCGGTACAATTATTACCTACACGCATAGGACGCACAATACATTGAGAACGTGAAAAATTAGTGAAAAGCTTGAGCGTTCTTGAGGAGATTTTTCACAATAACGGTGCTTTACAAATCATACAGATATAATTATTATTATCTGTATCATAATTGACGGTCTCTGTAGTAAAGTAGTTACGACCCTTGCAATAAATTTGTAGGTGGCGGGTTAAAATCCCGGCGTGCACAAATAATTTTTATTTCACAATTTATTCCTTTAAATAATATATTTGCTGCACTTTCAAGAGTAGTAGATGCTTCCAGTATTTCCCCGATGAAATATCACATTTCAGATTTGTAACGTTGCTTAAAATGGCTTTAGCAGTGTTTGGTGACCAGATCTGATTAACCAGGGACTTCACCGGTTTCCTCTTTCCTCTCTACTAAATGCAGCCTCACAACATACCTAATGAGCAATTTTTTTAATGTTTTCAAAATAATAAACTGAATTCAAATAATGGTGATTGCCATTGTCTCATGGGCTCCAGATGGTTGGGAAAATTAGGGAAACATCGTTTGGGAATAAGAATCACATATACATTCAAATTCGATGTAAGTTATATTCACAGTCCACCGTATTCAGACAAGCATTTGTCTCCCCATGGGTAAATTCATATACAGATTTGTACCGCTTGCTCGTCGGCACGGGGGTTTATGACGACGTACTCAAGCGTGGGATTCTGGCAAGAAAAATAGGTCTCCAGGTCTATCGCTGGCAGCAACGGGAACAATACCTTTAGAGACCACTGAGCGACCCGACAGCGCGTAGTGTGTTGTATTTTACTTTGCATTATCTATCTAAGGTAGAGACTACTAAACGATTACATTCTTATACACCCAAAAACAATTTTATTTTGATTTGAGCTTTTTTTGATATTATTTATTCAATTTCTAACAAACTTTGGGACAACAATATCTAATAGCGACCGATCTTTTCAAATGTAACTTTAAAAAATTATGACTTACTGATTAACTCAAAAAAAAAAAAACTTTAAAAAAAATATGCCGTAAAATCGACTCCAAATTCGATGTAGATTCAGTTTACCTCTTATATTTACGCCGAATTTCTGGACAATGTGCATAAAATGCTAACAATTTTCACCGTTTAGGTCGCGCAATTAGAGTTGACCCAAACAATACACACAGCGCTGTGTTAAATTTATAATCTTCCGACAGTGATTTTCTTTCCAAAAGTACCTGAGAAAAAGACTTTCGAGTTGTTTACAATCACATTGTAATAAGCAAAAAGGGACAAGAAGTATATTACTTCTATTTTATTAAATTTCATAGCAATTTTTTTCTGTATACAAATAACAAGTTTGAAAAATGCTGTATACAAGCAATGCATAAGTAGTTACTCTGGTTGCGATGCCTATGTAAAAAAATACTAATCGTAAAAAAATAATATTACTAATTGTAAATAGCTCATTAATCATATTTTTAATAATGGGGAGATCTGCCGGCTTCGTTGATATATAGATTTGTTGATATACTGAGTTTCGTTTACATAATATTGTTTGCCTCATCTATCGTGTCCACGATATGAAGAAAATAAAACAGTTTATTTAATACATGTTCTTTATTGAAAAATAATAAACACTTTAGAAGCGATTCAACTTAGTATCGCTGAGGAATGGTTATTTCATTAGTTATTCCGAGAAAAAATAAGAAAGTAGAAACGTTCGGAAAACAACGCTTTGAATTGCTTAGAAGGCAATTCGTTCAAAGCAAAATATGCTTTTTTAATTACGTTACTGGAAAAGAGTATTAAAAAAATAATTGAGTTCACAAAAAGAGAATTATTTATAGGTGAGTTTTTAGAATAAGGAATAAGGTATTGTCAAAACATCTCAATTCACTCGAATAATATAAAAGTTATGAAACAACTCACACTCTTTCTTCTGAGAAGGAAATTTACCGCTCGGTTTTGGTTTCGTTTATTACTTCATGACCTCATCCCGAGTTAGACAGTTTCGTTTCATTTTTTCATGTTAAGTTGGGACCTTTCAAGGGAATATTTATGATTTTGCACAAGTAAAAGTTCCATTCCGAACCTTGACATGGAAAACACTAGGGAAACACTTGAAAGGTGAGGAATCACACTAGTTTTATGAAATTTAATCTGACAATCACCCAGACCAAATATACCGATTAAAGATAACATCAGAAACCATGAACCTCCGAGCCCAGTTGTAAAGTCTGTATAAACATAACCTAACCTAATGTAAGATTGAATGCATTTCGTACACCTTTTATGGTTGATAGCAATAATTTACGCTACTGAATATTGTTTCTTCTTGGTCCTTATAAAGAAAGTAATCAACTACCTCAAGTATTCAAGAAGATTTTGAGAATCCGTTGGGATTATTTTATATAAGTACCACGGCTAAAAGCGGGTGACTTCCGATCTAATATTCAACTGCATTTTTTGAACATCTTCAAAGGCTCAAACAAAATAATGATCACATCATGAATATATGATTCCTGATAGAGTAAAAACAAGAAAGAATTCAATCTTGGCGTAAAATCAAATAAAATAAAATATTTCTTTGTAACGAAAAACAATTATGGATAAGCATGTCAACACAGATGCCGTACTGTGCTACAGATAACAGGTAATAGTTCTATTTGTTCGAATACACTGAATACAACACCTAAATAAGATTCCCTGTTACAAGTAAATCTAGTAAACATACTATCCAGACTAATCGACTATGTTAAGTCCGGTTGATTTCGCGAAACAAAATCTCGCCTGTTTTATATCACCGCTCCCGACAATAACGCCATATTCGCGCTCGCGTTGAAAGTACCGAGCGGCCCATATTAAAACTGGGGCCAATATTAAATTCCTAAAATGATTTCCCTCTATTGTTCCTCTGTAAGGGGTGAATCCGTTACACCCCCGGGCTGTTAAACGGGTGTTCGCACATGTTCGGGCGTACCCAGTATCAGTCCCTGCACACACAAAAACACACACATACCCGGATATACCTCCTGCTATAAGAGTCTCCCGCTCATTGCTCACTGCTCACTGCTCACTGCTCACTGCTCACTGCTGGCTCGCACCGCGTTATGAAACTGAATATATCTAGTAATAAAAAAATAATAAATAACATTCGTATCACGATGATTGAATTACAACGGAAGCAACACTGAGACTTGCCGACAAGATGTTTTTTTTGTAATTGAGTATTGATTTTGATATTTGGGTAGGTAGTCATATCCTCGAATTACATGAACGAATTCGGTAACTAATTAGGATGTTGTTCTCTATCGAATGGTCAAGAGTTGAGAATTTGAACACATCATAGAAAATTGGTGAAGTAGGACAACAGAAGAAGAAAGATTGATGAATCTTGTCGGCCATCATCAGAACTAGTAGAGATCGCTTTAATATATTATAATTATCAGTCAGAAAATTGACCAATATATTTTGAATCCTCGACTGACAGAGAGTGATATTTTCAAGTAATGGATCTTCCCTGGATAATATTGAATTTATGGAAGGGGACTTTTTTGTGTGCACTTCTCTACACCCTGTATTTTTGTTGTAAATATTGTGATCAAACTTCCTGGAAATAGATCTACTAATGTGTACTATATATATTATAAACAGAATAGTTGAACGTCAAATAATATTCGGATGCGCTGCGAATTTCATAATTAAATTATGGTGCATATTATGAACGTATGTGCCTGGCAGATTTACGATATGCATTTGAAAATCTAATCACAACACATATTAGTGTTCTAATCTGCCAGGTTCTTGACATATATACCTAGTGAAATACATTTAGCACCCTTCATTATTTTGTAATATATTTGATTAAAGGTGTTTAAAATATAAATCGAACACAATATTACTATAGGTAATCATTTATATGAGTAATAAAACAACTATATTGAAAAAAATAAATGACTATAAATAATTACATTTGTAACGTAACAGACAAAGTTTTAAAACGGTCTGTCAAAAAGACTCACTCAAATAATAAGGTTTTTGAAAAAAACTGAAAAAACCTTTTTGTTCTGGAGTTGCACCACTTAATCCTAAACTATAAGGCTCTTCGCCAGCTGTTCTCATGAAAAACTTGCCTTTGGTTGCACCAGTGGAGTTAAAGCCCATATAGTTCTTTTTATTAGAATTGCACTTACTATTCACAAAATCTTTCCAAGAATTACATCTCCGCGCAAAAAAAGGTACGTCAGATATGATTGATTCAGCGTAAAGTAATGCAGCTCTCATATGACTGCAATTAGGACCCATGCATCCTGGTTGATTCGGACCTCCCCCGTTTACGAAAAAATCTGCATGTCCGACCTTTTCCAAGATTCCTTGAATGCCTCTGTTGACGTGAATGACGTCAACAAACACGGCGTCTCCTTCATTAAGTCTCACGGAACTGTCCGCGTACGTGAAGCAAGGCCCCGCAGGATCTAACCCTGTAATGCGTTGTATCGTTTTTCCTGTCTTGCTTCTGAAGTATCTGCCCGCCCATCCGGAAATTTGGGCGCCTAAGGAATTTCCGATTAAGTGTATGTTTTCAGGGGTCGTTCCCAGATCCATTAATTGTTGCAGGAGGAAGGCTAGCTTTTTGCCGATGAGCTGGGTCATGTAGGCCGCTCTCACGTACTTGCCCGTCGTGATGGGACTACAGTCGAGCAGCATGACGTTGTAGTTTCCCTTGCCGAGGTAGGCCTGAGCGATGGCCGCTGGAACTGGGGATTCCGCGTGGTCGTTGAACCCGTGAATGGTGATTACGATTTTGTCGCCGGTCACGAAGGCGTTGGTGCGGTTGATCTGATCTACTGCCTCTTCTATCGGATACGTCTTCAGGCCTGATGGACCGTACCAGAGCAGTGACAGTCTCTTTGTTTCATTGTAGAGGCTGCGGTCGCTTCCGTAAGTCTTCATGATTGTGCGGCCTGCAAAAAAAATCGTATTTTTGTCACATCGTCTTACACCCACTTTCAAAATAAATGCTTAGACTGAAACGAAAAATCAAAGATTTTTGTTATAAAATGTTATGTATGTTTCTAATTTGTATGCAACATGACCAATGCAATTTAATGTCAGTATGTTGTGCAATGTCGTTATATTACATCTTATAATAGTGATTCTCGGCTATTCTGAAATATGACGCCAGGGGCGCATTTTTATTTTTTATTATTAAATACTGGGTGATTTACCCATACTGAAGAAGCCCCTTAAAATTTTGGAAAAATACACAAAAAAAAAAATTTAAACAGATATATCTGGTAATTTTCAGTATTCGACAAATTAAGAAACATTTATTTGATTAAAGCATTAAACATAACCGGCAACATGAATTTTTCAGTTAGAGATAAAACGGTTTTCTTTTATAAATAAAATTAATTTACTAAAAAGGTTAATGCACTATTTGCGTGCAACGAATACCATAATCATATTTGTTGAATTGGGTTTTATGCAATGTCATTTAAATGCATGTCTTGCGTGGCACGCGTGGTGACCTCAAACTTGAAGAGCCATTCTCGACTCGCCACCAATTACCAGTTGCCAGTTGCCAGTCTCTAGGCAGAATTAGACCATAATGGAAAGTCAGTATGAACACAGCAGTCCGATACTGCGAGATGTGAGCCACACTACTGTACTATTGGCTAGTATTTTATGGAAATCCAACTGATTGCTTATGTAATATTTTACTTGGGTTCAGATATTGTTGAAATACACACTATTATGGTGATCGTTTCAGATTAGACAATCTCGCAAGCATACTTAATTATTTGAAATTTTCGTGGAAAAAGGAAACATAAAATATTGAATTGAATATTCTATACGAGTAGGTACTCTGTTCAACGACAAGACGAAAGAAAAAGAACTGAACACAAAGTTTTTATTTTTTCAACTGTTAATTCATAATGGAATTCCATTACTCCGATTAAATTATAATTTTTCAACACAGCACCATTTTGTGAAACAAAGTTTAACATTACAGTTATGTTAAAGTAATATGCACAAAGTGCTTTGAAACGATAATGGAATATAGATAAACACATCCCGTGCGTTCATACTGAAAATAAAATAGATAATTCTAAATTATTTATATTATTGTCCCGTATAGGGTTTTAAAAGCATGTGATTAACATAATAATTTAATGGAACAGTAATCATGAAGTAAACATTGCTATTTAAGTTATATATAACACATGCAGAAGAATAATATTATGTTAACATTAATGAATATTTTTATTATATCCTTCTTGTACTATATTTTCTGCAGTTGAACACATCTACTATTTATCCGAAAGAATTGTCAACTTCATGGGAACTAGGTACAAACGAATATTTAAATTACTCCGTTCTTATATTGTTGTTGCAATTAAAAAGAATTTTGGATTGAGTAGTATTCCATTAGCATTTAAAAAAATAAAAGATAAATTATCTTGCATTCAATCTTGTATAAGCAAGAAGTATTAAGCTAAAATACCCATACAAATAGAAGATCACACGAGTAAAAATAAATGCCGCCGACGGGAATTGAACCTGTAGCCTTCTGATTGACGGTCAGCTGCTTTAAAGCACTTTGCATAAAAAATCTTGTCTAATAAACATCATTGAAAAAATTATATCTTGTACTCGTTTAGTTATTTATCGTGGTCTCAATAATACAGAAATTTAACAATGTACATATAAACAGGTAGTAGAAGTAATTATTTTTAAAATTGAAACATTTATTTAATTGTGGAATTCCATTTTAATAATAATAATTTTCTTTAATCTTTTTACATCTATTATTAAAAAGTGAACGAAAGTTATCAAGGTGTTTAAACCCATACAAAATACATTATTGGTAGATACAATGATTTTTAGAGTCTCTCCAGAATAACACCCTTCTGAATAATAAACAAACTGAAAGCATTAATGAAGATATAATAATCAATTCAGTCTACCTACATGTACACTTCACGATAATTTCGTTAGTTCTCTAATACACCTGTTTAAACTGATTTCTTTTCGATGAACGGAGAAAAACAAACCTTTCTTTATGATACTTGAAACAAGTAACGAGGCCAAGGAGGAAATGAAAAGTTCTACGGAATTGATATCTGATTTGCTAAATAAGTACTTCCCATATTTTTAAACCTTTTTTCAATGAAAGATTGATTTATTCCTACACGGAACTTTTGACAAACAGAGTGGACTTTTCATAACTCAGCATATCGAATAAACACTCCTGGAATATTGTGCTTCAAAACTACTTTATCTTTTTTACACTTGTTTATATTCACCCCTCGACACTTTGAACACTAGAATATTTATAACACCTTGGTCAGGGGTGTAAAACATTGATTTTTATCTACGATGTGTTAAATGTGCAAACTATTTTACTAATTTTATTAAAAGCAGAGTACAAAGTAAATGTTAATTTCACCGTAGTAACCCGTTCGATTTAACGCATAACGTAAACAACTGCCAAAGTTTTTTTAGTTTTAAAAAACGTGGAAATAGATAATATTACAACATTCATAAACAATAAGTATAAATGGAATTCTACAATTCGTAGCCTTACTAAATACGCCAACATATATTGTATATGCATATATAATATATTGCGTCAAAACTCGTCAAAACAATAATAAATTGATTGAACTTGATTGAGAAAAATGCATATTTTACTATGTTTATGTCTAAAACTTCTAAAATAATTAAATTCGTACTTAAAATAGAAAAGTTTCCTAAGACATTCTACATAAAATGTTCTTGACACCGATTCAATAATTATTTATCCACTTACACGCGTTCGAAAGCCCGATAAACAGGTTTTCCGCCAAGTTGGTATCCCTGTGTTCCCGCGCGGCGGCAGTGTTGCCAACACTAACTGTCAAAACTATTAGCGCGGGAAGCCAAAATGGCGGCACGATAGGTGTCATGGCCGCCACGCGAGCGGCGAACGACAAACAACAACTTAAGCGAGAGTTGGTAGATAACTGAAGCAAACCGACAACCGGAGCCAGGGACGTTAGACTCGATCGTTGTGAATGGATGGAATCAAACTCACCTAACTGCAGACAATGGTCCAACGTAACGATTATGTGAAAACGAGAATCGATTGTCGTTAATCGCCATGGCACGCGGTTCGAGAAGGAAAGTTAATTGAACGATGAAGTTGTTAAGTGCCCTAACTGATTTGTTAAGATAAAGCATTTTTTTCTAAAAAAATGCTGTTACGGTTGGATGGGTGTGAAAATTTTCATTCACACAATTAAGTTCTGTATTTTTATCTTACGTTTCCTGATGGTTACATATTTACTTTCAGATGACCCCCTGGAGTGTATCGGCATAACTGTAGCAAAAATAAATTGAAATTGTTAGTTTGCTTACTGGGAATTTTAATAATAAAAAAAATATAATTCCACTCCTTATGTCATTCCGGTGCAGAGATATTGAGTTTAGTATTCCTCGGGGCGCCCCCGACTTCTTCTACCATTCAAAACATTATCTAAACACTCCTGACACTAATAAGAACAAAACTTGTTTCATTTTCATTCGTTTCCGTTGTCATTTTCAGCAACATCGGACGACTACTTTTCAAGTTTTGCGAGCACGCAGGCAGATTTTTTGATACATTAATTATTTTATATTATAAGCTCTGATGTGGCAGACAGAGTATTGCACTCACCGCTCTGTTTGAAAAACTTCGATGGGCCTCTGCGTATTTTCAAGATTAATTCTTTGACTTGAGGTTGATGTAGGTAAAATAATAATTGCCCACAATTTCAGTTTCAAAAAGGTGGTTAAGGTCACTCTGTAAGGTTTTTTGGAAAATATGTCTGCATATTCCATTGAAAAAAAAATTACAATCGTATGGTGAGTGTTTTGAATTAAAATTGATACGTAATGCCGTACAAATAAATCTAATTAAATAGGTATTCATTTGGGAAAAAGTCCATACAGTAAGTCATAACAGGTAATAACCATTTTCACTTGCAACAATTATTTTACAAGCAATAATTATTCGCCTGAAACACTCATCCACATTGAAAAATCTCCTGATAAAAGATACATGAGGCCAACGGGACTCGAACCCGTGTCCTTTCGATTTCCGGTCGACAGCTCTGACCACTGAGCTATGGCGGCTTATCTCTTATCCGCGAAATAATTCAATATATACTAGTGTTTCATTCAACAATTACTGCTTGTTACATTTTTTCACCTGAAAACAACCTAGTAAAATAATTGTTACCCTTTGTGCTATGCATAAAAAATCTTGTCTTAAACATTAGTTTACCAAAAAAATAATAATTTTCACTTGTGATTTTTTGTAGTATTGCAAACAATATTGTTAGTAAAAAAGTAATTCATTGAATAATTTAAAACAACAAGCAAATGCATATAGTAACTACTCATCTCTTAATTTTATAGACCAGCGTGATTCTTCAGTCAGACACAATTATTTTAATTTTTCCACCTCCTACAGGTTACATTTTATCTATCAAAATATGTTATGTGGGTTCCGAAAAAACAATTATGTTTTAAAACATGCTTTTATGTGGCATATGGAATATAATGTGCAACAATGGCGTGGGTGGGTGAGTCGGATTTTATTAACTTTATTCGTAACTTTAAATCTGGTTTTCAATACGAACGCTATTTCGCGAAAATATAAACCACAAAACATAACAAACCTAATACTGTTAACCTAATAAAAGTGCCCGAAAAATAATAACTGTGCACAGTTTTAACGTTTGCTTTAAAAAATAGTTTGCAGAAACGTTATGAAGTTACTGAGGTAGCATTTGTGCAAAACATTAGGTTCTGCAGACAAGGAGGGTGCATAACTGAGCATCGAACCAAAACAGTCTGTTGATATTCCAGCTACACACAGATGTCTCTTTGTTTCCGCGTTAAGTGCTGCACAGAGCAGTACTCAGAGTCAGTGCTAACTGCACCAGTATCACGGCCCGACTTGAGATGTTGCTTGAGGAGATAGTTGGGTCAACTGCAAACTACGAGCTACAAGATACTACTCTACTATTTGCACAGATAAGCAAACAGATGAACACATTCAAATAACAACTACTGTGACTTCTGACTTCAGTCTCTAAACTGGAATGTAATGGTTTACTAACGAATTTTTTTTACCTTGTTATTAGTTTTACTCTCTAGTTTTTAGAAACCGTCAATACCTTTTTTATGAATTTGTCTGTTTAGGGTAAATACTCAATTTTTTAAAGTAAAATAAAAACGATTTGTTTCTATTCTACGTGGAAATAGAAAATAAGCCGGAGATATATATTATGGAATTAATAATTTATGATGAATATTATACAAAATAGAAAAAGCAAGCACAATATATAAAAGGTGGAGGAAAAAGACGAAGAGATTTTAGTTATGCAACAATATTCAGTTAGGAGATATTTTCTAGACGAAAATAAAGAAAGAAAGTATGTACAGAAAAACATAACAAAGTGGGGTATTATGTAAAGGAAATCTACAGCTTTATGCGAACGACATAGTAATTTTTTATAACCAACCGAATCTAGCGGAGCTTGAAATGTAAATCAATGTTGATGTTTTCCATCTCACAAGCTGGTTGATAATAATCAAACTGACCCTTTACGTAAAAAAACTCATAACATACTTTTCGGCAACAAGAAAAATTGCAGATTCATTATCAAAATTGGTAATAACTGTCTCGAAAAGAAAACGAACACAAAATATTTGCGCCTGATTGTAGATTCCCAGGTATCGTGGGATCTCCACATAAATCATGTGAAGGAGAAAATTACCCCCATAACTGGTGTTCTACATAGGCTTCAAGGATTACTACCCATTCTTATACTATCTTTGGTGTACTATCCCATGGTACATTCCTACCAATCTTATCTCTGCTGTATCTGGGGCTTTGCTTTAAAGAAACTGCTAGCTGACCTGCAGGTGGTCCAAAAATGTTCTTGGTCTTCCATGGGACACACATCTCAAATATCAATTCAATCTATTCAATTTTCGGTATCCTTCCAATCACAGTCCTTCCCAAATATGAAATCACGACCGCAATCCTACAAATTACCCAACAATCAACCCACACTAATATCAAGCTACTTTACAATCAAGACATCCACAACCACAATATTAGGAATACCAAAAAATCCGCATTCCTCTAACACACACTACGAAATAAGGAATAAAATCTCTTAGCTATATTGCCTACACACTCTAGAAATCTCTTCCAGATATGTATAAAAACAGCCAGCATTATACAAAAATTCAAAGTAAGGCTTTAAAAGAATATTTTTTAAAACATATAAAAACGAAAATATGTAATTCTTGTCGTGTCGTATTTGTTTTGTTTCTTTCTCTCTCCTCTTCTGTCCTCTGAATTTGTAATCAAACATAATCTATTTTTACCAATGTATTAGTTGGTAACTAGTTTCTTCTAAATTTACCTTGGCTCTATGCTTATGTGTATATCCCTGTCTGTTTCCTTTTTTATTTCTTCTAGTTTGTTGTACGTAACCTCCCTTTTTCTAAGTGTGTACGGTTTTGTATGTGAAACTTATAATTATGATATTTGTCTATTTTTGTACTGTTTCATAAGTGAAACATTTAATTTTTATATCAAAATACCAATGTAAAATTGTATCTATTAACTCCAAAGATATTAGAAGAACGAGATGTGCTATGCGCAGTTCGTACTGAGTGGAATTGTTTTGCCGAGTGTCGCCGGTTTTGTTCACCAATACTACTGCACACCTTCGCTTACGCTAAGGCATCGCTAAGGTATCCGCACTAATACATAGAACAGATTTCTGTGCGTACACGTCCCGATACCGTTCAAAGTACCCTAATTAGGTAGTACTCCGGCTACGGTCCGGCGGCCAACATAGCATATCTCGTTCTTCTAATATCTTTGATTAACTCCCATATATGTATTGTAAGTTCCTTTCGTCCTGTAATGAGTTTTGTAACTCATCGGGATTGCTCTGGCAAGAAATAAAAATAATTTAAAAAAAAAGATTTAAGGCAAATTAATTATCACTTATGAAAAGCGAAAAGGGCACTACCAATATTTACTTAATTAAACCATATAAAAAAGCCATTTCTGGGGGTGTAATTTTATTATATTTTAGTTACAAATATGGGTTTTTGATTTTTCAAAACGCAGTTAAATAAATAAAAAAAATAGTCATGTTAATGTTTTTTGTCTCATTATTTCATCCTGTTTATATAAAAGCTGGAAAGGTGTTGTCAAATAATATAGATAATAGGTAGTCTGCAATATGTACAACATTTAAAAAAATCAAATAATATCTAATTGACTTATAATAATTATGCAAATATGTGAAATAAAATATGATACGTAATTAAGACCGTAATAATTTATTCCACCGCTTATTAGAAACAAAATATATTTATCGATTTGCTATTGACCTAGTCAGTGTAGGTAATAATAATTACATGAAATCGGGAGAGTCAATTCATACGCTGTCGATAGTTATGTGCTACGACGTTTGGTTGCTATTGAAGCGGTTTTCCAACGAAACCGTTATGAGAATAAATTATTTATTGGTGCAAATTTTATGTAAAAAGGACAGATAAATATTTTCAATGAAACAAACACTTTGCTTTTAACGGTTCCATGATAACTCGACACTGTGAAAATTCAACACACTTTTAAAAAGTGATATAAAGTCATTAGAAACGATGTAAGAAATATTTAAACCTAACCTAACCTACTTAACCCAGTTAATAAAGTTTTTGTTTTACCACTTTCCATGACTTTTTAAAAATGTGATGAATTATCACTTTGATGAGTTATCCGGTCACCGTTTTTAACAACTAATTTATTCACAAAAAAAATGTTCCGGTAGAGAAATTCACACGAATATGAATAAAAAACCATAAAAAGTTGTCAGTTAAACATATTGTATTAAATATGTTTAATTTTATCCGCCCTTAACATTATTTCATGAACTTTGAAATAGTATGCGATTTCATTTCGGACTCTTTTATTTAACGTGTACCTTTTCAAAAGTGCCATTAACACAAGCGCGGGCATTCCAGACATTTGACCGTTACAAACAGAGAAACCTGCAGGGTTGTTTTGAGGTTTCCATTTTTATAGTTGCCCAGTTTTACCCAGTGGGGGAGGTAGGGGATGTACAAACTGAAGGGTTGGCATTGTGGCAGTAAAGCCTAACATGTTGATAGTGAGCAGCGTCAGGGGTGCAGAGGGCATTGATACGCCGCTTAATCACCCCTCAATATTCAGATCACGATTCCGGAACCTTATGGCTGTTTGAGATTGGACCTGTCGAATGTTATTCGGAAGAGGCGAGCGCTAACCTTTTCACGGTGTGTGCTGTGCGCTGTGAGCCTGAACTGCTGCGGGTTGCTATCAGAAAATACGGAATTTGTGACTACGGACCAAGACACAAGTACGTGAGGGAATATCTGCAGATAATGTTTTATTGTTTTACTCGTTATTCTGCAGATTTCTTTCTTTATATCTTACTCTATGTGTAAGATGGCTTTATTTTTTTTGTTTTTCTGCTCGTTCACGGGACGAGTGGGTGGGTTATGAAAGAGAAATTCTTAATGAATACCAATATTTGTTTAACTATTAATAATTAAATTCTTATATTCATGCCCAACAAAACATCAACATGTCAATTTGTCATTATCAGACAACTAAGAGAATTATACACAATAAATTAACATCCTGTCAGTTTTGGTAACTGGGCACCTCAGGGCAGTAGGATTTCAGCATACTCTTGAAAAGTGATATAAAGTCATGTAAAGTTATGAAAATAAAAACTTGGTTAAACGGTAACGATAGATTAGGTTAAGTTTATAGGTTAGAGGCCATTTTTGTTCAACGCTTTCAATGGATTTATATTATTTATTGAAGACAGTATTAGCTATTCTAGAAACAGAAAACCAGAAAAAGATACGATCGCATCTAGGACCTAGACGCGACCGTATCTTTTTCTGACTTGTCTGTGTGAAATTTTTGCTTGTTCCAAAAATAAATAAAAAAAGGATTTTGTATTATATTCAAAAGTATGTTGAATTGCCTTTATCTAGGTAGCCATGTATTGTTTTAACTCATCTCAAAGAAACAGAAACTGTATCCTGGAACTTTTCTGTATAGGGGAAATTTGCTAAGTAATACGCAGGGAAACATTTTTATAAAAAGACGCAAACGGAACATATTAGTTATATCGTGATAAAACTGGAAAAATATACGGTCTGATTTTGCTTGCATTTTTCCCCAGGTCATCCATATTTGCATAGAGCATTGTTAGAAAGGAAGACCCCGCGCAGCGAAGGATGCACCCCTGTAGGTGGAGGGGGAGGGGGGTGCATATTGATGTGCATCGGCGATATGCACGAAAAGATTTGCATCTCCTATTATGCTCACGTGCATACACAATCCAAAATATTGTAAATAATCGTAAGTCGAATACCTAGGTCGACATAGCGATTTTTATGAAAATAAAGATAAATTTTCGCTATCTTAAAAAGTAAATAAGCGTTTAATTTTCGATTAATTTTTAAGAAAATAATACAAACTACAGTATAAATTGTTGAAACAAATTCAATCTCAGGTAAGAGAAAAATGATTTATTTATTCTTGAACTATTTCCTGCAGGTACTTAAAAAATGTGTTGGTCAATAAGGTTGGATGCATTTCCGATAACATTCTTCGCCCTCTCATTCTGAAATTCCACGAGCATGTTGTTATCTCACAATCTTGAAATGTGATTTGGTTCCGCATATGAAAGCAGGCGCATGTTTGTGGAATCACTATCAGTTCCAAAAGTCTGGTGTCGTTCCACTTCCGAAATGTTCGATGGAATTTCCACTGATAGACTTCCACTACGTGCTGCATGTTTTGGAGCAGGGCCGTTTTTCTGTCTAAAAAATCCATTTCCTTATTTTATACTCGTATGTTTGTCACTCTTCAAAAGTAACTGTTATATCTCTGCCTTTACTTGCAGATTTAGTGTGTTGGGAACTCTTGATAAAGTAAAAGGTTTTTTACAATAATTACGTGTATTTACGTTACAATAAATGTAAGTCTGGCTTTAGCTACACTGTTCATTACCTGAGGGTTAGTAATTCTCTGTTTCTAGAAGCTTGAAGTCTGACAAGGATACCCTACAGGCAATTGCTACACTCTAGCGACATCTGTCGGACTCTGAAGTAAGCTTTTTGACTAGTGCCATCTATCGCTTGAATACCCAACTTATTACCGTACATCACAGTAACAATCAAAACAAGCCTTATTTTATACTTGTTAGTTGGTCACCCTTCACAAGTGACAGTTAAAACAAGCCTTATTTTATACTCGTACAAGTATTTTGATCATCTTTCAAAAAAGAAAATTAAAACCATCCTTATTTATACTCGTATGTTGATCACCCTTCAAAAGTGACAATTAGAAAAAGCCTTATTTTATACTCGTTAGGTTGTCACCCTTCACAAGTGACAATTAAAACAACCCTTATTTTATAATCGGATATTGGTCACCCTTCAAAAGTTATAATTAAAACAAAAATAAGATTTTATAACTATCAGACTATGGCACCTACAGTGAATATTAAGAAAGTTAACTAACAATACAAAATATCTAATACTCTTATATTTAATAAGCACTTCGCCGGGCATCGGTACCGAACCCGAAGGATCAAAGGCATCGATAAATACTGATTCAGTAAACAAAACAAGTAATATAACTCTAACATTTTATTGACTTATTTTTGGGCAACGCAACAAGGCATAGTACTTCAAAAATAATTCACTATAATACGTTTAGTTGTGAAAGTCTCAAAAAAATATATATCTCTTCAAGATAGGTAAAAAAAACAGCCTACTTTATGAAAAATTTCTTATTTATGCATTAAAATAATAAATTTTAGTACATTGAAAAATAAAAATACGCAATATTCTTGTCATGTTTTGTTTTGTCTTTTTCTTTTCTCTGTCCTTTTATTTTTTATTATATATAATTTATTTTTACCTATGTATAACTAAAGGGCATTGCTATAGCATTCACATGGTGGGGTGGTTGACCTTTTTTGGGACCTCTACTTACTTAAGGGCGTAGCATAGCATTCACATGGTGGGGTGGTTGACCTTTTTTGGGACCTCTACTTACTTAAGGGCGTAGCATAGCATTCACATGGTGGGGTGGTTGACCTTTTTTGGGACCTCTACTTACTCAAGGGCGTAGCATAGCATTCACATGGTGGGGTGGTTGACCCTTTTTGGGACCTCTACTTAATAATTATTTACATCACATTGATAAAAGAGATGGTGAAAATCTATAAGTACTTTTCCTATGCATATTCCTTAGCCTCGGTGGAGGAGTGTGAGGGGTTTGGGGGGGGGGTTTGAACCTCTAAACCCCCACTTTATATACGCCCTTGATGTGACTAGAGAATCATCTTTCTGTAAATTCCTTCCTTGTGTTTGTGCACATATTATATGTATATACTTGTTTGTTTCATTTTTGTTTTCTCTCGTTGTTATGTTCTACTTGATTCCTATTTTTTTATTTTTGAACTGTATTGTATGGGTAATTTATTTTTTTAATTTAAAGAAATACCCCAGTAAAATTGCATAACCGCCAACTTATGTATTGTAATTTGAACAAAATACATAGCAAATAAAAAAGAATAATAAAAAACTATTAATCTTTCACAAATTGCCAGTACCTACCTATAAGGCTCTTCATGGCTTGAATATAACAGTATGTCAGTATCTACTAATGAAAATAAGTAATTTATTATTTTCCCCGTATTTCCCATTTGTCTCATGCGTGGAAGACAACAATATATTATAAAAACCTAAGGATTTGTGTCAGGGAACTAAAGGTTATGAAACATTTACATAGTGCTCCAACGTTTCTTTATCTTAGGTCCAACGCTGCCCGTGCTTTATAAAAAACCACCGCAACATTTAATGTTCCCTTTTGTTCCTAAAAAGAGCCCGAGAGGCTCATCCCACTCTGGGCTTTAGACGAGCTCAGGTCGTGTAGGGAGCAGGGAGTAGGGAGTAGGGAGTAGAGAGTGAAGAGTTTAGAGTATCACCCAGTAGTATGCAGTTGCAGTGGCGGTAGTAGCTAGATTATGTTGAGGAGCATACCTAATATTAGGGTCAGGCTTGTTCATGTTCACGTATGCACTCTGAGGCGCCTTGCAAAGTGCAATCTTCGGCGAAATCAAATTACAAACTTAACAGCAGGACCAAATTCATATAAATCGGTTAGATACCTACCCTTGACATGTAGATTGTCATTACGCATGTTTTAAAAAAATATGTTAATGTTTAGTTCGAACTGTGGTTTGAATTAGTTTAAATTTCAATATTGTTTTCGGTAATGGATCCGATCGAACTGAAACATGGCAGATGGACTCATTGTCTATGACAATGTATTCCATCAACTTTTGTTGGCAATCTTGTACACACACGTGAACATTATATATACACATTTATCCCAAATCGGATAACATTACAGCAGTTAATGTACGAAATAAATGTCGGTCCTACCCAATTAGCATTTGGCGAGGTTGGTAGAGTTTTCGACTCCAGTTCCTGGGTGGGAAGGCTCAATCCTCGGTGAAACCAATTTGATATATTTTTTATGTTTTAAAATAGATGGAAATAGTGAAAAAAACTTTGATTTTAATTGATTTTTGCCACAAGCCGAGAGATATCTCTACTCAAACTAAATAAATATATTCATACGTTCGTTTCAGAGTGTTAGTATTTTCAGTTTTGTAACACACACGTAGAATTTAAAATAAAATTACATCGACTGTACCTAACTATTTATCTATCTTTTGATTTTAACACACCTTTGATACATACACGACATATAGCAGACATAATCCAGAAGCTTAGTTATAAAATAAATTCAGCATCTAATTTGCCGATTAACCTAACCGTGCTCTTTATACCTTGAATAATATTGGTCTAACATCGACGTATACATACTCACCTACACACGCACACACATACAACTATACACTACACACGTCCCCCGGTAATTACTCAATATACATGCCACACATAAGAGAAGACAAGGAAACATATTACATGTACCCACCTCGAAATATTTAATATCTTTAAATTATTTCATCACTGTAACCAATGCACTGTGTGTTTCTATGATATAAAAAAAATCCCAGAATTCAACTGAGGTAGATACTAGCCATATTGTAGGTATTTGTTTGATGGCATCATCATTCATGCAAATTGAAAATTGTGTCAGAAATCAAAAAAACGTATAAACGAAACATTCACCATACATTTGTGTAGAAACATGGAAACCCAAAGCGTGGTAGTCTTATGTATTATGATATTTTGCGAATGTGTTTATTATGCAATCGTTTGACATTCGAATTATAATAATGTTATTGGCAATGGGTTTCCCAATCGAAGTGTCTTTTAACGTTGGCTATTAAGCGGTGCTTGGATTTCGTATCGAGTTTAATCTGCAATCTGTTCGACAGTAATTTTGTAGGTGATTTTACACGCAATACGGACAAACTGGCTGTGTTTGCAAAAGGTAATCGTAGTTGGGGCATAATCCAAAGCCAGGCACGTAGAAGGATTACCTTTGGTTAGGACGAAAGTGTAGTGAATCCGCACAATCCGCAGGTACGCCGTGCCTTTACTAAGCACCCGATATCAGTTTAATCTCGGTCCTAGACTCGAGTTTTGATATAAATAAATTACAATTAGAACGAGATCATGACTCTGGGCTAGATTCAGGGTATTAGAGAGCACAGCCAACTGATTCCCAACTGAAAGGCTATGGTTAAAATTCCAAATTGTTTACGTAAAACAAAACGATCCCACGCCAAGTAGGTACTACCTACATTATAAATTATTTGATATTATCTCAAAGTTATAAGATTATTTTACGCTGCAAATATAATGTATTTTATTAATACACTAATTTCACCAGTCCACATCGTCCGTGTTATCTTCATACATTTATATTGATTCATTGATATTTCAATACAATGAAAATTCAACACACCTTAAAAAAGTGTCACTTTTCATGACTTTATCCCTTTTTGGAGGTGTGTTAAATTGTCATTTTGATGACATACCCGATCACCATTTATATTATATTATGTTCATCTTCCCTCTCATTTCACTGAAAAATACAATTAAGTAAACATTAAGCATACAATGAGTGGAGGAAATCTCGGTAGGTGTTAAAAGTGTGTAAGTTCAGCAGAATAGTTACCAACAACCTTTAAATAAAAAGTCAACGTACAATTTTTGATGTTGCCATCCTGACAAAATGAAAACTTAAAAAAAATCGTAAATGTTATCGCATGATTCACTGGTGAATGAAACTGTACAGTAAAATTAACAATTATAATCAACCAAGTTTTAAACATATGTAAAAATTAAGTTTTAAATATATGTATTAAAAGTAACACGCTAAATATCATAATCATTATCACCGGGATCGCAGAGAAGATAATACTCGTATCATGCATCTGCGCTTAGTTAGGTGCATCGTGTAGTAACCGCGCGAACTCGCAAGGTTAGTATAATATACAAGGATTGGGTATTCTCCCCTCCCACCTCCTCCTGGTGGAGCTAGTGTAGCGCCAAGATAGGGTTTAATACTTCACCGAACATCGCTAGGCTCCTCCCCCGTCAAATTAGTCGGAATAATTACCCCATTGTTAAGCTGATGTTTCTGTAACTTGGCGTAACATTTGGCGACTCTCGGCTTCATCATTATCTAAGTAAGTGGATTATTATGCAAAAACCCCCATGCTGTTCTGCGCGCCTGGTAACTAGTAGTGGGAACTGCTCAGCCGTAGCCCAGCTCTGCGGGCCCGACCAACGCCAACGCGCGACGCGACGCCTGGAACTTGAAAATTCAGAATGAGGGTGGGCTTGAAAAATTATGCAAATTATCGGCCACTCTGCTCTGGTTTAATGTCGGGATGGAAATAAACCTGTTTCGACAAACAAAGGCCATAAAGTAAATTGAAATCAACCCAAATGGCGGAATATTGATCGTGGGCGTGTGTGTTGTTTCGCACTATTTATTATCTGTCACTTTGTCGGTTTGTACTTTCATTCTTCATAAAACATAAGAAATATTTGAATATCTGACAGGTAGCTAGATACTCATTTTATAAATGATAATTATAAATACACAAAAATATGATTTTTGTTTCACCCGTATTGTACCTTGCATCAGACGAAAATTCCCCTCAAACATGTAATTTGTATAATGCTACTCTTGTTCTTTATCGAATAAAACGACCTTTTATCATTTAAAAGATTTTTTTTCATCATTGCTCTCTCCTAAAGATAATATTTTAAAACCTAATCAGGACTTCTTTGCGAGAGCTTCTTTTACTTACTTTTGTCAATGAAGTGACAACACACTGTCAAGTTGAAAACAAGAGTAGGTTAGGTAAGTAGAGGTACCTAACTAAGACTTAGACATTGATATACAAGATTTACAGTTATTCTACGTTCCAATATTAATATTTTTCTTAAAATATTCTATATAGTATAAAGAAAACCCAAAAGGTAAAAATTAAAATTTCATGTATCCTTGAAGTTTTTTGAAGTATCTACCTATATGTATAACTTGTTTTTAGTAGAATGTTTAATTGGTAGAACCTACAGACAAGCTGCCATATGACAACTTTGTGGGACTACCTTAAATTTCTATAAAATTGTTTCTATTTACTTAATAAATTAAAAATAAAATTAATAAATAAAAAATAAAAAATTTTCTTTCCCGACACTAAGGAATATTCATCCTTTTCTCCTACGGAAAAAGAAAATTTAATTCCCAAGAAAAAAATCTTGTTTCTTCGAGCCGGATCTTATAGGTCAGGTCCAAAGTGTTGTTGGTTCACTAAAAAACACCAGATGCCACCCGTGTTTTTCGACGCGTCCAAAACTTTGATTTTTATCCGTCGCCGTCGCCAGAACCCGAAACTTCCCGCAAAACTTTGTTATTGCCCCGAGCGTTTTTCAGTATGTGAGGCGTGCTGCTCCAAAGTTATTTTTCGGGATTGTCACACTTGACGAGGTGTAATGTCTACCCCGAAAAGGGCAGCATAAATGGCCGATTTAAAAAAAAAAATAAACCATCAATATTGATGTGCAAATCACACCACGTCGAGTCATGGTGTTTTTTACGGGAGATATTCGTTTAAAGGCAACTTTTCCGGAGTGTTATCCCGGGTAGGCTGTACCCTCGTCAAGCCGAGTCTAATCTGCACATTCTTATTCAATTTCGGACAAAAATAACGGCGGAATTAAGGGAGCGTTAAGGGAACGGACAAAAAGTAGTTTTTGCGATACTGCTTTGACTTGCTAAATTAAAAACATTTTTTTCATGTTGAAGACATGAGAGTGCCATCTTTACAACTCACGTTCAGTTCAGAGAACAGTTTTTTAAACATTGTGTTTTCTTTGATATTAAAAAGAGTATTTATTTTCAAGCGACTTACATTTATTGTTATTTTTTTTGTCTAACTTTGACTCGTTAACAAGCGTTTTTGTTATAATAAAAGCTAGTCTTTCTGTGTAAAGAAACTAAGAAACTAAAAAGAACACAAATTAAAATCTTTTATCACAATTTGCTTTCAAATAACATAGTTAAGCAGTGATTATTGCGTTGAAGAAAGTTTCGCTTTATCTGTTTGTGGAATGAAGCAAATTCATCGAGTAAACACTGCGCATCGCTCTGATAGAATTCTATTCACTGAAAAATTCAACTCACTTAACAATTAGTCGCGTTTAATGCGATTGAGAAGACCGGAGGAAAATCCAGAATGTACCAATTCCCGATGAGAGATCTTTTATTGAACCGAGTATTGTACTTGAATTTGTTCACGGAACTTGTCCGCATTGAAATGCATTGCAATCGACAATTTGTGCATCAAGTTTGTAACAATGTTTGAAATCAATGTATTTTTCTGGAGATGTATAACAAGTTTGCCATGTTTTGCAAAATAACAAAAAATATGCAGTATTGCGAAAGAGATTTTTATTGTTTTTATTCAACAATGCACTGCGCAATGAAAACGGTTTTCGAAGACGCATATAGGCAAAAATATTAAGGTACATTGAGAAATAATATGGACTCAAATATTGCATTGCAAGTGTTATAATTTTAATACACTGTGACCTGGAATAGATCATAATAAGCAGGTTAAAACACGTGTAGAAAATAGGCAGAGCTCAATAAACATTGACGAAGATTGAGCTTGAACCTGGTTGGCTGTCATGTATTGATTCATTAAAAGTGGTGTATCATAAACTGTACTTTTTATTTAATAATATAATATCTGCAAGTATTTGCTTAAAAATAATAAAATATTAAAAAAAAATTCTGAAAAATTCCTGTAGCTGTATTGTTTTCGACTGTTTTGTCAATGTGTTAAGAGACATTACTTTTAATTAAGTTTCCATGTTAAGTAGAAAAGAAAACAAATTATAAATACTGCACATGTGTCTTTTTTATGTATGAAACCGCACAAGAGTTCCAACTGTCCCCAACCGATTGGAGACAGTGAGACTATGGCATCCCCAATGGGGGTATGTTGCGAGGCTTAAGATAGTGGGGAGAACAAGGAGATAGGGAAGAGGATAGTTGGAAAGTACCTTGCTCTTCAGAAATGGTCACCAAACACGGCCAAAGCCATTTAAAGGAATTCTGACTGGTGGTCTTACACCTTGGAGATACTGAAAGTATCTTCTACCCTGGAATCTGCCGCAAATATACCACATCATATTTTAAATTAGTAGTTTGTTCAATATCACAAATTAATTAATCGATTCGAACCTGTGGCTTCCTGCTTGCTAGTCGAGAACATCGCCTCAAAAGCAAGTGAAAATGCCATCACAATCTAACAAAATAAATTAACAAGAAATGTTCATCATAACAGTTAACTGTTATCCTTGCTAATATTGACGAAAGACATTCTAATGGACGAATCGGAATGTCTAAATTTATAGACTTTCGCAAATATTTATTTATTTAGTGATAATACATTATAAAATAATAACAATAATATTTATACTACATTCCCAGTGAGTTTTTAAAAAACTCATTTTGGGAAAGACAACATTAATTAACATTAAAAAAATAAAATTACCAATTTTTACATGAGAAAATGAATTTAAAAAGGAGTTCAATAAACAGTGTACATAGATTTTAAAATAGACTAGACAGAATTAACAGTTTAATGGAAAATATTTCAAAATTACATTAAAAGAAATAAATCCAGAAGTTCTTTTGGAGTTCCCAAGAAAGAATATGTCGCTCATTAATAAAACTGTGGAGGAAATAGCTTTTACGAGCTTTTGCCAATGTTTTTTTGTTCGTTGCTGCAAGTTTTAGGTTACAAGGTAATGCGATGTATTGTTAGGAGTTAATTCCAAATTTAGTCGTGTAAGTAAATGATTATAGGTGTATTTGATTTTGTGATTACATTTTGTGCTGGTGTATGATCACAAAATCAAATACACCTATCGTCATTTACTTACAAGACTAAATTTGTAAGTAAATGACGATAGGTGTATTTGATTTTGTGATCACATTTTGTACTGGTGTATGATCACAAAATCAAATACACCTATCGTCATTTACTTGCGCGACTAAATTTGTAAGTAAACGACGATAGGTGTATTTGATTTTGTGATCACATTTTGTACTGGTGTATGATCACAAAATCAAATACACCTATCGTCATTTACTTGCGGGACTAAATTTGTAAGTAAATGACGATAGGTGTATTTGATTTTGTGATCACATTTTGTGCTGGTGTATGTCGGAATTAAAGACTGTTTAGAGTTGGTGTGTTAAGAGTGTTGAATTATTTGTAGAATTGCAGATGTAATTTTATATTTTGGCAGAATCGTAAAAGGAAGAATATGTGTCTATGAGTACATATATTTGACATGCGTTTTTCATTGTAGAGAATATATATTCCTTAGGGCTTTATTTTGAATGACTTATATTTCGGATGTTTATTTTTTGGTAATAGTGCCCCAGATACTAACTATATAACTCAAGTGGCAGTGGATTATAGCATAATTTATGGCAAGCAGTAGAGATGAGGAGAGCACACCTTGACATCGATAGAGTACACCAGTTTTCGAGGAAATTTCGGATTTAACATTTTCAACCGATTTAAGTTCATTTCTCGCATCCACGAGAGGATAGAGTATATGATTAACCCCATATATTTCGTTACTTGTACATGGTGGGGCTTTTCATTTCCAAGAATTTGTCTCACGAATTGTAAGGTAATGGGTTTTTTAACATGCGATTTTTACGATGATAATAAATCACAGTATCATCAGCGTAAAACTGAAGTTTTCCCGAGATGCCACATTTAGTTATATCATTTATGTAAAGTAAGAAAAGTAGAGGTTCAAGAATCGAGCCCTGTGGCACTGCATATGAAATTTTTCCAAAACCGCTTGGGTTCCCTCCGATATCATCAAGGCAAAATCTAACAGCTAGGTAACTTCGGAGTAGAGTTAAAGATTTCCCCACTTAACCCAAAGGTTCCGTTTTCTGTAGAAGCGTTTCATGATCTACCCTATCAAAGGCATTTTTCAAATTTATAAATAAAGCCGCCACATATTCGCCCTATTCTATGTACTGCTGAATGTTAGAGATGAAATAATCGAAGGTGGCACATTGGGTACTGGAGTTTTTCCGAAAGCCATATTGCTGTGGGGTTAGGACATCGTTACTAGAGAAGAATTTAATCAGTCTATCTTTGATAATTGTCTCGAACACCTTAGAAATAAAACGATAAACTCGACATTGGACGATAGAAATATGTTTCTTGCACTCTTCTTTATAAATCGGTATAATTATCGATAGCTTTAATTGGTTTGGAAATACTCCCGCCTATGAAAAAATTGATAAGTTGGGTTTGGTGCCCGGTTAGATCTACTTTACAGGTTTTAAGGATACATGGTGTTACTCAATCGATTCCTGCCGTGTCATTCGACCTAAGCTTCGAGATGACCATTAATAGATCACGCTTATTCGTCATAGTCATACATTAGGATTGACGTGCCTTTGTTCTACATAGATTGTATTCACTGTCATCCAGGAATGATGGAATGGCAGCTGCCAACTTTTCTCCAAGTGACAGGAAAAACTCATTAAATACTTACGGTATTTGACCGGGTTTCAATTTCACAATTATTTACGATGAGAAATTCGATTGTGTTGGTGGGTTTATGTACACGATTAGACAGAATTGAGTTAATGGTTTTCCAAGTTTGTCTTGGGTTAGTTAGGCATTGTTGAAAGCTATTGATATATTATTGGTTTTTCAAACTTCTCCTATAAATATTTTATATTTTTATTATATCTATATTTTTTAGTTTATTTTTACGTATTGTAAAAGTAATATTACCTGGGTCTTTTTTCTACTGCTTGTGAAGCTCGTTTCTTTCCTTGATTAGAGAATTCAATTTAAAATCAAACCCAGGTGTATTTAAATAAATAAATAAATTCTTTATTCCAGGATGTGGGAAGGTTAGTGCAATCCCACACATCCCATAGAAGATATAAGTACAAATAGTATTTACATATAGTAAAATAAATAAAAAGAGATTAAAAAATTAATAATTATATAGAAAATTAAATTAAATTAAAGCCGAGAAGCACGGGAATCCATCGGATCTAAGATTGTGGGAGCAAGTATCTTTCTCCAATGGTCTTTAGATGTTGCCGATTTTCTGTTTTTATTTTTGGTGTGGTTTTATGTTTTTTTAATACTTAAGTTTTCTTCTTGATGTGGTCGGTTTCCTAACTGGTCACTACAAATCTTATTTGGATGCCTCTGAGTGCTCTGTGTTTAGCGGGCGTTTGTGGGGAATGCTGATGCGTGATCTATTTGTTTTTTTTTTTATCGGTGTTTGTATATGGCCTTCAAAAATGATCTAAGAAAAAGGGCAACAGAAGTTTCTTCTTTAAGTTTATAGATACATGAAATAATATTTAAATGACACAGTATTTCGCGTAATCTGTGAATATCAAATCATTCAATTTTCAAACATGATGGTTTAGCTACTTACAGAAGAAAGTTCTATAAATTCATTACAACTTATACATATTTGTTAAAAAATAATTTACTTTGTGGCTTGCCCATAGAGCTATGCAATATAGCTATATAGCTTTAGAGACGCTATTGAGTACTAATATCTCATCGAAACGTGTTCCACTATTTGAACGCGATAAGCGGTGCGCTTGGACCGGATTTAGTTGATTTCCGGATTTAGTTGATGGTAAAAAAGTGGAACCTATTTTATCGCTTCACGTCTCATCTTAATGTAATTTATCATTAGGCTTGCCATAATTACAATCTGATAGTATTATTACGCTAGCGTCTGGACGATCTAGGCCCTCTGATTGGTCGAATTCAAATCGTATGTTTCGGGTAAATCCCGAATAGGGGGTCTGCAGGCAAAATTCGACCACTCTGCTTCTCTGGCGGTATAAGAACGAAGCAAATGACTGGCGCGAATAATTAAATATGCATCTAACAATACGCATAGTTACGCAAAATTACATGACCATTAACAAGCGTTTAATAAAAAGACTTCTTCTGGAAGCTTATCACTTTATGATGGCATTATTTATTTTATTAAAACATAAATAACTTTGTTTACATCACTTAATTATATACAACCTCTACATGTTTAATGAACGAAGTACACCTCATCAGAAGTAAGAAATATAGATTATAACTGGAAGGAAGAAGTGGAAGGAGGGGGGAGGGGTTAGAGTGGGCGGGGTTTATCGGAATTAGGAATTACAATATCGTTAGACGGGAAAGACCAGTTGAGTGGAAAAATATTTAAAAGAGAGTTTATTAAAAAAAATTCTTGTTTTATTATATCTGCTTTTATTTTATCTATTTCCGTTGTATATCAATGCATATGTACGCAATAAAATGTAAACATTTTATTTATTTATTTATTGGACAATTTGTATAGCGCCGCTTTTGTGAGATAGCACCTCAGGGGTGCTATATTGTAATAATCCATTTACAATATATACTCACCCTCTCTCTGTGAATGACATAATATCTACCTATTAAATGTAACAGTTGTTAGTATCACTTGAACTGGGTGAAGTCTAACCAAGTGCCGCTCGTAGGGCATAACAGTAAAAGAAACCCGCGGAGCGGGTTTTTCAACTGCTAGATTCATATAATTTTATTAATTTAGATTATGTTTATATTGTCTTGAAGAATGACACCTACTGCCGAAATCGGTCGATCAATATGTTAAAATAAAGAGACTTAAGATAAAACGATGTGTGTATATTATGACTAAAATTTCTCTAAAAATTTCATGCATGGTTTATTTTGCCTTTAAAACTAATGTTATGCACGTCAAATAAGCTACGAGTTGCAAAGTTTCGGAAGATAGAGGTATTTTTGAAGAAAAAATAAAAGATTTGGTAATAATAGAGGAGTAAGAAGATTAACATGACAAGCGTGGCCAGTTGTCTTTAGAAACATTGGTAAACAAAGTTACAAATCTCGATCTTTGAATGACTATGTAAAATAACTTCGTAACCATAATATCCACCAAACAAACAAAAACGAGTGTTGAAAAAGAAAAAGTAAAATATTTATTGCTCCTTGAAAGTGATTGTCCCGAGTTGATTGCGTCTTTTCAGTGAGAAAATGGCCCAATGGAAGCGAGCGCCGTGGTGTCACTTTCAAAGGCCGCTTAGGATATGATAAAACCGTAATCAGACCAACTTCTCCCGTTTTCACACGAATGCAGCCATGTTATACCTCCTCGTATAGTCAGTTCATGCTTTCATTGCCGAAAACGGACTTTTTCAACATTTTATTCTGACTGTAAAAATTCCTTTAAATTTGTGAAAAATATGGACATTTTGATTTTTTACCGCAAACCTCCTGAAATTTAAAGCTGAACAAATGTTTTCCATGGTATCTTCCATATTAGATGCTGGACGATTTCCAGCAAATTACAGTTTGAGTTACAGCCATCTACTGTAACCATCAAATATATAAATTTCAGTTGTCTGTGATGTGCATTTTTCCTGAGTGAAATTTTTACGTCACTTTCAAAATAGTAACAGTTATATGCAGAATAATTCAGACAAGCGATAAAGTAGGTACCCCCTTACAAATATATTATTTTTAACAGAAAGTTATTTTTAATTTATTTTAGAAATTTTAATAATAATAAGTAAACCGTGATTTTTTCCCGGTTCTGCGTCATGACCAATTTCAAGTAGCTTTTTTTAACCAGGTAATGAAGGTAAAACATTTTTTTCTTTTATTTGAACAGAAATTTTTTTATCATCTCTCTAATTTGGGAACAAAAAGGGCGTGAATCCTGGCACAAATAATTAATAAATACTATAAGCTTCACAAATCCCACAATAATTTTTCATGGGTATGCTTTAGTAAAGTGTAAAATTTAGAACAGGTTTTCTCGATATATTCTGAATGACTAATATTTTATCAGGAAATTGGCACGCTATCACGTTTTTTAACACGATCATTTTTCTCCGTGTGCATACAAATGAAATATTATACAACTGCTGCCGTACGTATCGTGAAGTGAAGTGTGTTCGTAAGTGAACAGAACCTCTCCACAACATACCCTTTTTTAACATTTACCTAAAAATAGGCCCTGCGGAAAAAAAATTTCCTCAAGGCCTATTCAGGGCAAGTTCTTGGGAGGAAAAGGGTATGAGTGATGGGTAGGATTCTAGGGAGCAGTGTGTCCAGGAGTGACCGACATATGATATATCATTGACTTGACTTGATGCGGCGCAAGGCGATGAGTCAAGTTGGAGAGGTCAAAGAGTCTCCCCGAACCAGCCTTTCCCGATACGGCGTGCCACGGAGCTGAAGGGCATGCGCATTCAGAACACACCTCACCCGATAAAATAGTAGCCATGTTGTATTGGCAGTTCCAACGTTTGAACATTTATGTGCATGTTTATGGAACTCCAAGTTTTCCATGATAGATTATAAAAATAATAATAAAACCAAAGTAATTAAATAGTGTTTTTTCCACGCAATTTATGTCGTCATATTTCAAAAAATAATATTCTGCTAAAACATCTTAGAAAATGCATTAAACCTACCTATAGCCGCATTTTCAATAAAAAATCGAACAGAATTTCTGTTCTGGTTACTTCCTTCCGGCAGAAAGTGTTCCGTCGGGTAGATGATGATCTTATTTAAATGCAATTATTGGTGATAAACTAGAGTGCATCTCCCGGGGATTTTCATCTGAGAAGATGAAGCAATGCTTTCAGGGATTCAGGGCTTGCGCACCATAATAAATAATATTTGCATTTTCAAGATCCCTCAAGTGAGGTTTCATGAAAAATCGATGAAGAAACCTTATTTTAAGGAAAGCAACACACACTGAGAGTATGTCGACGGCTTCGAAACGAAAATGATTCATTTGAATCTAATAGGGTGGATGCGTGTTCGATTATCTTCGTAAAAAGGCACAAAAATAATTTTAGGTATTTTGTTTTATTACAGAACACTATTATTATGTTACTTGTTGACCAATTTAATTTTTAAGACGTTATTGAATGAGCTTTCTGCAGTATCGTCGAAAAGACTGGAAAATATAAAACTTTAATTCTGGAAGTTTAAGAGAGTGCGGTAAGTGTGGAATAACTTCCGAGATTTTTTACAAGAAAACGTGTAGTTTTTAAGACTTGGTCTTGAGTTTAATAGCTCGGCTGTGAAAAAACTTTCTGTCCTCTGTGTTTCCTACCTCTTACAACACATTCATTCAATCACATAACATGTTCACTCCTTCCTTTCCTCAAAAAGACACTCCACACAGCATCCGCAAAGACGACAGGATTTTGTAATATTTGCAGTCCGATGACGTTCTCCTGTGAATTACACAAATGGTACTTGACGATGCATTTCTTTAGCAAACAATAAACCAATTTTAAATGCTGTTTTTAAACATGTCATAAAAATTACATTTAATTAGTAACCAAAATTATAGTATTTATGTTCAAAAACATCTTTCTAAAACAACGTTGAAATTTACGCATCCACCCATAACATATTTCACGTTTTCGACTGACCCCATTAAATCCAATATTCCAGCTTAAGTTGGCATTAAATTTACTTGTTTCGAAAAATCTTTCCACAGACATTCCTTTATTTCTCGGTGGGTATCAGTTTTCCCAGATTTGAACCAATGGCAATGCACGGATGACGTGTGAACTGTGAACCGAGAACCCGGCGGCATTCCCGTTTATTCAATCTCACTTGTTCACCGCCGAGCGGGCTGCAATGCAGTTTATCTCCCGGGCAGGCGCCGGGAAATAATCACACAAATATCTGATTTATTTTCCTTGCCCTCAGATAGCCCCGTCGTTCGAATGCTGGAAAAATAAAGTATTAAGGAATATAAAAGAATATTACGTAATTGGATTTCAAATGATATTGATGTTTTTGAGCTGACGCGTCAGCTGACGGATACAACAATTGATTTCAAAGCGTAATGCTCTCTTTAACACATAATATATAAATGTCGAGGGAAATTTAAATCGTTCTTCGCATTAAATGGATATTCATTCAAGTCGACACTCTTCTTTCATAGTATTATTTTGATTTTGCATTAAGACGTAACCGGGCGTTGATTTTTCCATACAAACGTAGTCCCCATTTATCTTTCTGGATTTTAACCCTAGAGCAAATATTTTTTTAACATAAAATAGATATCGGCAACTTGCGTGTCAAAACGTTTTGTTTTTTTTTGATAAATTGCTTCTTATAGAAGTTATGACCTTCCAAAAATCAATAAAATTGCCTGATTTAAACGCAGTCAAAAGACGTTCAGTCTACAAACTAGACAATATATTTGGAAAAAAAACAAAACGGTCTGACATAGAATAGTTTCTTCTTATGTAGTTGGTAAAAAAAATTGAAAATCGGTTAACTTTTGGAGGAGAAAAATGGGGAATACAAAACCTCGATTTTGAAGATTTCATTTAGGTATTTGTAGCCCGAGCTGCATGTGTCCCTTTCGCTCAGTATTCGGGAGGTAATGGTCGGGGGGACAGGGTTTAGATAAATACGTATGTATTTGTGCGAAGTGATGTCACGCAGTCATAAATCGATATTCGATATTCTAGTGTTGTGTTGTCCCGAGTAATCGATATTTTTTTATTATTTTTTCCGTTTGGTCACTTTTGTGTTTGTTTGGTGAAGTATTCCGATATTCTTACTTTAATTTCATATGTTTACGTAAAATAATATCTGTAAAAAAAACATCCGTTACGGCCAGACCGACTCCGAGGTGATTTCGTTCCGTATTGCCAATATGGATACAAAACACTCAAATGGATAATTTTTTTAAAAATAACTTTTGGGTAACTAGCATAATATTATAATTCTTCAATAACCTATAATGTATATTGTTATTTTATTTATTTAACTTCTATTTCGACAAATAAATATACAGCAAAGTGATGTAGCGTAGTATATCGAATTGTGTCGGTGCACTAGTGTTGTCTTTTCCCGAGTTATTGATATATTTTATTAGTTTTTTTTGGTTTAGTGACTTATTTCGAGTATACCTTACTTGCCGATCTTACTAAAATTGGACCAAATTCAATTTGTATACGTCAAGTACTATAATAATTTTCAATTTGGGAGGTGTTTATGGGTACCGCCGCCCCGGGAACCATTTGTTGGATAACCTCTGTCATAGGTCACCCCAAGTGGTTCGCTACGTTTCGTGACTTGAGCAGGGGTGCCCGGGTTCATGGGGGTGAGGATTTTCCGGGTCTTGGCGATATATGCATCGGTCCGCCAGTTGCGTAGCAGGCCGGATCGGGAGACCAGTCTAAACTCACGCTCAAGTCGCGACGCGACTGAAGATGAGTTAGCAGCAAGAAGCCACCTGACTATTGTATGTGCGCGCTCAAGTTGAGACGCGACTTATTTGGACGAGTATTATAACAAAACCCTGTAGCAACCCGATACAGAATTTGGTCGTAACACGGACATGTACCTAGCATGAAAGTCAAAAAATCCTCAACTTACAATGAATAAAGAATTTTTTTTTAAATATATATATTTAAAAAGATGCCATTTGCGTGGTGATCTGTTATAACAAAACACAGTAGGAAAAGTTGCGCCGTTTAGTCATGACATTTTCTATTATTTTCGAGTTACATGGATATTTAAATACTAGTTCATTTTTACTCATGATCCGATTTTCAGAACCCCGACATGTCTGGAGGTAGAGTGGAAAAAAATGGAGGTTTCCTCCACACCATCCGATTTGCAGTGCGGTGATTGGCAAGGGTGTTATGGCTTTCATGTCATTTTCAAAATTTCAACGAATGGCATTGGCGTTGGCTCTATTAAAAAACCACAATAATAAGATTCTTAAAACAAAATAGTGAACAAAAAATTGCAATATTATATCGAAAATTGGTCACTTGCGATGTTTATGTGGTAAAAATTGGTCATTTTGGCCAAATAAACATCGCAAGGGAATTAAAACCTGTTGATTTCAGGAATTTTACTAAAATAAAAAATAAATATTTTATTTTAATACTTTTCCCTGTCTCAAACAACTTGAATGGTTTAGTTAAGTTTTGATAAACAAAAAAGATATCTATCTGTCCAAACATGTATTTTATATTATTTTTAATGGATTAATTTAGCAAAACGACAAAAATTAATTTAATAAAATTTACTTGCGCACGCCGCGACCTGCGGATTCGTAGCCAAGAGCCTTACCCTTCAACCACGGAGGCAGTTCAAATGTACGCACCTACATATTTTAGTAGGTGTACCTATATGGGTAGTAAGATTTTTTTTTTAATTTTTAAAAGAACGACAAACATTCCCTGGTTACGAATAACCTAACATTTGAAAAACTCCTACTACCACCACACTAAGCGGAAGGTATTGCTTGTGTTGTGATGGAGAACTTAGCCAGCCGAGGAATCGAACATGGAACGCCCGGGTGGGACCCAAACGCGATGCCCACTCAGCCACTGACCGGTCAAGTAAGTAAGAGCAATACAATTAATTAGTAGTACCTTATTTTGATGTATCTCACAAGGTTTAGCCAGCGTTAGCAATTTAAGCGCCCGAAAATATATTTTAAATCACTTGGTTACACAATGACTTTCCTCTACTTTTTATAAATATAATACATATTTATAAATTACGTGTGTAAACCTTTCGGAAGAAAATCTTTAAATGATAGTGAAAATCCTATCAAAATCCATTTCGCCGAGATTATACGCCGAGACAAAATCAGTAACGGAGAAATAAGTTGGAAAGATAACCACAAACACCAGATACATGACGAAGGACGGAAGACGGGAGATGCGGGAGGCGGAGGAGGCGGGATGCGGGAGAGGCGGGAGTCGAGCGTAACATGCACGCACACACTCTTAGTTGGGTGGGTACCTACACATTGATAGCGCGCTCGCTGAGCAGAGTGAAATAGCAAGTGATTTTTAAAATACCTATTGTTCAAATTTCTCAGCGCCCGGGTTTCCTCTTAAGTTTATAATTCGAAATCGTGTCTTATTTTGCATAAATTTAAATAGTGTTGCAATGTTGGTTTATTTATTTCGACAACCGATGTACAGTGTTTTGAGTTTGCAACGATTGGATAATACATTTATATATCCTAAAGAACATGATTTGCTAGATCTAGATGATTCAAGATCGATTAAATTAGTTATATGAAAAACTACAAAATTTTGTTGCGGTATCTATCTGAGTAAAGTGCTCTTATTGTGTATGTTATACATAGATTCTTTGAAAAATTCGATTTCTTCTATTTCTAAGGCATTCAATCCCCTCTAAGTTTCTGCTTATCAGAGTGGTTACAAGAAAGGCCAATGTGATAATAAAATGAGATGAAAATAAGCACAAGAAAGTCTAAATGGTTTTCCTAAAAAACTCGAATAAAGACCGTTATCCTCAAAATTGTTATCTAAGTATAATGAAATTTAATGATTTTCGCCATTACAGCTGAGTAACCACCATTGTTATCCATTTGATAAAAACTTTTGGAGTAAATTCACCACGTGTGAAAAACAACCTCTTAGCCGACATAGTCTTTTTCCATTAGCCTCTTTTTCGCCCTAATCCTTGCCTGAGCATCGCAAACTTTATCGAAGGTGGGCTTTCCGTAAAAAGGTAAATGTTTATCGATGGACGAAATAATGATTCCCCTAAAAAATAGAGGCCTTTTATGAAATATGTTAAAATAACTACACATTCATTTTGATTATTGGTATGGTGTAACCCCGATGCAGAAGAATTTATTGCAGTTTGTTTACTCGCTTCAAGGAAACTCTCGGCAGTATAACTAAAGGCTCGAACTTTGTTTTATCGGGTGTCTGTTTCAGGAAATCGGAAAAAACTAACGCCTGAAAATAGTTGCTTTATACGGAGAGAGTTCTGAAAATACACCACTGAAAATAAGCAGATGCAGCGGAAATTTCCAACGACGCGACGCTTTGATTTCGGAGTTCAGAAAAAAATATTATACTTGCATTTGTGACACAGTTTCTCAATAGTTTTTAAAAATTTAACAATTTATGTATAAAGTGGCAAAAGAAAAATGAACTTCCCAATTCATTTGAAAAAGCACCACCACTGCTTAAGAGTTTCACCCCTACCAATTTACCTTAATAAATCAATTTTCGATCTAGTTCACCATTTATCGGGCCAACTAGTAGCCAATTTCAACCAATTTTCTGTTTAATTGAGGATTGAGCCTTACTCCCCAGGAACTGGCTCCTTAATTGCTGTGGAATTTTCTTTTGACATGTTTTAACTTAACTTAATTTTTGGAACTGCTGTCGAAAAATCTCTCAACCTCGCCAAATGCCGATATTTACCGTAAATTCACTGCTGTAATGTCATACGATTTTAGAGAAATGCGTATGTGTCCGCTTGTGCGTACGTTATTGCGACCAAAAGTTGATAGGATGCATATTACCAACAGCGAGTCCAAAAAGAAAATTTGCCGAGTTTCATCTCGATTGGACGTTGGGAAGTGGGTTAATTTCCGTTTCCAAGATTTGCATTCAATTCCCGAAAAAAATGTGATAATCATCTAGATGTATTTAAAACCTGTTAATTAACGGTTGCAACATAGTAAAATGGCTGATCATAGTTTTATTTTAAGCTGTAAAAATGATTAAAATGAGGCTACCAATAGAAAAAACTTTATGTAATGTTTGAATGCGGACTAACCAATATGTGTTTGCCAAACATCATATTTAGATGATTGTGGATGAAGCGAGAAGTGTATGCGTGACATCTTATTTAGTTAAATATATTTTTATTAATATTTTATCTTCCCAAACTTCTGTGCTACTGGTTTATTACAATTTCCTGATAACTCTTTTTATCGCAGAAATGGCGCTGTAAAAAATATCATTGTGGAAGAAAAAATTGTCTTACTTAATTTAACTACATTTAAAAATTATCGAAAAATGTTTCGTATACAATACGCAAGTAAATTAAGTAAGGAAATTATTTATTCTCCGCTTCTAAGTTTGTTCATAAAACCTGAATAGTACATTACATTTAAATAAATTAATAGCAGCCATATTATTATTAAACAATTAAGATTACAATTATTTTATAAGCAATAATTATTAGCCTGAAACACTCATCCACATTGAAAAATCTCCTGATAAAAGATACATGACGCCAACGGGACTTGAACCCGTGTCCTTTCGATTTCCGGTCGACAGCTCTGACCACTGAGCTATGGCGGCTTATCTCTGATCCGCGAAATAATTCAATATATACTAGTGTTTCATTCAATAATTACTGCTTATTATATTTTTTCACCTGAAACAACCAACTTTATTTTATATGAGAAAGGCAAGTAGGTAGTTGCGTATAAAAAGTATAAATCATAATTTCATTGCTTAATTCTGTATCTAAAATTTTTGAAAAAATTGTGAAGAACCGTCTCAGTCATTATCTTGAAAATAACAACATCCTTTCTAGCAGACAATATGGCTTTCGCAATGGTTTAAGCACTGAAAATGCCATTGCCAATTTGACAAAAATCATCTCTAATAATCTAGACAAAGGTATTAAATGCATTGCACTCTTCTTGGATCTAGCCAAAGCATTTGACACTATTTCACACAAAATTCTGCTGAGAAAACTACAGAGAATCGGTATCCAGGGGCAACTTTTAAAATGGTTGGTCAGCTACCTAGAAAATAGGAGCCAAAAAGTGGAAATTAACGGTACTCTAAGCGATCCAGCAGATATAAAATTCGGTGTACCTCAAGGAAGTACGTTAGGACCTCTTTTGTTTAATGTTTATATAAATGAGTTATGTAATAGTTCCTTTGCAGACCATATTATTACCTTTGCAGATGATACAGTACTATTATTTGAAGGAAAAACCTGGGAAAAAACTCACAGTAAAGCAGAAATTGGCATTAACAAAGTCAAAGAGTGGCTCGACAGCAATCTCCTCACTCTAAACTCGGATAAAACTAAATTCATCTTCTTCAGCGCAACTCAAGCGGGTCAACCTAAAGAGATGAATAACATTTTTGTACACTATTGCAATGCCATAAATGTATGTAAATGTAGTACATTAGAATGTGTGGACAGTACTAAATATCTAGGAATTATCATAGACAAATTTCTGAGGTGGGATAAACATATAGACTTAACTTCCTCAAAAGTCAGGAAACTTACACATCTATTCAGGGCTATTAGAAATATTCTCTGCATTAAAGATATGAAAAGAATTTACTTTGCCATGTGTAATTCCTTATTAGATTATGCTTCCTTAGGTTGGGGAGGTTGTACTAAAACAATACTTGATCCCTTAGCAAAAGCTCAGAAATCACTGCTTAAAGTTATACTTAAAAAACCGTTCAGATACCCTAGTGATTCATTGTTTGAAGAGTTTGGTGTTCTAGATGTGAGGCAGTTATACATGAGGAAAATCATATTACATACCCAAAGGACGCGTCACCAATACACTTCCGTACTCCATTATCACGATACTAGACATGCTAAGAGGAACCCAGTTGTCCCTCCCACCACTTCTTCATCCTTAGCTCAAAGACAATTCTCATACTTAGGCCCTAAATTGCTTAATCTTATTCCCGATGCATGGAAATCAAAAAGTGCTATCATTCTCCGAAATCTGGTAAATAATTGGCTTCTGATCTTGGGGAGAGTTGAATGCGAAAATATGCTAATTAACAATCATTAACTTGCTTTTCTTAAATGTCGATTTTTGGAACTACACTGTATTTTATTTTACATATATATATATATGTATTACAGTAAATTTATGTGTTTACCATTGTAAATTTAAAATCTTCTTATAACCTTTCTTTACATCTTTTTATTTTATTTTTCCTTTTTTCATTGTAAATTTAAAATCTTCTTATAACCTTTCTTTACATCTTTTTATTTTATTTTTCCTTTTTTCATTGTAAATTTAAAATCTTCTTATAACCTTTCTTTACATCTTTTTATTTTATTATTCCTTTTTTTTAAATTTATCAACTCTATTTTAAATTTTAAATATTAATTTCATCAAAATAAAAAGTAAAATTTCAATTTTATAAACTCATATGTCAATAATGTTTTACGATATTGCTATTTTTGTATTATCATATTTGAATGTTCTTTTGGTCTTTTCTCTACGTTTATATTATTTAAAATACAAATTAGCAACTTCTTATATTATTTTTTTTTTTCATTTCATATTATTTATAAAGTGCAATAAGTAAAAGTCAATACACTAGACTAATCATGAATCGCTTTTATTAAATATGCCTATTTCTGACTATCCTAAAACAGGTATTCTCCTAGTTGGACAGCCAAAGATCATTGTAATATGAAATATGTCATGTTTTTTTAAAAAATAATAAATAAAATAAAAAATAATTATTATTAAATATTTTTTTTGTCGGGATGTGACTGAAGCATTACCGACTATTTTTCGATAGGTAAATGAAAAATCTTTAGCATTTTATGTGGACCCAATTTATTTTATTTTAGTACCTTCCTACCTACTACATATCCAGTACCACTAACTAATTTTATTTAAATAAATATTTCTTATGTGTTTTAGTATGTACCTAGCTGCCGTGAACAATTTAATCGAGCAACACCGAAGTTTTCTCATTTTTGTTTTTCTTGAATGGAATATCGCGCCAGACTCCAGCGGACGGAAATAGTACTGAGGGCGTTTTCCATAGACATTTAATTTTTTGACGGTTAAAAAAAGCTGGACGCTAGATGTCTTTGTTAAAAACTTGGCATATGAACGTTTTTTGTTAGAATGGCATCTTTCGTCATTTTTCGATACGTCAAAAGCTTAAAACGTTATCTATCGCGGAATAGTTTAAATGGAAAAAAAGTAATGCAACCTATTACTAACTATTACTATTCACAATTTGGTAGGCGGGAATGGGTACCGCCGCCCTGGGAACCATTTATTGGATGACCAACACCTCTGCCACAGGTCACCCCAAGTGGTTCGCTACGTTTGGTGACTTAGCAGGGGTGCCCGGGTTCATGGGTTAAGGTTTGCCCGGGTCTTGGTGGCGGGTGCGTCGGCCCACCTTCTGCGTGGCGGGCCGGTTGGGAGATGCTGGTTGAGGGAGACCCTTTACAACCGGTTACCGCTGTCCGGGCCGCTCGATAGTACAGGGGCCCGACCCTCAGGCTCACGACTAAGGGTGGGCTGCCCCATCAGCGAGTGAAAAAACCCCGCCACTGCTGTTGTGCCGGTTCGTGACCGGAGGGGACCCAGCAGCAGCGTTTGGGGCGCATTGGATGCCCTCTCCAGCCGGACTCTCCCGGCCTATCGCCTAGCACCGCAGTGGGTGGGCTGGAACCAAACGCTCATCACTCCTAGACAGCCTGAACCCCAGATTCCTACCCACCCCTCATACCTTTCCTTTCCAGACCTTTCCTTTCACCTCCTACACCTACAAAAAAAAAAAAATAATTAAATTCATGAACATACAAAACAACAATCTTAACATCATTACAGCGGCGAGTAGCAGGCGTCCCCGGTGCGGGCCAAAACTGTTGGTAAATTTTGCCAACATTCGCGGCCTGCACACAAATTTAAATTCCGTCCATCACCATCTTTTGTCCCAACGTCCCAACCTTCTTTTCCTATCCGAAACTCAGATAGCCGAGCCGCCAGACTCCTCCTATCTGGACTGCCCGGGCTTTACCCTCGCAAGCAAATTCCGGCTGAAAGGAGGAGTCTGCCTCTATAGTCGAGCTGACGTCAACTGTGTGCGACTATTGAGTCTGGAAAACTCCAGATTCGACGTAATGTGGGTGCGCGTCAATCTTGCCAGTACGGCAAGATTCTACGCATGTCTATACCGCTCACCGAACCATAGCGAATCAGACACTTCCGAGCTCTTCAAACATTTGAGCGATACTATTGATGATCTCTTGCCCCGCTACCCTTCGGCCGAGTTTGTTGTTCTGGGGGACTTCAACGTTCATAACGAACCATGGTTGAAGTTCTCAGGCCCAACGGACTCGGCTGGCCGACAGGCGGAATCCTTTGCCATTTGCTACGGATTAGAGCAATTGGTTCAGGAGCCTACAAGGGTTCCTGATGTCCAGACTCACCGCTCCAATCTGTTAGACCTATTCTTAACTACTGTGCCACACGGTTATAAGATTGACGTCACAGCGCCTCTGGGATTATCTGACCACTGCCTAGTGACGACATCAATCCCCGTTAGCCTCAGACCAACCAATGAGAGGCTGAGGAGAAAAGTGTGGCACTATAGGTCAGCAGATTGGTTCGGTATGCGGGCCCATTTCAATGCTTTTCCGTGGTCAGCTGTTTGTTTTCGGACTTCGG
Source organism: Hesperophylax magnus (assembly GCA_026573805.1). Classification (NCBI taxonomy): domain Eukaryota; kingdom Metazoa; phylum Arthropoda; class Insecta; order Trichoptera; family Limnephilidae; genus Hesperophylax; species Hesperophylax magnus. The sequence continues at coordinate 3,148,285 of JAIUSX010000157.1, forward strand.
ACCCTTCAAGATGTGCCCAGGAGATTGGTGAAGTCATCAAATCGGCGATGGATGGCTTCATACAATCGACTACTAAAGAAACTGGTGTGGGCTCAAAGCCGTGGTTCAGTCGACAATGCTCCGAAGCAGTTCGACGAAAAAACGCGGCTTACCGAGCCTACAACACATCTCGAACGCCCGAAAGCAGATCAGCATACAACAAATCGGCAAAGGAATGCAAGAGAATCATCAATAGATCAAAATTCGAACACGACCTGCAGATCAGCAAAAAGCTGGCTGCCTGCCCGCATGGCAGCAGAGCATTCTGGTCGCTTGCGGGCTCAATAGGTCGAAATTTTTGCAAACCCAGTTTGCCACCTCTTACCAGACCTGACGGCTCACTAGCAAACACCGCCACCGAAAAGGCAAACCTTTTAGGGAAAATGTTTGCGGAAAACTCGACCCTCGACGACGGGGGTGCTGTTCCGCCGTCGGTTCCTCACTGCGGCTTCTATATGAAAAAGCTGAGGATCCGGCATCGGGATGTACTCCACGTCATACGGGGGCTCGATGTTAACAAAGCTAGTGGACCTGATGGAATACCTGCCTTGGTATTGCAGAGGTGTGCTGCGGAAATAGTTCCAGTTTTGACAAAGCTCTTCAAAATGTCCCTGAAGTGTGGCACTGTGCCCTCTGGTTGGAAAAAAGCGGTAATTCACCCTATTCCCAAGAAAGGTGACCGCTCCAACCCGGCCAACTACCGCCCCATAGCGATCACATCAGTTCTGTCCAAAGTGATGGAACGTGTGATCAACGACAAACTGCTCACATACCTCGAGAAGAACAAAATTATCAACGACCGTCAATACGGATTCCGGCGGAACCGCTCGTGCGGTGATCTTCTCGCGTATGTGACGCATGTTTGGGGGCGGTGCCTGGAACGTCACGGTGAGACCCAAACGGTCGCACTAGACATATCCAAGGCCTTTGACCGGGTCTGGCACCGAGGACTTGTCAACAAATTGCATTCTTACGGACTTCCCGCATCCCTGTGTACGTGGATTGCTGACTTTTTAAGGGATAGGTCGATTCAGGCGGTTGCTGACGGTTTCACCTCTTCCTCGCACTCCATAAATGCTGGCGTCCCACAGGGATCGGTTCTGTCTCCGACTTTGTTTTTGTTGCACATCAATGACCTTTTGACATGTGCACCGATTCATTGTTACGCGGATGACAGTACAGTTCATGATAGCTTTTTGTTTGACAAGCCCCCAAAGGGCACACAAACTCCAACGGCTCGGAGGGCTTTGAAGCAGAGAATGGACGGTTATCTCGAGAGTATTTCCTCCTGGGGTAAAAATAATCTCGTCGAATTTAATGTTTCAAAGACCCAATCCTGTCTGATTACGTCTAAAAGGGATCCAAATGATAATCTAGTCTCCTTCAACGGAAGCAATCTTCCGAACAGGCCTTCCATTGATATGCTTGGTGTAACTATAAGTGACCAGCTCAGGTACGGGGGCTCCATCGAAGCCAGAGTAAAGTTGGCCTCTCAGAAGCTGGGCGTACTGTACAGGGCCCGCAGATACTTTAATAGTACACAACTGCTCACCCTGTACAAATCGCAAGTGCGCCCTACTGTCGAATTTGGCAGCCATCTCTGGTCTGGAGCCCCAAAATACCTGAAAAAAACCCTTGACTCTGTGCAGAAATGGGCGGTCCGTTTGATAGATTCCCCAATCTTAACAAACGGACTGCAATCTTTAGAGCACAGACGTCGGGTAGGTATGCTGTCCTTGTTCTATCGGTATTACAATGGAAGATGCTCTGAGGAACTAGCGTCATTGATCCCTTCGGCGCCGGTGCGTAGTCGGGATACACGCCAAACGCGCGCCCAACATTTGTACACAGTTGACACTTGTCACATGAGAACGGGTCGCTTCTACGATTCGTTCTTAAGTTCAACAGCTCGGCTGTGGAACGAACTGCCGGCCTCTGTGTTTCCTCCCTCCTACAACATGGGACTCTTCAAGACCCATGTTCACTCCTTCCTCTCCACAAAAAGACCCTCCACACAGCATCCCCAAAGATGACATAGGCCCTGAGGGAAATTATTTTCTTCAGGGCCTCCTGTGTGGAGTAAATATAAAAAAAAAAAAAAAAAAAACCTTCTCGATCTTTCCGACCGCGATATTTTTCAACAATTTTATGGGCATGGTCGGTTTTTTCTGAGCACTATCCTATTTGTGAGAACCATTTTTTTTTTCAAACCGACTTAATAAATAATAGCACGTGGGCGATTCATCTTAGCTGAATCGATATTCGAGGCAAACTGAACCTTGAATATTTCCGTATGCGGGCGAGATAAGTCGAAAAAGCGAGAAAAATAGAGGTCGTTTTTCCGAGACAGGATTTCCTCAAAAATTAAGCAATTTTACTGATCGTATATTATTTCGTACGTTATTTCGAGAAAAATTATAACTAGATCTATGGTAATCGGAGTGCCGCTAATAAGAAATGCATAATAATTTTGGTAATTATTTGGAATCGCTGGACACGGATAATACGAAATATTTTTAAATAAAACCTTCTGATTTACCTTAATTACTATAAAATAAATCTGACTGCATTCGTGAAAATTTTAATTTTAGCATTTTAATTTTTAATTACGTAAAATGAAAATTCGCTTTCGTTGTATGGGATGACAGCTGGAATGGTTTCTGTTGATAACATTTTCTTTTGTTGGTATTCCTGATACGAGTGGCAAGATTTTTTAACACATGCAAATACTAGGTAGGTACTGTTTTAGCCAAACTCGAAAAATAAAATAAAGATATTTAGGTATGTTTTATAAAATAGAAAAATTAAAAAAGGTGAGGTTATTACAGGTTAGGTTAAGTTAGATTGGATTATTATAGGTTAGGTTGGTTTATTATTAGGATTTAGGTTAGGTTAGGTTAGATTGAATATTATAGGTTAGGTTAGGTTGGATTATTATAGGTTAGGTTAGGTTAGGTTGGATTATTATAGGTTAGGTTAGGTTAGGTTAGGTTAGGTTGGATTATTATAGGTTAGGTTAGGTTAGGTTGGATTATTGTAGGTTAGGTTCGATTATTATAGGTTAGGTTGGATTATTATTAGGATATAGGTTAGGTTAGGTTAGGTTGGATTATTATAGGTTAGGTTAGGTAAGGTTCGGTTATTATCGGTTAGGTTAGGTATTTTGGGTTAGGTTAGGATATAGGTTAGGTTAGGATGGATTATTATAGGTTAGGTTAGGTTAGGTTGGATTATTATAGGTTAGGTTCGATTATTATAGGTTAGGTTGCATTATTATTAGGATATAGGTTAGGTTATGTTAAATTTTTTTATTTTTTTTTATTTAAGTACATAAAACAGGCATGGTGCCCAAGAATTTACATACATGGATGTTTAAATACATAATAACAACTTTAAATTTACATACATGGATGTTTAAATACATAATAACAACAAAAATAGTAACAAAATGAATAAGCTAAATATGCAGAAGTAAATAACAATTAAGAATGGGTAAAAGGTAAATACAAATATGTTCATAAACGATTTGTTATTGTCACACCTGTACTGGTGAGACAATGATTAGGTAGGTACAATGTTGCTTCTCATTAAATAAAGGGTTTCATCACAATATCAGCTTAATATGATTAAAGGTAATACATTTTTTTTTAAATATTTAAATTGGTCATTAAAAATGTCTATTACATTATTAGAGCCATGTTTAATGTTATAATTTCTTAATGTTCGCGGTACAGGGGAAAAACATCATGTATTTGTGTGGTAGGCTTTAATATAGAAAATGTCGTTCATCCTCCTTTTGTTAGGTTGGATTATAATAGTTTAGATTCGATTATTATAGGTTAGGTTGAATTATTATTAGGATATAGGTTAGGTTAGGTTAGGTTGGATTATTATAGGTTCGGTTAGGTTGGATTATTATCGGTTAGGTTAGGTTATGTATGTTGGATTAGATTAGGATACAGGTTAGGTTAGGTTAGGTTGGATTATTGTAGGTTAGGATAGGATATAGGTTAGGTTGGGATTTAGTTTAGGTTAGTTTAGGTTTGATTATTATAGGTTAGGTTACTATAGTTTAGGTTAAATAAAACAATAATTATAATAATACCTAACTATAAATAATTTAAGTTTTTTAAGTAACATAAAAATATTTTATTTTTCGAGTTTGGCCAAAACAGTACCTAACTAGAATTTGCATTCAGAAATGATTCAAATTATAGCCACTCGTATCAGGAATACCAACAAGAGAAAATGTCATCAACAGAAATCATTCCAGCTGTCATCCCATACAACGAAAGTGAATTTTCATTTTACGTTATTAAAAATTAAAATGCTAAAATTAAAAATTTCACAAATGCAGTCAGATTCCTTTCATGGTAATTAAGGTAAATCAGAAAGTTTTATTTATAAATATTTCGTATTATCCGTGTCCAGCGATTCCGAATATTTACCATAATTTTCTTCGCTCAAGTATCATATCATATCTGTCGCTCCAATTATTTTGTTCGAATATGAAAAGAATTACAAAGGATTTTACTGCCGAGGCTGAAATCTCATGCATTAATGCCGTACGTTTATTCTATTATGTCCCCTTAGTTTTGCAAAGAATAGCTTTATCCAACAAGACCTAACATGGTAATAAAGAAACTGCTTCCACTGCAAAGCCTCCCCAGAGAGTCTTAGTGAAAAACTAACATGAACTAAACAGGTACCACAAAGTTAAAATATCGAGTTTAATTGCGCAGAATGTTACGTAGATGGTAGTATTGCGGGAATTTCTCATTTGTTAAAGATAACGAGACCGGAAATAATTTGAAAAGGAACGAAATTCTTTCAATCGCGTGCACTCTTTGCGAATGAAAGTGACTTCATAATGACATGGCGACTTGAACATCAATGAGAACAGCGGGATTGATGTGTAATGGTTTCTTTCTGGATACGCTAAGGGTTTAACCAAATTTAATCCTACATTTCTACAGTTAAACTATTAATAAAATGTAAAGCCATTTTAACCACTGTTTCAATAGATCAATCGTATTAATAAGTACATTGCGTGATTGCATAAAATCTTATCACTTACTCTATCTTTGACCTCCACCGATTTTCCTCTACCACGAAGAAGAAAAATAATCGTAATTATCACCCCCTGGTTTTTTGTCGTGTGAGCGTGAAACATGTTTAAAATATTTATTTATTTATTTATATATATTTACGTCTAAAAAGGCTTTTACATAAAAGTGAAACATGCTGCAGAATACATAGGAGAATATCTGTATTATACAAGAGATAGTGACAATAAATAGATGTAATCCATTGTAAAGTAGGTACAAAATACACAATTGTAAAATTGTGATTACAAGTATAATGAGAAAATATTAAGAAATGATAAAAAAAGAAAACTAAATATGAAGTAATATTAGTAAAACGTAAGAGTAACGTAAAGTAAAAAAGAAATTACAACAATCTACATGACAAAACATTTGATTTTGACATTTGAAATATTAAAAAAAAATATATTCGATTAAATTGATTGTGGTTCTTTCAAAATGAAAAATGACAAAAAAAGATACACACAGTTTTATAAACCTGAGGTTTTAACTTACAAACTTTTAATATTTAGTCACCAATTTTTGATAAATGCACAGACCACAAAACGTCAAGTATTATTCAAAATTTTGAAATCTTTAATTCATGGTAATATTTAAATTTAATACGAATTTTCATGAATAGCGGCTTTATATTTTTCTTCCACTATTCTTATAAAAATAATAGATCTGCTCCGCCTACAATAAAACAAAATCTATTTATACAAAGAAAAGCGTGGAATTGATTTTTGTATAAATGGACAGTTTTATTACGTAGCAAAATGAAATTTTCTACATATGACCTTCAAAACAAGAGGAAGGTCACGTCTCACCGGGGACATGAGCTAGTAAGCAATAAATATGCAATATTGTATAGAGCCAATAATGCCGATTCCTGACATAGATACTATTTAAAATTCCAAGGAATTAGTTCTTATTGTACCGGTTGGAAGATACCCGTCATATGGTAAAACCGGTCCGGCCACTAAAAGAGAGTTATAAATATTGATTGTTATGAAGATGTTTTATTTTAAAAAAGGCCATATTTAACGTCAAATGTATTTAGCACACAACGCACGTAGCAGTGCAGCCCATATAATATGTACAAGTAAAATGTTCTGAAGGGGCATTGTTTGTAGCCAGACTTCCGTGACGATGTGGAGAAGAGAAGTGAAGTGAGGAGAGGTCCTTCAGCGCTGTCTGCTGCGCGCCTCTAAGATTCAAGACTCGACTAAAAACAAACACTACACTTTTTCATGACAATATTTTTTCTCCGTTGTCAAGAAACTGCTACAATGTTTTCAGTTTTTTTCTTTTGATTTTAAATAGAAAATTCGGGTGTAAGGAAAATAAAATATATTTTTTAATTTTTCTGGAATATCACATCAATTACGTGGTGACCAAATGCAATACGAATAATTTGCGTAGTTTTGTGTATAATTAAGGTTCTTCTTAAGATGCCCTCTTCTATGAGAGGAGGTTGGATATCATTAAGGGGTTCATGACCTTGTATATCGCAGCTCGAAACAACTCAGTTAAACTGGATGACAGGTAGGTACCACTCACGTAGGTAACTTTTGAAGCCGTGAGGTGTCCGACAGCCTTACAATAGAAAGCTTACTCCGAGGTCAGCAGTATGTCAGACCTGGTTGTATTTCCGTCATTAATAACTTAATTGACAGCTCTGCCATTGTTGCCACTATATAATTCCATGTATCGACCAGAAACACAAGACAAATATGCATCATTCTTCTGTAATACATACACAAACATCTATTAGACTCACTCACTAACCAATAATATGTTATAACCAATAATGTTCAATTACATGAGAACACTATTGAATCCTACAAATTATAGTAGCAATGGTAATGTAGTTTTAGTGATTTGTCTCATATGTACTTTTGTTTTTGTGTCTATTTTATTTTATTTTTACGTTTTGATAAAATTGTTTCATATTTAGTTTTTTTTATATTTTTTTGTTTATTTTTCATTATATTCTCATTATACTTGTAATCACAATTTTATATTTGTGAATTCATATTTCTATTTTGAACATAATTACGTACAACATAATGGATTGCATCTACAAACTGTTATTATTTCCCATATAATACATATATTCTCCCACGTACACTGCATCGTATCACTTTTACGTACAAGCCTTTTTAGACGTATAAATAAATAAAATGAACGCTCTTTTTTATGCCGATTCTAAAATCATGAAAAATAGCACTTCCTTAATGGCGTATATTTTTTAATAAAAAAAAACAATAAAATAGATCACATCCGTAGTAGATATTTGCTTTACTCTAGAAAATTACTAAAAAATATTCGAGTAGGTTATTTTGGAATCAAATCCAAAAATTAAGTTTTTCTTGAAAAATACAGCGCAGCTGTTTCTTACAGTTCAGTTTATATCCCGAGTTTACCGTTCGTATTACTTAATAATGAACGACCGACTAGTAGTAAATAACTTATTCTCACTCCTTCTCAGAATCTACCACGAGCCGGACTTCGACGTAAAATCAAATTCGGAACAAGTTAAATAAATAGGCCTCCATCTAGCCGTTAAATTCTACCCGAGCGCATATTAAATGTATCAAACACAGGCCAGTCGAGAAGTTGTCTTACAGGAAGCTCAAAGTTATGCTCTTAATATCGCAGCCACCTATCACTGCAAACTGTGACACCGTGTCGCTAAACTTGGCTACTTATTTCCCATCTCAACTGGAGATAAATACGGCGGAACACTGGGTGATAAAATAAATATATGATTGCACAAGTTTCAGACTAACCACAATTCCAGCAATGGATACGACCGATCTTTTGACCGCCGTTAGTGATGGTGCTTGTAAAATTACTTATGTCGCTGATTTATTCGTTTTCATTCTTTGTAGATTGTAGAGAAGCCAATGAAGAATGAATTGTTTTATTGAGATATTTTGTAGTTTGTATTATAGAGAGGCCAGTGAAGAATGAAATGTTTTATTGTGGTATTTTGTAGATTGTATTATAGAGAGGCCAATGAAAAATGGTTTTATTGTGATATTTTGTAGATTGTATTATAGAGAGGCCTATGAAAAGTGAATTGTTTTATTGTGATATTTTGTAGATTGTATTATAGAGGCCAAAGTGTTTTATTGTGATATTTTACTTGATGTAAACTTTTTCGTGACAAGAGTCAGAATAACAGAAAAGTATGAAGCAATACATAAATGTGAATAAAGCAAGGAGTGTTTCCTAGACGGAGTTTTGCAGTGGTCGACTATCTGTGCCTTCCCCTGCGGGGAATGATCCGTAGATAGTTAGAATCTTTTATTTTAATTCACTGGTCTATGTCAGATGGTTGAACTGTTTAAAGTTATGATATAATGATTGAAATCTAAATAAATTTTGTATTAATTATTATTTTTTTGGTAAACTAATGTTTAAGACAAGATTTTTTATGCATAGCACAAAGGGTAACAATTATTTTACAAGCAATAATTATTCGCCTGAAACACTCATCCACATTGAAAAATCTCCTGATAAAAGATACATGACGCCAACGGGACTCGAACCCGTGTCCCTTCGATTTCCGGTCGACAGCTCTGACCACTGAGCTATGGCGGCTTATCTCTTATCCGCGAAATAATTCAATATATACTAGTGTTTCATTCAACAATTACTGCTTGTTACATTTTTTCACCTGCAAACAACCAACTTTATTTTACATGAGAAAGGCATTGTAAGTGCTAACTCTCTCACTAGATAGCGTCGAGACAAATTGTCTACATTTTTAGGTGAAATACTTGAACTTATCAAATATTAATTATTATTTTTTGGTAAACTAATGTTTAAGACAAGATTTTTTATGCATAGCACAAAGGGTAACAATTATTTTACAAGCAATAATTATTCGCCTGAAACACTCATCCACATTGAAAAATCTCCTGATAAAAGATACATGACCCCAACTGGACTCGTTCCGAAAAATTGCATGACAATGTTTTTAATGTGCTATGCTCGTGTGGTGACTGCGAGCCAATTGATTAAAAACTGCATGAAGATGTTATTAATGCTTGTGTAGTGACTGCGAGCCAATTGATTAAAAACTGCATTACAATGTTATTAATGATCTCTTGGTGATTGCGAGCCAATTTAATGCCAATGTTAATAATGCTCGTGTTGTGGCTGCGAGCCAATTGATTAAAAACTGCACGACAATGTTTTCAATGCTCGTGCTGTGACTGCGAGCCAATTGATTAAAAAATGCATGACAATGTTATTAATGCTCCTGTTGTGACTGCTTACCAATTGATTAAAAACTGCATGACAATGTTATTAATTCTCGTGTTGTGACTGCGAGCCAATTGATTAAAAATTGCATGACAATGTTATTAATGCTCGTGTTGTGACTGCTTGCCAATTGATTAAAAACTGCATGACAATGTTATTAATTCTCGTGTTATGACTGCGAGCCAATTGATTAAAAATTGCATGACAATGTTATTAATGCTCGTGTGGTGATTGCTAGCCAATTGATTAAAAAGACAAAAAATCACGTAACATATTGTGAACCGATGTAACGCTGTAATTTGGCGGAAAATTGTTTCAGAGGGATAGTCAGCCAATAATTAATCAACGGAATCAACTTATTACCGCAGCCCGAGCATTTTAAAGTGGTGGCATATGATTAATGAGCTAACTTTTGCATCCCTTAGCGTGGTACTGGCTGCTATCAACAGACGCTGAGAGTGATCTCTTCAATTGGCAGGAACATGGGACTTTGAACAAAAAATACCTTGCTTATGTTGCTTTTTGTGAAAACAAGCACGATCCCCGTAGTCAAGCGGTAGTGCTCGCGATTAGCAATCCGGAGGTCGCGGGATTAAATCCCAACGCAAAACACATTTTACTTAATGAATTTGTCATGTTTCAAAATTAATTAATTTATAAAGTGTGGAGAATTGTACATGCGGCATGTTGCAGAATGGAAGATACTCTCAGTATCGCTCTGGTGAAAGACTATCGTTCAGAATTGAAATGTCTTTAGCCGTGTTTGATGGTCCGATTTGGATAGCCAGGTAGTTCCCCACCTTACGCTTCCCAATCTATTTTCCCTTTCCACTACCTTCAGCCTCACATACCCTAATTAAAGATGCCGTTGTCTCACTGTTTAAAAGGTTATGAAATTCAGCTCTGGAGTGGAATTAAAATTTCGGTGTTGATTTTAGTCTCGTTTGTGCCTTCCCTTTTATAATATCGCATTTATAATATGTTATAATATTAGACTCATCCAATTGCAAATACAATTTCAAATTTAATATATTTTTTAAGCTTTACCAGTTTATTTTGCAAGCACATATTTAATATATTTTTTTAAACTTTATCAGTTTATTTTGCAAGCACATATTTAATATATTTTTTTAAGCTTTACCAGTTTATTTTGCAAGCACATATTTAATATATTTTTTAAGCTTTACCAGTTAATTTTGCAAGCTCATATTAAATATATTTTTTTAAGCTTTACCAGTTTATTTTGCAAGCACATATTATTTTGGGGTCTTTTATAATGTTCGAAGAAGTAAATATTTTTAAAGCTGCTCATAATAGAAATGAGTAAACGCAAAACAGGAATATTTTACGTATGCATTTGTAATACCATCATACCAGACATTTTAACATTTAAATTAATCAATAAAATCAATACCTGAGCAGTTTCCTTTTAGAGAGTCAAGTCACCGTACAGCGGTCCCATTGTACATTGGTTTGAAAAGACGCTTTAAAACGTTCCCATCTTGTGCCGTGGCTTCGGTTCATTGCTGGACCAATCTCTCCTCGTATTTGCTGTATTTGTTTTCATTGCTTTATTTGAGGCAACCGACTAGAAATATTTTCTCTGGAATTGCCGAGTAAATAATTTACTTCAATAATTTCAAATTCACTTCTTGCATCATTTTAAATTAAATGAAAATATTTTTTTTTAATTAGAACTTTATTTAAACCATTATTTTACTATAAAAATATTATCGAAATGCTTCAAAACCAAAGATTTCTCCATAAGGATACATAATTAATATTGAAAACTATGTCAAAGAAAGATTTTTTTCGAAAATGAGGTTGGAAAATTCAGAATCCGATTATTACATTAATGACTGTACAGTTTAGGATTGTTGTAAGAGGAAGTGGCGCCCTCTGTTATTGTTGAAAAGAACCGTTGAAGTTTTCAAACCACGGCAGCAGGTTTTTATTTGATAGTTATTATTATTACTCAAACTTAACTATTTTTTTAAAATTTTTCCGAATTTATGTCTGGGTTAAATCTTCTCCACAGGAAAAACTAAACCCTTCCACACACTTTTCCACAAATGATCATCTAGTCAATCAACATTATGCAAGTGCATTATATAGGCAAAATAAATACAAAACAATACAAGAACAACACGTCAACTCACCAGAGATCAAATGGGAAAATAATTCACCGACTCCAGATATTTTCATATCAGAGGGTTCGGCTCGGTAGAACTCCTAACAGGGCCTATAAATTCTACTGGTCCCTCAACATAAATATTTAAAAAATCTTTCCTAATCCTACATGTATTTAAAATGACTGAAAAACTAAACCCTTCCACACACTTTTCCACAAATGATCATCTAGTCAATCAACATTATGCAAGTGCATTATATAGGCAAAATAAATACAAAACAATACAAGAACAACACGTCAACTCACCAGAGATCAAATGGGAAAATAATTCACCGACTCCAGATATTTTCATATCAGAGGGTTCGGCTCGGTAGAAATCCTAACAGGGCCTATAAATTCTACTGGTCCCTCAACATAAATATTTAAAAAATCTTTCCTAATCCTACATGTATTTAAAATGACTGATTTTTTAATTTTTATATACAAATTCTTTGACAAATCTAATACGACTAAATTTTTAATGAGAGAGCTAGGTATAATGCCAGTAGCCGAAAAAAAAATGGTAATATTTTTAGAGTCTGAAAATGCCAAATTATTTTTAATTAAATTCTTTTTTAATAGTATTTCTAGAATAATTATCATTTAAACGCACATGATAATATTGCTTTGAAATGATTTTCTTAAGTTTTAAGTGTATCTATCACCTAAGAAAAATAAATACATACAGGATACACGCGAAATACGCGTGGATCGTGGATCTTATGTGTACTATGCAAACGATGAAACCTTACTTTTATGAAATTTGTACATTATTTATTATTTAATTTTTTGATTAGTTAAAACAAAATTTTAAACTCACAATATCATTTTTATTACTAGCATTAAAACTATGAAATGTAAATTTATGTTAAAAAACAAAATACTGTACCTTACTTTTCAATTGGGTTAGTCAAAAAACTTTTTTTTCTAAGAAAAAGAAGTGTTGGAACTAGAATAAAATCAGTAGATTCATGGGACTTGTGATTTTCAAATTAATGTAAATCTATGTAAAATACTATCTACAAAAAATCTTTATTTAGGTAAAATCTTACTATATTAGGAACAATTTTTCTTTTTAACTTATACTGAGGGTTATACCCATCAATGTAATATATCATTGAAAAAGAAGTTAATACTAATAAATCTAAACGAAACATGAAACAGAACAAGATACAAAAAGATAACACAATACAAAGGTAAGACAGTGGTTAAGACTCCTGTTCCGGTTAAATAAGAGATCCTGGTTTCAATTCCCATTTGTGACCGTGTCACATTTTTCTGTGTCTTGTTCTGTTTCATGTTTTGTTTAGATGTATTTGTAATATCTCCTTTTTTAATGACAAATTATACTAATTTATTTATCACCGTTTAATACTTCTCACTGTTAGAAGCAACTAAAAAGCAAGCCAAGGAGCAAAGGTACAAAAAAACCTAAAAATATAATATTAAATAAAAATTCTTATAAAAACGAAACTAAAATCACAGCATTTGCAAATTTTTATATTTATCGACGTCTTTAAGAAAGTTCAATATTTTAGGTGAAACTTTTTGTTTTCACTCAACTTGTTTTTAAAATAATGATGTTAATTTTGTCCTAAAAGAAAAAGGTATTTTTTTGTATACATGTAATTTTTCCCATGCTCTCACTTTGAAATTTATGACAGATTTTCATCATATGAAATCTCTTCTTTAAAAAGAAGTTGCAATTTCATGTACATTTTAGAACATCTGGTTATCCATCGTACAGCGAGGTATCTATCCTAATTTCATGTCACACTTTTGAACATCTGGTAATCCATTGTACAATAATATTTACGTAAAACGAGGTATCTGTCCTAATTTCATGTCACACTTTAGAAAATCTGGTAATACATCATATAATAATATTTACGTACAACGAGATATCTGTCCCAGTTTCATGTGAAATTTTAAAACATCTGGTAATACATCATACAATAATATTTACGTACAACGAGGTATCTGTGCCAATTTCATGTAAATTTTAGAACATCTGGTAATACAACGTTTAATAAAAATACAAATTTAAAAAGGTGAATCATATGCCTAATATAAAATCGTACAAATTTAAATAAAAATCATAATTTTTATTAGAACATGAAACGAGAACCTAAGAATTTGTATATTTCATACAAAACGAGATAATGCGACCAACATAAAACTATTTAGAAATGACACAAGTCTGAAAGCGGAGCCTGATTATTTATTTCTCTTATAGCTTACAATATGCCTCCCGCAAGCAATCTATCTTGAAATTTAACATGGCGACAGAGACAAACTCATTTATACTCAGTGCTTTGGCGGCCGCGTTGTTTATTCCTTACAAAAAGACAACCTATTTACCTTCGCCGAGTGTCGAATGTCTCCTGAAATATTAATTCCTGCAAATTTTTCGTGGGTAAACAGCGATTTCACCGAACAAAAGTTCTTTACCTTTATGTAAATTCGTCTGGGCACGAATAAATCCCGAATAAAATATTTGCGAGTCAAGAAATATATAACAAGGAAACTGGCGGCGCACAGTTTGTTGTGTAGCGATTTTTCATGGTGATATCAATACCCTTGTCAAACAAACCTGTAGTTGTGTTCTTTCACCTAAATACTAAACATAACGTCCTTACGGTGATTATTTTATAACATACAGGGTGCAGCAAAACAGACAGTGTAGTTTTGAAGGTACGGTACATTCCTTGAAGTGGGGGTAGGAACCTGAGATGTCGGGAGGGTCGTGCCGTTTTCAGTCGCTACAACGGTTTGGTCCAGACATCACCGGGGCTTCGCCGTCCGCACGTTTCACGAAAGTGGCCGTTCTTTGGTCGCCAACCAGCGGGCCTTCCGACTGGAATTTGCGACTGTTTCCTGTGGGGCTACCTAAAGGAAAATGAAAAATGTTTTTAAACATTTGTATCACACCTTGGAAGAACTCAAGGATCGAATTTTGGAGGAAAACACGGCTTTACCAGTCAATATGTGCCAAAATACGGTCGAAAACTTCAGAAATCGAAAGTCAAAAATTCTATTTTTGCAATGTCTGTTTTGTTGCACACTGAATACACAAATCATCAATATAATGTGGTATATCTATTTATTCCATTGATTTTAAACTTTATTACGACATTTTCATTAAAATGTTTGTTTCTTACAGACTACATGTAACTTTTTGTCAACTCTTTTGAAAATTGTAACGTTCTATTGGTGGAACGACGCGATCTAAAAATATACAGTTGCGAAAACCTACAAATTCCATACGCCAAAGTTGTGGAGATTTGATTATCCAAGAATTCGTAGAAAGGCGAACAAACATATATTCTGATTAACAGTTAAGATGTGTTTGAATTTTAATAGTTTTATTATCCGATGGGTGCTTGAAACGAACATTTAATATGACAACCACAAGAGTCGTTTGATGATAATCTAAAGTTTTAGACGTATTTTACCAAACATTCTTTCAAACAACGTTCACATATCCATAGAGACATAACAAGTGCAATACATATACATTATCTTTGTGGAAAACCGGAGCTTCTTACAATGTGATATTTAATTTGCTGCATCTGGTCATGCCAGCCTTCAGGATAATGTATAACGGCGATGAAAGAAGATGGTATTGGAACGCATAAAGGAGAAAAACGGGACATAATGGGATAGTCTAGGAGAAACGGGATACAAGTCCCAAAGGTGCTCGACCAGGAGTCACGCCATTGTAAAATATTGCCCCCTTTTCTCCTGAAGCTGGAGAGCAGACATTTTATTTGCGGAAGCCATTTTGTGCAGACAGGACTGAGTTATCATTGGAGGGTTTGAATTTCCAAGTATTCCTGATGAATGGTGCCATTACTGGGATGCATAATTCAAATGAGATCAGGAGATCAACATTACAACTTAATCGAATTATCCTTGTTTTCGAGACTTTTTGTGGTTTCCTGGGTAGCAAATAATTGCTTAATACAAAAAGTTATCCCTAGTAAAGATTACTACAATTTTATATTTGCGTGTTTAAAAAAGCAATGAAATGGTTTTTGATACTGAAACTGCCCGTTCACGCAAGTAGCAATGTGTTATAACCGACATAAAAGAACTCAATTTAATGTAAAAATGTTTGGTTGTTAAAATATCAGTTAGTACACAAACCACCGACAAAAATCATAACAGGTGGATAGGACGCTTGACTAGCGGTCGGGCGAGCTGCATTTGATTTTCACGGCAGATAACCGATTTAGGTCTTTTTTAAAACTAAGAGCTTAGCGTAAATAACGTAAATCTTTATTTATTTATTTATAATAAAATAAATATTTGTTTCTACCTACATGTTATAAATAATTGGGTTTAAATAGTAGACAGGTGGGGATGTAGACTAACTAACATTATTTGGAGTAAAAAATGAAAAAAGAAATGTTGGTCTCCAGTGACTTTTTTAATGTTTTTTTTCAAATTTTTTCTTCTTCAAATCAATTTTTTTTTGTTGCACATATCATCACTGGTTAATCAGAAAACTAATCGCCCAACTCCTCACCCCGACCCTAATTGTCTACATACTGATTTTATATGAAAAAGTAAAAAAAAACAACAAAATTTTACTCTAAATAATATTGCTGGTTAAAATAAGTCACGTACGTGCCTTAACACTCTGAAAATCTCTATGAGATACAATATTATGTTTACTTTGAAAGAAAAGTTTTTTTTATTCAATACATATTATACAGGTATATTTTTAAATTCTTATTTCTCAATAGCCTTTTTTGACAAAACATTTGTTGCCCAAAATATCAGAATAATTCATTAGTAATAAGATTGGTAATGATTGTAAACGATAACGTTGAGTTTAACGAACGTAAGATTATTCCACGAACGCGATGTTCCTATTCCCGACGTCTCAGTTCGACAGGAGAATTAATGAGGTGAATTTTATGTAAACCCAAGGCACAAAAATACTCAGCACTCGCTGAGGTAGACTTTGTTGCCTTTACACAACGGCGGCTGTAACCCGTTTCTGTAAGCCACAATAAATACCCTTCTTCGGCTCTGCTACCCTGGTAGATCAAATCCTGAGAGGGCAATTAGGTTATATAATATGCAAAATAATAAGAAGCGTTATGTTCTTGAATACACGAGAGCTAATAAATTACTGTGTTATAATTTAACGTAGATATATTAATGTACATACACGTTATATTTAAGTGTACGAGGCGTTTCAGCAGAGTATTATCAAACAATTTTGCACAAAAACGGCGCTATACAAGTCATCCAATTATCATTATTTATTATAATATTTATAATTTCGGATGTATATATAAGATAACATTCTGTAATTAATAAATCCATAATTCTTAATTTTTCAGTTAGTCCACTCCCTACATATAATAATGAGTTTATTCCAGGGTTACTACAATAGTTGACTGTGTAATAAATGGTCAGCATATTTGCTTTCCAAGCTTTCATAGGAATTTGATTCTCAAATGTGGCAATTTATTTAACAAAATGTATTTGTATATTTTTTTTATTCTTATTTGGTATTTACTTAAATGAAGAAAGCGTAAAGTAATTGTAAAAAAAAATTCAACACAAGTGATAATTTCATAAATTGTTATTGATGTTGTAAGACATTGTACTAAGTGAGTATTGAAACTTACTCTTAACTTTACACACTCTGGGGTTTGAACCTATGACTGCTTGGTCCAGAGGCACACTCTTAAAGTAAATATTTTATTTGGTTTAACGGAAAAGAAAACTGTCCATACAAGTTGAAAGCCCTATATCATCCAGATAACATAACTAGTCTATTCTCACTTGAAAGTTCACCGTGCTCCATGCAATATATTGTAATATAACTCCACAGAAATGATCATTTAAATTTTTCCAAACGAAATAGCGTCCGTGAAAAGTTTTCCATATTAGCAATTCGGGCTGGCGGTCCGATAGAGCTCGCGGAAAGCAATTAACACACAAAGCTGCGCACACGGAGAGAGGAGAACGAGAGAGGATCTGCTCTGGGTGGGACTATGGGACTGTGAGACTGTTGAACTGTGGGGGAGCGCGCCGCGGCGCTGGCTTCATTAAAAAATGCCGCTTTTTCCCTGTAATTACTTTTTACGCGTCAAACAACCCAAAGTGGAACTGTTGACACCGAGCAACCTAGCCACCCCGCCATTGTTCCGAGCCTATGACGGAAGCGGGAATTGTACTGTACCTCTATTTTAAAACATGAAACCACGGGTGAGTGTGAAACTAATAATGAAAAATCGTCTTTGAAAGCTCATTTTCGTTTTTGTTTTATAAAACGTTTTCTAAAACTTCTTATTTTTCGTGTTATATTTTTTTATTCCACTTGGATTTTTTAGTTGTACCTACTAAACGTTTTCTTCCACCTTATGCGTATGTATCTTAATGTGCGCAGCGAAAATATTGCCCTAATAATAACTAACTGTGCTAAGTTTTATTATGATTAATCACATACAGAGTGTTAGATGTTTGTTTGGTTAATAATAATATTTTTTTTAATTTACATTAAGAGTGACCCACAATTACGAACATTTTATCCGTGTTTGTTGTGGACCAGTATTAATTTCAAATTGGATTTTTTTATATCTTTTGAAATTGGTCACAATGTAATTAAATCGACGTAATACAAAATCCCGAAAATATATAAATACGTGTCGTGAAAAACTTTAATTATTTTGTAATCTTTCTGCTTACACATTTTTTTCACTCTAATAATAATAATAATTGTTTATTCCAGAATGTGGGGAGGTGAGTGCAATCCCACAGATTCCATAAAATATAACTACAATATTATATACAGAGATTCAAGTAAGTACAAATAAAATAAAATATTAAATGTAAGTTTGATAAAGCAAATAAAACATAAGAAAAAGTAAAAGGAAATACATTGAATGGAGAGTGATATCATAAAGCATTTACATTTCTTGTAAGCTTATTGGTATATCGGAGCGATAATTATGGGGGCCAATATTTTTCTCCAATGTTTTTCGATGCTCGATCCTGAGGTCTGGCGGGATTCGATGATGAGGACGTTTCTGGAGTTGTTGATCGTTCCTCTCGTTCCTGCTACCCTGGTTCTCATTAGGGCTGCAAAGCCGGGAACTCTCCCCTCCATGAACATCGAGGAGGCACTGCAGTACCTTGGAAGTCCGAACATTATGCGGTAAGCGTGATTATATCGAATCCGAAGCCTTTCCATGATTCGCTTTTTGAAATTGGCCCACAGCTCGCAAGTATACAAGGTAGTGCAGAAGCTAAGAATAGCGTCTTTTCACCTTCGGGCTGCAGAATCGAAATCTTCTACTAAGCATGTTACTTTTTATGTTCAGTGCTTGCCTCTGCCTGTCGATGTCGTCGTCATCCGTAAGTTGTTGGTGATGATATGCCCTAAATATTTCGTTGTGTCTACTATTATGAGAGGTTCTCCATTCAAAAATGCTGGGGGAATATTTTTAGGTCCTTCTCTGTATTTGACGACCAGCAGTGCTGTTTTTTTCGCGTTATATAACATATTTAAGCGCACTTGAAGTGAAATGACACTAAACTGCGCTATATAAATTCCATGTTATTATTATTATTATTTAATATTTCATCATTGTAATCTTTACATTTTTCCATTTTAAATTGTTTTTTACTTTGCTTTAGGTTGATTTTATGTTATCATGTGCTATTATCCTAATATGGGTATTTTTACGTTGCAGAAATAAATTGAATAAAACTGTTATTTTAATCATTATCTTATTAACAGCAAACTGTTCATAATTATTACGGCTTCATCCACCATTGAAAAGAAGGTTGCAGAAAAATTGCGAGGCATTCATCCATCACTAGACGTAGTTACAGCAGATGAAGTTATAAAATGGTTTGTCTGATAAAATCAGTTAGGCTAATACTATGTGCTAAGGGCAAACTGATTTAGTCCAGTGACAGTGGTTGATGTAGGCAGTAGATTAGTAGGTAATGCGGTTGTGTAACGGGAATAGCCATGAGCTCTGAGCAGGATCCTGAAGTGCGCGCAAGCAGTAGGCGGCGAGCACTTGGTGTATGCGGTAAGTGCCTACACACAATAGGCTCTAATTAAACTGTCAGGTAATTGGAGTGACGTCATACGCAAATAGATGCCACTCCGCACCTCGCCAGCGGGAATTCACCCAGGGGGCACGAACCTCCCGCGATTTCCTGCTCTCCCGTAGATATATAATATTTTTCTGAAGAAAATATATGAGACATAAATCAAGACCCAGTTTAATCAAAATCAAGTTCTGTTCTACATATTACATATGTTTTGCTTTAAATTATTGTTGAAATAACGAGTCACTATTATATTCACCAACATCATTGTCGTGGCTGCATCCGAGTGGCTCAGCCTTCCACTCAATGCGCAATGGATGCACATAATGCGCCGACCTCCCTGATGCTACTAATTGCTTCGAAATTTAGATACAATGTTGTATTTTAATACGTGCGTGTTTTTATATATCTAAATTATATAGTTGTCACCTGTGACAGTTGAAAACAGCGCCATCTGTTGGAAAAACATGATTTTTTTTAAAAACCTAAAAGCTACACTCGCTATCATATCTCTATTTTCAGAAACAGACTGAACATAGCAACGCGTGGCGGGGTATAGCTTATTGAAGAAATAAATGTTTTAAGATAAGCAAGCCATGTGTTTTTGCTGTTGAATTTTCGGGAATTAAAATATATATTTTTTAATTCCTTAAATAAAAGGTAATTTTATCTAGTTTCTCAAATAGTGTTTGTTTATGTCTCATATTATGAATATTTAAAATACCTTAGGAAAATTACGAAATTCGATGAGTAATTATTTTTATTTCAAGTTTATACAACACATTAAAAACCCTCTTTGGATGGATAAGCAGTGCAAATATCTTATATATCTTTCCATGAACTATTTTACGCCAGTTTCTATTTTACGATAAAGATTTTCAATCAATTGAATACAATTTTCACAACATTTTGTAGAAAGGTTGTTAGTATTTGGATCTTATTTTGTAGAAACCGGTCGAAATATACATATATATATATATTTTTTTTTTAAAATATTTTTATTTATTTTATAAAATACAGTATAATTATTTAAATTTACATCGTAAGAACGTATTTCAATAAAAATTAACATGTTTACCTTTACAGGAGTCTAAAACTCGTGTGTAAAGGGAGAAAAATAAAAATAAAAACTTAACACACATATGTAAATAGAAGAAAAAAAGAATCATTAAAACATATAAAGTGAAGAGATTTTAGGTTTTTTATACAATAATTTATGAAATAATATAGTGAGATATCATCGTCATTCTAATTCGTTAAATTATTTAAGGTAGTGAAGTTTATTTTATTTTTAAATTTATTATAGTCCGGTTCTAATCTCATCTCTGTCGTTAGTTGATTAAGACCGATTGTAGACATGACAAAATCAACTATTTTCGACACACACGAACTCTGTTGTTCATTTCCAAAACAATATTTTTTCTAACTAGAATTTATTTTAAAAACGTTTGCCTGAAAACAGTAAGATGGCGGTAATGTAAATCTTCGTTATAAAAGTTATGAATTTCAGTTACCAGATGGCACTATTTTTTTTGTATTATTTATTTAATTAGTTTATACTACGTTAGAATATAAACGAATATATACAAGGTAACATTTAATTTAATTGTATGTTTTTTTTTTTTTTTTTTTTTTTTTTTTCTTTATTCATGAAATATTAATGTGTACAGTTTTTACATGCTTTTCGACTACCACACTAGACACATGCCCGTATTATGGTAGTCGAAATAATTGAATAATCGAAATAATAATCGAAATAATGTATTTTAATATTTTTACAGAAAGCCTGACATTTCATTTTATATTATTATTATTTCTTCATATATCTTTAGTCCTGATTTTTCATATTATGACATGTATGATGATGTATGTGCCAATTTCTTAATTATGTATATCTCTATTAAAAACATTTTGGCATTTGGCTTTACATAGTATTTTTATAGTGAATAGCTCACAAGAGTCCCAACTGCTCCGGTCTGGAGCCAGTGAGACTATGGCATCCCCAATTGGGGTATGTTGTTTGGCTGAAGGTAAGTGGGTAAGGGAAGGAGATGGGGAAGAGGAAGGTGGGGAAGTACCTGGCCATTTAGATCTAGTCACTAAACACGGCTAAAGCCATTTAGAGAAACGTTTCAATTCTGAATGGTGGTCTTACACCAAGGCGATACTGGGAGTATCTTCCACTCTGGAACGTGCCGCATATATAGTATTTATTATTTTAATTAATCAATTGTAAAATAACACAAATCAATCAAATAAAATTTATTTGCGTACACAGGGTTCGAACCCGCGACCTTCGGAATGGGAGTCCAAAGCCTTACCACCCGGACTACGCCGGCCGGCATTGTAAAAAATATACCTACATCTGGTCAAAAAACAGAGAACCTGTGTTCGTTCTCCCTCGGTCAACAAAACCGTTATAAATAAAATATAAATATAATAAATAAATAATAGTGTTGTGCAAAACTGGTGTGCATTAATGGAGTGCATAAGCGACCCATTGTATTTTGCTTATTAAAATTTTGTTTTATTTCAAATTTAATTCCTAACCACAAAACTTTTGTAATTTTTTCATGTACTGCTTAAGGACAACGATATTTTTAAGTGACCTTCTTCCTAGTAATATGCTAAAAAACAAAAACAAAAACAAAAAACACAAATCACTTCTTTAATTGATACATTAAATTTGTAAGCATGTTATATCTTTACTCCAAAGCTATGGCAAAGATATTATATTGTTTTAATGAGTATATTTTGTTTTTTTTTTAGTTTTTAGTTTGTTCTTGTTGTTATATGATATATTGATCCTTCACAAGCACAGTAACACGCTGTGAGTAAGTTTACATTTTATTAAAAAAAAGGAAAAAAAAACTCGTAATAAAATAATTAATTGAGTCGGTCCTAAGCATGTCTTCTAAAAGTCATGCTCAGTTTATTTGTAAATGGTTGACAATTTGCTGAAAAGCTGGTAACCGAGACCCAAGATCCGGCGCCACGACCCCATGTCAACTGGCCACCCTCATTGTGTTGTATTTGCACCCCCCCCTTTCATCACACTCCCCCACCCCCACTGCCCCCTGGCAATAATGCCAAATGTCCGAAGGCACTTGATGTGATCGGTCATGTGTGAAATATACAGCTTTTCACATACATTTGATTTGAATGATACTATTTGATAGGGGTGTTCCAATATAGCCATATTCTTCTAACACTCCTGAAACTTTTTTATTTATCCATCATATCACGAACACAAAATCTGTAAACATTGTAAATTTAAACTAGTTATTCCCTGAACAGTAGGACATCGAGTCCAAAAAGCATATTTTGATTTTTCTCTTATTTATTAAATCAAAACCATAATTTTCTTTAAAATCATAAGAACTGAAAGTAGGTACTTAAATACCTACCTATCAAATAATAATACTTTACGATTTTTTTTATTTCGAATAACGAATTATACAAGTTGCCCAAAGAAAATGTCATCTCAATGAAAATTCTTTTTTCAAATATTCTTCCGGCAGATAGGTGCCATAATATTGATTATTCCGATTTACCAGTTCGCAGAAAGATCCATGAATCATCGAGTGGTTTATTTATGATCCATGCTCTTGCGAAATCAAGCGGGATAGCGAAAAAATTTTCAGACAGACAAAATGCCGAACGGTCAATTTAAAACAGGACTTAGCAACGCTCAGTAAATTAAACAGTGAACTGTAAACGCTAATATTTAAGTTAGCTTTGTGAAAATCAAACACGTCGAATACAGAGTTTTCAATTTCTCGTTCTTCCTAAAAGACCAATAACGAGATCCTTCATTTTAACATTTCAATAGTGAGATCCTGGTTGGGCATTAAAAGTAAACCTGAAAAGCCCGCATTAAAGTTAAAAATATTGGAAGTTAAGAATATTGTTTTTTAGATAATATATTCTTCATTTTGTTCAACATTATGACAAAACAGTCGTTAAAAAAGAATCTAATCAAATTAATTTTACCTAAACATATAGTAAGAAATTATAGTTTTAGTTTCGTTTATAAAGCTGCTATAATCATTGCATCGATACACATATGCTACTGCTATAATTTTTATATATATATTCTATACGAAAGGGGTGGGGGATTTTAGTATCACCCTCGGGCCACACCAAGATTTTGCTGGCCTGGTGGGGTGGGGGGTTTCGGAATTCTCGATATATTATATCCGCAACTGGAATTTTAAAACATTCGGAAGACGAAACTACTTTTACTTAATATTGAATCTTTGTGAGAGTCGAGTTTTGATTAAAACTACACCTAGCACATGAAAATGAATTTTTACGATATTCGCAGCACACTGCATCTTGGATTTTATAACTGCACTTCGAACACAATATTGTTTTTCTTCAAAATGCGTTAGCAGATGAATCCAAATATAAAATTATATCGTTATATTCTGAACACAAAACTGGTTTTAACTTCAAAGTTACTCTCCTTGTGCGAGTTCCAAACTTTATTTAAAACTACATCCAGAACACGAAGATGGTTTCTTTAGATTGTTGCAGCACATAGTCTAATGTGCTGCAACAAACTTTATTTAAAACTACATCCAGAACACGAAGATGGTTTCTTTAGATTGTTACAGCACATAGTCTAATAATAATTGAGACAAACAAAAATCACGCTCGATATTGCAATATGTTGGCACTTCCGAGTGGAATAAACTCTCAGTATCGCCTGGGGGGGATACGATATTTCTAATTATATTAAGAGTATTTACACTGTGTTTATTGTAATAATCAATAACAATGTAATGCTTTCGTAACGAAGTTTGCGTAGAAAATTCCTACAGTAATGGATTCTATTACAACGGTAAAATCTAAATGTTTACACAAGAATTTATAAGCACGTTATTAAAGCACGAATATTCTCAATAGTCGCTATCAGCAATCATGTTTCAAGATAATTTCTCTTTACAGTTTTAATCATCATAAAAACCATTATTAAATATATTAACAATCACCCTTACGCCAAAATTCAATGATGAAACCGCATTTAATAAAATTAAAACGCCCTGGTATTGATATGACAATCGGAATCTGTTTTTAACAGCTATTACGGCTGCTGAGTGGTTTGAGGGCTCTTACCCCATATTCGGGGCTCGCCCGGTGTCAGCTCGGAGAGGATTCACCATATTTTTGGAAAATAGGTCTATAGAATTAGGAGGGTGGAGAAATAGCCCGATTTAGTGATACTCTCGAATCAGAGTGGTAAATAAATCGAAGGCGAGAAGAAGGAATTTTTTTTTTTTAAAGAGTTTAGTGTGTGGTAGAATTTTTTTTAAAATCTTCTTCATTTTGCTATTCTATTTTAATATTCTTGAGTTTTCTTGGCGTAACAGTAATCGTAAGACTTCCACATTTTTTATGGCGTTTTTAGATATACATGAAGCTGAAGAAAAAATGTTAACGAACTACCAGATAATTATTTATTTTACTCATACGTGAATTTAAAACACTTTTTCTAAGTAAATGATAAAAGTGGTTTTTTCAACAAATTTCTTTATTTAAATAAAGATTTGCAATGTACGTCTCAGCTTGATTACATATAATATAATGTGTAAGATCAACAAGAAACTATTTAGGAGTTTTTGTAAAAATGGCGAAAATTAAAAAAAAAAGTATAAAATTTTAACACACTGTTGGTATCCATAAAATAATAAATAGAATTCGTTATTAGAGCATTAGTGGTAGCAGTTGAAAGGGCTCGAGACCAAAAACACCGGACTCTAATTGGATTTGAGTTTTAACGGTCGTTAAATTGTCGTTGTCATTACGTTAGGATAATACCAATACCTACCTGCGCCGAAGAGTTATTGTTATTGCCCAGAATAAATAATATTTATACCAATTAAACATTCTAGTAGCGTTTCCCTAACAAGTACATTTACTAATTGCAATCTACGTAACATTTTCTGATCTTTAATTTTCTTAAATTACCATAATATCGCTATTTGTTCCTTATTACATCACTTTATAGGTTAGCGAACATATTTGCTGGTAGATAAAAATATATTTCAGAAACAAAGTATGCGTCGTCACTCCATTGTCATTGATTTTCAAGTTTTTATTTTATTTAATTTTGATGGAAACACGAGATTGCTATAGTAACTTCAGTTAGCAAATTTCTAGTGGAAAAAAATCAAAGACTAAAAAAAAAACACTAAGAGAGGAATTGGCATACCAATAATTGTTTTGGCATACTATTTTTTTTGACATTTTGAAATAAATATTTTTTTAAATTTTTACATATAGCAAACATTTTGTGGATATGCAAAATAATAAAAATTAGGATAAAATAACTTTGTTTTTGTACCACTTTATTAACTATATATTTTTAATAAATAAAACTAACCGGTTTCGGCTTACCCTCAGTTATATAAGAAATATTTTTATGTTTTCACGGTGAAGCCGGTTTGTTTATATATTAAAAATAAATACGAAATACATAGCATGCAAATAAATAAATATAAAATAAATATGCAATAAATATGCAATAAAGTGGTTTAAAAAAAAGGATTTTATTTAAATTATATTAATATTTATAACCTGTTGGCATTTGTTTATTTGGGTGGGTGTTTAGGTGAAAAGCGACCACGGTTTCCCATGAGTTGTTTCGACTCGAGGTTCATTTACGCGTGCGTGGTTCACCCGAGCATTTTCGCGGAATATCCCAATCATTTGTTTCACCGTCAGGCGAAATGCTACCGCGCCGTCCCTCCGTTCATATAGAACAAAAATTAAGTGCGTAAACGTATGGAAAATTTTCAGTTCCTGGCCACTCGGCCAGATTCGGCCGGGTGAAACGTTGACAAATTTACCGAAAACTCTGACAGCGGAAACTGGAAGCGCTCGCGGCGCGCCGAACGAACGCGGCGCAGTCGACTTTCTGGCCGCCAGGATCGCCACTCTAATTTCAGCTTTCAAAGCTCCCGAGTGAACGATTACCGTATCGGTTCGAGTGATACCACACGAGCGGTTTCGAAATGCCTAGATTTCGGTGCATTTTCGCATTTTTTTTTCATGATCGATCTGTAAAACTTTTTTGTTCACCATTTATATATTTATTCAATTTCGAACGCACTCTGACCACGAAATAAATAAAAAAAAAATTGTTACGAAATTTCCCCATATATAGGGAAAGAGGTTTAACTATCGCGTAAATCTATTTTTTTGAAGCATGGCATCATTGGCTCAAGAGAGTGGTCACGTGGTCCAAGTCATGTGGTTCTCTTTGTTTTTGAAAATCTCCATTGTTTTCTTGATGATTAAATTTCGTCAAAAAAGCGTAGTCTGCGGTTAAAATTTTCGAAAAAAACGTCGTCCGTAGGTTAAGGAACGTTAATCAGCCGACTTGCATATAGCGCTCGGTTCAAAATATCTCACAATAACCGGCAAAAGTTTTGACATTAGCGATTTTAACAAAAAAATGTCATTTTAGAATAGAAACCTGTCGGGCTTTTGGCCAATCAGAAATAAGCCAATCACAGCCTAGGGCCGTAGAGTTGTAGTATAATGTAGGGATGTTAAATCAAAGACGCGATAAAATCTGTGAAGGCACTTACTTTGGCAGTTCATCTTTTTAAAATCGATAATACTTTTGAACGAAATAAAATAAGGTATGATTATAATAATTTGGCACGGGTACTGTAGCCCCGTAGTGAAAAACCACATCAATAGCGTAACGCAAATTTACAAATTATACCAGGAGGGCAGAAGTTTGAAGCGGTATTAGTAGGTTGAAGCGACGATTTTTGTTGTAAAATATACATTTTTTTAATTAAAAGTTTTTACATTTTGCGTGTTTATAAAGCAATGTTTTTTTCCAAAATTAAACTCGCTGGGACTTTTGAAGAGTGTCGGTGACAAAAACCGTACATACGATATGGGTAGCAAATTACGCGTTTCGACCTACACAACCCGAAAGGCTCGGTGAAAAAATGATCAGTAAGCTCCTTGGAACCTTTTTTTCTCCAAATATTAATTTATTTCTAAATATACATTTTTATAAATTTGTGGTCACATATTCATTGCTTCATTCATATTTATTTATATACGCCCTAATGGGCTTTTACAAAAGTAGTTTACAAGTAATACAGTTGTGTTACATAGTTTACAATAAATTATGATTTTTAATTAAATTAGGGTAAATTTAAATCAATACTGTGGATTACGGAAAGCTTAATATGTATTAAGGAACATATACATATAAAAACAAAAGTGTATTCACTACGGAGTTGTGAGTTCATACATCTCAGTAAAATGATTAAAAAGATTTCGTTTTATAACTAATACGGAAACTTTAAGCATGTCTACAATATTCCCAAATTTATTGCCAAAATGATGTAGTCTATTTATTTATAGGTAATATATGGTAAATAGGTATAGAAAAATGTAGCAATTTGCATCGTATTTCTAGTCGGTTCGTAAAATTTTATTGCAAATATACATATTATATATATATATATATATTTTTTTTTTTTTTTTAGTTACTTTTTTAAATAATTAGGTACATTTTTGTATGGCACATGAAATAAAATATATATATAAAATTAAAACAGATCATTGAAGTCCTCCTCACTAGGAGATCCTGTGCTGAGGGGGACTATATATGTTAGTATACGTTTACAGCAACTAAGATGATGTTTTAAATATATTAGCTAGTTCTTCTTCCGATATTTCCTTAAGCCAAGATTTGATGTGCTTAATGTAGTTATTTTTCGTTTTCCTTTGTTTGATGTTGAGAGGGAGTTTATTATATAATTTAATTGCTAAAAATTCAGAGTTTTGCTACGTTGAGTAGTTGCTATGGTTACTTGCTACGTGCAGCCTACAATACTCACCAGACATTTTAGGTTATAATAATGAATGTGGAATCACAAACTTTATCCAGTACTGGAAGCGCCAATTCTTGAGGGTTAGATACCCACAAGAATGTTTGTGATCCCAGGGTTCTCAGGGGGTTGGGTTCGAAACCAGAAATGTGTCAGGTTACAATGTGTACTTTAGAGTCAAGGAAAGAAGATTTAAAGAAACATTAATGTATATTATTTCGAATACAATATAAATCTATACACTCTACCGTGTGAGTTATAACGAAAACAATATAATAAAAGTTAGATATAAGCTTACCCCCAAGGTTCCGACCACGCTTTAACTATCTAGCTAATTAAGTAACATCCTACTCGAGCTGGAGCAGCACCTCCTCAGGCTGAGCTCCTAGGGACTCCAGCAAGAGCAAGAGGAAGAGGAAGATTCAGTTCCGCCTCCTGGCGACTGTCCGTGGCAGGAAAATGTGTAATCTGGCGACTGAGGAAGAGGTATCTGGTGCCCGCGGTCGCATCCGTGTATCCTGGCGAGGATTCCTTTTATGTAAGGAAAAATAGGCCTCAATACGGCCCTGGTGAAAATGCGGTCGACGTAGTGCCAAACCGCGAGAAAGAATACTATCCTTAGGTTTCCGGGAACCGGGCACAATATTTTAAGCCACTGGCTTCTTCATCCCATAAAGGATGGGTAGGATTCAAGCAGATCACACCTCTGACTCCCTTTGCGATTCATGATCCCGCGTGGTTACAATAAACGAACGAGCCACGGAACTAATTCAATTATGGAACTTCGTATTTACACCATTTATACGATTTTATTATGCAATCTCCGCATATAAGATTAGACTTCGCCTCTCCGATTAAAGGGAAACCATTCCCAAACGATTTCACTCCGGAAAACTGTGACTGTCGTCTGCCGAGAGATCAGGCCCACTCCCTGGTTTCTCCGCAGGCAAGGAAGTGTTTTGTTTTTTTCTGTTTCCGCCCGGTACAGATTTTAAATTTTAAATTATGATTCGAAATTTTACCAAAACCAATACCAGCGACAATCGCCCAGTTCCTAACTAGGTTAGAGAATCGGCGAGGATAAATGTGATGATGCAGAATAAATTAATGAATAAAATATTAAAACAAAAGGAGTCTAGCCCTGCATCATAACATTTTCTTTGTCCAAAGGTAGAATTACATTTAGGAATATTTAGCATGTCTGTTTGCTTGGCTCTGGTTTTATGATCGTGAGAGGGGTTTGCCTCTGGTTTATTTTTTAAGTGATGAACTAGAATATTTTTAGCATAGATTTTTTGTAAACTTGGAACATCAAACACATTAAAAATATCAGTAGTTGGCGTCCTTACGGGGAGCTTTAATATGGTCTTTATGATCCAATTTTGAGTTTTCTTTAGTAGTTTAATATGGTTTGATGATGCTGAGCCCCATCCTATTATTCCATATTCCAGTAGAGAGTGGCATAGAGCATAATATACTCTCTTTAGATCTGTAGTTGACAAGATATTTCGTAATTTTTTGAAGAAATAGATGAGTTTTGTTAGCTTTTTTGAGGTTCCTTCGATGTGTGCATCCCAATGAAGTTTGTCATCAATTACGATCCCAAGATATTTAATTGTTTTAGTTTGGACTATATGCGGGCAAGAACATTGCGGATATTTGTTTAGACATTCATGTAATTTGAGTGTATGCTCATTCGTTGGTTGACCTCTTTTGGTTTTAGAGAAAGTTAGATATTTAGTTTTACTCACATTTAATGTAAGGGAGTTTGCTTTTAACCAGTTTTGGAGTACAGTCAGACCTTGCTCCGCTTTTTTATGTGTGCTTGTCCAATTTTGTTCATAGAATATAATGACAGTGTCATCTGCAAAGCTCATTATGTCTCCTTCAATGGGAAGACTCATAAGGTCATTAATATAAATGAGAAATAGTATTGGACCCAATACGCTTCCTTGAGGGACACCGTACTTGATTGATAGAGTTTTGCTACTTTTATTACCAATTTGTACATACTGCTCTCTTCCAGTTAAGTAACTTTTAATTAGATTTAGAGTTGTTTGTGTTATTCCATTTTTTTAATTTAAAAAATAGTATTTCATGGTCAATTGTATCAAAAGCTTTTTGAAGGTCAATAAAAACTGCCAAGCATTTTTTACCTTCATCCAGTTTTTTATAATTGTATTTGTTACTTTAGCTATAGCATCACCAGTACCCAGGTTTTCCCTAAAACCGTATTGCGTCGTTGATAATATTTTATTTTCATCCAAAAATTTAACCATTTGTTTTTTTATTACTTTTTCCAATATTTTCGATAGTGTAGGTAATAGACTAATTGGTCGATAGTTAGATATATCATTTTTGGGACCGCTTTTGTATATTGGAATAATCGTAGCAACTTTAAGACGTGAGGGAAAAATACCTTTTCTTATTGAAAGATTTACAAGGTACGTCAGTGGGTAGATTAGCTCATTTAGTAGATATTTAATTGCTCTGTTTGATATCAGTTCATTTCCCGATGAGGTATTTGTGTTTAGGGAGGCTATGGTATTTCTTATATCTTCACTTGTTATCTTGACTATGTTAAGGGAGTTTTCTTGATTGACGTTTTCATTCCACACTGTTTTTTCGGCAGTAAATGAAGATTGTTTGATTTTATTCGCTAAGTTCGAGCCTATATTGCAAAAATAGTTGTTTGCAAAGTCGAGAATTTTTTCTGGATGTTCTGCAAAAGATGTTGGTATCCTGTCAATGTTTAATTCTTTAATGTTTTTAACATTGTGCGAGGCTTTAGCGTTTGTAATTTCGTTTATAATCTGCCAGAATTTCCGGGAATCATTATTACATTCCTCGATTTTCTTTTTATAGAATGCTTCTTTAGCATAACGGATTACATTTTTACAAATGTTACGATATCTTTTGTAGAAGCGATGTAAATGGATATCATAGGGGTGATTTCTTCCTTTTCTGTGGAGTTCGTCTCTTTTCCTGATTGAGTTGATAATGTTCTGACTAATCCAGGGTTTAATATGAATATTTTTATGAGATATCTTTTTTTCTGTCGTTATGGTGTTTGTTAGAATAATGTTCTGAGTAAAGTCAATAAAATAATTCCAAGCAGCATCAGTATCATCATTGCCAAGAAGGTTTGACCAGTCAGCAATTTGTAGCTCGATTTTAACTTTTTCCCAATTTGTTTCAGACTTTGCTACGACAGATTTCTTTTTTTGATTTATAGATGTATTTTTATTATTAATAGATAGAAGTATTGTGTAGTGATCAGTCAGTGTAGAAGGGTAAATAATGGTTTGAGTTAATTTATCAGTTTTACTAAAAATATGATCAATGCATGATTTGCTTTCATTGCATACTCGTGTAGGTTCATCAACCAGGCTTTTAAAACCATGGTGAGCTAGTGTATGTATGTAATCATATTTTTTTGGATTTCCATTTTCCAGGATATCAATATTTATATCTCCGATAATAAAAACATTCTTAGTATTTTTGAGTAAGTTAAGCTCAAAATGTAAGGAGTTTAAGAATGGCTCCAGATTTTTTGTAGAAGGTGATCTATATATTGCGAGAACTGTTATATCCTTACCAATTGATATCCTTAGACAGTTTGCGTTATTAATATTGATCTCTCTGACTTCAACTTCAGTGTCTTCTTTAATGTATGCAATAACACCATCACTCTTTGTATTATTCATTAGTGTGGAGTAAGAGACATATTTATCAATTTGTAGAGGGTAATGTTTATCAGTTAACCAACATTCAGTAAGGATAATTATGTCCCAGGTTAAATTTAAACTTTTAATAATTATTTGTAGCTCGTCAAAGTTTTTGTTTATGCTTCTAATATTTTGATGCAGTATGTTAAAATTTTTGTTCATTGTTGATAGGTTAGGTAAGTTTGCTCTTTTTGCATTAGGTTCCGTGGTTAATGTAGTGTCAGCCATTTTTAATTTTTGTAATAGTTGTTATTTTGAGCCATTTTATTTATATGATGTTTTTCAAATCGTCCAAATGTTTAACGTAAATTATTTTTTCGTTTGCATTTCTTCTTGCCATTATTTTTCCCTCTTTGTGCCAGACGTATGCATAGTTTTTTTTCTTTTGAGATTTGTTTGGTTTTCCAAAGAAGTTCCTTATGGTAAGGGCTCAGTTCTTCAGCTATGTATATTGTTTCAGTTGAAATATCTTTGATCGCAGCATAATTGATGTTTTTTCTATTTGCAATAAGCTTGTCTCTGGTCAATTTATCTGAAAATTGCACTAGTATTTTAGGTGGTGCATTGAATCGCCTATCAGGTATCCTTTTTACCTCTATAATTTCGCCGTATTTTAGGTCCACTCCTGCCGCCGCTGCCACTTTTTTAACCACTTCAATTTGCTGTTCCCCATTTTTTTGTGGAATGCCTGCTATTTCAATATAATTAGAGCGGGTTTTGTACTCCATATCTGAAATTTTTATTTCTAATTGTTTAATTATAGTATTTTTCTCCTGATAAATTGGTCAAAAAACATAGATATGCCAATATATAGACACTAAAATTCTCATTAGAAGCCTACTTATCATAATATACTCCAATGAAAAACTCTGAAAGTTTATTAAATAGACTTTCAGAGATTTTCATTGGTGGATATAGTTAGATGAGGTTAGGTTAGTTGCATCCAGCAAGCATCCTGAAAGGATCCAGCACAAGCTATTCTGGATGGTGTTTAAATCTATCAACGAAGTGGCGCCACCGTATATTTCTGAGCTATGCATTCCGGAAAATACTGGTCTAAAGCAGTCAACTCTTAGATCAGCAACATCATCTGCAATTGGAAGGTTGAAAGAGCCTAAGTGAAATCCGAACACTAAGTTTGGTAATCGTGCAAGAAAAGACTGTAAATAATAAGCACCGGCACACATCAGTCCTCAACCTGGGTAATGATTTAAGTAAAACACCGTGAGGTGTTCTATCCAAACCATCATAAAAGAAAGACGATTCGAATCAAAATTCACATTTTAATTACAAGTATTGTATTGGTATACAGAACGTACAAAGGAGTGTAGCTTATTATTATTATTATTATTTTTTTTTTTTTTAACAATTTTTTTAACAATGGGTTCTTACTGGGGTACCCCGTTCTAATCTAGGTACTTCCTATTTTTTACAGCCAACTCAATTCACAAGAAATAGTTATGTATTTCAATACAACTTGGATTTAAAACACAGATGGAAAACTGAGACAATCGGAATTCTTTCAGCGATAATTTCAGATTGGAGCACATTGTGCATCATCGCGCCATACGATACAGCAAATGGCGTAAGCAACTACTAGAGCAGTGGCCAGTTCAATTGGTAGCCAGCAGGAATCGGCCAGCCTCTAGGCTTCAAAATCAATGGCTAATTCAGTCGGTATCCAGGAAGAATTGGCCAGCCTCTCTAGGTTATCAGCATCAATGGCTAATTCAGTCGGTAGCCAGAAAAGAATTGGCCAGCCTCTAGGTTTTCAGCATCAATGGCTAATTCAGTCGGTAGCCAGGAAAAATTAGCCGGCCTCTAGAATTTCAGCATCAATGGCTTATTCAGTTGGTAGCCTGGAAGAATTGGCCAGCTTCTAGGTTTTCAGCATCAATGGCTAATTTAGTCGGTAGCCAGGAAGAATTGACCAGCCTATAAGTTTTCAGCATCAATGGCTAATTCAGTTGGTAGCCAGGAAGAATTGGCCGGCTTCTAGGTTTTCAGCATCGATGGCTAATTCAGTTGGTAGCCAGGAAGAATTGGCCGGCCTCTAGGTTGTCAGAATGAATACAGCAGGGATTGGCTAGCCTCTAGGTGATCAGCGGCAGTGGGAAGTTAAGTTGGTAGCCAGCATTCGTCAGCCTTTAGGTTGTCAGCATCTGTGGCTGGTTTAGTCGGTAGACAGGAGGTATTCATCAGCCTTTAGGTTGTCAGCAGGGATTGGCCAGCGACTGGTTTTGTCAATATTTTGATTTCGTTTTAGAAAATAGGGTTATCGAACTGTTCCATGTTAGATTGAGACTTTTTGCTTCATGGTAACAGATTGATAGATTTTTCAACTGGTAAATATTATGATTTGGAAAAGGGGTCATCAAACTTGCAGGTGTTCAACTTTAGTGGAAATTAAAATTTAATGCAATAAAATCATGTTTTCATGTTCGATACAATATTGTTTTTAAGCTAATATTTAATAATTAGCTGATCGACAGCTCGAAAAAAAATACTATCAACAATGGCGTACCACGGAAAACTGGACAAACAATGAAATTTGGTTTTGAAAAATAATATTGGCGATGAAACTATTCTAGTCTCTCTCTAACAAGCGATGCGCGATGGCAAGAGAAGAGTGCTACAATGCGATGCTAATAAGTAATTTATCTCTTTTCTATCTCCGTATTATTAGAGCACTTCCTGTTATTCTTTATTCAATGGAAAAGTCTTAAGATATAAAATATTTTTGAGTCATTTATTTAAAATAATTACCAAGTTTTTTATGGATATGATAAGTAGGTATCATATTAATATTATTACACAGACAGATTTTATGTAGGTTAATAATTGTATGATGAGCAGGAATGACGGAAAACTGGTTATTGCCATAAATATCATAAAAAACCATTACCGAGTAAGGTTTCAGTGTGCATCAAATGTCCTTTTTATGCTTTATGGCATGATCACAATAACAAGGAAGGCTGCTGGCACTTCTGACCTCCTATTTCTATAAAGAGAGATACATAACTAATGCTTAAATGCTTCTGCAGCATTATCTCGCTAAGCGGAAATGTAGACAGGAAGCGGTTTTAATTTATTGACAAATATTACAGCTTAAGTGAGCCGCGTAATTAAAACTCCTTAAAACGTAATGAAATATTGAAATGGTCACGACAGAGAATAAAACTCAATATGATGCTCACTGGTGCTCTGCTAGGAGAACAAGTTCTGCAAAAAACACATTGTAGAATAGAATAGAATAAGAATTGGAATCGCGAAAAGTAGACAGTGGGGAATCTTTATTTACCGGAGGACAGATTACACAGGGTGTCCGGGGGGTAAAGTGCGCTAACTTTGTGGGATGACTCTTCATGATAGTACAAGAAAAAAAATCTTTTCTTGACATTCCATTGTTTTAAGATAGTTTTTAGGTTAAAAAGTTATATTTTTGTATTTGAAAAAAAAAAGATAATTATCTCTCTTATTTCTACCGTCATGTAGAATCACCTCCCAAAGTAAGCGCACTTTACCTCCGGACACCCTGTATATATGTGTACGGAATCTGTCGATAGTTTTGCAGCCTGGAGATAGTATCCTTTTATAGTCTTTTAATTCATTGAACTGCTTAATAGGTAATTGAATATCATAGTTTAAAGATATGTGGGTAGTTTTAAAAGAACCAAGTTTTTAAGATCTGGTTACCCAACCAAACTGAAGTTTTTCCAAGCAATGTGTAAGGTTTCAATTATCCACTAGTTGGAAGAAAGCGATTTTTTTTTCTAGTGGGTGTCGAAAAAATACGCAGGCATAATATTGATTTATTCGTGCGTTTCACGTGTGTTTCCTTCGGCTCCTGCAATAAGCGTACTATTATTTTTATGTCCCTTAATTTGTTCCGATTCTCAGCATCCGGCGTTAATGATTTTCCTCCAGTAATTCTGTCAACTACCGACTGCGGTTGGGATCGACACACACATTGACTTGCTTCGCTCGACTGACTCGATCTCATCGGGCTTATTCTGCTTACTGTTTTTATTAGTTTTAGTAAAGTAATCAATGTTGGTTGTTTCCTTCATATAACTCTAACCAAATAGCCCGATGGTTATTTTTCAATTTTAATACAAAATTTTTTCTTCCTTTAAATCCAATTATATAGTAAATTCATAAAATATACTCCGTAACTTTCGTCAACGAAATATTTTAAATCTAGGCTAATTATATGACAGTATCTATGTTGTAGTTAAGCGTAAATTTTCTTTAGGATTCGAATTGAGGTGAAATGTTACATTTTTGTTTCTGAGCTTATACATAAAAATATGATTTTTGTTTTCGTGCAAATGAACCTAAATAATTATGTCTATTTAATTTGTATGTTTATATGATGCCTTTCAGAATATACTAGCATAATTTTATTTATATGTTCTCTTATATACGATACCTTAATAAACTAGCATAATATTTTCTTTTAAAATTTCCTACAATCATTTGAAATATAATTATGAAATCCAGATATAAATAATAATCACAATGACACGGAATAATCTTTTACAGGAAAAGCCGTACATAAATTCACAGCTTTGTAACACAATAACTAATTCACCCTGGCAGTGGCGTGTGACAACAATAATGTTTTTTTCTCTTATTCCTCTCCTTTAAACTAGTCTTTATCTTTATATATTGCTCTCACCGCACAGCGCCGAGGTGAATATAATGAAAAAGGGCCGAACAGTGGGATTAAATTAACCTTTTTTATTTAATTCCCCAAAGAAGAGAAGTAATGCTATTTGCATGCTACATACTAATGTGACGTATTTAGTGGGTTTATAATATATTATTATGATTGGCTTGCAACAGGGTTAAGGGCTAGCTTATCCATCAAATAGAATATGTTGTTTTTATTTATATAGAATACCCCTGAGTGCCCGGATAGCATGAGAGTTGGGGGGTGAGGTAATCTCGGTCACTTGACAAATGAGAGGGGGCACCCCTACTTCCTCACCCACTCACCCGCTCACCCGCTTACCCACAATACCACTCAATCGGAAAAACAACGCCTATTGGTAGGATGGAAGGAAGGGTAACGTGTGTTGCGCGGGAAATTGAAAAATAATATTTATCATACTGAGCGGGGCTTGGAAAACAAAACCTTAAAGGGTTTCGTACTAACTTATGTGTGTGAGTGTTCTGTGCATAACTAAACTATGGTTAGCAAAACAATGTGCATATCGCAGTGTATGCGTGCTTATGAAAGCTCTAAAAGAAGATGTTGTTGTGAAGAAAAGCTTTTAGAGAATAAAATAAAATTAGCCTCACTTTGTATCTTCGTTCTTGTTTAAGGGAGGAAATAGATATTGAAATTTATTAAAAAATCACAGCTAAGAAGACGAGTAACTGCTAAAAGATTTGAAGGACAACTTCTGTTGTTCCTAAGGGATCTAAGAAAGATTTTCGTCAAAATATTTTTTATTAGATTATCAAATGTCACGTTTTTATGTTAATCTCGCAAGAAAGTATGATAAAAATAGTTGCAACAACAAATAGCTGTTAACCCTTCAGGTTTTTAAATAATTTACCAACAAGTCCCAACGACATTTTCTTGAAATTTGTGAATGGTCCCGAGGTATCTAAAATGTGCTACATATTACTTATTTTTGAAGTTGTTGGTAAAAAAAAACACTATTTTAGAAAGTACATAAAATTATCTTTGAAATATTTGAATTGGAAAAAAACGTTGATCTTTCTAAAAAAATAATTTTTAGAAAGAAATGAAAATGTTAACAATTAATTAAAATTTCATTAAAAAAATAATTTAAAATTTAATTTTAAAAAAAACTTACCAGGTCATTTTGACTCGGAACGTCCATAATTTTGAAATAATTCGATATTTATAAAACATATTCCTTTTGTGCAGGTAATAAGTAATAAAACTGTAACTTCACTTTATTAACCGTTTATACAATAAAAAATATTAATATTTTTTTAAATTAGCTGAAATTCGTAATCATGCACTTTGACAATTTAAAAAAAAAATATCCACGTAATAATGTATGAACATTTGATACAAACTGTGAAGAATAATTATTTATCTTTTCAATTATGAACATATCACATATGTACGCATTATAGAAAAAATAAAATAAAAATACTATTATAACGTAATGAAGCTCCGGTCAGATCTGTCCTTATAGGCTATATGGAATATGATGTTTGTGGCTAGTAATGTCCTTCTGAGGCCTGAAGGGTTAAATACACAGGAAAGAGAAATGGTTTGTTCCTAAATTATTAATAAATGAAAAAATAACAATAGTTGTTTTTAAAAATTTCATAAAACCTATTACAATGTTTTTTTTTTTTTTTTTTTATACCTTATCAGGTCGAAATTATAGGTTCCTAACTAGGCAAATTGCCCGTTCCAAGGAACCAAAAATATGTAAGAGTAAGTGTGTGATTTGTCTATGTCTATATCTGAGATTGTAAATATACCTTCAGGTGTGCCCCAAGGATCTCACCTGGGACCGTTGCTGTTCACAATTTTCATCAACGACATTATAAAATGCTTTAATTATGCAAATATTCTACTCTTCGCCGACGATATGAAAATATTCTTTCCTATTAATTCTATTATTGACTGTTATAAATTACAAGAAGATCTATATAGACTTGATGACTACTGCATTATCAATCATCTCAACATGAACACCTCAAAATGTTATGTGATTACCTTCACTAGAAACAAAATAAAATTTGAACATAACTACTACATGGCCAGTCAAGAACTTAAAAAGGTTACACAAATTCGTGACCTAGGTGTTCTGCTTGACAGTAAACTTACATTCGAGGCGCATGTTGATATGATTGTGAAGAAAGCCCTTAGAATGTTAGGATTCTTATTCCGTATTGGAAAAGAATTCAATAATATTCAAACACTTAAAATATTGTATTTTTCTTATGTTCGTAGTCATCTTGAATTTGCTTCTCAGATATGGAATCCTCAATATAACATTTATGTAAAGCGCATTGAAGCCATCCAAAAAAAATTTGTCAAACATTTATTATATAACATATCTTATCGAAAGTAGCCAATTGGGTAAGTAAGAATACAAATGTAGTATTATAAAATAACGGAAAAAAGCATACTATAATACAAACATTAATGTATATACTTGACAAATTAAAGAAGAATAATTTATATCTCGTGTACAATATCATGGTGGTGTTATGACTCATAAAACAAAAATAAAAACAGTCGATCTAAATAATAATAATTATAAGTAGAGAGAGAGTACATTATTGTGAGTATGTGTTATCTTGTCTAAATTATCCACCAGGGAAAGTTAGAATACCTACATATTGACTATTATTGAATAACGGATAAAAACATATTATAAAACAAACATTTATGTACATGCTTGATAGATTATAAGAGAACAATT
The DNA here is from genome assembly GCA_026573805.1 of Hesperophylax magnus. Lineage (NCBI taxonomy): Eukaryota > Metazoa > Arthropoda > Insecta > Trichoptera > Limnephilidae > Hesperophylax > Hesperophylax magnus. The sequence goes on from JAIUSX010000157.1 coordinate 3,187,966, forward strand.
TATATCTCGTGTACAATAACATGGTGGTGTTATGACTCATAAAACAAAAATAAAAAACAGTCGATCTAGATAATAATAATATTAGGTAGAGAGCGAGTACATTATATTGAGTATGTGTTGTCTTGTCTAAATTATCCACCAGGGAAAGTTAGAATACATATTTACTATTATTGAATAACGTAAAAACATATTATAAAACAAACATTAATGTACATGCTTGATAGATTATAGGAGAAAAATTTATATCTCGTGTACAATATCATGGTGGTTTTATGACTCATAAAATAAAAATAAAAAACAGTCGATCTAAATAATAATAATTATAAGTAGAGAGAGAATACATTATTATGAGTATGTGTTGTCTTGTCTAAATTATCCATCAGGGAAAGTAAGAATACATATTGAGTATTATTGAATAACGTAAAAACATATTATAAACAAACATTAATGTACATGCTTGATAGATTATAGGAGAACAATTTATATCTCGTGTACAATATCATGGTGGTATTATGACTCATAAAACAAAAATAAAAAACAGTCGATCTAGATAATAATAATATTAGTTAGGGAGCGAGTACATTATTATGAGTATGTGTTATCTTGTCTAAATTATCCATCAGGGAAAGTAAGAATACCTACATATTGACTATTATTGAATAACGGATAAAAACATATTATAAAACAAACATTAATGTCTAATATAGTGGAGTGGTATAGCAGCACAGTAATTTGTATCATTAGTCACAGTAATTGACGTTTTTCACGGTCCAAATCAGCAATATTATTTATTGGAATTGTCTTGGATGTATCAGATTTCCTCAAAAGAATGCGCCCTCCTCTGGACCAAGCATGTTTATAATTATGGTCTCTAGCAAATTTTTTTGTTTGTGATAGCAAAAATTTTCCTTTCTGAGTTAATTGGTCGGATATATAAATGTGATTGGCGGTTTGCGATAATCCTAGGTCCCTTGTATTTATTTTGTTTGTCACATTGGTAGTGGATTTCTTGTAAGATTTGAATTTGGATAGGAACTCGTCCCGCGATGTTATGGTATTGAATGTCGCCACGATAGATCTTGGATTTCTGTCGGAGAACATCGGTCCCATCCTGTTTATTTTTGTTATTACAGAATGCACGTCGGTATTTTCGTAGTTGATGATATTACAGATTTTTTTGAGAACTTCTGCATTATTTTCAATGTCAGACTCCGGGACACCTCTTATCTCGATGTTACAGATTTGGCTTAAATACTCCAATTTATCAATTTTTTCCTCTTGTTTAGAAATAGTATTGAGTAGTATAATATTATGATTTTTTTGTGCAATTAATTCGTCGTTGACTATTTCTTGTACTTTTTCGATAACATGTATCCGTTTTTTTAAGTCTTCTTGTTGATCTGTCATAAATTGGATAGTTTTTATTATTTCGTTATTTTGTGAGATTAGAGCTTCATATTTATTTACACATGAATCAAATTTGTCTTCCACGAATCTCATTATGGTTGTTTTGAATTGTTTGATTATCTCTCTAATATTTAACGTAGACCCATAGATTGAGAGACGATTCTTCAATTCAAATTTGAATTATTTACATGATGTTTTAATTTTATGTTTCATTGTGTATTATTAGATTTTTAATTTTATTTTTATTGTTGTTAATTTTCTCTTTAAGTACAATAGTTGTTCACATCTCATGTAATACGGTAGACTGGTATTACACAATTCCCTCAGTCCTGCTGAATTAAGAATTTAAATAAATAAAACAAATAAAAAAATTAAAGGTATTTCAAAGTCTTATTTCAAAGAAATGAATTTACTAAATTATTATATTGAATCGAATTTTAGTAGTCAAATGGGGCATTGTGCATTTAGAAATTATCCAACTGAAAAAAAATATTGTTATATTCGTACATCCTAAATCCTGCAATTTTATTGTTTAACACGGAAGTTTTAAATTGTTCCACGTAGAGGCCTTTAAGAATCACGCGTTCCTATTTCCGGTAATGCCGGCACTCTCTCCTTGATGATGCGATGAGTGAAAAGTTTTTCACCTAGACGCTCCTCCTTGTCCTCCCGCCTCCTTGCTGTTCCATCTCTTCTTAGGTGCCCTCACCTAATTAACTACCACCCTTTTCTCCCGTGTCTGCGATTGTAGGTAATATTTTTTCGTTTTAATGTAGAGCATAGCTACACAAGAATAAATTTTTATTCGCACCTGACTTTTGGGTAGTAAAATTGAATGTTAACTAGATTTTCACGCTTTGACAATGTAACAACGCCGTACAAACAATTCATATCTTAAATAAATACTTAAACGATTTTTTTTTCAAAGTTTGGTTATTTCAGCCTCAGTCACACTTGAACGATTAGCTTCAATTTGATTTTATTAACATTTAATCGATTACGGATTGACAATTCTCTGCTCGTTTCATTGGTTTGGCCACACGTCATTTCAGCTTCAATGAAAGGTGACTCCGGTGTATTAGGTGCACTATGTACTACACGCAGCACCTGTAATGAACCTACGCAGCCGCCCTCGTTAATTAATCTCCTACATATAAACAATGCGTCATATCGGACGCGCGGGTGGCTGATTGAAGCGTCTAGTCCAGTGGTATGAATAAATGGCCGATAAAAATAGGATATATTTTAAAAAAATACATAAAAATTAAATCATTTTGTTTATTTAAATAATAAATAATGTTCTGGGATAAGACAGTTTGGAAAAAAATATTTGAGAAATTATTTTAACGATTCGTTAACGTGATTTTTATTTCGCAATCTCGGAAACTGTTGACTCCTCAGCATTTAATTTCACAGAAGTATTTTCGAAGGATATGCGCTCACATCCTGGGATTTTTTATCAAACAGAGTAAGCTGCTAATAAACTTAGCTTTTAAAAATGAATGTACCGCAAAGATAACTGCATTTTTTTTATGAAACTGTAATGTATTTTAAATAAATAATTCCAAAATAATCGTGAATTGTGATCGGCAAGCTCCCGTCGAATAAAATAAATAAATAAAGGAGTCCATAATGTTCTCATTTTTTATTTTATTCGACCCACCGAATGCCCTTTTAAGTTACTGTAGTGTATTGTCAATTGTCTTCTTAAAATAGAAATACACTTGATGATCGGGAGTTTATAATAAATACTTCAGTGCTTCAAAGATTATGAGTTTATTTATTATCGTGAGATAATTACAATGAATATCTAGCAGGACATATAGGACTTAGGAAGGTGCTCGTACTGAGTTGCCGGAGAATATCTAGCAGGACATATAGGACTTAGGAAGGTGCTCGTACTGAGTTGCCGGAGAATATCTAGCAGGACATATAGGACTTAGGAAGGTGCTCGTACTGAGTTGCCGGAGAATATCTAGCAGGACATATAGGACTTAGGAAGGTGCTCGTACTGAGTTGCCGGAGAATATCTAGCAGGACATATAGGGCTTAAGAAGGTGCTCGTACTGAGTTGCCGGAGAATATCTAGCAGGACAAATAGGACTTAGGAAGGTGCTCGTACTCAGTTGCCGGAGAATATCTAGCAGGACATATAGGACTTAGGAAGGTGCTCGTACTGAGTTGCATGGAGATAGGCAAGCATCGGCTTTACTGGTAACCCTTCGGGTACAGCCGAAATGTTGTCTCTGTCATGTGGCGTTACTACTGCCACATGACGTATTTGGACAGCCAAAATTTTACTATAAATTAAATGTATCAATTACTCATAGCTTTTTTTAGAGACTAATACTTTCCGCTGCGGGAAAAAAAATCACACACTCGCATGAATGTCCCTTACATGACTCCACCGACTGACACCCTCAGTGCTTTTGCATTTGTTTTAGCTGGAAACCACGGTTCGATTTTTTTTAACATAAATACCTACTAATTTAAAATTTCCAATTTTAATATTTTTTCATACGATTATAAAATGTTAAAAACCCATTAAAACGTTATTTGTGAATTCTGTGTTTTCACAGAAGTCTCGCGCTAACAAGTGGATGGTGTCGGATACCCAGATCTAGTGGGTAGGTACTATGTGTGTGTGTAAAGGTATTCTGCAGCAATTTGAGGGATGGGGTGGGTGATGGAGGGGGGGGTCCGGACTCGGGTGGAAAGCATGCTGTGAATTCTAAGACACTGCTGATTACATACCCGCAGCATTTACATAGGACACGTGATCTCTCAAGATTGTTACAAAACCTGGAACACCTGGGAAACTATGGAAGATTTTGTGCCATCAGGCTTACTTGAGAGTATAATATTAATTATTTATATTATTATTAATTGTTGTCAGTTAATCAACCTTATAATGAATGCTATACATAACTGATGATCTATCACACCAGTGACAGGCTTTTTAATCTAATTACAACATATTTACCATTTCATGAAGACGCTCTAATGGGCGCGAAATCAAAAAATGTGTAGCAAATCAACAAAAATAATAATTTCGGTTGAGGGTCTGTAACTCCGGTTCAATGAGCTCTAGAACTTGGATTTGCTTTGAATTTGAGTGTTAATTTTAACATTGGAAGTGTTTGTTTGATGAAGTCAGACAAGCGATATACCAACATACCTATAATGTCATATATATAATAAATATATATTTAAATTTCCGTTTCAAAAACTGATTCGTCGAGCATTGTAATGTTTATAATTATTATAAAAATTTATTCCTCAGTCAGAATAGCTGTTCAAACACACAACGAAAATCACATATCACTTAACATTTACGTATAAAATTTATATAGCGCCATTTTTCATGTTTATTTTCGTTATTTAATTTGAGTACCGCATATGTACCTACCCGGATGCATGAGATGTATTATTCATATAATTGAAAAAAAAATTATTTAACGATTTATTTCTTAATAATGATGATTCATACGAATCTTTCAGGTTGATTGATTTTTTTGCTTAAAAATGTAGATACTAAATATAACTAAAGGTGAAGCATTTTTTTTTTGGAAAAAAGTTTGTTGAAATAATTTAAAAAAAAATTACGTAGCACCATTTTTTACATTCTGTATGCTAATTATATATTTTTTAATTGGGTACTGCCATCCCGGGAATAATTCATTCATTGATGCGAACATCGAAAAATACCTTAGGTAATACTAAATGATGATGAAATTGAAAAAAAATTGTTGCCTCATTCCGGGTAGCTAATTAAATTCAATAAAAAATAACGTTGAACTAAATTTATGTTTTGTGTGTAATAATTCGTAGGTAATTTTTCAGATAATATTTGCTTCATCCACATTCAAACACAAAATAATAAATATAAAAGTAGACACACACTCATTGCTTCATGCACATCCGAGCAACATACTAATTGCATGAAGCAAGGAGTTTATAATTATTATTGGTACATCAGAATAGATTGGTGTACTGGGTAGGTAGGTACTGTAAATAGAAACTATTTAATGGAACCGTGGTTTACCCGAGATGGGTATTAAAATACGCTTCTCTACATACACATTACTGTACCGATTGACAAAGTGTTGTTTCTCAGTGACGTTTTGCATCAATCATTATACGTATCAATACGCAATCCCAAGAGCGTGTTTTGCGTAGAAAGGTATTGTAGGTGGTACCGTAGGTACTCGTAGATGCCGCAGTAGGTACTGTATATACATCAATGCACACAATCCCAAGAGCGTGTGTTGTGTAGGCAGTGTTAATTTTTTTTTAAATATTTAATTGATGGAACCGGAAAATCCGTAGAAGTTTGATCTGTACTTATTGACAAAATGCTATTTATTTATTTATGTGTATTCTTGAATGCACATTTTACAAATGATTACAGTGGTTTATATTGTAGTAAATAAAAAAGGGTACAGAAAAATGGTACAAAAATAAAGAAAATATGTTGATATATGTAAATGTGTGGGTGATATTTTATGTTACGTGAACATCTCACTAGGAGAACATGTGCTGAGGTGTTAACGTCTTTGTGATTAAGTGTGACAGGTATTTGTGTTGTAGTAGAAAGTAATTTTTTTTTCACAGACATACATTCAGACATGAAAACTCACATTTCTTTGTGAGTGTATGTATTTTTGGATAATTCTTGGAAAACGTGTATAGTATTTAATTTTACTTGTTATATTTTGGTTATGTTTGGTTTGAAATTATAATTTTTTGAATAAAGTGAATATCTTGGTTTTTTATCCATATGTTTTTTGAGAAAGTTTGTAGATGTATTTATAGTCAGTAATTGTTTCAGAGTAATGGGCATACTGTTAAAAAGTTTGGTTGCGTAGTATTGAAAGTGTCTTTATCCGTCTGTGGTGTGTGTCATAGGAATGTTCAGTGTTTTATTTGTTGAGGACCTGGTTTTTATTATGGCTTTTGGTTGATTTGTAATATGAAGATTATTATGGACGAGGTATAGGAGAGCAGTTTTCGCTAAAAGTTGTCTTATTGACATGACGTCTAGTATTTTGAGTTTTTGGTCGAATCTGTGTAGAATATTACTTGCAGGATGCAGTATTTATATTTTATATTGCATTATTTCTCAGTGACGTTTGGCATCAATAATTATATGCAACAATACATACAATCCAAGAGCGTGTGCCGTGTTGCTTGCAATGGGCAAAAAGCGAATTGTAGGTATACACACTGTTCCGTAACGCCGATTGCTTTTGACAGGCTGTGTAATAACCAATAGTATCGTCAGAATTTAAACTGTATAGTTTAAATTGCGCACACGTCAGCTATATCCACGGAGTGCCATGAGCCGAACTAGTCGCACAAAAACCGTTCGTCCTGTCAAATCTCAATCGCCGGTTGTCTAATCGGAATAATCATAAGACGTATTTTTATCGCAATTTACTTTAAAACAACGAGTGCTAAAGAACCACAATCCCGTTCCAGTGCTGACAGATGAGGCTTATGCAGATTTCACCATCATTTCACCTGTAAGTTGATTATGAAGTAACGTTACGCATTGTGTTTCCGCATTCGCCTGTCAAAAGCCATATAATTCATTTATTCGTTATCTGCGTGGAATAGCCCTTGAGTCGGCTATTCCAACCCTTGTTCGTTCCTCGAATATTTTTGGTGCCGAAACCAGGGAACTTTAAGATTATAATCTATCTATACCAAAACGGATAGTGCTGTGGAATGTTTCTTAAATTTTGAATAATAATCAATTCGAACAGTAATTAGGTAGGTACCTAGCTCTTGAGTATTTACGACCTACCGCGCATATAATTATAATAGATTAAATTATTATCATTTATTTCATTTCGTTTTTGGGTACGTTTCCAATCGTGTTAATTCAACATGGCCCCAGCCATTCAAACATTGCGCCGGAAACGGACATTAGCGAATAATAGGTTAGTCAATACACATGAAATAGCAAAAAGCGCTTTGCACGATGCAACTAAGTGCAACTTACTGTTAGCGCATTATACTACTCTGGAAAAGATAGTTCTTGAATTTGAAACGTCTCACGCGGAAATATTAGCTTTAGATGACACAAACGAAATTGATGAGGATAAAATTCGCGAAACCTTTGACGAGATGTATTATCAAATTGTCGAAATTTACCAGGAGTTAACCAGTCAGCCTCTCGATTGTAAGACCGCGAATGCGTGCACAAACGTTAAATTACCAAAAATAAACATTCCAATATTTTCTGGAAATGTCAAGCAATGGCCCGAATTTTACGACATGTTTAACGCTCTGATTCATGAAAACAAATCTTTATCCAACATCAAACGCATGCAGTATTTGTTCTCATGTTTATCTGGAGAAGCTTTAGGGTTAATTCGGACATTTCCAGTACAAGGAGCTCACTACGTTGAAGCATATCAAAGATTAATCGCGCGCTATTGTAACGCGCGTGAACTCGCCTTTACGTGTTGGCGGAAAATGCTAAATTTAAATTTTCCGCCCAACGATCATATTGAATTCCGTGGCGTGTTCGATATATTTAACGAGGATTTAACAATTTTAAAGGAATTGGATCTCCCAACGGACAATTGGGACTTCGTGCTTTGTTATTTAATTCTATCGAAATTAGATTCACCTACAAGATGCGCATTCGAACAACTGCAGTCTCCTACCGAGCTGCCTTCATATTTGAAACTCAAAGAGTTTCTTTACAACAAATGCGAAACTCTTGTACGAGACTTACATTTTTCGACTCGCGATAGCAGTACTATTGACAAACCTCTTACACGGAACTTTAATCAGGCTGCCAAAAAACGCACTTCAGCGCTTCTTTGCGATCTTAAGAAAGGACAGTCTGAAACAAATAGGTCCTCGACCTCCACCACTGACCTGAAGTGCTCCTGTTGCGGGGAAGACCACTCCATTTCCAAGTGCAAGGTATTTGCACTCAAGTCAGTTCAGGATCGCCTACAGTTTGCTCAATCACACCGTTGGTGTTTCAATTGTCTTCATTCTTCTCATTATCTTAAAGATTGTAAATCTTTGTTTACATGTCAAAAACGTCAGCAAAAACACCATACTTTGCTCCATCGAGACGAAAATGCTTCTTTGAAAGATGAGCATCAACACCCCACGACGTCTACGGACCCGGAGACTTCTTCTTCCGACTCTAAAATTCAGGTCCTCACCAATTTAGGAGACAAGTCCATAGTACTATTGTCAACCGCCAATGTTGGCATTCGCGATTCATCCGGCCGTTTCCAAACCTTTCGCGCATTGATCGATTTGGGCAGTCAAGCTCACTTCATCACCGATTGTGCTGCGGAGCTCGTAGGCATCCCTCGTCAAGCCAGTTCTCAGAGAGTTAGCGGCTTAGGCCAATCTTCCGCAACCACGTCGGGAGTCATTCAATTAGAGATCGGTGTTAAGGGACGGGTTCTCTTCAACATCAAGGCACTTACGCTGCCTAGTATCTGCGGCAACATGCCAACTGTTCGTCTAGATAAGTCATCGTGGCATCAGTTGAAAAATTTGCCTCTTGCCGATCCTGACTGTCACAAACCGGGACCGATTGATCTTCTTCTGGGTGCTGAGGTTTTCTCTTCTCTTCCGAGACCTGGTAATGTGAATGGTGGTCCACGTCAGCCATCAGCTTTCAATTCTGCATTTGGTTGGCTTCTTCTAGGTTCAGTTGGTTCGGACACTGCTCACGAAACGAAATCTTTCATCGTTACTAACGAGGACCGGCTTCACAAAGAGGTCCAGCGACTGTGGGAGTTAGACACCATTCCCCAGTCTTCACACCTTACTCCTGAGGAACAACTTTGTGAACAAATGTACTACACTGACCACTCACGGGACGGATCTTCGGGAACATACATCGTATCCTTGCCTTTCCGAGAAAGGGGAAGGGATATCTCTTTCCCAGGGTCGCGTGAGATCGCTTTACGCAGATTCCATTCACTCGAGCGCAAACTCATAGCAAATCCAACCTTACGTGAACAATATTTTGCTTTCATGACTGATTATTTACACAGTGGTCACATGACTCGTGTTCCTGGAAAAGATTTGCACAAGGGAAAGTATCACATACCTCATCATTGCATTCTTTGTCCAGGCAGCGCTAGCACTAAGTTAAGAGTGGTTTTCGACGCCTCAGCGACGGATGTGAACGGATCCTCGTTAAATGATACCTTGCTTATCGGTCCAAAGCTTCAAAAGAACCTGCTGGAGCTTTTGCTAAAATTCCGTATACCATCGGTAGTGTTTACTGCTGATGTACGACAAATGTATCGCCAAATATTGGTTCAAGAACCAGATCGCGCTTTCCAAAGAATATTTTGGCGTTTTCATTCGTCGGAACCCATCCAAGAGTACCAACTAAACACTGTAACCTATGGTGTCTCCTCCGCCCCATTTTTGGCCTGTCGTACTGTCAAACAGTTGACCAAAGATGATGGTCATGATTTACCGCTAGCGCGTCGTGTGCTAACTTCGGATATTTACATAGATGACATCGTCACCGGTTGTAACAGCTTAGAACAAGCTCAACAAACGAAAACCGAAGTTATCGAGCTGTTCAAACGAGGTCAATTCGAATTGCGGAAGTGGGCTAGTAACAAACCAGAATTACTCGCCGATCTGCCTCCGGAATACTGCCTCAATGACTTGGTGTCCATGGATGTTGATAACTCTCACATTCTCAAGGTATTGGGATTAAAGTGGGAGCCACGACGTGATACATTTTCATTCGAAGTCCTATGCCTCGATCGCGAGTGCACTAAACGCACTATCCTCAGTGAAGTCGCTCGGGTTTTTGACCCTCTCGGTTTTCTATGCCCTTTGACGTTTTTCGCCAAATCCGTAGTACAAAAGTTGTGGGTTCTAAAGGTTGGGTGGGATGACACCCCCCTTGTTGACATTGTTCGTCAATGGGATCGTTATACTAAGCAATTACCGCTCTTGAAGTCGTTCAAAATCCCTCGATGGGTGTCATTCCCTCACATGGAGTCGTGTCAACTTCATGGCTTCTCAGATAGTTCGGAACTTGGATATGGCGCGGTAGTTTACTTGCGAGTCAAGGATGTTGACGATAAAGTCCAAATATATTTGGTTTGCGCCAAATCTCGAGTCGCCCCCACAAAAAAGATTTCGTTGCCTCGCCTTGAACTGTGTGCGGCAGTTCTTCTAGCAGATCTATTAAAATTCGCCAAAGATTTATACGTACCATTGCTTCCGATCTCCAATACCTTTGCGTGGTCGGATTCAACCATCGTGCTCGCTTGGTTACGTTCTCCTTCGTGTCGCTGGAACACTTTCGTGGCTAACCGTGTCAGTCACATTCAACATACTCCTGAAGGGACTTCTTGGCATCACGTGTCATCTGAAGATAATCCAGCGGATGTCGCTTCTCGTGGTTAATCTCCAGCCGATCTGATCGATAACACGTTATGGTGGGCGGGGTCTTCGTGGCTGATCCAGTCATCCGATTCTTGGCCGTCTTTCGATGGCAATGTCGACGAAATTGAACTTCACTCTGAGGAACAAGTTCGATCGTTATTTGTCCAACAGGACGAAAATCTGGTGGACCTATTACTAGTTAAATTTTCTTCGATTCGGAAGATCCAACGCATTCTCGGTTACTGTCTTAGATTCATCTACAACCTACAGAATAAAGAATCTCGTCGTTTGCATCTTCCATTAAACCGTGCCGAAATTCACACTTCACTTTTGACAGTAGTTAAACGCACTCAACATGTACATTTTAATGATGATATCACGCGCTTGAAAGAGGGCGACCTTATGTCGAAACAAATGCGGAAGCTTAATCCCTTCATTGACGACCACGGTGTGCTCAGGGTGGGTGGCAGGTTAACACGAACTGGGCTCGAATTCGAGCATAAACATCCTGCCCTACTTCCTCGCGAATCTAAGCTTACTTCTCTTGTGATAGACGCTGTACATCGAGAACATTATCACCCAGGCATTAACACAATGCAATATTTCTTGACACAGCAGTTCTGGATTCTGTCCCCCAAGCGCGCCATCCGACATTGTCTGTCAAGGTGTATACAATGTTATCGCATAAATCCAGCACCTCTAGAACCTTTCATGAGTGACCTACCCGCCGCTCGCGTTAATCAGGTTAAACCATTCTCGATTGTGGGCATTGATTACGGTGGTCCGTTTCGTATAAAGGCTGGCAACCATCGCGGCGCTAAGATAAACAAGGCTTATCTTTGCTTATTCGTCTGTTTTACCACCAAGGCTCTACATCTTGAAGTCGCTTTTGACCTGTCTTCCGAAGCTTTTATTGCAGCGCTACGTCGATTTGTAGGTCGACGAGGTCGTGTAAACGTCATACACTCAGATTGCGGCACGAATTTCGTTGGAGCTAAGACTCAGCTCAATTCCTTTATGCAGACTGCTTCACAGTCAGAAAAAATTGAGTTCCGTTTCAATCCACCATCGAGTCCCCATTTCGGTGGCGTATGGGAGATTCAGGTTAAATCGGTCAAAACTCATCTCTATCGTTTAATCGGTAACCAAACGTTAACTTTCGAGGAGCTGACGACACTATTCGTGCAGATTGAGGCCATGCTAAACTCTCGGCCTCTCTACCCGTTGAGTTCTGACCCAAACGATTTGCGCGTGTTGACTCCAGGTCATTTTTTGACTTTGGAACCCTTGACTTCCGTGCCGGACGAGGATTATACTGATCTAAAAATCAACCGTCTGAGTCGCTGGCAACTCATTCAACGTTTCCAACGAGATTTTTGGACACGTTGGAAGTTTGAATATCTCCAATCGCTAACTCAGTGCGCCAAGTGGACCAAAAATTGCAACTCACTCTCTGTGAATGATGTAGTGATAATCCGAATCGAAAATACTGTCCCTTTGCACTGGCCTCTTGCGCGAGTCGACAAATTACACCCAGGTCCCAACGGCGTTGTGCGTATCGCTACGGTTCGTACATCGAATGGTTCTCTTCTCAAGAGACCATTAACCAAATTATGTCCATTGCTTAGTCAATGTGACTAATCATCTTCGCTTCCGCGGCGCATTCTCTCTTATCGATTTTTGTTAGTCTTATTTTCATTATTTTCTTTTCTTATCATTTTCATTATTATTATTAATATATATATATATATATTTTTCTTTTTCTTCTCTCTTTTCACTGTTCTTCATTCACGCAACGTTCCACAGCATTTCCCGTTTTGGTTTCTAAATTTTCTTTAAAATACACGTTGTTGTATTTTGGTGGGCGGAATGTTCAGTAACGCCGATTGCCTTTGACAGGCTGTGTAATAACCAATAGTATCGTCAGAATTTAAACTGTATAGTTTAAATTTCGCACACGTCAGCTATATCCACGGAGTGCCGTGAGCCGAACTAGTCGCACAAAAACCGTTCGTCCTGTCAAATCTCAATCGCCGGTTGTCTAATCGGAATAATCATAAGACGTATTTTTATCGCAATTTACTTTAAAACAACGAGTGCTAAAGAACCACAATCCCGTTCCAGTGCTGACAGATGAGGCTTATGCAGATTTCACCATCATTTCACCGGTAAGTTGATTGTGAAGTAACGTTACGCATTGTGTTTCCGCATTCGCCTGTCAAAAGCCATATAATTCATTTATTCGTTATCTGCGTGGAATAGCCCTTGAGCCTATTCCAACCCTTGTTCGTTCCTCGAACACCACCTTGCTTCATCCATATTGAAACATAACACAAAAAAAATCTATTAGTTGCCTTCAACCAAAAAAAGCTAGGAGTTGGCACACACTCCTCGCTTCATCCACATTCAAACATACATCTTTTAATGATCTGTAGGAACACACTCCATGCCTCATCGACATTAACACCAAATAACTTTTTTTTTCATCATCAATCATCATTCTTAAAATCAGTTTAGAGAAATATTTTTTACATAATTAGTTGCATGCAATGGACAAAAAAATGGTTTAAATTTCTTGGGTCTGCGCTAGTATTATTCTAAAGGCGCCTTGTAGGTGGTGTGATATATTTTAGATTGTAACGTTGAAGAAGGAGCGCTTAGACGGATTGAACACGTACGGCGGATGGAGAATATATGACGCGCAAGAGGGTGGAATATGTCTGGTTCATCCCTGGAAGTGCAGCATTAAGTATAGAAGTAAGATTATTACATAGTTAGTTCAGAAAAAATAATAAAATATTAACCATAAAAAGATGCATTAATGTATTTTAAGATAGAAGTGGTTCTTCCTACGTTGCAAATGGTCAGTGGGCCAGAAATACTAAAAAAAACTTTTGCCTTTTTTTTCATGGAAATTTTTTCTACATACTTACAAAAATATAAAATAAAAGTTAACATGCAAAATGCATTTAACATGTAATAAAAACAATAAAAAGCGAGAGCTCTGTATCTGAATTTTCAATTTTTTTGGTTTTAGTAGTATATTCCTAAAAGATTTTTTCTTAAACTTCTTTTGTAAATATATAATTTGTTAATAATTTTTCATAACATTGGAAAAGTTAGTTTTTTTTTAAAAAGATTATGTGAGAAATAGATAGTAGGTTTGATGAAAAATGTGTATAGTAGATTTCGGGAATATCAATATACAGATATGTTAAGAAATACCTGGCAACATAAAAAAACAATATTTTAATAATATTATTTATGCATGTAATATTTGTAAATGGAAAACAAATTGGAAAACGCCCTTGGGGTAATTTTTCACAAAAATATTAAATTATATATTTTTTAAATTTTAAATGAAGGCGTCGAGATAAAGCTCCGTAGTACGCGTTCAAAAGTAGAATATGGTTTTGAAAGGCCGATGTTATTTCAAATATTAAAAAATAAATATATATATATATATATATATATATATATTTGTGGAACTTATTATTATTATTAATAAAAGACGACATAATTAAAAAAGAGTAAAAATCAAGTAGTATTGAAAGATACGCTGAGAATTTTATCGTACCAGTAATATGTTAAAGGACATATCCCGGTGCGTTTTTTATAATTTTAGAAACATACTTATACTTACGAAATTAATTAAAAAAAACATTGAGTTTAAAAACCTAAAGTGTTCAAAGGAATATATGTTTTAAGTTGTGGGACATTCGGAATGCAGGGTCTAAAGTCGCACCTCCAAGGACGTCATCTTATAGTAGACTTTATACTTGAATGTACAGAATCATAAGTTCACGTCCACAAACCATTCTTGGGGACATGGCATTATTGCAAGTTTGTTCGAAGGTTTTCATTTCCATGATCGGTGCGGCGCGGTACGACGTGTGTGCGGCGCGGGTGCGGCCGTGTGCCCGTTACAAGACTGCAACTTTATAGAGCGACTCATGCAAAGTGGAAAATTCGAGCAAAGTTGGAGCACTATGGTTTTGTTGCGAGGTACTTGTTAGTTCCACTGGATGGCCCCACATACAAACTACTCGGAGACGCCATTCCACAAGACCCACCCGCTCCCGCGCTCGATGAACACACTTGCGAAATATTACAATGGGGCAACTTTAAAGGTTGATCTTCAAGATGGATCTCTTGGTAATCGGGTTAAAGTGTTTACTTCGCGGTGGCGGTGGTTGATCTGAACTGTAATACATAAAAGATGAAATTCACCAACAGCAAAAAAATGAGAAAAACAGCTTTGCGACCAAAAAAAAAATTCTTCTTTCAGAGATATACAGATGATAAAGCAGAAATTTTTAGCAAGTATTTAAAAAAAATTGTTAACTTCTGCAAATTTTTAATTTTACAATTTTTAAATTTACAAAAACTTTTTCAATAAATCGTTTACGGAAAAAAAATATTCTTGAAATTTTTTTAGTTTAAAAAATGGAAAAATCATAATCGAAGTCGTCCTTCAAGTCGGTTTTTCGTAAAAGTTTTAATAAGGGTACGGTTGATAATAAGTAATAAGTCAGAGTAAATCGCACACATTTCAAAATGCTCAAAATAAACATATTTTTCCGGGATGCAAGACGCCCTTGTAACAAAAAAGTGGTTACTGTATAAGAAATTGGTTGTTTATCAGAAAAATGGCCATAAATTGAAAACGAGAAAGACTTAACGACTTATAGAAAATCGGCCAAACAAATCTTTACCGTTTTCGCTCTCGAAATAACAGGTTGTGAATTACCTTCGAATGAAAATAAAATAATAGATTAATTATATATCCGAAAGCTCTCAAAGCTGTTCTCGGTCATTATTTACGCACACTCATTCGGCGGTCAGAATTCGACCACTAAAAAAAAACACTGGAAAAACAAAAAGGCACTCTCCCACCAATAAAAAGTAGTGAAAAATTGCGGGTCACGCCCTGGCTACGGTAATGTATTGGCCCGGACACAATTCCGGGAAAATATTCTCAACACAAGGCGAGGGAAGTAGGGGACAAATAAATCTCCAAACGTCAATAGCCGCCCCAACAACCTCCAGTCATACAGCGTGGAACCTTTAAGCCATACGGCAATACTGCCGTTTCCCCGGCCCTCTGGCCACCCGCCCTAACTAATGTCGGAGCGTTATTTTTGTTTAGCGACATCGCAAGCTGATCGCTCGAAATGGTCTGCAGAGGTTATAAACAAAACGCTATAACAATTACAAACAAATTTTAAGATTAACATCAGTACCCATCGCTTATTCTGAAAACCTTGTATTTAGCAAGTGCTAAAAATTGGTTTAATATAATTATGGAAAAAATTGTTCTAAGGAACCCTTAAAATCATTTAAATGTAGCCATGTTTTGAATAAAAAAATCTAAGCCTCGGAACTTACAAGTAATATCAACCTGGTCTGATCGATGAATTGATTTTGTTAAATACTTGTAATTGTGTATTTCAAAGTTCTATAGATCAGGTGGAATTGATTGTGCTAACGGAAAATAGTTTATGTATTTTATTACTTGCTAAAAATTGGTAATAAAATGTATTGTTTCTGATTTTGAAAAATTGACCAAATTCAAGGTTGAATTTCATTTGGATACGACTTTTTTAGTAAATAAGTATTAATATAATTGTATAGTAATTCAGTGGAAAAACTAAATATTTTTGTGAAAGTTTGATTTGAACAAAACAGTATGCAAATGAAAAAAGTTCGTTGTGTAACACCACTTTACTTGAGTAATACACGTCGACGGGTATACAAACAGTTAGAATTAACCAACAGTCCGATTTTAAAGTTGTTCCCTTTCTCCTTGTGTAATCCCCACCCTTTACCTACCCCTCTCTAATATGCTTTCTTTTTCGCTAATGTTTACCTTACAATCATTCTCTGTTCTGCAATTTAGTTAATATGTTAATTGTCCTGATGAAGGTTGAGATCAATCGAAACCGGTTCACGTACATAACTCAAATAAAGTGGTTTTAAGCAAAACACTTATTTCATCTTTTTTGTTGTTTGTTTTTGGGGTGTTATGCCGTGTTGCGCTAACTCCTTCTTTAGCCGACGTTTCGGACAGCTAAACGTCGGCTAAAGAAGGAGTTAGCGCAACACGGCATAACACCCCAAAAACAAACAACAAAAATGCTTTTGGCCGTGAGAATCTAAAAACTTACTTATTTCATCTGTATAATTTCAAGCCACAAAGTGTTTGCTTTCTTAGATTAATAATTGTGTAAGTGTGTTTAAAGCAATTTCTAGTTTAAAATTTTTATGGTTGGTGACCGCACTTTCTGTAGTGATTTAAATAGTTGACCATTTGGCAATTGGAAAATGACGGCATGAATACGGATATCTGATTTAATATACGTAGCTTGAACATTTTGACAAACAATTTATTAAAACCTTACATTTTTGTTCTTTCAGGTGATGTTAGCAAAATTTAAAAAATCCTTATACGTGATTTAGGTACTTATTGCTGCAGGTAAAACACTCAGGACGGGTTGCTTCGGAGAATTTGCACAATTCATCAAATTTCAATGTTCAATTTTGGGTTCTGTGAAAGGCCTATTCAATTTGTGTTATTTTATCATTATATAAGCTAGTTGCTTGAAAGTATTGAAATTATAATAAAACTTTAAAAAAAATTCTAAGAACTTGAAAATTAACTTTAAATTTGAATAATTGCTTTGTCTCCGAAACAACCCGTCCTTAGTTTTTTTGGTAGGGATGGACTTAAAATAACAATTTTAACATGAGTATAATATCAAAGTGGTTTTTTGATAAAGTACTTCTAAATTAATCAGTTCAATGTCAGAAAAAAACAAATGGAAAATATTGAGATCCCCTGTCGTGGTAATGCGATTTTTCTCCATGTAAATCTAATTTTAAAAATCAGCAAAAACGATAATAACGTCCATTTTTTGAAGCAAAAGAGAAAATATTCTAATGTAATCCAACATCACAACACACAAAACATTTAAAAAATCAAATGAATTCAAAATTTATTTATTAATTGACGAATAATGAAAATAATGGGATTCTTAATAAAAGGCTAATATTATTATTTCAATTTCTGTTATTATTTGACTCCGTACGAGCACGGAAATAAAACATTTAATATTAATTCAGAGCGAAAACTTACAAATAGATATACTTACAAAATGTGCTTAAATTTGTTGAATCTGCAAGATACATCGTGGTGTTTCCGGTCCGGACTACGGGAGATATTATACGGACCGGACATTCGATCAATCAAATTTAACGTCATACTAAAGCTCTTCTACCAAAGTTTGCAAGCTTTGCGAGCTTTTGAACGCCGATATGTAGTAATATGTGCTCTATTTCATACAAATATCACTCGGGCTTCATTGGACGTGAATAATTTTTGTTATTCAAGTGAACTTTCAAATCGCAAAGTTTATTCTTCGTAAAAATTTCAGTCTAAATATTTTTAAAAAATTGTGAATTGACTGAAATCGTAGAATAGGAACTGAATAAAGTTTTAGTTATAAAGTGACTGCAATAGTATAAAGTGCATTACATGAAAAACTATAATATACAATAAGGTCTTTTTACTTTTAACAGTCTAAATTTCATCCCCCCAAAAAGAAACATTTAAGTATTATTACTCAAAATTACAGTATTGGTCATTCAAGAAAAAGATAATACTGATAAATGCAAACGAAAAACGAAAAAAAACAAGACACAAAATGTTTCGTTTAGATTTATTAGCATTATATTCTTCTTCAATGATATGTTGTGACCGTAATTTTCATATTTTCTTTTTCTTGTTCTGTTTTATATTTCGTTCAGTTTTATAAATATTATCTTCTTCAACAATAATGTATTACATTGATGGGTATAACCTCAAAAGAAGTTATAAAGAAAATGTTGTTCATACGGTATTTGTATTTATCTCGGCTTAACGCCGTGAGATTTAATTTTGTTTTTTTTAGAACTACCCTCTGATTTATATTGGTTCTTATTGGTACAACAAACACTTAAAAGAAACATAAAATAATACAACATTCCGTACTCGTAGATACAACAATGTAGGTTCTTTGAATAAAGTACATCAAGGGTTTCCTTTTTAAAGTGTGTCCTCGTAGGTATAATACGATACGTTTTGTTCGCTTTCCTCCTAATAGCAGGTTAATTGAGTTTGTGCTGAAATTTGTACTTATTTCCAGTAGGACAGGCGCTAGGAGAGAGTGGGAGTCGCTTTGCCATCGGCCTTTATCAAGGGGAAAATTAAATACCGCGGAGCACTTTGGGGCGGAAACTTCCTCTTATGATTTCATGCATGTTTCAATTAGCAAATTTCCGGCGAAATTTGTTCGGTCCATTTCGTCAATAGTGTTTGGGAAATGCGAATATATCCACCGTTCGCCGCGTTACTGACGCAACTTTCAGATAGTGTTGCCGATGAAAGGCAAATGGCGAATTGCGATGCGGAAACTTCGCCTGAAGAGCTGAAATCTGAAGGCCCGCATCAATATGATCAAGCCATTGGAGTCAAAGATATGTACATGCCACAAACACACATAAATAAACGAAATAAAAGTTAGCTTTTCTGGCTTCGATTTATTTCGGTGTTCAACCACTCAACCTAAGATTGTGACACAGTTTAGAGATTATTATGCTATTTATTTATAGATATTAATTTCTGAAACATTTTTCCAAACTTTCTAATACATAATTTCTTAAAGTACCTACTTTTAAAAATTTAATGAATTTTATTTTATAAAAATAGATGATTTCTTGCACTTTGATTTCCATATAATTAAACCTAACACAATATTTCTATTTTCTTAACTCTTCACCGCATTCAAACATTTACTTAGATAATTTTGTATTTATTTTTCATTTAGTTATAAAGTGACTGCAATAGTATGAAGTGTCTTACGTGACAAATTATAATATACAATAAGGTCCATTTATTTTTAACAATCTAAATTTCATTCCCCCAAAAAAATAATTTAGTATTATTACTGCAAATTACAGTATTGGTCATTGAAGAAGAAGATAATACTAATTAATCTAAACAAAACATGAAACAGAACAAGACCCAGAAATTTTTTCGTTTAGAATGATAATTCTTCTTCGATGATATTTTGTGACCGCAATCTTTTTATTTACTGTGTCTTGTTCTGTTTTATATTTCATTTGAATTTATTAGTATTATCCTTTTCAAAAATAATATATTCCATTGATGGGTATAACCTTAAAAGAAGTTAAGTTAAGAATTGACAGCAATTCTTAAATTCGTTTAAACAACAAATACCAGAACTACGGAAGTTTGTTAAATTTCGTTTTCACAAAATGGATGAATTTGAAGAAAAAAACAAAAACAAATATATGGTGATTAAACATTTACAAAAAGCAAGTAAATGCATTTTTATTTTAAAGAAAGACAAACATACGCGGGTTACTAATAACCTTACAAAATTTGAAAATCTCCTACTACCACCACAGTAAGCTCAAATTTTTTGCTTGTGTTGTGATAGAGGACTTAGCCAGCCGAGGAATTGAACACACTACGCCTGAGTGGTACCCAAGCGCGATGTCAACTCGGCCACCGACCGGTCAATATACATAAACATACAATTAAATAAAATGGAACAAAATAACTTAGAATTATAGGCTACCATTTACAAAAAAATGAAAATATTACAAAAATTTTTAATATATTGTAAAAAATCAAAGGTGAATCATAATAGTTAACGTAACAAATATCTATAGAATCGAAAACAGAAACCCAAAAACAAACATCCTCCCATAGTAGTAAAATTATAAAATAAAGAATGTTAAAAAATGTAATAATTTACATATAAACGAACAACTCAGACAACAAAATAAACATTTTCTATACCTTACGAAATTGTCCGAAGAGTAGACAGTCTGAGTTAAAAATGGCAATATAATGATGAGAAAAAACGAAACATCGAAAATCTTGAAACAATCCGAATAAAGGATTACTACACCTGCACCTATACAAATGAAACATCTCTTATAATCGAAATAAGACAACCGGAAGATATCCCTTCCGAATAAAGGACCACACAGGTTGTTACACGGCACATATAAAAACGAAAAATCTCCTATAATCCAAATAAGACTACCAGAAGATATCCCTTCCGAATCAATTACCATTCAACAACACGGCACCTATAAACATGAAACATCTCCTATAATCGAAATAAAACAACCAGAAGATCTCCCTTCCGAATAAAGAACCACATAACAACCCGGCACCTATAAAAACGAAAAATCTCATTTTATTAGATAAATAAGGGAATTAAGTATTAAATCGTTTTTATATTGGGTTTTTACAAGTTAAGATATTTGAATAATACTCCTCTTCGTTAGCTTGTGTTTGGAAGAGGAGCTCACAGTACATTATTAAAGTTATTTGTAAGTAATTAATAATATAATAGGTACTTACATGTTCGTTGTAAGTAAATTGCAGTGAGAAAGTAAAAAAAAATAGTTACATTATTGACTATTGCAACAGCATCTATGCTAGTCTTCTTAAATTCCAAACTGAAAAACTACAATCGGTGTTCGACGCCGCAGCAAGGCTAATCACCCGGTTACCCAAGTTTTGGCACATTTCGGAACACTTCCGAAATCTTTACTGGCTGAAGTGTCCTGAAAGGATCCAGTACAAGCTATTCTGAATGGTTTTTTTTTTTTTTTTTTTTTTTGTTTGTTTTTGGGGTGTTATGCCGTGTTGCGCTAACTCCTTCTTTAACTTCTCTCCTAACTCTTAGCGCAACACGGCATAAAACCCCAAAAACAAACAACAAAAATGCTTTTGGCCGTGAGAATCTAAAAACTTACCTATTCTGAATGGTGTTTAAAGCTATCAACAAAATGGCGCCACCGTATATTTCTGAGCTATGCATTCCGGAAAATACTGGTCTAACGCATCAATTTTTAGATCAGCGACATCATCTGCAATTGGAAGGTTGAAAGAGCCTAAGTGAAATCCGAACACTAAGTTTGGTGATCGTGCAAGAAAAGACTGTAAATAATAAGCACCGGCACACATCAGTCCTCAACCTGGGTAATGATTTAAGTAAAACTATCCAAACCATCATAAAAGAAAGACGATTCAAATCAAAATTCACATTTTAATTATTAAGTATTGTACTGGTATACGGAACGTACAAAGGGGTGTAGCTTATAGGTACTTCCTATTTTTACAGCCAACCCAATCCACAAGAAATAGTTACATGTATTTCAATACAACTGGGTTTTAAAACACAAATAGAAAACTGAGATAATCGGAATTCTTTCAGCGATAATTTCAGATTTTTTTTATTTTTTTTTTATTTAGGAGAAAAAACAGATACAGATATCAATTGACAAGAATATACAAAACATCAACTAGAGAATTTACCTGCATCCAAACTATTTCTCACGAATTGACTTAAACAGCAGTTAAAAACATTTACACATATTTTGACTTATAAATAGGGGAAAAATATATACATAAGAATATTATTTTACAAATAGAGATATGAAAGAAATGCGCAATATCCTTATAAGAATTTACAAATTATTTTTGAAAAAATTTAGAGGGTAAAACAAAAAAAAAAAAATATATATATATATATAAATAGATAAACAATGTTAAACAGAAATTAAAAAATATATACATATTTAAACAAGTATGTCTAAGTTTTTTACTATGAACTTTGTAGGAAAATAGTCTTCATTTTTTTACTAAAAGTAGTGCGTGTATCAAAAAATAAGTCAGAGTCCTTGAGGTTTTGGTTCTGATTAAGTGATTCGCACATTCTTCTGATTGGATCCCTGACACCAGCATTTGTACGCGTCCTGCTAATGTGGAATAAGTCGTTAAGCCTTGTTACTCTGGGTGGTACTTTGAAGTTTATTAATTTCAGTAAGTCGGGACAGTCAATGACGTTGTTACAGATTTTATACAGAGTCATGAGATCAAGGTATGTTCGCCGGTTAGATAGAGTGGAGACTTTATAACTCGAGAGCATATTTATGTACCCGCGTTTGGGTGCGCTCATTCTGTAATTGAGGCATCGCAGAAATTTCTTTTGAATACTTTCAATATTTTCTTTATAGATATCGTAAAGTGGATTCCATATGGAGGTGCAGTATTCAAGTTGAGAACGGACCAGAGTGTGGTAAAGAAGAAGACATGTTTCAGGTTTTCGAAATTCACGGCTGTTTCTGATGACAAATCCTAGCATGCTGTAAGCTTTATTCACAATATTATCAATGTGCGCATCGAAGTGGAGTTTGGAATCAAAAAGTACGCCTAGATCTCTTATACAGTAAACGCGCTCGAGTAAATAATTACCAATACAATAATTGTGTTTGATAGCGTTGTGATTTTTAGTAAAACTTATTTGTTTACATTTATTGTAGCTTAGGTAAATTTTGTTTTCATTGCAAAACGTTTCGAACCTTACTAAGTCGCTTTGTATGAGCAGACAATCGTTTAAATTCCGAACAATGGCAAATATTTTTATGTCATCAGCGTACAAAAGATATAAACAATGCACGAAACATTTAGTAACAGTGTTAATAAAAAGAATAAACAACAGCGGACCCAGGATTGACCCCTGAGGCACGCCAGAAGTAACTGGTTCCCATGTAGAAGTGTGTCCTCGTAATGATACGGCTTGTTGTCTTTTTGTTAAATATGAGATAAACCAACGTAATAAATTTCCTCTAATTCCGTTGTACATAATTTTTTTGATAAGAATAAGGTGGTCAACCTTGTCAAAAGCTTTTTTGAAATCGCAATATATTGCATCTACCTGGTGGCCTCGATCCATACTAGTAAATAAGAAATTTGAGTAAATAAGTAAATTACTCATGGTAGATTTGCCTTTTACAAACCCGTGTTGCTGTTCAGTAATTTTGGCAGCAAGCTGGGGATATATATTGTTATGGACAAGTCTTTCCAATAGTTTAGGGATCGCCGAGAGAATGGATATTGGCCTATAGTTTTCCACTCTTTGACGCGAGTCACCCTTGTGGACCGGTATAATATAGGCCAACTTCCATCTATCAGGGAAAACTCCATCACTCAGGCATTTATTAAATATTATGGTAAGCGGCACACACAGTGACGACGCAGTAGATCTAAGGAAAAACGCCGGTATTCCATCGTGACCCGCACCCTTGTTTATGTCTATCGATTTTAAACTCGAGTGCACTTCTTTTTCCGTTAGTTTAATTGTGTGAATGTGCGCAAGTCCAGAGTCCTGAACTTCCTCAAGTTGGTCAATGTTAATAATTGGGTCATTGATAGAGGAAGGTTCAAATGTTGACTTAAAGAATTCAGAGAACATATCACAAATTTCCTGGGCATCGTTAGATTTGCGCCCTTCGAAGGACATTGCAGCAGGGTATCCATCAGACGATTTTAATGAGGATATGTATGACCAAAAGCTTTTGATATTATTTTGAAATGAACTTTCGATGTTGTCAAAAAATAACCTTCGGGTTTCATAAGTCATTTTTTTGTATGTAGCACGTAAGAAGGAAAATTCACGATAATCAGAAAGACCTTTATATGTCTTCCATTTGAGCCAGACTTGATCTTTTTTCCTTGATAACCTAATAAGTTCTGGAGTAAACCATATGGGGAATTTGTCATTTCGTCGTGCCAATACTGGAATAAGCTTATCAATTACATTGTTTATTTTTAAATAGAATCGATCTACTGCTTTTTCGGCTGATAAATTTGCGATTTCAGATAACCAATCAATACAATTAATATCCTCATTAATCTGAGCATAATTAGCTTTCCTGAAATTGCGCCTACGTTGTATTTTGTTTTTGATTTTTGGTTGAATTACGAAAGATATATCAAATTCAAGGGCTGGGTGGTGTCTATCCTCTGAGATGAGAGGGTTGTTGCTACGTGTAACATTTGTTTCACGACTGTAGAATACGAGGTCTAAGTATTTTTCATTATGGTTAGGTATACAGTTATATTGGAATAAGTCCATCAATGACATTGCTTGAAGCAACGTTTTCGATGCAGCCGTATTTGAGGAGGCGAGACCTTGACTGCTGTTTTCGGAAAATGACCAAGTCAGAGTTGGTAGATTCATATCTCCCAGTACACAAAAAGTATTATTTGGTTGTGATGAATATACAGATTCCAGGTTTTCGGAGAACGTATCATAGACCGTAGGTTGTGAGGCAGGAGGTATGTATACTGCACATATGATGAGATTGAAAGAACTTACCGGAATAGAAATGAAGATTTGTTCGATTTGACCATTTTCCCAGTCATCGAGCCGGGAAGATGCAAGCTCCTTGCGCACTGCTACCAACACACCGCCTCCATCCATTTTACCAGTGAGTGTACGGTCCCTATCACGTCGGAATACCGTGTAACGCGAATCTATGAATTCAGCCGTATTTATATTTGCTACAAGCCATGTTTCAACTAGAACTATAACGTCGTAGTTATTCGATAATACATTAATTAGTAGCTCCTGGGTTTTGGTCCTAATACCACCACAGTTCTGGTAATAAACGATTATAGATGATGATGAGATCATTTCACCAGAGTAGGAGTGCCGTTTGACATATTCCACAATCGCACGAGTGATACATTATGCAGGGCATATGAGGCTTCGAAATTACATAAAAAACATAGACTACTTATTAGATCAATGAATGTGAAATATGTTGACATTTTAGAATGTGAATGAATATGTGAGAAACATGGTATTGGTTTAAAGTTATAGGGATATTGCGCGCTAAACAAAAATATAAAGTAGCTTTGAAAGAAACAAATTACAGGATACAGAATACTGTGAGAAAGCGGATACCAAAGACAGCAGTAACATGTTTGTAGTCACATGTTTTGCTGATCATGTGTGATTATCTTTTGAAGGTCTCCCTCACGGCGAATGGTGAAAACCCGAGAGAGATCGTTTCTCTTCGCCAGAATACTGCCATTCCGCACCCATATGTATTTAAAGCCGTTAGCTTTTCCGGCGGCTCGTGTTTTGGCAAATAGGATTTTATTTTTCAATGTAAGGTGCTCGTTTATATAAAAATTGGTGGTGGGAGCACCAAATCCTAATTGTTCCGTGGTAAGGCCGCTCCGAGTCCTTGCTGCAGCGATGACATCATCACGAAGTCGTTTTGTGGATAGCTGTACGACTATATTGCGCGGACGGTTGGAGGGCGAGGTGTGGCCGCGAGCGACGCGATGCGCAGAAACCACATAGCTACTTGGAAGCGGGACGTTAATGTTGGATCCTATTTTCTCTATTAATGTCATCAAATTTTCGCCCTTTGCTTCGGGAATCCCATGGATGTCTACATTGCATATTCTGCTGCGCTGCTCCATCTCATCTTGTGCATCTCGGAGTGACTGGACTTCTTGCCGGAGGTTTGAGTTTTCTTCTTGGAGAACGCTCACACATCCCAGAATTTTTGTGTATTGGTCCTTCCACTCGTTAGACAGCGCATCTAATTTTAACTGAACAGCGTCAATTGCTTTCTTGTTTTCAGTGCGCATGATTTCAAGTTTCGACTCAAAAAAATTGATTAATGAGTCAGTGTCAATGTTAATCATTGACTGATGCGCCGACGGTGAATCAATAGGGCCAGACGTGGTTGATAAAGGTGAAGATGTATCTTTCTTTGCACTGCAAACCTTGCGAGTTTTAGACATTTTGGTTGATTTATATCTTAGTTTGTCGGTAGGTTTCTTATAGTTGTTCAGAAATACCCCTTATTGAGTTAAAATTAATTTAACTTATTTGTCTATGACAAAAAAAACCTCTTCACAAATTCAAAAAGATTTCAAAAATTCAAAAACATAAATTGTCTGTGGTTGTAGCTTACAATGACAGTGAATTCGTTATGCGTAATTTTTCAGGGCAATATGTAAAGTTGTTTCGCACTGTCAACACGAAATACACTATTATTTTGATTAATTTTTCACTAGTTTATATGTTTCAACTTTGATTACTTGCTAAATTTGCTTAAATTTCACTACTTTTGTCATTAAATATGGATCTGTCAGAATCAGCTGTTGTTTTCACTTGTCCATAGACAATCTGATTGGAGCACATTGTGCATTATCGCGCCATACGATACAGCAAATGGCGTAGGCGACTGCTGAAGCAATGGCTAGTTCAATTGGTAGCCAGCAGGAATCGGTCAGCCTCTAGGCTTCAGCATCAATGGCTAATTCAGTCGGTAGCCAGGAAGAATTGGCCGGCCTCTAGGTTTTCATCATCAATGGCTAATTCAGTTGGTAGCCAGCAGGTATTCGTCAGCTTTTAGGTTGTCAGCATCTGTGGCTGGTTCAGTCGGTAGCCAGGAGGAATTCATCAGCCTCTAGGTTGTCAGCATCAATGCAGCAGGGATTGGCCAGCCTCTAGGTGATCAGCGGTAGTGGGCAGTTCAGTCACAGGAATTCTGCGGCGACATGGTCATTTGATTATAAGAGCCGGCACACGGAGACGCCCCACTATTGTAATGATGACAGATGCGTCTGGCTCAGCTGATAGAGTGCCGGCCGTAAACAGCTCGTTGCAAATAGTTGTAATTTTTAAAACGATTGTGCCGTGATGGAGAAACAGAAGCGACTACAGATTTCATTTGACACTCAGGAGTTTATAATTTTTAATTATAATTAACAGATCGCGTTTTAACTGGAGGTGTTCCGTCCACTCGTGGGAATTTTGAAACTTGAAATGTGTTTTAGTTGCTATTTATAATTTCTCTTACAAGTTCTTGTGACGTCAATATCATCACCACAACTTATTTATCGTTCCAGACGCTGATGTTCTTAGGTGCGAATAATATTTCGGCCGACGACTGGTTTTGTCGATATTTTAATTTCGTTTTAGAAAATAGGGTTATCGAACTGTTTCATGTAAGATTCAGACTTTTTGCCGCCTGGTAACAGATTGATATATTTTTCAACTGGTGAATATTATGATTTCGAAAAGGGGGCAAATCGGTTTAATTGTTGCAGATGAATCATCTAAACGCGTTAAAGATCAACGATTTATTTCACTCATTCACTTAATTCATTTAAGGCGATGCACTACGTCGTGTAGTATTTTAAATTGAGCCGCTATCAATAACAACCCTTACGTAGATGGCGATAATGTTTAAGTTCCCGTTTAACACCATCCGCCTGTTTTGATTTATGCAAGAAAAAAACAAGGCCAAAAAGTGCCTTTTATTTTATTTTGTGGATGTTCAGAAATAAATATTTAATTTTTTTCCGATTATTTTATAAATAACTTAATTTGCCATATTATACAATAAAATTATAACGGAAAATGGGTTCGTTAGTAGGAGATTTTGAATTTTAAAGCCGTTTTCATAGGCCTTATTTATTATTTTTTTCTGGGCTTACAAAAAGATTTATCTAAAAAATACTCGATTATTTCAAAGGCCAAGATGTCTTCTACTCGCCGTATTTAATAAAAGCATCTGAAACATTTCTAGGCGACCAAATTTTCAAACCAAAAACACATGATTATGCATTATTGCGTATGGCATCGCCTTAAGATCCATCTAACCCATTAGGCGAATTTTGCACACGCGTTCTAAAATAAATTATAAAATACCCTAATATATAACAGAAGTTCCTTCTTCTTTTGGGGCTAGTAAAATTAATAAGTTAGTTAATGTTAATGTTAGAGTTAGTTGTAAGTTTCTACATATGCAGATAAATATGTCATTAAGATAGTAGTTATAGGCCTTAGTCGTAATTCACTAGATATAAGTCTAAGAGGTAAGTCAGTAGTTCTAGTATTAACTATTTAAGAAATATATTTTTACAGCGCCCTTTGAGGTGATTTTTCACGTAAACGGCGGTATATAAATTACCCGAATATTTTTAATATTATATGTTTGGAAGATTTGATATAAATTAAAGTAGTTAAATTATGTAAGAAATATACTTTAAACAGAAAATGGGTGATCTGAGTAAACCATGTGAAAAAAGTTGTATTTTTTTTTCTTACATATTTTTTCAGTGTTCAATGTTTGGATTTTGTCATTAACGCTTCTAATCTTTTCCGGTAATCGAATGAAGAAAACTTTTTCTTGAAGAATATAATAATTTTGGGCAAATGAAGTATTTAATTTTGGTCATGGTAAAATACACTTCAGTCGAGTTCGGTTTTCCATTAAAAATTGGTACTTTTTCAATTATGATTTGATTATTGAATTTCGAATGTACAGATCTTTCAATGAAGGTACTTTAAATTTTCTAATAAGTAATAATAATTGTCGGGTAGTCGTCGGGTGTTTTTTTTTAAAATATCTTTTTAATTATTATTCTCTGTACGACTTCTATTGGGAGAAGGTTAGTTTTATATGCGGAACCTCAACTAATGAAAGCGGATTGTAAAGTTAATTAGACTAAAGCGTTGTATTTTTTTTTAATATATATATTTTTTTTACATTTAATTACAGAAATCACTTACTGCCCATCTCACTAGGCAACGCCTGTGTTGAGATTGCAATTTACAGTATATTAAATATAGGTTTTTTATCGACAAAAAAAATTTCATTCTTTGTATATAAATTTTCATTTTTTTTACAACTTGGCATATTTGGTCCTTCTATTTCAGATTTTTATCAATAATTACTCCGAGATATTTGATAGGGTTTGTTGTTTTTAATATTGTGCCGTTTGATATGCAATAATTTTTATTGAGAGTTTTGGAATTGTTATGTTTGATAAGGTCAAAATTTTTGGTGTATCGTTTGTGTGTATTGCAAATAAAACTTTAATTATTGTTTCACTATTTAGAGATAAAAGGTCGAAGAAAGTTTTTAATGTGTTTATGTCTTCAGTAGCTTTCAGTGTTACGGTTTCCCAAGTTTTTCAGTTATTATTCGTACTATATGTTCGGTGTATGAAGTAATGTGTTCATGTCTTCAGTAGCTTTCAGTGTTACGGTTTCCCAAGTTTTTCAGTTATTATTCGTATTATATTTTCGGTGTATGAAGTAATGTGTTCATGTCTTCAGTAGCTTTCAGTGTTACGGTTTCCCAAGTTTTTCAGTTATTATTCGTACTATATGTTCGGTGTATGAAGTAATGTGTTCATGTCTTCAGTAGCTTTCAGTGTTACGGTTTCCCAAGTTTTTCAGTTATTATTCGTACTATATGTTCGGTGTATGAAGTAATGTGTTCATGTCTTCAGTAGCTTTCAGTGTTACGGTTTCCCAAGTTTTTCAGTTATTATTCGTACTATATTTTCGGTGTATGAAGTAATGTGTTCATGTCTTGAGTAGCTTTCAGTGTTACGGTTTCCCAAGTTTTTCAGTTATTATTCGTACTATATGTTCGGTGTATGAAGTAATGTGTTCATGTCTTCAGTAGCTTTCAGTGTTACGGTTTCCCAAGTTTTTCAGTTATTATTCGTACTATATTTTCGGTGTATGAAGTAATTTGTCCATGTAATGATTTTTAATTATTTATTTTATTTTATTTATTTTTATTATATTTTATTTTTATTTTAACTCCACACAGGAGGCCCTGAAGAAAATAATTTCCCTCAGGGCCTATGTCATCTTTGGGGATTCTGTGTGGATGGCCTTTTTGTGGAGAGGAAGGAGTGAACATGGGTCTTTAAGAGTCCTATGTTGTAGGAGGGAGGAAACACAGAGGCCGGTAGCTCGTTCCACAGCCGAGCTGTTGCACTTAAGAACGAATCGTAGAAGCGACCCGTTCTCATGTGACAAATGTCAACCGTGTACAAATGTTGGGCGCGCGTTTGGCGTGTATCCCGACTACGCACCGATGACGAAGGGATCAATGACGCTAGTTCCTCAGATCATCTTCCATTGTAATACCGATAGAACAAGGACAGCATACCTACCTGACGCCTGTGCTCTAAAGATTGCAGTCCGTTTGTTAAGATTGGGGAATCTATCAAACGGACCGCCCGTTTCTGCACAGAGTCAAGGGTTTTTTTCAGGTATTTAGGGGCTCCGGACCAGAGATGGCTGCCAAATTCGACGGTAGATTTGTACAGGGTCAGCAGTTGTGTACTATTAAAGTATCTGCGGGCCCTGTACAGTACGCCCAGCTTCTGAGAGGCCAACTTTACTCTGGCTTCGATGGAACCCCCGTACCTGAGCTGGTCACTTATAGTTACACCAAGCATATCAATGGAAGGCCTGTTCGGAAGATTGCTTCCGTTGAAGGAGACTAGATTATTATTGCATCTCTCTATACATAAAACACTTTTTTTTCACATAAAAATCAACCTCAATTGGACTAAGCCTGTATCGAGGTTAAAAAATTACATTTGAGTGAAACAAACATAAGAGTTATTCAAAATTAAAGAAAAAATAAGTAATAGATGTGTTACCAGATGGGTAATTTGACAGTATATTGTAACAATATTTGAACCATAACTAATCATTAATCATTATTCAAAAGAAGAAGCAAAGTAGATAATAAAGACAGATAGGGTGACATTCAGTTTTTAGCAAATATGACTTATATAAAATGTTATTATTTAAGAAAGGACAAGGATGAAAAAATATTAAGACAATCGTCTGTCAATACAAAAACCTTAATTAACTTTTTAAATTTAACTAAGGAATTTGTAGACTTAATATGATTTTGACGAATATTAAACATAAGTTGTGCCTGATATAAATAATTTCTTTGACCAAAAGAAGTTTTAGTGTGTACCGCCACAAATCTCAATGTAGAGCTAATTCTAGTTGTTCGCATTTGTTGTGTTCTTTCAGCAAATTTAATATTGATAAAAAATCGACAAAGTATTTGAGTGATATATAGCTGTATTATGCACATAACATTACATTCCTTATAAAGTAGGTTGGATGGATAACAGAATTATTTTTTGTACATCACTTTTAGGATCAATTTTTGAGTAATATTTAGTGGTTCAACATTGGACTTTAGACATGATCTCCAGCATACTATGTTATAAAAATGTCGAGATCGGACTAAGGCAAAATAGACAGTTTTTTATTTCTCTTTGTCCAATATGTGTCGAAGTTCTTTAAAAATAAATGTAAGTCTCTTGATATTCTTTGTTAACATATCGATATGATAATTCCATCTTAAAAAAATATCAATCTTCACACCAAGATACATGATACAATCTACACTTTCCAAGGGGTGGCAATTACAATTTAGCAGACAATTATGTATAATTAGATTATGAGTGTCAGAAGGCTGACTTTTTGATGATATACTAATTGTCACATATTTAGTTTTTATTGTATTCAAAGTTAAGATGTTATTATTCAGCCAACTCTTTACTGCTCTTAATCCTAAGTCACATTTGTTAAAAGCATCTCTCCAGGTTTTATTCACAAATATTAAAGCCGTATCGTCTGCGAAACTAACAATGTTACCTAGAATATCTAAATTACACAAATCATTAATGTAGATTAAAAACAATATTGGTCCAAGCACACTGCCTTGCGGAACCCCAAAAGAGATTGGTTTGCTATTGCTTAAATGATTATTTATCTCTACTTGTTGCGTTCTATCACTTAGATAGGATGTGAACCAGCCTAGTGCTGTACTATGAGTGCCAAGAGAAGATAATTTTTTGAGGAGTAATCCATGGGACACCGTATCAAATGCCTTTGATAGATCTAAGAACACAGCCAAAGCTTTGTTTCCATAGTCTAACGCACTAGTGACTTTGAACAATACCCTCAACACTGCATCACTTGTTCCTATATTCTCTCTAAAACCAAACTGATTGCTAGGGAGTATATTATATGTTTCTAAGAATGATACCAATCTCGACTTAGCCAATCTCTCTATTACTTTTGAAAGAGTATTGAGTAGGGATATAAGTATGTAATTATTGACATCTAGACGATCTCCACCTTTAAAAAGGGGAATTACTTTAGCTTTCTTACAATGAGAAGGGAACATCCCGCTCTCGAAGCTAATATTTACAAGGTGAGATATGGGACCAGCTTATTTGGATACATGCATTTGGTACACCATAACACTTAAAGAATCAATATCGCACGAGAAAGACATTTTTAAATCATTTATCACATTTGTGACTTCAGAAATGTTAGTTGGTTTAAAATAAAAATTGTCCCCTGTAACGTGAAGTTCAGATTTAAAATCATTCACAAGACACATCTCACTAGTTTCATTAGCACTGCACAAATTATTAGCGAAGCTTGGACCAATGTCACTGAAGAAGTTATTTACATGATTAGTAACTATATTTGGACTCTCTTCCGTTGAAGTAATAATATTAATTTTAAATTTTTTTATTGTAGTTTGTTCCTTTTGTAGGTTGATAGTCTCCTTTATAATATTCCACTGTTGTTTAATGTTACCATTGACTTCATCCAATTTTCTTCTGTAGTATGCTTGTTTTGTTGTTAGTATTATCTTTGTAACAATTATTTTACAATCAATAATTATTCGCCTCAAACACTCATCCACATTGAAAAATCTCCTGATAAAAGATACATGACGCCAACGGGACTCGAACCCGTGTCCCTTAGATTTCCGGTCGACAGCTCTGACCACTGAGCTATGGCGGCTTATCTCTTATCCGCGTAAAATAATTGTTACCCTTTGTGCTATCCATAAAAAATCTTGTCTTAAACATTAGTTTACCAAAAAAATAATAATTATCTTTGTACACCAATTCCGATATCTTTTATAGTATTCCAACAGTTTTTTGTTATGGATATCTCTTCTACCTTTATTGTGCAATTTATCACGTGTTCTGAGGCATTTGATTATTCCAATATTTATCCATGTTTTTAGATATTTTCTGTAATGTTTATCAATTTGTACTGATGTACAACTTTGCACATGAGTTTTCAAACATTTAATGAAATTATCTGTTGCCAGATTGACGTCGTTCATTGATAGTACTCTATCTCAGGATTCCTCCTTTAATTTGGTCTTCAAAGGGTTGTTGTCAACAACAAGTTTTGGCTTTCCATTATTATTTGAAATATTTTTAAGAGTTAAGCTCATAAACTTCATCAAAATTTGCAAAATGGTCTATTATGCCAGTAGTAAAAGCCACTCCCTGTGGTTTTAATTTTGATTTCGCCATAATATGATCAATGCAGCTTAATTTGTTAGGAGTTACTCTTGTTGTGAGTTTATTATGGGCTTAATACCATGAAATGCCAGAAGTGATAGATATTTTTGTGTTTTTATGTTCTTAAAATCTAGAGTATCAATATTTAAGTCCCCAAATAATATAATCTCCCTATATAGCAAGGATACAGAGCCAACCAATTCATCCAATGAATCGAGAAAGTTATCTATATTAATCTGAGATTGAGATCGATATATAGCTATTACAAAAATTGTATTAAAAAATTATATTTTTAAGCAGTTGGCATTGGGGAGAGAAATTTCCTCAACAGTTACCTGAATGTTTTGCTTTATATAGATAGCTACTCCATCATTTTGCAAATAGTTCATCTTTGTTTTGTAGACTACATACTCAGGAATGATAGGCATATTAATCTAACTGCCCAGCCAAGCTTCTGTGAAGACTAGTACTTCTAGACGATGATTTTTGCAATCAAGCATAGTAAAAGTTTCATCAAAATTTTTGCTTAAATTTCTAATATTCATGCACAATAAAGAAAATTTTGAATCCCTCAAAAATTTTTAGCAAGAATGTGAATCTTCTAATGTTATGTTAGATGCATTATTGTCAGCCAAATCAATTATGTTGTAAATATCATCCATTTATTTTTTTTGTTTAAATAATAGTGACAGTCTCTGAGTGATGATTAAGACAATTGATTCAAACCATCCGCGTGTTTAATGATTAGAACTCTTGAAGATTGTTCCGGGTTCTTTTTCATACAAATTTTATTGTTACGAAACCATACAAATTGAAACTTAGCTTCTTTAGCTTTTTGTTTGGTTTTCCATAGAAGGTTTTTTGAATAAGAGGATAAAACTTCACCAATTAATGCGTTACAGTCCTTCAATTTCTTTATTTTTTTTGCGTACGTTAAGAAATTCAGATTGCGACTTGTCATCTTTGAAAATAATGATCATCCTCTGAGCTCCAGGTTTATTGATAGATTTATCAGGATATTGAGTAACTTTATTGATTCTACCTGGTTCAATCGGAATGTCAAGTTGTTTTATAAATCTTTCAACGGTTTCCAGAGAATTTTCACCTATCAAAGTTTCTACCCCAGACAATTCAGCACAATTATAGCTTATGTTTTGTTGTTTCATTTCCGCCATATGAATTTCAAAATTTTTAAATCTTTGATTGAATTTGCGTTATCTAAGTAATCAACATTTTTTTTAATTGCATCATGTTTCCAATATTCATAGTGATTTCATAATATTGTCGACTGATAAATTCAATACTTTTTTTCATATCGGATATCTCCGATTCAAGATTTTTTTTCAAAGTAATCGATTCGAATTCAATTTTGGCAAAAACTTGTTGCTTAAAATTGTACATTTTTTTATTAATTTATTTAACTATTTTTTCAAATTGATCCTCATTAGATGGAGAATGATTGATAGACATTGTATATAATTAAAATAATGTGACTTACAACTGGCAAATTAAAGATGGTCACCTCACAGACTGTATGCTCACTGGTAAAAAAAGTGTAATATAGTTGGTACAAATTTATTGTTGTGAATACTAAAAGTAGTAAATAGTGGAATATCACAGAGCAGACGTCTTCACTCAACAACAGAATTGTCGCAATTTTGAAAGAACAAGTAATGTACCTTGTGGGATTCCAAAGTCTGATATTCTTTATCACTATTAATCTAATCGATTTTTAAGTAGTTGGAAATCCATTTAATCGTTATGTTTTTTTATTACAATTACATTCAATTTTCTTTGAAGAATCTTATGGAATATGCTGTAAAAAGCTTTTCTGAGGTCAATAAATATACCTGCACATTTATTACCTTCATCTAATGATTCGTGAATGTTTGAAGTTAAATTAGCAATAGCATCTTGTGTGCTGAATGATTTTATAAAGCATAAGTGGTTTTTGTGTAGAATTTTATTACTTTTTAGGAAATAAAATTGTTTTTTCACAATTTTCAAAGATCTTTCCTATGTTGGAAATCAGACAGATTTTGTGATAGTTAATTACTTGTTCTGGATTACAAGCTTTATAAATAGGTGAAATTATTGTGTTTTTGAAGTTTTTGGAAATATTCCCTTTAGAAAACTTAAGTTTATCAAAAGAATTTTCATAGATTTTAGAATATGTATCGTAAATTTAATCGAATCCGGGAGATTAACCTCCTTTCATCTTTCCTATTATTTTTAAGATTTCACATTCTGTTTTTGTTTCAAAATTTGATAATAATTTTTGAGTCTGTAAATTTTCGATTACTTACTTTTTCGTGTTAAGAGGTTTATGCATATTTTTTGCAAGATTTTTTCCAACATGAAGTAAAGATGTTCGCACATTGCTTAGGTTTGATATTAACTATCATTTTGTTTTCGTGTTTAATATACTGTAGGGTAAATTATGGGTAGTTTACATCTCCCAAAAATAATAACAACTTTTAATTTTCCCTACATTTATGTGAAACTGGTTTCATTGTAAACTCGCGCGCGATACCTCGCGCGGTGAATATTTCATTCTCTCTCCAGTGGTCTCAACCGCCAGTTTAGCCCTAAATTCCCTCTAACGAACGCGATCGACTTTTGTTCATAAAATTATTGTAACGTGAGTTTGTTAAAATCAAATTAAATTTAAAATATTCGAAATCTGATTTTACACACCGAGAGTAACCACGCAACCTTGGGTTCTGCAGATTGGAGAACCACAGAATCATCCAGCCAACAATCCTCCAAAATACTTTATGTTTTTTTAGTATTGTCTATGGCAAAATTAACTGTTTTCGACATAGGTGTATGGTTACTGTCCGAATAATGAAAAATTTCGCTTTACTTCTTTTAATACAGTTTGTTAAATTTTTTTTGTAAAAAATGTACGCCTCTTTATTTTTGGATTTTTTAATGTTGTTTTACAAAGTTTTTTTTATTTCTGAACGTTTTTATAAGTCTTTGGGTTATCCAAGGCTTCAAACATCTACGTTTTGATGTTCTGTCTGTTATAGATTCTGTAAGTTTATAATGTGCTGAACAATATATTTTCAAAATTGTTTGAACACCTTTCGGTACCGTGACTGTTTAAAACATTGTTTCACTGTTCATGGGTTAGTTATTTTGATAAAATAGTCATATTTAAAGTAGATTTTTTGGATATGAAATTTATTTTTTAGGTTTAATTTTATTACCATAAAGAAGAATGCATCAATGGTGATAAGTTACATTAGTTTTCCAAATAAGTGACTTCACTTAGTAGAGATCTTCATATTTATATTTGTCCAGATGTGATCTCAGCATGACGGAATGCGACTTTTTAATTCTCTTGTATTTTATTTATACATGATATGAAGTTGAGTTCAGTCAAAGAATTAATATATTCATTTCTTAAATTATTTATGCTAGTTTCTCGGAGCATCTTCCATTGTAACAGCGGTAGAACAATAACAGCATACTTACCTAACGCCTGTGCTCTAAAGATTGCAATCCGTCTGTTAAGATCCGAAAATCTATCAAACGGACCCCCCGTTTCTACGCAGAGTCAAGGATTTTTTAGGTATTTTGGGGGTCCAGACCAGAGGTGGCTGCCAAATTCAATAGTTTGGCGCACTTGTGATTTGCACAAGGTCAGAAGTGTGTACTATTAAAGAATATGCAGGCCCTGTACAGTACACCCAGCTTCTGTGAGGCTTACTTGACTCTGACTTCGATGGAGCTTTCGTGCTTAAGCTGGTCACTTAGAGTTGCACCAAGCATATCAAGGGAAGGCATGTTGAGAAGATTCTTTCCGTCAAAGGAGACAAAATTGTAACTTTGATCTCTTTTAGACGTAATCAGACGTGGTTAGTCCCATGAAACATTAAATTCAACCAGTTTATTCTTACCCCAAGGGGAAACCATATATTGATAATCGTCTATTCTCTGTTTCAAAGCCCTAGCCCGAGCTCTTTGAGTTTGTGTATTCTTTGGAAGTTTGTCAAATAAAAAGCTATCATAAACTGTACTGTCATCCGCGTAACAATGAGTTGGTTAACAAGAAAAAAGGTCATTGATATCAATTATGGTCAGAACCGATCCATGTGAGACGTCAGCATTTATTGAGTGTTAGAAAGAGGTGAAACCATCGGCAACCCACTGAATCGACATTTCGATAAAAAAAAACGGCAATCCACGTACACAAAGGTGCGGGTAGTCCGTAAGAAGGCAGTTTTTTGAGTTTTTTTAAAGTCCTCGGTGCCAAACCCGATCAAAGAACTTGGAAATATCCGGTACAACCTTTACAATCAAACGTACAATGTACTACCCTGAATAAGTATCACATACGCGAGAAGAGCGATTTCTCCGGAATCCGTATTGACGGTCGTTAATAATTTTTTTCACCTTAGATATAATGCATGTGATCGCTATAGGGAGGTAGTTGGCTGGATCGGAGCGGTAGCCATTCTTTGGAATAGAATGAACGCCAACTTTTTTTCCATCCAGATGGTACAGAGCCAGGGTTCAGGTAAATTTTAAAAAGCTTCGTGAATTTAAAAAAAATGGAGGCACCGTATTCGGTCAGACCCGCTAGCTTTACTAACATCGAGTCCCCGTAAGATCTGGAGTACATCCCGATGCCGGATCCTTTTTCATATAGAAACTGATGTGAGAAACCGAAAACAGAATAGCACCCGGTCATCTAGTTTTCCGCAAATAATTAGTTAGTTTTGAGGCGTATGTGTGGTAAAACGATGTACGATCGTGTGAGAAATGTGGATTTCTTCAAAGAGTGCAAGGCTGATGTACGCGTAATGAGTAAAACCAAGAAAGGGAAGCTTAGATGGTTTGGGCATGTAGAGCGAATGAGCGAAGAAAGGAGAGTAAGGAGAATATACGATTCAAATGTGAATGGTAGCAGAAGTCGGGGACGCCCGAGAAAGACATGGCACGATCAAGTGAATCAGATTCTTGAGTCAGGCCATGTCAAGAGTCAGAATAATAGAAGAGTATGTATAAGACCGAGTTGTTTGGCAGTCCGTCCTCTCTGCCTACCCCTGCGGAGAAATGGCCTGATTTTTAGTTAGTTAGTAAGGTTAGTTGGTTTTTCGGTGGCGGTGTTTGCTAGTGAATGCTAGTGGACCGTCACGTCTGGCGGGAAGAGGTGGTTGATTAGGATTTGCACATATTGCGACCTATTAAGCACTCAAACGATCGGAACGCTCTGCTACCGTGTGGGCAGGCAGCCACCTTTTTGCTGATCTGCAGGTCATGCCCGTCAACTGTTTCCTCTTTCAGATTTTTACCTATTTATGATCCTCTTGATTTCCTATGCCATTTTGTTCTCTATTTTTCAAGTTCGAGAAATGTTGTATGCTCGGTGAGTTTTGAGATTGTTTTATCAAACTGTTTCGGAATATTGTCGACTGAACCACTGCTTTGAGCCGACACCAGTTACCTTTACCAGAGAATTGTATAAAGCCATCCATCGCAGACGTGATGAATTCACCAATTTCCGCTTGGCACCTGGAAGGATCCGAAGTCTTAAAACAGACAGCTCACCACGGAAAAGCATTAAAATGTGCTCGTAGATCAAACCAATCTGTTGACCTATAGTGCAACAGTTTTCTATTCAGCCTCTCGTTTGGCGGTGTGAAGTTGGCTGAAGTTTTACTCAGTGTTCCGCTGTGACCTCAATTCTGTGTCCATGTGGCACAGTGTTAAGAAATAGGTCTATCAGATTGGAGCAGCTAGTCTGAACATCAGAAATCTTTGTAGGCTCCCTAACTATTTGTTTCAATCCATAGCAAACGGCAAAGTATTTCGCCTGTCATCCAGCCGAATCTGTTGATCCATAAAACTTCATCCATGGTTTGTTACAAACATTGAAATCTACTAATGTTTGTAACACAAGTTTTTTTAAGCATAGAACAAAATATAACAAATTATTATAAATATATTAAAAAGATTGATTATGCTTCCATTAAAAACTTCTGTACAGGTTATAATGCACCTGAACATCTGAAAAACAGAGAACAATAAATTATATGATTATGACTAGCTATATTTTTGGGTCACTGTCAATAATGTGGAATAAAACATCGAAGAAAATAAATATGACAGATCTAAAATATCACTAATCCATATATTCCAGCTAAAATATCACTAATCCATATATTACAGATCTAAAATATCACTAATACATATATTACAGCTAAAATCTTACCAATCTATATATTACAGCAAAAATCTAACTTATCAAAATATTACAGCTAATAGTATATCACTAATAATAACTTTTTTCTAATTTGCTGATAAGCCAATTAGAAAAAAGAATTGGATGACTGACCACATTTTGAACTTAATGGACGAGAGACGTAAACACAAACATAATGAGACACAATATAAAAACTTACAAAGAACGATTAGACGTGAAATTAAAAAAGACAAAGAAGAATGGATGAAGTCACAGTGTGAAGAACTAGAGTCGTACAGTCGTAGTCACAATGCATTCAAACTTCACAAAAAATTAAAGGAAATTACGGGCACTTCTAGCAGAATTACTCCATCATGTTTAGTTGACGATTCCAATAAATTAATATTGGATGAAAAAGATATTTTACAAACATGGGAAAAGTATATTCATGATACATTCAAACATATTAGACCTGACATTAATATTCCCAATGATCAATTGCATGGACCATCGATTTTAAAATCAGAAATTCTTCATGCGATAAAGACTTCAGACAATAGAAAAGCGTGCGGACCAGACGATATTCCAGTTGAGGTGTTGAAGCTCTTTAATGATGAAAATGTTGACTACCTGTTGAGGTTATTTAATTCTATATACGACACAGGGAATATACCCCAAGATTGGCTAAAATCCACCTTCGTGACATT
Source organism: Hesperophylax magnus (assembly GCA_026573805.1). NCBI lineage: Eukaryota > Metazoa > Arthropoda > Insecta > Trichoptera > Limnephilidae > Hesperophylax > Hesperophylax magnus. Next base: position 3,228,752 of record JAIUSX010000157.1, read on the forward strand.
GCCTAAAAAAAAATACCCTAAGAAGTGAAGTGACTATCGATTAATAAGCCTGATGAGTCATGTCCTTAAATTATTCCTTAAAATAATACATGCCAGGATACGCAATAAGTGCGAGCAGGACTTGGATGACACTCAGTTTGGTTTCAGAAATGCGTTTGGAACGCGTGAGGCATTATTGTCTATCGATGTACTATTGCAAAAGTGTCGTGACCAAAGAAAGGAAGTTTTTGCCTGTTTTATTGACTACGAAAAGGCATTTGACAGGGTAAAACATGCTGACCTAATTAAAATGCTTGCGGATTGTAACGTTGACACCAAAGACCAGAATTTCATAAAAAACCTGTATTGGTTCCAAACAGCAGAAATAATACATGGGAATGGGAGATCTAATGCAATTGCCATTCAGCGTGGAGTACAAAAAGTCTGTATCCTATCGCCACTATTGTTTAATCTCAATTCCAACTATTTCTTTAAAAGAGCCCTAAGTAATACTGAGAAGGGTCTTAAGATCAACGGAGTTGTCATTAATAACATAAGATACGCAGATGATACTGTATTACTAGCTGACTGTATCGATGACCTCCAAGACCTATTAAATCTTGTTAATAATGCTGGTGAGCAACTGGGCCTAACAATCAACATCAATAAAACAAAATGGATGATATTTGGACGACTAGATCACTCTGAATCAGTGATACAGTTAAATGGTTGCAATGTCGAAAAGGTCGATAGATTTAAATACCTCGGCAGTATTCTCATGGAGACTCTTAACCCAGATGTAGAGGTTAGGTGCAGAATTGAAGCAGCAAGAACTGCGTTCATTAAAATGAAATCCCTCTTCTGCAATGATAATATCAGCTTAAAACTAAGGCAGAGAATGCTAAAATGTTATGTGTGGTCGGTCTTGTTGTATGGATGTGAAACATGGACCTTGAAAGTAAATACCATGAACAGGTTAGAGGCTTTTGAAATGTGGCTTCACCGGAGAATACTCAAAGTCCCATGGACCGACATGATCACCAACACAGAAATTCTCAGGCGGGCTAGAGCAGAGAGAGAACTGCTTAGATTAATAAAAATCAGGAAAATTTAATATCTGGGTCATGTACTTCGAGGGGAGAAGTATCACTTGCTCCAGTTAATATTGAAAGGCAAGATAGAGGGTCGCAGAGGGCCTGGTAGGAGAAAAATGTCTTGGCTGCGAAATATACGAGAGTGGACCGGCATTAGAAGTGTGGAGGAGCTATTCCGGGCAGCGCAAGACAAAGAGACATTTTCCAGAGTGATCGCCAACGTCGGGGGGACCTGATACGGCACATAAAGAAGAAGAAGAAGTATATCACTAATACATATATTACAGATCTAAAATATCACTAATATATATATAACATATTATTTTATTACGAATAGCGTATTATCCAAGGTTGATATTTTCAGCTGCGAACTTACCAAATACAAGAGGACCATAAAAGAATATTTCTCTGATGGTTTGTGAATAATGTTTATGTCTCTATTGTTTATATCTCTATTATGATTTGAATTATATCTACAACCTCTCTCCATAGCTATAAATGTATTGTTTTGTAAATTTTTCGTTTTATATAATCTTTGTATAAATTATTTAATTCATATTCCCTTCTCACAAATTTAAATAACTTATTCCATATTATGTTGTATCAGTTAAAGTCACAAGGAGGAAATCCATAATTGGTTTTATTTTACTACATAATACTTACGTAGAAAATAATTAAATGTAAACTGTCGATTTCCCGAAAATGAATAAATAAATAAATAACATCTAAAATCTCGCTAATCTATATATTACAGCTTATGAGAGATCTAAAGTATCACTGATCTATATATTAGAGCTAAAATATCACTAATCCATATATTACAGCTTGTGACCGCTTATTACGGCTTATTTTCAGCCATCGCGATTCCAAAACAAAGAATTGCCTTTAAGGACGGGTTGTTTCGGAGAATTTGAACGATTTATCAAATTTCAATGTTCATTTTCGGGTTCTGTGAAAGTCCTATTTAAGTTCTGTTACTATATCAATATAGGCTAGTTGCTTGACAGAACTGAAATAAAAACAGAACTAGAAAAATCATTCACAGAACTTGAAAATTAACGTTGAAATTCGATGAATTGTTCAGATTCTTCGAAACAACCCGTCCTAAGTGTTGATGAATCACTTCAACAAGATATCAAAGCACCTTTTGAGAAAATCAGGCAGGTAGGCGTATATCGAAAGACAATTTGAACGAAAGTAATCCGGCTTTTGTTTTTATGGTACGTTTTATTTTTTCGATAAAAAGCAGTGATGTATTGATTAACAAAAAAATCTAGGCCGCTTGTTTCATAAAACGATTCCTTTGAAAGCTTAGTGAAAAATAAATATTTTATATTGTACCTACTTAAAAAGGTTTTCTAAAATCAACAGAAAAAGATTTTTGATTAAACTCTATTTAATTTGTTTCGTAAGAAATAATTCACCTATTGTGTTCAGGGATATTTTAACTGCCGTGAAGATTTCTTCCAATCGTATTTGTATAAGCTTATATTTTGTTTCGAACACTGAAATTTTCAGAACTGTTCTTATATGAGAGCTAGTTAATATTCTATTATGATATTCCATCTTACAAACCTGCTAAAATATAGCAGTAGCCATTTTCAGTTTTTCACTAACGACACAACAAATAAACACTGTTTGTAAATATATGCCTTATCTATGGATATACATCTACGGTATTTAGGTAAACATACTTAACTCAATTTAATTTTGGCGCACGATAAAGCACATTTAAAAAAGCAGTAAAACAACACTCGAATGGAAATCACTTCGAGGACTTTGGCGTCAATTTAAAATGAAAATAGCTTAAATTTGCGCACCATCTGTCGTTATTCGGCTAAGCTTTTAATTTCGAAAACGGTCAAAATGTATTTCGCAAATGCAATATAAAAATCCGTTACTTGTTTGAATAAAGCTGCCATCGGAAAATAAAACGGAAAGAAAGAGCTATAATATAGACCCATAAGATAAAAAGCAATCCTTCAAACGGCACAACTCTATCACAATCGTCTTCAATACAGCCAGCCTTCCTGTATATTTTTTTCAATTTCAGTCGGGAGGGAGTTTGTTCGAATGGGCACTGTTCTTTTATTTATTTTTCACGAAGAACTATCGCGAATAGTTCTTAGTAGATGTCAGTCGGGAGTGTTTGTTATCCGGGTCGGGGATAAAGAGGGTGGGAAGTGGGTCGAAGATAAAAGGGTAGAAATTACTCTAGCCTTACAGGTCGCCTGGGATAGAAAGGAGCCAAGCATTGAGCGGACGTTCTTAATTAATTTTAGATCCGAAATGGAGCCTTTTTCATATTGGCGTCAGATTCATAAAATGAACAAAAGTCGGTATATGCGAGATAAAAGGCTGCAGAAAAAAGCGGATGCATCAAGTTATCGATACGAAGGACTGAGAAAATGTACTTTGTGAAGGTCTCCAAAGTCAGTGAAAAAACATGGAAAATGTCTCTTATGTATGTATGAAGAGTGAAAGTGGGCCTCTGTCACTGGTCAAGGAATACGATACTTTGTATTTATTGACACGTCATTTAATATGTCAGTATTACTGTGCTAGGTCTGTGAAGATTTAGCTGTTCGACAAGACTAGATAGGTATTTAACCGACTGACGAACATTTGTAGGTTTGTAATGATCACCAGTCAACTAATTGCATTAAGTTTTCACCCCTTTTAAGTGTTTTTTTTTTTCATTTTTTTGTGTTTTTTCTTTTAAGTTACTATTTTTCAAAATTTGTACTATTGTCTTCAGAAATTTGATCAAATTTCATTATTACAACTCGACTTTAAAATAGTTGATTTTCCATGTACTAATATATCGAACTGATATCAGTTACCATGCTAACACTTTTCTCATTATTTGTAGGCTTTCTCTTGTCGAGGGGTGCCGGGGGTTCAGCGGCGGGGAGGAGGGGTGGGGGCGGTTGGGACGCCGAGAAGATATTAGCAACGCCGGAGCCAGAGTCAGTAGCGCGCGCGTCGCCGACCAGGCAGCACGTGTGTCGGGCGCCCAGCGACGACGGTCACACGTGGCTCTCTCCTGAAACATCGACGCAATGACACTAATACCCGCCAATGACATTACCTCAAAGTGAACAAAACATGTTTGGTTCCAAATGACTGATGGATGTAACAGTGACACATTGACACTCTCTTGGAATATTTTCAGATTCATTTTGAAAGTTTACCAAAGTAAGCGAACAAACATAAACAAAGTTTTTCGTGTAATATTAATTTATAATTATGTTGGTTTTATAGCTGATAAGAATGTTTTTGTCGTTGTTAGAACTATTATGGAGTATTCTTTACATAGCTTGCTTGAAACGTAAGAATTAATTATTGTAGAAAGTAAAAATTTAAAAAAAAAACTTACGTAGAATATATTGGTAGGTACCTACTTAGAAAAGTAAAGGTATACAAACTTTGCACAACATATATACTTAGTTTAATTAAGTAATTATCAGTGTCATCATCGGTTGTCCATTCCATACGTATGGATGCTGCTTTCAGTTTTTATTTAGTAAATTTTTAACACCGCTTTTCCACGGAACAATTTAAAAAACCAATTTCAAAACAAAACAATCATTAAAGATGTATTTCTTGAACCAGTTCAATTGGGATTTAATTAAAATTTAATTGAAAAACTACGAACACCCTCGGAATTTTTTTGAAAGCGATGTTCTCACGTATCTATTCAATTCAGTAAAAATAGGAGCAAAATCTTTATAAAAAATGTAACAACTTTTCATTGTTAGAGCGGTGTCCTTTTTACGTAAAAAAACTCATTGTTCGCAAAAGTGGTGGAGAATTTGGCAAGCAAAATAGAAATAAAACTGAAATTCGCGTTCAAAGAACGGCTTTGTATATATTTTCATTTACGCTGAGGAACAAACGAGAATAGAATTGAAAATCCAGTTCACTGATTCCAAGTATCCGAAATAGAAAACGTTTGGTATGAAAAATTGGAAATTTTTGAATGAATAGATTTATCGCGTTTATTTGTTTTTTTTTCTTAAAAAGGCTGAACAGATTGCAACTACTATTTATCTTTTTTATGCTTCTTGTGGAACTTTAATACATTTTTATTCCTGATTTTAGATTGTATGTAATAATGAAATGAAAAATAATATTTGTGGGTATATCTAAACTATCATAAATTCAGTTGATTTAATAAGGCATGCCTCGATGATTATTTTATTTTATTAAATAAATTTTAATTGAATAAATAAAGCATGCGATTGATGATGATTTTACCTATGTACAATTATTATAATTTGGAAATTGATCTGCATACATTCTTTCTCGGATGCAGTTATACCTAAAATTGGCGCATTACAGAAAAATAACCAGGACAAATAATGAATAATGAAACAGTGTGAAAGTATTCAATTATCCGGGAGTTGTAGCAAAAGTTCCCACCGTATAAATGGCTAAAGTGCACTATTTAATTTGTCCTCCGCAATAATTCAGCATGTGCGGCGTGACCAATATGACCACCATTGTTTCGTTTCAATTATTTTTAAAAGCGCGTGCACACTGTAGATTTACGAGCGTCCACCGTAATATTATTCCGATATGGCCTGCAATCAGGCGAGCTTGTCGCCGCTGTAACGTTACTCCGGGACATGGTACATGCGTGCGGGCGACACGGTGGATTTATTGGCCCTCCACATAAACATTTTTTATATCCCAGGAAGCGTGGTTAGGCCTATCCAGTGTTAGAGTGTAATAATAGCCAGAAATATGGCTTAACTCTGCGATAAGCACACAGCGGATAGGGGGGTGTTTAGCGCAAATATCATACGTACATCGAATTTCACACGAAGTCGCGTCGTATGTCCGCTTTGACAGACACCAATTTAGATCATTATTTCCTTTAGAAACAACCTCGAGGGTTCTTTTTAATCAACGGTATATTTATTTTGTAAGAAACAGCTTTATGTACGACTCTATCTTTTATGACTACATTAATATCTAGGCACGAGCCTAGTATGGTAGTTGAGAAAATCACAAAAAATTTAATTATTGAAATGAAATGAAAATTCAAAAATAAAAATACATATTATACATGTGGTTAAATCAAAAAGAGGTTGATCTGAGATTTTTAGGTAATAAATACCTATAAGTATATAAATACCTACATGCGAAAATGCTCAAGTATAATTTTATTTGTATAGTGAATTAATGGCAGTTTTAGGTAGATACTGATTTGTGAAAATAGTTTCAAGCATCAGCTTTCAAATCAATATGTATTATAAAATGTACTCTTGATTTTTATATTATGAATTGTATATTTAGGAGAAGTCTTAAAAATATTGTGTATCTCCTAGAATTTGTTGACGTCATACTAATTTTTAAAAATCGTATAAAAGCATTTAAACCCGATATTTAGCGAGAACCGGTCTTTAGTTAAAAAATCTTTTATTTTTATTTGACAAAACAAAGAAAATTGTATTCAAAGTACATTTTGTCAATATTTGACAGCTATTCAATACTTGCTTGGCTTATGCGACACGAACGACACATGTGTACAATATACGATCAAGATCTTTTACATGTCCATCAAAAATTGAAGCACTTTGTTATTTTTGACACTTATTTATACAGTAGGTATAATGGTAATGAATAAATTATTATAACTGCCATATTTATGCTCAAATATTTACCTAAACCTAATATCCTTTAGTAATCGTAGGCACATAAATTAAACTCCCTTAATTCTACACGTACTCAAAGAAAAACAGATTCATTCTCCGAGTATTACACATTTTAACATTTTATGCAGTGAATTCCATTTATTAAACTCATCACCTCACATCTTTAAACCTAAACTTAATAAATAAAATTCACACAATACATGTTACTCCGTACAGACTAGATCCATAAGCTTTCCCTCAAGCCCACCTTCCCATCCCCATGGGCTATTGAAACTTATTTGCTTTTGTAATCACTAATAATAGTTAACACACAAATGAAACCTATTATTTGAACAGTTATTATTTACTTTTATACGTATATATTTAATCCTCCCTTATAAAAAAAATTGTAAACATTTGATTTTCCAAAAAAACTAAAGAAATAAGTTTGACAATAAACGGAAGTACGATTCTAACGCATAATAATTATATTTATAAACTAACGTTTAATTTATTGTTGCATGTACATAATTTATTGTTTTAGGTATAACATCAAATTATTATTAATCTGCATTATATGGGGTTATTATATGGCATTATAAGGATCGATTATTTATATAGATTTGACTCTTTTTTTAAAAATAATTACTAAATGCCAAACGTCATTATATGAATCAAATAAAAACGTGTATACACTAAGCCACCGAAAAATACATTTACGACAAAAATATATTTCGTGTCAGAGTCTCACGCCTGAGAATGTCGACGTAACCTCTCGTGCTGTCGAACAAGTCGCACAAATCCGTATTTGATCTCGTCCGTGGGGAGAGCGACTGCTTTTCTGAATACGGTAGATGTTTTTTTGTTTAACTTAAATTTGTTTTTGAGCATTACGCACATACTGTAAACCAAGGTAATTTTGGCACAACTATTTACATCATAATTGTGGGATAAGTATGTAATATGTTAGACTACAGAGTACAGAGCGAGACAGTTAGGTGACAAAAGTTATAATTACGAATATAGTAGATAGATAGCTCTAGTCTCACATCCCAGCTGCTAGCAAGTTAAGACCTTTCCGTAAACTTGTTCTCGGTTTAAAAAACGCAATAATCCATATCGCAGTATTATTGAGAGACTTCTAGGATCATACCACATAAATATATAAATAACCGTAAATTGTAGTTGAACAAAAATTGTAACAGTAAACAAAAGCATTATATTACTATAGTTTTTCGGGTATTATGCCTATTGCGCTACCTCCTTCTGTAGCCAACATTTCCATGTCCATCATCAGCGAAGATAACGTGTAAACACATCCGTGTTACCGTTGGCTAAATAAGAAAGTAGCGCGACGCGGCATAATACCCCAAAAATAAATCACTGTGTTACATTTAAAATGTACATTATAATTAAATAATTTTTTACTCCTTCAATAATTGCAAATTCACTATGTGGCTTCATTTTCATTCAAGTACAATAAATCACTTTCTATACACCACTATTTACTCAAAACAATCGAAATGTTTTGTAACCAATGATTTCAAATTTTGTTGAAAATATTAATAATTGCATGATAGCGATGATATGGGTTTTGTTATTGTTATGAATAATTATAATAAAAATAACATAATATTTATAAGGCGCAGTTTTGTGTTATTTCACTTCAAGTGCGCTGTACTATAACAAATTTAAAAAATAATAATTTAGTATTTAATTTCATAGTGATTTATTTTTGGGGTTAACTCCTTCTATAGCCAACGTTTCGGAGAGCACTGCAGTGTCCATAATCACACATCTGCCCTGAAGAGGGTTGGCTAAAAAAAGAGGTAGAGCAACACGGCAATACTGGTCATTAAATCATTATATTATTGTTGATTGTATAGTAAGTGCAAAGTGAATGAAAAGGGCAATACATAATTATGATATATTTTCCTCAAAGTTGAATCAACTTTTACAGGTACAGTTTTTAAAATTTCGATTATGATACATTTATTTATTTATACGCAATTTTTCTGTTTCTTATAAACTTTGTGACCTACTTAGACTTATTTGCACTTATCTTTATAAAAAAAGATGTAAGGAACCGGCATCTTGGAAATCAAATTTCTCGGGTACCGATTCATAAAGTTGAAAAAACTGCCGCTGTTATGAAATGTTAATGAAGCTGCTAGGATTATTTGAAATTTGACATTACCTTTAAGGAATAATTCGGATATTTTTGTTTTGCTCGAGAATTTGTAAGAGCCAGCATTACAGTGTCCATAATCACGCATCTGCCCTGGTGGGGATTGTCTAAAGAAAGAGGTAGCGTAACATGGCATTATACCCCAAAAATAAATCACTTCAATTATTTTGTATTATATCTTGTATTCAATTTTCTTAAGATTACCCCTACAGTGTGCCTTACATAATACTAATCAAGTAATATAACACAAAATGTAGATTATATACAAAGCGATGACAAGCGAACAAAAAACAACAATACAAGTGCTCAATAACTGCAATGAACACATATTTTACGCTCTGTTGGGAATCGAATCAGCGACTTATCAATTCCAAGATGTGCCACAAGCACCATGAAGAAATCAAATGTAAAAAAATCTAATAAGCTTTTTGATGAGGGTAGAAATAATACTAACTAATTTTCTCAGTTCATTAGAAAATCTTCTCTGGTCTAGAGGATACAAAATGCTTAAAATGTGGAATATTTTTTTCTAATTTTAATTATCTTCTCTTTCTCAACTCTTTGACAGAATAACAGGCGGGTCCTTTCCCTTCAACCTATTTTAAAGGAAAACTGTAACTTGATGACAGCGCTTGGAAGGCGGTTGTGAAATATGACCTTTGATCTTTATTCTGATGAGATTTGCTTTCAATATTTTTTACCTTTTATATTTCCAGATTTCCAAGTAAAACCTAATGGTTTAATGTAAAACAGATAAATAATACTTTGGAAAATAATAAGCAGACATATTTATTTCATGTTCGCATTTTTCTTTATTTTACTGCAGTCAAATTAACCCCATTGTCAGTGATGAATCAATGGGAAATAATGAGCTGATTTATTATGTTTTGGTTACGGAAAAAAAGTTTGATCTTCATTTCATGTTCATATATTTTCGAAATATGTTTTGTTGACTAGTCAAAATAATTTATTTTCTTATCGGGGAAAACGAATACATTATAACAATGACTTGTACGTATTGAAAATAGAATACGGTTAGAAAATTATACGTTCAAAGTTGAAGATTTTCTACTTTGTAAAAGAAAAGCTACTGGCTGTAATAAAAAAGTTAAATCTTTTGTTTAGTAAGCATAAATTGCACCATTATTATCAAAATAATCTTAATCTTCTATGTTTACTTCTTCAAACCCCCTTTATCAAATTCGCTACAAGTGTGTTTACAATTTAACATATTATCTTTAAAAATATCTAGATTTATTACCTCATTCAAATAAAAGTTTTGTTGAAAAACCACTGTTAAAATTGTTATAAATCGTATTCAGTTATGTACAAGAAAGTAGATGTTTTTACAAATGGCCTTCGGGCTACTTGTCAACTTGTTGACTTCAACTGGCTTACTAATGCGGCTACCGCACTGCGTCATAACACCAACAAAATGGTGACCAACATTTTGTATTTTAGTTTATCATATTATTACTATTGGATCATCATTGTTGATTGGATAGAAAGTACAAAATGAATGAAGAAGGCAATAAGGTCATTTAATCATTGTATTATTGTTGATTGGATAGTAAATACAAAATGAATGCAGAAGACAATAAGGCCATTTAATCATTATATTATTGTTGATTGGATAGTAAATACAAAGTGAATGAAGAAGGCAACACAGGTCATTTACTCATTATATTATTGTTGATTGGATAGTAAATACAAAGTGAATGAAGAAGGCAACACAGGTCATTTACTCATTATATTATTGTTGATTGGATAGTAAATACAAAGTGAATGAAGAAGGCAACACAGGTCATTTACTCATTATATTATTGTTGATTGGATAGTAAATACAAAATGAATGAAGAAGACAATAAGGTCATTTAATCATTATATTATTGTTGATTGGATAGTAAATACAAAGTGAATGAAGAAGGCAACACAGGTCATTTACTCATTATATTATTGTTGATTGGATAGTAAATACAAAATGAATGAAGAAGGCAACACAGGTCATTTACTCATTATATTATTGTTGATTGGATAGAAAATACAAAGTGAATGAAGAAGACGACACAGGTCATTTCCTCATTATATTATTGTTAATTGGATAGTAAGTGCAAAGTGAATGAAAAAGGCAACATAGGTAATAATTATAGTATTTTCCTCATAAACTAATCAATTTACTGGGGCAGTTTTTCAAATTTTGGTGACGATACATTAATTTATTTATATGAAATTTTACTGTTTGATCTTATTAATTATTTATTTAATTTTTTTATCTTTGTAACATAGTTAGACTAATTTGCACTTACCTTTATAAAAGAGGTAAGGAACCGGCATCTCGGAAATCAGATTTCTCGAAGTCCGATTCATATAATTCCAAAAACTACCGGGGTTATGAAATGTTAATATTGTTTGAAATCTGACATTACCATTAAGGTATAATTCTGAAATTTTTGTTTTTGTCGAAAATTTGTAAGAGATTTATGTTGCTGTGTCTAAACCTAAATTGAAGTGACATAATATCATTATCACCATTCACCTTATGTTTTATGATATGGAAGATTAAAACCGATTGCTGCAATGTAAAAGCGTTGGCCAGGTATGCTGAAGTCTTAACCTAAGTGCGCCGAGTCACACTGGTCTCTATTGATTATTTAATCGCGTTATATGAGTTTTTGCTGAACGATAGCTCGCGTGTAGCATATTTTTTTCAAACCAGCAATAATAAAGTTATTGTAAATCCGCTAAAGATTGGCGCACTTTCAATTAAAATCAAAGTTTCCACCATTAACTACGTGACCCGGAGAATAGTTGGCAGGCTTCGATATGGTTTGACATAATATAATACTATTTTTCACATCATAGAGTAGGCTTGAATCATGAAATGTTTTGATTGATTTGTTTTTACAAATAAGAAAAAATAATCTTTAGAATAATACAAACAAAAACGAAAGAAAACTAGTGCGGGATGCGCATATAATTATTATTTGTTCGTATCATTTCTCTGTAAGTAAAGGTTTATTTTGAAACTCAATTTCCCTCCAATAGATTTGAACCTCCAAGCGTTAACCAAGCTAACCTAAGAGCCAATACTAATATTTATATACCTATCTAACTGGCAATGAGGGTTTTACTTCGGAACCGACAGTATTTTACAGCAAATTGATAACATAAAAATACATTCTTTTAACATAAAAACCTTTCATCATTCGCAAAAAAACACAAATACTTGGATTTGCCAAAGATTTCAGAATTCGGCTCAGCCTTTTCCATGTAGGGGTAAATTATTTTTTGGGGCTAGGGCAATGTCCATCTCTTTCTTTTACACGCTGTTTAAATTCCTTACATACACTGTATTCAATTTATCGAAGAATATCTCATTGTGAATAGAATAATAAATAGTTCTTTCCGGATATTTTATTAATCGTAATAAAAAAACCTTCGATACAAAGAGGCCCGCAACATAAACTCGTAGACCGCCGACTCGGGCCGACTTTTTGGGATTCAGGGGAGTTTTTGGTTGTAAAATTATAACCCGTACCTGCCCAGGAGATATGTATGTTTTTTACGGCGACAGGAGAGAGGTAAAGAACAGACATTTTCATAAAGCGGCTAAGTCCAAACCCTTTGCGAGATGAGAGCTCGGGCTGGCTCAATGAGCCGACAAATATTTGACCTTTTGACCATTGAGTCGGCCGCAAAAGACCGATTTATCGGAATATTCCCAAAAGGTCTCATATAATCAGTCCGCTCCCGACTTCATCCAATATTCTTCATTACCTCGCGAGACTAAGGAATATACAATTATTTATGAACCGCCGCGCCGAAGGGAGTGCGGAATTATAACCTGAGAGGTTTGTCCTGGGGACAGTTGGCGCTAATAAGACCAGCAAAGTTTGACCGCTGCTTGAAATTTTGGCAAATTGTATAGAACTCATTTCGCTCAACGTTACGTGAAAATCCCCGTAGCGTTTGAATAAGTTTAATTCACATTTCGTGTAATGTACAATGACAGCGAAACTTTCCAGAATAACGGTGTCCGCCGCAGTATTTGCTTAATAGGGACATTCTTTTGTCATACGTTAAACTTACTAAGGAGGGCACAATCATTTACACATCGTATCTAGTTTCATTGAATTGCGTTATTTTGTTTGTCGAACATTAACGGACACCGAATTATACCAAGACCGAACATTACTAAGGACGATGTTAGTCTTGGCAATAGACTGTATATCATATTTCGAAACTTGTGGATATTTTTTGATGCCTAAAGGAGAAATAAAAAAGATTTATTAATGAAATGGACGTCGCACAAAGTAATTAAAAAGATACCTCAGATAACACCATGTAAAAGTTTGTCTTTTCAAACCTCTTCATTTAAAAAATAACATCCGTTTACTTTTGCTTTATGTGGCATTGGTCTAAAACATTTATTCAGTACTTGTGTTCAAAGAGCCATGTAAAAAAAAACGTTGGAGTTTTTAGGATAAAATGCGCAGCGACAGTAAATAAAAACTTTGCTGATGAGAATGGAAAGACACGGATAGAAGGAAGTAGAGTAATGACAAAGGAACGGAAGGATGTCTTCGAAGAATGAGAAGAAGTATAAGACATCTTAAAGCAATTTCGCTACCTTAAATCTCTTGATACCTTTGCTTGATCGTCACATAAATTGAGAGTTTTGTCAGGATGTGAGGAATTCGGTTACAATTTTGCTTTGATAGGATAAAAGATAAGACACTAAACTTCGCTAGATAAAACTATCTTCAGGAAAAATAGTTTGACACAGGAACTTTACACTATTTCAAAAAATGAGACACTTTCATTTTTAGATTAATAATAATAATAAAAATAGTAGGATAATTTGTGTTCTGTAATTTTTTGTGAAAAAATCATCACAAGGGCTCTAAATAGTGAAGGCAAATTATTTTTAAGAGAACACATTTTAAATGTATTTATGAACATTAATGGTATCGAAAGTTTTAAAAAATATTTCCGAATTAATTAGGAACACGCCTCCACAGTCCCCTATTACCCCGAAAATGATCAAAGATAATAGGTGCGTAGCGACGTTTTAATCAACTGCGTTTAAATTTAGACTCGCCACTTAATTCTAAAATGTTCTTTTTACTATTTTTTGTTTCATTCTTCAGATTTATAATTTTCCGACTTTATGTCCCGGTTAAATCTTCCCCACTAGAATAACTAAACCCTTCTACACACTTTTCCACAAATCATCTAGTCAATTCAAATTATGCAAGTGCATTATATAAGCATAATAAATACAAAATAATACAATAACAACACGTCAAATCACCAGAGATCAAATGGAAACATAATTCACCGACTTCAGATATTTTCATATCAGATTGTTCGGCTCGGTAGAACTTCTAGTTGGACCTATAAATCCTACTGATCCTTCAATATAAATATTTAAAAAAGTCTTTCGTAATCCTACATGTATTTAAAATGACTGATTTTTGCATTTTTATATATGAATTCGGTGACAGATCTAATACGAAATAATATTACCTACACTTTATTTGATTTTGATCCATCCAGTTCACCACTGCACAAGTAGGTTAGTGTTTCTTTAAAATGATTTACCTGTATACACTATGCAAATTTTTTTGAAAAACAACGTACCAGCTTTTTGAAAAGACAAAATAAAAAAGTAACGTAGAGCATTTTCAAAACGTATACCAGACACGTATATAAGGACATCTTGAAAAATAAAAGTTCTGATTTTCCGATCCCGAAACGTAATTCAAATCAGATTTCGTCAAATATTGGTTTAACGTACACAATACAAAACTCTTCCAAACATAAGATATCGTAAATTAGGGATATATCAACACATTTTAAACTCTTTACTACTGTCATCCAATCTCTAATATCTATTTGAAAGTACTCCCCCAGTATAAAACGCCCGTACTAAAATATAAGAGTGTCTCCGTGGATCATAAATGTGTTTGTATCTCCCAGCACGTTTCCACAAATTCTCAAAAAGAGACTTTAATGAGAGAAAACCTTTTTTTTTCTACCATTGATTATTTAATTTTTTAATAAATTTTAGTCTTAATATTAATACAGATAAACGGTAAACGGATAAATCATCACACTGATAATTCAACACATCTTTAAATAGTTATATAAAGTCATGGAAAGTGATGAAACACAAACTTTATTAACTGGGTTATGTAGGTTAGGTTAGGTTAAAAAAAAATTCATCGTTTCTAATGACTTTATATCACTTTTTAAAAGTATGTTGAATTGTCACTGTGTTGATTGTGTGGAAGATAAATATAATATTATAGATTGTTCAAATAGTACGTGCTAGGATGTGGAAACCTTAAAAGATATACACACGGATTGAAATAATTAAATTAACTGCTATTTTTTGATGATTTTAGGTATTCTAATTTTTAAAAGAAGTCTATTTATTTCTTGAACAATACCAAATCTGTAACTATTTTGAATTCTTCGGGAAGACTATTAAAATATATTATCCCTTTGAAAATGTAATTAATATTTTGCATTTGTTGAGGAGAAAAAATTGAAGTTTTAATTTTCGAATATTTCTAATATTGAGTCTTTCATCTTTTTGATATGAATTTTTTTTTGAAACGACTAGGGGTTAAAACTGACTCTTTCGCAGAAAGCGTGGCAAGACGGGACAACGCTCTTGCTCAGAACTACGCTTCATTCGGCTAGCCACGTAATTAGTCGGCGCTTTCCGCCCGGCCGCCAAAACTCTGTGCGGTATATCTGTTTCTGTTCTCACTAAAATTGGCAATAGATCTATTCTAAATGATGATGAATTTTTAAATTGAATTATGCTTTTTTGTAATAAATTATTATAAAAAATAATTAGTCTCCTGTAATATCAATACAAATTGAAAATATTTACCGAATAAAAATAAATGCCGCCGACGGGAGTTGAATTATTTGGCGGGTTGAAAATAAGCCGACGTGGCTCAGTGGTCCAGAGCATCTGACCGGACATTGGGAGGTGCGGGTTTAATTCCCGTCGGCGGCATTTATTGTTACTTGGGAGATATTTTTAATTTGTATTGATATTACAGGCGACTAATTAATGCTTATAGTAATTTATTATCCTTTATGCTATGCATAAAAACCTTGTCTTATAAACATTAGTTTATCATTAAAAAAATTATGTTTTTTTTTTAGTTAAAAAATTATGGTTTTATAATCAATATATATATTATTATTATTATTAGGATTGTTTAGGTAAATTTTCACTTCTTTAATAAAAATCAATTTCGATGTTTCACATCCGTCAGGCCGTGATGTTTTTTTTTTATTTTATATATTTTTCTTCCAATGTTTGTTGTGTAATATTGAAATACGATAAAGCAAACTACAGCGTCCATGAAAACTGTTTTTATGTTCTTAAAACCCTTTATAAAAAAGCCAGTTTATAAGCAACTTTTAGAAAACCGGTTATACCAAAAAATTGTAATGAATGCATTATATCGTTCACAAACATTAGACAAATTATTTAAGTATTAGAACAAATTGGTTTTCTTTCCCGTTATAATATCCATTTTCTTTCGCCCCCAGTCGAATATGTCACGTATGCAGATTATCCGTGTAGGTACGAGTAGGTACATATAAAAATACAAGACATTTAATTAAAAACAATTAGACCACAAAATGATCGCATGTGTAAAAACCCCCAGGGAGCAGAAATAAATTAAATCCGAACGCCATGTTCATTACATGGCTTCAGCGAAACCTTTCGATGAAAATGCTTTTCAGGCTTATTTCGTATTTGACGTCATTCTAGATCAAATGTTCGGGTCAAAAAATAAGTAGCTACCCCAATCTATGTGTAAGTCCTGGTCAAGAGGATTGGTCCTTTCCCATGAGGAAATCGGTTTAGGATTGAAATATTATAATTTTTTTGATACCCACGTGAAATTTTATATGGTATCCAAAAGTGGGGTTAAATTGAAGCGTTCATAATTATTTTATCGAGCCGATAAAGAACACAATAATTAATTATATTTAATGTAAGTATAGCAAGGTGACAAAACAATACAGCAGTATATTTGGGGCAGCTATAATCTATGTGCTCTAAATAAACCTCGTAACAAGGAATACCCGGAGCAACCAAAGAAGAAACAAGAGAAAAGTCTTATATTCCGTATTTATCCGGAAAAAAATGATTACAGTAGGAAAATGTGTAATAATATGACGACAAGGCTTATATGCTCTTGTAATAAAATACACGCACATTGTGTAAAGGTGGCGCTTACTGCGGCGGTCCTTTATGCGACGGGATATGGAGGAAATGAAAATAAGGGGTGAATTACCTAACGCCGGATTACAGATTTCAAGAAGTAGACGAGAAAGAAAAAGGTCCGGAGGAAATAAAGTTTATTGTAAAATTTATTAAACGGAATAAAATTTTATACGGGAGTAAATGGTGGCAGTGTGATCTTTTCGGGTGGCGTTATGTGAAAAGTATTTCATTTAATGAAATCTGCGTTACTTTATTATCATGTCAACCCTACGCCTGCGTGTTTAACGAATAAACTGACTCAATACTTATAGCTTATAGCCCGTCTCATTTTTGTGTTTATTTTTTTCAGATGCTGTATCTTCATTGCCGGACTAATTTTACGTGATTTTTAATAATATATCTAAAATGGACCTAAAGTTAATAGTAAAATGTGTTTTATTGAAGTAACTTAATTTACTCAATTATTTCCGAATCAACGTCTTCCCCGAATCCAAAATAATTTATTATTCTAAATTAGTATAACAAAGCGATGACGCTAATCGTGTTAAAGTGATACTGTCTTTGCTGACAATATGTTACGTAATATGTTTACCTACTCCTCCCCCGTGAGTTCGTATTACGCGAGTGGCAGTGATCGAGTGGATGACACGTATTACACGCGCTACACGCCTCAGCACGCGCCCGCCACGGCCACGGACACGGCGGAACGGTACAGCGCCGACGAGTGGCCCACGTCATCACCGGACTACACTACCACTGCCACGGCCGCCAGAGACCCAAGGGAGAGGAGGGAGCCTTTCGAGGAGAGAACTAGAACTATCCGTCCGGATGATTACTATGACGACAGAAACAGATTATACCGAACGGAAGATCGCTATAGCGGAAGGTCCACCAGAAGCGCCAGGTCCGACCAAGATCATAATTGGTACCAACCTGATACGACCAGGAGCTCTGGTCAAAATTACTCCACTATCAGAAGATACCCAGCGGCCGAATCTTCGACTTACAGAACTGACAGTGAATCTTCGGGTAAAGAAGTATTTGAGGGTGGAAATGACAGAACTTTACGGGCGGAAGAACGAGACTGGTATTTCGAACACACGACCAAACCATCGGGCGGCAAAGTGGAAACTAGCAGGAGTCGTCTAAATAGCGGAGACAAGGTAAACGAAGTGTACAATAATAAGTTGAACGATCCCCATTCAGAACACAGTGTACCGAATGTACCGATGTCGGTGAGTTCGGCTCAAGTGGGAGGAGGGTTGCAGAAGAACTTGGACAATACGTGTTGTGGTTTCTTGGGCAATCCCGATGCAACGAATAGTCGGCCTGTGGGAGGGCTGGTGGCCTCGTACGGGGTGTTGGACAAGAACAAGGGAGTGGTGGTCGGAGTAGCGGGGCCCAGAAGCGAGGCTCCGGGAGACTGCTGGCGAGGATGCTGTAAGCCCGCTATCTTCACACTGTTGCTGATGTTATTGCTGCTGGTCTTTGCGCTGGTGGCTGGACTTTTACTTTATTTCAACTGTAAGTAATAGTAAAACCCTCATTTACACTTTTATATACGTCAACAAAATAAATTATTTCCTAAATCAATGATCAATTTTTTTGATTAAATTTTAGTTATCAATGAAACACGATATTAAGATTATTTTTATGTATTTGTTAAAGTTTAATTGACTTAAATTTAATAATATTACTACTAAAGATATATATTTACTTTATTTATAAACAAGTTCTGCCGGGTTTGTTTATAAACTAAGTGTTTTCAGTAAATTTAAATGAGAGTATAAAAGAAATAAATAAAATTAAAATCTACAAATTAAACTTGATAATACAAATTAAGTTTAGCAGTTATTATTCACATTACGATTTTTGTTTTATGGGAATTTCAAAAATTCAGGTCACAATTATGTATATTATTTTATTCCATTATTGGTCATTTACATACCTTATCAGAAAATAGAAGCTATTGTGCCTGATAAGGGAGCCACGATTCGTTGTTTGGTTGTATATTATTACATTCTTTGGATAAAATATTTATTTTGTAATTCAAGTTTTTTGTGAAAAATAGTTTAATTTTATTTATTTGTTCCGATTCGTGAAAAATAAAGTGTAATTATTGTAGTATTTTATGGCTTGGTAAATGTAATGGTGTTTGCACTAAGGTTGTTTTAAAAATGTGATTTATAAATTGATTTCAATTTCTCATGAGTTTGTAGTATTCCTGATTTTTATGATATTTATTATTTGATATTTTTTACACATCTTTAAAATGGAACCAGTCTTTAATATGTCTTTGTACCTTGAGTGCTGGAAACAGTTTAAATAATTTACTTTGCTTAGTTATTGTCATGCCCCGATGAAGACATGATTGTGTCCGAAGCTAGTAAGCGTAATAATCAAGTTTATATGGATAATATTGCACAAACTATTGCGTTTCGTTCAAATGAATCGGTATTATTTAATATTTTAAAATGGGTTCTGCTTCGCTGAATGAAGCATCATCACGCATGGATAATAAAACTATTGCGTTTCATTCAAATGAATCGGTATTATTTAATATTTTAAAATGGGTTCTGCTTCGCTGAATGGAGCATCATCACGCATGGATAATAAAACTATTGCGTTTCATTCAAACGAATCGGTATTATTTAATATTTTAAAATGGGTTCTGCTTCGCTGAATGGAGCATCATCACGCATGGATAATAAAACTATTGCGTTTCGTTCAAATGAATCGGTATTATTTAATATTTTAAAATGGGTTCTGCTTCGCTGAATGGAGCATCATCACGCATGGATAATAAAACTATTGCGTTTCGTTCAAATGAATCGGTATTATTTAATATTTTAAAATGGGTTCTGCTTCGCTGAATGGAGCATCATCACGCATGGATAATAAAACGGGTTCTGCTTCGCTGAATGGAGCATCATCACGCATGGATAATAAAACGGGTTCTGCTTCGCTGAATGGAGCATCATCACGCATGGATAATAAAACGGATTCTGCTTCGCTGAATGGAGCATCATCACGCATAGATAATAAAACTATTGCGTTTCATTCAAATGAATCGGTATTATTTAATATTTTAAAATGGGTTCTGCTTCGCTGAATGGAGCATCATCACGCATGGATAATAAAACGAACGAATTTTGTGAAATCCGAGACTGTTTTTAAAAGATTTAAACCATAAATAATTTGAATGATCAAAATAAGGTTAACACGTGGCTTTCTTTGGAAAATCCATTGGAAATGGCCCCTGGTGGGGGTACATATGGGATGGGAGGTGTGGGGGTATAGGGGGTGGGGGTGGTGGGTAGCAAACAGTCACGGAAGCCTTTCACAATGCTGCACGCCGCACGCACCATTACCCCCGATAAATATCAATACTGAATGTAATTTAGTGCAGGGAATATAAAATGTAACTATTCCAATTATTCAAGTAGATAATGAAAAGAGTGCATTCGATTAAAAAAAATTTAATACTTCGCAAGAATAATAGAAATATCGATTTTCATATTTTTGCCATAAAAAGTTATTAAATGTTGCCAGTTTCACTGCACAATTTTGACCTATTTCTCGTAGGTACCTACATATCTCTTTTGAGGATCTACGACTTCTTTATTCAAATTGCGCCTCATTGAATGGGATATTCTCGATTTTCAGATGAAATCTCTAGATTTACATTAAATTAACATTTTTACTAATGAATTTTATAATATATATTTTGCAATTATTGATTATTATTGGTAATCCAGTTATAAACGGGATTCCAGGCCATTTCCTGATTTAACTTTCAGTAAATTCCAAATACATCGGAACACGTGTTCATGCACCTGCATTTGCCTTGATAATATATAATGTCGAAACACGAAAATATTAGAATTGTTATGAACACGTGTTAATAGTTTCGTATTTTACTAAAAGTTAACCAGGAAACCAATTAACTCATTCGTCAAAGGGCTGCAAACACTTTTTAAAAAGATTACCAATATTTTTTCTCCGTGTACCAGTATATTAGTTCCTGTTCTTCAATCTTATATTATATTTTATGAATTACTTTTTGTAGATTCTACCTGTCACATGTCACTACTCCACATTTAACTAACTTCAAATTTCAATAAAATTTATTTATTAAACACCCACGGGGCTTAAACATACTTAATACAAATCATACTGAAATACGAGTAAATAGGTGAAGGTAAATTTAAAGGTTTAATTTCACTCATTTTTGAAAGTTGTGAAGCTTTTTAATTTATTAATGTGAAACCGCACAAGAGTTCCAACTGCTCCCAGCCGTCTGGAGCCAGTGAGTCTATGGCATTTCCAATTGGGGTTTGTTGTGAGGCTGAAAGTAGTGGGAAGTAGAAGGAGATGGGGGAGATGAAGGTGGAGAACTACCTGGCTATTCAGTCATCGAACACGGCCAAAACCATTTCAATTCCAAATGGTATTCCTACACCAGGGCAATACCGAGAGTATCTTCCACTCTGGAACTAGCCGAAAGGTTACCACATCGTATGTAAATAATAAAATAACGCAAATTGTTTTTAAAAAATACTACGCAAGTCGAAATTTGAAGCCATGATATAAGTTTACTAGTTTTAATTTTTTTATTCAGGAGCCTTACCCCTAAAGTACGGAGGCCGTCTCTCGACCAACGAATTGATAATAAAACTAAATATACTTCACACGTTAAGTATTAATTTTACATCAATTATTAATTATGCAAAAACTATCATTGTTAGTCATTGGAAAAAAAAACATATAATCGAATGATATTGTTTGTTATCAACAATGTTTTAAAAGTTTTTAAGATATATAATAGTACTGCTGATAAAATTAGTAATTACAAAAAATCTAGCAAATTATTATAAGCAATAATTAGTCTCTTGAAATACTTATACAAACTGAAAATATCTCCCGAGTAAAAGCCGACGTAGCTCAGTGGTCTCAGAGCACCTGACCGGATAGCATTTATTTTTACTTGATAGATATTTTCAATTTTTATGGATATTTCAAGAGACTAATTATTGCTCATAATAATTTGTTATCCTTTGTGCTATGCAAAAAATTGAAATTTGCAATTCGGATGAAATGTTGAATTTATCTGTGCTTTAATATTTCCCTTTTCGAATGAAACCGTTCCATAAATCAATTAACGGCAAGAAAACTTGATTAATGTGTGAACCTCAAAGGAAACATTATTAGCGGCTTCTACATATATTCGTATTCGAGTGTGTTAACACCAGTATCAAGTACAAATTTCTTCTTGAAATTAATAATTTACGCTTAATTAGAATCTGTTGTCATGAACCAACGACCAACTTCAAAGGCTCAAAAAGAACTTCAACACTGTTTAGTAATAATAATAATAATAACAATTTAATATTGAATTTGCGAAGCGAGTTTGGGTAACCGGGAACCATTTATAGGATAACCAACCCCTTTGCAAGAGGTCACCCCAAGTGCTTCGCTACGTTTGGTGATTTAGCAGGGGTGCCTTGGTTCATCGAGTGAGATGTGTTTGGGAGAGGCTGGCTTGTGGAAGCCTTTTGACTTCTCCAACTGATCTCTCGACCCATCGCCTGGCGCCGCAGCGGGAAAAATATATTCATATGTCTGTTTTTCCTGGACACCTTGATCCCTAGATTCCTACCTAACCCTCATACCTTTTATCTTCTCCGAACTTCCTGTACTTAAAAAACCCTCCACTCACCATTCCAAAAGATGACATAGGCCCTGAGAGAAATTAATTTCCCTTTTTGTAGGGTTAATCAAAATAAATACCCGTGGCCTTGTGGAAAGATGAGCTCGATGACTCTGAGCTCGGCGATTAAGAAACAAACAGAAAATGGTAAATTAGTACAAATGTACACAAGAAGTGAAATATACTATACCCATTAGATAACTTAATTATTTGTAAATTTATATTTTACTTTTGTTTTGGATAGTTGATAGTTGATATAGCAAATCTTGGAGGTGAAAATAAACCAACTTCCCGACACCCGGTCGAGCTGAAACTCGGCAGATAGACTCATTTATCAACTTTTGATGTCAATCACGTATACATACGCGGACAAATCATTATTTTCTGACGTTATTACAACATTTAATATACGAAACAAACGACGGTCCTACATGATCGGCATCTAGCAAGATAGCGCGGTTGACTCTGTTCCTCGAACAGTTAATATACGAAACAAACGACGGTCCTACATGATCGGCATCTAGCAAGATAGCGCGGTTGACTCTGGTCCTCGAACAGTTAATATACGAAATAAACGACGGTCCTACATGATCGGCATCTAGCAAGATAGCGCGGTTGACTCTGGTCCTCGAACAGTTAATATACGAAATAAACGACGGTCCTACATGATCGGCATCTAGCAAGATAGCGCGGTTGACTCCGGTCCTCGAGAAGGAAAGTTCAATCCACAGTCAAAACTAATTTATTTTATTTTTTTGTTAGTTTTAAAAGACATTTTAAAATAGATGTAGGTACTATAGTAAAAACAAATTCTTACGGGTAACGAAATTCTTATTGTCTTCTGTAAACCACACACGAATAATTATTACATGTAAATATGCATACACCTGCTTTATATGTCACGATTATTGTGTTATTAGTAAAATTGTATATAATTATTGATACTACTGATATAATTATTACGTATTAAAACATGTTATTTCTGCTTTTCATTATTCCTTTCCTTCTACATTTGTGTAATTAAAATAAATTAATTATAATTAATTAAATTGATTCATAAGATCCTCATTACAACATACATTTCACCAACCTATAACTAAAACGACTTCTGTGCAAAGAAATGTGCAATATTTCTCTGTAAAACAATTTAATATCTCCCCTCTTGCAGTAAAACCATTAAAAAATAACCAACTTTAAAAAAAGTATTAAGATATGGATTATGGACACGGGAAGGAAGAATATAGATAAAATGTTGCAACCTAACAAAGATTATCTTTATGTTATGTTTTCTTCTGTTTGTTTTACCACTATACTTTTTTCTTGTATAATGATATGTTTTCTTCTATTATTTCGCTTTATTATAAACGTTTACAAAAATTACTTTAAAAAAAAATAACGTAGGTAGGTACTAAAATTACCAAATTTACAATTAATATAATTCACTCAAATGACCATGTCAATGTGACCTCAGAACGAGTTACTCCAGTAAGGTTACATTCTTTTTAACGAATGTAAAAAAAAAATCAAATAAAAAATTAAAAGTAGATAGGCTTTAGGATTCAAACTGGACTTTGGAAATTGAATTTTAATTAGGTTTGCCATAAACAAAAAATTGATCTTGGGTTAAAAATAAACAAATTTCTAAGTGCTTAAAATTATTTTTCATTTCCGAAATTAGCTATTTTGTATTATACATTCTCGTGACAGCTGTTTCGGCTTTGAGAGCAATTTTCAATTTGTTATGTGACTTAGTGACCGCTTATTTATTTCATAATTGGTTGATATTCAAAATTAACAACGTTAAGCACGTTGCAAATCTTAAAGCTAATGTGCTGTAAGTAAAGAGAAATGCAAACATTTAACGTTTATTTCCTTTCAAATCTCTTAAAATACCATTCTTCCTATCTTGTACATCTATTATTGTAATTTTTGTACATCATATGATGTTTTTTCAATGCAGTTATTTTGAGGCTGTATTAAAAAATAAAATCCTTGGAAATTTCGAATTGCACCAAATTTTGTTTTTTCATCTTTTGACTGATTTGTTATTCATTGAAAATATTGTTTGTCATTGAATGAAACTCAAATACGAAAAAAGGTTATTTATATTATAATTCAAAATGGGAGGAAAAATACAAGGCGTAAATTGAAATAATATCCTTCGCTCGCTTCGACGCCGCATCGTCACCAGCCTTCCTTCGTTCTCCCTCGCCTTCGCTTCGAGCGAAAATGGCGTGGATTTGACAGCTCCGTGTAAATTTAAGATTGATTATATGGAAATGTTTAGAGATCCTAATGTACCCACCTTCTTTCCGTAGCCGCTGTAAAACGGAGTACGTTCGAAAAAATATAAACGGGCACCTTTTATTGCTCCTGTCAAATTTTACATCACCGGCGCGTGGTAATAGAACGTAATCTGGAATACTAATAATATTTTAAGCCGCGATAAACATATTTTTTGAATCGATCGATGATTACTCATCTTTGATGATTTGTTCCTCAATTTCATAACAAATATCGAAAATATATCTTACTTGTATGTTGCTCTAAATACTTTTTATGATTATTGTTTATTGTTTTCAAATGTAAAAAACTAAATGTAAGTTTTTAACGCATTGTTGTTTTCAAAACCGTCTTAAAATTAAATGTTAGCAGTTAAAATTATTTCAGGAAAAAAATAAATTATTAAAACTTAAATTATTTTTGACATTATACCTATGATAATAACAATATTACATAGAAAATGTTTTAATTTTTTTACAATTACTGAAGAAATACCTTTTTGTTTAATACTATTCAATCCCAACTAGGCTGTTTCGAACTCCTGCAAATCGACTGACAAGGCAAAATATATTATTCTGCAACAATAATTTCGATACCTAACCACCATCATACACTTGGAAACAAATTCATCTCAAATATCGACAATTAATATAAGTGTATATGTATTTAAGAAATACCTGAATTATATTTTTGTCTAACACTATATTATTATTTAGGAGCATCGAGGGATTGCATAACTTTTTAACATTCTTATTATTGTTCTCTTGTAAATTATGTATTATGAACTTATGTTATTATGCCATCTCTCTTTTCATTTATTTCATATACATTTAAATGCAACTTTATATCTACCACGTATTATGTTCATATTTTAATTTTAGTTTTTGCCATCGATGTATTATATTTAGATGAGACATGAAACGAAAACAAAGGATCTGCTTTTTTACCTCCAACTAACCTTCAACTAGAGGGCACCTGGAATGAGACAATCCAAAGTACTCATAAAAGGACCAGACCCTAGACGAACCAAGAAACTACTCGATATGAACAAACTCGCTGAGGAAACTGGTAGGACTGCTAACGGGACATTGTCATCTTAGGAGACACATGCAGATATTGGTAGTGGAAAACACCAATAGATGCAGGAAATGTGAAGAGGATGAAGAGACTCCAATTCTCCTATGGTGCCAATGTCCTGCCCTGGTGGGAACTAGGCTCAGATACCTGGGGAGACATACAGTAGAACCAGGAGACATAGCCACATACCCAATGACAACCCTGAACTTTATTAAAAGGACTGGGTTGTTGTTAAAGGATTGCGGTAAAATGGGAGATAGCACAATGGGCCTATGGCCTAAGTGCTCACGGGAACTAGGTACGTGTAAACCGTCTCCGCTTTAAAAAAAAACCTTCAACTAACCTTCAACACTCGCAACGTTCCAACTAAAACTACCGAATACGGTCTACGCGCACCGCTTATCTAATAGTGGAACAAGTTCCCTCTATTACCCAGTAGCATCTCTAATTGAAACTCTGTGATGGTAGCTAACAAAATGTTGTTTTTGATGTTTACATAAAAAAACTCTTGTTGTCTCTGTATCATGCAGTACATATAAAACCATATCAGAGCCCGTCAGGGCGTCTATAATTAATAAATAAATAATTATTTTCCAAGCAATAATTATTCGCCTGAAACACTCATCCACATTGAAAAATCTCCTGATAAAAGATACATGACGCCAACGGGACTCGAACCCGTGTCCCTTCGATTTCCGGTCGACAGCTCTGACCACTGAGCTATGGCGGCTTATCTCTTATCCGCGAAATAATTCAATATATACTAGTGTTTCATTCAACAATTACTGCTTGTTACATTTTTTCACCTGAAAACAACCAACTTTATTTTATATGAGAAAGGCATTGTAAGTGCTTACTCTCTCACTAGATGGCGTCGAGACAAATTGTCTACATTTTTAGGTGAAATACTTGAACTTGTCAAATATTAATTATTATTTTTTTGGTAAACTAACGTTTAAGACAAGATTTTTTATGCATAGCACAAAGGGTAACAATTATTTTCCAAGCAATAATTATTCGCCTGAAACACTCATCCACATTGAAAAATCTCCTGATAAAAGATACATGACGCCAACGGGACTCGAACCCGTGTCCCTTCGATTTCCGGTCGACAGCTCTGACCACTGAGCTATGGCGGCTTATCTCTTATCCGCGAAATAATTCAATATATACTAGTGTTTCATTCAACAATTACTGCTTGTTACATTTTTTCACCTGAAAACAACCAACTTTATTTTATATGAGAAAGGCATTGTAAGTGCTTACTCTCTCACTAGATGGCGTCGAGACAAATTGTCTACATTTTTAGGTGAAATACTTGAACTTGTCAAATATTAATTATTATTTTTTTGGTAAACTAACGTTTAAGACAAGATTTTTTATGCATAGCACAAAGGGTAACAATTATTTTCCAAGCAATAATTATTCGCCTGAAACACTCATCCACATTGAAAAATCTCCTGATAAAAGATACATGACGCCAACGGGACTCGAACCCGTGTCCCTTCGATTTCCGGTCGACAGCTCTGACCACTGAGCTATGGCGGCTTATCTCTTATCCGCGAAATAATTCAATATATACTAGTGTTTCATTCAACAATTACTGCTTGTTACATTTTTTCACCTGAAAACAACCAACTTTATTTTATATGAGAAAGGCATTGTAAGTGCTTACTCTCTCACTAGATGGCGTCGAGACAAATTGTCTACATTTTTAGGTGAAATACTTGAACTTGTCAAATATTAATTATTATTTTTTTGGTAAACTAACGTTTAAGACAAGATTTTTTATGCATAGCACAAAGGGTAACAATTATTTTCCAAGCAATAATTATTCGCCTGAAACACTCATCCACATTGAAAAATCTCCTGATAAAAGATACATGACGCCAACGGGACTCGAACCCGTGTCCCTTCGATTTCCGGTCGACAGCTCTGACCACTGAGCTATGGCGGCTTATCTCTTATCCGCGAAATAATTCAATATATACTAGTGTTTCATTCAACAATTACTGCTTGTTACATTTTTTCACCTGAAAACAACCAACTTTATTTTATATGAGAAAGGCATTGTAAGTGCTTACTCTCTCACTAGATGGCGTCGAGACAAATTGTCTACATTTTTAGGTGAAATACTTGAACTTGTCAAATATTAATTATTATTTTTTTGGTAAACTAACGTTTAAGACAAGATTTTTTATGCATAGCACAAAGGGTAACAATTATTTTCCAAGCAATAATTATTCGCCTGAAACACTCATCCACATTGAAAAATCTCCTGATAAAAGATACATGACGCCAACGGGACTCGAACCCGTGTCCCTTCGATTTCCGGTCGACAGCTCTGACCA
Organism: Hesperophylax magnus; assembly: GCA_026573805.1. NCBI lineage: Eukaryota > Metazoa > Arthropoda > Insecta > Trichoptera > Limnephilidae > Hesperophylax > Hesperophylax magnus. Next base: position 3,257,342 of record JAIUSX010000157.1, read on the forward strand.
CTGAGCTATGGCGGCTTATCTCTTATCCGCGAAATAATTCAATATATACAAGTGTTTCATTCAACAATTACTGCTTGTTACATTTTTTCACCTGAAAACAACCAACTTTATTTTATATGAGAAAGGCATTGTAAGTGCTTACTCTCTCACTAGATGGCGTCGAGACAAATTGTCTACATTTTTAGGTGAAATACTTGAACTTGTCAAATATTAATTATTATTTTTTTGGTAAACTAACGTTTAAGACAAGATTTTTTATGCATAGCACAAAGGGTAACAATTATTTTCCAAGCAATAATTATTCGCCTGAAACACTCATCCACATTGAAAAATCTCCTGATAAAAGATACATGACGCCAACGGGACTCGAACCCGTGTCCCTTCGATTTCCGGTCGACAGCTCTGACCACTGAGCTATGGCGGCTTATCTCTTATCCGCGAAATAATTCAATATATACTAGTGTTTCATTCAACAATTACTGCTTGTTACATTTTTTCACCTGAAAACAACCAACTTTATTTTATATGAGAAAGGCATTGTAAGTGCTTACTCTCTCACTAGATGGCGTCGAGACAAATTGTCTACATTTTTAGGTGAAATACTTGAACTTGTCAAATATTAATTATTATTTTTTTGGTAAACTAACGTTTAAGACAAGATTTTTTATGCATAGCACAAAGGGTAACAATTATTTTCCAAGCAATAATTATTCGCCTGAAACACTCATCCACATTGAAAAATCTCCTGATAAAAGATACATGACGCCAACGGGACTCGAACCCGTTTCCCTTCGATTTCCGGTCGACAGCTCTGACCACTGAGCTATGGCGGCTTATCTCTTATCCGCGAAATAATTCAATATATACTAGTGTTTCATTCAACAATTACTGCTTGTTACATTTTTTCACCTGAAAACAACCAACTTTATTTTATATGAGAAAGGCATTGTAAGTGCTTACTCTCTCACTAGATGGCGTCGAGACAAATTGTCTACATTTTTAGGTGAAATACTTGAACTTGTCAAATATTAATTATTATTTTTTTGGTAAACTAACGTTTAAGACAAGATTTTTTATGCATAGCACAAAGGGTAACAATTATTTTCCAAGCAATAATTATTCGCCTGAAACACTCATCCACATTGAAAAATCTCCTGATAAAAGATACATGACGCCAACGGGACTCGAACCCGTGTCCCTTCGATTTCCGGTCGACAGCTCTGACCACTGAGCTATGGCGGCTTATCTCTTATCCGCGAAATAATTCAATATATACTAGTGTTTCATTCAACAATTACTGCTTGTTACATTTTTTCACCTGAAAACAACCAACTTTATTTTATATGAGAAAGGCATTGTAAGTGCTTACTCTCTCACTAGATGGCGTCGAGACAAATTGTCTACATTTTTAGGTGAAATACTTGAACTTGTCAAATATTAATTATTATTTTTTTGGTAAACTAACGTTTAAGACAAGATTTTTTATGCATAGCACAAAGGGTAACAATTATTTTCCAAGCAATAATTATTCGCCTGAAACACTCATCCACATTGAAAAATCTCCTGATAAAAGATACATGACGCCAACGGGACTCGAACCCGTGTCCCTTCGATTTCCGGTCGACAGCTCTGACCACTGAGCTATGGCGGCTTATCTCTTATCCGCGAAATAATTCAATATATACTAGTGTTTCATTCAACAATTACTGCTTGTTACATTTTTTCACCTGAAAACAACCAACTTTATTTTATATGAGAAAGGCATTGTAAGTGCTTACTCTCTCACTAGATGGCGTCGAGACAAATTGTCTACATTTTTAGGTGAAATACTTGAACTTGTCAAATATTAATTATTATTTTTTTGGTAAACTAACGTTTAAGACAAGATTTTTTATGCATAGCACAAAGGGTAACAATTATTTTCCAAGCAATAATTATTCGCCTGAAACACTCATCCACATTGAAAAATCTCCTGATAAAAGATACATGACGCCAACGGGACTCGAACCCGTGTCCCTTCGATTTCCGGTCGACAGCTCTGACCACTGAGCTATGGCGGCTTATCTCTTATCCGCGAAATAATTCAATATATACTAGTGTTTCATTCAACAATTACTGCTTGTTACATTTTTTCACCTGAAAACAACCAACTTTATTTTATATGAGAAAGGCATTGTAAGTGCTTACTCTCTCACTAGATGGCGTCGAGACAAATTGTCTACATTTTTAGGTGAAATACTTGAACTTGTCAAATATTAATTATTATTTTTTTGGTAAACTAACGTTTAAGACAAGATTTTTTATGCATAGCACAAAGGGTAACAATTATTTTCCAAGCAATAATTATTCGCCTGAAACACTCATCCACATTGAAAAATCTCCTGATAAAAGATACATGACGCCAACGGGACTCGAACCCGTGTCCCTTCGATTTTCGGTCGACAGCTCTGACCACTGAGCTATGGCGGCTTATCTCTTATCCGCGAAATAATTCAATATATACTAGTGTTTCATTCAACAATTACTGCTTGTTACATTTTTTCACCTGAAAACAACCAACTTTATTTTATATGAGAAAGGCATTGTAAGTGCTTACTCTCTCACTAGATGGCGTCGAGACAAATTGTCTACATTTTTAGGTGAAATACTTGAACTTGTCAAATATTAATTATTATTTTTTTGGTAAACTAACGTTTAAGACAAGATTTTTTATGCATAGCACAAAGGGTAACAATTATTTTCCAAGCAATAATTATTCGCCTGAAACACTCATCCACATTGAAAAATCTCCTGATAAAAGATACATGACGCCAACGGGACTCGAACCCGTGTCCCTTCGATTTCCGGTCGACAGCTCTGACCACTGAGCTATGGCGGCTTATCTCTTATCCGCGAAATAATTCAATATATACTAGTGTTTCATTCAACAATTACTGCTTGTTACATTTTTTCACCTGAAAACAACCAACTTTATTTTATATGAGAAAGGCATTGTAAGTGCTTACTCTCTCACTAGATGGCGTCGAGACAAATTGTCTACATTTTTAGGTGAAATACTTGAACTTGTCAAATATTAATTATTATTTTTTTGGTAAACTAACGTTTAAGACAAGATTTTTTATGCATAGCACAAAGGGTAACAATTATTTTCCAAGCAATAATTATTCGCCTGAAACACTCATCCACATTGAAAAATCTCCTGATAAAAGATACATGACGCCAACGGGACTCGAACCCGTGTCCCTTCGATTTCCGGTCGACAGCTCTGACCACTGAGCTATGGCGGCTTATCTCTTATCCGCGAAATAATTCAATATATACTAGTGTTTCATTCAACAATTACTGCTTGTTACATTTTTTCACCTGAAAACAACCAACTTTATTTTATATGAGAAAGGCATTGTAAGTGCTTACTCTCTCACTAGATGGCGTCGAGACAAATTGTCTACATTTTTAGGTGAAATACTTGAACTTGTCAAATATTAATTATTATTTTTTTGGTAAACTAACGTTTAAGACAAGATTTTTTATGCATAGCACAAAGGGTAACAATTATTTTCCAAGCAATAATTATTCGCCTGAAACACTCATCCACATTGAAAAATCTCCTGATAAAAGATACATGACGCCAACGGGACTCGAACCCGTGTCCCTTCGATTTCCGGTCGACAGCTCTGACCACTGAGCTATGGCGGCTTATCTCTTATCCGCGAAATAATTCAATATATACTAGTGTTTCATTCAACAATTACTGCTTGTTACATTTTTTCACCTGAAAACAACCAACTTTATTTTATATGAGAAAGGCATTGTAAGTGCTTACTCTCTCACTAGATGGCGTCGAGACAAATTGTCTACATTTTTAGGTGAAATACTTGAACTTGTCAAATATTAATTATTATTTTTTTGGTAAACTAACGTTTAAGACAAGATTTTTTATGCATAGCACAAAGGGTAACAATTATTTTCCAAGCAATAATTATTCGCCTGAAACACTCATCCACATTGAAAAATCTCCTGATAAAAGATACATGACGCCAACGGGACTCGAACCCGTGTCCCTTCGATTTCCGGTCGACAGCTCTGACCACTGAGCTATGGCGGCTTATCTCTTATCCGCGAAATAATTCAATATATACTAGTGTTTCATTCAACAATTACTGCTTGTTACATTTTTTCACCTGAAAACAACCAACTTTATTTTATATGAGAAAGGCATTGTAAGTGCTTACTCTCTCACTAGATGGCGTCGAGACAAATTGTCTACATTTTTAGGTGAAATACTTGAACTTGTCAAATATTAATTATTATTTTTTTGGTAAACTAACGTTTAAGACAAGATTTTTTATGCATAGCACAAAGGGTAACAATTATTTTCCAAGCAATAATTATTCGCCTGAAACACTCATCCACATTGAAAAATCTCCTGATAAAAGATACATGACGCCAACGGGACTCGAACCCGTGTCCCTTCGATTTCCGGTCGACAGCTCTGACCACTGAGCTATGGCGGCTTATCTCTTATCCGCGAAATAATTCAATATATACTAGTGTTTCATTCAACAATTACTGCTTGTTACATTTTTTCACCTGAAAACAACCAACTTTATTTTATATGAGAAAGGCATTGTAAGTGCTTACTCTCTCACTAGATGGCGTCGAGACAAATTGTCTACATTTTTAGGTGAAATACTTGAACTTGTCAAATATTAATTATTATTTTTTTGGTAAACTAACGTTTAAGACAAGATTTTTTATGCATAGCACAAAGGGTAACAATTATTTTCCAAGCAATAATTATTCGCCTGAAACACTCATCCACATTGAAAAATCTCCTGATAAAAGATACATGACGCCAACGGGACTCGAACCCGTGTCCCTTCGATTTCCGGTCGACAGCTCTGACCACTGAGCTATGGCGGCTTATCTCTTATCCGCGAAATAATTCAATATATACTAGTGTTTCATTCAACAATTACTGCTTGTTACATTTTTTCACCTGAAAACAACCAACTTTATTTTATATGAGAAAGGCATTGTAAGTGCTTACTCTCTCACTAGATGGCGTCGAGACAAATTGTCTACATTTTTAGGTGAAATACTTGAACTTGTCAAATATTAATTATTATTTTTTTGGTAAACTAACGTTTAAGACAAGATTTTTTATGCATAGCACAAAGGGTAACAATTATTTTCCAAGCAATAATTATTCGCCTGAAACACTCATCCACATTGAAAAATCTCCTGATAAAAGATACATGACGCCAACGGGACTCGAACCCGTGTCCCTTCGATTTCCGGTCGACAGCTCTGACCACTGAGCTATGGCGGCTTATCTCTTATCCGCGAAATAATTCAATATATACTAGTGTTTCATTCAACAATTACTGCTTGTTACATTTTTTCACCTGAAAACAACCAACTTTATTTTATATGAGAAAGGCATTGTAAGTGCTTACTCTCTCACTAGATGGCGTCGAGACAAATTGTCTACATTTTTAGGTGAAATACTTGAACTTGTCAAATATTAATTATTATTTTTTTGGTAAACTAACGTTTAAGACAAGATTTTTTATGCATAGCACAAAGGGTAACAATTATTTTCCAAGCAATAATTATTCGCCTGAAACACTCATCCACATTGAAAAATCTCCTGATAAAAGATACATGACGCCAACGGGACTCGAACCCGTGTCCCTTCGATTTCCGGTCGACAGCTCTGACCACTGAGCTATGGCGGCTTATCTCTTATCCGCGAAATAATTCAATATATACTAGTGTTTCATTCAACAATTACTGCTTGTTACATTTTTTCACCTGAAAACAACCAACTTTATTTTATATGAGAAAGGCATTGTAAGTGCTTACTCTCTCACTAGATGGCGTCGAGACAAATTGTCTACATTTTTAGGTGAAATACTTGAACTTGTCAAATATTAATTATTATTTTTTTGGTAAACTAACGTTTAAGACAAGATTTTTTATGCATAGCACAAAGGGTAACAATTATTTTCCAAGCAATAATTATTCGCCTGAAACACTCATCCACATTGAAAAATCTCCTGATAAAAGATACATGACGCCAACGGGACTCGAACCCGTGTCCCTTCGATTTCCGGTCGACAGCTCTGACCACTGAGCTATGGCGGCTTATCTCTTATCCGCGAAATAATTCAATATATACTAGTGTTTCATTCAACAATTACTGCTTGTTACATTTTTTCACCTGAAAACAACCAACTTTATTTTATATGAGAAAGGCATTGTAAGTGCTTACTCTCTCACTAGATGGCGTCGAGACAAATTGTCTACATTTTTAGGTGAAATACTTGAACTTGTCAAATATTAATTATTATTTTTTTTTGGTAAACTAACGTTTAAGACAAGATTTTTTATGCATAGCACAAAGGGTAACAATTATTTTCCAAGCAATAATTATTCGCCTGAAACACTCATCCACATTGAAAAATCTCCTGATAAAAGATACATGACGCCAACGGGACTCGAACCCGTGTCCCTTCGATTTCCGGTCGACAGCTCTGACCACTGAGCTATGGCGGCTTATCTCTTATCGACCGGAAATCGAAGGGACACGGGTTCGAGTCCCGTTGGCGTCATGTATCTTTTATCAGGAGATTTTTCAATGTGGATGAGTGTTTCAGGCGAATAATTATTGCTTGGAAAATAATTGTTACCCTTTGTGCTATGCATAAAAAATCTTGTCTTAAACGTTAGTTTACCAAAAAAATAATAATTAATATTTGACAAGTTCAAGTATTTCACCTAAAAATGTAGACAATTTGTCTCGACGCCATCTAGTGAGAGAGTAAGCACTTACAATGCCTTTCTCATATAAAATAAAGTTGGTTGTTTTCAGGTGAAAAAATGTAACAAGCAATAATTGTTGAATGAAACACTAGTATATATTGAATTATTTCGCGGATAAGAGATAAGCCGCCATAGCTCAGTGGTCAGAGCTGTCGACCGGAAATCGAAGGGACACGGGTTCGAGTCCCGTTGGCGTCATGTATCTTTTATCAGGAGATTTTTCAATGTGGATGAGTGTTTCAGGCGAATAATTATTGCTTGGAAAATAATTGTTACCCTTTGTGCTATGCATAAAAAATCTTGTCTTAAACGTTAGTTTACCAAAAAAATAATAATTAATATTTGACAAGTTCAAGTATTTCACCTAAAAATGTAGACAATTTGTCTCGACGCCATCTAGTGAGAGAGTAAGCACTTACAATGCCTTTCTCATATAAAATAAAGTTGGTTGTTTTCAGGTGAAAAAATGTAACAAGCAGTAATTGTTGAATGAAACACTAGTATATATTGAATTATTTCGCGGATAAGAGATAAGCCGCCATAGCTCAGTGGTCAGAGCTGTCGACCGGAAATCGAAGGGACACGGGTTCGAGTCCCGTTGGCGTCATGTATCTTTTATCAGGAGATTTTTCAATGTGGATGAGTGTTTCAGGCGAATAATTATTGCTTGGAAAATAATTGTTACCCTTTGTGCTATGCATAAAAAATCTTGTCTTAAACGTTAGTTTACCAAAAAAATAATAATTAATATTTGACAAGTTCAAGTATTTCACCTAAAAATGTAGACAATTTGTCTCGACGCCATCTAGTGAGAGAGTAAGCACTTACAATGCCTTTCTCATATAAAATAAAGTTGGTTGTTTTCAGGTGAAAAAATGTAACAAGCAGTAATTGTTGAATGAAACACTAGTATATATTGAATTATTTCGCGGATAAGAGATAAGCCGCCATAGCTCAGTGGTCAGAGCTGTCGACCGGAAATCGAAGGGACACGGGTTCGAGTCCCGTTGGCGTCATGTATCTTTTATCAGGAGATTTTTCAATGTGGATGAGTGTTTCAGGCGAATAATTATTGCTTGGAAAATAATTGTTACCCTTTGTGCTATGCATAAAAAATCTTGTCTTAAACGTTAGTTTACCAAAAAAATAATAATTAATATTTGACAAGTTCAAGTATTTCACCTAAAAATGTAGACAATTTGTCTCGACGCCATCTAGTGAGAGAGTAAGCACTTACAATGCCTTTCTCATATAAAATAAAGTTGGTTGTTTTCAGGTGAAAAAATGTAACAAGCAGTAATTGTTGAATGAAACACTAGTATATATTGAATTATTTCGCGGATAAGAGATAAGCCGCCATAGCTCAGTGGTCAGAGCTGTCGACCGGAAATCGAAGGGACACGGGTTCGAGTCCCGTTGGCGTCATGTATCTTTTATCAGGAGATTTTTCAATGTGGATGAGTGTTTCAGGCGAATAATTATTGCTTGGAAAATAATTGTTACCCTTTGTGCTATGCATAAAAAATCTTGTCTTAAACGTTAGTTTACCAAAAAAATAATAATTAATATTTGACAAGTTCAAGTATTTCACCTAAAAATGTAGACAATTTGTCTCGACGCCATCTAGTGAGAGAGTAAGCACTTACAATGCCTTTCTCATATAAAATAAAGTTGGTTGTTTTCAGGTGAAAAAATGTAACAAGCAGTAATTGTTGAATGAAACACTAGTATATATTGAATTATTTCGCGGATAAGAGATAAGCCGCCATAGCTCAGTGGTCAGAGCTGTCGACCGGAAATCGAAGGGACACGGGTTCGAGTCCCGTTGGCGTCATGTATCTTTTATCAGGAGATTTTTCAATGTGGATGAGTGTTTCAGGCGAATAATTATTGCTTGGAAAATAATTGTTACCCTTTGTGCTATGCATAAAAAATCTTGTCTTAAACGTTAGTTTACCAAAAAAATAATAATTAATATTTGACAAGTTCAAGTATTTCACCTAAAAATGTAGACAATTTGTCTCGACGCCATCTAGTGAGAGAGTAAGCACTTACAATGCCTTTCTCATATAAAATAAAGTTGGTTGTTTTCAGGTGAAAAAATGTAACAAGCAGTAATTGTTGAATGAAACACTAGTATATATTGAATTATTTCGCGGATAAGAGATAAGCCGCCATAGCTCAGTGGTCAGAGCTGTCGACCGGAAATCGAAGGGACACGGGTTCGAGTCCCGTTGGCGTCATGTATCTTTTATCAGGAGATTTTTCAATGTGGATGAGTGTTTCAGGCGAATAATTATTGCTTGGAAAATAATTGTTACCCTTTGTGCTATGCATAAAAAATCTTGTCTTAAACGTTAGTTTACCAAAAAAATAATAATTAATATTTGACAAGTTCAAGTATTTCACCTAAAAATGTAGACAATTTGTCTCGACGCCATCTAGTGAGAGAGTAAGCACTTACAATGCCTTTCTCATATAAAATAAAGTTGGTTGTTTTCAGGTGAAAAAATGTAACAAGCAGTAATTGTTGAATGAAACACTAGTATATATTGAATTATTTCGCGGATAAGAGATAAGCCGCCATAGCTCAGTGGTCAGAGCTGTCGACCGGAAATCGAAGGGACACGGGTTCGAGTCCCGTTGGCGTCATGTATCTTTTATCAGGAGATTTTTCAATGTGGATGAGTGTTTCAGGCGAATAATTATTGCTTGGAAAATAATTGTTACCCTTTGTGCTATGCATAAAAAATCTTGTCTTAAACGTTAGTTTACCAAAAAAATAATAATTAATATTTGACAAGTTCAAGTATTTCACCTAAAAATGTAGACAATTTGTCTCGACGCCATCTAGTGAGAGAGTAAGCACTTACAATGCCTTTCTCATATAAAATAAAGTTGGTTGTTTTCAGGTGAAAAAATGTAACAAGCAGTAATTGTTGAATGAAACACTAGTATATATTGAATTATTTCGCGGATAAGAGATAAGCCGCCATAGCTCAGTGGTCAGAGCTGTCGACCGGAAATCGAAGGGACACGGGTTCGAGTCCCGTTGGCGTCATGTATCTTTTATCAGGAGATTTTTCAATGTGGATGAGTGTTTCAGGCGAATAATTATTGCTTGGAAAATAATTGTTACCCTTTGTGCTATGCATAAAAAATCTTGTCTTAAACGTTAGTTTACCAAAAAAATAATAATTAATATTTGACAAGTTCAAGTATTTCACCTAAAAATGTAGACAATTTGTCTCGACGCCATCTAGTGAGAGAGTAAGCACTTACAATGCCTTTCTCATATAAAATAAAGTTGGTTGTTTTCAGGTGAAAAAATGTAACAAGCAGTAATTGTTGAATGAAACACTAGTATATATTGAATTATTTCGCGGATAAGAGATAAGCCGCCATAGCTCAGTGGTCAGAGCTGTCGACCGGAAATCGAAGGGACACGGGTTCGAGTCCCGTTGGCGTCATGTATCTTTTATCAGGAGATTTTTCAATGTGGATGAGTGTTTCAGGCGAATAATTATTGCTTGGAAAATAATTGTTACCCTTTGTGCTATGCATAAAAAATCTTGTCTTAAACGTTAGTTTACCAAAAAAATAATAATTAATATTTGACAAGTTCAAGTATTTCACCTAAAAATGTAGACAATTTGTCTCGACGCCATCTAGTGAGAGAGTAAGCACTTACAATGCCTTTCTCATATAAAATAAAGTTGGTTGTTTTCAGGTGAAAAAATGTAACAAGCAGTAATTGTTGAATGAAACACTAGTATATATTGAATTATTTCGCGGATAAGAGATAAGCCGCCATAGCTCAGTGGTCAGAGCTGTCGACCGGAAATCGAAGGGACACGGGTTCGAGTCCCGTTGGCGTCATGTATCTTTTATCAGGAGATTTTTCAATGTGGATGAGTGTTTCAGGCGAATAATTATTGCTTGGAAAATAATTGTTACCCTTTGTGCTATGCATAAAAAATCTTGTCTTAAACGTTAGTTTACCAAAAAAATAATAATTAATAAATAAATATTGACCAATGTTTATTTGCATAATTCCATAATACACAAACCTATTAATTTCAAAGTAGCAGTTTTTTGTTTTAAATTATAAAATTTTCTCACTGATTTATTTAAAATATACACAGCAATAATGATCTCCAAATGACCTATTTATATTTAAAATAAGTTTAAAATCTAACTATCAATTTGTACGTACATGTTTATTCTAAATGAAGCTTGTTAATTCTTCAATAGTAGCAAAATCACTGCGCAGAGTTATTTAATTAAGTAAATAACACACCATTGGTTTTGAAAACATTTTAAATTTTTATAAAATAGTGGCGTGAACAAAATTTGTTATTGTTTTTAATGAAGCTTATTATGTATATTTAACGAACTTCTACCAAAAAATATTTCATGTTGCATCAAATGTTTGGACTTAATAATCTCTCATAATAAAACAACTTTCAAGAAACCTTTCCGTGGATAATACGTCTTTATGATTAACGTGTGCTTAAACTAACACATAGTGCAATTATACTCCATCCGCCAGTTTTAGAAGTAAAAAAATATTAAATATTTGCGTACAATATTAGCGAAACCCAAACGATAATTTTAAACATAAAAACCAGAAAAATATAAACGAATTGTAATTTTTTTAAAGTTTACAATTTTCTCGTTACTTTATTAAAAAAAATATTTATTTTTTAACATTAGATTTGCCTTCAGTTTGCAGCGTGACATGTCATTGTTTCAGTAAAAGACAAGCAGTTTCCCGTATAATGAACTAAAGGGTAAAACAGGACGTAAATAATGCTGCGTTGTCTAATTACTTTCGGTTGACTCAATTTCCAAAGCTTTATCCAACAACTGTGTTCACCTTTAATATTCGCACCCACGGCTAATCCGCTGGGAGCCAGGAATAATTGAAATCAGTCGAACAGATATCTAGATACCTACTGCTAACTGTTTGTGACTGACTAAAGGCAGGTCTCCACCTACAATATTACCACAAATAATGAACCATACGTTCGTGCAAACATGAAACATTGGGGCAGGGTCAAAATGTTTTTTTTTTGTCTGTGATCGATGGAAAACAAAAAAATTCTGTCGCTAGAGACCCGAATTAAAAAGATATTTCATTGATACTAACGCCATTTATTGAGAAATTTTAGTATATTTTTTTTCATGGTACTGAAAAGAGGAGAAGCTAAACAGTAAAAACCATTATTAACATTAGACAAGGTGTCCGGAAAATAGCGGAAATAGCGTAAAACTAGTGCATCTGCATCAAATTAGTATTACTTTTTATTTATTTATTAACGCCGATTATAGCGGCTTTTACAAAAGAATAACAATTGTTTTACATATGAATACAGAATATACATAGATAAAAAAAATATAAATATAAAATACATAAAAGAGAACAATAGAAATAGTTATTATAAATACAATACAACAATATATATATATATATATATATATATATATATATATATATATATATATATATATAAATATATAAACAATTCATTTACAATAAATCCCGGATAAATTAATACTTTAAAACTGTATTTGATTATAGTCAATCTGAGAAGCGCTGACATACAGTTTTAATTAAGTAGTGTTTGTATGAGGTTAAACAAGCAATGCTTATAGATTCATCCAAAACATATTTATTACCAAGTACATGTAGGCGATTCATTGTGGAATTGAGTTCAGCGTTAGATCCTGTATTGTTGCAATGATAGGGTAATTTGAAAAGAACTGATCGACTAGGTACATGGAAACATATTAACGAAAGAAGTTCTTTTGTTGATTTGAGCTTTCGTTTTCGAGTAAATCGAGTCCAATGCTTGAATTTTTAGGGAATATCAGCTGACTCATGTTTTTGAAATGCGTTGCCGACAAATATGGAAAAGAGTAAAAAGTTAATAAAAATATTTTTTGGATTCTTTAGTATTTTTTTACATTTCCACACAGTAAGCCCAGAGGAAAATGACTTCTCTCAGGGCCTGTATCATTTTAAAGGATGCTGTGTGGAGGGCCTTTTCAAGAAACGGAAGGAGAGGAAGTTCTGAGAAGGAAAAAGGTATGATGGTAGGAAACTGGGGGTCAGTGTGTCCAGGAGAGACGAACGTGTAAATCCATCCATTCGACTGCGGTGCAAGGCGATGGGTAAAGAGAGTCCGGCCGATGAGGTCGAAAGGCCTTCCTTAAACAGTATCTCTCGATCCAGCCCGCCATGGGGTACCTTACTTCCGGTAAAATAGTTCAAACAATTTTTAAAAACAGAAATTCTTTCTTGAACATATTATAGAATCAATTTCATTAGCTTATCCTTGGCCTAGGAGTCAACACATATCAGTTTTACTTCAAATCGGAATAAAGCGCACTTCTAGGAGTTAAATTTTCAGTGCATAAAACGTTATTTTATATCCAAATTAATAGGCGAGCCAATCAGGGAAAGGTGAACAAACCAAAATGCGCAGAGCGCGGGAGGCGGCGTGACCGTCCTACTTTCGGTGATTTGTCAATAAATGAATCTGACAGTATACAAGCAAATCGCATTGTAATTTCACTATTAGGTCCTCGAAAATAAAATCTGCTTACGAATTATTAGTTATTTTAACGAAGACGCGTGAATTGCTGGCTGCGTAAACAAATTAACTACATAATATCGCAAATCGAGTAAACAAATGTTCAGGTACATTTCCAAAATTTTGTATTTTATTACACTATTTAATTACACTTTTACAAAGGTGTTATAATTTAGCCACCACATTTAATCTCTTACTAATAAACTATGCATTTAAAAGAGATATGTTACAACGGAGCTCTCAGTGGCAGCACCTTAAACCGACATGCCTTAATGATGAAATTAATAATTTAACCTGGCTTGGTTTGCTTACAAATCAGTTCCATATAATATCTGAACATCTTGCACGTTACAGAGCCAAATTAGTTAATATTAAAATCTGCTAACATTATTCAAAATTCAAACAATACATTATTGTCTTGAATAATAGCTTCATTGAACCCAGTCATTGTAATATTGCTGGTATAAGTTCAGCCAAACGTAGTCAAAGTCTGTGAGGCAAATCAAAGAAAACGTAGAATTGTTACAACTATGTGGAGATGTTGCAGTGGTAATGAAACTGCCTTTTGCCTAGTGCCTGAAAAGTGATGGGTGGTTTTGTAATTTTGGAGTTGGCGCAACTGTTGGAGGGATCAGGCGCATTCGGTCAAAAGCCACGAGCTAATGCTGTTTCCTATGTTTGGGCACTATAAGTTTCGACAAGTACCCGCCGGCGGAGAGGGGCGGGGGAGATTTGCGCCGGCGATTGGTCACGTGACCGTCCCTTATTTACATTTCCGTGTCAAGCGCCCCCTGTGGCCGCTGGGAAAACTGCGGCCGCCTGACAACGGGCACTATTTGTACTTACTTTTAATATATGTACCTACAACAAGTACAAGTACACATATTTGACATGATTTCTTGGCACTTGCTGTTCTTCTAAAATATATTAATTTTTATTTTTGTTTACTGTTTAATAAATTACTGTACCTCCGCCATAAAGACACGAAGTCCATCGACATTGAATTTTTACAAGATTAATTGAATCAGTTAAAATGCATGGACTTCGGCACAATGAAAGCAAAGTGAATACGACCTTCGTGGCTCAGCGATAAGCTCCGTGGTATTGGGTTTAGAGGTTTTGAACTTCATTAAGTGCAAATTACTGAAATTAGTATTGGCCAGCTGATAGATTACTGTTCAGAAACAAAAAATCGCTTGAAATAGATTTCTTATTTTATGTGACCAGATCTGAAGGGCCAGGTACTTCAAAGCCTTCATATTCTCATCCCATTCCCGTTGCTTTTCTCACTTTTTTTAAAAAACACTACTCAATTCCCTGCACACGGATCAACTGGCACTACTGTCAGATTTTAAAATAACGTAGTTTTCTTACTACCGCACAAGTCACAACTGTTCGTAGCCTAGTTTGGGGCTAGTAAGGAAATTGAGTAAAAAGAAATAATCTTTTGACAAATATATTTTCAAAAGATTAAATTTTTTTAAATATATAAAATTTTTCAAATATATTAAATATAAAAATATATAGATTCTGAATATATGTACTTATGTTTTTACTCTCATAATTAATAAATCGTTCAAAAATAATTTAAAAGCATCACTGTGTATACACTCTATGATTGGTCGAACGAAATCTGATGTAAAATTTAATTCATGTTAAGTTTGACCAACGTAATAATTAAACATCTCTTTCTGTTACATGCGTACTTTCATAATAAGAGGGAGACGTCGCTATACAGTTTTGTATTGTGTAGTTAGGTATGTTTTTGAGGTTGTCCTTTTAGTTTTATTGATTGTTTTAACTTACATCGTAGTATCTCCTGACTTTTAAGAAGGTATTGTGAAATTCAAAGTGGTAAAATTGAAGCTATTTCATAATATAATGCATTTAAAACAAATAGCGCGACTGCGACTAAAATCACCTAAACACATGCCAATTTAATGTTTTTGTAAAAATGAGTAAATAGGAACTCTTTTCAAAATAACGTAAAAGCAATGACAATAACCCCACTGGCGTATTGCCGCGGTGTGAGCTACGTAGGCACATAGATGATACCGTGTAGACTTCAGTGTAATGGCTTTATCTACCGATGTTTTGGGCGAGAATAATAAATATAACTAACGCTTACGTTTACTTTAAGTATAAAATGTTCATATTGTTCAAATGGTAAATATTGATAAAAAATGAACTGGAATTCCTTACTAAAGAATAAAAAATCTCCATACAAAATGCAGTAACTACAGGACATTCTGCGCACGGTTGACGTCACGTACCCTCCCGCTTTTTGGCGGGCTCAAAAATTTTCAAAATTGGGAAATTCATTTAACCATGAAAACGAACTTTCAATAAAATACCAGTATATAAATTTGAATGTGGATTTGATTTTCTTTTTAAAATGGAAACAAATTCCTTATTGTACAACTGAAGAAAGTTGAAAGGGAAGAAATGAGACTAGAAAATGGCCTTTCGGGAACTTCGAATCTCCGATAAGAAAAAAATTGGCTATACAAATCAATACAATTTGTAAACGAAGTTATACTGCAATTTTGTAATAAAACATATAATTTACCGCATAAGTCATGCAATCAAGGCTTGGAAAAGTTTGTTTGTGGACACGGCCTGTTGTTTGCGATTTCTTTTCCAGCCTCGTTATCTACGAAAAAACTTTATTCACAGTGTCAAACAACTGTTGAAATCTCAAAACTTTTCTGAAAATGTGTACCTAAGTGGATAAAGAAAAACCTTTTCACTGTTACATAAAACCCTTAACTGTAATTTCATTAGAGCTTACAAAGTTATTCCTTTATTTCTTTGTATAATTAATTTCAGTTTTTATGTTTATTTTCATGTTAAGCTATATTTTGTTCATGTAAAATTGTACAATCAATTATTATCATATCTAACAGGGTAAACTGGTTTAATTTCAGATATGAACTTCAAACCCACGGCCGTTCCTGAGGGTAAGATTCCCGCTCTATTAAATTACGTAGTTACAAAGTAGACCCATTCTCCACCTTAATTGTTATTATACCCGAGAAATGGTTATCTTTGAAGACAGTTTCTAAATAAATGTTTGAAATGCAATTAGTCTCAATTTCCCTAAGGACCTTACAACAAACCTTTTCAGGCAATAATTACAGATTATTATTTAACAACCTAAGGGAAACCCTCTATGGCATTGTTAAAATAAATTAAAAAATCTCTGTCAAAAATTTTATTATTTTTTTTATAAATATCACACAATATAATTGATCTCAGATACCCAAACCAACGGATCAATATATTTATTGTCTTACTAATAAAAAATCACTTCACAACCGTTAAACTGTGTTTTTGTTACACATTTTACAAAGAATGTACAATTTCAATTTCGAAATATACTACTAAAAAAATTCTCACAACAACCATTTTGTGCAGACTTATGCGCGCTTCTTCTACGCATGCTATTGTTCGCACACAGATAAACAACTTTCTTAAAAGATATATATATCTTTCCATGAATTATTTTATGCCAGTTTCTATTTGCCGTTTCAATTGGTAAGGTTCACGGTCGTTTATCAATTGAATAAAAATTTTACCACTTTTTTAGTAAGACCGTTATTATTTAAAAACTCTTTGGGTCTTACTATTAAAACGTGTTTAAAATTTTACACAACTGATAAACAACCATTAATGATAAATAAATGATGGTTTATTTGTTGTATAAAAATTAAAGCATGTTTAATAGTAAGGAGGAAAGTATTTTAATGTGTTTTTAAGAGTAGTTCTGCTTCTAAAATTATATTTTGGATGTTGTATTTTGAACACTGAAGACTGATTTCAATACAAAGAATTCAATAAATATACAAATACTAGTGTTTTGGGAAAATAAAATAAATGAAAATTAATTATATTATTGGATTCACTTCGTTTCACGTGGTCTTTGTTGAAATTTAAGATTTATAAATATACTAGTGGGCCCGAGCAGAAGTTTACCTGTCACAGCCTGCCTTCTATATAGACCTGATTTTATGTAGACCACATTTTATCTGTTGTCGGATATTTTATGCATGTGACATACATAGAATACATGCGCAAGTCACATCCATCGTAGATGTTGTTTTGACGTTTCATTTGATTTCGATCATTTCAGCAGATTGTGAATATTGATGAGTACTCTTAAAACTGCGTTGAATTATATGTCTTTCACACTGATACAGATTGCCGTACAAATACGATCCATATAAAACACTTTAGATGTATATATATATGTATTATCGACAACCATATTACGGACATGTGTCTAGTGTGGTAGTCGAAAACCATGTAAAAAACTGTATAAAAATATATTTTACAAATAAAGGAAAGTAAAAAAAAAATAAATTATTTCACATTCAAGTGTAACAAATAAAAAGAAAATTCTTAATTGATAATGGATAAAATTGAATGTTATAAATGAGGTAAATAAAGATTGAATGTTAATTCAAAACAGTAATGTTGTTTTAAATTATGGCAATGAATTTTGGGCGATTTAGTAAATTTTTTTTTGTCATTCCGTTTTTGGTAATTTGAATAGATAAAGATTACACAACTTAAACATGAATTGCGACCATTTTTTTTCTATTAAAATTTATTTAAATAGTATTGAAGGGTGGAGATGCAGAAATGTATTAATTTTATATATAGATTGTATTTTGTGGATGTATGTATTTTTGGATTATAAAGCTAAAAACAAAACAAAAAACAAAAGCGTTGAAAAAAATAAAAAATATATAAATCAGATCTCAACAACACTGCCACCTATCGGGTCCAAAACGACCCAGTACCACGTGATTTTTGTATATAAAGATACACATATTACAAAGGTCTTTATTACGTTACGTTACTACGATAGTATGACGATATATTAAAATAAGATTTTTAAGTAAAAATCTCATTGGTTAAAATGTTATTTGAATTGGGTACTTTACTTAATTTTATTAGATCAATATGATGTTTACAAAAGACCTGAACACGTTTATACGGGTTTAAAGGCAAAACACTTTCAGATACAAAACTAATTTTGAAGTAACAAATGATAGACCATTACGGAAGGGCAAAAATTCAATATTTTTTGCGTAAAAATGTCTCACTTTACAAAACGTTACGGTGTTCAATATTATGCAGGATTGGAGATACCAGTGCGCTGTTGGGCAAAATCGAGTTTGTTTTAAATTTGCCCCGAAAGCTTAAAAAAAGGGTCGGCTTAGATGATAAAAGTAAAGTTGCGCCCACAACATTACTGCGGGGGTGTTATTGCTTCTCCCCATCGCGCTTTCCCCTCTTCTGTCTTTTGTACCCCTGGTCGCTGGTCGGTTCACTCTCTTAAACCCATCAGTAAATCTTTCCAGCTTCCCGGGAATACTCGTAAGGATAAATGTCCATTTTATGATACTTGGCGTATTTGAAGTGTGCCTAAGGTATTGTTTCAGAAACCATTCATGATATCGCGGCGTCCGAATTATTTCAGATTTGTTAGTGGTAAAATAATCCTACGCAAATAAATCCAGAAAAAGACATATTCAATATACTGTGTGATTTATTTATTTAATATCAACGGGATAAATATACCATATACGATAAATTACAAACAATGGTATCAGATAGTATAAAATTAACAGAACTCAGTAAGAGATAGGTACAAGTACATGCAAAACTTATAAGTAGACTTGGGTTAAATTAGTATTGGTTGAAAAGATACTATAGTATAGCCTTCTTGTATCTACATTCCGTGTAATTAAATAGATCCGCCACATCTGCAAATACATTAATAATTTCATGTAATCTAGGTACAAGCGATTATTTGCAATGCTCATTCTCGGTACTTTTTATTTTAAACATGATTTTGGAACGAGTCGCTCTCGTAGGTATACAAAATTCAATGAGGTTAAGTAATTCTGGGCTGTCTATATTCTACTTACAATTTTGAACTAACTAACTAACCATCACGCCGTTTCCCAGGGGCAGGCAGAGAGGATGGACCGCCAAACAACTCGGTCTTGGCACACACTCCTTGCCTCATTCACATTTATACATCGTCTCATACATACTCTTCTATTATTCTGACTCTTGACATGGCCCAACTCAAGTATCTGATTCACTTGGTCGTGCCATGTCTT
Source organism: Hesperophylax magnus (assembly GCA_026573805.1). NCBI lineage: Eukaryota > Metazoa > Arthropoda > Insecta > Trichoptera > Limnephilidae > Hesperophylax > Hesperophylax magnus. Next base: position 3,276,906 of record JAIUSX010000157.1, read on the forward strand.
CCTTGGTGACCCCGACTTCTGCTACCATTCACATTTTCCTCATATATTCTCCTTACACTCCTTTCTTCGCTCATTCGCTCTACATGCCCAAACCATCTAAGCGTCCCTTTTTTGATCTTACTCATTAAACTTACATCAGCCTTGCACTTTTTGCGGATCTCCACATTTCTCACACGATTATACATGGTTTTACCACACATAAGCCTTAGGGATCTCATTTCTACAGCATTCAGTCTACTTTATCTGCCAGATCCATGCCTCACTTCCGTACATCAGGGTAGGTATCAGCACTCCATTGTGGACTGCTAGCTTTGCTTCTTGGGACAATTTTTTGTTAGCGCCAACTGCATTCAGTCCTCCATGGATGAACATTAATAATAAGTCTGATAAAATCCTTCGATCTGAGAGTTTTAATAAATTTAATTAATTCATCAAATTATTATAGTTTATGCTTCCAATAGGAATACCGAGCTTAAAATTAATGTGGCTTAGAAATATATGTTGATTTTTTTCAATTGAATGACCAGATCGAATAGTTATGTTAGATTTGACTTCAAACTAAACAAGTGTACAAAATTTTCAATGTTGAAATATTCCTAAAACCTCTGGAATTTCGAAGGATGAAACCAAGCATTTTCATTCCCATATCATTGCATTTAAATGGGATGTAAAGTAAAATTAAAATGTATGCCCAGGTCATTAATTTCATTTACGGACGTGAGAGTTGAGTGATTAAGTTCATGTGGATAAATACTTAAATAAATATTTATTTTTGGAATAACTTAGAGAGTAAAACCTCAATTTGTAATATTTAATTATCGATGACAATATTAGCGATTCCTAAACGAAAATCTGAAATACATAATATAACATCATACATAAAAATAGTTGCCAATAAAAATGTGCGGTGAGAAAAATGAAGACAATATTGGTAGTTCTTATTCGAAGTCTAATACCGTTAAATATGACTGAAGATCCCATTAGCTCAGTTGGTAGAGCAGTGGCTCGGCAAGGCAAGGGTCCTGAGTTCGAGTCCTAGATGTGACCTATCTTTTTCTGATTTTTCTCTTCCAGATTTTCGTTTAGGAATCGCTAATATTGTCATCAATAATTCAACTTAAATAAACATTGACTTTTTTTGTAAAATCTTATTGATTGTCACTTACTTATATGAAGATAAATTTTGTTAAGAGATCACCAATTAAGTAGTCAGTTTAAGTTACTTTGCAGATAAATAAATTTTTCTGCGGTTTGAATTATTATGAATATTTTTAAATTGTCTGCAAAACGTAACACATTAATGTGTAAACCATATCGTTAAAAAATAGTAAACATTAAATTGGGCCTAAATGAGACTCATGTGGTACACCGGAGAGGAGAGGAAAAGGAGAAAATTATTTTTACAAGTAGAGCTCAATCTCTAGCTAGCAAACCACTATAATAGTTTTCCATTAATACCTAGTTTACACAGTTCAACTAAGAAAATTTTATGGCATACTTTTTCGATATTATGGAATCTACTTGAGTTCTGTTTCTGTTTGATATATAGTTTTCAAATAATGAAAGATTTGTCAAACTAGATATGCACGACAAAATCCATATTGATTTGGAACAATGAGAAGGTTAATTTACCGTGAAATTTTGTCAAGTAATAATACCGAGTTTGCGAACAATAATTAGTGTTAACAAAGAATATTCAAAGATCGTTTTATAATATTTAGTAGTAGGTAACTGAAGCCTAAGACACATAACGCTATACGTATCATCGCTTTTTTGGGCATGGCCTATACAGATTATATGTTAAGGTGTCAAACTACGCTACAATTTTCCTCTCCTTAAGGCAGGAGAGCGGATCAGGTCGTTTGGGGAGCTGCCGCTGAACATCATAGTCTGCACGGGATCTGTCACATTGACAGCTAACAGCCGCGTGATCACGGCGCTCCCTAAATTGATCTGACCCCCTCTCAAGTCGCATCATTTACAAATATCGCCTGGCTAGCAAATCACGGCATATCATCGTCGCCACGCCAACACTTATAACACATCATCTATCAGGTGTGACAAGTCTGCATGGGATTGTACGGCCAGCGATATGGTGTCATAAAAAACATTTTGAAGCGTATTGAGTAATGTGTCGGCACCCTAATACTGTAAAAAAGGAAAATATTGTAACCGAAGGCTAGCAAAATAATTCAACAAATATACATAGTATAATAATATACCCGCTTAAAGCTTAACCCCAATTTATCCAAATAACTCTATCCATCCGAAAACCTCTTCATTGTTGAAATAATTAATCTTATTTTATTTTAGCTGTGTTTCTATGGGATAATGACTAAAACATATTATAATTAATTAATTTAATACAAAAAAACGACCACTAATTGTAAGGGTTTGTTTTATCATCCACGTTTAGGTTCTGGAAGCTCTCACTTGCCTCTAACGAACAAAAAAAGGGCTAGGTGCTCCCCTTTATCTTTTAGAGCGAAAATCGGGAAATGAGCTTAAGTTTAAAACAGCTGTTCTAATCATATACCCCTATAAGTATTTTCCACCGTAAGTCGATGTCCACAAAGCTCATCTTCAATTTAAACTCGAATTAATGTTTTATATAGCCAAACTCGTTTAATAGATGAATAATAGAAAACGATGTTATGAACAAAAATTTCAAAGTTTATTCTGATAAGTATCAGGAGTATTTAGAGAGTGGTTTGAATGGTAGAAGAAGTCGAGGACGCCCCATAAAGACTTAACGCATTAGCTCTGCACTGAAATGAGATACAAAGTGTAGTTTTTTTACAGTAGTGAATCAAGTGAAACAAAAACTTATAAAAAGTAACCTTTTGCATTTTTTAGTATAATATTATTTCCTTCTTAAAAATAGACCCAGTTTTCAGGTAACCCCGAGCAACTCCGAATACACGTCAGCTAGTATCAAATAAAAACAAATATCACTATTAAAAAAAGTTGGTATGGAAAATAAAAAAAGACTTGACAGTCCATGTATCGGAGAGTATTTTCGGAACAGCGGTGGATAAAAGAACATGTGGTGTAAAATAGGTACAAATTTGTCCAAATGACCCAACAACCAAACAATAATCAACAAATTGTAGTTAATTACGCAATATGATTCCCAATTTAATACTCGAACCCATTATTCTCCCCATGGGCCTCTTTACATTTAATACTTATTAGAGATTACTATTGCATGTCGGGGCGGCATTACACTGTGAAATAAATTGGGGGTAACGTTGATTCAATAGTGTATAATTATAAAGCATTGTTAGTGTTTGCTAGAAATCAGTTTGGGTATTAAATTGTTCAGCACAGTGGCCTATTGTTCTGGTGGATATTAGCGAAATGATATGGTCGTTCAGTGTGGCGTGAATATTCATTTAATATGCCGAACGCAGCTCATTATGCTCGGGATTGTTAACAATGTAATTCTTGCGTCCATTCGATTCATAAAGAATCGAGCCAATATAATGCTGATGAGGTACATCGACCATAAGTCGTTTGTTAGATTCTGCAGCCGATACGGCGGGATTTACCCTATCGAATATTATTATTCATTGCTTTGTGCATTAGGGACGAACTAATGTTGTCATGTAAGATTATTATCGATATTCAAGGGGTTCATTATGGAAAAATTTAGATAACTTTTCAACAAAATTGAGGAAGCAATTTATTGTTAAATAATTTTTTGATGCGAAAACCTCAAATTCAAAACCTTTTGTAATATCAAATAACGTTTCACAATGCGCTTTTTTAGCGAAAATGCAGGGAAAAAATTTTAAAAGAGATATACGGTAATAAAAATAAATAAAGAAAAGCGATACGATTGTGATTAGGGTTTGAAAAAACCGTGTGAAAGTAGGTAAGATAAATTATTTTATTAGACGTAGGGCTCATACAATGTTTTCGACAGTCTAAAATTAAAAGTTCATCAATGAAAATGATTGGAATCTTCGGTTTTTGTAGATTTGCTTGAATTTTCCTGCAGTTCCAATAAATGTTACTACAAGGTACAAGAGTAAATTACATACATGATGGACATGTATCTTTTGTTGTCTGATATATACATACACGAATATGGCATAATGTTAGTATTATGATATAGGAGATGGTCTGAATAGCCCTCAGTAAGTAAGCACTCAGGCCATAGACCTATTGTGTTCTCTCGTGTTTCACCTAAATCCCCCGACGGCAACCCTGTCCCCTTGGTGTAGTATACAAGGGTTGTTATTGGTAGTCAGCCATTTCCATTTCCTTCCAAAAACCTATTTTTTCTTTCTATTAAGATAAGACATTTGCAACTGATTTGAATGAGCGTTTTATCGTCGTCAAGTTTTACATTTCCCGAAGCATTGAAGCTCACCCAAATGCTGTTTATAATCTGAGGTTTTCAGTGTTGTCACAGCGTCTCATTAGATACCTAGTCCATCCTGTATATTCCTTTGTGTGTTCCTGTCCATAGTAAGGAGCTTGTTATTAAGACCGTCAATGAGTTATGTGTATCATAGATCATTTCTTTACTATTCTATAGAGGCATTGTGTGTAGAGTTTAGCTCAGATACCTATGCTTGAGTTTCCCGGGAAACTGTAACCAGACCCGCGGAAGCATCAATGATAGCCGATTAATTATTGTCGTGGCGGAACTACAGCAAAGGCGTACAGTGTATTATTGAATTAATGGTGAATTGCTGTAAGTGCAAGATTAGTAAGCCTGGTACAAGTGCACCGATTCAAGATGCAGTATTGGTACACATTTTTGTTCGTTAAATACAATCTAATGCTACTTATGCAGCAGGTGAGCTTTGGTAAGATTATGAACAATAATAAACAGGTTGGCACGTTAAAATAATATACTAAGAATAAATTATTTTATACTTCGTGATACTTAAGTACGTACCACCTCTTCATATTTTGGACACGTGATGCCAATGTTAATGAATTTATAAAAAATGTCTAGATAATAAAATATTCCGATTCTTACCTTTATTTTGCCGAGCCGTTGATTATTCTTCCCCTAATCTCCGACAACAAGTAATATAAGAGCAGTCACGAAGATAAGGAAAACTCAAAGGAAGCGCTGGCAACTGTAAAGTAAATTGATGTATGGATTCTTGGTTACTGGTTCGTTGTAAGACTACAAAACTGTAGAGGCTACTGAAATCTACCAAAAAATACTTCACTGGAAACAAAATAGACTTCCCATCCAACAACTATGATATTCTGAAATGTTCTTACTACTTATCTTAGCTAAATTTGAAATATTGTATGAAGAAGGTCTATATTACATGAGCTCTTTTACAAAGAAAAATGTCAAGAAATTAACGTAATATAAGGCATCCTTTTTAAGTCTTTACCGTTCGGGATTCGTTCCGCCGGATCAGCAGTGACGTAGATCCCATGAATGGAATCATGATTGATCTATCCACAGTAAACTGCCCATCATGTCTGGGCCCAATCGAACGGAAGTTATTATGTGGCATTCATAACACCCCCTTCCCCCAACGATATCGCGTGCGCGTACTATATCAAATTGGGATTAACGCGCCCGGTTGTAAATTATGAAGCTCTTTTGACAATTATTTATAAAGGTAGATAGAGCCTTTTTGTAAGCTCAGAAATAATGGGTGCGATTTTGTTATAAATAATATTAAGTTGTCTCTCCCGGTTCCATTGTTGCTAATTAAATCGATTAATAATTGTGATTTCAGGTTTTTGCACTTGATTAATAATTCAGGTATTTGCATTTGATTAATATTTTTGAAGTGAAACTTCTTTACGCGCGTCATGCAATTTCGAGGACCGGAGTAAAACCGACTCATGACCGAAACGAAAATGCGGGACCACCGATTAAAGTTCATTTGATCTAGTCAAAGTTTTGAAGTAACATATAAATGCTTCTTAGCTCATCCCGACAACTGGCGTTGGTGGTGTAATGGTCAGCATATTTGCCTTCCAAGCAGTTGATCCGAGTTCGATTCTCGGCCATCGCACATTATTTTTTTGTTTTTAACGCCTTTTTCATTCAATATCTTATTTTTTAGTAGGTCAGAACATTTTTTAAAAGAAAATAATATTGCAAAATAATAAAAACACTTATCTCACTGTGATAAAACATTACTCCGCTAGAGCGCGCTTTGCGTTATTGTGTTGGATTAAAATTATTATCTAATCCGTATATTATGATAATTGTATTACATTTATTTAATTAATTTATTTATTTTGATAATATGTAATAATTTACAGAAAAAAAAATTAAAACTATCTCCCTCTGATAAAATATCCGTTCGCTAGAGCGCACTACGCGATCTTGTGTGGGATTCTATTTCTGTACATTGTACATTATTTTTAAAAATATATTATATTTTGGGTGTGATGTAGGTAACATTATAAAACATAACAAGCTCTCATATTTTCAGAACCTACATAATATAATCAATTTATGCGGCTTTGCTTACAGTTGGTGCTCAGCGTGGTTGGCTTTCAATCAGTTAAGCGAGGTTCGATTCTCGGCTGTGGCATTTTTGAAGTGAAACCTTGTTGAGGTGGGGGAGCCGCTCACGAACGTTCTCTCTCTTCTCTTCTTTCCTCTCTCTCAGACACCAGCGAACTGCGCCACGCCAAGCATCAGCTGAAACTAGAAGTTTCACTTCTGTCTTGCGTAGGCTTGACACACCCACTTTTTTTATTTAATATAATCAAAAGAAAACAGTTTTACTACTTTGCGATACAATCATTTTTCCACTTTTGGTCGATCAACTGAGTTAACCTCAGTTAGCATAATGTTTGTTTTGAATGAATGAATAATATGAATATTATTATATGTTTGAGGTTAACAGCCTAAGTTTTGCATTTTAGATAAACATGTACACGAACAATGATCCCATAGGAATACCGACAATATGTTGTTAGTAAATTTTAATTACAGAATACACTTTTTTTTAATTATACAGCCGTACTCCCCGCCTACACTGGATCTGGTGTAGACTGAAAAACACGAATAAACAACGTAACGTCATGTTTCAGTTTTTTTTCTTGTTGAATTCGACGAAATAACGTTGCATCCTAAAGGAGTTTTGTAGACATAGAAAACCGATAAAACCAGAGTTCCAGATTTTAATTACTTCTGATAGATTGTTCATTATTGTTAACATTTTTAATTAAATTTTTTGCAAATAGTATTTTTACGTCTAATGAAAATACTTTTGTAGATGTACCCAATGGTGATCATTTCATATGTCTTGAGAAATTTTAGTACTTCCGGTGATTGCGTTAGATAATTTTGCCTGTGCGGCTTAAAGATTTTGTTTATTTTTGGAAAACACTGGATTGTGGGGATTATCTTGGCATAAAAATAATCATCGATAGAGTACCTACGAAGCGTCGTGCTCTGTCAAGCTATCGTTAATAATAGTAAACAACTTTATAATAAATCCGACGGAAGAAAAAACGTAATCGTCGTTAAAAACAACGAAAGTTTAACACGTGGTAGTGTTCTCCAGTGACTTTTTAACATTTTACCATTGTTTTTTTAATAATATAAACTATAAAATTCACTGCATCCCAAACCAAAGTGTTGTGTACAACGGATAAAGTGCGCGGATTGGCCGTTTTAATTATGAGCTCACCTTTCAGGGCTCCTATTGGTTGCGTTTGTGTTGTGAATTTGTGATACCCCTTGTTTACAATCGAAACTATCTAAATTCTCTGTATTAAATCCTTTTAAAGTGACAATTGTGCGTCGAAAGAGATTACTCTCATCTCGCAAAATACTTTTTAATACATTTGTGTATTTTTTCTTTTAAATAAAATTATCCAAAACCTACAAAAAAACATATCCGATAATTTCGTGAATAAAACAGAAACTTTTCGGTAAAACCGATAGTGGATTTCGTAGATACATTCATAGTGATAAACTGTTTAAAGTTATTTGTGCTCAATTAGTGCAAATATAAAAAAAAATCGTGATATAAAAACTCGATACGGCGACTTTTGTTTTGATTTACATAGAGCTAGACCGATTGCCCACCTACGAATTTTCAGGCGCAAAGCTGAACAGAACAAATACTTTGTTTCAATTTTTATGTGTCCTTATAAAGTAGTGTTTAATAATGAATCGTCCTAAAAAACGACACATAAGCACCATGATGTCTCCTAGTCCAGAGGATATAGGAGAAAAGTGCGTCACGATTGAGGATGCGGATGAAAACAGCTCCGTTACGTCATCCAAAGGCTCGGACGTCACCGAAGCGGAATATCCTTGCGCTTCAGGAGTAGATGTGCTCAATGAAACCCAAGCACATTTGACAGCTCTTCAACTTGTGTTAGCAGAGAAGCAATCTAAGGTCTCAAAAGACCAGCAGCTGAGGATCGCTAGAAACGTATCGGAAGTTTTCAGATCCGTATCTCAGCTGTTGTTGGAGCGCGAGACGATGCGTGCGGATTTAGCTACAGTTACAGCACAACTTAGAATGGCAGAAATAAAAATACGCCACGAGAAGAGGGAAAAAAGGCACCTTGAGCAAAAAATCATACAATTAGAGTCTGATCTCGGGCCTGTAATGCAGAGAGTGGCAATGGCAACGGAGGCTACCCTCTCTTTTGCTGACATCGCCCGAAAACAGCCATATGATGCTCACCAACCCCCACCAATCACTCAACAAGGACATCGCGTCGGACCACCAAGACCTGCCGTTTGCATCTTTCCAACGGATGCGGACGCCACAAAGGACAGTGACGGTACGAAAAAAATGATTGAAGATACAATTCGGCCATCTGAACTAGGCGTTCGGGTCACGGGAATAAAAAAAATAAGAAATAAAGGTATCTTGATCAATACGGCAACCACGGGCGAACAACAAAAGCTATTAAATGCACCTTGCTTCGACAACTCGAGCAAACTGAAGGCCCGACTACCGTCAAAGCGTCTACCGAGACTGATATTCTTTAATGTTCCCCGGGACCTGACCGACGAAGATTTTTTAAGGATGGCTCTCACTGGTATTCCCAACGTTGAAGACATTGAAGAAACTATTGCAGGCTGTAAACTAAGTCACCTGGCTGGTGCTCGCACAGGTAACGCTTGCCACCGTATCTACGCAGTACCCGCTACCGTACGTAAATTTCTAGTCGAGCAAGAGAAAGTATTTATAAGCTGGACTATTTGCCGCGTCCGACATTTTATTGGCCTTACTGTCTGCACCAAATGCCACATGATTGGTCACTCATACAAGTATTGCAGAGAGACCAAACCCACATGTGGACATTGTGCTCAACAGAATCATACTGGTGAGTCCTGCCCAAATTCTACCATCAAACCAGTTTGCGCGACATGCACCAGATTTGGTAAGCCTGCTGATCACTCAACTGGAGATAGGGACAACTGCCCGGCCTACATCGCTGCACTCAAGAACGACCTTGCAACTATAGATTATGGAGTGTAACATACATGAGCATAAGTGCCTCACCATCGAGAATTATAATCCCGTGACGAACTGTCTACGAATAATGTATATGAACGCGAGAAGCATCCGTAATAAGTTTGATGAGATCGAAGAAAAAGTAAGAATTTCGCGGTACATTGTACACGTGCTCGTCATTACGGAAACGTGGCATAAGATTGGAGAGGAAAAGTTTTACTCCCTGAATGGCTACAAAAGTGTTTTTGCTTCTCGCCCCAACGAAGGAGGAGGCGGCGTAGCAATATATGTGATTGATACTATGAAGTGTGCAATTATTGAAAATTTCTCAAATGAAAATTCCTTTTTAGGTATAACGCTTAGTAGCAGTGATAGGAAACCAGTTAACATCTATGCTATCTATCGAAAACCCAACACAAATATGCAGGATTTTCTAATTTATCTAGAAAAAATACTGAACGAAAGTAGACAAGATACATTAATATTCGGAGACTTTAACATTGACATATCCATATCCACACACTCTTCATTAAATTTTTGCAACATCTTACAATCTTACAATTTTTCAATACATAACAAAACATTTCCCACGAGAGTCACTGATACAAGCTGCACCTTAATAGATCACATCTTATCAAATAGGCAAAACATTCAGACTACTATATCGAATATTGATGATCCACTTAGTGACCATAATATACTTATTGTTGATTATAAGAACAACTTAAAAAAATGTTTTAATAATAGAACCAAATCCCGGATTACGAGACCTATCATCAACAGTATGTCAGTAAAATCCTATCTTCTTGATAACAATTTCACGATCAACTTAAGCAACTCAGAAGACCCTTTTAAAAGTTTCAATTATCACATTAAAAAGGCAATAGAATCAGGTACAACTACACCAAAAACAGGATTAAGAAGTCGGGTACAACTGAATACTCCGTGGTTTGATTCCAAATTAAATACATTAATCAAAGAACGAAACCAGATTCACAAGCAGTGTGTAACATTTTATCGTGGATGGGTGATGAAAGGATAATTGTATTAATTAATGATGGGTCTTTCGATTGTGACATTAATTGGTAAAATTACCGAATGCAATTATCTAGTCATCCACGCACACGCAATAATTCAAAGTAGGTAGGTAGTGATGAGAACTGATAAGGATGATAAAAAAATAGAATACTTTAAATATCAAGAGACGCTAATTTATTAAAACAATAGTTAAAATGTTTAATCAAATAAAATAAACATGAGACTCTATCAAACAATTTAACTCAGAGCGTGACAAGAATGTACGTGTAAATAACGCCATCTTGATAAAATTTTGACTAAAGAACATGTGACATTAATGAATTTAAAAAAACACTTAATCTTGTAAAGAATGTCTGAGCGGGCGCCAGCGAGTTATAAAATAACTACGCAAGAAGTTAAAATGAGTAATCCCTATTTAAATTATAAGTACATTGTTAAAAGATATAAGTGAAAAAGACCTTCCGTAGTTTGCACAGTAGACCCTCATTGTTCTAGCGTCGCACAAACACACCGTATGAAACCGAGTCCAGCAAGCAACTGAGCTCAACGAAGTGCAACCCGCACTCATAGCTCGAAACAGTCGTGCCAATTGTAGAATGTTGACCAATGTTTATCTTAATCGGGTAGGAACTGCCCGTCCAGAAGTACGCACTGCTACATTACCCCCCTTCCAAAGGAAAAAAATTTTCGGCACGATAATTTTTTTTTGATATTTTCCATATGCCTCCAAATCCAAGTCCAATAAGTGGTAAAGAGTCACAAAATGCAGATAATGCCTTAGAAGAAGAGTCCAGCACGTTCTGTAGAAGTCCGTGATGTGCTCGCTGAGCAAGGATTGAAGCGCCAACACCCAGGAAGTAGAAGGAAGAATTCTCGCTGATGGAATATCTGAATGACCCTCTTCTGACATCAGTGAAGAAGATTGAACTTGCTTGGCGAAGATAATGAGCCCCGAAAATTGTATCACCATACTCCAATGTTGACAACAAATGCAATCTTGAGAAGCTGCACCCTCTTTCTGATAGCAGTGAACGGCCAGGTAGTATCCTATTACACTCTTCCCGTAGAAGAATGTTGCTTCCCTGAAGACTCGAACTTGTACAAAATTGCTTCCTCGAAGAATTGATAGAAGTTTGTAATCTTGAAATTTTGTATTATCTTGAGTTATCTTGACGTGAAGAACCGAAGAGTGATGAAGGCGACTGACTTCCTTGAGGCAAGTGAAAAGAAAGGTAAGCTATGCTTGACAAAATGGATTACTGAGCAAGGAATTTAACAACTACTGAAGTGTAAGCAAAAACTTGAATAAAATAACAAATGAAAAGATAAACTGTAGTAAAGACTACCAAAATTTATTAAAAAATTTTTATAAAACGAGTCTAGCTAAAAGTGAAAGCTGAGCGCCCAACAAAAGTTAAATTTGAAGCTAAAAGAAAACACTATAAAATGAAAATAATAACGTCTATATCCACATTGAAGTTACTGCCCTCTGTGAGCAGAGATGAAAAATTATAAAGTTATCCCAGAAACAAACCCAAATTCATAATAAGATAGAAGTGAGGGCTCAAACAGAACCATATATTGATGACCCAATATTGACAAAATACAGCTAAGTCCAAATGAAACTGATGCGACTTATCTTGAGCTCAGAGAGAAGCCACAGCAATTGCATGTGAAAACGCATAGTATTTGTTAAAAGAAAATGTAAAAAAAAATTACTCATTGACATTCTTAATAATATGAACAAATATCAATTTAATAATAAATCAAGCCAAGGACAATAAGAGCAATAAAAGTAAAAAAACTTCATGAAAGGATGCAATTTTTAAATGTTAAAAAAACTATGATTCTGTAAATCTCAAATAACCTGAGCGAGTGAAAACCCACTAAATTTCAAAATAAATATTAAATAAATAAATAAATTATTAAATTAATTATTATGGCATAAAATTTTCTTAAAAAAAATATTTGAAAAGTGTAATCAACAGTGACTAAATCAAAGAAAACACCATGCCAATGGTTTCCTAAAACCAGAGAAAAATAGATTGTTATGAGCATCTGAGGCTATCGCGGAAAACTGCATGAAGTATTTTCTAAATTAATGAATTAAAATAGTCAACCAACACCAAGGCAAACTAAGGTACTAAGGAACAACATATAAAGAACAACCATGCGCACAATTAAAATGACACGAGGACCAAGCTTGGTACAGAACTGTTAAACCGAAATACAGCTTCGTATATGCCATAATTGAAATACAGTATGTCCCTCTAGAAAGGACAAACCGTACCTCAAAATAAGTCGCCATCGCGGACTTAGTTCATTAAAGAACAATTAGTATAATCTCACAAAGTAAAATCAGCTATTAAAAGATCCCTCGAACAGAAAAATAGCACAAAACAGTGGCCAACTGAGATTGCGAACTTCACTGCCCTAGGATAACGTATAAAATGATACAATGGATTCAAATCGTGAGATCACAAAATGTTCAATACAATATAATTGCACTTAAATCCAAAAAAAAATGAGTGGATTCAATGCGTGAGATTAAAAACGTCAATCCCCCGCGTTGAATCGGAATGGACACATTACTCCCAAAACACATACTACACATGTACACAAGGACAAAACAAAACTTATACAAAAAATCCACTCAATGTGAAGACACAAAAATACTAGTCATGTCCTCACAATGAGAGAACACAAGAAAAATTGCAAACCTGAGGGCAAGGCAAGCAATAACCTAATATATAACAAGAGAAAAGGGATTAATTCTCAAATAAAAGTATAACGATTACAACATAAGAAAAAATAGTTCATCAATTAACCCACCCCAAGGTCAGTTAGCTTCTTCTAACTTGATTATATCCTTAACATGAAAAGTTCCCACGGGTTTCCCTGTCATATCCGCTAATTGATAAGCAACCGGCGATATCTTGCAAATAATTTTACTACGTATAAATTTGGGGGCTAATTTTGCTGAAAAGTATCTACCAGCGTCAGACAAAGCAAATGACCTTCTCCAGACAATGTCCCCAACCTCATATTGAACGTCCCTACGACGCAGATTATATTGAACCTTATTACGTTCGTATGATTGTCTTAAGGACGTGCGAACTTGGGAGAAAATGTCATTTAATTCATGTAAATCAGATGCCCATGAATCGCGTTTAGAGAATCTAATGTCTTCCGCGTTAAAGTTTACACCTTTGTAGTCATTTCCCGAAATTACAATCTCTCTTCCAAAATTAAGGAAGAACGGAGTATAGCCTGTGACTTCATGAACAGCCGTGTTTATAGCCAGTTCAATTTCAGGTAGATGGCACGCCCAGGATCTGTGATCAGATCCCACAAAAGAACCCAGGGCTGCTACCAACACCTTGTTTACACGCTCAACAGGGTTATTCTGCGGGTGATATCTGCAATTATAAAACAAGTGACGGATATGAAATTTATTGGCCAGCGCTTTCATGTCACGCGATATATATTGTGGGCCATTATCCAAAACAATCGTATCTGGAACACCGAATTTATAAAAGATATCATTTTCCAAAATTTCCGCAATAACACTACCCGTTGCTTTCCTAAGTGGAAAAAGTCTAGTATACTTGGTAAAGAAATCAGAAACCACTAAAAGGTAAGTATAACCCTTTTTGTAAGAATTAGGGTAAGGACCTAAAAGATCTGTCGCAATCATTTGCCACGGCCTTTGCACCAGTTTCGGGTCACCCATCAAACCAGGAGGCAGTAAGTTAGAACTTTTATAACCTAAACAAGTATGACATTTACTTACAAAAGACTTCACATCAGCTGCCATTTTTGGCCAGTAGTATTTAAGTTTAATCCTATTTAACGTTTTTAAGATGCCAAAATGTGCACACGAAGGCGGAACGTGATTTTGAACGATGACGTTTTTCCTACACTCTTTTGGGAGAACTTCCTTCCAGTCATAAGACCTGTGAAGAGCCTCCATGCTCTGAATGTGTTTGAAGATGACACCATTGCAAACTTTAAACGCTGGAAATTTTTCCGGATTAGCCAAAATTTTTTCTTTCAAACTTAAGTACCAACGGTCAGAAGTGGAAAAGGACTGATCTAACAAGTCAACATGTAAAGGGTCACGAGACAGTGCGTCCGGAACAATGTTGTCTTTACCGCTCCTATGAATTATTTCAAAATTGAACTGCTGTAGTCTAACCGCCCACCGCGCTAATCTTCCCGACGGAGACTTTAAGTTTGTAAGCCATTTTAGAACATAGTGATCAGTGATCACCTTGACAGGAATAGGCGAACCTTCAATATAACCCCTAAATTTCTCTAGTGCAAAGATCATAGCATTTAACTCCTTCTCGGTTGTGGAGTGATTTTTCTCCTGTGCAGATAGTGATCTGGAAATAAAGGAAATAGGGTGTTCTATACCATTAACGTCAGATTGAGAAAGGACCGCCCCCAAACCGGTGTTCGATGCATCGCAACTAATTGTAAAGGGTTTACTAAAGTCGGGACAAGCAAGAACAGGAGCCTTGACCAGAATATTCTTTAATTTAGTAAAGGCAGCATCAGCCTGTTCATTCCATACAAATTTTTTACCAGCAAACTCCTTTTTGGTTAAATTATGCAAGGGTGCTGCAATTAAAGAAAAATTTAAAATGAACCTTTTGTACCAAGAAAGTATACCGATAAACCTACGCAAGCTCTTTTGCGACGTTGGAATGGGGAAGTCAACGATTGCTTTCACTTTTCCCGGGTCAGTTCTCAACCCATCCTTATCAATCACGAAACCTAGGTATTTAAGGGAGTCACGACAAAAGACTGACTTCTCTACGTTAATAGTCAAACCCGCGGCTTGTAACTTTTGTTTAACCCGTCTTAAAAGATCAATGTGTTCTTCAAAGGTGGAACTAATGATAATTATGTCATCTAGGTAACAAAAAACTTTCCCATCGAACTCCGGACCCAAAACCTTGTCCATTAGCCTCATCATCCGAGAACTCGCACCATGAAGACCAAAAGGCATTGTTACAAAGTGGAATAGGCCTCGTTTAGGTATAGTAAAAGCGGTTTTCTCTTTAGAATCTTCCTCTAACGGGATTTGAAAAAACGCATCGTTTAAGTCTAAAGTTGATAGATATCGTGCTCCTCCGAGACTATTTAAGATATCAGATATCAACGGTAGGCTATAAGCGTCCCGCCGCGAGACCGCGTTGAGTTTTCTACTATCCAAGCAAAGTCTAAAAGAACCATTTTTCTTGGGCACTAAAACAATAGGATTATTCCACGAGCTATTGCTGGGTTCTACTACTCCCAGTTTTAATAGTCTGTCAAGTTCTCTGTGAGCTTCCGGCAATAAATGAGGAGAAATCGGATAAACACGTTGCTTAATAGGTTGACAATCACCCGTGTCAATGACATGTTTTTCAAGAGACGTTCTACCCAAACGATTTCCAGAAAAGGCTTCAAATTCGTGTATAACGTTATTTAATGTTGATTGTTGAAATGAATCCAAGTTCTCAAAGCTATCTAGTCCTCTTACCTCAGACACGCAACTATTGTCAGAGTCATTAGTCATTAATTTAGTTAACTTGGGACAAATGTTAAAAACTTTCCAAAAGTCGCAACCGAGGATGATGTTAGATTTTATGTCTGGCATAACTACAAAATTAAAAATTTTCTTAACATTACCAAGAACTACCGGAACCGCAATTTTGTGAACGCACTCCACAGTATGACCCGTAGCAGAAGTGAGTGAAAATTTTTTCTTAAGAACAGAAAGATTTAACCCTAGATTTAAAAATTTACGATGAAAATTATTACCAATAATTGAGATATGCGAACCAGAGTCAAGAAGGCCAGAAAAGTTGGAACCCAGAACCTGGAAAATGATGTGTGGACGGCCATCCCTTTTAGCCGCACTCACCACCTTCGAAGTCCAAAGGTTCTTGAAGAAAGTTCTGGTTTCCGACAGCACAGCAAGCCGATGCCTGGCGGTGATGTCAGCGAACGGTGTCGACTTGCCGCCCGCAGACAGGACCCCCAGGACATCTAGTTTTTTTGCCTGCCGGCAGTTGCATGAAGGCGCCTTCACACCAGGACGGCCACAGCGGAAACATTTCACCTCCCTAGAACTCATATTTGACGGGCTACGTTTACTGAATTCAAAAGATTGACGATGATTCCTGAAATTGGGATTATTCTGAGACATTCTGTTATTCCCTCTGCTAAATGCATTATTTGAGGAGGAATGCGAAACATTATTAAAATTAACAGTATTTGCATTTGGCGGGGAAAGTCTGGAATCAGACCGAACGTCTGCAAGTTCAATCATTTTTCCCAATTTTTTCAGACAATTAATGTCCGAGATGACAGAGAGCGATAATTTTTGTATGTATCTCGGTAACATATTACATTGTAATATTTCCAGAATTTCGTCATCTGGTAATTTTGACGACAATTGATTGTTTAAAGTCAAGACCCGCGTTATGAATGAACCCAGGTTCTCTTTTTGTTGCTGGTACGTGGCTCTGATCTGAGCAACTAATCGTCTTTCATGGTCCAGAAGCTCAAATTCTTCCTTTAGAGCAATTACAATATCCGTCCATGACTTGAAAGAAGAACGGTTGACTCTAAACCAGTCTAAAGCATGACCTGAAAAAAGTTCCACCGCAGATGAAAAAAGAGAAGCTGTACTTACGTTCCGAGATATAGACAAATCGTTGACCCGTTCAATGAAATTATGCACGTTCCCAGTACCGTCGAAGGTTAAGTTCCATTTGTGAACCGGAACTGTGTTAGATGCGACCGCCGAATTTGCCGAAGTAGTGCCATCCTCTGGTTTAGACATGATTAACGCACGACTTCTTGTTAAAATGGTCGAATCCGTCATACCTAACTAACAGGGTAGGTAGAAAAAAAAATTATTAGAACATGCAAGCAACAATACAACAACCACAATCGCCGCAAAACACAAAAAAATATAAAATAAGTGTGACGTCAGCGTACTAACGAACACGATAATAAGACGAAAAACGTCATGAGTTGTGCCGGATGAAAAGCTGCGTAAAATGAAGAATTAATAAA
Source organism: Hesperophylax magnus (assembly GCA_026573805.1). Lineage (NCBI taxonomy): Eukaryota > Metazoa > Arthropoda > Insecta > Trichoptera > Limnephilidae > Hesperophylax > Hesperophylax magnus. The sequence goes on from JAIUSX010000157.1 coordinate 3,294,452, forward strand.
ATCTCAGTGACACGATGTATTTCGAGCAACACCCGAACATCTACCATGCAAAACGAAAGGTCTTTTTCAGGGATTATACAAGAAATTCATAAAAAAAAATCAGACATCGCAATACAAGATTAAAACAAGGAAAGAAAAAAAAATACTGCATTATTATCTAGTCAAAAAAATTAGGTTCACCCACAAGGGCTGCCATTTTGTAACATTTTATCGTGGATGGGTGATGAAAGGATAATTGTATTAATTAATGATGGGTCTTTCGATTGTGACATTAATTGGTAAAATTACCGAATGCAATTATCTAGTCATCCACGCACACGCAATAATTCAAAGTAGGTAGGTAGTGATGAGAACTGATAAGGATGATAAAAAAATAGAATACTTTAAATATCAACAGACGCTAATTTATTAAAACAATAGTTAAAATGTTTAATCAAATAAAATAAACATGAGACTCTATCAAACAATTTAACTCAGAGCGTGACAAGAATGTACGTGTAAATAACGCCATCTTGATAAAATTTTGACTAAAGAACATGTGACATTAATGAATTTAAAAAAACACTTAATCTTGTAAAGAATGTCTGAGCGGGCGCCAGCGAGTTATAAAATAACTACGCAAGAAGTTAAAATGAGTAATCCCTATTTAAATTATAAGTACATTGTTAAAAGATATAAGTGAAAAAGACCTTCCGTAGTTTGCACAGTAGACCCTCATTGTTCTAGCGTCGCACAAACACACCGTATGAAACCGAGTCCAGCAAGCAACTGAGCTCAACGAAGTGCAACCCGCACTCATAGCTCGAAACAGTCGTGCCAATTGTAGAATGTTGACCAATGTTTATCTTAATCGGATAGGAACTGCCCGTCCAGAAGTACGCACTGCTACAAGTGGAAACAAGACCCTGGTAATCTTACTCTTGTAACACTTAAAAAGAGATTGAGAAATACCATTACTAATTTTAGGCGAAATCTAAAACACAAATATTATGCGAACAGCTTTCAACAAAACCAAAATAACCCCACTAAAACCTGGAAAATCATAAACTCTATTCTATCAAACCGAACACATAAACCAACTAACGAAATAGAATCCCTCGTGGTAAATGACTGCGTAATTAAGGATCCGAGCCAAATAGCATCCGCATTTAATGAGTTTTTTTCTCTCAATAGGAAAAAAGCTAGCAGCTACCATTCCGTCATTCCCGGATGACTGTAATACCGTATTTGTGGAACCGAAGGCTTGCCAATCCTTGTACATGGCTAGGACAAACAAAGATGAGGTACTGAGGATCATCTCTAAAACTAAGCTGAAAGCAGCACCGGGACTCGATGGAGTAACACCATCAGTTCTTAAGACTTGTAAAGAAGAATTAGCGGGTCACCTTACAGAACTTTTTAATTGGTCACTGTCCTCGGGAAAGTTTCCAAATGAATTAAAGTTAGCGAAGATAATACCTATACACAAAGGAGACTGTAAAACATGTATCTCTAACTACCGTCCTATATCACTTCTATCGGTTTTTTCAAAAGTATTTGAGACCATAATTAAAGATAGACTCCTAAAATACATATCTGCGAATAATATCCTTACACCACAACAATATGGCTTTCGGAAAAATTCTAGTACTCAATGTGCCGCCTTTGATTTTATCTCCAACCTTCAACAGTATATAGACCAGGGTGAATATGTGGCAGCCATATTTATAGATCTCAAAAAAGCCTTTGATACGGTCGATCATGAAATACTCTTAAAGAAATTGGAATATTTGGGAATTGTTGGGAAGCCCCTAAATCTCCTCCGAAGCTACTTAGATGATAGATTTTGTCTTGTTGAAGTCAAAGGTGTCTCGAGTGGCTTAGGCAAAATCACATGTGGAGTGCCACAGGGATCAATTCTTGGGCCTCTGCTTTTCTTGCTATATGTCAATGACATAACTAAATGTGGTATCTCTGGAAACCTCCAACTTTATGCGGATGACACTGTAATCTATTATCACAGTACAAGCCTGAGTGACCTGGAGTCTCAAATGAATGTAGATTAGGGTGTATCGATTTTTAACTTTTTTTTTTGTTTTCAAATTCCAAGTTGAAAAAAAGTTGCTACTAGATACCACAACTTACCACAAAAAATTTTGGATTTTTAAAAAAATGTTTAGGTCTCCCGCACAAGGCCTAAAATTTTAATTTTTTTCAAAAAAAATCAAATTTTTTTAAAATTTAAAAAAATAAAATCGTAACTTTTGTGTTTATTCCAAGTTAAAAAACAGTAATATTAGGGCATAAAAATAAGTAAGGAACGATTTTTTTAAATGAAAAATGGATTTTAGGTCTCCCGCACAAGCCCTAAAGTTTGTTAATTTTGATGAAATTTTGTAATTTTGTGTACATATATGAACCATGTTTTTTTTTAAGTTTAAGCCACCGGAATTAATTGTACTTTTCTTATAGAAGGCATAAAATGAGACAATATATATATACATAATTCATATATACATATATTAAAAATATATACCACATATATATACTATATAATATGTTTTTTACCTGAAAAAAGATAGTTGGACGGTGTAAATTGTATGAGAAAGGTGTTGAAAGAAACTAATGTTATTTGCTATTACTGTTGTTTATTACAAAAGTATAAAAGGTTTTAATATGTCATAAAATGTAGTATAATAACTAAGTATAAAATGTTGCTGATTACTTTCCATAAAGAAGAGTTGGCCAAACGAAACCCCAGCAACATCTCGCACGCCAGGTGGCTTACTCTGGCAAATCGAGTCCTTCGTTTGTATGTTGCCACCGATGATCCGACCCCTCAGCTAACAAAGCTTGCAGAGTTCATAATGAAGGTCTACATACCATCATGGTTCTCAATTAAGTGCAATCCCCAAATCCCGCAAGCTTCCATTCATTTTTTTTAAATGTTTCTTTTCAGTAATTACTTGGAAGATGAGCTAAAAAAAGTCGTCCATGCAACGTTACAGAGAAATGCTTTCATGACTCACCCAGAGCATGTTTGATAGCTATGCTGTTCGATGAACGAAAACATATCAGAACCTTGGCTTATAAGAGAATCCAGAAAGCTTGCGCAACCAAAAGGAAAGGGGTAAGGGTATTTAAACCCCCTCAGATCAATTTTGATGCCGAAGACTTTAAAGATATGATTGACTGGCAATCCACTTCAGTAACCGAACCCCCTCTTGTTACTGATATGAGCCTAGAAGAGTTGGAGTCAATTGCGGAAACTGGCAAAAGTAGAAGGGTTGAATTTAGAATTCCTTCTCACACTCAAGCGGTGGAACGAATTGTCAACGAAGTCACAGAAGCTTCGAAGCGAGTATGTGGGCTGATCGAAAGAGATGATTTTATCCGTGCCAGACTGGTAGACCGTAAAGTTCTAAATACGTTCGAGACCAAGAGCCAGTACAAAACCTCTGCAAAGGATTAGAATTTAAGTAAGTTTTTTTTCGACTATTTTGTATTTATAATGTTTCTAAATAATGTTAGCAAATAACATTAGTTTCTTTCAACACCTTTCTCATACAATTTACACCGTCCAACTATCTTTTTTTCAGGTAAAAAACATATTATATATATATAGTATACATGTGGTATATATTTTTAATATATGTATATATGAATTATGTATATATATATTGTCTCATTTTATGCCTTCTGTTAGAAAAGTACAATTAATTCTGGAGGCTTAAACTTAAAAAAAACATGGTTCATATATGTACACAAAATTACAAAATTTCATCAAAATTAACAAACTTTAGGGCTTGTGCGGGAGACCTAAAATCCATTTTTTATAAAAAAAATCGTTTCTTACTTATTTTTATGCCCTAATATTACTGTTTTTTAACTTGGAATAAACACAAAAATTACGATTTTATTTTATTAAATTTAAAAAAAATTTGATATTTTTTGAAAAAAATTAAAACTTTAGGCCTTGTGCGGGAGACCTAAACATTTTTTTAAAAATCCAAAATTTTTTGTGGTAAGTTGTGGTACCTAGTAGCAACTTTTTTTCAACTTGGAATTTGAAAACAAAAAAAAGGTTAAAAATCGATACACCCTAATGTAGATGTCTCAATTCTAGCTAATTGGCTGCGTATTAATAAATTGAGCCTCAATATAAAAAAAACGCACTACCTAACTTTCGGTAATAAGGATTATGTGCCCATGAATATCACACTTGGAACTGAGAAGCTCCAAAATATAGAAGTCACGAAATATTTAGGGCTATTAATAGACTCTAAACTTTCATGGAATTCCCATGTTGAGCATGTGAAATCTAAAATATCCCCAATAACCGGCGTACTGTACCGACTCCAAGGTCTTCTCTCTACATCTCTACTACGGGCCACATACTATGCGATGATTCACTCCCATCTGAGTTATTTAGTTAGTATCTGGGGCACTATTACTAAAAAACAAATATCAGAAATACAAGTGATTCAAAATCGAGCAATAAGGAATATCTACCGTCTACCGTGGGATACACATATCAAAGATATATATTTAAAGACAAACATACTTCCTTTTACGGTTCTACCTAAATACAATATCACTTGTACAATATTACAAATCATACATAGATCCTCACACACTAACATCAAACCAGCATTTAATTCAGACATACACCAGCACAAAACACGGTCCCAAAATCTAATACACCTAGCATCGTCTACCCACACAACAAAATTTGGTATTAACTCATTACAATATATTGCATATAGACAATACAATGCATTACCTAATAAAATAAAGCAATCAGTAACTAACAAAAAAATATTAGTTAAAACGCTTAAAGATTATTTCCTGAAAATGTTTTTAAACCAGTGAATTTTCGCTTGCTTTCATATGTTGGTTTACTATGTTTCATGTGTATAGATGTCTCTCAGTATTTCTAAAATCTCTATTCTTAACAATGTATTTTTCCTTTTTCATTTATTTTTCTTTTCCTTTTCAATATGTTGTATTTTTTTTAAAGTGTAATATCCTTGTAAAATGTATTTTATGTGTCTGTACTTCCCGTAATGAGTTTTATCTCAACTCATTGGGAATAATGTGTTACTTATCATGTTTTTTGTAATACATTATAAATAAATAAATAAAATAAAAATATCAAATTATTATTTTTTATTTGCTATGAATATAAAATTGATCGGTGGTAATTCAGTCAATTTAGTTAGATTTTTACGCATAAAGGAACAGTGTTTAACGCGTTGTTTTCGTCAAACTCTTAAATTAACATAATGCAATGAGCTAAATCAATGATACCTTCTGCCGCTTGTAACTAATATCAATTAACAATGTCGTGGATGTTGTGGATAATTTTGAGAAAAATCATAGAAAAATTATCGTTGAACATTTATAAACTGTTAAAAAAAATGTTACGAAAAATCGTAAATTAAAGTGACACAACTACAAGATACTTTATTTTTGTATGTACCTTAGGGTGTCCCAAACTTGAAAGAGGAATTTTTTTTCGAATTTAGACACCCTCGATTTTTACGATTTGGTTCTTTACAGTCAATTATGAAATATTATTTAATTTAGGATAACAGTCGTTGTAATAACCCGTGTTGACTTAATGTCAAAGTTTCTTATTAAAATTTTGAACTTGGGGTTCAATTTTGTACGGGAGGATGATTTGCCAAAATGTGTGATGTTGTAATATAAAACACAATTTTGTTCAAATTACAATTTTATTACTATCCTAATTACAGTAAGAAATACTAAGTCGATATCCTTCCTTCAAAGTTTATTATTTGCATTCAATATATTTCTTTCTATGTTTCCGCCCACAACGTAACAAAAACTGTTTTCGTTCTACCGCGATCAAAAGTCTTGAATCAACAATGGTCCTTTCAGTTGTGTCGTTTACTGCCTTACCCGGGGGTACAGTTCTTTAAACTGCCAGAGACTAGGCTTTAGTCTCCCATGAAGAAAGACACCTGCGAAGAAAACTGTCACAAATGTTGAGAGAGAGGACAAGTTCTTGCTTGTACATTAAATGAAAACGTCTACATTTTTTTCCGAAACAAAGAAAGAATAAAAAGCATTAAATCAAATCAGATACTTAAAAAATAGTAAATTCCACTCCTCGAACACACTAAATTATTGTTATTTTAAGTCCATCCCTACCAAAAAAACTAAGGACGCGTTGTTTCGGAGAATTTGAACAATTCATCTAATTTCAACGATCATTTTCAAGTTTGGCGAAAGACTTTTTCAAGTCAAACAAAAAATAGAAAACAGAAATTAAATTTAATTATTTCTCATACAATATTTACATTTAAAAAGTGGTGGACTAATTTGTCTTTAAATGTATTGAAGTTTAAATTAAATATGTCAGCGACATCACTTAGTTCATTGCCCAACCTATGTATTCTTCCTAACACAGAATTCGTAGCGAAGTTATTGTTGTAGAATAAAATATTCCGTCTAGTATATTTTCTAGGTATATGTAAAGATAGCAAGTTTATAGTGTCAGGGCAGTCTAACCTTGAATGAACAATTTTATATAATAAAAGGAGATCAAATATTTTTCGCCTTTCAGATAATTTCGATAAGTTAAGTTTACTGCGTAAATTGACATAATTGATTTCAATAATAGGAATACCAGTTTTGAAATTAATAAAACGTAAAAATTTATTTTGAATTTTTTTTCAATTTGTGAACAGTGAGAGTTGAAATGAGGACACCAAATGGTTGCATTGTATTCAACCTGACTTCTAACCAGAGACGTGTATAGTAATTTTATAGTTTTTATGTTATTAAAGTCTTTACGATTCTGAGAATAAATCCAAGCATTTGTAATCCCTTACTGGTAATGCTATTAATGTGATTCAAGAAGCGTAATTTGGAGTCAAAGATAACTCCAAGGTCATTGAATTCAAAAACTCTTTTTAGATTGGCATTGTTAATTGAGTAGTCGAATAATAAAGGGGTTTTAGATCTATGGAAACTGATCGTTTGGCATTTGTTGATATTAAGATTTGTTTACCATGCACCATTCATAAAGTTTATTTAAGTTCATTTGTAGAGTTAAACAATCAGAAGAATTACCGATCGATTTAAACATCTTTAGATCGTCGGCGAATAGAAGAAAGTGAATATTATCGAAAATTAGTGAAATGTCATTAATAAATAGTAGGAAAAGAATTGGTCCTATGTGGGAACCTTGGGGGACCCCACTTAAGGCAAAAAAGTGTAAGAAGTTGTGGAGGTAATTTTTACAGATAATTTTCTGTATGATAAGTAACTTCTAAGCCATTCGAGAAAGTTGCCGAATTAAAGTTTATTTCAGTTCAGTCAAGCAACTAGCCCATAGTGATATTATAACAGAACTTGAATAGTACTTTCACAGAACCCGAAAATGAACGTTGAAATTTGATGAATTGTTCAAATTCTCCTGTATAATGAACCGCCAAGTCCTTCTTTTGGCTTGATTTATCGTTTACCAGAGTTCAGTATGTTGTCTTTTGATAATTGTTTTATCATTTTTACTTTTTTTTCGTCGTAAACTTCCTCATTTAATAGTGACAACATAGTTGATTCTTCAGCATAGGTGTAGGCTAAACTTTTGCAGAGTTGCTTTTGAAATACTTGTGTAATAGATTGGTTCCTATTTTCAGTGAGTTCAAAAATAACAAATCTTGTTAAGGTGCTTTTACAACCAGTATACACTGAAGCCATGGCATAACATAGAATGTCACAATAAACAAGCAGAGATACGTCTAGCAGAGTTATTTTATCTTTGTTGGTCATTTTTAACTGAGAACTGATTGGTGCATGATTCCTGGAAGCCTTATTTTGAATTTTCTTTCAGTATCTCTACCGAAAAATGTTATTAAAAGATCTACCAACTCGCGATAGCCATCCCGCACAATTGTTTTTGTCAATTCTTCACGAAAAAACTTTAACAGTGCGTCAATATCAATAAAGCTTGAGTGTTTTTTCACAATTTATCAGCAGCTTTGTATTTTATCATGATCAATGTTTTCAAAATTTTCTTTAAACTTTTTAAAGAGCTGTTTGTCTGGACTTGAGGTCAGGTGTTTATTTTTACCTCAAATACGTATTTCATCACCAGTTCATAGACATGATGGCGACAAGCAAAAAAAGTTATTCCCTCTCTAGTTTTTGTTGTAGTACCATTGAAATTACAAGGTTTTGAAAGCTGTGGTGTCACAACACACGCTTTATGTTCCAAATTCCAATCAGAGATCACGTTTCAAATGGCCGTAGAATTGTCCAATATTTCAACAGCTCAATCAGTTGTTTCGTACTTCCAAACGATATCACTACAAAAATACGATATTGCTTACATTTTCGAGTAAACAGTTACGTCAGGTACATGATTTTAAAAACAAACTTTTATGTTTTCCACGCGTTCCCGTCGTTTTTCTGTGCAAGTTCGTTGGATGGAGACTTACACGAAATTTGACAAAACTTAGTTCAAGTGACTCGATAGTAGCTTAAATAATAAATAATCTCATATACTTCAGAGTCTCATATACTTAACTAACACCCATTTAAAGCTGCTATAGATTTCAGATTGTATGCTCTCTGTTACAGGAGGAAATTCTTATTGCTCCAAGTCCAAGTCACTTTCACCCAAATTCGAAGGAAGGTTTGACCCATTTATTCTGATCCTGTTTAACTTCCAGCATACGTTATTTTAAGCTTCGCAATTTTACTGACATGATTTAAACTTAAAAAAATAAGGACTGCTTGTTTCACAGAATTTGAATAATTCATCAAATTTAAAAGTTAGTTTTCAAGTTTTGTAATGGTTCTATTAAAATTTTATTATTATTTTAGTAATTACAAATAGCAGGCCAATAATATATAATAATAGAACTTGAATAGAACATTAACAGAACTTCAGAAATAACTTTGAAATTTGACGAATTGTTCAAATTCTGTGAATCAACCCGTCTTAAGTCTTTTATCAGAACATTCGGTAATTATAGTGCAAATCAAAGCGTAAAAGCATGCTCACCAGATTAATCAAGTACGGACATGTTTAGAAGCAAGTTGACACGGCTTACCGTAGACCAAGGGTTGTGATTTTTTTGGTATAATTATATTGACATTAAAATTTAAAAAATCAGAGAGTATGCGTTACTAAAATTATCGTAACGTTTTTTTTTAAATTATGGGACACCTTAACCTACCTACATAATTGATATTGACTTCGAATGGATTTTTTAGAATACATGTACATAGTTAGCCGATGATTGGTCCAGGTAAAGGTAAATCATTTTAAAGACCCTTTCTTTCGTATTGTACTTGATGGATCAACATATTATATAATTCAATAATAGTTCTATTTTTTTTAGTAAGCTGAAGAATAAGATATTAAAGGGACATTGTCTAATAGAATCGTGAGTCCAAATATAAGCGGAATTGATAAACGTCGCTACACACCAAATATTTAGGTGAAAAGGAACTGCGCGTTCTGCGACTGTTCCAAACAAGTTCAATTAAAGTTTTTGAAAATGACGATATCAATTACTAAATTCAATATTCTACATTGATGCCATCGGCATTCACGAAAACCTTAATTTAATATTCATTATTATTGAAATAATTATTCTAAAACGAGTTTTGAAATTCCGATGGTAATAATCTCGAAAACAATTAAAACACAAAAGAAAACCCACTCACATCGATAACTAAAGTTTGTATTTTATTTTTGAAGTAGATATTAAACAAATTTTGCACTAAAAGCAAAAGCAATGATATGAGGGAGTTGAATTACGCTCTGCTTCCGCGAGTCGGGGTGCACGAGTTTCAGCGCAATTGAGAAACCGAAACCCCGGAAAACAGTAAGCATTCTAAAACCAAATATTGTTTGTTCTGTTTACCCGACATAACGGAATGGCACTAAAGACTGGAGAACTCGCTGAACCGCTGCTTTTTCATCTTAGGTGAACATGCTCAAACTCCGCTCGTTAAATCAATGTTTACAAGGAACTAAACTCTGGATGTGGCTACGGTTGGCCAATGCGAGGACGATTGGACTAGTATCACGTCGATTTCCAGCTACTTTATTTTATCAAAGATATATTGAACTTTACGGCATTTTTTTACAAATCTCATTTCTGTATCACTCACAAAGAAGACGCAGATTAGCATTCCGTTTTTTATATTTTTTGATGATTTTGTACACATATGAATATCTAACTATTTAAGATTTTTATGTTTTTTCTTGATTTTGTCCACATAAGAATATTTAACAATTTATGATTTTTAGGGATTTTGATGATTTTGTCAACATATAAATATCTAACTTACTGTTTACCTTTTACGGTAGAAAATGACGTTTTTATGGGTACATTTTAAATACTTCTAAAAGAAGCCAGGTGGTTGAGAACAACGTTCTACTACATGAATCGTCTTTTGCATATTAAATAAGATATTCCTTGTAAACATCTTCTGTATATATAAAAATCTCGTGTCACGGTGTTTGTGGTCGCACTTCTCCGAAACGGCTCGACCGATTTTTATGATTTTTTTTATGTATAATTTTTCGGTAGAGATTTTAAATAAAAGATAGATTTTAAAGTACAGGGATTTCCAAATAGAGGTGTTATTTTGATATTCAATCGTAAAATATCAATGGTTTCGTTGCTTGTATAGCACGTAGCGTCGTCTTGTTGAAAGTAAACGTTGTCCAGATTAATGCCATCCAATTCCGGCCATGAAAAATCATTAATCTTCTCTCGATAGCGCAATCCATTCACCGTAACTGTTGCTCCAGCCTCATTTTCAAAAAAGTAAGGTCCAATGACTCCGACGGACCATAAACCGCACCAAATAGTCACACGTTGAGGATAAAGAGGCTTTTCAACAATAACTCTTGGGTTTTCCGAGCCCCAGATGCTACAATTTTGCTTGTTGACGAAGCCACCGAGGTGGAAATGGGCCTCATCATTCAAGATAATTTGCATTTGATTCACTTAAGTGAATTTTAATAATTTTGATGCGTTTTTGAAGCGTGTATCGTTCCATTTTTATTAATGGCGTAGTTTCTACTTGTCAAATGTCAAAAAATGACAGCTTCAAAAGTACCATCTACCGAAATCGCGGGCTATTAAAAAAAACACCACTTATTGGAAAACCCGGTATATTTCATACCGTTAGGTGAATAGGTGTCCCTATTCTGAAATTTTTTTCTGTTTTTTTTTGAGTAAAAATATATTTTTTAATTATTTGGTATCAAAAAATATCTATAAAAATATCTATGTCTGTACCAGACCACTACAGCCGAAGTCAATACCATGACTTATTCAGATTACCAAAAGGCAAAACCGACGTCCTGGCAAAGCATAGCATGACGAGGGGAGTGGTGCTGTTGAACGAACTAGCAAAGAATTTGGATGTAAATGACTGTTCTCTAAATGACCTAAAACAATTATTGAAGAGTCACTTACCCAAATGCTGATATGATGTAAAATTGTACTGTAACTGGAATTAATGTTCTGTTGTACGATAAAAAAACAACCTTAAATTTTCACCACCCTACCCTCACCCTACCATTTTTTAATCGTGATTTTAGTATTAATGTATGAAAAAATTTAACCGTCATATTTCAAAGAGAACAAAATTATTTACGTTGTTGAATAACAGATGGCGCTGCGTTCGCCTTATCGAACATTCATCCACACATGCGCAAGTCATTCACGAGAAGCGTCGCGACAGTTTGACATTTCATTTGGCATTTGTTATGAATCACAACGCAATGCGTGCATAATTTTGTACGATTTATTTTAATTTTTCTATTTGTGTGCGTGTATTACAGTGAACAATGCCAACAAGACTCAGGGGAGCCCATTTGGGCCGTCAAACGAATAAAGCAATAAACCTGCGAAATAGTAGAGCAGAAAAAACAGACATGCAAATCCAACAAGATAGCGAGAATGTGTGTGTGAGCATGTCGCAATTGCGTAAATCTCTATCTCAAGAGGCACGAGCTGAACGAAATCAATTTCTTTTTTTTTGCTTAAATTTCGGCCCAACATGTTTTTCACATGGACAATTATAATTGGCATGTTCTCGGCAAACCATCGAGTTTATTTGTTTAAGCTAACGACGGACTGACAAAAAATATTGTATACTCAATTGCTCTTCGAAATTAATATTGATTTTCTTTATTTCATTTTCCTACTCAAGGATAAAAAATACATTGATTTTTTTTCACTTTTCATTTAACTTTTAAAAGATCGAACAATGAATATGTCCGTTACTTTAATGAAACACATTGAATTGAGAAAATGAATGGTTGGTGTTTTTTTGTTTTTATCGGCGGTCATCGTCTTCAGTGCTCCATTCATCTTTCTGCCATAGATCCCATCCCCACATACTTACAAAACATTCGTTATTTTTTATTTAACAACCGAAAAATTCACTATAAATAATTTATTTGGCAGGAAAAAGTTTGCCGGGTCAGCTAGTAATTAATATAAAAATATATCAATTGAATATTCGGTATACGCTACACTCTACACGCTACAAATTTTTGTCCAGGTGTTTTATTGTTTATTGTACATCACCAACTAACCCTTTTTTATCTTTATTTTTTAAGTGAGTACTTCACGAGAGTCTATACTACTCCCAACCGTCTAGAGCAAGTGAGACTATGTCATCCCTTATCGGGGTAATTCTTCTACTTCTTAGTGACTGAAAATTCTTGATTTCGATAACGTCTTTTATGTACCTATGATAGTACATAATAAATGAATACACGAAATATAAAATGAAAGTAAGTGCCAAAAAATAAACTAAATAAGCCATCGCCAATAATCTACATAAATATCCAGTTGCCACAAAATGTTATTACAACTTCTACGCACGACCAAAGATGGCTGTTTGTCTAAGAGCTAGCATTTTTTCTTTTAAAATAGGTACCAAATACCATTCATTTCAACTATTATTTGCATGTAAATGGCTGGAGGTGCGCAACATGTTTTATTGATAAAATATGTCGTTAAAAGATAATAAACTAGTGTGTTCTTGAAATATTATCGGTTTTTTCACTAAATCCCCTATATTTTAGCTTCATTTTTTGGCACTTAGTGCCTATTTTTAAATTTATTCTTTTTAAATATACTTATTTGCGTTTTTAATGAATAATAATAAATATTTTAGGGATTCCTAAATCAAAATGTATTACAAATAATTAAAAGCAATAATTGATATTTGTGTTTCAGCCTAATAATTTGTTTTCTTTTCTGCTTTGCATAAAAACCTTGTCTTCTAAACATAAGTTTACCTTTAATAAAAAATAACAAAACACCATATTTTAACTTAGCCCCAATCAAAAGTGCATGAATGCAAATTATTAAAAAGTTTTCGTGTTTGAAAATAGTGGCATGTTTCACCATTTTACGTTAAGCACGAATCGACAGTTTCAAAACGAATACCTTTAATTACTCTCTAGGTAGGAATATTTTTAATCATTTTTGATGTGCTGGTTTTAGTAACGTATAATTTACAAGTAATTGTAATAGGTAAATCTACACAAATATTGTCGAAATCAATCTTTGAGAAATATGAAGGAAATAATAATAAGCTAGACATAGGAAACAAAATACCTTGGATTAAAACATGGATTATATAGAGATATGTTAGTTCTGGAGTGTTTTTTTCAAGCTGATACAAGATGACCGATAAGTAATCTGTCGTTATCTGTGAATAAATATTGTCTATGACAGTATTGTTATTGTTATAAGATAAGCACGCAATTAAGGTGGGTAGGAAAGCTTACTTTTTTGATAAAGTTTTCATTGTGTAACGTAATTCAATTCTTATCTATTCCAAACTCGCCCCACATCAGGGAAGCAAAAAAGCAGAAAGATGGATTCGGACGGTGTAGTAGCGCTACATAATTAAGTGATATCTTGTCTTCCCAATTTGTTGGCCAAATTTATCGCGTCTTTATTTGGTTGTTAATTTCCCCAACACGCGCTTCTGCATAATGAATTTCCATAAAACATAAAGCGGAACTCGGAGGGATACCCAGTGCGTTAAACTCGAATAAATTTACAATTAATACTCCCCTTCATAGGAAATTAGGTCTTCCGGTTAGTTCATAGTTCAATTCTAAATAATGTACAAGAGCTCTGATTTTTAATGTACCGGGAAGCTTTAAAACTAATTTTAGTACGTTTTATAAAGCGCGGTAGCTAAAAACATGAGTTTGGAAAATGTAAGGGTCATTTACGGTTGAAATAATCACTCACAGGCTAGCGCTAGCGGTATCCAGAATTAAGCTGATTATACGAAGCACGGTACAAGGTCAATGAACAACGCAAATATTTCATTCAAAAGTGTAACATGTTTTCTTATTTTTGCCTTTCATTCATTTGGAGTCGACGGCCAATAACACTGTCACTGAATTTGCCAGTTGACAATATCCATTGATCTTTGGCGTGCATTGACAGGCTAGCCTAGTGAGGCGGTATTTGAGAAACCACAACTGTACTTTTATTTTCTATTTACCTTCAAAATATTATGTTTGTATTAATAGTTCTTCATTTTTGTTAATTTTATAACCTAAAATATAAAAGTTACAAATCAATGTACACCATAATATGTATGTATAGTTGTAATGTGTAAACTTTCCTAAATAAAGATTTTTTTTTTTCATTAACTTCCGATTTTGTTGTCCGGGTTAAATCTTCCCCAAAGGAAAAACTAAACCCTTCCACACACTTTTCCACAAATGATCATCTAGTCAATCAACACTATGTAAGTGTATTATATAAGCAAAATAAATACAAAAAAATACAAGAACAACACGTCAACTCACCAGAGATCAAATGGGAAAATAATTCACGGACTCCAGATATTTTCATATCAGAGGGTTCGGCTAGGTAGAACTTCTAACAGGGCCTATAAATCCTACTGATCCCTCAACATAAATATTTAAAAAATCTTTCGTTATTCTACATGTATTCAAAATGACCGACTTTTGCATCTTTATATATAATTTTTTTGATAGATCTAATACGCCTAAATTTTTAATGAGAAAGCTAGGTATAATGCCAGTAGCCGAAATAACGAATGGTAATATTTTTATGGTCTGAGAATGCCAAATACTTTTTATTTCATTTCCTAAATCTGTGTATTTTCTTATTTTTTCATTAACAGATTTTTGAATATTACAAGAATTTGGAATAGAGACATCAATGATATAAGTTATTTTTTTAATTTTGTCATGTAAAACTATATCGGGTCTATTATGACTAATCGTTAGGTCTGTTAGTATAGTTTTATCATAATATATTTTATAAAATTCGTTTTCTAAAAATGAATTTGGTTCGTATTCATAATATGGTACTATATTACGGCAGTCAATCAAGTTATGTTTAATTACCAAATTTTGGTGAATTATTTTTAAAACTTGATTGTGCCTAAATGTATACTCGGACGGTGCTAATATAGAACATCCCGATATAATATGTTCTATAGTTTCCGGAAAAGCCAAACATTTTCTACACAAATCATCAATTTGATTTGTATCTTTGATTATATGCTTTCTATAATTTTTAGTATTAATGACTCTATCCTGAATGGCAAGCATAAATCCTTCTATTTCTGCGCTCAACTCTCCAATACTCAACCATTTGTTTGACGAAAATTTGTCAACATACGTTTGGTTGAGATAATTGAAGTGTTTTGCGTGTAAAATTTTATTTGACCAGGAATCTAATAATTCCTGGTTGGGATTTATAAAAATGTTGGCATTTTCATCGTATAAATTTAAAGGTGTAATATTTCTATCTGCCTTGCAAATTATTTTGTGCATTTCTGAGCTATGAGCTTTCCTATGGTTCTTAGCATTTCTACCTGATTATGCTTCAAAGAAGTTATTTTGACTTTACCTCTACCTCCTAAATTTCTAGGTAAATTAATTCGTTCTATAGCTGAATTTGGATGATGGCAATTAAACTTTGTTAGCGTAGTTCTAATTAAACTTTCTAGGTTATCTAAATCTGTATTGGACCATTTAATTATGCCAAATGAGTACGTTAATAGAGGTATTGCCCAAGTATTTATTGACAGATTGCATTTTAAAATTTTCCTGATCGTAGTTTGAAATTTAATCCTAATATCATTTTTAATACTAGTATGGTCTAATCTATTTGATTGTGGGTATCCTAAATACTTATAAACCTCATCCCTTTTCATACTAGTAATTTGGAAATTTTTAAATATACTCTCGTCCCCATCTACAATTTTGCCTTTCTCTATATGGATCGTTCTACATTTATCTAAACCAAAAGTCATTTTGATATCATCTGAAAAGTTTTTAACTACCTCGATCATTTTCTCTAAATTTTGTTCAGAATTCGAAAATAGTTTTATATCATCCATAAATAATAAATTCGAAATTGTACTACTCTCCCTTGTATTACCCTTAACTTTTATTCCAAACTTGCTTTCAATTAACATTTTAGATAGAGGATTCAATGCTAAGCAAAACCAAAGAGGACTCAATGAGTCTCTTTGAAAAATCCCTCTTTTAATTGAAATGCCCGGTATTACTATTTTCTTACCTTTTAAATTGATAAGTAAATTGGTATTCCAAAAGGACATAATATTTTCCAAAAAGCTAATAATAATGGGGTTAATTTTATATATATTTAATACTTTGATCAGCCACGAGTGCGGGACACTATCGAAAACCTTTTGGTAGTCTATATAGCAAGTATGTAAATTACGTTTTCGAGTTTGAATCTGTTTAAGAATTACAGAATCAATAACCAATTGTTCTTTACATCCCATATGTTTTCTGCGACAACCTTTTTGTTGTTCAGATAAAATATTTTTTTCATCTAAATGAGTATATATTAAATCTGTTAAACAAGAGGTTAAAATTTTGTATATTGTCCGTAAACATGTAATGGGTCTGTACTGAGAGGGATTATTAATATTTTCGCTTTTGGGTAACATATAAGTAATGCCCTTAGTTAGAAAATTTGGAAAATTTTGAGGTTGACTGACAAATTTTGAAAGATTTTTTGCCAAAAGAGGATGTAAAGTAGTCAGACGTTTGTACCAAAAATTATGTATCCAATCGCAACCCGTGGCTTTCCAATTATGAGTATTTTTAATAATTTTGGTTAACAATTCAACCGATATATTAGAAAAACTCATTTGTTCAATACCTGAAAAATTGAGTTCTTCATTTTCTATCCAGGGAGTTGACTCGTTATGTTTTATATCTTTACTCAAAATTTTAGTCCAAAAATCGCGCATATCTGATTCAGATGGCAACGGAATATTATTATTCGAACTAATATTTTGTTTATCGTCAAGTTTGGAATAAAATATTTTTTCATTTTTCTGGAATAATCTATTATTATTTTTTTTATTATACGTATAATTATATCTTTTTAATCAACTAGCTTTTACGCCTAATTTTTGTTTTGATAAATCCAATAAATCATTGATTATATTTTCATTATTATGACTATCAATGTTAAAACCAAATTTTCTACCAATTTCATATACATGTCTCAAAATTTTCCTACTTCTATTTCCATTTTTATATTCTATTACTCTAGCTATGTTATTTCTTAAAAATACTATATCATTTTCTAATCTGATTTGCCATTCTGGTTTACTATAACTATATGATCTATCGTCAGAGGATGATAATTTAATTCCTAACTTATTACAAACAGTAATCGCACTAGCGTATACTATTGTATGAAGATCTAAAAAACTAATTTCGTCAAATATGATTTTTGGTAAAATTATGTTATTTAATTCAAAAATTAATTTATATAATTTCTTTGACGTATGCAATTTCGGTAATTTTGGTCTAACTGTTGGCTCTACATCTATATATCTGTTTATATTATTATGAAGTAAGTTAGCTAATTCTACTACATTTTCATCAATAAAGTTTAAATTTGCAATGTTGATTTCCCTAAGATTATAAATAACGTCTAAGTTATTTGAATCTACTGTAATATCATTGGACATTTCGACAAGAATATTATCCAAACTATCTACATTCAATGCATCTGATATGACATTATTACTTGTGTTAATTTGTTCTAAATTATTTTCCCTTTGCAATCCATCTGCTACTTCCCTTTTAATCTGTTCTAATGTGACTACAGGAATTAAATTATTTTTGAAAATAGCTCGCTTTTGGTCTGCTAATCTTTGTTCGTTTACTTGGGCAATAGGATAATTTTGTGAGAAAAGTAAATGTAATTTTTTCCTGTATAACAACATATCTGTTTCTACTTTGGTTACATAAACATATGAATTAACAATGAACATATTGACATCGTTCGTCCATTTCATACGCTGTCTAGGAATACCTGCTTTTGTTTTTTGGGGTCTTAGACTATCCATGTTCATCTGTACAGATGACATAATAATCCCCTGTTCATCTACGTTTGTTGCAAATGACATTGTTGTCATTTTGAAAAACAACTTGGAGATGATTGTATCTTTACTACTACATTCCAGTAACCAAATCAATAAATAATTTTCAATGTTACCAAAATAAATATTCTAATCAAACTACCTTTCGACATAACAAATCTATAATTTCCAATTCAACTACCTTTCAACATTACGAATCTATGATATATTATATTCCAGAAAAACGTTATCAACATAAAAATATACCATTAAAATATATTTTTATTTTTTTCAAATGAATGTCAAATATTGTTGTTTACCTTGGTTACTGGGGTCCTCAAATAATATTTTTTTTTTAAATCCTATTAATTTACCTAAATATCCTATGGCTTACTGGCAGTTTATTTATTTATTTTTATAATTATTATTATTATTATTATTGCTCTATGGTCAAAATGTGTATGCAACTGAATAGATGAGCGTACAAGCTTCTTACCAAAGTACTTGGAAAAAATAAATTTTAATAAGATATTTGTAGTATTTGTTTTTAATTTCTGTTCATGGTGTTGGTTTTTCTTAAGGTGGGCACAGCTTTTCTGCCTTTATTGACTGCACTCCATTCGTGGTAAGGTAACCCCAATGCGGATATTTTCTTTGACTTCTGATTTTCCTTAAAATGGGGGGGAGACCATGTTGGATATCTGCGTGATCCTTGTGATCCGTGTCATCAATCCTACGATGTAGTTTTTTAGCCTTAAAATTTTACTCTGAATATCTTTTTTTTTATTTTTTTAAAATGCTTCCAGTTAGTTCTTGTTATAAATATTATCATCTACATATCAACAAATGAAAATTTCATGACACGTTTTTAATGATAACGCTTTCATTGTGGAATATTGTTACCCAAAGGGAACTTTCCAACACTATAAACACTTTTAGATTTAGTTGAACGACCTTCATAAACTCAATAAATCAAATCCATGCTAAACGGATGATAGATCTTGATATCAACTAATGTTGGATAGATTTTCCAAAGCAGACTTCTGACTGCAATCCGATTATTTTATCTCTTGAATCTCAGGAATATTTAACAGGTATTCTGTCGTTACTCTGTTTACTTCCAGTCGATTAGTTTTAACACCATTTATCATAAAGTTTTGATAATTTTACATGAGACAATCTTTCTGAACACATTGACTTTTTAAATTTTTACGGAAAGTGCACCCAATGATATTATATTTTAATGCGATTGGAAATGTAAACGGGTTCAAAGATCATTATGATTCAACTTTAAATAGTAAACCTCTGTTTTGCTGTCAATTTTTTCATAGAGTAACATTGTAATATACTCTTTTTAAATTGCATTTTTGTTATAATCAAAAAATTCACATTTTAAAAAAAACTTAATTAATATGGAATACACGTGGAGTAAACAAATTGAATCTGCTATACCGCGGTCTAATAAATTTTCATACCTGCATGAGTTTGTAATTTGAAAAATATATAACTAAAGTCCCGTTTTTATCATACTATTATATCCACTTAAACCCCGTCCTTTATGCCGCTATAAATAAGCGCAGAGTAAAAGCTAGGTATTACAGACGCAGAACAGTGCCGGCTCCCTCATAAGCCATTAATCTCTTCACATAAAAACCCACGTGCAATTGTGTAGTAAATATAAATTTCGTAAAAAGGAATAATCCTTCCGCTGCATTGGCCGGGACGTTTGCGTCGCGTGAATTACCTTCTGCCGCGGCCGACTCATTAAAACAGCACAGTGGTAACTGCTACTGGTCACCGGCACTGGTAACTGGTATTGGTCACCGGTCAGTGAGGTCTACACAATCACATGAACGCTATGCCCTGTGAACATGTAGCTAGTTGCTGAATTACCGCAATGAAGGGTTCAATTCAAAGATGAATCTTTGCAGCACGATGTTCTAAATAGATGATTCGAATGATTTTTGAAATTCATACATAAAGGATCAATCAAGATTTGAAAGTCTTACGATTAGAACTTCTGTGAAAGGTCTTCGTTCTTAGCAACAATCGATCAGTGAATTATTAAAAGAAAAAAGTTGCAGAAATTGTTAAAACTTATAATTACATGAAAATAACTTTATTTACACCACATTTTCTTAAAGAATTATCGACATGATTCAAAACCAAAGGTTTCGTCAAAAATATTAAACGAAGTTGGTTATTTTAATTTGATTAAAAATGACATCACACAGCCATTTTGTAATTATTGAAGAAGTAATAGTAATAATATTTGGATGATTTTTATAACACAGTTTTTGTAAAAATCATCTCAAGGGCGCTGTGCGAATATTTTTCCCAAGGTTCTATCCTACTACTTACTACAGGCAAACAATATTATAACAACTTTTAACTTACGGCAATAGATTGTATCCACCGGCTCATCAGGTAATATAATTAAAACTATATTATGGATTGTAAAATGTATCACCAATGAGTGAAAAACGTACCTACACATTATTTATATTATGTACAGGCAGAGAAAATTAATTATTGCATTTCCAATTGCTCGTGTTCCAATAAACAGTGTTAATCTCAAGTAACCTCCAAGCTGAGTGTGGTCGTACATATTATCTACCTGTACAAAATATAAATAAATAAAAATATATGTATATTCTAACGCAACATCATCAATGAACCAATGACCAATGAATTGTATTATTGATCGACAAACCAGTGGATGCAATATGTTAGTCACATGTTGATAATAGTATATCTATTCTATAGTTAGTTATAAGTTGGAGTATTGTTAAAATATATTATATATTTTTACAGCGCCCTGGAGGTGGTTTTAACCAAAGGGGCTACAGATCATCCAATTATTATTATTAAAAATAACATCTAGGGCCATTTAGTATCAACACAATAACATCCATCAACTTGGAGTGACTTTAGGTGAGTTTTCTGTTTTTCCAATAAAGGGTTTTTAAACAAAAACTAATCATTAGTCAATTTTTTTATAGACATTGGCAGATGAGAACACCTTCATCTGGCATACCTACCTTTAAACATCTTCTCATAACATATTACAGTCTGTTTCATTTATTCTTTTATATTTTTCTAAGCATTGACACGATCCGCCATCATTTTCCTACGATCAAGGTAGATATTAGTAGGACATCTCTAACGCCTTAATTATTTACTTGAAGTTTTTAAAAATTTATTCTCTTGACTCATCTTTATTGTACATACACCATAGGTACCTTCAGAATTTAAACGACGCTTTTTAACTGTAATTCATTTCTCTGCCTTTGACCACAAATTCTATCTAAATCTTCTAATTTTATGATAAGTCCATGAACTTATATGCGGATGTCTTAGATACAACATTGTTCAAATATTGGGGTCCCTTAAAAAAATAATTTTTGGACTAAGAAGAGTTGTCTAAAAATCTATTTTATTTTTAACTTGGTTGGATGAAAAAAGAAAGCAAAGTGTCTAATTTAACATATCCTGAACATTTTTTAATCTAAGCTACGCTGCTACGACCAGCGTAGCATCAACGAAACGACACGGAAATGAGGAAAACAAATGAGTGGTTCCCGTTGAGTAATGAGCAGACTAAAGAGAGAAAGGAAGATTGGGTGGGGTGGGTGAGTTGGGGGGTGGGGGGAGTCAAGAAGTGTGAGGAGGGTTAAAGGATAGCCCGGGGCACAGGGAATGTTTGAAGGTACAGGCGAAAAGGTGTTATTTGGAAACAAAACATTCGTAAGTACAGATGATTAGGACGAAGGGACAAACATATTTGAAATGCAAATGATTTCAGTTAAGGAATTTAAATATCATGGTGTTTTTTGCAGAAAATTTTATTTTGATTACATACTTACTCTGTCATGGTCAAATTATTTATGGAATTCAAATAAAAATGGTTCATATACCCCATGCCCTGTTTTAATTTTTTCTAAAAATGCATGAACTTCGGTCTAATAAATTTCCTATTACATACGCCGGCGACAATTCAAAGATACTATGTAATCTATAAATAGATGCCGCCTTCTTTTGTAAATGTAACATTTTCAATATGACCTATAATAAAACAGTCTCGATTTGGTAAAACGGAAAACACTTGTACGAGAAACGCCTTAAATCCGTTCGATGAAATACTATTTGCAAACATGTTTTGAAACTTTCAGAGAAATAGTGCTGAAATGATTCCACAAATTCCCCCGAAAGGCGTTATTCCCGCTGAACGATCACCAGCTATGTGCTCTTACGCGCTTCACTTGATACGCGCTTGGGAGTGTTGCTAATACTCGTATATTAACGAATCCTTAATCCCGACCAAAGTAATATTTAAAAGTTTATTTTGCCACAAACTTGCCTCTCGCAAGTCGGTAGGAAGTTTCTAGAAATCTCACGCTCGGGCGAGCCCCGCAACATCCCGCAGGGAAACAGAACCTGTTTTGAGCAACACCAACACTCATTGGGAAAAATACCACATTTTGCTGGAACACAACCGGAGAACTATGCCACATTCTTGCTGAAATTGCGGTAGTTTTTTAAAAGTAACTCTCCGGCTTGCAACGAAAATGGGTCGTGTAAGTAAAAAAACTTTGGGGGTTTAAGAGCGCCACAAATATGACAACATACCAGTGTTTAGCTGTCACGGGTAAATGTTTTTGACTTACGTTATATTTTGTTCCTTATCAAGTCAGCAAGTTCCTTTGAGCGGATAGCTTTATCGATTTAAATATTATTTTCTTCGCACAGCATGTGGTGCTTAAAATATACCTTCAAATAAGGTTTAATGAAGAATTGCGCCTTGACACTTTTCAGATATTAAAAACATATTATTTAAAAAAAATATCGTTTTAGAAAATCTAAATGTTTTAAAGTTTAATGTTGATTTCAAATATATATGTAAATCGTTGCATTTTGTAGGTTAGGCGTTGTACGGTAGACGTTTTTAGCAAATATTCGTTGCAAACAGTCTTTATTTTCACAAGCGTAGCGAGAAGCTTATGTAGAATATACTTATTTCTTCAATGAGGACAATATTAACGCCTCTCAAATGAAAATTTGAAACAGAAAAATCAGAAAAGATTCGGTCACATCTAAGAAATGAACAGAGATGAAATTTTTGTTTTTTTTTCGATTTAAAAAATTTCCTAGATGCGACCGAATCTTTTTCTGTTTCAAATTTTAGTTTGAGAACCGCTAATATTGTCTTCAATGATTAAATATTACAATCGGAGGTTTTACTAATAAAGTTATTCCAAAAAAAAAATATATTTAAACATATTTATTTTTTTTCTAATAACTTAATGAATAAAACCTAAAACTGTAATTTGTAATTATTGAAGATAATATTAGCGATTCTCAAATGAAAATTTGAAACAGAAGGTTAGTGTCCAATATACGGTGGCTTTCTATGACTCTTACGCAGGACCTTCGTCTTGCCGGGGCGCTACTCTACTAATTGAGCTAATCCCATTCTATTTCCTTCTTTCATATTTTACTGTATCAGACATCGAATGAGAACTACCAATATAATCTTCATTTTATTAAGGAATATTTTATTGGCTGCTATCTTTATAAATGTATAAATATATGCTTATTTTATTAAAATGTGCGACATCCATTGAATTTTATCTCCACGATGATTTTTTTTTATTTTTGGAATAACTTGAGTAAAACCTCAAATTGTAATATTTAACTATTGAATAAAATATTAGCGATTCAAAATGAAAATTTGAAACAGAAAATATACGGTCACATCTCAGCGCCCAGGCAGTCCTAGATACGACCGTACCTTTGTCTGTTTCAAATGTTCATTTGAGAATTGCTAACATTATCTTCAATAATTAAACATAAATGAATTTATCATTTGTCGAGGACGATCGGTTAGTTTTATTGTTTTCATATTATTTTAAATAGATCGAATAAAGATATCTACGGGAGAGTACTTTATATTACATAGCAAGCCATGATAATGTATGTACATATTTATACACCAAATATTTAAACACTTTTTCAGACACTCATTTCCATAAATCCGTCATTCTATCCAAATATTTATTTTTTTCTTTTTTTTTATACCGTTATTGTTACATTATCTAGTGATTCCGTTCATTCAATTTTGCTATTGACTTGCCTACCAATGGACAATGGACAATATCAGCAGGAACACAACAAGTCAATCGGTTTAATTGTTGGCATATGAATCATCTAGATGCGTTTAAGATTGACGATTGATTTTATTCATTAATTTCATTCATTTAACATATATTTTCAGCTAACAATAAAAACACCCTAATATAATAGAACTTCCTTCTTCTTCTGGCGTTAGTAAGATTAGATTTTTAATTTTAATTTTAGTTGTAAGTTGCTAAATATGTAAATACTCGTATATATGTCGTTAAGATAGCAGTTATAGGCCTTAGTCGTAAGTCACTAGATATAAGTAGTTCTAGTATTAACTATTTAAGAAATATATTTGTACAGCGCCCTTGAGGTGATTTCTCACGAAAACGGCGCTATATAAATTAGCCAAATATTATGTTTTCGTCAAATGTTTCGGTAAATATGTTGCTATAAGGCTCAAAAAGATGTGTACTTGATTTTAAAGATATTTATGTTTGGGTAAATTTGTAAAACTCTCTATTAAATTGATAACTTATTTCCACTCTACACGGAATCGCATTACTTCCTTGAATTAATGCTGAAGAATTAATGTTAAATTAAACACAGTCTTTGTTCCTGGAGACAGAATGAACTAGCGTTTATTGAATAGGTTATTGTACACACACAGATGGCGTTAGTAGTATTTTGATAACTAAAATAACACCCCCAATTATCAAAATACCTATATTACAAAAGGAATAAAAACATGTTAATTTTTTACATCCTGCATACCCAGTCACTCCATTAAACAATAATGCTTGGTTTTAGCCAACCCTTTGTAAATATATCTGCTGGCATTTCAGCTGTTTCCAAATATTTCAGTTCTACAATTTTATCATTCACACTTTCTTTACAAAAGTGGTATCGTATGTCAATGTGCTTAGTTCTTTTATTAAAGCTATTATTTGAAGACAGCTTAAGTGCACCCTGATTATCATTAAATAATGATATGGTGTATGACTCATTAGTTATTTATTTTAACAAATTACTTAAATAAATAGCTTCTCTACAAGCTTCGGCTATACCAATGTACTCAGCCTCAGTGCTCGAAAGAGCAACTTTTTTTTTTGTTTCCCTGTAATGCTTCTTCTAAAGATAGTCCATTAGCATCATCAAACACACCCTCAGGAATACACATATTTATCATCCCATACCGTTCTGGCTTCCTACTGATTCTGCTGGATTTGGATCCATGTTGGCCGTTTTAGCCGTGTTGGCACGCTGCTCTGGTGAATCGTCAGCATCTTCATAATCACTAGTGTAAGATTCAGAAGTGCAGGTATCAGGAGTGTAAGTATCATCTGATACATCTTCGACTAGTGTATCCTCATCTAAGGTTGTATGTTCTGAATTTGATGTATCTTTACAACTGGTGTCCCCCACTGGACAAGAGTTTTCTCCACTCTCAGTGATTAGTATATTGACCTCTGCGTTATTTTCATCTTCCATGATAATGACATCTCTACTTGTTGTGATATATTTAGTTTTGCGGTTGAATATTCGGTAACCTTTTATGTCATCTGGATAGCCCACAAGTATCTGCTTCTCAGACTTTTTATCCCATTTTTGGCGCTTTTCTTTAGCAACATGAGCCATAACATTGCTACCAAATATTCTTAATTGACTTATGTCTGGTTTACATCCGGTCCAGATCTCATATGGAGTTTTTTCATTTAAACTAGGAAGTACAGTACGATTTTGTAAATAAACCGCTGTATTTGTTGCCTCTGCCAAAAATTGTTTACTTAAATTCGCATCAAACAATAAGCATCTAGCCTTTTGGACAATTGTTCGATTATTACGTTTTGACAATCCATTCTGCTCTGGGGTGTATGGGTTACTTCTTTGGTGTGTGACACCTTACTTCTTGAGATAATGATCAAACTCTTTGCTGCAGTATTCACCACCATTTTCGCTTCTTAATATTTTTATCTTCTTATTTGTTTGTTTCTCAACTTTTGCTTTAAATTCTGCAAAAGATCTAAGTGCTTCATTTTTGTGTTTGATGAAATATACAAATATCATACGACTGTAGTCATCAATGAATAGTATGAAGAATCTTGAACCTGCAAGCGATCCATGCTCCATAGGTCCACATATGTCAGTGTGTACTAAATGAAGTAATTCTTTGCTTCTTGTACCAGTATTTGGGAATGGAAGACGACACTGCTTTCCCTCTCAGCAAACGGTACACGATGTCTTGCCAATATCAACTTTTTCTCGAAGATTCATTCCTTCTACAGCACTGGTCATTTTATTCAAGTAATTACTATTGACATGACCCAATATGCGGTGCCAGGTATTGCCTGATACCGCTAAATTAGACATTATACTTTCAGGAACTTTTAACTTGTATTCCATTCTTAGTTTATAAACACCATCTGTCATATCTGCAATAGCAACTAATTCTTTCTGTTTATTATGAATATAGTAGCATTTTCTTTTGAAATCCACTTTATTGCCATGTTTAATTAACTGACTGACAGATATCAAGTTTGTGGTAAGTTTAGGTACGCACAAAACATCTTTTAATGTAACTTCGTACTTACATTTCGGGGTAATCGTCACAATATTAACGTCTCCTCATCATAAAACTGGCATAGCCATCTTATTAGCTGCTATTATCTCCTTAATACTCGTTTCATTCGACGGATTACAAACAATGATTTCATTCGGTGTCATGTGAACACAAGCACCCGAATCTATAAACCAGTCAATTTTATTAAATTTAAAATTAAACAATAACTTTGTAAACATCACTTATAGGTAAATACTTAATGCCGACCGGGTTTCGCTACAACCGTAGCTTCATCGGGGCAGTATAACACTAAACATCTAAAAATTAAATTAACATGTGTTGATATCACGGACAGTCTGAGCTACAGTGGAGGAGGTAGGGATAGGTGGGAGATTGACAGGCGAGTGCTCTTTGTCAATAGGGAAAAATCTGAGTGTAGGACTTTTATTTAGGTTTATTTGGTTGTTGATGACGTTGCTATTGACGTTTTTGGCTTTCCTTAACTCTAGCGCTTCTAAGTTATCCAACCTAAGACCTATTCCGTTTTTCTGTAATAGACTGACGCCAGTATTTTTGTCAAACGTATGGTTGGTTGCTATATTCTCATAGCAACCAACCATACGTTTGACAAAAATACTGGATCTATTATGAGGATTAACTTGGCTTTTGTCTTCGCATCGTCAGCTACTGATATATCCACAGTTTTTTCGGACTTTATGCACTGTTCTCATACCTTCCAATATAAGTAAATTTTCCACAGCGAACGCCCATTCATCGTAGTTTTCTCGTCCTTTCAGCTTGGTTATACTTGCGAGGTATGGATTTGACGCCATTTCTGTTGAAAAATGTCCAACACTTTATGAGTCCGTAACAAATCCTTAACTCTATTACCAATACGAAAAATATATCCGCGACAACAAGAAATTAGTTTTTAACACAAACACAATTTGAGTATTATCGCGACTGATTATTAAAACGCCTAGAATTATCTGTTAAATAAAAAACAGTCTTTGTTCCTGGAGACAGGATGAACTAGCGTTTATTGAATAGGTTATCGTACACACACAGATGGCGTTAGTAGTATTTTGATAACTAAAATAACAAAAAAATAGTTAATAACACGTCAGCCCTAACACTCCTCGCCCGCATTGAACAGTACTCCTCACACGTTATAGGCACCTTGATCAATAATAGAGATATTATATTATACGTATATTAAATCATCGGCTTGTGTTTATGTCTGCAATGTATGAATTATGAAGTTAATCAGTTTATAATACATAAAATAAAAATTTCCATCGTCATGTGTTTTTTTAGTGTTTTCATTGTATGGGCTTGAATTTATTGGATGTAGGATGAGTTATGGGTCACGTATTGACGTGCCAATGGTATTATTTGAAGCATTCGGGCTTATTATTGGTAGATATATTTTCAAACGTAAGGAATGAGAAATGCCTTCCAAAATCCACAACGGGGGATCACCGAACGAAAATTTATTTGAAAGAGGCTGCGGATTGAAATCGAAATGGTTTGATTTATATTGTTTGGAGATTTATGCTCCCAGATATGAAGTGAAAAGAATACTTTCGTTTCACCGCAATAGTTTTTTCTGTGAATATTAATCAACTTAAGTGGAAAAGGCCAGATTTCATAGACTCCTTGATAATATATGTTTGTTTTCGAAATTCAAAGTTAGGTACCTGATAAAAATATTCAAGTGTTATAAACTGCAAACGGTAGCCAAAAAAGCATACATAATTTATGGTTAAAACAAAAAATCTTTACCCACCTGATGATGCGTTTATATAACCCGTGTTTTTTCCTTCTTGAGTCAAGTCTTGAGATGACGAGCCACCAAGTAAAATATCTCTATTTACGGGTAGTGATAAATACTCTGTAGAATATAAATTGTTATTTGGACTGGGATACAAGTTACCTACTATAATGCCGTCTGATTAATACCTTTAGACATACGTGCTTTACATCCCTTCACACTTTAATCCCAAGACATCGGACGGCCTCTGTGGTCGAGGGGTAATGCTCTCGACTTGCATGCCAAAGATCGCGGGTTTAAATCGTAAATTAAATTAAATTGTATTTGATTAATTTGTGTTTTTTTCACAATTTCTTCATTAAAAAATAGTATATTTGCATTACGTTCCAGAGTGGAAGATACTCTCAGTATTGCCCTGGTGAAAGACCACCATTCCGAATTGAAACGTTGATTGAAATGGCTTTGGCCATGTTTGGTAACCAGATCTGAATAGCCAGGTACTTCCCCACCTTCCTCTTCCACATATCCTTCCCCTCCGCATTACATTCAGCCACAGAACATACTCCAATTGAGGATGCCATAGTCTCTCTGGCTCCAGACGGTAGGGAGCAGTTGGGAATCTAGTACGGTTTCACATTAAAATAATTATTAAAAACATCAACCGAATTTCACCACAATTAATATTTCATCATAGCTCAACACTTTCCATAATATCTCATTTCGTGTGTGCAGCCTTTATTAGCTGTTTCGGTGACCAGATCTGATTTCCCAGGTACTTCCCGACCTTTCCCTTCCTCATTATCTTATTTTCTGGCATTCGTGTAGTTGGTACTGTGAGAGTTTCTTCACCGATTGATGGCGTGTGGGGTATTCAGTAATCTCAAAAGAGTTAGTAATAAAAAAGTCATCTTTATTATCATCCTCTTTACTTAGATTGATCAGGGACCCATTTCTTCCACAAGATATCCTAATCTTACGCTGCTTCGATAGCTTAAGTTCATTGTAAGAATTCTCTCCTCTCATAGGTTTTAATTTGTCTTATTTATTGGTATGAAGTTTCATTGGTAGAAATCCATTTTATTTTTAATTTTTTTATGTTTTCAATAAAGTTGTTATTCAGTTTATAAAAGTAGTTTATTTTAAAATAAGTTTTACTCTGTAATTATGACAATGGCTTGATGATGCCTTCAGAAGGCGAAAAAGCTGTCACCTGTAATAATAATTACACAGCAGAACTTGTTTTTATTTAAATAATTATAAGCAATAATTAGTCGACTGATATATCAATACAAATTGAAAATATCTATCGTGTAAAAATAAATTCCGTCAACGGGAATTGAACCCGTGCCTTCTGATGTCCCCGACATGCCACTTATAACGCTGTATATATGTACATATTCATATGTGACAGTGAAAACCCGTTGTCGTTAGAACGCGTTCTTACTAGTTAAAACTATATTATAAACTAGTTTTTACAAGAGAAAACGTATTCTAACTAAAAGCTGGTTTTGATTGCAACATATAAATTATGTATAAATGTGTTGAATTCAAAAATTTATATAAATATAAATTTGTGTTCCTCAATTTTGGCCGGGCGACCAATTGAATTCTGTGTTAAAATGGGCACTTCTACAACACAGGTGGGAACGCTATCCTTGTTCCACCGTATTACACGGTATTTCAATGGAAGATGCTCCTAGGAACTACCGTCAATGATTCCTCCAGCACTGGTGCGAAGACTGCAAAGTTAAGAGTTGTCACATAAGAACGGGTAGTTTCTACGTCTCGTTCTTGTATTCAACAGCTCGGCTGTGTTTTCTTCTGTGATTTCTTCCCTCCTGCAACTTGAACTTTACTCTTTTCTCCCACCAAAAAGACCTTCCACACAGCATCCCAAAAGACGACATAGGTGCTGAGAGAATTTTTTTCCCCACGGCCTTTTGTGTGGAGTTGAATAAAATATTTTTGGTAAATTAATCAATTATTATTTTAGATTCATGTATATTGAACTCAACGATTTAATTCTAACAAATTAAACTTGACGTGATATTTTTCTAAAACTCTCAAAATAAATAGACAATAAAATTGTGTTTTAAATAGACTGACAGGAATGTGTTCTTGGAATTTGGAATTTTTTATTATTATCTGGAAATCTGACATTCCCCGAATCTTACCGAATGATTTCCTTAATTAAATTCTTTGAAAAATATATATTAACTCGGTGAGTAAATGTTGTTCAAATGGCAAGCGGCATTCTCCATTTTCTACAAGCATCTAATTTTTTTTTAAATCTCCGGTAGATGTTAAACGATGCTTATACGATAAATCTTCAAATGCTGAACTTCATAGTCATGAAACTTCTGCTAATTCTATCGGATAATCTTGTTTCTTCTCAAGATAATTTGACCAGGGTATTGTAGTTTTTTCTGTCGGTATCTAGTACAATTACCCAATTTTCAGGATTAAGTAGAATTAAATAAAAACTTATCCTTCCAAACAATTGTTCCAATAGGGTGTTATTTTAGACCTAAGACAAACTTGCAACATTCAATATCTAAAATTTATTTACATGTATCAAAAAAAAAAAAAATTATACCATTCTAAACAAAGACATGGCACTTGAGTGTATGCAGTACTCTTTTGCAAAACAAGATTTGACCAAAAACATATTATTATTTTTTAATGATAAACTAACGTTTATAAGACAAGGTTTTTTATGCATTGCACAAAGGATAACAAATTATTATAAGCAAAAATTAGTTGACAAATAATTATAAGCAATAATTAGTCGCCTGAAATATTAATACAAATTGAAAATATCTCCCGAGTAAAAATAAATGCCCCCAACGGGAATTGAACCCGGGCCTTCTGATGTCCGTTCAGGTGCTTTGTAACCACTGAGCTTTGTCAATATCCTTTATGCTATGCATAAAACCTTGTCTTATAAACATTAGTTTATCATTAAAAAATAAAAATAATTAGTTGCTTGAAATATCCATACAAATTGAAAATATCTCCCGCGGATAATAAAGTTGGTTGTTTACAGGTGAAAAAAATATATAAAAAATAAGCAGTAATTTTTGATTGAAGTACTAGTACATATTGAATTATTTGGCTTTTTGGAAATAAGCTGACGTAGCTCAGTGGTCTCAGAGCACCTGACCGAACATCAGAAGGTGCGGGTTCAATTCCCGTCGGCGGCATTTATTTTGAATCGGTAGATATTGTCAATCTGCATGGATATTTCAAGCGACTAATTATTGCTTATAAACTAATTATTGATTATAATAATTTGTCAAAAACCATATTAATTTTATTGTTGATAAAATGTACAATTCACTACATACAACCTTCGAAGCGACCATGTTGCCTAAAAAAATTAGCTCTTATAAAAATATCTGAAATCAAGGCTAAAATTCACTAAAATAGATATATTTTTCTAGCAAGTTTTAACAGTAATCAACTACATATAGTATCTACTCCTAGATAGACTTTTCCATATTTTCTTTTTATTCAAATTTAATCTCGCTCATAACCTCATGTTATATAAATTTTCGGTAAAAAACAAGACTTTTTGTCACAGTTAATAATTTATGTACAATTTAAAAAACTTAAAACATCGAAATATGTTAAAAAATATTATTATAACTTTTGCCTTTGTGGAATTTTTTGTTTACATATATTTTTTTAATATTTCCTCTTATGTTTGTATTTTGTTAATTTTCGTTTTATTACCAAGTATTTTGTAACTGTTTTAAACTAACAAAAAAAATAAACTTTAGACCATTATTTAGAATCGAAACACGGTTTGAAATGGCATATTATAAGCCGTAATTGGTAACCAGGTCTGAATAGCAATTTTTTCCGATATTAACCATAATCCTCTCTTTCCCTCCCACTCCCTTTAGCTGCACAGTGTCAGTTGTAACTCTTGGGGCCCAAAGAGTCTCTGAAAAAGGTCTCAACGGCAGTTATTGTGACTTTTAGGGTCCCAAGAGTCTCACAGGCAGTTGTGAATTGTGACTCTTCGGCTTCAAAGAGTCCCTCACAAGAATTTCAACGGTAGTTGAGAGTTCCAACTCTTAGGGTCTAAAGAATCTCAACGGAAGTTATGAGTTATGACTCTTAGGATCCCTGTAACTTAATAATCATGCATGGTAGCATGCCGTGTTTCGCTTACTTCTTCTTTAGTCACCCTTGACCCTTTCTATGTCGGCGGGATTTTGAAAACACGACCATAAATCCATTTTTCAAAAGCTTCATGTTAAACTTTAAAAAATAACCACACATATATAATATATCTATCTTGTACGTATGTATTGTAAATGTAAATTCTCGTCGGAAATTGTCAGTTACCTTTAAATCACCTGTTCTATTTAAAAGCCGACATCTACCAGTCAGATATGGGTTGACACGTCAACAATGGCATGCGGACACCGGGAGATATCTGGCTGAAAGGGTGATTGATTTCATCGCTTCCTGCGTATCTTGACCCTTCCGTTTCCTGAAGTCTTTTCAGGAAAGCATGCGGCCCTCGTGGCTTATCACTCAGGAAAACAGTACCCTGGTGACCCTACACTCTGTACACTGGACACATCCTGCAATATATGTGGGTGGTCGCTTTGTCACTCGATTGGCAAAACCCATTCTACCCATTGTTACCCTTAATTTAACACAATTGTGTTTTAATAATATGCACTATCATATTTATTTTATTATTATTTTTTTTCCTTTTTGAGTGTAAAATAAACAATAAAAAATATAATTTATCGTATTTTATCGACAATTATTTTGAAATATTCATCTCTATGGCTAATATAGTATTTATAATAATATTTATCTCTATAGCTAATATACTCATTTGTAATAATATTTATCTCTATAGCTAATAAAGTATTTATAATAATATTTATCTCTAAAGCTAATATAGTATTTATAATAATATTTATCTCTATAGCAAATATAGTATTTATCATAATATTTATCTCTGTAGCTAATATAAGTATTTATAATAATATTTTTTCTCTATAGCTAATATAGTATTTATAATAATATTTATCTCTATAGCTTATATAGTATTTATAAAAATATTTATCTCTATAGCTAATATACGTATTTATAATAATATTTATCTCTATAGCTAATATAAGTATTTATAATAATATTTATCTCTATATCTAATATAGTATTTATAATAATATTTATCTCTATAGCTAATATAGTATTTATAATAATATTTATCTCTATTATTAAAAATAATATTCATCTCTACAGCTAATATACGTATTATTAATAATTTTCATCTCTACAGCTAATATAGATATTAGTCATATGTATGATAAATTAATGACGACCCTAGTCTAGAAATTCCAGACACCAAAACTGTGCAAACTTAATTGTAGAATTTTTAATGTGATAGGGAAACAGAAACAGATTTTCTGCTTTATATTTAAAATAATTATAATAAGTGAGGTTTTCAAATATGTACTCATAATCAGTATAATATGCATAGAACATTACATATCTACCGAGTTTGAAACCTATTTGACTTTCATTATTTTCTTTACATGACAAACTGAGAGATAAATTAAAAAAAATGATATGTTTTAAATTTTAAACAAATTAATCCTTTCTTCTCTCCAAAACATAAT
The DNA here is from genome assembly GCA_026573805.1 of Hesperophylax magnus. Classification (NCBI taxonomy): domain Eukaryota; kingdom Metazoa; phylum Arthropoda; class Insecta; order Trichoptera; family Limnephilidae; genus Hesperophylax; species Hesperophylax magnus. The sequence goes on from JAIUSX010000157.1 coordinate 3,328,968, forward strand.
CTACAACTTTTATATAAGCGAATTTTGTAAGCTAAATGCAATGTTTTTTTTTACCTCTTAATGACCATAGAGAATTTCATACAAATATTTTTGATTTGAAAAATTAAAAGCGTTTTTCGTTTATATCTCTCATTCTCGATTAGTACAATATCTCCCAAAGCTTTTAAAAGACTTTAATGACTTCTTCGTTCTGCACTTAATGCAGAATTTTAGTAAGAGTTTTGCTGAATTTGAAGTCCCTTAATATGGGCCGCCGCGGCCGGTTGGATTCCGCCACAGCGCTGGCTTTCAAAACTTTTCCAATATACAGCGGCTATTTAAAACGAACAACGTACCAACTTATATTTACCGTAGTGCGCCAATAGAGCTCGAATGTTTGCAATGTGGTTGAATTTTTTTAAAAAACCATACATATTGTGATTTAATTACACTGAATGGAAAAAAATAATTAAATTTAAAACCTGTTTCTTAATCTGGACCATTGGACCTGAAGAAAAAAGACAAATTTCTATTATAGATATTTCGATTCATTAGAAATTTTACATGATAGCTTTTGTCTTTATTATCTAAGATGGGAAATTTTATCATCGACATCCGTGTAGTATAGCTAGTATACTATATATTATATATAATATACCAAGTATACTCTAACATAATAGGATTTTTTTATCTGTGCCTCAGATCAGCTCATTATTCCTATTAATTCTCAAAATTTATTTATTAATTAAATTGGTTTGGAAATCAACAGTTGAATATTACAGTTTTTATTTTTTATTACACTTTACCTTTTTAAATAAAAGATTTTTTACTTGAGTAAGAAATGAAGAGAAATAATAGAACAGAATTATAGAAAATAAAATACATAATAATCCACAAAACAAATTAAATTTAAACAGATTTATATAAAAAATAACAGAAAAAATGTCCTGACGTCAAAATCACTAAAAAACTTGTCTAAAGCAGCTAATCTATCAACCACTTTAAAATCAACTTAACGCAATTTAAAAAAAATTCAACTTTAATTTACGTCATTTATTTCAACTACTATTAAGTGCCGTTAAAATTATTTATCTAATTTGGTAACTGTGTTTTTGATGAAATCAGTAAGCTGCCTTTTTGAAACGAACCAAATATAGAACCCAGAAAAATTAAGATTATAGCATAAAATGAATAGTAAAAAACAGCAAAATACACAAACAATGATATTTGATGCTTGAAAGGTGCCCCCCCTGCACACACTCCTGCATCATAAATGAGTCGCAGTCACATTCCCCTGTGTTTGTATGTGTGTGTTTATCTGCATCCGACGGGATAAGCACAAATGTGGCAGACTTGAAGAGATATCTAATTTAGAATGCGCATAATATCTGCGATCGCGAACAGGATATCAGGAGGGATGAGGATGGGAGGGGGGGGGGGTGGGATGGGAATCAGATGACAGAGGGAGAGCTGCAGGGTTGGAGCCTTTACACACTGAAATAACTGTTTTCAGAAGCTCAAACTCAGTTATGTGTCTACTTTGAATATTTTTCTTTCCCTAGTGAAACTAGTTTTACGTCCGGAAATTGAGGCACACAGCAGTGAGTATTTCGTTTTTTTTATGCAAAAATTTGTTTTGAAGTAGGGGAGGCACTTTTAACAGAGCAGGTAACAGAGAATACCACCCTCAAGAATAGTTTTTAAGTCTGTTTTTTTATCGCATGCATGAATTGTCATAAATTGTAAGAATAACCTAAGTACTTATCGCAAAGTGACTTATCCAGAAGGGTCTATCAGAAGAGTGTGATCTCAAGAAGATGATGGTCAAATTAAGAGCAGGCTTTTTCGGGAGAGGACCAAAATTCAATTGGTACTCTATGGAGGTCACGATCTTTTGAAAAATTGGTAAAGTGGCTCTTTTGCTAAAAAATTTTGTGCATCACTGTCATAAACTTACCCTATTGTAGGTACTCATATATATCTACATGAAACATAAATGTTTATTGATTCTCACACAAAATTGTTAATGAACAGTAATATAAAAGACTTTAAGCAGGGTTTTACGCTAACCCTATTTTCAATGACTCGTCATACTCACAGTAGCGCTGATGTTATTTTCACGAAGAAGGCGCTATACAATATCCAATTTAAGGGACAAGCATGGAACCATAACCTTTATAATAGGTCACCACAGGTTGTAAGTGACTAAGCATGGGTACCGGATTTATTGGGTGAGATTTGTCCAGGTCTTTGCAGTGGATGCGGCTGCCCACCAGCTTCGCTGGACGGACAGAGGTCAGTTGAAGGAGATCCTTTGACCTCTATTACAGCTGGACTCTCTCGATCTATTGTCTTGCACCGCAAGGGAGGGATGGGTTCATACATATGTCATTCCTTGACCCAGTGACTCCCAGATTCCTACCCACCCCTAATATATTTTTCCTTCCCAGACCTTCCTATCCTTCCTTCCCCTAAAAAGACCATCCACACAGCATCCCCAAAGATGAAATAGGCCCTGACGTAAATTGTTTTATTTTGAGTATCTTGTGTGGAGTTAACATAAAAAATACAAAAACGAATCACCCAATTAATATTACTATCACTTGTAAAATGATTATTTAAAAAATGTTGGTTATACAATATAATATTTTTAGAAAAGCCGACATAAAATTTATTGTAGACTCATTACACAGCAGTAGTTGGTAACAGAAATTAAACTTGAAACAAGTTTCACGTCTACCAACTCGGACTGCCCGAATTCACCTGAATGATTTAAATGCCTGATTCATACAATTTCTGAGACCGCAAATTATTATGGGCCTTCACTTACAAAATACTGCTTTTATTGTAGTACTTTTGCATTGTATAACGTGTTCGTGCGAGTTATAACCTTAAACATATTTTTCAATAATCGCAAATTCACTTGGCGTCATTTCAAATTAACAAAAATAAATAGCTTTCTATACGCCACTATTTAATTTTATCAAAAGAATTATTTGTTTTTAAAATGTGGTTATATTGTTATTGTGGCAAATTCAGAATAATAATAATTATTAAAAAATCTAAGGTGGTCCTTAACAGAGTATAAAAAGTTACAATCGTGATAAATTAATTTATATACCCCCGATTTGTTTAAAATATCATCCAGGTTCTTATTATTCTATGTTTATAGATAAATATTTGAAAAAATATTATTAGTGTAAAAAGCTGGTTGGATAGTATTTGAACGTTTTTAACTACTAAATTTTGGAGTATGATCATTAATTCAATTTATTTTCATTAAACTAAAACAGCTTTATTATTCAGTCGAAGAGTTTATAAATGTGGCGGCAGTTAACAGTGAAGTTGAATATTTATCGACGTGCGTTAAGTTAGTACAGTAACAACTAAAATTAATGAAAATATTTACGTCATGAGAACAACTCTCAATTCTGTTCTGTACCGTCTGTTTTTTTTAAATTTTTTGTATTGGATCAATCCAATTATTTAATTCAAATGAAAACAAATTCTTTGAGTGGTAAGCCATATTTCTTCTTTCGGACAGTTTTGGTTTATTAATCATCAGGGTAGATGTGGTCACTGGTCGTACACAGTTTCAAATGTAACCATTATCTTCTAAATTATTTTAATAATAATCTTTAAGAATGTAAAAGCAAATTCGTTTCTGACGAAACCACAGTAGTTATTTAAAATGTTTTTTTGCGCTAAGGATATAATTTGGATAAGAATCGGTTGTCAGCCTTGCAGGGGAGACTGGAGATGGGAGATGGGGAGATCGGGAGGATCGGAAGATCGGTAGATTGAGGGGTGCGACGGAGCAGAGAAAGCCTTAGATGGAGGGAACTGAGCCAAAACGGAAATGGATCGAAAAATAATATTTCAGCTCGGCCATTGGTTTATTAAGGGGATGTACCAAATCCATTTTCTAATATAGGAAGCCGGAGATGAAAATGTTATTAAATTCTTTCAACTGAGGAGAGCATTAGGCCACTTCATTTTTGAAGTGATAAATGTGTTTGTTATGGACTGGCAAAAAACTGTTTTCAGTGCAAATTACATCCATGATTTAATTTTTTTTTTGTTTTAGTTTACTTTTGACAAGAGCATTTTTATTATTTTATAAAAGGAGTAAGTAAATCTGCAGGTACTGCAGATATATTTTTTCCGTAGAAACCCGCAAACGGAATACCCCTGTGAAGTAAATTATTTACAGAACGTGTCGCTGCTGTTTTCCGGACCCATGAAAAAGCGATCTTAACTAACAATATCAGTTTAACAACATCGTGTCATTTTAAAGGTATGTTTTACAAAATAAATATTATTAAAAATCATTTTAAGTGTAAGATGTTTCAAAGGACATTTTGAGATATATGATTTGGCTTACAAGAAAATATTTATTAATGTTTCTATGCAATATTTAAAAAATAACCCATTTACTTCCATTTTTCGTATTCTGGTTGGGGATCCATCGCTTCGATAAAGCACTTTCAGGCATCCCTGTCCTGTCCTGTCCCTGTCCAGTTATCCCCTGGCCATGTCAGCGGCCTCTTTTCATAGCAGGACTAGTCTCTCCTGGCACAACCTCTGGAGTTACTTTCACCAACTTTGCCTTATGCGGTCTGTTAAACGTCGTCCCTCCGTAGCTATATTTTTACTATATTTTTTCAATTTCTGGAAAACAAATAAGTCACAACGAAAGTCGAATAATGTGTCGGAAATTGCTTCTCTCACTCTTTCTCATATATAAGATATGTGTCACCAAAGAAAGTATTACAAAATATCATCACTGGATCGAATGTTGAAAGGATTGATTAAACTTGTAACGAAATATGTGCGAAAAATAACTTGAAAACCATCATTACTGAATTTATAAAAATAAACTTTTCCCTGTATAATATATGCTAAGGAAAGTAAAGTTCATTCTAGTATAAACTTTACTGGTATTAAATTAAACCTGAAGGCATCAAAACTTTTTATACAGCCCAAATGTTGTTCCTCGCCTTCCCCATACAGTACATGCTCGCTTTAAAAATATTCCCGCAAGAGTTCATTGTTGCCCAAACAAAGGGATCTTTTAACATCCGCCGGTTTTTATGTAATTTTAATTGACATCATAGTGATTTTCAGAATAAAACGCATTCAAATTTGAAAATTATTTTAATATTTCAGCCATGAATTTGTTTATTAAAAAAAATTATGGCTTCTCAGCACCCCGACAACAGTTTTACTGCTTTAATCAAAGCACGCAAATATAAAGACAATTTTGTAAATAAATAAAATTCTTGCCTTGTATTTTGTCATTTATGATATTATTTTATTATACTGGAAAAAGAACCTTTTTTACAAGTATTTTAAATAAATATTAAATCACGGAGTCATATAAAACTTGATGCATTGATTGGAAAAAAACAAGAGAAAAAAGTTTTTTTGCCGCGATCGGGATTTGAACAACCTAGGGATCAAAGAAAAAGATCAATTTACAGCAAAACCATACCCTGTGCAGATTGATAAACACATGAAATAAAAACAATGAACTATTTATGTACATATGTACACTGTTGACATTTATCATATGAGAAATGTCATCATTGTTGTATATATGTACAGTGTTGACATTTGTCACATTAGCCCTGACATAGGCTCTGAAGTAAATTATTTTCGTTGAGTTAATGTATGTAAAAACAAAATATATTGCTCGAAAATAATGCAGTACATCTGTTTAAATTTATTAAATGAGTGAAATATTTGACGTTCAAAATACTCTTTTCATGATTCTCGGTAACCACAAAGTTCTGTGAGGGAAACCACTAACAACTAAAAATATTTGTCGGCTTGACATATTTATTTTTGATTAATTACACGTCAAAAATAAATTTAAATTAAACAAGGCTGTGAGAAAAACGTTTTATGCCGTTTTATATGTATACATAGCGTCATATTATCACTATGGTGAATTATTGAATACGTCCACGTTAGATATTCTAATAGGTCCGAAGGTTACAGGTTCAAATCGATTCCAGGATAAATATTTTGGTGGTATGTATTTCATAAAAAAATTCTGTGAATGATATTAATGATGATCTCCCTGGCATAACACTAACTTTTGCGGTTTCGAATTCAGAGAATGCTGGTTCAGAACTCGCGGGCTTTTATATATTATGCCATAGACAAATAAAATTAATTAATAATAATAAAAATGTATTCACCGCAAAGTCCATCGCGGAAGAAACACTCAGTGTCGCCTGGTTAAAAACCACCATTACAGATTTGGTAGGCGGGTATGGATACCGCCGCCCAGGGAACCATTCATTAGATAACCAACACCGCTGCATTGTATTGAATCCTCTTATTTTATTAGTCGAAACATTGTTCGCCAATAGATAGACCGAATTTAAATAGAATACAATATACGCAACTATCCCCCTCCCCCACCTCGTCTCGTCGCCCTTTCACTCCATTCGGTGTAACAACATACGTTTATTGGGGATGCGATAGTCACACAGACTCCGAGCAGTTGAGACTCTTGTGAGGTATTATTTGGTTTAATTGTAGGAATAATACAATAGTAGTAAAACATTCTTAAAGTGGTAATGAACTTCAGAAACATTTAACAAAAGCTGAAATCTTATGGCAATAAAACTCAATTGTAGGCTAATAAAGAGCTTTGTAAATACTCCAAGCTGTTTAAATATGCATTCTTAAGGCAAGTACCTTATAGGTACCGGGAAGTAATAAAGTAAAATAAATGTCTTCATCGCCTTCCTCGAGGATTAAGGGTGCGAAATGTACGCGGACATTGTGCCGAAGCCCGCCTCTTCCCGCTTCCCGCTTCCTCACCAGGAGTTGACCTTCCGGAGAAGCCGGATGTCGGAGGAAGTTAACAAAAAGTATTAACTAAAAACTGTCACTCTCCGGTGATATATTGTACCCGAGAATTCGAGGTTCAAACACTGCGCTAAGTAAAAAGTGAAAAGGGTGCTGATTCACCGAGGAACTTGGTAATCGATTCTGATACCTTCAAGTTGCATATTTTTAACGACACGTTCATGACATTCTAAATTCTTCAAGATACTAAAATAAGCTGACAGTTTTATAGACGTAAACTGTACGTTTAGATAATTAAAAAGAAAAGTATTTTTTAAACAACATTCATCGGTACCGCCGCCCGAAATATTTATTGTATAACCAACACCCCTACATAGGTCATCACAAGTGATTTGCTACGTTTGGTGACTGAGCAGGGCGCCCAGGTTCATGGGGTTTGACTAGTTCTTGGCGGCGGATGCGTTTGCCCACCTACTGCGTGACATGTCCGATCAGGAGAGACTGGTTGAGGGAAACCGTTTAACCTCTTCAGCAGGACTCTCTCTCAATCCATAGCGTTGCACCGTAGTGGGAGTGGGAGCGTTGCACTCCTCATACCTTTTTCCTTCCCATAACTTTCTGACCTTCCTTTCCCTAAAAGAGACCCTCGACACAGTATCCTTAAAGATGACACAAGACCTCCTGTGTGGTGTGAGGTAATGTAAAAAAACCGAGATTTAATGAGATACGAAAGGCTCACGAAATTGAAAATTAGGTACATGCATTTATACAAGCATTATTATAACATGATTTAATTATCCTAAAAAATTAATTTTATTATTAATTATTATTATTTATTATTAAAATGAAAGATAATTGTTAACTTAATTTTTTTTTTTGTTTTATTGAAATTGTGAAGCGAATATACAAATTAACAATATGTTACATAAAATTTAATAACCCGGTTAGTAGAAGATATTCTTGGGTTTAACTGGGGAGCTAATCTGTTAATAATTTTAATATCAAATTTTAATCTATTTACAAAACATAAGTATAAGATTAATTTTGTAATTTTTGTACTTTTGATTTACAAAATATGCATTGCTAACACCAGTTACCAAATTTTATGTTTTCATTCTTAAGTATACATATGTATCTCTTATATTATTATCGTTTTAATATGTTTTGGTAAACAAACATCAACTAACTTTATGTTTTAATTTTTTCTTAAAATATTGAGTTAATTTATCTTAATTTTTCTAGTCCTAAAACGGGATTCCTAGTTGGAGAGTCAAAACATTTTACAAATGTATAAATTTATAAATCCTGTACTGAATAAAATAAATAAATTTGAAAAAAATTACTTGAAAATAGTAGGAATGGTTTCATAACTTTATACAGGACGTCAAGGGACGTAGGTACTTAACTTAATTTAACCAGTGTATTTGGAGGTAAAAATATAAATGATATTTTAGTCGATCCTAGGGGTTTGAGCGGTTGAGTTACCAGGAAGTGGTTTGGTTACACATGTGGGAGAATTTTTTTAAAATCATTATTCGAAAATAAAATAAAATTAAAAAAAAAAAACTAAAATTCACCGAAGACCGAAATTTCGTAATAAATATTTTACTCAACATAAAGTCAAGAATCACTGGTTAAGTAAGTCCTTTGACACCCTGTATATTACATATTATTATATTATATCTATATAAAAAGTAGACCCGTAGTAGTAACAAATAATAAATATGACTAATATTTGGTCAATTAATAGGATGCGTGTTTTTTTAAATAAATTAATTCTTGCCTTGCCTTTATTTTCCTTTTTTTCCGACGGAGAGCGCCGATTCTGTTAACATTGAATAAAAATCCAACAACCATTTAAATAGGAAAAAAAAATTCAAAGAAACCCATACAACGCATACCTTATAGTTCTTCCACCAAGGGTTCAAAGAAAATTTATCCGACGACAAACTGCTTGTTACATTATTTTATTTTTTTCTCGGCCATGCTGAAATCTACATCTACTGGTAAAAACAGGTCTGTAAAGCCATAAGTGCCACACGCACCCTTATGAAACGCCGAAACGTGATGAGGCATAAGGGCTGGAATTAATGACAAAGGAGGTTTAGTTCGAAATACTGACAACCAAATATGTAACGGATTCTGGAAGAAATGCAATGAGTGAGATACAGCTTGATTAATGCGGATTTAATAATAAACAACTAAACAATACTTGTGTACTTACAAAAAGTCTAATAATGTATGTTGATTTTAAAATAGTGTTTTTCTCGTTTTTCAATATCATAAATTTCATATAGTTCCGCTTAGTGTCCACTTTCAAAAAATAATTGAAAACGTCAAATTCATTTATTACAAAAGAAACAGAATATAATGACATACGTCTACAGTTCATATATATTGTAAGTTATTCTCGTCCTACAATGAGTTTTGTAACTCATCGAGATTGCTCTAGCAAGAAATAAAAATATATACGTATATATGTTGCATTTTGAAAATCGAATTAAATGATCTCTTTTGATTGAATGCCCCTGCTACATAATGCATTAAGTTCCTCTCGTCCTACAATGAGTTTTGTAACTCATCGGGATTGCTCTAGCAAGAAAAAAAAAGTTTGTTGCAAATGGAATTATTTGATCTCTATTGATTGGATGCCACTGCTTTCATCAGGCATATGAAAGTTAATGGTAATTAAAATGTAACCTAGATTCTACTATTTTCATTTTTCAGATGTCAAATAAAGCATATTGTGTGTGAAGCAGTTGGGTTGGCAAATTCAATAAAAATAAATTGCAATAATAGTGTAGTCTAGCATTTGACATTTCAGAAGTCATCACTTCTTCAGCGGACAGTATTTTGTAAGTTTGGCATCGAACCAGGCGAAAACAAAGTGAAAAAAATGGTCTACCCAGCTCTAGTTTAATTTTCCGCGTGCCAAACTTGCGAGCCAAGTTTCGGAACCGCTCACGGACTTCTCTTTGAGTTTCGGCTTACTCAACGCCCTCGTTCATGTCAAATTAGACTTAACTGTGAGTTAAACCAAAGGTTAAACTGTATCTCTCATACTTATGTTATATAAACAATATAGAGCCGAGATTGATTTCAAACCTGTGCCAGGCAAATGGGGTTTCGAGCATTGTTTGCGTTATTAAATTATTGTTTCTTTACATTTTATTTTAAATGAATTTTTAATTTCGAGTTGTTTGTGTTTAGGACATAAATATAACATTAGAAAATCTTACATTTTTACTACTTATTATGGAACAAAATATAAAAACATTATTCGTCCTTTATTATAATAATGGAATATTTTATAAATGGCCGTTTTCACCTTCTTCTTGAGAAGACTTATCATGAGTAAACAAGCACTACCTGTGTTTAATTTTAGCACAGGGTATTATAACACACAAATTTTGGTTGTTCGTGCGTGAAGTGAAATATTCCCGTGTAAAATTATCTACGGCCAATAAACTCAACTTTGATTTAATTTTAAAAAATTGGAACTAATTGTGTGAATTCAGACAAGCGGTAAAGGAGTTAGATGTAGGCACCTATAGTCAGAAAATAATTTAATTTTTATTAATAAATAATTCTAAAGTTGACATTTTTAATTTTTGACAAATTTCGTGATTTTTCAAGTTTACCGAGAGTGTTCATTTAAAAGGTAAATTTGTGGTCGAATCTGATTAAAAATTGACAATGATTGTTTTTGAAAATCAAATATTTAAAAAAAACACTTCCAGTTTCACAAATCCAACAATTATAACACCCTTTAATTTTTATGTTTTTAAATATTCTACGCCCATACGGGCTTTTAAAAACATTTAATATACATGATAGTGTAGTGTAGCAGTAATTGAGAAATAAAAATTTGCTATTCGTCATATGGAAATGTAATGTAGAAGAATATTATTATGCGTACCTTAGTTAATAATATTATTCTGGTATGTTGCCATAGCCTTCTTGTAACTATATACCATGCAATTTCCCAGCAACCTATACAGGTAAAACCGCGCGAAATATAAATATTAGAGTTAAAGAACATATCAGGTGCTTAACAAACACAAGTTTCTCAGAATTTGTCGAACATCTAATCAATACTAACCACACATTTAATAAAAATACGGGAGTCCAAATAATTCATAAAAATAAAATAGGAATACGCCTGAATAACTAAGAAGCGTTGGAAATTTCTAAATCAACGAAAAATAATTCCCAAATTTTAAATAAACAGATAGAACTAACCAACAGCCCGATTTTAAAGTTGTTTCCTTGCTCCAACCTAACCCGTAACCCCCACCCTTCCTTTGGTCCTCCCCCAACCCCTCCCCCTTCCCCTCCCCATCCACCAACCAATCTCTGATGGTGTCTCCCTCTACTACATAATTTCTCTTTCTTTTATGTTTACCTTATACCTTGCTCTGTATTATAATTTATTATTATATTTTATTGTCCTGATGAAGATTGAGTCCAATCGAAACCGGTCGACAAATATAACTCAAAATAAAGTGGTTTAAAACTAAGTGTTTGTTTCATTTTGTATAATGTCAAGCCACAAAGTGTTTGCTTTCTTTGATGCTGATTTTTTTCAATGGAATCAGAGTGGATTTCAAAATGAGAGGACCAGATAGAAGAATTATATTCGACTTGACTTTGAACTAAAGAAGAATATAAGATTTTTAATGTTGATAAGTTTTAAAATCTCTGCCATTAAGGAAAATGAAGCCAAGCATTTTAAATCATTTATTTGTTATTGTACTGATGTTGGAATGAAATTTAAATTTGGAATCAGAAATTATGCCAAGATCATTAATTAAATTTACAGAGATGAGAGAAGCATTGTTAATTTTACATTGAATGTTGAATCGTTGATGTATTCTAAAAAATCTTACTATGTGGCATTTACTAATGCTTAAATAAATTTTGCACCAATCTTGTTATTTATTTGAATGTGAATAAAATCATATATAAACTTTTATTAGTTTAAAGAGCTTTAGATCGTCGGCGAAAAGCCACATGAACATTAGTATCAAATTCAGTAACAGCATCATTAATAAATAGTAAACAAGTATTCGTTCTTAATTTTACGGGTCTACGCTAGATGCACAATAATTTAGTACCACCAATCATTTAAAACAAAGTACATACTTAAAAATACCGTTGGCTTTTCTATTTTTTTTTTTATTTTAAAACCAACTATGTATTTTTATGATCTGCCAGTTTTACGTGTCATATCCCTTACTATCGATTTAAATACCCTATTACTCGCAAGGAATAATGCCCTTCAAAAGGTTGTTTACTGTCTCCCACTGTTAGCATATTCAAATTTTGCGCTCCTTTTTATTTAAGGTAGTGAGGTACGTATGTAGGAGGATTTCGGATCCTTTGGCTGAGTCGGGGACAAAATTCCGAGCCACAGCAAATTCACCCTTGTGTACTTTGCGAAGTTTGGTGGCCGGAGATACTAAAGACAAACAACGCCGTGTGTTACTTTCCTATAAATCCCATTCAACTTGCTTCAGCACAAAAATTGAATTCGCAAAGGAAATTAATAAATCAAGAATGTGAGTGAGTTTAATTTTTTTGGCAGCTAAAACTAAAGACGCCGTTAAAAAAATATTACAGTTTCTAACCACTGGAGCTTATTTGATCACATTTTTACCAATTTGCAAAACCCCCGAGCTTACGCTAGTCAAAATGTAATCCATTTGAATTGAATTTTTTTTTAGAATTTAAAAGACTCGGTCTATTGAGAAGCATGTACAAAAAATGTTATTAACAAATTCTCATAGATGGGATTTTGTTTATAAATATTTTGTCTACTATTCAGAATCCCTTGATATGGTATCAGTATCTGACGGTGGCAATTGTGCTTCAAGACAAAGATTTTCCGTGTTTTCTGGTCCTTTATATTCCGCAATCTTTCCATAATGAAATAAAATCATGAAAGAAAAATAATGAATATCGTTATTTTTGTAAATGCTGCAAAGGCGCTTTGCCGAGGAAGACTAAAGCTTCACAACACAATGTGGTGAAATTGCTTTTTGCTAATGTTGACCGTTCATATTTGTTTCAATTATAAAAAAATACGTTTCCAAATTTCTAAAACAAAGGTGAAAATATTGCGAAGATGCAAAGAGAAAAAAAAACACGAAAGCACGGCGCGTTGTGGACATGTTTCTACTGTTTACCTCACGTGAAAAACATTGTCGTTTTTATTTTTTGTTTCAAAATCATTATTCCTACTAATATCTCCAGTTAAGTATTTATTTAAAGAAAGGTGGAAAAGGGTACTCTTCGAAGTAAAGAAAAAGCTTTCAATTTATTGTAGTTCAATGGGATTTTTTTTTCCTTATTTGAAGCGCTTTCCAAATGATGAAATACTTCTGTATATTAACATAGCTAACGGGTAGAAGTAGCGGTCCTTTTTGTTCGTCCCTAAAAGCGGTGATAGCCGACTTGTGATTGTTTAGTTGTTAGTTTGGTTGGATCCAGAGTGTAATTGAACCGATTGATTAATCACCTTGCAGAGCCCTGCGAGAAGACGTTTTGCCGCTGGGGCGCTCTGTGCGTGATAGGGTTGGATGGGCGGGCTCGCTGCCAGTGTCCGGCGGACTGCGGCTCCGCTGGTAGCAGCGCGGCGGGCTCGGCCTCCGGGGGCCAAGGGGGACCCGTGTGCGCCACAGACGCCCGCACCTACCGCTCGCACTGCGACCTGCGCCGCGACGCCTGCGAGCGACGCCTTAATATCAGGGTTCTTCATGAAGGGGAATGTGGTATGTATTCACGCACCAACGTAGTCACAAGTTGAATACCTCTTTAGTTTTTCCCAACATCGAGATTTAAATCTCATTTCCAGTATTGTCACATCCAATCTCCCTAGTATCAAACCATATTAAGACTAGCGTAATCATATATGAACAACAACAATGTTTTTATCATTATATAACTGAGCTTTCCACATGATAACATATTTTTAGAATTTTTGCACCATATAATACTAATAATACACTCATCTTTTTTTCATGTTGCATTTCATCAATTCATTAGTTTTTGAAACCAAAGATCACTCTTTCAAAATTATACTGACTTAGGAAGTATAACAATCGCTAACGGGTGTTCATAAAACTTTTTTCAATTTCAAGTAAGTATTTAATTTATTGCGGAATATTGTTTTACTAACTTTACAACATTCACATGCCCAAAGCCAGAACAAAGCGGAAAACATCAAAAGGCAATTCAACTCAACTAATACAATCAAATACATACAAACAAGAAGTTAGGGAGATTCAACAAACTTTTCCTAAAGGTACACAATCTCCCTTGTAAAACAAATAAAACAAACTAAATAGTTTGGCCGGGATTAAGATGATCAGGCACTTTTTCATATTATGAACAAATGGCGGAATCACAGCCCCGTGGTCTAACACCCTAACAGTTCTCTACCGTTCCATTACACGTAAACTACACACATGAATAGTATAATAGAAGGATCACATCTGATGCCTGATGCCCCTCGCTATGGAATTATACTATTGCACAGGGACGAGTAGGTCCCAAAGCTCGTCAAATTTTATATTGCGGGTTGGGGGAGATTGCGAGTTCAAGTACTAAAAATATAATTAGAATCTGTTTATTCTAGCCTAAATAATAATATTATACGTTTATTGTAAATTGTTTATACATTTTTTACACCGTGAAGTTTTCCGGCTATTGAGTTTGGCTCTTTCACTTTATAACTTTTAACACCAAATATTTCATGTAACATGTCATTTCTACCAGGAAATGTTTTAGTATCGTCAATACTTGCTTTCAAACGGGCCGAAGAATGCACTTGAGCTGCTCCCAAGCAGAAAATAAATAATTAAGCAGTCAAAAGGGCCAAATAAAGTGTGAAACATTTGTGACTATGATGGTGTACACTTACCTTGCCATAAATGTTCTAAAAAGTATTTAATAACTGCCTTGCTAGTTGGGAACGGCTCACGTACGTTGTGTCGCCCCTTATAGAGGCAACTAATAATATTTCTGATTTTATAATTAATTTTTATCATTAGATGAGATTAATAATAAATCGTTTAATGTTAGCGATTGATTCCAGTCTAGAACTACTGTGAAGTGTATAAACATGTAACACATATTACTACAGTAGTGTTAATAGTTAGGTACTTAGGTATAGTTTAGTTGCACGTAATAATGTTAGAGAATATAAATAATATAACTCATATCTATGTTTTTAGAAAAAAAAAATTACTGAATTATTTCTTATTAAATAAATCCGATACCCCATGGGTTAAACAAATAATATGTCTAAGGGGTTGGTTAGGAATTATAAGACCCTTTGAAAGACTCATAAGTAACAGTATTACGGTGAAAATGAACTGATAATAGTAGCAAATTATCGAATAACTGATTTAACGTCTGAAAGTGATTGAAGTAAATCGATGGCCTTCCAAGATGTACATATTTTTGATGAGGAAAGATCCCGAATTCTGCTTTGGAATGTATTTCCCTAAAATCTACTCATGGGTATGTCTCAATTAATCTACATCACGGAGAAAGAGGGGGGTGCAAGAGGGGATGGATGGGGCACGCCCCCTTTGGGATTATACACAGCCTCCGGCAAAGGTGATTGATGCCTTATCACCCCTAACCTCACTTTAATATCACCCTAAATGCCGTATTATGAACCACGTGTGATTGCGAACACAAATATAATTTAATATGTAAATTACCAAGAGCCCTAAAATAAACTCCAATTTGAAAGTGAACATAACATTTAAAACGTTTTATCGCGATCGCGTGCGATATGACAAACATATTACAATACTGTGAAATGCCGGATGATTTTTATCTGTGTTATAAGAAAAATAACTAAGATATTATTATCCTCTAATTTAAAAAAAAAACAAACCAATCTTTTCGTATACGAAAGGAACGGGTATCATTCATGTGGTAGTAGGTAAACCACTTTGAATTTCACACAATACCTCAACCTTGTTATTAGAAGTTCAACCTGTTTTCTGTTTGTGAGCACATTGTAGTAGGTCTTCAACAAAATTTTAATTCTGGTAGCTTTTCCAGGTAGCATGGAACACGAGTATGGGTGATATTTTATCAAAATAGATTTATCAAAGGATCCTACATCAATGATGTAAATTGAAAAAAAAAAATATTATTTTTGCTCCGCATTACGCCATTCAATAAAACGTTTAAATATCTGAATAATAATAATAATAATAATAATAATTGGATGTTTTTGTGCAAAATCACCTCAAGGGCGTTGTACAAATTTATAATACATTTCTAGAGTGATCTATGTTATTACTAACTATTAATGGAGATAATATACAGTACAATACTTACCTGGTCACTTAAGATTAACACTTAATTAAAATTATCTAATTGTTTATTAGCGAAATTTAGATACAGGATTTAGGACATAATTAGAAAATTGGATATATGTAACTAGACTTTCTCTCAGGAATGGTATATTTAATTTAAGGGTATGACAGCTTAAAAAGGTAAGTTTTTAGTTTAGACCTGAATTCTGTTGAACTTGTTATGGATCTTAGTTT
Source organism: Hesperophylax magnus (assembly GCA_026573805.1). Classification (NCBI taxonomy): domain Eukaryota; kingdom Metazoa; phylum Arthropoda; class Insecta; order Trichoptera; family Limnephilidae; genus Hesperophylax; species Hesperophylax magnus. The sequence goes on from JAIUSX010000157.1 coordinate 3,345,347, forward strand.
CGGAGGGAGTTTATTCCCAGCCTTTGGCCCAGATACTCCGAAAGCGCGATCACCAAAATTAGTATTTGGCTTGCGCTTAGGTTCTATCAGTCTGCCTACAGCTGATAATGTTGCTGATCTAAGAGTTGACTGCCTCAGACCAGTGTTTTCCGAGATGCATAGTTCAGAGATGTAGGGTGGGGCCATTTTATTGATGGATTTAAACACCATCCAGCACAGTTTGTACTTGATTCTTTCAGGGCACTTGAGCCAGTGAAGGTTACGAAGGTATTCTGAAATGTGCGAATATTTTGAAACCCCGGTTATGAGCCGTGTTGCTGCATTAAACACTGATTGAAGTTTGTCAATTTGATTTTTTGGAAGGCTGGCATAAATGCCGTTGCAGTCATCGAGACGTGAGACTACGTAAGTAATATTAACCAAAAGGATGGCTTTAATTTCAGGTTGACTGAAGTTTTTTTCTCTTAAGATATTTTCGGACAATCTTTTCTGAATATCGAACAAAAAACTTTATGAACCACCGTATTAAAACTTTTCTTGGGGATATTCGTAGCAGAAAATGTTGTGGTTTTTAGTAAGGTAAGGAAAGATGCGGAAGTTCTGGGAAGGAAAACGGTATTAGAGTTGAGGCTCAGGGTATCCAGGAGTGACGGACGAAAGAATCTATTCTTTCTACTGCCTTGGGTGATGGGCGAGTCCGGCAGGAGAGGTCAAATGGCCTCTCAAACGGCATCTCTGCCAATCCGACCCGTTAGTCAGTTGGTGGGCAGATGCATCCGTCCGCCCAGCCACAACCTGGTCAAACCTCACCCCATAAACCTGGGCACCCCTGAAAGGTGTTGGCAAGACTCTATTCGGATACCTGGAAGATAGGGTTAACTTCATGAGAGAATGAAGAAGTATTAATAATCCCTAGTAGAGTGTTAAAACAAAATGTAAAAAAATATTTAACAAATAATATAAGATGCTTTAGACAAATGTACGGTAAATTACATGTAGTCAGGGACTTCAAACTGCCGCCAGTGTAATTCAATAATATGTTTAACTTTATATTTAACGGTGCCTTGGGAGAGTGCGCGGATGGCATTACCGTGAATAGCCAAGTGATCAATAATATTCATTATGCTGATGAAACATTGCTACTAAAAATGTACGCGGCAACGAATCGCTAACACAAGGGGAACAATATAACAGTGCAAAATGCTAAAAAACCATTAATTAATCAAATTACCCTTTACACGTTGAATTCAATCCCAGACGAAATAAGTAGGTACCACAAAAAAATACTCCAAACTCAAAAATTAGTCAGAGTTAAATCATCCAGAATGTTACGAGAAATGGTTCTATTAAGTAACGCGAAATGAACGGTGTAGAATATTTTACCTGCCTCTTCTCAATATCATTTTCCTATCCACTTAATTGTGGATGCCATAGATCCAAAGGCTATTAGAAAACTTACGCCTTTTCATTAAAATTAATAGAAATTAAATTGGACTTCTAAAAAATACACGTCATCTAAAAGACAAATCACCAGTTCATTGCTTCAATCTATTTAAACAGATATAATGAAAATGATTTTATATCGTTAATTTTAGTTTGTTTTATTAGCACTTTATTATCTGTTAACGGAACAAAATGCTCAAACTATTAGCTACTTCTATCCTCGGAATGAAAACAATAATCAATGGCATTTAAAATCTACGATTTCCTTTATCATTTTCCGGTCGTAGTGTTTCTCTTTTTTATTGCTAATAAAATGTTAGGTGTAATGGATTTTTACGCTTTTATAGGCAACACCGGCAGACTTCCAACGATATAAAAACTAGAAAATTCATTCAGACCTTAATCTGGGAAAACTAAAATAAAAATGTTTTTATGCAATACATAACACCTTTTTATGTTTCTCATCATTTTTATCATGGCTCTGATTTAAGGTTAGGATCTTTATTTTAGTATGAAAGAAAACTCAGCCACCGCCCCGAGTACCTTTTGACAATAATAACACAGGACGTGGCACGATAACGGAATTATTTACTGAAAAAGTGTCACTGTCCCGGGTGTAAAACGAGGGTGCAATTTTTTTTTAATTGAACCTCAAAGCACTTATTAAAGATTTAGCAATATTTTCATATGACAACTATTGAAAATAAAATTAATATTTCTCAGTGAAAATATGAACAGAAAAAGATTCAGAAACTAAATAGGATTAGGTAATCCACTGGTAAAATGCAAAAAATACACATATTTTAACATGAATACCATACAGGTATCTCAAAGCTAGAATCCAGTGAGTGAATCCCATATTCTTAGGGAAGTTAAACACACACTTAACCGTAATCTAAACACGTACCCTAGTGATGGACATTGTCCGAAACGTTAGATAACAAAAGAGGAAGCACAACCCTACAAAATTAATCGGAATATGTTGAAAAGGAAGTTATTAATATTGAATTTTCCATTTTAAGCAAAGTTCGCTTTCTGAATTATGGTTTTTAACTCCAATCAGAATGTTATTCTGCTGTTTTATTTTTGTAGTTATCTTAAATTAAACACACACGTAATCAATGCACCAAAGTCCAATCTGGTACCCACAACCTTTATTTATTTTATTTATTTATTTTTATTTTATTAGGTACAATATTTTTTACAATGCAAGGTTTTCAGTAATGTAGGCCTCACTGGGTGGCTTGCCCGTGCTGAGGCCTTCATTTTATAATATAAAAAACTACATAATACATTTAATGAGAAAAATTATACATTTGAAATTAAAAATACATAATAATATATTTAAAATTTAAAAAAAAAATAGTACATTGAAAATAATCTTGTGTGTTTGTGAGTGATGTGTGTTTATATTGGTTTTGTCTGTTACGTGTAGGTTTTATTTTTATTTTATGCTATTAAATATTTTGGTAATATTGTTTTTTTGTTCTTTAATCCATTTTGTAATTTTGTGTGTGAATTTATTTTTATTTTCCTCAATTTTAATATCAAGTTTTAAACTGTTGAAAGCTTTTATTGCGTGGTATTGGTAGTGTCTTTGTCCAAAGCTTGAATTTACTGTCAGAGTTTTTATGTTTTCTTTGTACGCTTGTCTAACTGGTCTGTTAGTGTTATTTTGTGTATGTTGAAATTTATTTTTTTGTCAAAAATGTAGTTTAGTAGTGTTTTAACGTATAATTGGCGTATATCTAGTACGTCACAGCTGTTGAATATTTGGTCTGTATCAGTCAGTCAATGTTTTTTTAGTATTACCTTTAAGATCGTTTTCTGTGCGGTTTCTATGTAATTGATTGCCGAGTTTGTTGCTCCTCCCCAAGCAATAATTCCATATTCTAGTATTGATTGGCAAAGTGCAAAATATATTGTTTTCAATTGTTTTATTTTATATATGTTTCTTATGTTTAGGAAAATGTGTATTGTTTTGAGAAGTTTATTTGTGATTTGTTTGATGTGAGGTATCCATCTAAGGTTATGGTCAATTACGATTCCTAAATACTTTATTTGTTCTGTTTTTTCTAGAGTACGGCAATTGCAGATGTTGGTGTTTAAACATTCGTGTATTTTTATGGTATTTGTGTTGTTTTTTGGCTGTCCCGTGCTATTTATACTGTATGTTACTGTATGTTATTTTTTGGATTAAACAGAAGATTTTTACTTTCCTTCCACGGTGTTAACATTAATCGTGCTACCGATTTGCCCAATAATATAAAAGCAAATGCTTTTATATGGTAATAGAAACCTGCTTTATTCTTACCTTGAGAAATCTTTAGCAAAACCTTCCCCCTAAAACTCCATCACAGCCGACTTTCATCTTGGAGTTATTTTTTCTAAGCCCAGCGCTACCGAATCGGAAACATTTTTTCGACACCCACATCCTGAAACTCATCCATTTTTACTCTTCTGGGCTCATATTAAGCTCCCGAGTGGAGGATATATTAAAAAGCCAAAGCAAACATAACGAGGACGTGACAGATGGGGCAATACGTTCTGAATTAGTGATTTGTATGACATTACTTCGCTCAATGGCTCGCTCGGGCCCAAAAGCAAGGCCTCAGTCTCCGCTAAATCAATACATTGGACCTCTGTGGCACCAATTCATATTTCCTGCGATCCTCGGCTCACTGATTTTTTCATATGCTACTTTAGAGATGAAGGGAATTCGATTTTTAAATTGATGTCCTTGGCATAGTTTACTAAATCACCATTATTATTTAGAACTATCATTCCATAACTTTAATATTATTTTGATCATAACGGTGTATTCAAGAGAGAACTTTCGAAATAGGAAAATGTTTTCACCCTTAAAAATACATATATTTGCATTTTAAGTTAAAACATAAGTATCGACTCTTAACAGTTTTCTGAATACAAGAGTTTGTAGATACCGATGTTTTTAAAAACAGGGGGCTGGGAAGGCAAAAAAACAGATCCTTGCCGAAATCAAAAAAATATATCAAAAAGATATTTCGACAGTTTTTTTACCATTCTTCATTCATTGGATTTACTTCATTCCACACGTACTTCAACCAATATACCGATTGAATAGCCCATAATAAACTGTGAAAACGAGGAGTGAAAAAATGGCTCCGAATCGTAGCGAGCCGAGTCCTTTATCCTGTGACAAATAGCCCAATGAGTGAATGTAAATTTCCCATCGGAATTTGTCGGTTTTTCCTTCCGAAGGCATGCGCGCGCAGCCGGGGATTATTAGGATTGATGCGCCTGAAGGACCAATATCATGATAAGCCCAAGCCATGTTTCAACTAGGCATTGTCAACGATAAAAAGAAAGAGTATACGCGCTTTTTCACCGACCTGTTTCATACAAATGAACATAGCACATTTTATTTGGACAGTTTGTTTTGTTTATACATTCGTAATGGAAATAATTCAGACAAGCGGTAAAGTACATGGCTATCAAAAATAATAATTTCGGTTGTATGTCGTCTGTCTGTAACTTTTCAAAACTGATCGTAATAAATCGATAAAGTAGTAAACCTAATTATAACACAATATTTCAACCACATTCTTTAGTTTTTACACTATCTACCTGCATATAATTGTAAATACTTTTTACCGTAAATAATTTTAATAAAAATTCTGTATTTTATGGGCATTTTTTGTAAAAATTTCTTCGGGTTAATCTTAATCAGTAAACTCTGTCCGTGATTTTTCAAGGGTCTGTGCCATTTAGCTAGCTTGTAATGATCAATTTTAACATTATAATATCTTGTGAATTTTCACAGGTCTGAACAAGCATAATATGATTTTTTTACGGAAAACTATTTTCGTTTTGCCATTTTAAAAATTGCAACTTATTTGTCAAGAATTCGGACTATCCCGTGATTTTTCAAGGATCTGCACAAGTCAATAATGATTTACATGATATTTTGACCAACCATCTTCTTCGTACACAATATGATTGGACAATAACTTTTTTTGGCTTTTTCATAACACAGTCAACTCAAGCGCGCGTCAAGTAGCCATTCTACGTTTAATTTTGTTGACGGTTGATTTATTAGTTGTTGTTTTTTAAGGTTTAAAAAAATGTTTTCTAAGTTTAAGCACTGTTATAATATACTCATTAGATTTTAAATAACTTTTAAATTACGAAAATAAAACAAAAACATGTATTTAAGCTTAGGCACGACTCGTCGCGTTTCAAAGAATAACTATTATTTACGTTTTAGTTAATTTGTTTCAAAGAATAACTATTATTTACGTTTTAGTTAATTCGTTTCAAAGAATAACTATTATTTACGTTTTAGTCAATTCGTTTCAAAGAATAACTATTATTTTCGTTTTAGTTAATTCGTTTCAAAGAATAACTATTATTTACGTTTTAGTCAATTCGTTTCAAAGAATAACTATTATTTACGTTTTAGTTAATTCATTTCAAAGAATAACTATTATTTACGTTTTAGTTAATTAGTTTCAAAGAATAACTATTATTTAATTCGTTTCTTGTTTTTACGAGACGTTGAAAATTTCAATGGCTTTTTGTTTGTTATGGATAGTTTGGATATTTGCATTAATGCACCGAGAAGTACTGTATTTCAGGGGTTATCATGTAGCCGTAGAGGTTACAAATATTTTTTTTGTATAGGTAGTACACTAATTTATTCAATATCTATCTCATCAAATTATTTGTAATTCCCGATAAAGTATTTTAAATCTCCTAAAACTTTAACGGGAGACATTTTAATGCATTTTTGAAAAGTCTGCTATTCCGTTTTTAACCGGATCACCAAGAATTTGAAAAGATTTTTAATTAATTATCAATTTTCATTATCTCCGTGTAGCTTAAGACACGAGACGCAATTAAAAACAGTTACAAAAGTGACCGATGTTTTTTTGACGTTTTGCTCCCGCAAAAATTAGTCAAAAAATAAGTTTATAAGTTTCTTCCATCTTTTGCCATTTTATCTTAGAGAATCAACAGAGTGTGAGTGCTTTTTCTTAGTTTTCTTAATTACAAAGTAAAGTGGAAAAATCTTATTTTCATTTTTTATAAATTAATTTACGATGTCCACAAAGCTACTTTTAGATGGTTCGCATTAATATCATAATACAGTTACCACCACTATTATTTAATAAAATTAATTCACGAAACCGGAACCTGAAGACTCATAGCTCCCATCACTTTAATGGGCATTGTAATAATTGTCCCTCATCGGAAAATCTAAACGTAAAAATTGATCAAAATTAAAAATGGACTAAAAATATCAACTATTTAAATTTAAAAATTAAAAATCTAAGTTAGGTTTTCAATAACATCAGGAATGTCATCATTATAAAATATCCACTTGGATTTATGCCAATAGCTGTTCTAATATTGTATTTTCGGATTGAGCAGTGCAAATGACAATATTCTAAAATCACTCATTATAACTAAAAAAGCCATAATAAAATTTTTTCCGAAAGTTCATGTCAAAACTAGCACCCACAAAAGTTCCAGTAAGAACTAGCACTTACGAAAGTCCCTGTAAGAACTAGCACTGACGAAATCTTCAACTATTTTAACATGATGTCAGTAAAACATCTCTATTCTAAATCAATACCCCTTTATATTTATCAATAAAAAGCACAAGAAATAACAACTAACACGTATATTAGAAACACAAGATCTCAGGGCCAAAAATATACCTAAGAAGCAACTACACGTACAACATTTGGGCAAAAACTTCCTTTATTTAGTATGTTACTAAACTCTACAGAAAAATCCCACTCAAATTCGAAAATCACAACAATATTCTAACATCTAAGTCTAAAAAGCTGGTTCAAAACATTGGGAAATCAGAAATAGAAAATATACTTACACCAAATTCAGATTGAAACCGAAAACACGTAACTGCATCAAATAACAGGACAAAAAAACGATTTTGAATTTATTTATGATTACTGCTATTTCATGTTTCTAAATTTTGATACTTTGTAAATTAAATCCTCAGCACGGGATATCCCAGCGGGGATTTCATTATTTCTATTTATATTAAAAGGAAAATATTTATTTATTGTTTTTAATTTTTTTGTTTTAATTAATGAATTGACATTTTTATGCTAGAAAAAGCTTAAAGAGTTTTATTTAAAACTTATTTTGATACAGACTGACATTTATCACGAGCGTAATCTTTTTGAATTTAAAAATGGTGGGAATCGAATAATCTTATTTTTATTGAAGCAACATTTAAATCTATCACTTGCGCATACGCAGATGTGATGCGAAAGCTTGTTACTTTATACTTTTCTTTGAGCTGTTGTACTTTTACATTTTATACTTTTCTTTAAGTTGTTGAACTCTTACATTTTATGCTTGTTACTTTGTTTGAGTTTTTGTACTTTCACTATTCTTACCTTTGTTGATTGCACACGTTGTGCCGTATATATGAAAAAAAAAAAAAAAAAAAGTATTGAAAAATATTTTTTATATAAGGTGGCACATAAAAAGTTTTTTTTTTTTTTCATATGGAAAGTCAAAAATTGAATAATTTAATTTTTTTTTAAATTTATTTATTTCTATACATACATACAGTGTCTACCAAATATTTACATTTGTATATAAAACATAAATTTAGAACTGTTGTTAATATGGTGTTTTTTTTTTATGCTGGGTGTGAGGTAGGTTTGTAGGTGACACTGTGGTGGGTAATGTTATATGTTTCGTGAACACCTCACTGGGAGAACCTGTGCTGAGGTGTTCACGTGGTTATGATTAAATGGTACATGTATTTATGTGTATTGGTTAAATTTTCTTGACGGCCGGCGTGGTCTAGTGGTATACGCTTCTGACTACAGATCCGAAGGTCGCGGGTTCGAACCCGGCGTGCGCAAATAAATTTTATTTAATTAATTTGTGTTATTTCACAATTAATTAATTTAAAATAATATATAGTATATTTGCGGCACGTTCCAGAGTGGAAGATACTCTCAGTATCGCCCTGGTGTAAGACCACCATTCAGAATTGAAACGTTGCTTGAAATGGCTTTAGCCGTGTTTGGTGACCAGATCTGAATAGCCAGGTACTTCCCCACCTTCCTCTTCCCCATCTCCCTCCCCTCCCCCAATACCCTCAGCCTCACAACATACCCCAATTGGGGATGCCATAGTCTCACTGGCTCCAGACGGGAGCAGTTGGGACTCTTGTGCGGTATTACTGTAAAAAAAAAAAAATAAAAAAATAAATGTAAGTTGGGATTTTAATTTTTTTTTTTCAATGGTTAATTTACATTGTTATTTAAAGAAAAAAATATTTATTTATATGCACATATATATATATATACATACACCCTTGTAAACACATACATACATAAATACACACATATGCATGCATACACATATATAAATAAACACATTTATACATACATACACACATACACATACATCCATGATTATGTTTGGTTTGGTGTTATAATGATTTGTATAAAGTGGATATCTTGTTTTTTGATCCAGGCTGTGATCAGTTTTTTGTGAATGTTTGTGTATGTATTTCCCGTTAGTAGTAGTTTCAGAGTGGTGGGCATACAATTAAAAAGTTTTGTAGCGTAATACTGGAAGTGTCTTTGTCCGTGTGTGGTGTATGTTATCGGTATGTTCAGGGTATTGTTTGTTGACGACCTTGTTTTTATTGTTGTTTGAGGTGGCATTGGAATGTGTAGTTTCTGTTGGAGGAAATTTAGTAGTGAAGATTTGGCATAAAGTTGTCTTATTGACATGACGTCTAATTTTTTGAAAATTTCGCTTGAATTTGTGTAGAATGGTACTTGCAAGATGATTTTAATTATTGCTTTTTGAATTTTTTTGTATTGGATCGATTGCAGTGTTTGTAGCGCTTCCCCAAGCCAGTATGCCATATGTAACAATCGATTGACAGAGTGCGAAATATATAGATCTAAGTATTGAATGTGGGAAAATGTTTTTAATTGACTTTATTAGGTGCATGACTCTTATTAGTTTATTAGTAATGAAAGTAATTTGGCAGTCCAGCGTAAGTGTGAATCAATAATGACCCCTAGGTATTTTGTTTGGTTAACCCTTTCTATACGTTCGCATTGGCAATTGGGTGAAATTTGTTCACAGTCATGTAGAAACAGGTCTATGTTTGGTGGAGGTTGACCTCTTTGTGTAATACTGTGTGTAATGTATTTTGTTTTTATTGTATTGACGGTAAGAGTATTCCAGTTTAGCCATTTTTTGACAACTGATAAACTTTTTTCGGCAATTATAAATACATCTTTCCGTGTGGCTGCTTTTTATTTTTTATTTTATTTATTTGGGAAAATCAACAGATTATTTACATATATAAGAATAAACTAAGTAATAAAGATAAAATCCAATAACAGATTTTCACTTAAAATTATAATAGTAATAAAGAATATTAAAACAAAAAACTAAGGGTTCTGTACCCGTGGCCTGAGAGATTTACAAAAAATACAATATTGTAAATAATAAATAAAAATAAAAACAGATCTAGGAACACAAATAAATTAAAATTTAAAGTTAACTGATATACTAATAAACTAATAACCAGCTAAATTTCAAAAATTCAAATTTAACTGATATATTAATAACCAGCTAAAATTCAAAACATAATGTATTGTAAAATTTCAACACAGCAGCAATCAATAAAAGCACTACACAATAGCAATAATAACAATATAATAAATGCTTGACAGAGAAGTACTGTATCGTCAGCGAAGGTCACGATTTTACCTTCAATTTCAATGTCACATAGTTTGTTTATGTAGATGAGGAACAATAGAGGGCCAAATACACTTTCTTGTGGGACTCCGTACGTGATCAAAAGTGGATGACTTGTCTTGCTATCAATTTTTACTTGTTGCGTTCTGTCAGACATGAAGCTTTTAATTAGATCAAATTCTATTCCATTAATACCCATTTTTTTTAGCTATTTGAATAGTTTTTCGTGTGAAATTGTGTCGAAGGCTTTACATAGATCTAAGTAAATAGATACAACTTTTTTCTTAGTGTCAAGATTTTTTGTAATGAAGTCCGTTACAGTAGCTATTGCATGTTCTGTGCTCATGTTTTTCCTGAAGCCATGTTTGTTTATCGAGAGTATGTGATTTGATTCCAGATAGTGTTGAAGCTGTATTTCAATAGTTTTTTCAAGAATTTTCGAAATGGTATTTAGTAGCGTTATGGGTCTGTAGTTGTTTACATTATTTTTTGGTCCTGATTTGAAAATTGGAATAATAAGACCTTTTTTTAGTAAGCTAGGGAAGATTCCTTCTTTAAGACTAAGATTAATTAAGTATGTGAGTGGTTTTAGTAGTTGTTGACTTAGTGTTAAGATAGTTTTAGAGTCTACACCATCCGGTCCTGTAGTTGTGTTATTCTTTAATGATTGAATTATTTTATTGGTACCTTCTAGCGTAACATTACGTAATTTGAAATGTCTATTGTAATTTTCATTACTGATGTTTGTTGTATTGTTATGAGGTTCCTGGATATCTCTAAGAGGCAACGTAGTTTTTATATTTTCAGCTAGGCTAACACCAATATTAGTGTAGTGTTTGTTTATAAAACTGAGAATACGTTGTAGGATTCTCGTGGAAGTGGAGTTCTTCATCATCAATTAGTAATTTTTTTATGGTATCATCTTTGTTCTTCTGTGAATGCGTACTTTCTCTCAAAATTGACCATACGGTTTTAGGGTCATAATTTGCTGTTATCAGTTTGTTTCGGTAGTATAATTCTTTGGCTTTACGTATTGTAAGGGAAAAAATATTTCTGTACCTTTTATAGAAGAATTAAAGCGAGGTATCATAAGGGTTCAGTTGAACTTGTTTGTGTAGTTTGTCCCTTTTTTAATGCTATTTATGATGCTTTGAGTAATCCATTTTTTAAGTCTAACTTTGCGGTGTGGAATAGATGTGGATGTTTTTTGGTATTTTGTGTAATGAGAGTTTGTAGATATGTTAAAAAATAATTCCAGGCTTTTTCTGTTGAGTTAATTTTTGTAAGATATTCCCATGTCTGTTTTTCTAAACATTGTTTTAGGTTTAAGTAGTTAATTTTTTTTGCGTTATTTAACGTGTAATATTTAGTTCGTAATTGTTATCTAAACCCAATTAAAACTTTTTAAACTGATACGTTTGCTTTTGGGTCTGGAAAAGATTGGAAATTGATCAAAATTCCCGCTGTAGTATCGATTAGCTTCAATAAAATATTCCATGTTTATCAACACCTTTAGTTAACATCGTATAGCGGTGACAACCTCCAGGATACATCGGGCCCATCGTGTGTTTATGCAATCATGAAAACTGAAAGTTTACTGAAACCATTGAGTGTTGGATGCACAAGATTGGCTCTAACAGCAATGTTGTGGTTCTTGTAACGATATTACATGTGTTTAGGTACCAGAGATTGAAAACTATTGTACTCCCAACCATCGCCAAGGAACTCGGCTATAGATGTTCCTAAATTATTAGGAATCTAAAAGTTCACTGCCTCCGTATACCTAAATCTCTTGCACGGGATCACAATATAATAAAATGTTGAATCTAAGCAAATTTTTAACAGATAAGTTTTCTTGCTAATAACAGCCCTCGTCAGAGACGTAAAAATAATATGCTATATCCAAAATGTTAAAAGTTTTTTTTTGCATCTAGCATTGTGATCAACTAGTAAAATAATTAGGTATTTAATTAGTATATTAATTAATAAACTTACATTAAATTCTTATTTACCTTCAACTGGCTTAGTTCTTTAATTAAAATTACATTGATTTCATAATACATCTACCTACTTACATAATATTTGTCAATAGTTTCCGCACTTTGGAATGAGGATTATACATTGTTCCGTTCCTTCTCATATTTTTAAAATTCACGTGCTTGCCTCCCCTGATTGAACATTTGGTGGTCTAAAAGTTGGAACTTTAAATCTCATATTTTTTGGTTGTTCCTCCCTAAACAAATATTCCTTCGTCTACCAAGCCTTACCTAAAATTGTCTCCCCTCCATTCAAAATCTCATCTTTTTTAAGTCTGAATTCGACTCCAGTCCTTCATATAATTTTTAAATTTGCCCATTTAAACAAAAACCATATATAGATTTAACTTCCTTCTCTCCATAACTTCAAATTATGTTCTAGAACACCCTTGAAGGGTAAAAGCCAGAAACAATTGAAAAAAAAAATCAGTGGAAAGGAAACATTCAAATATTGCTCTTTTGGTAAGGGATCCTCTGGTGTATTTTGAGCCGATGGTTAAAAACCTTTTTGTTTTATTTATCGACTAAAACGTTGTTTGTTGGTCTTTCCACTAACTTCAATATTTCATATTTTGGTGACAATAAAGTTAAGTATACTTTCATGTTTTGTTGGCAAAGCAAATGGTTTTCATGATAATAACCGTTTTACTGTTTGTATTTTGTATTACTTATAACAAAGGATCAAACGAAATAAAAAATTTACCGACACAATTCTGAAATTAAAATCAAATGTACCTACTGGTAAATTCTAAACACTAATCAATTGTTTTTTTCATAGGTCTCATTTGTTATTCCTACCAACAATGGTATTTTTTTAAAAAACATTATGTGGTTTACCAAAGGGCGAATTAAGTTGGTAAATACGAAAAGGAGTGATGATTTTTTTCTGTATTTACGATTGCATTCACAAAAATAATGATAACACGTGTATATCGTGTACCGTTGAACAAAATAATTCAGAGTTGGCAAAAATCGTGAAATTACATTGGTGCTATTGCTTTTATTTTTTTCTGTTAAACCGGCAGTTGCCTCGGGGAATACATTTTTAACATTCTAATAGCTGTTTTGATGTAGGTAATTTTCGAAATCCACTCTTTGCATATACCTAATAACTCTTTCATACCGGGAGCGTTATACTCGCGGCGCTGCGACGGTTAACTTCACCTACGTCGGATATTTATCATCAGAAAGTCGTAAAATTCTGGCACACAAATGTATCATCGTTGACATCAGCCGGTAATATATTTATATGAGTAAGTAACGCAAGGATCTGGAATGTAGGATCTTCTTTGAACCGAATACTTAACTCAGGTACCTATATCCATCTGTGCAGGTACACACGAGTACGGTAGAAATAGTACTCTCTTGTAAGATTTAGAACTAATACATCCTCAGTTCGTGTGTTATATTTCATTTACTGCACAAAAATATCTTAAAAGTGAGCAAATTGAAAGACTCCTAAATGTTGTGCTTAAAAATAAAAATAAGATGTAAGTTAACTTAAATATTCAACTCAGGATTCAAATTTAAACGTTCTCCACCCGCGAGCGCTATTGTTATGAAAGGAAATTTTAAAAGCAATTTAAAAAGTTGGAAGGCTTGCAAGGAAAAAATATACTTATACTGCTTTGTAGCGCGGTGGCGCGCTGCATTGCTAAAACGCAAAGGCCGCATTTAGGATGCTTTCAGAGGTAAAATCTAGTCAACCCGGCAGAGTCTGCTCAGGATTAAAGTTAGAAGCTTGTCGGCCATCTTTTCGGCTTAAAGTTCTCAAAGCCTAACGATGGCCTTGTTCATGCACCACGTGGGCTTAGGCCCGTTCAGCAGCTCAGCTATCAAGGATTGCGATTTGAATACAATTTTAGAGGAAAATAAAGAATTATTACAGAAATTTGATGTTTGGTGTCTATTCATCAACAAAGACATGTTTTTAATTGTGAATACCGCATAAGAGTCTAAACTGCTCCCAACCATCTGGAGCCAGTGAGACTATGGGATCACAATAATTGGTTGTTATGAGGCCTAAGGTAGTGGGAAAGGGAATGTGATGGGGTTAAAAGAAGGTTGGGAAGTACATTTATATTCACATCTGGTTTCAATTTTGAAAAGTGGTGCTGAAACGCGATCCAAATACGTTCATTTTATTTATCAAACGACACAAATAATTAAATAAAATTTAAGCCGTAACCTCCGAATTCGTAATCGAGATCCTCACCCTTCGACCACAGAGGCCGTCGATTCAAAATTATGATAAAGAATATTATTTGTTTCTGGTGAGAGTTATTGCGACTTTCACGAATCCATTAAAAATATATGATCAATCTAAGTACTACATTTTGAGTCGGGACCAGCAACTTTGTAATAAAACTTACATAAACAACCATATAGTCGTAAGGGTTTGTGATAAAACAACTAGTATAACTATTTATCTTTAATTTGACAAATTGGTTTAATGCAAAGATATTAGAAGAACGAGATATGCTATGTTGGCCGCCGGACCGTAGCCGGAGTACTACCTAATTAGGGTACTTTGAACGGTATCGGGACGTGTACGCACAGAAATCTGTTCTATGTATTAGTGCGGATACCTTAGCGATGCCTTAGCGTAAGCGAAGGTGTGCAGTAGTATTGGTGAACAAAACCGGCGACACTCGGCAAAACAATTCCACTCAGTACGAACTGCGCATAGCACATCTCGTTCTTCTAATATCTTTGGTTTAATGGCTAAAATTGCTCACAAAGACTTAATCAACCTGGCTTAACTTGATGATTTTAATTGTCTTAAATTCAATTTGATTTAAAGTGCTTGCTCAGCAAGAGCATATGTTACAATAATAAGCATGCTCGTACGTGGATACGTTTGGCTGTAGGTGAAGTGTGTATTACTACAAACTGTGCGGGATGTTACCCGCTCCGCCAGCCGATGCAGAAACGACTAAACGTGTGTATTTCCACTAAATACGAACATTCTGTCTACTTTGCAATGTTCGAAGAGACTGCGCCTAATTTGCGGCTATTTTCGTAGCACCGGCGGCGCTCAGATTGCCAGGCGGGAGGCGGGGACTAACCAGTTATGCTGTTTTACACAAATACACAGGCATATGACCTGGCGACTCGCAAAATAGAAATAACTATTCATAGGGTATTGATTCAAATGATAAACTAACTAACTAACTAACCATCACGCCGTTTCCCCGCAGGGGTAGGCAGAGAGGACGGACCGCCAAACAACTCGGTCTTGGCACACATTCCTTGCCTCATTCACATTCATACATCGTCTCATACATACTCTTCTATTGTTCTGACTCTTGACATGGCACGACTCAAGTATCTGATTCACTTGGTCGTGCCATGTCTTCTTCGGGCGTCCCCGACTTCTGCTACCATTCACATTTGCATCGTATATTCTCCTTACACTCATTTCTTCGCTCATTCGCTCTACATGCCCAAACCATCTAAGCGTCCCTTTCTTGATCTTACTCATTACGCTTACATCAGCCTTGCACTCTTTGTGGATATCCACAGTCCTCACACGATCATACATGGTTTTACCACACATACGCCTCAGGGATCTCATTTCAACAGCATTCAATCTACTTTCATCCTTTCTTTGCCAGTTCCATGCCTCACTTCCATACATCAGGGTAGGTACCAGCACTCCATTGTGGACTGATAACTTCGCTTCTTTGGACAATTTTTTGTTAGCGCCAACTGCGTTCAGTCCTCCATTAATGGAGTTACCTGCATTTACTCTTCTTTCAATATCTCTGTCAGCCTTCCCATCTCTCGTAAACATGCTTCCTAAATACACAAATTCATCCACCTGCTCCAAGTATTCCTCATTCACAGCTATATTGCACACTGTTTTCGTACTTTCTCTTTCAAACACCATTACTTTAGACTTACTTACATTCATAATTAACTCATTCTTCATGCATACTTCGTTCATCCTAGACACGAGAGACTGCAGATCATCTGATAGTATCTGATAGTATTAATACGCTTGCGTCTGGACGATGTAGGCCCTGTGATTGGTCAAATTCAATTTGTGTTTAAATAAGACATTAAAAATTAAGACACGATTTCATACTGAAATAGAATCGCCACATGTAATACGATATTTCTTCAAAAATATCGTTTCTGCTCATACAATTTTTGGATAATATCGAAGAAAATATGTCTTAGAAAGTTCATAATCCATTGGATTAATTACATTACAGTGAAAATTATCCACAATTACGTGATTACATCAAATGTAACGTTTGACGAAAAAAGCACGCGTTAATTCAATATGACCGATCCCGATACGCACCGCGGCAATAGGTGGCCGATAGAGCGCACCTCTGGCGGTGTAAGAACGAACCATATGACTGGCGCGTATATTTAAATATGCAAAATTACTTGAACATCAAGCGTTTAATAATAAGATTTCTTCTGGAAGTTTATTTCAACTTTGCAATGGCATTTTTCATTATTATTTATAATTTTTTTTTTGCTTATTAATTATATCTGATTTTATATTGACATGTTTTCTAATTTCTAAAATTTCAAAATTATTTATTTGCGATGCTTTAATCCTGAGTGAAGTATTTTAAGACCTGAATTTTGATCGAAAGTGTGATCATTATTCAAAAGATGATTTGCAAACTCAGATTCACTATTTCCATTTAGAACCCTGAGATGTTTTTTAGTTCTGACTTCAAAGTTTCTATTTATTTATTTATTTATTTTAATAGATGTACATATATATTACAATACATTTCAAAATGATCCTTTGTCTGTCCAACTGGGAATGATACCCGTTTCAGGACAGCCAAATTGTATATTCAGTTCATAATATTTTTAACAAGGAAATAGTAAAAAGGTACAGTGAGATATGTTCTATCAAATATTTAAGATGAGAAAGAATACATACATAATTTAAAAATATATACAACAAAGAAAAAATAAGTAAGGTGATCATATGTTTCCAAAATTGCAATAATAACCTCAATAACACGAGTACGTTTAATCACAGTGCCCATAAATATACCAAACCACTCATACAGTGCCAAACTGCCGAAGCGCTGTGGTACGAGTCGAGTACCTATGTACATTAGGTACCTCTCGCTACCTTCCTGTAGTTGCAGGGGTTCGGAACTGTGGATTTTAATATTTTAGATAAGGAGTTAAGTCCTTTTTTTTTTTTTCAAAGAATTACTACATTTAATTACATCGATAATTGCATTCAGAAGACGATCACAATTTTGAAATTCTTTTCAGGTCTTTTTGTAGAACATAACAATTGCATTTTAGAAATTACACAATTATTATTAACAATTGCATAATAGAGTTTCCACATTTTTAAATCAATATATGACATATTAGTTCACATTGTATTTATGACTATTTAATTTTTAGTAAGTACCATAAGTAAGTTATAGAAAAAAACCCATTTATAAACCAGAATAAATTTATGACATATGAATATCCAATGTATTTGTATAGAGCATTTCAAGGGAATTTCAAAATTTATATTTGAAATGGCTAGTCGTTATTTTACAAGAATCAAAGAACACTCGTTATATCACAAGGATAATAAAAAAACAGAGCAAAATATATATATATATATATATATACATATACATATACATATATATACATATACATATATATACATATACACACACACACATGTGTGTGTGTACATACACACACACATATATGTGTGTGCACATGTAACACACACACATACATATACACACACACACACATATACATACATATATATACTTACATACATGTATATATTTTTTTTTTTTGCATAACTTAGACTTTTTAGTACATATTAGGTATGTGAGATTGCGTTAGCATATGTTCGCTCTTGACTCTCCCCATGTCTAGAAGCCAATTGCTAACCCATTTCCGTAAAGTGCTTGCACTTTTCAGTTTCCATGTATCGGGTATGATGTTGAACAATTTAGGCCCTAAGTAGGAGTATTGTCTTTGGGCATGTGATGTGTTTATAGTAGGTGGAACCACTGGATTCCTCCCTGCATGGCGGGTGTTGTGGAGATGATCAATGGATGGTTCTACCTTTGTAAAATAAATTACAATCCAGCCCAATTGAGTTTATAAACTCCTGATTTTTTTGTTTGATTTTCGCCATCTTTATTATTAAGAATATATATATATATATATATTTTTTTTTTATTTTATTTTATTTTTTTATTTATTTTTTTTTTTTTTTTTTATGTGACACCTCACAAGAGTGTCCCTGCCTGTGCAGTGCACATACAGGGAAACTATGTCACCACCCGGTTGAGCGGCGTTGTGAGGCGGAGTAAGGTAGGGGCTGTAGGAAGGGATTTGTTAATGCGGGCCTTGAAGAGGCTCGGATTATAGGAGGGAGGAAAAACAGATGCCGGTAGCTCGTTCCACATACGAGCCGACTTACACAAAAACGAGTCGTAAAAACGGCCCGTTCTCATGAAGCCAACGTCAACCGTGAACGGGTGTTCAGTTCGTGTCCGTCGAGTTTCGCGCACGTGCACCGGTGCATCAGGAATCAATGCTGCTAGCTCCTTGGAGCAGGCTCCATTGAAATACCTGTAGAACAGACACAGCATGCCTACATTGCGTCTATGCATCAGAGAAGGCAATCGGTCTGTTAACAACGGATTGTCAATCAGACGGATCGCTCTCCTTTGCACAGACTCAAGCAGGTTTATCAAGTATTTTGGGGCACCAGCCCAAAGGTGGCTCCCAAATTCAATAGTTGGGCGGACTTGAGACTTGTACAGGGTCAGCAGCTGGTCACTGTCGAAGAATCTCCTAGCCCTGTACAAGACGCCCAACTTTTTGGAGGCCTAATTTACTCGGGCTTCTATGGATCCCCGATACTTGAGCTGGTCTGATATAGTAACTCCAAGCATTTCAATGGAGTCTTTATTGGGGAGAGTGCTCCCATCAAATTGCACCAGACAGTCATTGATCTCCCTCTTTGCCGAAATCAGACACGCTTGGGTTTTTGAGACGTTGAAACTGACCAAGTTGGCCTTACCCCAGGCACGAACCATCTCTAGGTGGTGGTCAATTTTTCGCTTCAAAACTTCCCGAGCTGTTCGGACATCATAGGTGGAAGGGGGCCTGTCAAAAAGATAACCCTCGTGAACGGTGCTGTCATCAGCGTAGCAGTGAATTGGTGCACTTTCAACGAGATCGTTGATGTGCAATAAAAACAGCGTCGGAGACAGCACAGATCCTTGTGGCACCCCCGCATTGATTTGGTGCGCCGAGGAAGAAGAGCCGTCAACCACGGTTTGAATTGTTCTTCCCCTCAGAAAGTCCGCAATCCAACTATGCAGGGTTGGGTGGATCCCATACGATGGTAATTTCCCGATAAGCGCCCGGTGCCAGACTCTGTCAAAGGCTTTGGAGATATCTAACCCAACGGTTTGGGTTTCACCAAAACGTTCCATGTACCGCCCCCAAATATGCGTTACATATCCGAGTAGATCGCCACACGATCGGTTTCGACGAAATCCATATTGCCGATCGCTTAGGATATTGTTATTCTCGAGATATGTGAGCAATTTGTTGTTAACCACCCTTTCTAATACCTTCGAGAGTATGGAAGTGATGGCTATGGGGCGGTAGTTAGAAGGGTCGGAACGGTCCCCCTTTTTTGGGATTGGGTGGACGATTGCCTTTTTCCAAAGATCTGGCACCTTTCCACCTTTGAGAGAGAGCCTTAATAATTTCGCAAGCACTGGAGTCATTTCTGCAGAACACCTCTTGAGGACCAAGGCAGGTATTCCGTCCGGCCCACTGGCTTTGTCGACTTCCAGCTCGTTCAAGACTCGGAGAACCTCTCTGTTCCGGATCTTCGGTTCCTCCATTTGAAAACCGCAGTGCGGAATGGAAGGGGGAGTCTCTCCGTTATCTTGAAGAGTTGAGTTTTCCGCGAAAATTTTGCCTAATAATTCAGCTTTCTCGCGGGCCGAGTTAGCCAGCCGACCATCAGGCTTGGTCAGAGGTGGGAAAGTGGTTCTGCAGAAATTTCTTCTGATCGAGCTAGCGAGTGACCAGAAAGCACGGCTACCAGTGGGGCAGTCAGCCAGCTTTTTCGCAATTCTCTGGTCGTGATCGCTCTTACCTCTATTTAGAACTCTCTTACAATCCCTTGCCCGTTTTCGGTATTCCGAAAGGTTATTCATGGAGCTAATCTTCCGGAGTGCATTAAAAGCCGTATTTTTGAGTCTGACAGCTTCAGCACAGCGATGGTCAAACTACGGTTTTGTGCCCGCTCCAGAGGATTTGACGGAGAAGGGAATGTAGCAATCCATTGCTGATGTGATTACTTCTTCTACCTCGCGTGCACAAATTGATGGGTCCTCGGAGCTAAAGCATACAGTACTCCAAGGAAAGGCGCCGAAGAAATACCGCATGCCGTCCCATTTTGCTGCCCTGTAGTGCCATACCTTCCTCTTTACATGTTTGTCGGGTTGACGGTTCATGGAGGATGGGACAGAGGTGGTAATCAGGCAGTGGTCAGAGGATCCTAAGGGCGCTGTCACCTCCACTCTGTACCCGAGTGGCTCACTAGTGAGAAACAAATCGAGTAGGTTGGCTCGATGTGATGGGATGTCTGGTATTCTGGTCGGAGATTCTACGAGTTGGCTTAGTCCATGGATAAGGGCAAAGGATTCCGCTGATCTACCGGCAGAATTTGTTGGGCCCGAGAACTTCAGCCAATGTTCATTATGAACATTGAAGTCCCCCAGGATTACAAACTCGGCCGATGGGTAACGGGGCAAGAGAGTATCTACAGTGTCACTCAAGTATTTAAACAACTCAACAGTGTCTGATTCGGCAAGGTTTGGTGAGCGATATAGGCACGCATAAATTCTCATCATACCGGTGAGATCCACACGTACCCATAACACTTCGTGTTTTGCGCTCTCGATATTTGCGAGACGAGCGCAGCTGATGTCAGCACGGCTGTAAAGGCAGACACCTTCTTTGGGCCTGAAAAGGCTTTCCAGATGATATCCTGGGCAGTTCAGATAGGAGGTATCTAGGGGCTCGGCAATCTGTGTTTCCGTAAGGAAGAGGAGATGGGGATTTTGTGAGAGAAGGTGGTGGTGGATGGGAGTTAGGTTGGTGTGCAGACCGCGAATGTTAGCGAAATTCACCTTCATCCTCGGTCCACACTGAGGACTCCTACTGTTCGCTGTCGCTGAGTTTATATTAATTTGTTGTGAGTTCATAGTTTTTAAGTTTGTTTTATTTGTTTGTGGGATTTAGGATGGGTTGGGAAGGATTAGGTTAAAAAGGTTGGGTGGGGAGTTGGAGAGTGGAGCAACTGGATACACCAAATGTAAGGTATGTTCTTCTGACTGCGGTTCTAGGCAATGGGCAGGAGAGTCCGGCTGTGGAGGTCGCCCAGTGCGCCCCAAACGCTAGATGCTGGGTCCTCACCGGTCACGAACCGGCACAACATCAGCGGCAGGGTTTTTTCGCTGGCTGATGGGGCAGCCCACCCTTGGTCGTGAGCCCAAGGGTCGGGCCCCTGTACTATCCAACGGCCCGGACAGCGATAACCGGTTTACTGGATCTCCCTCAACCGTCCTCTCCCAGCCCGGCCCGCCCCACAGTGAGTAGGCCGACCCATTCATCAGTGTGATCCAGAACGCACAACCCTCCATGAGCCCGGACACCCCTGCTAAGTCACCAAACGTAGCGAACCACTTCAGGTGACCTGTGGCAGAGGTGTTGGTAACCCAGAGTATGGTTCCCGGGACGGCGGTACCCATTGACCACCTTCCAAATTGAAATTCATTCTGTTATTAGTGTAAAACGCCGGTTGAATAGTACCAGGAATGTTTATATATTTAATTTTAGAAGAGTCGTTATCCACAAACAGAATTCTACGCCATTGTTTATTTATATCTTAAGAAATAGGGTAAAAATACCGTTTGAAGATAATATGTTTAATTATTTTATTTAGTATTTCAACTATCAATTTATTAGAATAACCGTTATTAAATGTTATTTGTCTTATGAATATATTGTTTTATTGTTATATGCAATTTTTTTTCAGGTCTTAAAATACTTCACACAGGATATAAAGCATCACAAATAAATAATTTCGAAATTTTAGAAATAAGAGAACATGTTTATAAAAGTAGATGTAATTAACAAGAATTTTTTTTTCTAAACTCTCTTTTAAATATTTTCCCACTTAACTGGTCTTTCATATTGTAATTCCTAATTCTTATAAACCCAGCCTACTCTTACCCCTCCCCCCTCCTTCCACTTCTTTTTTCCAATTGTAATCTATATTTAATTTTTGACTTCGGTGTATACTTCGTTCATGAAAAATGTATTGGTTGTATATAATAAAGTGAAGTTAAAAAAGTTATTTGTTTTTTAATAAAATAAAGTTTAATCGGATTACATTATTTTATCTATTTCCATTGTATCTCAATGGATACGTACATAATAAAATGTAAACATTATATTTATTTATTAATTGGACAATTTGCATAGCGCCGCTTTTGTGAGATATCACCTCAGGGGCGCTATATTGTAATAATCTACCTTTATATATAGATTTTTACTCTCCTGATGAAGGTGTATATATAATCTAACTTTAAACTTTATTAGATACAGTAACAGTTTTAGGTAAAGAATTACCACCAGTTGGAGTAAAATTCACAGCTTTTAATTAAACTGACTGCTAATCACATCACACAATTACCCTCCTTTTATCCATACACACGGGTACAATCAATCAATATGTAATAATCTATTATTTCAGTCAACTTTGTTATAACTATCTTTAATTGTTGTGACAAACTATACGATATTGATTCAACTTATAGACATTGACGGTTGTAACACATATTTAAGCACTGCAAGTCTCCTATGAGCAAATTATATTAGGTACCATAACAGTTAATATCAGTTGTAGACATGTTGTCAATAATAGTGTTTCATTTGAAATAATCCATCACAAATACGTAAAATTTCATTTAATCAAACAACTGTCATTCTTATTATGCCTAAATTGAGCATGTTATTATTCATTAACTCCTTCCTGTTCCGTGTTTTAACAATATATACTCACCCTCTCTCTGTGAATGACTTAATAACTATCTATTAAATGTAACTGTTGTTAGTATCACTTAAAGTGGGCGCAGCCCAACCAAGTGCCGCCCGCAGGGCCTAGCAGCAAAAACCCGCGGAGCGGGTTTTTAACTGCTAGTCCATACTATTAGCAATCAGCACCGCATCATCAGCGTACAACAGGCAACATAAGTTCAAATGATAAGTTAAGTTAATATTCTGATTTATAAAATAAATATTATACATTTTATGTTCTTGTACCATTTGCACTTATTTAGAACAAGGTTATTTCAGTGCTACAACTGACACTATTTGGATGATTTGTATAGGGCCGTTTTTGTGAAAAATCAGCTCAAGAGCGCCAATCACTTCAAGGTTTCTTAGTTTACTTCAGACTTTGAGTCCATACACCAGACTGAATATTTAAAAAATCAATATATTATATACAGCAAATATTTTGAACGGATGTGGGCAATTTTATTAATTTGTGTTTTAAATTATAAAATAGATGGGCATTTAAAGTTTTCGAGTTTTCATTGCTTTAAAGGCTGCTTTTAATTTTTTGGTAGATTAATAATAATCACAATACTGGTCTTTCAGAAGTATTATATTAATACAATAAAATAAAATGTAAAAAAAATCCTTTTTCTAGTCGTAATATAAATTATTATTTTTTTTGGTAAACTAATGTTTTTAAGACAAAAATTTTTATGCATAGCACAAAGGGTAAAAATTTTTTTACAAGCAATAATTATTCGCCAGAAACACTTATCCACATTGAAAAATCTCCTGATAAAAGATACATGACGCCAACGGGACTCGAACCCGTGTCCCTTCGATTTCCGGTCGACAGCTCTGACCACTGAGCTATGGCGGCTTATCTCTTATCCGCGAAATAATTCAATACATACCAGTGTTTCATTCAAATAAATTTATATATGATAAAAAATAATAATAATAATAAGTAATATAAATTTATATATGACAAATATGGGTTCCAACATAAATCAGTCGTTTGTAATTTAAATAAGCCAATCAAAATTATTTTTTTATTTATTTAGTGTTTCATCATATTTTAACAAAAGAGATATTTTTTAAATAATTTCTGTTTATTCACAAATAATTGCCAAAGTTACCTCTGAAATCACGAAAAAACGACTTATTTCATTGAGTTTATAATTAATATTTTGTAATTTAAAGCAAAAATAAATCAAATGACTCACACCCGTACTCTTAATATATTTGCGAATGTAAAATAAAGTTGCCTAAAACAAATTTATATGTTTGATACCCTATTGGTATTTAAAATGGACAGTATTAAAATGAAAAGAAAAGATCAATCGATCGTGTTATCACAAGTCAATACGAGGAGAGAGGAAACTAAACCTTTACCTGGTGATGTTAATTTCTTTTGAGTCCTGCTGCTTTCTTTAAAATTCCGAGGGTTATTACCAGTTACCTTACCAGTTACCTTCTACGATCACCATTAATGTTAGCCTAGCAGTTAAAAACCCGCTCCGCGGGTTTTTTTCTGCTAGGCCCTGCGGGCGGCACTTAGTAGATTTTAAGTGATATTAACAACAGTTACATTTAATAGATAGATACTAGGTCATTCACAGAGAGAGGATGAGTATATATTGTTAAAACACGGAACAGGAATAATAATAATGAATAATAACATGCTAAATTTACGCATAGTAAGAATGACAGTTATTTGAATAAATGAAATTTTACGTATTTGTGATGGATTATTTCAAATGAAACACTATTATTGACTACATGTCTACAATTGTTATTAACTGTTATTGTACCTAATATAATTAGCACATAGGAGACTTGCAGTGCTTAAATATGTGTTACAACCGTCAATGTCTATAAGTTGAATCAATATCGTAGAGTGTGTCACAATTAAAGATAATTATAACAAAGTTGACTTAAATAATAGATTATTACATATTGATTAATTGTACCCGTGTTTATTAATAAAAGGATGGTAACTGTGCGATGAGATTAGCAGTCGGTTTAATTAAAAGCTGTGATTTTACTCCAACTGTTGGTAATTTTTTACCTACAACTGTTACTGTATCTAATAAAGTTTAAACAGGAGAGTAAAAATCTATATATGAAGGTAGATTATTACAACATAGCGCTCTGAGGTGATATCTCACAAAAGCGGCGCTATGCAAATTGTCCAATAAATAAATAAATATAATGTTTTCATTTTATTGTGTATTCACCGAACTCAAAAATTAAATAGAGATTGCAATTGGAAAGAAGAAGTGGAAGGAGAGGGGAGAGTAGGCTGGGTTTATAATAATTAGGAATTACAATATCGTAAGACGGGAAAGACCAGTTAAGTGGGAAAATATTAAAAAAATAAAAGAGTGTTTATAAAAAAAAAATTGTTAATTATATCTGCTTTTATATTAACTTAATATTTCCTAATTTCTAAAATTTCAAAATTATTTATAGTGAAGTATTTTATGACCCGAAAAAAACAAATAGCATATAACTACAAAACAATATTTTCATAAGACAAATAGCATTTAACAACGGTTATTCTAATAAATTGATAGTTTGAATACTAAATAAAAAAATTAAACATATTCTCTTCAAACGGTATTTCTAAAGATATAAATAAACAATGGCGTAGAATTCTGTTTGTGGATAACGATACTTGTAAAATTATATATAAAAATAATCCTTGTACTATTCAACTGGCGTTTTACACTAATAAGAATGAAGAAATATATTCTTCATAATAAAGATGGCGAAAATCAAACAAAAAAATCAGGAGTTTACAAACTCAATTGGGCTGGATTGTAATTTATTTTACAAAGGTAGAACCAATAGAAACTTTGAAGTCAGAACTAAAAAAACATCTCAGGGTTCTAAATGGAAATAGTGAATCTGAGTTTGCAAATCATCTTTTGAATAATGATCACACTTTCGATAAAAAATCAGGTCTTAAAATACTTCAATCAGGATATAAAGCATCGCAAATAAATAATTTTGAAATTTTACAAATTAGAAAACATGTCAATATAAAATCAGATATAATTAATAAGCAAAGTATAACAAAATATAAATAATAATCAAAAATCCCATTACAAAGTGATAAGTTTTCAGAAGAAATCTTCTTATTAAAGCCTTGTTAATGGTCAAGTAGTCATGTATTGTGAGCTGCATATTTAAATATTCGCGCCAGTCATTTGGTTCGTTTTTATACCGCCAGAGGTGCGCTCTGTCGGCCATCTATAGCTGTGCGTATCGGCCATATTGAAGGACCGCGTGATTTTTTATAAACGTCAAACATAATCACGTAACTGTGGATAATTTTCATTGTAATGTAATTAATCCAATGGATTATGAACTTTATAAAACATATTTTCTTCGATATTATCCAAAAATTATATGAGCAGAAACGATGCTTTTGAAAAAATCTCGTATTATTATGAGGCGATCCTATTTTAGTATGAAATCGGGTCTTAGATTTCAAGTTAGTGGAATTTATCCGGAATATACTAATTGAATTCGACCAATCAGAGGGCCCAGACCGTCAAGACGCTAGGATAATAATATTATAGATTTTCACAATACAACGATGAACTTGGAAATGATATTTGCACTATTAAATGGACTTTTCACAAAATTATTGATACGAGCAGCGAAATAATGTGCACTCTTAAACAATATATTTTAAAACTCGGTAATATTTTATTCAAAGTTGTTAATGTGAATATTTAAAAAAGATTTTAATGGCGGTATTAAAAAAAATATCATCTCAAGGGGGCTTGAAGAAATTTTAAATAGTTTTTGTAACCTTTTGCCAGTCGTTCATTATACCTACCTGATATGAACCAAATAGTTTTTAGTGAACGGGTTTGCGGGTATTGTTAGTCGAGGCGGAGTGAACTTTCAAATAGTTACACCCTTTGATCCATGGTTCTTGCATAACTTTCTAACGTTACCATCAATTTCTGGTGTGTTACGCTTAACTTGTGATTTATTGACTTAATTTAAGGCGTCTACATAACTTGTCCGTACATATTATACACACTCTCGGAGGAAATGGAAAACTGAGTGCCCTTTGAATTGATGAAATATCAAAACCATAATATTATCCAAACAAGAATTACATATTATTTAAAAATCAGACCAGATGTTCATGTCCAACTATATAAGGTTTCACTTGTTAAAAAATGTTATTTTACTTTGTTACATAATACAAGCAAAATGTATTTATAATACTCGTATAACCAGCGCACTTGGGGTGATTTTTCACAAAACGACGTTGTACAAGTTTTTCAATTATTATTGTTAACTCTCGTAAAATATTTACCCTTTCACCGATGGATAGACTCAGAAATAGATATTCTTCATTATTCACACAAAGGTTGTACATTTGTATGAAATCTAAGAGAATATCACACTAAGTAACCAATCTGCACATAACACGTCTTCTAAAGACCGATTCATGTATCATTTTTCTTTCAGATGAATTGAATAGCTGCGAAGAGAAAAGGAAAAATTACTACAAAAGCGTTTCGGGAGTTATCTAATTAACCCAATATTTGCTGAAACAACTTTTTACAATCATTGGCAATATTTTCTTCGAGGAAATAATAATTAATGTTACCTTTGTCTGGGTGATTACAAAGCTTGCAAATCATGAAGGTAGAAAGATATTTGGCGTTTGAGTATTTTTTGATGTTCCAAAAGCAATATTTAAAATCAATAAATAAACAAATTCAGCAGCTTTCAATATACCTAGGACATTTCGTTTTTGGTAAATTTAATCTATCCAGGTAATAATCTCATTTACAAAGTGTACATATGTTAGTGTATCTTCGTAGACATAGATACAGAACGTGGTTTTATCACGTAATTATAAATTACATCCACATCATTAATATAAAAGATAACATAAAGTATTCCAATGCTTCATTCAAAGGGAAATATTTTCAAATGTTGATGTAAAATTCCTTGCAGGTTAATAATAAAAGCGCAATTAAGCTACGACATGTTCAGATAAAACCACGAACCAAACTCCTGAGTAATTTCCCCATCCCTCACTCCTCCATCAGTCGGCCCTCGAGGGTTGCTCCAATAGTCGATGGGGTTGTTTATTGTATGGAACTAAACAAAGGCTTTTTCATATGCTAATTTCTTGCCCGATATCAAAATAAAGGTTGGATTATCCTCGATCTGTCCATACATAATATGAATGATCTGCTGTTTTAGTTCTCAGTTTCCACACAATTTTATTTGAATAATAATTATAACCCGAGGCTTAAGTGCTGACGAAGGGATACGGACTTAATAATGGAGCGGGTGTTGTGGGAGATTATAGTTTGGGAATAAAATTATTGTTATTTTCCTCGTTTTAAAATATACGTAATAAAATTTATCAACGAAACAATTACCACATAAATAATCCTATTTAAAGTGCGTAATATTACGGTTTCCACTCCCGCGAAATCCCGTTTAAGAAGAAAACATCAACGTAAAGTAATTTTGATATTTGTGTCGAAGAATTGTGACGAAAATGTTTAAATTAAGATATTTAAAAATATAATTTTTTTCAACGTCCGTCACAAAAACCTTTTTGTAAGCAACATTTCGTCCACAGAACAGACAGTTTGTCTTAAAAGGTAATTAAAAGTTGAATTTGGAATCAACAATTTATAAAAAAGTTTTCCGCAAACTCCTCTCAGCCCCCCTCCCCATTATGAGCTTTCCTCCCTCTTATTTCGAATACAAACCTCTCGCGTGACATCGGCGCCGCTCGGCAGTTTCCGCCTGTGCTCGGGCCCGACAGTCAGCGGCCCCGAACACAACCTCACGTCGACCGCCGTGTTTTCATTTCCAGCATTTATGTGTCTATTATTGTTTTACTTGCGGTGTAAGCCAACGGATATAACTGTAAGGGTTACATTTTGACCGCGGAAAGTCTCCGGATCGATTCGGAACTCGCGATCCCGCATTCGAACTGAAATAACTTGTCAAAAAGTGAGTTTAAAGATAATGACGTTTTCAAAAGTGTTTTTTTAGTGTTAAACTTATTTCTGTTTGTGTGCGACGTTCGTACAAGTTAACCTAACTTTAGTTTGCGAGCTCGGGCATGCGTACTGGCTGAGTGCGGCTTTCAGCTTGTTATGGTTTATAATAATTCGGTAGGGGAACACTGCGATGTTGTAATATGGCTTGTTGCGGGTGGCGTGGACGCACTAGATCTCTACTTATCTCTACTACTAGTCGCTGCTGTTGTCGTGGTTAGCCCATTGTGGGGAACTAGCAAGACCACCGGATAATAATATATGACACTGATTGTTCGGTTTTGCGTCATGGAAATAACAAGAGTTTAAAAATGATGGAATATTTTCTTCCAAACTCTAGCTTTTAAACAGGTTGTTGGGAACAAACCTAAATAGGCGCTTTCATCTCTTTCACGATCTTATATTTTACAATATAAGTTTATCTGTATTTTAGTTTGTTATATGATATGCCATTAACAGGAAGTTACTGCGCTGTTTTTATTTGCGTAGCTGAAACGATCACAAAACATCTGCAAACAAGGGTGTGGGGTCAATAAAGGTTGCAGTCGAATTAACCCTTTTTAAAGTACGTCCAACATACTTCGGAAAGGTTAATTTCAAAGCTTATGCCATATCTACAAACAGAATTATATCAGGCACCGATCCCCTTGCCTGTGAATATGAAACACCAATAAAACCCCAAACTTCTAATGCAGACGTACTTTAATTAATTATTTGGGAGAATACCTTTAACTTTTTGTGAACAACCTTATTATTTTACTGTTCTAAGTAAGGGTTAGTTTGCATTTACATAATCAGGGTGAGTATTTTGAAAATTTATTTTTTAACGATCTTCTCGACACCTCGGTTCTTATTTTTCCCAGTGACTTAAGTTTTGAAAAACGTAATGATAACAATAAAATATATTTTGATGGATTAATAAATATAAAAAGAGCAGTCTTATCCCAGTGATTTATTATTTGGAGAGATGCGAGTTCTTGATGTACGGCAACTATACATAAGAAAAATTATTTTACACACACAAAAACACCGACACCAATATTCATCCATTGATCATCTCCACAACACCCGCCATGCAGGGAGGAATCCAGTGGTTCCACCTACTATAAACACATCACATGCCCAAAGACAATACTCCTACTTAGGGCCTAAATTGTTCAACATCATACCCGATACATGGAAACTGAAAAGTGCAAGCACTTTACGGAAATGGGTTAGCAATTGGCTTCTAGACATGGGGAGAGTCAAGAGCGAACATATGCTAACGCAATCTCACATACCTAATATGTACTAAAAAGTCTAAGTTATGCAAAAAAAAAAAAAAAATATATATATGTATGTAGGTATATATATGTATGTATATGTGTGTGTGTGTGTATATGTATGTGTGTGTGTGTTACATGTGCACACACATATATGTGTGTGTGTATGTACACACACACATGTGTGTGTGTGTATATGTATATGTATATATATGTATATGTATATATATGTATATGTATATATATATATATATATTTTGCTCTGTTTTTTATTATCCTTGTGATATAACGAGTGTTCTTTGATTCTTGTAAAATAACGACTAGCCATTTCAAATATAAATTTTGAAATTCCCTTGAAATGCTCTATACAAATACATTGGATATTCATATGTCATAATTTTATTCTGGTTTATAAATGGGTTTTTTTTCTATAACTTACTTATGGTACTTACTAAAAATTAAATAGTCATAAATACAATGTGAACTAATATGTCATATATTGATTTAAAAATGTGGAAACTCTATTATGCAATTGTTAATAATAATTGTGTAATTTCTAAAATGCAATTGTTATGTTCTACAAAAAGACCTGAAAAGAATTTCAAAATTGTGATCGTCTTCTGAATGCAATTATCGATGTAATTAAATGTAGTAATTCTTTGAAAAAAAAGGACTTAACTCCTTATCTAAAATATTAAAATCCACAGTTCCGAACCCCTGCAACTACAGGAAGGTAGCGAGAGGTACCTAATGTACATAGGTACTCGACTCGTACCACAGCGCTTCGGCAGTTTGGCACTGTATGAGTGGTTTGGTATATTTATGGGCACTGTGATTAAACGTACTCGTGTTATTGAGGTTATTATTGCAATTCTGGAAACATATGATCACCTTACTTATTTTTTCTTTGTTGTATATATTTTTAAATTATGTATGTATTCTTTCTCATCTTAAATATTTGATAGAACATATCTCACTGTACCTTTTTACTATTTCCTTGTTAAAAATATTATGAACTGAATATACAATTTGGCTGTCCTGAAACGGGTATCATTCCCAGTTGGACAGACAAAGGATCATTTTGAAATGTATTGTAATATATATGTACATCTATGAATAAATGAAATCTATGAATAAATCTAAATCTAAATCTAAATAAACATATAATATTGGACCTTGTTGGGCCCAAGGTCGAAAAGAAAAAAAAAGTAAGTGATTAAGGTTTTCCAGAATTACAAAGAAGTACAGAAAGATATTTGAATATCAATTTTTTCGATTTCCTCATTCAAATGAGTTCTTCATTTATTCCAAATGGACTAAGAAAATTATTGATCCGTTCAAATCGAGTAAAAGCTCTCATTTAGTATTCAAATGAGTTACAAACCTTTGACGACTGTGATATTAAAATATTTTTTTAAAGTTATAATAATTGTAAAAGACGGCAACAGCCTGGAGGAGGTTTTCCAGAAAAACAACAAGTTTAATTTCGAGATTTTCGCGTTCTGCTTAATGTAAAGGAAATTCGTGATATTGATTCTGAGAAACCACAAAAGACTTTGGAAATTAGATTTACGACAGCTTTAATTTTCTTGAATTCTCAATCTGGTTTTGCCTGATATCGAGGTTTACAAAACATCAAAGCTTTAAAAGCACATTTCCACGCCATTGTGAATGAACGGTATTTTCTGGTGACTTAATAATCCAATCTAAACCTTCGCAGAAATGTTATTTGTGAGACTAATTTTAAATGCCTCGTCTACCTTCTCTATTCCAAACTCATTAATACAGTATCTTGTTACTAATACTGGCTGAATATTGAAAGTGAAAAGTTATCCCTTCCTAACCTTGAACAAGCGTAAACGCGTTTGAAATGTCGTTTGCAATATTAATTTAAGCTTACAAGAATGCTCTTTTTGATCCCACTTTTTATTTTACATTTCATAATATTTACATAGTAGGTAGGTAGGGCAAAATATATATTTTTAAATAATCATCATAAGCTCACAAATAATTTCCAAAGTTGTCTGTAAGATCGTGAAAAATCTATTTTTTTATTGACGTATGCTTTATAATTTAAAAAAGAAATAACTCACAATCTTACTTAATATTTGCTATACTTTTTGACACAAAAAAAGTGATGCCAAATTACCCAATTAAACTGTTTTAATGCTCTCTTTGTTAATTAAATCCAAAATTTCCAGGAATTTACATGTTAAATTTTCATTTTCAAGTACACAACTTTATTTTTACTATTACTAAAGAAGACTATTTTTGAAAATATTTAAAAAATCATTTATCGAAGGATTTACAAATATTAATAACCGCCGGGTTACTTTAGCTGAAAACAAACCTAAGGATGTTATTGTGTAAAACAAAACTTTTGAGAACATCAAACACAAGATCGGTGTAGAATTTTTATCTTCAAATTCTTGAAACTCTAAATCCTATCTTACACGTTTCATCAGAAACAAAAGAAAAGTAAACATTTGAGTTACCACGTTTGTTGGATTAATAAACTATTCATGTCAAACATAAGAATTTTCATTTGGTTAAACAGAAATAAGTAAAATTGAACTCGTCAAATTCGCTGAAGAAAAGGTTATTTTTACTGCCGCCTTTCTTCAATCTTTCCCAAGGATCGGATTGAAAAAGATTCGTGGTTTTACCGTTGACCTTTGATGTGAAAATATTTTATTTTGGACCCACGTTTTACACTCTTTGTATATAAAATGTCGGAGTTTTATTTTACGAGCCATGTTTTGAATTCACCAATTTCGTTCACCTGATTTACTTTTCCAATACTTTTATTGCTTCTCTTTTACCTGCCATACAGGTTGTTAATCAGTTCAATTTAAACACATTGATAAAATGTATTAAAAGAAGACGGGAAATTATTTTAATCCACAAGTTTTTACAAAACATATCAATTTTATCCCACATTGAATAACAATATTTTTTTTAATGTTTCCAAGAAAATTTCTTCTGAAAGCTTATCACTTTGTGATGTCATTATTTATTATATTAAAACACAAATAACTTTGTTTACATCAATTTGTGATGTCATTATTTATTATATTAAAACACAAATAACTTTGTTTACATCACTTTAATATATATATAACATATACATGTTTCATGAAAAAAGTTCACCTCATTAGGAGCAAGTATATACCTATTGAGGTTATAAAAGGGCAGTAAAATACTAGATAATCAAATCGTCAATTTATTTCAATCATATTCGAATGTCACATAATTCATCGGGACAGTTAAAATGTATTCGATCCGTATAATTTGCCGGATGATTCCGCCCGCTGAGGAACGACAGCGCTCCACCCAATAATGCGCCCAATTTTCCGTCCAAATTCCCCTCCCCAGACAGACAAAGTCACATTAAGGGGACATTAAATTTAATACAAAGTCGTTATTTCTAATTCTGAACAATATTTTCCCAACAGAATCCCAATGATGGAATACGATAGCGGGAAATTTCATATTGGTCAAAATTGGTGAATTTTGTGAGGTCGAGTTTTTACCATCGTCTTATCACGAGTTGGAGATTATCTTTCAAACAGCATAAATAATAATATCATATTTTATGATATTATCTTTCTTCAGCTTCAGAAGCAGAAATTAATCTCACTGAAAATAGTCTTATTTTTCAAGAGCTCAGCTTAGGGCAGGTGTTTGGAGATGCTTATCCTTACATGTCGTAGAAAAAATTCTTCTTGAGAAATCTCATCTCGAATGGATTTCTCAACTTCTAGATCATAATCTTCAGATTTTAGAGAAAGATCAACATAATGTATGGCTGTACGAATAAACAGTGTTGTGTGCCTGGTAATATTTCCAGTTCACAGGCCAAATTCATCAATATCGATTTACAGGCCAAACGCTGGTGAATAATATTTCAATTTTAATTTAGTTTTACAACTACCATTGCCCCGTCCCTCCCCCTCTGAGATCTACCCAATTATAATACACGCACGTCCTACTTTTCTACTGTGGAAAATTGGCAAGATTTGTTATTTTTTACATATTCTATAGAGAGTAAAATATTTTTTCATTGTGGGAAACTCGTAAAATATGAATGACATTGCAAAGCGAAACAAAAACATTTTTTGGAAATAATTACGCATTTTTTATTATTATTATATAAGGGGAGATACTACTTATGCCGACAAAATAGAGTTAAAATAATTTATGTATTTTATTAAGTTAACATAAATATGGGTTATGTTAAAGTATTTGATTTGAAGTCTTAAGAATCGTGAAAAGTAAAATGTTTGTCTCTGAAAAGAAATGTAGGCAAAATAAAACCCTTATCATTTATATTCTTTTTTTATTGAAAGATGACGTCTTGTTTGTTAATTCTTGAGAGGAAAATAGACGGAGCATTCAAAGAATACCTTCACTCTGGGGAGCAAGTCGCAGTCGTATTGTTCTTTTGAATAAATACATCTTCTATTTGCTGTGGAATTGAAAGCAAATTTAATATATCAGAGGGAAAGCTGGCTTTGTAGATTATGGTAGGATCCTGGAAGAAAGATGTGTCTGGATTGGACTGGTTTGGATGTCTGTTCCCTGTTCCCCGTTCCTGGTACGTCAGATGTGCTGCGTAAGATTACTTTGGTCAATTATATTATTGTTAATAGAATCGTACATCTGTTCTCTCTTTAATACTGTAAATGAATACTTCTAGACTTCAGAAAGCGTGGAAATAGATATGATTATGATCTAGGAGAGAGAAAATAAAGCCCTTTGTAAGGATTACATAAACTTAATCGAATAACGTGTGTTTTGTAAGATATGTATTCTGGATGAAAAAATAACTAATCTTGTGTCAATTTTCATACAAATTAAGATGGCGGATGTTTTGTAATTTTTAATTTAACGATATTATGCGGAAATATGGTACTCGTATGTTTATTTCGTTTTATTTTTAAAATATTGATAAAAA
This sequence comes from Hesperophylax magnus, assembly GCA_026573805.1. Taxonomy (NCBI): domain Eukaryota; kingdom Metazoa; phylum Arthropoda; class Insecta; order Trichoptera; family Limnephilidae; genus Hesperophylax; species Hesperophylax magnus. Next base: position 3,380,973 of record JAIUSX010000157.1, read on the forward strand.
GTCTGTGTGTTTACTGATTGTGAATGTGTATTATTGTTTAGTATTGTGAGTTTTGCGTAAATTTACATTGATTTGTTGACAGTAACGGCAAAGGCACAATGTATTTTAATAAGCAATTTTTTGACGATTTGCTACCTTCCAAAAAAAATATTTCTTCTCTAGTGGTAAACTGTTTGTATGAAATCGTTAGTGTGAGAATAATGGTCGTTCAAAGCAAAGATTTTTAATATGGGATCCGGAAAGCTTCCGTATGGGGATCAGTATGAATAAAATTTTCGTGTAAAACGCTCATAACTTTGTGTGATGAAGTACTGTTTCGCTTGTTCAGCTGTAACCGTCGCGTCGTGAAATGTACATCAATCCCATCATGAGCTTTGAACATGTATTTTTTAAAGACGTGATTATGTATTGTTATAAAAACCTATGAAATGCTCTTTGTATCGTTCATAATATTTGTTTTAAGCACCTAATTCTCTCTCCTACCTTACGCACAACGTTTTTTTCTCTTTGGTTTAATGGCCTTAATTTTGAATTTCTGGATTCCCTTAGTCCCTTTGCAATAAAAGCTTGATCAGTCGTAATAAAGGTTTTACTGCAGAATGAAATATATTTTATACTAACTCCTTTTTTCAACGTATCGTAAAGTTGTTTCAGAGTTTTCCATTTTCAATAAAAAGTTGAATAATTTAAATGATGGATTTAATCACTAAAAAACGAATCTTTATTTTATCACCGCATTAAAAAAAAAATAAAAAAAGTGAATCCCGCTGAGATTTTTCCAAACTTAAACATACTTTTGTTATTTGAAAACATTGGTTTGAAAATGATGGTGTAAGTAGGACATGTTTTACATTAATAGTTTTACTTTTATGATTATTCTATAACCTTCTCGAGACAAAATCAACATATTTGCAAACTTCGAATGCCCTTGTTTGTATACCGCTAGGAAGTGACCATAAGGTCCGAGCAAGTACCGCCCCCCGGGAGTAGCGTGCATTTACTTTCGGAATATTAATTTTACCAGAATATTAATTTTGTAATCCATTCTCCCCTCTCCCCTCCTTTAACTTCTTCAAGTTTCTTAGTTTGAGTTGTTCTAAATTCTATCGTCACTTGATGACAGTCATATTAATAATTTGCCAATTTAATTTTTTTAAATTCGAACAGTCCTCGATCAACGCTCACTATCGGCTCGTTTCTGATTTTGAACAAATGAAGATCAGCTAAAAATCATAATTATTATTTTGCTTGACGACAATTTTTCGGTTAAATGAATATTTAAAAAGTATATTTTCGAACTGGATGCTAAGAGCAACGCAATGTTACCTATTCCCAACAGGGTAGTCGGGCACTTTTCAACCATTTTATCTACTTAAAAATAAATTATTACTGTATATTTTTTACTTTTTAAGAAGACATGTTAAATAAATATTTAAAAACATACATGTCATATTGTTTACTTAGTCCTCCTTATCCTAGGTATTTTGTATCGATATTTTTTAAAATAATAGTGAGTTATTTTTCTTATCCTCCCCACATCCTTCAACTTCACAACTTGAATAATAATATAATTTTTCCCACTTGCTTCTGGCAGATGAAATTTTTTTGGCATTGAAAAAATAATTTTAACCTTCTAAAAGTCAATCGTGTCAAAAGCTTGTGTAAGGTAGTGGCACGCCACTGTCCCAACGTGAGGGTCCTTGAGCATCCCTGTCGGGATAATCTGGTTTTCCGGATGGCCAGCATCCCTTCCGCCAACATTTTGGAGTTACCGCACACCAGGGTTTATTTTCAACCCCAATGCACACAGAATTGCTAAACGATATGATATTCATTAAGATGAATCCGTATGTTTTTCGCAAGGAGACCGAACGTCTATTTGGTCCCGGTGTTCCTCAATTTATTTTCGGTAGATGGTAAATTTAGTTTCTCTTGATAATCATATTAAACTTGAATTATTACGGTTATTTTGAAATAAATAGTTTACAAATATTTACGTATTTGTTTACTTATATATAATATCTACCGACTTCACGGAGAAAAAACGACTATCGCTAATTTATTAAGAATCTATTCAAGTTATTAGTAATCCGGTTAAAAAACGGGACGTTTCTCGATATACTTTAAGTGAATTCCTAATAACGAAGATTTTTTTTTCATTCAAACAATTCAACTTTCGTGCCTGAAATCGTTAAAATTTCGAAAAAGGAATTAACTTTTTTTACATCTAGATATGTAGAATCACCTCCCGAAGTTTGTTCACTTACTCCCTGTGCCAACTGAAAAAATCATAGAGTTTTGACCTTTTTGTATAAATCGTTCATCGGATTATGATAATATTCATTGTTTTAAACAATATATTTTAATTTAACAATCGAATACCCTACATTTTGATATCATTGTTTTTGTAAATGTGCGTAATTTTCGTCAAAAAAACAATAAGTTTCTTATTTGATAAGTTCGCAAAAACTTGTTATTTCCAGCAGCCAATACGACGACCACCTAGTGTTAAAAATAAACAAGTGTTTCCCTGTTGAATAAAAATAACATTATCGTGTTTATAAACAGTGTTGTTTGGGAGATTCAAAATGAGCGCGCTGCAGATTTTGTTTTACTTCGTTATTTCGTTTTATTTTCCTGAAACAACTGAGAGCTGCTACGTTTTCCCAAACGGTAAGTCAAAAATTTTGTTTTCAATAGAACTGGAGTTCGTTCCCCGGTAGAGTTTAATAATAATCGATGCGTTTCCTGAAAAATGTATTACAGCTCTTAAAGCATATTTGAAAATAATATATCGAGGTGATCGGGAACTATGGCGTAATGTATGGATTGAAATTCTTCATGTGTACTGAGATATTCACTAACGTGGTATCGTGCTTCATTAGACACAAGTTTATAAGCGGCACCACGGCATCATCTTGATGGCATTTTGTTCACATGAGTGAGATGAAATATTTATAGTGCATTATCGGGGGTTACATGATAGTTCAAGTAAAAACGATACGTTATTTTTGTTGAAAACTCATTCTTCAATGGAAAAAAGTTGTTAATCATTTTTACTTCTACCATCATGTAGAATTCCTGAGTTACTCGTACCTTCACTTTCATCACCTTCCTAAGTTAGTGCACTTCACCCCCGGATACCTCACGTCGTCTCCCGTCTTCACGTCGGGAGCACATTTGGGAGCGTTGTTCGCAACATAAATGATCAAGATATTTAGGTAATTACTATGGTGATTGTTCGTTTTAGAATATTTAGGTAATTACCGTGGTGATTGTTCGTTTTAGAATATTTAGGTAATTACTGTGGTGATTTTGTGTTTTAGAATATTTAAGTAATTACTATGGTGATTGTTCCTTTTAGAATATTTATGACGAACTCCAAGTAAATTTTTGGATAGGTAGTGAAGAGTAATTATTATGGGTAGAATTGAACTGGGATATCTAGGAGCAGTTAGACGTTTGCATGGGCTTAATATAAAAAATGAATACTACTAGCTTTTTAAAAAACCTTTTTTTTAACTTAGTATGTATAAAATAACCAATAATGTTAAATTATATTTATGAAGTAGCCAGAAAATTACCATTATCTTGGCAGTGAAACCACATTATGAAGTAAAAAACCTGAGCTACGGTGGTTTTGGAACTTAATATTGAGTATATTTAACGAACCTTATTCACAAAGGGCACGTAGAAGCCGTATTGTTTGGCACTGAGCGGCGATTTCTTTGTGCGGTAGACTTGCAGGCTGTATCCTGTATGCAGGCTCTATAGCTGGCGTACATTATTAACTATATTGAGCAATGGTGCAGCTCTTTTATGGGACCTTCCTTCGCGGATACCAATTGTTTCACTTTGTGACGCAAAAAATTTATGAAGGAATTTATATATAGTTTGAAACCTACCTCTGCGAATTTTTATTTTTACTTTAATTATCATTGTTGGGGAAAAAAACTTTTCTTCAATGAGTTAAACTTTAGAGTAAGATAGACTTCATATACGAGTACCTACATCTTGACAGAAGTTCCAATAACTTGCAATAACTTCGTCATTTGAACCAAAAACGTCCGAAGAAAATATGGAACGATTTATTTTAAAGTCAGAGTAGATTAAGAGTAAGACTAACATCAGAGTATATGTGAGATGATGTGAGTGTAAATAAAGCAAGGTGTGTGTGCTGAGACAGAGTACTGTGGCAGTCAATCCTCTCTGCCCACACCTACGAGGAACGGTATGATGGTTAGTTAGTTAGTTATTTGAACTTAAATCATGTTTTAATGTAACTTATTAAATTATACAACTTTTCTTCACTTGTATTTAGTATTTAGGTACTTGGGAAGATTTGCAAAATCGATTTTTTACAAGAAAACCTCTGTAGAAATTATAAAGTCATAATTTTTCGGGTACAACAATTATAAAGTATTCCGCGTAGGTATATAAAAAATAAAGTTCTCGAATTTGACGCACTCCCTTTCCTCCTACGTCTTAGGTTATTATGTGTTTTGTGTAGAAAAAATAGTGCTACCTACTTAAGAAGAACCCAAGTATACATTTATATTAGTTACGTATTCCAAATACTCTAGAATATTAATAATACGTACAATACACTAAAATATTGGCAGTATTTACAAGTATTGGTTGACTCTGCACCAATATTTCATGTTTTCATCTTCAAAAACATAATAAAAATTGAGAAAATCGCATTGAACCTTTCAAACTATCTATGATTAGATAAGTGACAACGTGGATAAAAGCCTACAATTATGAATAAAACATCAATAATGCACCTGATGTATTTTACCACTTCTTTTTCAGAGATCAACGACCCGTGTCGCGACGTGCGCTGCGACTTTGGCGCGCGCTGCCAGCCCTCGCCAGATGGGCGCTCTGCGGCGTGCACGTGTCCAGACGCGTGCCCCCGCTATGGGGACCATGTGGGTTCGCGGCCCGTGTGCGCGTCAGATGGACAGGACTACCGTGATCACTGTGAAATGCGCAAGGCTGCTTGCGACGCCAAAGCCAACATCACCGTCAAGTACATCGGCAAGTGTGGTGAGTCCTCAGCCATTTCACTTTTTTGAGGTGAGTGTAAGTGATTGTTTGAACTACCCGGAGCCAGCGGTAACCTAAAATGTAGTAGGAATTATGTGAGGTTCAAGGGAGTTTGAGGGGAAGAAGGTAGGAAGAGGATGATTGAGAAGTTCTTGTCTATTCCGATCAGTAAAATATGTTTAATCCCAGCTTGGTCCCCGAACACAGATTAAAACAAAAATATATATTTTTTAATTATTGACATATCCATATATATTTAAAAGAGTATTCATAAGAACGCCTCTAGCTGTACATAGTACCCCAGCCAGGAGCACTCCTGTCCTGGTGCAAACGGTACACCAGGGGGCACTGATTTTTTTAGGACTTGGAACACGTTCTTTGAGGATGGGAACGAGGTCGGAGTTAAATCGATCAGTATACACACAACATAATAAGCCAATATTAGAATTAAGGATGGGCAGGAATAAATTAATTGTTTTTTTTTCTTGTGGTTTTTTTCTTCTTGCCTCTTCTCGGATCTCATTATCTATTCTTGGCTCTTTTTGAATATTATTGTTTCTTCTCGGCTCTTCTTGTCTCGTCTTGTCTTTTATAATGTCCTATTGGCTCTTCTACCTTGCTCCTACTTCTATTTCTGTTTATTCTGTCGGGGCACTATTCTCCGAGACCGTTTCGTTCATGGTACGAGTACATATTTTCTGGATTGACTCTTGCAGGATGACTTTGTCTTTCACTATTTCCTTCCATTCTTCCAGAGTTTTGTCGAAGTACCTCATGTCATTTGTGAAAAGTCTCCTTTTCATGGCAACCTAAAAAACCCAATATTGGAATTTACTGCCAATATTGGGCAGTCATAAAGGAATTGATTGAGTTTTGGATTTTTTCTTATTTTTTTCCTTCTTCTTGCTTTTTCTCTGCCCTTCTTTGCTCTTCTTACGTATTATCTCTTCTCTCCCCATCTTGGCTCTTTTTTTTATTTTATATCTTCTTTCGTCTTGGATCTTGTCTCTTCCTTGACTATTTCCGTATCTAAGTCTGTGCTTGCATCTTCTTGTTTCTACTAGCCTGTTCTTGCTTCTTCTTGGCTCTCCGAGCTAATTTCTGTTTGCATCCTCTTATTTTAACTAGCTATTTCGTATTTCTTCTTGGTTTTTCTGGTTTTTTCTAATTTTTTTGTCTTCTTTTTATTTTTCTTGGCTATCCTAGTTTCTTATTCCTGATTCTTCTTTGCTCTTCTGGATTCAACTTGCCTTTTCTTGCTTCTTCTTGTTTTGTTTTTGCTGCATAAGGCTTATATATAACATCTTCTTTGCCCTGCAATTCTTCGCTTCTTTGTTTTTCTTTGCTCTCCCTGTCGTCTTTTCTATAGTTTTTTTGCTTCTTGTTGGTCTGTCTTTGCTTTCCTAGTCTTTGCTTACATCTCCCTGCCACTACTGTCCACTTCTTGATTTATCTCTATTTTTCTGGCTTCAACTTGTCTTTTCTTGCTTTTTCTTGCTCCTTTATGTTTTTTCTTTCTTTTTTATGCTTATTCTTGGCTCTTCCAGTCTTTGCTAACATCTTTTTTCTTTTCCTATCGCTATAAGCATCTTGTTGCTTTATATTGACTTTTCTTGCCTCGTCGTGATTTTTCTCGTTTCTCCTGGAATCATCTTGCTTTTTCTCTCCTCTTCCTACTTTTCTTTATTTTTTTACTTCTACTTGGCTATTCTTGCTCTGGTTTGGCTCTTCTTGGCTGTTCTTGTATCTTCTCGGATCTTATTTCTTCTTCTTGAATATTCGAATCAAATAAGAAAAGGTCAAAATAAAAAAAGCTCTTCCGACATGCAATGAGTAAAAATCGACTGAAATAACATGAACAACAATAAAAATATAAATATAAACAGTTAAGTTAAACATTTCAAATAAATTGAGTAACTGAAAGATCTTATCTCTCATTTTCTCCTTTGTCATCTTGTGCCCATTGGAAATTTTGTGGAGTTAATTTCATTTGTAAACAAATATTTTAGTACGGCGCAAACTCTATATTCAGTATAATTCATTTGTTTATTATACATTAGTCATTTTGCTTACAAACTTGAAATACAAATTTTACCTAAACGTGAGATTTGTATGGTCTTCAAAGCAGACTAATTTGACTCATGTGACTCATATCAATTAACACAACGTTGTCTTACCAGCCGTAAAAGCAAATTTTTAAAAACTGAAACTTAAATGAAATTTATTAAAATGAAAAAAAAATGCTAGTAATGCACTGGTGTGACGATTGTTGCATTACTCGTTGCGAACAAAGTACTTAGCTATAAGACACCGTCGCACTCCGTACCATGTTTTGTTGTAGAACGGTTACGCACCCCTGTCTCAGACCTAAAGCGTGGCTTGGAAACACAAACAAAAATCTTTAAACAATAAGTGAATATATCTTATCTTATATTATAGACACTACAAAAGCGGCACTGTACAAATTGTCCAATATTATCATATTATTATTAAAACTTGGCTTCACCACTTAAGATTGTCGGAGGTGGTCTGTTTATGAATTCACCCAAAGGATTTGGGTTATGTTTTAAAACTAACACATTGAATCGAGCATAAGTTTTTTTCGAGAGAGATAAAATTATTTCGCAATGTATCGCAGATTCTTGCACGCAGGTAAGACAAATTTAAGATAAGTATCTTGAACGAAATACTAGTTATTTGAAAAAACGAGCCCGGATCAACACAGACATGTAGTGATCGAACCCCACAGTACTCTATTCTCTGGTTAAGGTAGGGGCTGTAAGGAGGGATTTGTTAATACGGGTCTTGAAGAAACCCGGATTTTATGATGAAGGAATAACAGGTGCCGGTAGCTTTTAACCAGGTTCGCCTTACCCCATGCCCAACCCTTCTCAAGGTGGTGATCAATTTTTTGTCTCAACACTTCTCGAGCTGTTCGGACGTCATAATGGAAATAAAGCGAATTGTGATCAAAAATACATTTTACAACAACACCATCATATTAAGTAACAAAATAGGTATATGTCAAATTATCAATACATTTATTCTTATCTTTAAAAATATAACAGCACTCGAAAATATCCTTAAATTTAGGACGGGTTGTTTCTGAGGAATTCATCAAATTTTGATATTAATATTCAAGTTCTAGTTAAGTTTTCTTACAATTCAAGTAGTCTGAGACAACCAGCGTATGACGAAATAATAACAGAACAAGAATAAAACTTTCGCGTGACTTGAATTTCACTTTGAAATTTTACGAATCGTCCAAATTCTGTGAAACAATCCGTTCTTAGTATTATTGTAATTCAAACTGTACAAAAATTTTTGGCTTTCCGAAGTTACCAAAAAAAAATCCCATCGCTAGATGGTAGTGTAACCTGCACAAAAAGGGGTGTACATGATGTAGAAACACGTTGTCAGAAGAAGTTAAACAACCTATCATATTATACAAATGAATACTTTTATGATTCTAGTCCCGTTTAAACTTTTGATCAAAATTTGATAGCTGATAATCAAAAACTAAAACAGGCTGAGAATACAAAATCAAACTGGTGCTGCTCGTTGATTTGGTGGTCACCAAATGAATGAAATGAAACACCTCACCAAAATTACAGGCAACCCAAACAAACAAATGTTTGTATTAGTTCCACAAATTATGTTTTAAAAAAGAAAAAAAAAATGTTATCATAAAATGTTCTTGTCATCATTTTCTAGCAGCAAAAATTTAAAAAGTTAACATTAATATAATTAAACAGGTTCAACATTAGACCTGTGAGTAAAGTAAGGTGAAACGTAAATAATAAACGATTTTCGCTAAAATGCTCCGGCAATCACAACTACAATAGGCTTCACTGTTACGTTAGCGTTTAGGCCATGTAATATACTATAGGTGTGTTACACAAATAGTCATCGCCGCACAAGCCGGCGGCAAAGCTTGATACTCCAATCATTCAGGGTGTGGATTATAGTCAATTTCCCAATTAAAACAAGTCTCTTGTGATGAAGGTTTATTATACAGGTAATTCAGGTTATCAACAGATCTACAAAGGTTACATAGCTTTTTAAGGCCTAACTAGTTACTTAGGCAATCTATTGACTCTAAGGGCTCTGATTGACAAGGTATATTATGCGCTCACGTGTAATTTACGGCGGATGCGGTGAGACGGTCGGCAGGGGCCATGGCAGGTGCCAGGCAGGGTGCAGGACGGGTGCAGAAAGGCGGCCACTAGGGCACACCACGCTGGACAGCAAAAGGTGCGCCAGAATGATGCGGGGCTGATGCAGAAAGGCGGCCACTAGGGCACACCACGCTGGACGGCAAAGGGACGCCAGGGCGGCGGCCGGAGTCGCAGAGACGATGGAGCAGAACGGGGGCACTGATTGGATGGCCAAGGGGGTCCACACAAACAGGCTAGGGCGGCAGACGCCCAGGGCTGAGGCCGGGGTCTACAAGTTCACGATCTCAGCCTGGGGTCGACGGTAGGTGGGGCAGCTAGCATCACAGGGGTACGAGGTTGGCGGCGTGGTCAGAGGCATGACCCAACTATACAACATAAGGTGCTGGTGGGAGACATCGGCAGACGGAGACAGGACCCAACTATATAACGTAAGGAGGCTGTGGTTCTGAGGGACTGGCGGCACACATGGTGAAACAAATCAGGCCGGTCCATATCTATGGCGACACCAATTTCGGCGGCGATGGTAACTCGGAACTAACACATTGTGTTGAGATCAGCGGGGTCGGCGGTCAACTGGCGCGTGGGCAGCTAGCCGCAAGTACTTGACCTGCGTTGGTCCTCGCTGGGGGGGGGCTTGTCCCACTCTTTGGCGCGTGCCCCATGCCCTTATAAGGACACGAAGTACATGATTGGCTGTTAACCCGCGTGATCGTGACAAGCAGAGATATCGCGGATGTACTTGTATGTATTGGTGATCTAACACGCCATCAGTGCGTGGTTCGTTTCCTGCAATCGTGTGGACATACATAACTTTGCAGTTAGCTCTAGCAAGCTTTGTGCAAACATAACACTACCCTCCTTGTCGATGAAAGAAGATCCCAGGCAACGTGGCTGAAGCAGGGCAACGTCCTCTTGTTTGCCGTACGAGAGGTACAGAGCTACCTCATTTCACAAAGATTTAAACACTCCTTAACGAGCCAAAACAAAAATTTAACTACCTGAGAGCCAAGTTGAACAATCCCTAACAAATACACTGAACAAGGGTTGCCAAACCTCTTTCAAAAATAATTGCAGAAATGATCTCCAAGGCGCGATACAAAACACGCTATGATTTACATACACAACTTTTTTCCAAACAAAAAAATACACATGGCCTTCTTCCCAACAGAAAAGAATACTCATCACCTTCTTTCCAAACAAAAAGAATATACCTGGCTTGCTTTTTTTTTCTCAAAAAAAAAGACAATACCAGAACAACAAATGTAGCATACAATGTGGTATTACCGAATGGATGTACACAATTTACCACCAGGCCTACACTTTCCATCAAACCACAAAAGAAGAACAATTAGCAATGTTCACAATTGTACAATGTTATACAAAATGATATTCTGGTTAGAGAATATTATACGCTTATGCGATTGACCAAAATCAACCCATATTTCGCGTTTTTTACAATGAAATTCTTAAACTATACATGTTTTTTTTTTATACACAAAATTCCTATTATGGAATGTGTACGCTGATTATATCATGCGATTGATCGAAATCAACCCATATTTGCGTCTTTAACAATGAAATTCTTGACACTTTACAACACAAGTATCAATACACATGTTATGTTATTTCTTATTATCCATTGATAATTTTGAAAAACGGAAAACAACAAAAATTCTACTCAAGATTTTAACAATATATTCTCATTTAGTCATGGTTTGTCTGGTTGCTAATAATTCTTAGGCATATAGACCAATCCTCTCGTATCGCATATTGATTATACAGGTCAACGCTACCAAGACCTACCATGTAATTAATTATAAGGCTAATATTATCCTATGACATTTAACGATTTATTTCCTATAAACCGTACAGCGCTGTACCAGGTGTTAACAAGAAACACCAGCACGTCGTAACGAAAACGTTCGACAAAATTTTCAGAACACTCATAAAGTGTTCTCACCAAATGACCAGACAAAACCCAAAATGACCTTAAGTGCAATTATCAACCCAATTCTTTGGTTAAGATTCAATAATGTCCCAAAATGACATAAATATGCAACCACCATTTGTCCTTAATGACCAACAATTTTAGATTTCCAAATCTAAGACATAATTACGTTATCTTTACAAAAACTATTTCTTCTTACCGGGTATATATTATAATTCATCTTTCTATGAGAACATACACACCACACTTGACATGGCGTAACACATATTACAATTACACAATTTTATTTCGTCACGACTTTATGAAGGACTTTACACGTTATTTCTTTTTATTGATACCGAGGAAATCAAATACGTGTTTACAACTAAAAAAAATTTACACCATAATTGACATGGCATAACATATAATATAATTACACAATTTTATTTCGTCTCAACTTTATGAAGGACTTTACACGTTATTTCTTTTTATTGATACCGAGGCAATCAAATACGTGTTTACAACAAAAAAAATTCACACCATAATTGACATGGTGTAGCATATAATACAAAAACACAATTTATTTCGTCTCAACTTTATGAAGGACTTTACACGCTGGTTTTTTTTTTTTTACCATATTGATACCGAGGCAATCAATTACGTGTTTACAAGAAATTACAATACACAACCCATAACCAATTAATAATTAGTTAGGGATCAATTTACACAATTATAATTTACAAACATATTACATACCACTCAACAACTACTGTGTGTGATAATTCAATCTCTGTTATATAAGACTTATTCGAGTCTTTTCAATTTAAAAATCGAGAACTACATAATCCGATTTCCAGAGATTGACTTCCTTAAAAATAACGACACGTATTCACTACGCAAGAAGGAGAAAAGAAAAAAAAAAATTCCAGAAAAAAACAAATAATTGGTATGTAACCAATTAAATACAAAAACATTTGACATAATTTTCTATATAAGAGAATGTCTGAACAAAAACCACATACGGGGTTTCTCATTTGAACTATACAATTTATAACACAAGATATTTGAGTTATATTTACAAAATGGGTTCCTAATCTACCACTGATAACTTTAAGTGATGAAGAACGAAATCATCACTTCAAAAGTACAGGACATTTCTTACGCCGTTTCCTGTCAACGAAAAGAAGATTATATATACAAATATAACCTTAATTTGTACTAAAAATTGGTATATATTCTTAGTACAATAATTCCACGAAATATAAATTAAGTTTATTTTTCGGTCCCGGGCAGGATATTGAATGCTTAAGGCGGTTTTTTCCTTACTATAATAAAAAAAATTCCACTAAAACTTAAGGTTCTTGAATTTAACCCTCAATCAATGTAACGTGTCGTGTTTCGTAACGAAATATATACAAAAATGTATATTTTTAAATATAATTTTATATATCTTATGTAGTTACTTCATAACTACAACTTATATCTTCTATATCACAATACTCATTTATTGTGATAAAAGTGTCTGAGTTTTGATTTATTGTTATTATTACTTTTAAAACGAGTTTTAGTTATGGAAGAGAGAGAAAAAGACATATCATGTATTTCTACAAGAATTCTGCTAGCTAGACAGAAACTCCCAGAAAACATGATAAACCAAAACAGAGAGGTTATAATGTCAGCCAAAACAGATACACTCAAAGATTCATGACGTCTTTGAGTTATAAAAATTGAATGACACCACAGCTCCTGTTTATTCAAATAATATTATTAAAAATGCACGAAATATATATGTTATTATATACATATTATATTGCATTGAACTGGGTGCGAGAAAAAAAAAAAAAAAATAAACGTATTAACTTGAATGCGGTGACCTTTGATCGAATTCATATTTATTATTATTATGCGTAAATATTGTCTGTTGCGACGCGGGAATGGATCCTTTGTCGGTATTTTTAATAGACGTGACTTATTAAGATATCTCAAGTTACTGCTCGTAGCGTGTTTTATATTTTCTACCAACAATTTATTTTCTGTGTAATATTTTTCTGTTGCGAGTTTTTATTCTGATCCATGATTTATTTTTTGTTATAATACTTTTGCGGCAAGTTAATAATAATAATTCCTTGTCGTTATATTATTAACAGTGAAATTGTTAACGATATTTATTCTCAGACCGGATGAGTCGGATGATCCATGGTTTAATAATGGGAACGACCGGTAAAGTCTATGGATCTTAATTTAAAAACAACCAATACGTTATTTATTTAATAATGTGAATTAAAAAACGATAACTGAATTTAATCCGACGGAGAATTAATGCTTGGAAGTTCTTTTGAGTATTTGAATTATTTCAACTTATTACAATGAAACAGATAAGCAAAGCTTAACCTGACAAAAAAAATTATTTCTATAACGAAACAATTAAATTGCATTCCAAAATTGAAATAACACATCTATCTCTCGGAAACATCCACATTTAACATTTATTACGTCGTAATTTCTCGTATTTGGTTTATTACGTATTTAGTAACAGAATGTATTTGCTTCACGCTTCCGACGGCACATTCGTATTACAAACACTCCCGGATCAGAAATTGAATTATAACACACAGCTGTGGGAAAAAAAACATTAATATTATTGTAAAACATAGCAACAAAAGACGTATTTTATCGGGCTAATTGACTATCCATGTTGTGGCGCCAGTGTTACGTTAGCGTTTAGGCCATGTAATATACTATAGGTGTGTTACACAAATAGTCATCGCCGCACAAGCCGGCGGCAAAGCTTGATACTCCAATCATTCAGGGTGTGGATTATAGTCAATTTCCCAATTAAAACAAGTCTCTTGTGATGAAGGTTTATTATACAGGTAATACAGGTTATCAACAGATCTACAAAGGTTACATAGCTTTTTAAGGCCTAACTAGTTACTTAGGCAATCTATTGACTCTAAGGGCTCTGATTGACAAGGTATATTATGCGCTCACGTGTAATTTACGGCGGATGCGGTGAGACGGTCGGCAGGGGCCATGGCAGGTGCCAGGCAGGGTGCAGGACGGGTGCAGAAAGGCGGCCACTAGGGCACACCACGCTGGACAGCAAAAGGTGCGCCAGAATGATGCGGGGCTGATGCAGAAAGGCGGCCACTAGGGCACACCACGCTGGACGGCAAAGGGACGCCAGGGCGGCGGCCGGAGTCGCAGAGACGATGGAGCAGAACGGGGGCACTGATTGGATGGCCAAGGGGGTCCACACAAACAGGCTAGGGCGGCAGACGCCCAGGGCTGAGGCCGGGGTCTACAAGTTCACGATCTCAGCCTGGGGTCGACGGTAGGTGGGGCAGCTAGCATCACAGGGGTACGAGGTTGGCGGCGTGGTCAGAGGCATGACCCAACTATACAACATAAGGTGCTGGTGGGAGACATCGGCAGACGGAGACAGGACCCAACTATATAACGTAAGGAGGCTGTGGTTCTGAGGGACTGGCGGCACACATGGTGAAACAAATCAGGCCGGTCCATATCTATGGCGACACCAATTTCGGCGGCGATGGTAACTCGGAACTAACACATTGTGTTGAGATCAGCGGGGTCGGCGGTCAACTGGCGCGTGGGCAGCTAGCCGCAAGTACTTGACCTGCGTTGGTCCTCGCTGGGGGGGGGGCTTGTCCCACTCTTTGGCGCGTGCCCCATGCCCTTATAAGGACACGAAGTACATGATTGGCTGTTAACCCGCGTGATCGTGACAAGCAGAGATATCGCGGATGTACTTGTATGTATTGGTGATCTAACACGCCATCAGTGCGTGGTTCGTTTCCTGCAATCGTGTGGACATACATAACTTTGCAGTTAGCTCTAGCAAGCTTTGTGCAAACATAACATCACATTTATCTCATTTGGTGATAGCTTCTAATTTGTGTATTTGAAACTACTCTAGATATGGTCATATTTTAGTCAGAACTATTAATTGTTCATTTAGTGACCACTAGATATTAATATTATTTTGTTATTACTAACCTTGCAAGATTGACAATAGAGCGTTTTCGAGTTTCGTTGAGATTATTGTCGGTTTTATTTATTTTTTTTAATTTTTAATCAATAAATCTTTTGTTTTAATAATAATAAAACTATTTAAAGTAATGAACATTTTTTACATCAAACGTTCTTTTTCACTACTTTAAGTGATAAAGTACTCATACGAGAACGAGCATTTATTTTCTTGTGACAATATTTATGCAGTACCTACCTACCTATTCTACACAACCAAATGAAAATGGTAATCGATGTATGTTGTACTGTGAAGTTTTGGCAACCCTATATCTATTATACCTACACGATTCAGTCCACTAGTCTAGTACATAATTTAGGTCCACTCTTTCATCAACAGCCTTTTCATGTGTTTATGGAACACCGGAACTTTTCATTGAAATATACCGAATGGAGTGTTTTGAACATGACGTGATATGGGTGATAAAATAAAGATTGCCGACAAGGGTGTCCAGCAATTCCAGAGTAAACGTGTTCTTTGGGTCCGGACTTCCCCAAACATTCCTCAAACCGGCGAAAACGAGTGAAGTGATGTGACTTCTGTTCAGAGACTATTAAATTCATCAATTGACAATGATTTTTGTTACATGGGAGCTAAGATACGTAAACACAATTTATGCGTACGAATAGTTGAATTAAATAATTTGAACGTTAGAAGTTAAGTTTTGATTTCGTTACCGAAATATTATTAATAATACCAACGCAGACCCGTAAATATTATTTATATATATTATAGATATATATAAAAATACCATCGCAGACCCGTAAATACTATATACACATAAAAATACCATCGCAGAACCGTGAATATCACGAAACACTATAATTATTATAGGTTTCGTGTAAGTATTCATAAAATATTTGCTTCAATTTTTTTAAATATACTAATATAATTATTATTGATAAATTAGAGAGATCATCAGAAATTTGCTTTTTAATGAACACCTTTAGTAAATCTAGTATAAATAACGCTTTCTTGAAAATAGGAAAAGCGCATACCTTGAAAAGAAGATTGAAATTTCACCAAATCTGACTTTATTTGTGAAGATTGACTCAAAGAAATATGAACAAAAGAAATACACTTTTCAAATGATATACTACACAAAACAGAAAAATAAAACAATTTTCGTATTAAACATACTCTTTTATAGGTAGGGTAGTTCTTTGAAAAATCAGATATTTTGAAAATGACTATTAAATTCAAAGCAAGTTTGAGTTCATTGAAGCAGATTTCACGAAGAACTAGCACAGATAATCAAAATTGTATTTTTGGTATTTAGTATCTCTGAATATAGTAGTGTAGATGTTGAATTCAAATTTGGAATAAATTGAAAAAGAAAAAATGTCTTTTTCGGTCGTCTGGAACTTTTGATTGAATAGATCAGTAATAAATATGCAGGAACTATTCGGCGTAGAAAGTATGAAAAAATTTTTTTTTTTACCACCAATCTTCTGTTTAAGATCATCTTTTTTTCATCAACTTCCAAATACATGGAAATTTTTAGGGACTCTAATATTTGTAATATATACCGAGACTCTACAGTCATTTTATTACGATACTTCATTTTAGAAAAGTGTTTCCTGATTTATAGTGATTAGGCCATTACAAAAGTATGAAACTAGCAATAGAGTGAATAACCTTTTTAGTTAAAGATACTTATATTGTTTTAAATGTAGATGCAAAGTTCGTGATGGAACAAAACATTATTGAAATAACATTCAATCACAACAATTTAATATCATCTGTCGCATACAAACCATCTTTAGTAACAATCCGCAACTACAAGACATGCATCTATGCATGAAATTTATTTCATCTGTAATATATTAAGATAAAAATCCAACCTTCCCGTTTTTCAAACTAATTTTTTTTTAATTTTTAGTACAAAATTAAATCACTTTTCGTGAAGCCATTCAGATATTCTGAGAGAAAGGCGGGTATTTTTCCAATTCCCATTTCAGCCCAATGATGAAAGCTATTTTGATTCAATATGGGCTTCCGAATAGAATTATTGTTTTCCATTTGTAGTGAAATGAGAGGGACCTTTGTGAAATTATGCTAATATTACTATTCACTATTTTACAAATGATACCGACTTCCGTATCATGCGTTGTTTTACCATATCAATGCTGAATTGCCTGAATTACATTATTCCACAGACGTGCTTAGATTTCGAAATGGCCTTTAAATAACCAAAGGGAATGTGTAAGTAGATTAGATAAAATTTTGATACTTAAAATACAAATTAAACATTGATGTTGCTTCTGAATCTTAAATGAAAATACAATTCTCGACTGAGTGTCCGCAGGTACCTGTTTAACTTCTCCCCTTCTCTCAAATAATGTAAATAAGGGAATATTTTCAGATACCTACCTGACTTTATTGCGAAGGGTTAACAGTGCTTAAGTCCTTGTAGGTTTCCCTTTATTTATTTGACCGTAATGTTTTTAGTTTATTTAGAGAGATGTGGTAAATTATTAATCCTCTCAAACTGTGTGGGCTTTTAGGTTTAGTAGCGTTGAATATATGCTGGAAGATATTAAACAAAAAAATTGAATAAATTTCAATTTTTTCCACGTATTTTATTTTAGTATTTTTAATGTACACAACAGAGAAAAAGTTACGAAAAAGTAACAAAGAAAAATAATTACCAACAGTCCGAAAATGGTGTACAACAATATGTTTACATAAAACAATTCAGTATTTACAAAAATAGTAATGATAAAAACAATAGATAATAAAATAAAGTCAAGTAAAAATAAGAGTTTCAAGTTTTTTTTAGGGCTGTCGGTAAATAATAAAGATAATAGGTATATTCGCACAAGAGGTTGGAAAGGAATATGGAAAGTTTGTGTTGTTAAGGGGTTTAGATAACGGTACTTACTGAATATCTTTTTTTTAGAAAAAGAAGGTTAGGGCAGCACTCAATGATATTCTTTACTGCAGTAATTCAAATTTAGACTTTCAACGACTGAGAAAAATTATTACTTTGCCCTCTGATTGATGAACCATTTCAACCTAATTCAACAATGAAAAATATCCATCGCAGGCACAAGATACGAATTCATTTAAAAACGCCCTTATACTCGTGAATTAATCACCCCTAATTGAATAGGTATCTTAAGCCACCTTACATACAACTAGCTTGAAGTAGCACGAAAAAGCGCCCATGTTTCTTAATGTACGCACTGTAATATGACAATTAATTCTTAAAACTACGCTCGGCCACACCAACCACATCATTTTTAAATATATCTTGTTATCAGCGGGTGACTATAATAATTCCAGTGCTCATAAATAAAATATATACATGTGCTTAGTATAAAATGTCTTAAAGCAATAATTATCTCGATTACTATGTTTTTGAGTGCTATTATAACGATATATATAACGATTGATCGCCTTTTGAAATTCTGTTATTCTTCCCACACTTTCCGAACGTCAAGCCACGGGAAAGTATTTTTTCTGGCCTCGCATATCTTAAGACTTAACTTCAGTTTGTGACCGCAAATCAAGGAAATAATAATAAATGATTTTTTCAACAGGATACACGAACTTCGATAATTTAGTATATTCAATAAACCATTTTATCTATTGTACTCATTTTATAATAATATCGGTCGTTAATGAAATTACGATGCCTGGAGAATAAGCAATTAGCACCCTTAACTATAAAAAATAATAAAAATGTAGGGTAAACTAGACTATGATTGTCCGCAATGATTCATTGCCCGCCCTCTCTTTGATTGTCAATTTCTCATAAAGGTTTATAATTATTCCACCGAAGTATAACGGATATCTATTATTAATTAAATGTGAATAGATAAAATTCTCGTTAAAAACAGCCACATCGTTGAAAAATGAAATCGGATTTTGTAAAGCTCGTCGAATTTCTTATATTTCAACTATTGTTATTGATAATAAAACCATTAGGTTAAAATATGCGTGTACCATCTTCATGTTGTTTCATTAACGATTTTTATCAAATGAGTAATAAGTGGGCAATTACTGTCATTATTGTGAGCAAGTGGGTAATCACTGTAAGGTAAGCAACATTTTTTTGATCATTTAAAAAAAAAATCCATTTTGTTTTGGTTAAATAAAGTCGATAATTAATTAAGTAGTACCTAAATATTATGTAACTACTTATTTTTTGTAATAATATGACGGCTTTTATTTCGATTCGGTGGGTATTTCTTATTTTTCCTTTTTTTAATATTTTACCTACTATTAATGATAATAAAACTAAATAAATAAGCGTGTACTGTATTCACGTTATTGTGTTATCACTGTCATTATTGTGAGAATCTCAATGAACAAGTGGGCAATCACTGTACATCTAGCTAGTTTTTGTTATTTTGAAATATGGCATCTAGTTATGATGTGATACAATCTATTGAAGGATGGTGGGTATGTCCAAACCTAGAGCCCCTTTAAAGTTAAAAATTTCTTAAGCAGGCACTTATTACGTATTTAACCCTATTCCTAATTCACTTTTTACAAAGAGATTAAAACTATCGTAAAATATTTTTTTGACGTACGAAAATTAATGACCTGTTCGTCTTTTATGAAGTTTGAAGTTAAGGGATATTAACGAAGGTTCCATGCTAACTCAACACAGTGACTATTCAACACACCTTTAAAAAGTGATATAAAGTCATTAAAAATGATGAAATTTTTTGTTTAACTTAACCTACTTAACCCAGTTAATAAAGTTTTTGTTTCATCACTTTCCATGACTTTATATAACTTTTTAAATATGTGATGAATTATCATTTTGATGATTTATCCGGTAACCATTAACGAACAAATTACAAAAAAGCTTTCTCCCAAGCACGATACAACACGAGTTCTGAAATTGTTAGTCTGCCTTGTCTAGAATGCCTAGCATGAACTGCCCAATAAAGGTCAAAGAAGAATAAAGAAATACAAATCATCCATAAAAAGCCATTGAAGAAGAGAACCCTTTGGTAATCGCTTGCTCCGTCTTCCTTAATGGACCACATAGACAAAGAAGATAATATAGACATTGACAATGTACAGGGTACATGGTGAAAAATAGTGAAAGACATGAGTTAAAAAATTCACTACTTTTTATCCAAAGTTTATTAACAAAATTTTTAACTAACATCATAAAATATTTTACTGGTCCGTAAAAAAATTGTAAAAAAATTAAAGAAGAGTGTTCCGGTATGGCGTGTGAGTTTGTACTTTTGGAAAAAATCTATATTTTTATTCAGAGAATGATGAAATTTTTTCACACTTTATCTGCAAAACAAGAGGAAGGTCACTGTCTACATAAAAACAACCTCCACCTACACCTTCTTTTCTCACCTCTCAAAACAGATTGTTGTCAAAATAATTCTTCTTGATGAAATTCTTCTTCTTCGGTCCTTAGAAAACAAATTTACCGATATATAGAATTGGGCATCCGCTACTTACCTATTTCGTGGATCATAAACGGGAAAGGTTAATTTTCTAACCTCTGTCAAAAGATCAAACAATTAACTAACAATCAATTCCTATGACTTACATAATATATCGTCCCAGCGATACACCCTGTACAGCACATTGTACATGACAATGTGTAGAGTTGGATAGGACCAAAAGTGAGAAGAGTGTTTCAGAGGGGAAAAGGATATTATGGAGATGGGGATGTTCGGAGGAGAAATCCAGAAGTTTTTATTACACGTAAGCTGTTACTGATTGCTCCGAACAAATAATGTTTAACAAAAATAAAGT
Source organism: Hesperophylax magnus (assembly GCA_026573805.1). Taxonomy (NCBI): domain Eukaryota; kingdom Metazoa; phylum Arthropoda; class Insecta; order Trichoptera; family Limnephilidae; genus Hesperophylax; species Hesperophylax magnus. The sequence goes on from JAIUSX010000157.1 coordinate 3,401,923, forward strand.
TTTGATTCATCTCTTGGAACATTACCTTTTGCATTAACTTTTTTATGTTCTGAAATTTCTTGTTATTTTGCTGGACTTCGGTGCTCAATTTCAAGTGTTTTGCAACATAAAATTTTATAAGATGCTGCAATGTTCGTAGCGTCATCTTCATTATGATGTATTAACTCTGTGAGGGTTTTTGATGATCTTAAGAACAACGGCTTCGCGGCGACCTTATTCATACAAATTTCAATTTATTTTGGGTTTGGAGGCGAAACTACCGATCCGAAAGGAATTATTACAAAAATTAAAATACAGAAAATATCCGAAGCAGATGTTATTTTTTCCTTTTGTATTTTAAATTATAAATATATAAACCTACTTGATTCTGTACAAATTACGGCAGTCCGACGACAGCCGTCCAGTCGACAATCCATTGTTAATGGATCGATTGCCATCTCTAATTCACAAACGCAATGTGGACATGCTGAGTCTGTTCTACAGGTATTTTAATAGAGCCTGCTCTAAGGAGCTAGTAGCATTGATCCCCGGTGCACCGGGGCACGTGCGTGAAAACAAAACCTCCTGTATCACTGTGATCTAGGAGGTTTTGGTGAAACTCGACGTACACGAGCGGAATACCCGTTCACAGTTGATGTTGCCTCCATGAGAACGGCCCGTTTCTTCGACTCCTTTTTGTATAAGACGGCTAGTATGTGGAACGAGTTACCGACATTTGTTTTTCCTCCTTCATATAATCCGGGCCTCTCCAAGACCCGCATTAATGTATATCCCTTCCAACAGCCTCTATCCTAACCCACCTCACAACGTTGCCCAACCGGGTGGCGACAAAACTCTTTTGCCTTTACAATTTAAAGACAGGGGTGTTATTATGAGGTGCCACATTGATGATTTTTCTTTTTCGTGATTTGTGAAGCTACTTTTGCAAATCTTTGTGAATAAATTATTAAAGTATTATCACTTTGTAATTACTAAGAAATAATCTGGCCTTAATATAACGAATTATGAAATACAAATTATACATTCGTTTAAAAAAACGTTTTTTTGGAGCAAATTTTTAATTTTTGTGTTAAGTTTGCATAAAGAAAACGTGTGGTTCATAATTAAATTTTGAGTATATGAAAATGCTTTTTTAATCCTTTTAATTTTTATATTATATCGACCATGTCTAGAAAAAAATCAATGAACGACTTTTTAAACATAATTGTCATCTTGACCACCCAATAAACATTCCGCAGAAGAGAGTCAGGCCAAACATATCAAATAAAAAAAATAAAAAATTTGTGTATTTTTTTTTTTAATTCAATGTAATCAAAATTTACTTCTAGGAAAATGACTTAATTCCCACTTGTTACTCGATTGTTAATTTAAGTTTCATTATATGTCAAGGAAAGGGTTAGTGAAAGTGAACCACCTCAAATGTTGAATTGAAATGAGATTACAGCTTTTTGACCCCTTCCGGCAGAAAATGATCTTCTAACGGAATGCTATCACCCCATACCGCCATCGTCACAGTTCTGCTTGTGTTCAGTAAAAAAAATCATTACGTTCATATCTATATAAATAAAAATGTAAATGTTTGTTTGTTCAAAATCTTAAATCTCCGAAAGTTTCGGAGATTTAAGATTTGACCGATTGCTTTGAAATTTTGTCACAACGTTACAATCGAATACGCGTGTGTTTTTAAATACCCATATTATGTAGATGTCACATGAAACAGTTAAAAACGTGGTTTTTGTCACCTGTAACAGGTAAAAACATGCTTTTTTAAAACAGCGCCATGTATTGGACGTAAAAGAGACACACGCTATCGCTTCTCTCTCTGCACAGACAGACTGAGCCACAGAAACGCTTGACGTGGTACAGCAAGTAACCAATAATAGTCAGCGTCCTTGTTACACCAAATAAAATTCTATTTTTAAAGAATTTGTATGTTTCTATGTTTGTTTTATTATTCTTGTCAGGTTTCATTTGTAGAACTCTTCATTCGTTATTTGTAAACCCCGAGTCCCAAAACCCAAATTATTAATTTGGAAACACCTTTCTTTAACGACCTTTATTCAAATTAAGACATTACAATAATTGGAGGAAACTTATGGTAATACTAATAACTCATGCACTCGGAAATTAATAATGGCGTAAAAAAAACTATTAGTTTTCATTATTTATTTATAATTACCTGTATATAAATAATATAATGGCTTCAGAAGGCGAAACAACGAAGTCACGCGTAGTGATAATTACACAGCAGAACTTGTTAAAAATGATCTTTTTCTTAATAAATTTAATAATAGTATTATTTAATATATAAAATAAAAATCAAAAAATGAATAAATATATTTAAAGTTTTAAAATCTTCTGTTATTTAAATAATAAAATTTATTCTTTTGATTCCCTCAACCTTTAAACGTTTTTCGTTAGTTTTTGTAAAATTTTCATTTTGAGGATTACTACCTTTACCGTAAACATTTACATGATAGTTAGGGTAATTTTAAAGATATTTTTTATTAACTCTCAAATAATTGTAAACCAATAAAAATAAAATACTTAAATGGCGTATATTTTATGACTTAAAACCCAAATAAATAAAATAGCTCACATTCGTACTACAATTACACTAACCTAAAAACAAATAAACTTACTTAAAAATAAATAAAATTCGGTTAGCTTAAGTATTTTGGCCTAAAATCCAACATTAAATTTTGTATAAAAAAAGCAACGCAGCTGATCCTATTAATACTGAAAAAATAAACTAAAGAAGGTTTTTAAAATAATTGCTTCAAGATCAAATTTCGATCTATTGAACATTTTAATCTTGTGACGCAACGAACAGAAAAGTTTTAACTGTGACTAGTATTTGAACGCTGCTATTTTCCGAGGAAACCTTTCGATCTTGCCAACACATGTTTTTGTATCGTTTTTCAGTTTTTATCATGGGTGCAATTATCATTTTCATATTGGTTTTATTTCAAGGATGTATTTATATTATGACAGCACAAACTACGATTTGTTATTAATTCGCCAAAAAATGTTACATCGGTTTTATTACTATAATTTTTTATTATAAAGCATTGACATTACTACAATTTTAATGATAGCGTAAAACAGTCCAGCTGTGCTGCCAAAAAGAAGCATGTTTAAAAAAAATAAACATAAAACATATTCATTTTGTTAGTTACTTTAGTTAAATTTAATTTCTCGACAGAGTCTATCTGTAATGCAATGGTCTCTTCTTCTGATTGTAGCTACTTCCTTTGTCATGTTCCCACAATTTTTCACCGGATGATCATTTTGTAAAATTTTGTAGATATCTCAAAATCAAACACATTTGGTCCAGTCAATTTGTACGATTTTTATATAAATTTATTAATAATTTATAAATACCCTTTGTAGAAATATAGTTACCATTTAAAACCCCTTAATTCCGGCGAGAACCTGTGGGAAGACCCGTAATATCTGACAATATCTCGTCTTACTGATAGAGTTAATTGAATTTGGTAACGTCATCCCTGTCCAGACCAGGGCAGTGTATCGGACGGGCACGGTTCGGCCCGGGGTCGGCTGTGCTTGAGAGCCCCATTAAGCGTAGTTTGACCCACCCTGACTCTTTACCCTCTACCCTCCTCTTAACACCCCGCCTGCTGATATAAGGGCTGCTTAATTGTGGTTCGCGGTCCAAAGGGTGCGCGGCGAATGTGTCTCGTAGATATTCTCGTCATTGTGGTTTGGTAAATATGAAATGATACTGATAGAACTAATAGGCTACGGAATAAGTGGATAAACAAAGCTTTTGGACTCTCTGCTCCCCATTTACCTTATCGGGCGATACATACACGTATTTAATGAAAAATAAAATTCTTTTTTTAGAAAGCCTTAAATGCAATATCATTTTTAAGAAGAAACGTTGGAATGTATTTGTGCATACTGATAGCATCAAAAGTTTTACAAAGTTTTTCAACCTAGTTTGGAACATCAGCCCGCCGCACAGTGGGCTGAAAATCGCCTTTCATAGGCATATAGACTTGAATTTTCAAGGGTATTTTTTTGGCTAGAAATGGATTCTGCTGATCATTACTATGCTATAAAATTTATCATTTTTAATTTCAGTGCCATACAAATTTTTCTTAAAAAAATGATAATTCCTTCATTTGTACACGCAATTGCTTCATACGAAACTTTATAGCATAGTAATGATCAGCAGAATCAATTTCTAGCAAAAAAAAAAATACCATTGAAAATTCAAGTCTCTATGTCTATGAAAGGCGATTTTCAGCCCACCGTGTGCCGTGCCCTTTTACCCGGAATGCCCAAAGATACTGGGTGAGAAGCAATATTACTTTATCAATTACATTTAAATTTAGAAAAGCTATTCAATTCGACAATATTCTTTTTATGTTTATTGTTTCATTCTTCAGTTTCCTAACAAAAACTGAATTTTCGGAAAATTGAATTATTTTTTTATCCATCCAGTTCACCACTACACAAACAAATATCTCTTTCAAATTATATACCCATACTTCTTAAAGAATAATAAGTTAACTTGCCTTTATTAAAACTTATCCACGAAGCGAAAGTAATTAATATGTTTAAAGTGGGTACCGTAATGCTGACTAAAATATGTATATGACTAATGCGAGCTATCTTACAAATTAGTTAATCTTCGAAATAAAAGTTTTAAGTGTTTGTTCGGTTGTTAAATGTGTTTAAAATGTATATTTTACTTTACAAATTGAAATACTCATTAAAAAAACTTCTTTCTAATAATAATAAGCTTCGAGCCAAACTTTTCCTTTACAATAATTAAGCAAAAAGTTATGCATATTATTATGAGTTGGCAAAGTTCAAGACACAAGGTTAAAATGTCTGGAATAATTTAAAGAGTAATTGAAGCAAAGCGTTGCAGACATTTCAGTCCATTCATTAACCGCAGATTAAGGTACTTGAGTTTTCTATTATACACACCTCTGAAATAAAATGCAATAGAAAGGATCTGCGTTAGTAGAGAATTCCAGTCATTTAAAAAAATATTATGAATGTTCACTTTCTAACTGAAATATCAGAATTAAAAAAAGCATATTCTTAGAAATGTCTATTTCATAGTTTTCAAAGTAATCATTTTCAAAGCTTATATTTTTCAAAGCCCGCCTAAACGATCGAAGTCTGGAGGGGTATGCATGACTTCGTACGTACCTCGGTTTTGAAGGTCAACAGTAACGTCGATATATTTTATGTTTTTTTTTTAAATTTAATGTAACTCAAATTTAATAATATTATTATTAAGTTCTGCAAGTATTTTTTTGGTTTTTTCTAATTGTTACAGCTGTTTCGGCTTTCAAGGACTTAGCTTGGACTTTCGGCGTGGACAGTTTGAAAATGGCCTTGAAAGCCGAAACAGCCGTTACAATAACAAAAACCAAAAAATCCCACTCGGCTCGGTATGGCAATAAAAAAAACAACATTTAAAATTTTATCAATAAACATAAATTCTTTTTAAATAGTTTCAGTAAGTTTAAATAGTCACCGCAGTAGTGACCCGTATGCGAGGAGCAGAGTGCAAATTGCACAACATTTTCCGTATCCTTAAAGACTCGTGAGGTAGTGTTTTAAGACGAGACTATACCTTAAAATAACGTTGGAACGTTCGGCCTTGCAGCTACTGTTGACTGTGCTCTAGCAAATCTCTAAAATGAAATGGTAATCTTAACGACATACAGATGCGGATAGCGACTTTATTTTGTAGTATTTTTTTAAATGTACCACAAAATAGCAAGTCTGCGTAACGATATATATCGTTACAAATTCATCGTAATTTAAAATGAAAGCCTCGAGCGAACACCCTTTATTAGAGTCATGTCGTCACCTCAGTGCTTAATTGTCCAAACGACCATTTGCAAATTTTACAGGAGGAGGTTTTCTTTGATTATTTCAATGAAACATTATGACAGGTGTTTAAGATGAAGATATTTCCGTCAAGCTAAAGGTCTGATCAGCTTAAATAATTCTTTGTAAATTGACTAAGGATAGTTTTTGATACTTTTTTTTACATTTTAAAATGGAGATTGAACAAAAACGCACCACCAGAATTTTGTAAATGGAGATTGAACAAACTGGAATTGGAGATAGGGCAACTTTTGCGTAGAACTTTCCGTGCTTGTTTGTTCAAACGACCACCTTTAGTTATATACAGGATGAGTTTATTTTCAATATTTCTATTATGGATACTGACAATGTGGTGGAATCTATATATATATATTTATAATAGTGATTTTTTCTTTGTTTGTTCCTTCTTATTTCCTATACCTTTTCTATACATAAAAGTGAGCTCTGGCGTTATGAAATTTATATACAAATTCACATCTTATTTCCCATACCACTCTACCGACTGCGATAAAACTTTGTAACTTTGAGTTGTGCGCATGCCCGCGAAGGTTTCCCTATATTATATTGAACTATGGCGTTGTGAAATTTGTATAAAGATTATTATTTCCTATATCATTCATCCGATTGCGATGAAACTTTGGTGAGTTGCTTTGCGCACGCCGGCAAAGGTTTCCATACATAAAGGTGAACTCTGGCGTTATGAAATTTGCATTCAGATTGTATAATAGGTGGCGATCGACTTATTATAAAAATGTGTGCATTATTTCTTGTAGCTTAGCAGTAGGGACTGAAAGAGGGAAGGGTGAGGATAATCCGTGAGGGGGGAGGGTTCGTGGGATGCGGGACAAATCTTTCTTTGAGTGGCATTGAAACGCGTGCCAGGTACTCGACAGTTCCATTATAATAATTTACTTCAATGATAATAATATATTAAACAATGTCCAACTTTTTTTTATTTCTGACCGTGACCGGGTTTAGCCTATCAACCATCTTTAGACTTCCATCTTCGTTGTTACGACATAGCAACGAAAATGGGATATCCATATAATTTGAATAAAATCATTGCATTCCACCCCTTTTAATCCCCCTCCCTAAATTTAATGTATATAAAGCACAGCTTAAGGAATATCTGTACCAGTCTGAAGATGACCGCAGTAGGCTGAATCTCTTACGATCAGATTTTTTTTTATGTGACACCTCACAAGAGCGTCCCTGCCAGTATACAGACAGGGGAACTATGTAACCACCCGGTTGGGCGGAGTTGTGAGGCGGGTTAAGGTAGGGGCTGTATGAAGGGATTTATTAATGCTGGCCTTGAAGAGGCTCGGATTATAGGAGAGAGATGCCGGTAGCTCGTTCCACATACGAACCGACTTACAAAAAACGACCCGTTCTCATGAAGCTAACGTCAATCGTAAACGGGTGTTCCGCTCGTGTCCGTCGAGTTTCGCGCACGTGCACCGGTGCATCAGGGATCAATGCTGCTAGCTCCTTGGAGCAGGCTCCATTGAAATACCTGTAGAACAGACACAGCATGCCTACATTGCGTCTATGCATTAGAGAAGGCAATCGGTCTGTTAACAACGGATTGTCAATCAGACGGATCGCCCTCCTTTGCACAGATTCAAGTAGGTTAATTAAGTATTTTGGGGCACCAGCCCAGAGGTGGCTCCCAAATTCAACTGTTGGGCGGACTTGAGACTTGTACAGGGTCAGCAGCTGGTCACTGTTGAAGGATATCCTAGCCGTGTACAAGACGTCCAGCTTCTTGGAAGCCTGATTTACTCGGGCTTCTATGGAACCCCGATACTTGAGCCGGTCTGATATACTAACTCCAAGCTTTCAATGGAGTCTTTATTGGGGAGAGTGCTCCCATAGAATTGCGCCTAAACAGTACGCGTGGCCAAAAAACTAAATCACTTAAATTATATGAAATTTATGCAAATTATTTCAGTGAATAATATACCTGTAGATGTTTTTTTGGCTAAAAATTAAAATCCTACCGTTTTTGTTGGTAATGCTCAGAATCGTAATCAAAACCCCAAAACACACAAATGAGGAAAAAATCAGAATTATAATTTATTATATAACTATAATTTATTTCAACAAACTGCATAATCACTATAGATCAATTTGTAAATCTCAAACGGCTACATACAAATACGGATATACTGAAAATTTCGAATTGAAATACTAATCTAACTAGTTTAATATGAATCGTCAGTCAAAAAACCAATTTTGACAGCAAAAACTTGCAAAAAGTAGAGTCTGAGCGAAAACAGAAAAGTGAACACGCTGTATGACAAAGTTCATTGCAATGTAAAAAACAAAACAAATTTGGTATTGATAGAGATATTTAAAACTAACACTTACCGCTCTATTTCCGCACTGCTGCGTATGTATGCACTTTTGTAATTAGTTATTGACATTTTCCTGTTGTTTTGTCTATCAAAAACTCCTTGGTATATATTTAAATGCTTTTTTACTTCCGCGTAACGCCTGAAAACAAACACCGTTGGAATGTAAAAACTTAAGATGGCGGCATCACGTGATCCTCGCATCGTGCTGTAATTGGTCGGTTGGTGGAGTTTGAACAAACTAGCACGCAATTTTAATTCTCGACTCTAGGAGGTTGGCCTAATAAGGAGATTGGCCAAACAAGGACTCACTTTTAGAATATTGTTGTGGACATTGACATTTTAAAATGCTTATAATTAATTGTAGGAGGCTGATAAAACAATTTTTTCTTCATCGAACGACGCGTAATTTGATTCTTAACAATATTGCGTTAAAAACTCATTTTCGCTAAAATGGTCGTTTGGACAATTAAGCACTGGGGCGACGATGTGTCGCATTAAGTTCTGTCAAAACCCGCCGACCAATCACGGGCGTTGGAGTGTCTTACGGTTTTAATGTTTTTTTAAATTTGTTTTATTTGGTTTATAATATTTTCAAACCTTGCTCTAAATATATATAGCGTCATTGAGGTGGTTTTTCACAAAAACTGCGCTTCATAAACATCCAAATATTTTTAGTTGAGCTAAAATTATTATTTGAGGTGTAGTCATATTTTGCCATACAATGTGTTTGGAAATTTCGAATTTTCTAAAACATTGGAATATTGTAGGTACTGTACGAATGGGATAACGGTTGGTATTTAACAAGACTAACCGAAGTATTAAATATTATAATTAGCCTTTTCCTCTTCTCTTAAGCCCAGCCTAGTGCAATCTGTATCAAGGTAAATAGCCGACAAGGATATTCCCAATGAACACTCCATCAAAACATGGGGCGAGTACTGAGAACAGGAGATTCCTTAAATTAATAAGAGCCTTCGCCCGATACAGCGATACTAGGACACTGCTTTCAGTATTAGCTTACACCACCGTACTTGTATTATATCAGAGAGAGTTCACAGCCCAGTGTATATTGCGGCGGGAGGGATGGACAGGTCATCGGTTATAATTAGTTGGGTTCTACCATATTCACTAGATAAAATCGATTGTTTTCTATAGCCCTGTTTATTAATAGGAGAGTTTTTGGTAGCAACGCCAACTATTTAGTACCCATGTGTTCAGAAAATTAGAAGAATACATACATTCTAGTTTAGAAGAACTTTAAGCATTTAGAAGAACTTTTGAGATTAATTTGCACCTACTCTACATTATAGATATGAATTATATTTATAGTAGTAAACGATTATACCATAATGTATCTATTTATATAAAGAAGAGTGTCTGTAATGGACAGCATGATATGTATGACAATCACGTGGATATGATATATGGATGATGAAGTGAAAGAAAATCTAATGGTATGATGAACTCTTCGCTTTTCAGTCTCGTTAGACAAGAAGCCACCGAGACAACCATTACAATAATTGATGAGATTAAGAAAGTTGCAAATTGAAGATGTTAACAAGAAAAGCTCCTATAAAATCCACCCTAACCTCCATTTAAATGCTATTTTAAGGAAAAAATCTGAAGCGTTTTAAATTTCAATCACGCACAAACAAGTATCTTGCCAATTAGTAAAAGTGGAAAGTTCTTTTTTCAATGAGCTTGTCAGTCGGATAAATGGTTAAAAAAACTTTTTTTACAAGTGTGGCAAATTAAATTCAACTTGCAGCGTGTATCCCTAATAATGATAGAAAATTTTAGTCACAAATAAAGTACCTTGGGAATATGTAAAAGTGGAACTGCAGCATTTCCCGAGAACGTTCGTCTCGGGTGTTTGAATAAACCATTCCTGCTCAGGAGCGGCAGCTTGCACCCCTCCTTGAAAGTCGTATCCCGATCTTAATGCACATTACTGACTCGCCATTAGTCCTCCAAGGAGGGTACGGTGAGCGAATGAGGAAAACTTTCGTTTCATTGTAATTTAATTCGGTGTTTTTCGTCTTATCTCAGTTCATTTATCTTAACAGCTCCTCCCAGCAGCCATGAGCTGTTTCAATTAAGTCTGATGACGCGGCTCTTGTGCCAAGTTGCCTTTCTTGACTTGGCGGGGGATAATCTCTACTTTCAGCAACATCAAAGTTAGGTTGTATTTTACAATTATTCATCACGAATTCAAACATTAAGAATGGAAAAATTTGTCTTTCTGGAGATGTTAATTTTTGTTTACCTGCGAGAGCTTTTAGGCAGCAGTTTCGTGTGTTTTTATGGCATTTCCCTTTTAAAGGGCATCGCTTTAAAGTTGGTTTAAAAAATTAGTTTATATTAAGTGTTACTACTTATGAATTGTAAATTAGCTGGTGTAATAATGATTTAAAAAAAATACTCATTCTGATAGTGAATTAGGCGGAATTTTGTAATTATTGTGTTCCATTATATTTAATTTTTCAACTAATTCAATAGTTCTAAAACACCCTTCAATAAAACGCTTTAACAATCTCTGGTTCCTTGATCTAATAACAAATCAAATCCATAACCTTCTCACGCACGAAAATGATTAAAAAAATAAAATAGAAACATCAACCCTCTTCTTTGAGTCGATTTTCTATATTCTTTGAAAAAACTACGAAAATACTCCAAAAGAACTCTTATTTCCAGCCAAGAAAAGGAATCCCAAACACTTTAGGAGTTTTTGTGGAGATTTCTTTTGCTTCACCAATAAAAAATCCACTCCATAAGAAGGCCGAAATAGATCTCACGATGTTGGACAAAATATGCTGAGCCGTTGAGTCATGTGCCAAAATTACCTACTTGATAAAAAAATACGACAGAACTTTGTAAGGGGTGGTTGGGAAAATTTTACAAAGGCTACAAATAAATATTTACAGGGGTTATACAAATTTTACCGACTACTTATTTAAAATTATAACCAAGGGAGAGGATTTAAAAAAAAGTTGCGTTTATCCACAAATCCAAAGTATTTACATAAAATCGATGTTCACATATATTTCATAATTTGACGTACGAGTAGTTACGAAGGCTTTGATCCAATTTTAATGAAAAAAAATTTTTTTTACATTTAGCAAATGCTTTGTGAATATACATAATTATAATAAAGTAGCTTTGTTTTTAATACCATTTTATTATATATATTTTGAATATACAAAACCAACCGGTTTTGGTTCACCCTGAACTTTCATCAGGGTCATTTTAATCTAATTATTATAAAAAAATGTGTCCATTTATGATCATAAAGTTCATGAATACAAACCTAAATCTATTTTCTTTTTCTTTTTGTTTTCATCATCTTCTTCGTATATAGGAAGACAGTAGAATAATGTCAAGGAGGGTTTCCGAGAATATCCAGCTAGTCGACATTAGTTCAGCATGGATGTGTCTCCGAGAAACTGATGAAGAGAATTATCTTCTATAGTGACGTGTTTTGTTGTTTGAATTTGTCCAAATAAAATGTCTATTCTAGAATCCTTAAAGTCCCATTTCTAAAATACGCACTGCGAACGTGTGTATATATTCTTCTTATGTAAGTCATGGTAAAATGAATCGTTGATTTATTAGGAATAAAAACATCGTGCTACTGTTGTTGGATCCATACATTTATCGTTACGCATAAATATTGATTATTACTCGTATTTGAAATTTGTTTTTTTCACTGCGCTCTGATTTGAGAGTTTATTTTTATACTTTAAAAATGTATTATCCCTTTGTCACTACTAATTCTGCCACCACTTGCGAGCATTGTGTGGTATAATGCTCCTATACAATACATTACACTCTTTTAGTAAAAAAATAATTCCAACGGACCGTGTTAAGTCTAAAAAATGAATTTTATTGTAAAACATTCCAGTTCATTGTGTTTGCATTCGCATCACAATGGGCGGACGTGCTTTTGCGTATCGATATTTTTTTTATATTCGATTTTTTGTTGTTTTTACCATTGCGCACAAGGTGGCGGGCGTTGTTTCCTTTTTATTGTTAGCCCTTGTATTCCATGCCCGTCACGATCCTCCGGAGCGCACTTCGGCACTGGAATACATTAAATGCTGAAATTAGATGTTGTATCGGGAATAGGTATTGCTTTTAAGGAGAAGTGAATGAATTGGACCAGTTAGATTGGAGAAGTGCGCGGAAATATTTATGATGGAAGGTTTTTGTTTCATTGTTAGATCGTAAAACAAAGAAAATATTTGTTTACCTGTGTCTTCACCTGAAAACACTTTAATTTGGAAATTCGTCATTTTGTATCAATAAAATATATAAACGCTAATACAGATTCTTATTACTTGTCATTTTTAACATTTGGGAACAGGTAATACAAACAAGTTTCAAGGTTATTTTAAGAATGAATATTAAATCCACTGTTTTAGAGATTTCATTTCATACAACCATTCCTCTTGTCATGCTAGAACATCTGTTCTGCCGTGTGGTATCTTGAACAAGTCATGACGACGACTGCGGCTGAAGTACGTATATAAGACATGACATAGCAGTCCTCTTGGAATGGGCCATCAATATCATCATGCATCATATTAAAACTAAGTATTGTTGAAACTCGACGGACACGAACTGAACACCGTTCATGGTTGACGTTGGCTTCATGAGAACGGGCCGTTTTTACGACTCGTTTTTGCGTAAATCGGCTCGTATGTGGAACGAGCTACCGGCATCTGTTTTTCCTCCCTCCTATAATCCGAACCTCTTCAAGGACCGCATTAACAAATCCCTTCCTACAGCCCCTACCTTATTCTGCCTCACAACGCCGCCCAACCGGGTGGTGACATAGTTCCCCTGTCTGTACACTGCACAGGCAGGGACACTCTTGTGAGGTGTCTCATAAAAAAAAAAAATGCAAGATTTTGAAGAGCGTCTAGTTTCATTACTAAATCCATTCAATGCCTCAAATAAATCCATATCGTGCATGGTCCTCGTCTAGTTTCTTGACTAAATCTATTCGATGCCTCAAATAAGTCCATATGTCCTGGATTCAATGCCTCAAATAAGTCCATATGTCCTGGATTCAATGCCTCAAATAAATCCATATCGTGCATGGTCCTCGGATAAGTTTCTTGACTAAATCTATTCGATGCCTCAAATAAGTCCATATCGTGCATGGTACTCGTCTAGTTTCTTGACTAAATCTATTCGATGCCTCAAATAAGTCCATATCGTGCATGGTCCTCGGATAAGTTTCGTGCATCGGCGTACAGACTTTTTCTGATGATTTTTCCTGGATTTGTTCCTGCAAATTATTTATATATTTAGTTTGGTGCGGAGTCCACACACCACTAGCATACTCCAGCTTACTTCTTATAACGCCATCAAACATATGGTTGGTTGATAAATATGTTGTATTATAATTTATAAAATACATTACAATCAAAAGAGTTCTCATTTCAATTATTTAAATGAGACTCTGTGAATATTTTTTGATCAAAATGAATTAATTTGATAGTATTTTTGTTGTTTGTTTTTGGGGTGTTATGCCGTGTTGCGCTAACTCCTTCTTTAGCCGACGTTTCGGACAGCGTTGCAGTGTCCATCATCAGGGCAGATCCGGTAGATCCAAAGATGTGTAAATTTTGGTTGTCGAGTTTGTGCTTATTTGTTTGTGGCCTGGGCCCGTCCAAGTGCGAACGTTGGACGGGCCCAGGCCGTCGGCTAAAGAAGGAGTTAGCGCAACACGGCATAACACCCCAAAAACAAACAACAAAAATGCTTTTGGCCGTGAGAATCTAAAAAACTTACCTAATTTGATAGTAAATTGGTCAAAATACTGAATACAAATATGCATACTTTGAGTAAATTGAGAATTTCCGTATCGACACCGTAGATAATGTTGTTCTATGATCTATGTTCGATACACATTCTCTGCTAAATCCTTCTTCAAACATCGTCTCAAACTGTTATTCTAACCCTCGACATGATCAGACTCAAGTATTAGATTTGGTGGCTCCAAGTCTTCATAGGTCATCAGTACTTCTTCCATCGACTTGCACGTAATATTATTTTTTCAATTTGCTTCGTATTTTCACAAGTTTGTTTTTAACCACTTTATTTTAACACATCTCTAACGGTTTCAGAAATGCCATATTTTCATCAGAAAAGATTATTAAATATTTTTTATTTATTGGTTTTTATGGTATACACACTATAGATTGTACAATGTACATGTTGTAAGTATAAAGCATAACATAAGAAGTTTTCACAGTCTTCCTCACTAGGGTTTACTGTTCTGTTCTGTAGCTTTATATTTAGTTTCTACTTGTCTTTACATTGTCTTCATAATGTTTGCAAGCTGATTTGTGTATTTCTGTGTTTTCACTTTAGTTTTAAATATGTTCAATTACAATATTTATTTTTGATTTGGTAAAGCATAATATAGTTTCGCAGCATGAAATTTAATATTTATTTGTCCAAAATATATGTTCTTACTGGGAATAAACAGTATAATTTGGGTCATTATCTTTGCGAGTTTCGCAGTGGAGTATTCAGATGTGTTTTTTATATAGTATAAACATTAAAAACTTAGTTAATTAGGTCTCAATATTCTCCTGGTGCAGTGAACTTCTGAAACCAGTGAAGCAATGGATTAAAATAAAGTGGTTTATTGATATTGTATTTGAGAACATAAAACAGGCATAATTTCCAAAAATTTACATACATAAATCGAATGATTTGCAAAATATGCAAAAGTAAATGACAAATAAGGTATAAAACCAATATGTGTTTAGATAGAAATAATGGCAAACCACAAAGTAATGACCGGTCGGTGGCGGTCGTGTGTTAAATTCTTCCGCTGGCTAAGTCCTCCATCACAACACAACATTTTCCGCTTACTGTAGTGGTAGTAGGAGATTTTCAAATATTGTAAGGTTATTCGTAACATTTTTTTTACGTAAACGTATGTATGATTATGTAGTCATATTGTTTCTTTAAATATAAAATGACTATAATATTTTTCACCATATTCCTTATCTTATTCTAATATTATTTTACGAATTTAGAGATATTTGTGTATTTTTTTTTAAATCTCACTGTGAAAGCTGTATGAGCGTGGTAAATAATATGTTAATAATTCAAAACAATAAAAGTGTTTCAGATTTATATCAATGCTATTTTAGTACCTACCTATAAGTATAAGGCTTGGTAAATGTCGGCAAAATCTTTTACGTGGTTAATTCACTAAGCACTAAGCTCTAAGGGAATATAACGTTATTGTTTAATTGGCCGTTCGAGATGTAATAAATGGCTGCAGAAATGTCATAAACTTATATGATTTCATGCGACATCCGTTAATTCGCTGGGATCGATGGGAATATAGCCGATTAATACAGTAATAAGCCGACTGGCACTGGAGCGGCTTACTATAAATGGATGGTTATCGAATTTACTGCCCGCAAATGAGTCGGATAACCCGCGCAACAGAAGGAACCCAAAACGCCGATTATCCGTCAGTAATTGGTGACGTGGGTTACTGGGAAATCGATTCAAATTGAAAATTGAGGATTTTTTTACGTAAAACCGCGTTAGTTTTTATCAAAAAATCATTCAGACCTCAATTGTTTAGCAGAAATCAAAATATAGCATTGTTATCATTTGGCCATGGCAGTTGAATGGTTCCCGTTTTTTTTTATCAAATTGTGACAATTATAATGTTTTTAAGCTTGTCAGGTTATTATGATTTGGTCGAAAGCTGAAACGAACCTAGAATATGCGTTTTACGGGGACCTTTCAAATGCGCTATTTGGTAATTTTATGGTTTTTACAATTGACATTTAACAACTGGGCTTATATTTAAAAAGCCTTTCGAGAGAACCGTTTCAAGACCAGTAAGTATTTCGAAAGTTAACTAATGTATTTTACTTAGTAAGGAAGTTCACTTATGCAGTGCACAATTGAAAAATATGGAACTAATAAAATATAATATATGTATGTCATAGCTCAATTGGTAGTGATGGAAATGATATCGCAAGGATGGAAATGAAAACGAAATAATTCCTTACAGGAAATCTTCTTGCAAAAATATAATGTTTTATTTTATTTTAATTATTTAACGCCCATAAGGCTATTACAATAATACTATCTTATTTGTGTATTAATACACACAAAAATAAAATTGTATTATAACTGTCATAAAATAAAAGCAGGAACCGGAAATCTTAATTGGGAAAAAAGCGTATAAAAGGGTCTTATTAAAGTATTGGAAACTCTGTAATTTCTGCAGTTCCCAAAGTAAATTTCGTAAAACCGCCATATTATTACTATGAGGTTTATAAAAGTAAGCGAGTAAGCAGATTGAATATTTATTCAATATATTTAAATCTGTCAGCAAGTAAAAGTGTAAAATGAACGTAACAATCACCTGTGCATGGATAACAAGTAACTCACGTGTCCTGTGACCGGATAATCGACGTTCTCCTGCTCTACGCCGTAAACAGTAGTGAAACTTACGCGACAGTAGTGATTGGTCGGCCGTGTGTCACGTGACTGGCTCAGCAGTGCGGTGTTGTAGTGGACCCAAATGGAAAGATTTGTGGTAGCGTTTCCATTCCATTAAATCTGTTTATGGTCCGCCCGCATGACATTCCGCAATAAATACTCGCCCATAGCGGCCGGACGGACTATACGAACTACGAACCCACAATAATAATTACACGTAACCCACTAAACGCGTAAGCATATAAGCGCGATCTTGTAAACACTCCAGGGAGCAAATCATAACAACCCCCTAACAATTCACAAAACATATCACAGTCAACTTTCATCAACCAATTTGTTTTGTGGTCACGGAGTTTCAACCTAAGAAGCGTTCTTTTTATTGATTTGTTGAATACCCGTATACTTCCGTACTCGTAAGATTCTATCTCAAATTGATTAATATATGATATACTATTATTGATGGCCTCTGTGGTCAAGGAGTAAGGCTCTCGACTAGCGAGCTGAAGATCGCGGTTTTTAATTTCTCTTACTTAACATATTACTCATTTAAAATAATATATAGTATATAGTGGAAGATACTCCCAGTATTGCTCTACTCCCAGTATTTACCACCATTCAGAATTTAAACTGCTTGAAATGGCTTTGGTACTTCCCAAGCTTCATCTTTCCCATCTCCTTCCCCTCGCCACTACCTTCAGCCTCACAACGTTTCCCAGTTGGGGATGCCATGGTCTCACTTGCTCTAGACGGTTTCACATAAAACAAAAGAAAGTATAGTTTATTGTTGAATACGTAAGAGTTCTTAATAAGAGTAAGTGTTTAACAAGAAACGTGCTGAAAACTTTATCATAAAACCTAAATAATTACTTGTTGAAGTACATACATTATTCAGAATTTTCGTTTGAAAACAAAAGTTTTCATTGGTAGTTAAGATGAACTTATGATAAGTGTCTGCAATTTCAAACTTATCAATTTCATTTGTTCGCAATTATGGCTTTTCAAGTACAAGGTTTATCAATAATTTGTACAAATAAGTTAGTGATTCCATAAATTCTATTTCCGAGCTTGTAACTTCTGTGGTAGTATGTTGGAAATCGACTAAATGCCTAAACCACTTTCGATGAGACCTTCACTAGTAAATGAATTATTGACTATGAGCATATTGGTTGACATTGATCTACGTCATGTCGATTACTTCGAATTGAATAAGGCGCAGGTTTTAAGTTATAATCTTTAGTTGTATTCGTATCATTGATTCAAAATAAAATGTTAGCATTTAGTAATAGCTTTTATTTATAACCGCACGAGAGTCTCAACTGCTACAAATCATATTTATTTACGAGTACTATGTAGTACGATGTGATGGGTATTTCAGTTCAATATAGACTACAATATTTTATACGTCATATTCATTTAATATTTAGTTTTGATAAAAAAAATACTACTAAAAGTATGAAAACTACTGTACTGGGTATATATAAAAGACTTGCCAGTTTCGGTTCAGCCAGAACCTTTCATAAGTATGTAATATAAAATTAATTAATCAAGTAAGAAAAAAATATTTTTTCCCACATCTCAATATGCTCGCAAGATCTAAATACTATAACACGTTTAACTAAGCTAAGAGCAGTCACTTCATTGTTAAAAATTAAGAAAATAATATCATTCAATTTAGGGAAAACAGATTTCAAAGTACCCTACCGAAAAGAGAAACTTTTGACACAATTACTTTCTCAGTAAATCAGTTCAACCGGTAATAAATCATTTTAGACATCATAAAAATTTATAATGGGCGGGGTTAATTAAAATCATATTTATAAGTCATCTCAACATAGCCTAACGATAGTTTAAAAATGGTATTGAACGCCAAAATAGCTGAGACAATTAATAAATACTAAAATAATTGCAAAATTAATTAATAACGTCATTAAATTTAATGGACACAAAATTAAAAGCAATTCTACGAATTAAATACAATAACAATTAATAAGAAGCATTTTTGTATTATTTCATATATTTTTCTGTACTCATAAAGTATTACACGATATATTCTGAACAAAGCATTTTATATCAAAATTATATGTCTAACTATAAAATGATTGCCACCTGTATATGTTCATTTCCAAATTTTTTATTACGTTCTCAAAGTAAACGGCATGAAATGATTGTTGCAAAAGAGTTTGCTAATACTTTATGGGAATAATTTTTTATTAATTAATAATGCAAAATCCTGATATGTTTATGTGTTTAGACATAAATGAGAAGGCTGTGACAACCTTTACTGCCCATATAAAAGGTATTCTATAATCTCATAAAACACGTATTTTCCTTCTTTATTTGCATTTAAGTTCCGTGCACTACGTGATTTACTTTAAATCTAAGTCCCTGCTATAAACCTAAACACTTCTCCCACGATAAAAGAACCGTTAAAAATACTTAGATATAAAAGAGCGATAAAAAATCCAATTGACAAAAAACATAAAATCTTTGGTCCAATTTATCACCGAAAGGTAAGAATGGCAATTTTGGTTATGGGCCGAAGATTTCTGGATTGCTGCAATAATTTCGGTCACATTTCTCACTGAGAGGGGCTTTTTGATTCATTCCTGCCCTGCTACGACGCAACGGGCCAAAGTTGTCGTTACACTTGAATTATGCCTTACGAATAGCTCAAGGCAGTTCCGATTCAATGGCGGAAACCGTAGCACCACTCTACCGCTACGGTGCTACGGTGCTACGGCGTAGAGGATGTAATAATATACTTTTCAGCCTGGAATATATTTCTTGTCTTCGTGGTGCTTTTGCCATTACCCTGCCAATACAAACGGCTGGAAACTTTTTATTTTCAAATTTGGAATTCCGCATTCAAATCAATTTGTAGGAAGCGGAAAGTTTTTGAAGTGAAACTTCTTTACGCGCGTCATGCAATTTCGAGGACCGGAGTAAAACCGACTCATGACCGAAACGAAAATGCGGGACCACCGATTAAAGTTCATTTGATCTAGTCAAAGTTTTGAAGTAACATATAAATGCTTCTTAGCTCATCCCGACAACTGGCGTTGGTGGTGTAATGGTCAGCATAGTTGCCTTCCAAGCAGTTGATCCGAGTTCGATTCTCGGCCATCGCACATTATTTTTTTGTTTTTAACGCCTTTTTCATTCAATATCTTATTTTTTAGTAGGTCAGAACATTTTTTAAAAGAAAATAATATTGCAAAATAATAAAAACACTTATCTCACTGTGATAAAACATTACTCCGCTAGAGCGCGCTTTGCGTTATTGTGTTGGATTAAAATTATTATCTAATCCGTATATTATGATAATTGTATTACATTTATTTAATTAATTTATTTATTTTGATAATATGTAATAATTTACAGAAAAAAAAATTAAAACTATCTCCCTCTGATAAAATATCCGTTCGCTAGAGCGCACTACGCGATCTTGTGTGGGATTCTATTTCTGTACATTGTACATTATTTTTAAAAATATATTATATTTTGGGTGTGATGTAGGTAACATTATAAAACATAACAAGCTCTCATATTTTCAGAACCTACATAATATAATCAATTTATGCGGCTTTGCTTACAGTTGGTGCTCAGCGTGGTTGGCTTTCAATCAGTTAAGCGAGGTTCGATTCTCGGCTGTGGCATTTTTGAAGTGAAACCTTGTTGAGGTGGGGGAGCCGCTCACGAACGTTCTCTCTCTTCTCTTCTTTCCTCTCTCTCAGACACCAGCGAACTGCGCCACGCCAAGCATCAGCTGAAACTAGAAGTTTCACTTCTGTCTTGCGTAGGCTTGACACACCCACTTTTTTTTATTTATGGATCTTTTAAATAATTCAGAGAGAAAATATTTTTATCCAAAATTTTTAATACTTTCAACCGTTGAATTATTAACACAACGTCTGATTTTAAGATGATCTCTTCAATTAAAAAAAAATATATCATTTAATACTCTTAAATATTTGCCGACCGAACAAAGTGAGTGTTGGTACCAATATACCTACAAGAAAATGAAATGTTTTTACATTATTTCCACATAGGAATCATAGAGGAAAATAATTTTCGTCTAGGCCAATGTCATTTTTTGAGATGCTGTGTGGAGGGTTGGTTGAGGAAAGACAGGAGGAGAGGAAAATCTGAGAAGGAAAAGGTGTTAGGGGTGGGCAGGAATCTGGGAGTAAGTGTGTAAGTATGTAGTGTCCAGGAGTAACGGATGTTTGAATTCATCCTAGATCCGCCTCCCAAGTTGGAATAGATATAATTATAATAATTTAATTACCATTTTGGTATTAAATGTTTTTGTAAAACCTTTACATTACGTTTGGTTGGTAACCAATATATATTTATCTCTAAAAAAAATTCTACACCGAGGGCCATGAGACCAATGTCTAAATTATTTTATCCGATATTCGTGATATTCCAAAATCCGAACGTGTTAAATAATTGACAGATCTGTATTCAGTAAAAAAATGTAAAATTATTCCATTTTCCCAATTTTCGATAATACAGTAAATAAAATCGGTCAAACAATAGCGCCGAGTCAACACGGGCTTGAGGCAGAGTGGCGGAGCAATCAACAAGCTATCTATCGATATATCGAAATCGTATAACTTATCCTTCTCTCGCAAACTGCAAATGGACTCGCTCTCCGCGAACTTCTCAAGGCATTAGAAGATGAAGTACGTCATAAAATACTGTAAAGAATATCTCGTTGAAGATAGTTGTGCGTTTTCTGGATTTGTCACATTTGCAACAAAGATGATTCATTTTGCTCACCAATAATATTTTCAATATCTTTAGCGTTGTAAATTTTGTAACATTTAAATAATTTAAATAACTGTGTGAACACCACTTTATAATAAAAAGGGACCGACATGTTTCAAAACCAAAGGTTTCGTCATCAGGGTAAACGTATAATGATATTTAAAAAAAAATATAGACAAATAAGTACCTATAGACAAAAATATAACATCGAGTAAATAATTATTTGAAACAAATTGAATGATCTTATAATAGGTAGTTATTGCAATTATGTACATAACAAAACTTTTAATATGATTTGAGATTTTACGGCGCTACCTCCTTCATCAGTCAACGTTTGGCACAGCATTACAGTGTCGATTATCAGGGCAGATGTGTAATGACACATCTTACATCTGCCATCCGCTTATACATCTGCCCTGCCATCTGATTACACATCTGCCCTGATAATGTACCCTGAAATGCTGTCCGAAACGTTGGTTGAAGAAGGAGGTAGCCTAACACAGCGTAATATGCCAAAAATAAATAAAACAGCATTGTATTTACATTAATGTGTTAGTTATATACATAAATACAGTAATTACCTATTTTATTATAATTTAATTTATTTAAATAATTGTCTTTTTAAAATAATAATTGCTAATTTATCACCGCTCATTGTTAAATTTTTGACCATTTATAAAAGTAATTATTTATCTTTACTTGTTTTTCTATTTTTAAATATCGTAATTTTCATTATACGTTTATTCCTACGAAGAAACCATTGGTTTTGAAACATGTCGATCTTTTTTGAAAATAGTGGTGTTTACTAAGTTATTTATTTAATTTATTGAATGTTAGCTTAAAGATTAGAGTGATTTATTTTTGGGGTACTATGCCGGGTAGCGCATACCTCCTTATTTAACCAACATTCCGGTTAGCGTTACAATGTTCAGCATCGGGGCAGATGTGTGACAACTGTAATGCTGTCCGAAACGTTGGCTAAAGAAGGAAGTAGCGCAACAAGGCATAACTCAAAAATAAATAACTATACATAATACTTTTGGCCGTGAAAATCTCAAATCTTAGTTTAATTATGTCAAAATATTAATATGTTATCCCATTTTTACCATATAATGAAAGGCTTATTAAATTTATTAATAGGGCCAATTTTTTGATCGACAGTCAAATTTGACATCGTAAAAAAATTATTCTACTTGTATTTGTATTATTAATGTTTGTGTTCTTTTTTTTACTGCTAAGCATATTTTTTACATTTTCTTTTAGTTCCTGCGACACAAATATTCACAATTTTAGAATTGAGTATATAAACCGCAAGCAAATAAATAAATTAAGTCAAGAATCAACATAAATTGGTTGCTGTAGGAACAACGAATCACTTTAATACTAAGTTGGAAATTATTATTCGCAGAAGTGGGGCATATCAAAAGTTTATTCATATCAAGCTTAACGTTTACATGTGATAATGATTGTCTTCGCTTCAGAACTTGATATTAAAGTAAAACTACTTACTCGCGGCAAAACTATGTCCTAAACTACCTCTCCAAAGTTTCCCTCAAGCATCACGCTGACACTTTGTCACTTTTTATGAGAGTGAAGCCTTCAGAATTGTTCACATTATTTGAAAACTCTCTGGAAATTTTTTGATTTAAACTACTATTTTAAATATTATTTCTGCGAAGGAACTAAGCACAATCCACACCTTTAACTTTTTTCCTGGCTTGAGATGTTGCCGGTCATACGTATAAAGTAAAACGATGCCTGTCAAAGTTTTTTTTTTCTTCGTGTGGTATCGCCCAGGTTATTCAACCGCCCGGAGCCACTATCATTGAATCATCTAGAACAATGACGCTCAAGTGCTCAATATTGACAAACAGAAAATTATTTATTTTTCTTTGGTTCAATCTTCACTCATGCACGGAATAAGAGAATGGGGTGGTGAGCTTTATTTACATGTAAAACCTTTAGAAATAACTAAAATTTATATTATCAAAGTTATGTATAATAGGAAAATAACATTTTCAACATATGCATTATATGTACAAAGAATCTAAACTATTCTGTCTCCGTAAACTATTTATTTTGCAAACTATGAAGTATATCTTTAAAAACAAAAATAAATTCTAAATAAATGAAAACACAATCAACATTAGAAATAATAATGTATTTTATACTCCCGAAACGAACACCAAACAAATTCAAACAACTTGCAGTTTCATTGGACTTCGTACTTTCAATCTTTTACCGAAAAATATTCAAATGATTACTAAACTTCCTCAATATTTAAAAGAGTTAAAATTATGGCATTTCAATACAGCAGTTGAAACTTGTTTTATTTAATTTGCATCACTTTATGATTCTCAAAAACTATACACTTAATATTACGCTAAACAATTACAACTTAGTACAGTATACTATGCCATGGTACATTCACACCTTTCCTATCTCTGCTGTATCTGGGGTTTTGCCTCAAGAAATTGATAGCTGACCTGCAGGTGGTTCAAAACCGAGCTCTCAGAAATGTGTTTGAACTTCCATGGGACACTCATGTTATGGACATCTATTCAGTTTCTGGTATCCTTCCAATTACAATCCTTCCTAAATATGAAATCACAAGCACCATCCTACAAATTACCCAAAAATCAACTCACACCAACATCAAGCCACTTTACAATCAAGACATCACAACCACAATACTCGAAATAACAATAAAATCCGCATTCCTCAAACACACACTACAAAATATGGGTTAAAATCACTGAACTATATTGCCTATACAGACGGCCGGCGTGGTCTAGTGGTATACGCTTTTGACTACAGATCCGAAGGTCGCGGGTTCGAACCCGGCGTGCGCAAATAAATTTTATTTGATTAATTTGTGTTATTTCACAATTAATTAATTTAAAATAATATATAGTATATTTGCGGCACGTTCCAGAGTGGAAGATACTCTCAGTATCGCCCTGGTGTAAGACCACCAAACGTTGCTTGAAATGGCTTTAGCCGTGTTTGGTGACCAGATCTGAATAGCCAGGTACTTCCCCACCTTCCTCTTCCCCATCTCCCTTCCCTCCCCAATATACCCTCAGCCTCACAACATACCCCAATTGGGGATGCCATAGTCTCACTGGCTCCAGACGGGAGCAGTTGGGACTCTTGTGCGGTATTACTATAAAAAAAAAATTAAAAAAATATATATAATTCGCTTCCAGATATGTACAAACACATCCACCATAATAAAAAATTGCAAAGCAATGCTTTAAAATAATATTTTTTAACTACATTTAAAAATGAAAATATGTAACTGTGTTGTCATTTCTTATTGTATCTTATCCATGTTTTTTTTTTCTTTCTGTACTTGTTTTCTATTGTTGTTTGTTCTACTTAACGTGTCGTTATTTTAATTTTTAATTTTTATGCTGTATTGATTGTGAAACTTATATTTGATATCAAAATACCGTTGTAAAATTGTACCTACTACCTCCTACATATGAATTGTAAGTTCCTCCTGTCCTAAAATGAGTTCTGTAACTCATCGGGATTGCTCTAGCAAGAAATAAACACAATAAAAAAAAAAAAAAAAAAAAACTTCACTATGCACTATTGTAAACACTTTTTATACAAACCGCTGTTTTATATGCCCACTGTTTTTTTTTCTTTCTAGGTACAATAATATAATATATTTAACTGTATAACCCACACACAGGCTGCGCCTTAGTGGGTTCCCATTATTTTTATTGATTTTTATAATATTGTACGTAATTAATTTAAAAATTAGGAAAAATAAAGGTTTTAAAATTTTTTTTTAAATGACAAACGACATTTGACCGAAGATCCAATTTATCTATATTAAATTTGTTCATGCGACATAGAGGTAGAATATTTACAGCTTGCCATGGTAAACTTTGTTCCTGCTACATAGAGGTAGGATATATACAGCTTGCCATGGTAAACTTTGTTCATGCGACATAGAGGTAGGATATATACAGCTTGCCATGGTAAACTTTGCACTCAGGGGTGTAGTTAACCTATTTATATTTCTAATATTCATTATCCATAGAACAAGCATAAACAAAGCGCCGCTGGTGAAAATTTTATATCTATAACCAAACCGATAAAAGCTGTCGGTTTTTATTATTCTAAAATACTTATTTTAAACATCACTTATTTTTCCATAAAATCATGAAATATTCTCATTTAAATAAATTTAACCTGTATAATTTAATATACTTTAATTAATATACTTTTATACTTTAACTGGTAATTGTCTTTACAACTCTTTAACCCTGCAGTGGTAGCGTGGACTACATATGTAATCCACTAATACTAAATCAAAAATTTCTCCAAAATGGTAAGCATTAGTTTAACATGCCGCTAGGTACTTTTAAACGAACTATCGAGAGACGCACTCAGTGCAGCGCAAGCCATAAATCGTGTGCGGACGTGTAACAGTAGCTCCGCAAAGATCCTAGACTACATACGTAGTCGGCGCGATCAATCACGTAAGTATTTTTCAAGTACGTACGTAATATTAAAAAAAAAAAGTGGGTGTGTCAAGCCTACGCAAGACAGAAGTGAAACTTCTAGTATTCCTCTCTCTCTATTTTCATTTCATCATCTCTATTTTCTCTCTTAGGTTAGTTTGAAAATTAGAGGTTAAATAATTCAACGACGAAGCATGGATTTGCTTTTTCTAATATTTTCTTATAGATGAATGACGTTCGATTAATGTATAGTTCCAAAAATTTTCAATTTATTCACAAGTATACAATATTACATAAATAACAATATTACAATTAAAAATTACAAAGAAATTACAATGACAATTTACCAATCATGTGCCATTTTCATTGTCAATTTCATGAATATCATTTCCTAATGTCGTGATAATTGGGTTATGGTAACTAAAGTGCGAGATATATACACGAGCACTTAAATCCTTAATGAATCGTGCAAAAACTGCATCGATTGTTGTCCCGTGTCGGGAGAGAACGTTCGTGAGCGGCTCCCCCACCTCAACAAGCGCATATGGTGAGAGAGGGACAGTGAACGGTGAGCGGTGGTGGGGGTACCCGCATTTTCGTGTCGATCCTGACTCGGTTTTACTCCGTCCCCGAACATTACGCGCCTAAAGAAGTTTCACTTCAAAAACTTTATTCCACTTAACTCTTATAGGTTATATTTACCTTATGTTAATGTCATCACTGTGTGAATCAGACTCTCCTCTTCTTTGGTGATTCTCAGGGGATATTTCCTCTTGTGCCACTGATGTGTTCATCACCTCTATCTCGTCACTACTCATTTTTAACACTGAAATTCTGTACCAAACCGTATGAACCACAATTAATTAGAACGTTCGTGAGCGGCTCCCCCACCTCAACAAGGTTTCACTTCAAAAATGCCACAGCCGAGAATCGAACCTCGCTTAACTGATTGAAAGCCAACCACGCTGAGCACCAACTGTAAGCAAAGCCGCATAAATTGATTATATTATGTAGGTTCTGAAAATATGAGAGCTTGTTATGTTTTATAATGTTACCTACATCACACCCAAAATATAATATATTTTTAAAAATAATGTACAATGTACAGAAATAGAATCCCACACAAGATCGCGTAGTGCGCTCTAGCGAACGGATATTTTATCAGAGGGAGATAGTTTTAATTTTTTTTTTCTGTAAATTATTACATATTATCAAAATAAATAAATTAATTAAATAAATGTAATACAATTATCATAATATACGGATTAGATAATAATTTTAATCCAACACAATAACGCAAAGCGCGCTCTAGCGGAGTAATGTTTTATCACAGTGAGATAAGTGTTTTTATTATTTTGCAATATTATTTTCTTTTAAAAAATGTTCTGACCTACTAAAAAATAAGATATTGAATGAAAAAGGCGTTAAAAACAAAAAAATAATGTGCGATGGCCGAGAATCGAACTCGGATCAACTGCTTGGAAGGCAACTATGCTGACCATTACACCACCAACGCCAGTTGTCGGGATGAGCTAAGAAGCATTTATATGTTACTTCAAAACTTTGACTAGATCAAATGAACTTTAATCGGTGGTCCCGCATTTTCGTTTCGGTCATGAGTCGGTTTTACTCCGTCCCCAAAAATTCATTACGCGCCTAAAGAAGTTTCACTTCAAAAATCATTTTTGGGGATTGTTCGAACATAGTGTGTCTTTCCTGCGCAGAAAATGTTATAAATTAATAATTTTGAATAAATAGTTTTATTGCGATATCAATTAGAGCCAATCCTGTGATTTTTGTGCCAATTTTGAAGGATTTTTATTTGTATTTTATTAATTATAAAACAGAGGTTGTGATTTAGTTTTGTTTATTGTATCTAGTTAAGAAAACTAAACTGATTATATTTTCATAAGTAAAATAAAGATATTATGCTTACCTTTTATTTTATTTCAATTTAAAAATGAACTACGTCTGTAGATCGCGCGACTTCTTCTGTCTCATTTAGATGCGCGACCACTGCAGGGTTAAAATGAAAAATTATATAGAATATTTAAAATACCACGTTTATTATAAGTAATATTGAAAATATTTATAATGATTCTGACAAAAAGAGGGTAAAAACGAATGTTCACATGTCTTCGATATAATTTTGAACATGATTATTAATTTGACGATCCGAATTGCTCTTGTTACCCATTGTAACTTACACAATATACATTGTGCGAATAATATAAATATATTATTATTATATATATAAATATATATTTTTTGTGTTGACCATTGATGATCTGGGTCTTCTGCAATATCACATTGGTTTTAACTTAGACTTCTTTGAATTTTCAATCAAAACATAATTTTTTTCCACATTTTATGTATTCAAATAATGTATAGAATATTTTCGGCACGTTCCAGAGTGGAAGTTACTCTCAGAATCACCCAGGTGTTAGACCACCATCCAGGATTGAAACATCGCGTGAAATGGCTTTAACCGTGTTTGGTGACTAGACCTCGGTCTCACAACATACCTCACTTGGGGATTACATAGAATCACTGGCTGGGAGAAGTTAGGGCTCTTCTCTGTCTGTATATATAACAAAAATGTTATAATGCTAAAATTTGCATTCCACGAGAATCATTTGCCCCTGAATGACTAACTTTGATCTTATGGATGTATATTTATATATATCTTGAAAGTGGGGCAAAGTTACATCCATAGTCATTCAGGATGTAGCTTTGCCCCATATATTTGTATATTTATATCTTTCCAGATATATATAAATATACAAAGTTAGATCCAAAAGAGCAAAATTAGTCATTCGGAATGTAACTTTGCCCCACTTTCCAAAAGTATAGGAAATATACATCCATAAGAGCAAAGTTAGTCATTCAGGGGAAATGCTTCTTGGGAGATGCAAAGTTAAGCATATTCACATGTTTTTGCTTAAACTGTAATAATGATTTGTGTGTTCAGATCCGTGCGCGGGCGTGAACTGCCCCGAGCCGGAGCAATGTCAGCTGGACGCAGGGCGCGTGGCCGCGTGTCGCTGCGCCGAGGCGTGCCCGCTGGAGTTCGTGCCCGTATGCGGCTCGGATGGCAAGACCTACAGCAACGAGTGTCAGGCGAGGCGTGAGGCATGCCGGAGTCGGCGAGCGCTAAGGATCATATACCGAGGCCAGTGCAGTTCGGGTAAGAATTAAACAAAAATTGGACAGATTAACTGTGTTGGATTATTATTAATTTTGAAAATCACGCCCAGCTAGGCTTTTACATCTTGTTTCAGAAGAATTTTATTTTTTCATTGTTGTTACAATGTAATATGTCATATTTAGTTAGTCATTTACTACTTTATAGTTAGTTTTAACGTAACGAAACTGGAGGCGAAATATTAATAAATAAGTTATAAATTAAAAACTAAAACTGTTTAAAACAAAGGATATTTAGGTACTTACTTGCAAATCTTACGATTTCGGAGTAAATTTTGGTTTTGGTTAAATGAGAGAAAATTAAAATTTGTACTGTAATAATAATGTTTTCAGGAGTGAACCCTTGCGAGAGCATCAAGTGCCTGCCCGACGAGGAGTGCAACATCAACAAGTTCGGCATCGCCAAGTGCGAGTGCGGGCCGGAGTGCGAGCCCGTCATGCGGCCAGTCTGCACGGAGGACGGGCGCACCTTCTCCTCGGACTGCGAGCTCAAGCGGTCGGCGTGCCAGTCTAAGATGCCCATTCTAATCGCGCATCCTGGGACATGCGGTAATATACATCACATTTTATAAATAATGTGAAAAATCACGGAATATATGATAAATTAGGTAAAAATATTCAGCTGCAATTCTTTAATAATAACATATGCAAGTTGTCAAATTATGCCTGAATTCCCGACACATCAGTTCCAATTTAGGAAATGACAAATTTAAATAGTTTCCCGTTATCGTTTGTCTGAATTCTTGGCACTTC
The DNA here is from genome assembly GCA_026573805.1 of Hesperophylax magnus. Taxonomy (NCBI): domain Eukaryota; kingdom Metazoa; phylum Arthropoda; class Insecta; order Trichoptera; family Limnephilidae; genus Hesperophylax; species Hesperophylax magnus. The sequence goes on from JAIUSX010000157.1 coordinate 3,431,867, forward strand.
AATTCCAATTTACAAAACGACGAATTAAAATAATTTTCTTTCAAAAGATTATAGGTCTTTTAGGTATGTACGAAACTCATTTTTTTTAAATCCGAGTTTATTGAACTAGAATTAAAATAACTCACATATTAAATTGTGCAATTCAATTAGTTTATTTCTTTAAAATCATTACAAAATTACATTTTATTTCGTTTTTAAGTACATTTGTAAAATGGTATTACATAATAAGTAAGCGGTGTAGCAACTATACCAGCATCTATTGATGCTGGTATAGTTGATACACAGCTTAGCCAATGCTAAATATGTCAATATCCGAATTGATTCTGTTCAACAGCAAGACTGCAGGCCGGGAGATAAAACAGTCTATACTGTCGGTGACGGAGATAACCATCAGGAACGTAGAGACTAATACTTTCCATGATAGTCGGATTTTCAAACCATCCACGAATCAGTTTGAAGAAGTGTGATACAATATGCACATCTCTTCTGACCCGTAGGTGGTTCATACCGAGCATGCCCAAGAGAAAGTCAGTAGGATAGAGCCACGGGTAGTAGCCATACTCCCTCAGGTAGAGGAATCTCAGAAATTTATTCTGCACTCTCTCCAACATGAGGGAATACTTCACCTGATGTGGGCTCCAAACCACCGACCCACTCTCAAGCCTACTCCTAGCCAACGCAATGTATAGCACTTGGAGAACCCGGGTGTCTCTAAAATTCCTCGCAGTGCGTAGGACGAAGCCCAGCATTTTCAGGGAAGCACTACACGCCATTTCGATATGAGTATGAAATGTCAGCCTACTATCAAACATGATGCCAAGATCTTTCATAGTGGAGACACGTTTTAAACTTCGGGCATTCATGGTATACCGGTAAATCCAAGTATGACTTGCCCGTGTGAAAGAAAGAATGAAACATTTAGAAACATTGAATTCGATCAGATTAGGTTTACTCCAGTCAACAATTATATTAATGTCCGATTGGAGTCGAATGCAGTCTTCTAAAGTTTTAATTTCCAAGAATAGTTTTAGGTCTTCAGCAAAAAGAAGTGACCTGGAATGCAGAATATTTTCTGTAATATCGTTAATAAAAATCAGAAAGAGGAGCGGTCCTAAATTAGAGCCCTCTGAAACGCCCGAGAGCACAAGGAATAATTTGGAGTATTTACAAACAAACAAAAAATCCTTGAGTGAAGGAGGTTTCCGGGAGGTTTTGGATTCGTCGCTCTCATTCAAAAATCATACCTCCGAATTTTATTACGAAAACATATAAATTGCTTAGTATGACTTAAAGCAAATTAATCCACCTGTGATTCATTGTCCACCTCCTTATTGAAACCTAAATGTGGGTAGCCATGGCTCAAAGCCTAGGGCATTGAAACCTAAATGTGTTTAGCCATGGCTCATGGCCTAGGACATTGAAACCTAAATGTGGGTAGCCATGGCTCAAGGCCTAGGGCATTGAAACCTAAATGTTGGTAGCCATGGCTCAAAGCCTAGGCCATTGAAACCTAAATGTGGGTAGCCATGGCTCAAGGCCTAAGGCATTGAAACCTAAATATGGGTAGCCATGGCTCAAGGCCTAGGGCATTGAAACCTAAATGTGGGTAGCCATCGTTCGACTGGATATAGACCTACACCCGAAATTAGTATGTTTGATTACAATTTTATGGGTGTGCTGCTCCAGTAGTATAAAAATGCGCACCCAAAAGTATCGCCAATATTGTTCACCCTTATCACTGAAAATGGCATTTACGCACAGCGGCGATCATCCTTTTAGATACACACCAATCGAACAACTTTATTTTCGTGCAGTTTGATCGTTGCTCAGCGGCATTAGGCACATTCCATCACATCCACTTCTGGTAGCATCTACCTTCGTATTGATTGTTTATATGGATAATTCGTAGAACTCCATTTTAACTCAATATTAATAATGTTGTTATTAAGTTCTGCAAGTATTTTAGTTTTTTATTATTGTGACAGCTATTTCGGAGTTCAAGGCCAGTTTAAAAATGATTTACATATTTTTTTGTAAATTAAAATATAAATTAATTAATAAAATTACTTTCTTCACTACTTTTAATTTGATTTGTTTTAAAGAACCGAACATTGTTTCTTGCTCATTCTGTTAAACTTCACAATTCTATTATTCATGATATTCCATGAAAATCCTGCAAAAGTTTTCAAGCAAGATAAATCAATATATTTTTAAAATTCAAAAAATGAAAACATGTGACGATCAGAGATACCTATTATTTACTTACTTAACTAGATTGCTTCACACGTATTGGCACGTGTTCATATACATTTGTAAAGGATAGGGTCGGACTCGCTTAGTAGCAAAATCGTAAGAAAAACGACACATTGAAAAAAGTTATTTACTGTTATTATTTTTGAAAAAATACTTTACTTAGAATTTTATTAACAATCACTCCCATTGTACGAGTATGGATCATAGTTGATCACCCCGGTAACCTGAAATAAAGACGAAAGACAGAAGGTAGGTACGGGAAAATGTTTGCACTATTGCAGGCATTTTCCATACCAATGCTACCAAAGTGAAGTAAAACACCTCGAAGCGCTTGTTTGAACCAACACCAGAATATGGACTGTGCCCAGTTTGGTGACCGAGAAAACATAAAATGATTGTAAAGGTAAAATTGTGAATGAATAAAAGAAAACAAAAGTTTGCGTTGTTTTCAGGTGAGCGGGGACCGTGCCAAGGGCGGTCGTGCCAGTGGGGCGCTATGTGTGTGGAGCGCGGGGGCGCAGCGCGTTGCGAGTGCCCGCAGTGTCCGGCGGAGTTCGATCCCGTGTGCGGCTCGGACGGTATCTCCTACGGCAACGAGTGCAAACTACGCCACGAGGCCTGCAAGTACAAGCGCGAAGTCACCGTGCTCTACAAAGGGCCGTGCAGTGAGTACTATTAGCTGCCTACCGTAATACTTATATATATCGTAATAGGTACCTACGCAATGAATTTTGATTTTTTTCCATTTTTTTCGGCAACTAAACTGTTTCACTTTTGGAGCCGGATCTTATGCTTCAACGCATTTAAAAAACATTTTTTCTAATTTGACCTAAAAAGTTCTCGAAAAGCTGAGCTTAAAAAAATTTTGAGCCTTCATTTCGATTTACTCGAAAAGAAAGCTAAAATCAAAAAAGTTAACAAAATCGACTCCATTTTTGATATAGATTCATCAGTTTCCCGCTTGAACTACGAGTGTCTGCACCCCGTGTATACATTCAATGGAAATACTAAGCTTCTTTGAAGAAATATTTCCGTCGAGAATGTCTGCAGTGTACCACAATTTGAACCTATTATCGACTTGGGTTGCGGTGTTTCAAATTCGATCACATTTAAAGACAATCAAGCCGTAGATAAGCGTCATTTCGAATTTGATGAAACGCCGATTTGATCATATTGTAATCAACCGACACGTATAAAACCATCACCGCTATTCTGACAGCTGATCCATCTTTTGATTCCATCCCAACTTTGGGCGAGATGATGTTCTAAAATAGTAGACTTGTTTAGACATTTTCTTTTGGAACAGATTTGACTTTGACTATGAGCTGAGTAATATAGCATACCTTTTGACAAATAATTTGTCATTATATATACATATTTATAGTTTTTGAATTTGACGTTTGCTTATGATCATCTATGGGCTATTTCAAATATTCTCCGTATTTGTCTACGGATGAATAGAGCCATAGAGACCTAATCAAGGAGAAAACGGCCTGCTGCGAGTTCCGTTATGCCCTATTTATTTTTCCAGAGCCATCAAGCAGGGCCTTCCGTTTATTTTTACAGCACTTGGCATTTTCTTTGTAAATTCGTATTTATTTAATACAATTCTAACTTTACATTATTTAACTCTCCAGTGTTCTGTTTAATCAAGATGTCGGCAATGGCAAATCACCTTACTATCATTGCATTTCTTGTGCCATCTTAATTTTGAATAACAAATCTGTGCTTACATATTAATATAAATTAATTTACTTACGCACCTTTATTAACCCAATGATTTAGATACAAATACTATTGACACTGAAAGTTCTTAATTTCTTAAAAGAATCAATACTTTTCTTAAAGAATCAATTCTAAAATTGGGTAAAAGTATTATCAAACAAAGCCAAAAAATCACTAAGCGACTAATCGCTCAAACAATACCGATCCCACGACTGATGGTCCGGTATTCACGCAGCGGCAGCGGCCGGCACATTAAGAGGAACACAACACATCGCCGTTTGATTGATCTACCTTAATTGCTCTGTAACAGATGGGTGCGAGAACAAAAAATGCGAACATTATGCCGTTTGCGAGAGCGACGGCGCTTCGGAGGCCAAGTGTTCCTGCCCGCAGAGATGCGAAGAGGGAACTGTGAGTATTTGCTTTCATTTGCTAAGTGGTTATGTTAAATACATCGTAATATTTATCTGGCTGGCTTCTAAAAACCCCATGTTCCGCGAGGCCCATGTAGAATTTGCTCTTTTTAGCGAGTATTAATTTTAAGAAAATCGATTTTATGTTGTAACATTGGCCGCCGAAAAGGGAATTTTCTTGAATTTGGATTAAAATCAAATTTGTTCAATAATATATATCAAAAAACTGACATTGGTTCTTTAATTTATAACCAAGCTACAGATAAAATAATGTTATTATAGATGATATTCTGCTTATCTTTTTTTAAAAGTAGGATAATTTATTAATTAATCAAGTATGGCTATAATAACATACCTCAATTACAATAATCAATGTTAGGCATGATAATATTCTTCTGCGTGGGTCAAAATCATATTTTCCTACATCTAAACTATTTACTCCAGATATCTTATAGTGTTAGCTATCATATGTATTATTTTATTAAAATTTATTATTTCTTATCCTAAAGTATATAGACAGTCCTGAATTATTAAAGCCAAATTGCGATACCTGCCCAGCTATTCCACGTAGAATTATTTTTGATGTAACAATAATCTCACTACTAATTACTCTATAATAATATATTGCTAGATTATACATGTTCACAAGTCACTTTTTATTATACATATCTGTTCAAATAAAATATTATAACCTTCTATACCTTAATAGAATTAATTTTCTATTAATTACTATATATTATCATAAACACCACATACCTCGATTTATGTCAGGTCTTATACAAACCTAGTATACAAACCTATATTCTTGCTCCTGATGATGTGAACATTGTTCATGAAACATGTAGAGGTTATATATATATTTAAGTTATGTAAACAAAGTTATTTGTGTATTATTCTAACAAACCTAGTATTCATTCGACTATTATTAGGGTAGACCGAGGCTATTCGGATCAGGTGGGTTATTCGGATCAAGCTAAACAATATGGATATATCTCGGCTATTGTAACCAAATGACAATGAAAGAATTTAGGCATAGCTTCCCCATCTATCGGATGCCATAATAGTAAAATTACCGATATTACAGATTGCGTGGGTTGACTGCTAAAAATCGATATGTGTGAAGATCGTACAAGTTACGTCTCAAATAAATGCCTGATGTAATATTTTTCTCTGCGTTCTTAGTGTTTTTTCTGAAAAGGTAAGCTATTTAGTCATGTTCATATGTTATTTATTTATCAATCAAATGCACAGTAAACAGAATTAAAGCTCAATAAATTGCATTTTGTATGATTTTGTACTTTACTTTGAGTAAATATCATATTAATAAATGTGAGATTAAATAGACCGACGGTGAGGGGGCTATTTGGATCATATTTTAATGCTTTTAAAATTCGATGCGTTAATCGTTTTATATTTTTATTTGAAACAGATGGTGCGAAATTATGTGAAAAAGACAACTAATCAATCATGGTCGAAAATTGCAATGGATGAAGCCGTTAGGAAAGTAAAATCCGGTGAAATGGGATTACGCAGTGCTGCTGTGAGCTACGGAATCCCATACATGACATTACAAAGACATAAGACTTCAATCACCGGGATCATCTCTAATCCAGGAGCAAGACCTGCAATAGATATTGAATCTGAAAAACAGTTTGCGGAAAGGTTGGTTTATTTATCTAAACGGGGATTCGGCATTACTCCAAAAATGGTCAGGAAATACGCTTTTGATTATTGTAATCGTCTTGGTAATCAAGCTCAACGAAGATTTAATTCAGAAGTTGGAATGACAGGTCAAGATTGGTTTCATCGTTACGCGTCATGCATACCTACCTCTCCATAAGAAAACCAGAAGAACTATCTCGAGCAAAGATTAACGGAATGGATCCAGAAAAAATTTCAAATTTTTATGACACACTGGAAAAGGTAATAAGAGACTGACAATTACAAGGAAGGCCAGAATGCATTTATAATATGGATGAAACCGGCATGCCCCTAAATAATCGTCCCGTATCAATGACAAGTGTCGAGCGAGGTCAAAATGTAACTGTTTTGGCTTATATGAATGCAGTTGGATCATTCATACCTCCATTTGTCCTGTATAAGGCTAAACGTAAGAAGGATGAATTTATGATTTAAAGTTAAAAAATTAGGGACTTAAAGTTAAAAAATCTTCCATAACAGCTTCTTCATCGGCTTCAAGAAAGTGGTTTTGCATTTATTGCAACGAAGCTTTTGTACATCCTCCAAAGGAAGATTGGATTCAATGTTCTTCTTGCGAAGAATGGTGCCACAAAAAATTTTACTACAAGAAAGTGTTTAATAATGTTTTTATTTGTGCTGTGTGTAAGCCAATAAGAGTGTAATAAGTGTCATAATATTTTCATATAAGTTATGGGTTCAAAAACCTATTTTTGGTTTTTGTTTTTTTTCATACTTAACTATTTTTTCGGGTTTGATCCGAGTAGCCCCACCACTGATCCGAATCACCACATATATATGGGGTGATTCGGATCGGTGGAGGGGTCTACAGTAATAGTCATATGTTTTTTTAAAGTTACTTTATGTTATTATCATTAAAGTTAAAACATATAAAAATGACAAATGCTTAATATTAAATAAAATTCTTTTTCGAAAATGTATTAGTTTTAATTTTTTTCAAGAAAACATAAAAAATGATCCGAATGGCCTTGGTCTACCTACACTAGTAGATATTTATTTTAATTGTGTATTATCTCCCTACACTGTATCACTTGCAAATAATATTTTTGTGAACACATTACTTGTTCTGTAATTTATTACTAATATTCTCATGCGTACCACTGTATGCTTATAATCCGATGTGTCATTCTATTGTAAAAGAAATTTTATGGCATTTAAATAAATAAATTAATTAAAATTTGTAAACGGTAAGCGGTAAGACATCCCCAATTAAGAGAATTCTGTTAGTGTGAGAAATGTGGAGATTCGCATATAATGCAAGACTGATATTTAAGATTAAGAAAGTGACGCTTAGATGGTTTGGGCATGTGGAGCAAATGAACGAATGAGGGAGAATATGATTTGACGCCCATGCAAATGGTAGAAAAGGTCGGGGATGCCCACGTTAGGACGTGAAACCTCTGATTTGGGAGCTAATTTCTGGGCCACGAAGGTGGTCACTGCTTGCCATTGTTTTATTGTTTCTTTACATTGTACCTTTTTTACGTTACAATTTTTAACCTCACTAGGACAAGCCTGTGTTGAGGTTAATAATTTTAGAAAATAATAAAAATAACACAAAGATTATATATTAAGAGAAAAATATTATTACATTAAGGTTTCTACGAATTGGGTACCTATTGATCTAATTCCAGCCAATTCATTACATTATAATGTAGTAAACTTGTAGGGTGACCATGATATACAATGATATTTGATTGAAAAAAATAATTAATAAACCATTATAAACCAATTGACTGACGTAATGTTTTTAAAGAGATTATTTATCTACAGTTTTCAAAAGAAAAATTGTTAAAAAAAAACATTACACAGTAAAAAGATTCGTTTGTTTTGATCAAATCATTACTCCTATTTCATACATATACCACGGTATGTTTAAAACGTATTTCAGAAGTTCACGATTAATGGGTACAAGTTTTGTTTATATGTCAGTTTTGTTTAAATAATTATCAGTATATTTAAATGTGGATATGTTTACCGCGCCGAGGCCATCCTTGTGTGTTTTGAATCAATTGACTTAACCAAAGCACGCTTTGGAAATTTGATAAACGATCAGAACATTGATAATGTATGGTTGTAATTTGAACGACATCTTAATAATATGGTTATTCTACACCTCCAACATGATACGATACACGTAAGATGGAGTGCGTACTGGCTTATTGGTAACGGAGCCCTTACTAGCGGCAACCGATAAATTAATAATCCTCAAGTCACGAACAAACATCGATGGCAAGATAATCACTTCCTACAGCTTGTAGATAATGTTCCCCGCACTCCCACATTAGGCAGTCAATACGTTAATTATCCGACTTAATTATCAATTATAACTAACTATTATTATATAATACAATAACCGTTCGATGGGATTATTGAATAATAGGGAGTATTGATCGCGGATACGTCAAGGCAATCAAAATAAACCACTCGCAAACGGCGCTAATCCTGGTATTGCGATGCAGTATTCATAAACAAGGTTTCGAGCGCTTGCAGGCATTGACTCCGAGAATACTAGGTGAGGTGTCTGCCGGTTAACAAACGGATGATAGTTTCATTCATTCTTGATTTGCCCCCGCCAAATCTAATTGCAACAACCCAGCTTTAGTGCAAATTTAACTCGTCAGACGTTGATAACCACGCTGCAGTTCTCAGTTTAACTAATAATGCCACTGAAAGTACCGTTCCGATTTTAATGTAAAATAAAGGCTAGCGAGCGGAGCTCAGCTTTGAATAATATTCTAGAAATTAATTCAATTGGTACAATTTGTTTAATTACTATGGCAACATCCTCACTCTATCTTTGAAATTTCTTTTTCACATTCAAATAATTTCTTCATACTCGAATTTTATTTTAGTATGAAGAAATTATATGAAATATCAGTGCGCGGGGACCGAGTTATGTAATTTTCGGTCGTTCGGCGTTAGAGAGTTGGAGGTCAAATTTTACTAATTGGAGATAAAAAGGGTGAACACATTTTTTCGCTTCGTGTCTTATCTACACATAATACCTACATAAATGGGGATATTGTGAATTCCATAAAATCAGTTCCAATTTTGAAAATGGCAAATTGAAATAATTTTCTGTCAAAAACATAATAATATTATAGGTTTACAATGTATACATACATTGCATGTCTGGATTCTCCAAACAAACACTTCCAATTTTTAAATGCAGCTTAAATTATTCAAAGCAAAGTTATAGAGTTCGTTGTTCAGAAGCACAGTATTCTTTAATTGTCTTGAGCCATCTCAGTGTTGCCATTTAAAACCTGTTAAGCTATAGCAGCGTCCTAGTTTTTTTTCTACTATTAATTGACACTTAAAATATTATTTACGAACGTACTAAACTTTAAAAAAAATTCATCTTGTTTGCAAAACACTTGACTAAGAAGGAGTAGGCAATATACACGCATTGTGGACTTGAGATCGTAAAACTTCCTAATCTTATTCCAGGAGAGGTGATTAAAAGAACATAAAAATAAAAACAAAATGAAAACAACCGAACACAAATATCAAACCAGAAGTAAGGGAAGAAATGACCTTTCCGTTCCAACAAGCAACAGAGCGGCTTGTCAAAAAATATTCTCATATCTCGGTCCTAAAATATATAATAAAATCCCCTCTCAGCTGAAACTGTGTGAATTGTCATCCTCCGGTCCAAGAGTGACAAAATGGTTGTTGGATCTAGGCAGGACTGATTCCAAAATGTTACTAAAAAATGTAATTTGATAATTATTTATCACTAACGCCTCTATGTACGAGTATCTTTATGTATCTTTTTTATGTATCTTTTATTTATCTTCGTTTTAACATACTTATTTTATCTAGTCTTAAATCCTGTATTCGTCTAGGATAACTTGAGACCTGTAAATTTGACTGTCCTAGAACTGGAATCCTTCCTACTTGGACAGTCAAAAGCATAAAATGTGATAAATATTATAAAAAAATAAATATATAAATAAAGACTTGGTCTTTTCAAAGTGCATATTTATTGACTGATCATAGGAAAGTCCTATTTTAACTCGAGCATTCTGCCTTTCATCTGTCGGTAAATTTGTTTTACGCTCCGTTTCAAGATTGTGGCTGTTTTAATGTTTTAGTAAAAAAACATTTTTATAAATGTAAAATCTTCGTATTTATTTGACTTTTTATTCGCATTGTTTTCACTATTATAGTAGATACCTACTTAACTGCCCGTAGAAAGGAAGATAAAAGAAGATTAAGATAGTGACGTTTCCTTTGACAAATTGTATGATTCCTTAAATATATGTGGTTTATTATTAAGTAGGTATGTAGTATGTAGGCACCAATTTATGAAGGAACTTACTTAAAAATCTTAAGAATTCATAGAAAATTTTGTTTCGATTTCATGTATTTAAGTAATTGACACATTGATTTATCTACAAACATCTGATGAAGGCATGTTTCCGGAATAACATTAATATCAATACAATGATGACCGATTAAACTTTAAATGATGAAACTTCACGTAGGTACTCCACGGGATTCCGTCGAGAACTTCGTAAGCTATTTAGGATCCTGACTTCCGAAATGGGTTCATATTCGCAGTCGTAATGGCAAATCTCGTGCTTCCCACATCAATGCCTCCGAATTCCAAGTAATTATTAACAAGAATATTCCACAGAATCGATGGAATATTGGAACACATTGCAGGGTAATTAAGGCAAGTCTTGTCTAAAGGGGAAGCTGTGCGATCGAACCTACCTCGGAGATTCGACTCAATTTGGTGGATTCAATAACGTTTGCTCCCTTAACAATTCATTGGGTAGGTAGTACCTATTGATTCCCGCCTATTGAGCCATTCAATGGCTTGTCGCAAGGTAGTTCTCATTATTATATTCCCTTGAAAACAGTTCGGCGGGTTGGTATTGAAACGTGGAGTGAATTGATAATTTATTTTCGCCGAAATTAAGACGCGTTCAAAACAATTCTCCGCTTGATTTCGCGCGGAATCTAATTCATCGCCTTCAAAAATTCCTTTGAGGAGCGAAATTTTTTTAATGTTTTTTTGTAGGGCGGAAATCACGTCGAAATAATATTTAGAAATGTAAATGCCTCGACGGCATAATTTAGTGGATTCAATATTTAATTTTGTTTTCATTCCAACAGAATTGATCTTGTTTTATACAAACCCCAAACTGCTTAGTATAATCCCTGGCATTAAAATCTTTATTTTTCAAAATTAGAATGGATGCATGATTAATTAATTATTAAAAATAATAATTTCGGTTTTGTGTTTCCGTACAACTTCAGTTAAATGACCTATATAACTGGGATTGGAACTGATTGTGGAAACGATTGTAAACGATAAAGTAACACATCTATTCTCATTGATAATAAAAAATAATTACAGCTGTTTAGTATTGAAACAGTTTTTTGGTTAATACCTACCATTTTTTCCAACTATCCATCTCCTTCCCTAAAAACAGCCTTACCCACATTGGAGAAATTCTGAGGATTTATGTTATCATGCACTGTAAATTGTCGCAAGTCAGTCGAATTCGTGTCGTATAAAAAGAAGGTGCCATCTTAGTATCGTCGTTGTATTATTCACATGCTTTGTGCTAAACATTAAAATTCTCTCGTTTTCTCGTTTATCTCGTTGTGGAGGAAATTTCACCCGAACAGTGCAAGTGCATCGAGAGCCCTATTTGCCCGGATTCATGGAAATTCCTGGTAGGCTGTTTGCTTCATTCCACCTTTCCCGTGATTTATTCAGAACCAATTGAATGAGCTCTGTACTGTCGTTTTTAATATAAAATTGATCAACAGTTCATTTTAATGTGTAATAGAACACGTTACAACAGCAAATAAGTGATTTTATCAATATTTTTGAGAGTTTGACAGATAAACATTTAAAACCTTGTATTCCTCAGAAGTATGACTTAATTTTTCACAAAAACGGCGCTACACAAATCAGTCAAATATTTTTATTATTATATCCACGATACATTGATTAATTACCATAACATTGTATAATCATAATTTAAAATAAAAAAATATCTATCACTAAGCAAATTGCTTTAAGTAACGGGTATGAGGCCAACCTGGTTGAAAATATTCTTAATAAAAAAATTTCACAAATGGCATCGGATAAATTCTTATTTAACAAATCTTTCAGCTCTAATAATATTAACACTAATCATCAATCCCAATGGCGTGGAATCCTTATTACAAATAACTATTCCTCTTCAATCGTTAAAAAATTCCCACCCGAAGTAAAACCCGCCTTTAACACAAATAATAATCTAGGTAAATACTTAATTACAGAATATTGTGATGACAAACTGAGCTACTCGGGCATATATAAACATAATTATAATGATTGTTCCGCTTTTTAAATAGGAAAGACGTTTCAGAACCTCAACATAAGAATAAAAGAACATCTTAGATGCTTAAATAATAATGTTTTGTTTCTGAATTCGCTAATCAGTAATGGAAACAAATCCTCTGGAAATAAAATTTAGCATAAAAATATAATTGGAAGTAGGTTAAATAATTTAGAAGTCTTACGAAGGGTTGTTTCACAGAATTTGAACGATTCATCAAATTTCAACGTTAATTTTCAAGTTCTGTGAAAGTCCCATTCAAATTCTGTTATTCTATCATTATGGGCCAGTTGCTTTACAGAACTGAAATAATAACAGAACGTGAACAGAGCATTCACAGAATTGGAAAATTAACATGAAATTTGATGAATTGTTTAAATTCTGTGAAACAACCCATCCTTAGAAATGAAGAGAGCCGTCAATAATAACTCAAGCACAATTAATAATAAAATTAAAATAACTGATAGTCCCATATTTAATTTGTTCCGTTAACCTCCGCTTAAGGTGTTTTCCTCTCCCCTTACTTACCCCTCCTATAATTTGCTGTCTCCCTCTTTTCTATCTGTTTCTCTTTCTGTCACCAAAAAGATTTCTTCTCCTCCAATTATCTCCGTCTCTCATTATATTTTCTTATGTATATAATATGTGTCTGTGTGTAATTTTAATTATTTAATATAATAGCCCTGATGAATTTTTTAAAAATAAACTAATGTTTATAAGACAAGGTTTTTATGCATGGCACAACGGATAACAAAAGATTATTAGCAATAATTATTCGCCTGAAATGTTCATACAAATTGAAAATATCCGAGTAAAAATAAATGCCGCCGACGGGAATTGAACCCGCACCTTCTGATTGCCACTAAGCTATGTCGACTTATTCCCAACCCGCCAAATAATTCAATATGTACTAGTATTTCAATCAACAATAATTTTTTTTTATAAGCAATAATTATTAGCCTGAAATCACATTGAAAAATCTCCTGATAAAAGATACATGACGCCAACGGGTACCGTTAAAAAAATTGTTACCCTTTGTGCTATGCATAAAAAATCTTGTCTTAAACAATAATTTACCAAAAAAATAATAATTTACAACAATAATTTATTTAAATATATTTTTTCATCTGTAAACCGAATTATCCAAAATGAAGCTTGTGATAAGCGAAACCTGGTTGGCTGACAATAAAACAATAAAAGGTGGTGTATTACAAACTGTGTTTTTTTTCCATTGAATATAAATATTTAAGGGGTAAACTAGACTAGATTAGCCCGAAACTAGTGATTTCCCACTCTCGCTTTGATTGTCTTTTTCTCACTGACATATAAAAATACCTTTTCACCGACATCTTAAAAGAAGATGTCTCTATAAGTTCAACGCGAATCGACAAAATGAAGATCTTGGTAAGCACGTCGCAGTTTTTCAATTTTGCAGTTATTTTTTTACACCTATTATTGAAACAATATAAATATGTGTGTACTTTCTTCAAGTTGTTTTTTTAACGATTTTTTATCGAAGTACAAGGGTACGTAATCCCTTCCTGTACATTTAGCTATATTTTTATCGAAGCGCAAGGGTGAATAATCCCTCCCTGTAATTACATTTTAGCTACATTTTTATCGAAGTACAAGGGTGGGTAATCCATCCCTGTACATTTAGCTATATTTTTTGGTTAATTTAAAAAAAGTCATTTATATTTGTCTTAATATAATCTATGGAAGGATTTGATAAGTAATTGAAAAAATACTATGCATTTTTTTGTTCACACAAAAATCTGTCTACTCCTAGACACCAGGTTAGTGAAATTCATTATTGTTAGTTCGAGAAATAATTTAATATTTTATTTATTTATTATTTGAATTTAACGGTATTTTCATATGTGATAGTTAATGACAGTTATAGTATAATAAAGATAATAATATTAAATTAGTAAACAAAACAAAAGGAACATAACAAAGTTAATGTAGAAGAATAAACATGTAATGCTGCAACCTTAAATAAATAAAAATAACCATTAAAATATTCAATTTCAAATAGTAGTGTGTAATCTATTTATAACAGAATTGTAGCCTGAAATCGTAGTATAATTGTTACAATAATACATACTAAGGAACCTTAATCTAATAGTAGTAACATGAAAGTGAATCAATATAAGTCAATCAGGGCTATCTAAATTCAATTATTTGTAAAAACTGAGCTTACTTCGGCCACACGAATACGCCCTCAAGATACTTCTATCAGTTTATCTATGAAATGATTGTAATGAAGCTTGTTTCCAGGAATACGGCGAGGTGTGCGGCTCCAACTCGCAGACCTACCAGAGCGAGTGTCAACTGCGCACCAAAGCCTGCAGCGAGCAAATACACCTCAGCGTCCTCTATAAAGGAGATTGTGGTAAGGCTTTTGTAGCGAACATAACACATGTGCTTTGTGCAACATGCAGCGATAACTCGATCAAACTCCATCTCTCTCGGCTCTTCATATGTAAATGGACCAATTAAATTGTCTCTACAGGCGGATGTATTCATGCAATTTGATTTGGTCGGTTATAAGCCTCTTTCACTGTAAATCGTAACTGGGTCACTGTAAGAGCATCATAATCCGCGTAAAGACAAATAAGAAATTAATATTGCCATTCATTTCAGTTTACACACGATGTCGTTCGTGATGAATGATATATTTTACGAAAATGTGTATTTTCGTAAATCTGAACACAAATGCAATATTAGAAATCGGCATGAAAAAAAATCATAGAATGTGTTAAATGAGTCATCTTTTAAGACATATGCGAAATTAATTTCAAATCATTTGTCTAACTGAATTGGTGCTTTAAAACTGACCCATAAATAAAATGCTCACAAACATTACACATTTATTTACTAAAAAGGGGTTTACTTGTGAAAATATGAAACCGTACAAGAGTCCCAACTGCTCCCAGCCGTCTGAGCAAGTATCTCTCCCAGCATTTCCAATTGGGGTTTATTGTGAGGCTGAAGGTAATGGTGAAGGAAAGGAGATGGGGAAGTACCTGGCTATTCAGATCTCGTCTACAAATACGGCCAAAGCCATTTCAAGCAATGTTTCAATCCTGAATGGCGGTCTTAGACCATTGAAAGTATCTTCCACTCCGGAACGTGCAGCAAATATATGTTTTTTCAAATTAGTAATTATTGTGAAATAACCCAAATAAATAATTATAAAAATTACTTGCATACTTGATTTGAACCCGCAATCTTCAGCTTGCTAGTCAAGAGCCTTACCCCTTGACGACAGAGGCCATCAGATCAAGCGATAAAGTACCTACCTATACATATTAATATTTTTAAAGAAAATTACTTACTAAGTAAATATACTCGTGTTTTAACATAAAATTGCTACCTAAATTATATGATAGCCTACAGTCTACACCTTGCTACTCGAGAGCCTTACCCCTCAACCACGGAGGCCATCAGATCTATCGACCGAGGCAATCAGATTTGAAAATTTTATTTTATAGAAGTTGAATTAGTAACTTACCAAGGGATCCATCTAGAAATATTTGTGACTTTAGTACGTTCATCAAAAATAATTAAAATAAACCCCACGCAAAGATCTATTTCTAGGCCTGCTATGCTGACTTTATCGCTTGTGTCGTCAAGATTCACACTTTATTTTAGAGATTTGATAGGGAAAATTCAACCGCCGGTCTGTTTAATACACCAGAGCCGCGCGTCGCATATTTGTGTGCAAGGCTGCTTCACTTACGTCCTTACGATTCTGGATTTATTTTAGTGTATTGTCTCGTCTTAAGTAAAATTCTTGTTATGTTGGTTAATTATGTTTTATTGTTTTCGGTGACAAATTTTAATAGCTAGAACTATAATGACATTTAAATCCAAAAAAATCTCATCGCTTAGTTGGAAAAGCAGTTATGTGCCATTTTTTCCGTTATATTTAAAGCTCATAAATAATTATAATTGTAGCTTACTATCAATTCTTCTATCGTGGACGATACAACAAGAAAAATAACGGAAAAATATAATACGCGCTTACGAACGTAAAATTCTCATCTACCAAGAACATCCGTACCATGTTTGATTGTGCAAACTTGTCACGTTATCTCCCAAACTGTTATATTTATTGTAACCTACCCCCGGCCCCGGCACTGGCCCACACAGTACCAGCGTCCACGCAGTTTGTTGTCACGCCGGACCCTTCCGGCCCGTGACACCGGCAGAATGGATGTATTGTGCACTCCCAATACGAATTGTCTCGCAGTTTTCACAGGAATAAATATTTTATCTGCTTGTTCATTCACTGCCAACGTTTTTTTTCCAACTGGTCGGTATTCTGTTCCCGTACTCAATTTTTATTGTCCTGCAAATGTATTTTATTTTTGAATATATTTTAACATTTTGTATTCGCGTTATGATTCAGACTCTTTACTCCACTGGAAAAGAATTGTTATTCAGAAACCTGCCGGGTTAATTTTGCTGTTTTTAAAAAGAGCTTTCAGTCTCTTTCCGTTGATCAAGATTTATTGTTTGGATTCCAAATTTAGACATATTATCAATCATTAAAATTTCGTGTAAAAAAGGGGAGACCAATCCCACCGACAAAAATTCCGTTAGAATTGATTGAAATCGAACAATTCGAGATGAGTTATACTCCAATAATATTATTCAAATGCAATAAATCATGGCAAAAATATATCTACCTATTCAAATTGTTACGAATATGATGGGCAGATATTGTTTTAAATAATGCGATGATCCAGCTAACATATTTGGTAATTTGATATGCTAGATGATAGGTAGGTAAATACTTCAGTTGAATAATTATTAACTAAATAAACATTCCAGGTGCTTGCAAAGACGTCCAATGCAAATTTGGCGCCCGCTGTTCGGCCGGAGAGTGTATCTGCCCGCAGGAGTGCTCCTCCACGGACGCCGAGCCCGTGTGCGCCAACACCATGGTGACCTACGGCAGCGAGTGCGAGCTGCAGAAAGCGGCTTGTGAGGCCAAACCCGGCAGCCCGGCTCTGTCGGTCATCTTCTACGGAGACTGCAGGGAGAGATTCGCTGTTGTAGGGGGAGCAGGAATCAGTAAGGGCATTTGTAATTATTAAAATAATTCTTGCAATTGGAAGAGTTTCTGTGATACATATTTGTATCAATTTTATAATTAAATCATTTTTTATGGCAAAAATATTTTTTACAGCAACTCAACAACCCATTTCATTCAACACCGTCTTTGAGAATGAGATAGCCCATGGTCCGACTGAACACCCCGATAAAAGCTGGACAAGCCCTGAAAAAGAAGCTTGCAAGGATATCCACTGCGACTATGAAGCCACTTGCGAACTGGGACCAGACAATTTTCCAAGATGTTCTTGCCTATTTGACTGCGCATCCGTCGCAAGCAAAGGAACAACCAAACCCGTTTGCGCTTCAGATCTGAGAATTTATCCTTCAATGTGCGCAATGAAACTGGAAGCTTGTCAAAGGCAGGAGGAACTGAGACTGAGGCCTCTAGAGTTGTGTCAAGGATTAGAGGTGAAGCCTTGTAATGGTGAAACGCCTCTAGTAGACCTACTTACCGGACTCGATCTGGATTGTGGAAACGGACCAAGGAGGAAGGACTGTCCATCGGGGAGCTATTGTCACCAAACTACAAAAGTTGCAAGGTGTTGCAAGAAAGGTACGTATGTTGACTTATTTAAGCTGATACTATTATTTTTTCCATCGATGCTTAAGTTCACTTTTTCATTATTCATTATTTGCTATTATTGCTGTAGTTAAAGTTCTCGGCATTGTTCTAATTTACATACATTTAATTTAGACAAAGTTCAAGAGGAGAAGAAAGGCTGCGAAGACTCGTGGTTCGGATGCTGCCCCGATAGTGCCACGGCCGCTCAGGGCCCTGAAGCTGCAGGATGCCCTAGTCAGTGCCTTTGCAACAAGCTGGGCTCCTTCTCCGAGACGTGCAGTCCAGACAGCCAGCAGTGCGAATGCCGGCCAGGCGTGGGCGGACTCAAGTGCGACCGCTGCGAGCCGGGTTACTGGGGACTGCCGAAGATATCAGCAGGTCATCAGGGGTGCATCCGTAAGTCTTATTTTTTTTGTCCTAATATATTCGAGTCCAAGGGGGTGCACACTGCACTTGTCGAGATCTGCCTACTCTCACCAAATAAGATGGCGTAGTAAATAACAAAAAAAATATTTCTGATATGAGCAATTCTACTATGTTGTTTCTTCTTGTTGCACCGATCATTTAATCTCCCCAATGCAGTTATTCTCAGTTAAAATGTATTTTTCCTCAGAATAGATCTTCTTCAGAAAACCATCTCGTTTAAGAATGTATCTTTATGACTTCATTTTATTATATTTTAGCATGTGGCTGTTCAATGTTTGGTTCAGTGAGGGAGGACTGTGAACAGATGACAGGAAGATGCGTGTGCAAGCCAGGTATCCAAGGTCAGAAGTGTACCATTTGCACAAGCCATGACAAGATCCTGGGTCCTAATGGATGCTTTTCACGTAAGTAAAGCCCACCAATAACTTGTCTTTCCTCCTATTTGTACCCCTTCGTTTGACGTGATGAATGTATATAGCAAGATTGCCGCTAATAATATATTACGGGACTTAAGTACGCCCCTATACCCCATGTTTTGCTATGGAAATCAGATGTATTTCTAAAAATGTTTGAGCATCCCATTAACAAATGATGTGGTAAATCTACACTGCAGCACTTTTAGTACTGCCACTCAGTAATTTCTGCTAATTTCTCTAGCTGATGTCGTCCACTTACCGCCGACAAGTTGCAAGGACCTGAACTGCTATTTCGGAGCAGTGTGCGTTGAGCGCGGAGGGCTTGCGGTGTGCGAGTGCGCTGCTACACAGTGTCCCCCGGAGACTATGGACACTCTTATGGTCTGCGGCAGTGACGGGCAGACCTACACCTCGGAGTGCCACCTCCGGCTCCAGGCCTGCAGAACACAGACCGATATAGTCGTCCAGGCGTTCGGCATCTGCAGGGAGGAAACTGGCAGCGGGACTGACTGGCCCACCAGGAGATATACTCCCATGCATTACACCCAGCCGGACGAAGGCAATGTGCATATTTCTAAGAGCACCAGGCATCTCTTGGTGCCAGAACACGGGCCCAGGTTATTCAATCAACATAAGGATAATGAGAACTTGATGACGTATCATAAGACTGCGCTTGGAGCGGAAGTCGTATTGGATATGAATAATTATTTAGGGAAAAGTACCGGATACGACAAAGGTTAGAAGTATTAATTAACCGATTTATTTAATTTTAATTGAAAATATGCCAATGTCGGTATTACATCAAATATAGGTCAAAGAAAGTATTCATAGTACAGGGTGTGGCGCGGGAACTTCTTTATTATTCTAATACTGATGGTAGAGGACTCATATTCATTGGATATCCACCAAAAAATGTTGTTTATTATAGGGCAAAGAGCGGGATATATTTTTAAAAAAAATCATAAAACACAAAAGTATTGGAGACATCATTTTTTCTTTTTATTCAAGTATGTACATTTAAAGATTTTTTTAAATTGTCTTATAAATAATATCTTGAAGGTGGCCACCGTTCTGGCCAATACATTTGGAGATTCGAAATCGAATTTTTCGGTCCACTTTGTCCAGCATGTTTGTATTGGCAATAGCAGCGTGAATATTGATCTTCAGCTCACAAAGAGTCTTTGGACGATTGGTATACACCAAAAATTTAAGATATTCCCATAAAAAATAATCGCAGAGTGCTCAATCACTCATCACTTCAGCGTGCTGGCCACTGAAGATCGCCCCTAAAAGAGATTAGACGTTCAGGGAAGTGTTTGAGCAAGAGAGTCATTGACGTTCGTGCCGTGTGAACCATGGCGCAATCTTGTTGGAATCAAACATCCCTCACATCCACTTTTTCAAGCTTTTTCGAACGGCCGTTGGAAAACTAAGTCACCACGGCGAACGCGCGCTCCTCTTTCGTCCACTGCATGAGCGGTAACTAAACTAACCGCTGCGCCCTTTTGAATGTGCACAATCCCACTCATATACAAATAAGGAAGTTTCCGCACCGCACCGAAGAAGTAATAAAAAAATAATAATTGAAGGTCTAAGAATAAAAATGACTTCTCGAATACTCTTTGTTTTATGATTTTTTTTTAAATATATTCCGCGCCGCGTTCTATATTAACATCTGTTGGTGGATATCCAATATATATGATGAATCCACCACCAGTATGAGAATATTTCAATATGATTTAAAAATAAATGTTTTTACCCGACGCGACACCTTCATTTGAAATCAGTTGTGAACAAAGTCAATATTAAGTAATTCATATTAAATATTTTCAGGGCGAACTACTCTTGGTACAATTACAGCACTTATTGGTGATCTGTGCACCAGCAACATAGATTGCCTAATCCTGAACACTCGTTGCGTCAAAGGGGCGTGCATTTGCGCAGCGGGTTTCAGCGCTTCGACAAACCGTCAGGAGTGCTTGGAGCCGACTGGCGCCATTCTGCCAAAACCACCCCTGGCCTGCAACAGGTCGCCTTGCCACTACTCCAGCACTTGCGTGAACCTTTCTGACAATGGATTCACATGCGTGTGCGAACCTCACTCAACAGGGAGGCTTTGCGAATTCAGAATCACTGTGCAACATTTCGATGTCCCTTCTTTCGATGGCCATGCTTACATCACTATGAAATCTCTCTCTGCGTATCACAAATTCAACATAGAATTGGAATTCACAGCTTTTGCAGATAATGGAATTTTGCTCTACAATCAACAAAGACAGGATGGAACAGGCGATTTTATTTCACTGGCGATTATTAATGGACACATTGAGATGAGGTATAATTTAGGCGATGGGATAGTGAGCGTGGTCACTCCGGATGCCATACAAATGGACACCCGGCACAGACTGACAGCTAAGAGATACCATAGAGACGGGATGCTGAAGCTGGATGATGGCGACGATACGGTTGGACAGTCAAGAGGAACCTTAAAAGCACTGGACTTGGTTGATCACGCTTACGTTGGATATGTGCCCACCAACTATTCTAGGTAATTATGAAGAAATATTTTACTATCATATATGTATGTAATGAGTAAAGGGTCGTTGACTGACCATACATAATACTATGCTATTTAATACCTGATTAGGAACTCACACAGTTTTAATTTTTTTTTAATATTTAGGTACCTAAAACGAACATTAACATCATCAAGTTTGAGTACCCTATTTACAAATTCTTCCTTTTGCTCCAATTGTTCATTCGTGCTTCAATTCGAAACATGAATATAAATTTCATAGAAATACCAACCACTGAAACCTGAAACCAAATGCCAAATAATAATGATCCGAAATCCAAAACCACTCAGATAAAATAACTCACGCAACATCCTATATGAATATGAAATGATCGATGAATATCCGAACTAATTCCAAATCTCTGTTAATTCAAATTTTCAAATACCTGCAGAGTATTCGAGAACATCGGAATCCGGCAGGGATTCATCGGCTGCATTCACCGTCTGAAGATCGGGCGGGTGGTAGTGTACCCGCGGCTGGCCGGTGGGTCGGGTGCAGCGGCGGGAAGGGCGACGGGGGCAGCGGCGGCAGCGGCGGCAGCGGCTGCAGCGGCGAGCGGCGCGGCTAGCGGGGCGGGAGACGTGCTATACGACGCTAAGAATGTGAAGGAATGCACGGATAACCCCTGCGCCAGTATGCCGTGCGCTAATGGAGGGACGTGTCATGCTTTGGATCGGGAATTTTATAGGTAAATAAATTATGTTCCATTTTTCTTGACCCTTGTTTTAGTTTTGGGGGGCGAAAGGGGCAAGCCAAAAACGGTAACATTCTAAAACATTCGTTTATCGTTAAACGTTTTTCGTGTTTTCGTACCGCACACTTTACTAAGCTCTTAAAAGTTTACAAAAATTAATGTTGACATCAACCTCGAAATATAATAAAAGTGGGATACCCGTCCAAGTTTTTTTAGTAAATCTTCATTTTATGTCTAACCATTCTGTCAAACCAATAAATTCTAGTATTTCTTGCTTTGTAACATCTAATTCATGGTTTTTTTGTCGATGTCCAACTCTTTTTAAAATCATTTTAAAATCTAGTCTCTTGATCATTGTTTTACATTTACGCTTTACGACTAACGTCGCACCTGTAAATTTTAGTGACAAACCCAAGACAGTTAAATACTTGACCTGGGCAACAGCTATTTAATATACCGGTGTTTTCCAATTTGAATACATCTTTAAGACAATGCTATGTCCAACCAAATAAAATAAACGAATATAACAGAAACTGATTTATCAATAATAGTTTTAGTAAATAAAACTAGTCAGAACATGGTTGAGAGAACTGTGTGATAATTAGCTTGCAAACATTATGAAGGCCGTGTGAAGACTAGATACATACGTAATCTAAAAATTACAACAGACCGCCTTTATATTCCTTAATTCCTCAGTTTATTAGCCTCCCTCGCAAATAATTTCTTACCTTAAACTAAAGCTGTTCTAATAACATTTGTAGGTGCGCCTGTTTGGACGGCTTCATGGGGGACTTCTGCGAGGTAGTATTGGACCCCTGCTCCTCCGGTCCGTGTGAGAACAACACCTCCTGCGTACCTGACGGCATCACCTTCCGCTGTCTCTGCGAGAGAGAGGATGACTCTGACGATGATTGCATGATTGGTAAATATTTTTCAATACTTATAATAACCTGCTGGTAAAAAACGGAATATTACTATTTCAATATATAGATAAACAAAAGTGGCCAATGTTTTTAAAAATAGAAAATATTTGGATCACTAAAAAACACCGGTAAATTGTTTGTCAAATACGGTCATGGATGTATTTATTCTGATGAAAAAAAGTTGATTTTTTGAGACAGGTGAATGGTGAAGTCACACGTCACGACCATAGATTTGGTGCGTTTTTGAGAGACCAGAAAAAATTAAATTTTGTAAATTATTTTAACTATTAATTACAAGAATAAAAACACCAAATATTTTTATTTTTTAAATTAAAAAAAAAAAATACAAACATTAGCGTATATCTTTATAATGTATGACAATATTTGAAAATCTCCTACTAATACCACAGTAATCGGAAAATGTTGCTTGTGTTGTGATGGAGGACTCAGCCAGCCGAGGAATCGAGCACAAAAGGCGACGTCAACTCAGCCATCGACCGGTCTAATATATTCTGTTATTTAAGTAATACCTACGGTCATTATTGAAAAAGGGACTGGAGTTCCGTATTACACGGTCCAATTTTTATTTTTTTTCTGATGTTGGTAAGGGAGCTTCTGAAGCCGGTAAAAAGTTTGAATAAATTAAGCCCTTCACGTGACATATTTTTTTCACCTTATTTTGAAAAGTCACACTATAACTTAGTTAAACTATAACAAAATACCTAAAAACTATATTGTTTTCTCGACTCGTTCATGCGTTCAATAGTTCGGATTTTAATTTCCAAAGTCAAATTAATGCATTCTCGTCTCGAATATGAAAGTACAGGATGGGGATCTATACTTCAAAGTATATACTTAATCTGAATAGAATTAAAAAAAAAAACAATCATAAAAACCATACTTAAAGTTCCTAAAAGTAATTTAAAAAAATTTTGACGTATCAAAAATATACTATTAAACTATTAAAAATACAGCAATAAGTATGAATTAACACTGGACCCCCTAGAACCACTAAAAATATTTTTTTTAAAAACATATAAAAAATTGCGGTTTAATTGTAGTTATTGTAAATAGTAACAATATGAAACGGTAAAATAAAGAAGAAAAACGTCGTTTTCTCATTTCCAGATAAATCGAAGAAGGACCCCGCTGCCATTCCACAGTTCACTGGCTCCAGCTACATCCAGCTGCCACGTCCTTCCGGCCTCGGCAAGTCCTTCAAGCTGGAGATCTGGTTACTGGCCAAGAAGCCGAGCGGCTTGCTGTTGTACAGCTCGCAGGGCTTGTCGCGCTCCAAGGGGGACTTCGTTTCCGTCAACCTGGTGGACGGGCGGGTGCAGCTGAGGTTCAATCTGGGCAGTGGAGTGGCTAGCGTCACGTGAGTACAGTTACTTCTTATGTTCATTCACAGTTCACCGGCTCCCGCTAAATCCAGCTACCGCGCCATTATGCTGTGAAGGAAACACCGAGACCTGGAAGCAGGAAAACTTGACGGAGGAAACACAGATTAATTTTAAAAAAATAATAAAATATTTATTTTTTCAATACATGTACTTATAATCTCAAATTTACGTTACGTTAGTTACAAAGTTATGCAATGCCTTTCACACACTGGATAAAGTTGTCCATTTCTTGATAAACATCGTTTTTACAAATTTCACACCGAATTTAGGACTGGGATAACGGAGTTTCGACAGATTCAGAATTTTTTTGACATGGTGAAAAAAAAATCAGCAAAATCCGAAAATAATCATAAAATCACTGTTGATAACGATATTTTTTAACTTCGACATCGTTTCAGTGTTATATCTTTTAAAAATTGTGAATAGCAAAAATAATCGATTATTTTTGACACAAACTAACGTAATAAATCAAGTAAAATATTATACACAGACACCAAGCACAGAGACAAAAACAATAGCATTATTATTTTATGTGAAAAAAAGTGTTTTATGTATAGTGAGATGTAATAAATAAATAAATTATTATTACATAAAAATGTATTATATTACACTATTGTTTATTACATTAAAAGCAGAAAAACAGTAGCTTATTTTTAGCCAAGTGTATGAAGGTCTAGTACGGACGATCGATAAAACCCTACATCGATTAGATAATAACGACATACGTCATCTATGGTCAGTTAGCGTTATTTGCGAGCGCGGTCAGAGTATTTTGTCAGATTCCGACAGTCGGTTGACCAAAGTCGCTACTTTTAGGTGTAGGCTTTTTGGATATTGTCGTTCGTTATGCGAAATAACTGACTTATTAATGAATAGAGCTGAACTAACGAAGCTCTTAAAACTGAAAGAAATTAACGAATTCATCTAAGACTTGTTCAATTGATTCCCTTTCAGCTTCGAGAAAAATAAGTTGTTAGTTATGGGTGTTATGACTAATGACCTCGTTAACTATCTCACTCATTCTTTGACTGCCCGGGTTGCCAATGTTTAAATTAAAGTTAATATTTCAATCTGATATTATCAATTTATTACTATTTACAACTTTCACGTAGCCATCTGACGTTTCGGAATATCAATTCATAGAGAGATGCACCAGTGTTAATGTCAGGATATTAATCATCGCGACCGTTCCTAGGAAATATTTATAAAAGCATCGATAGTTACGCCTATATATCGTAAAGTTATCGATTTCAATGATATATATATATATATTTTTTTATTGAATATACAAACACATTACAATAATTTACAAATGTAAATATTTCGAGGCTGATTGCGAAAAAATTAAAAAAATGTTAACGAAAACTGCCCAACTCAATTGAGAAATTATTTCTCGTGTTTGAGTTTGGGAGTGTTGGGAGTCATTATGGTTTATAGGTTATAAAATTTCACTAGTTAATGTAGCTAAAAATTAACAAATAGTTATTAAACTAGATGATAAATTTGAACACAATTTAATTAAGAAAATAAGAAATTTAATTACAAACTAAAAAATATAACTTAAATAATATAATAGTTATTAAACTTAGAAAAAATAAGATATAAATATAAAAATGTACTTATTAGGTACGAAATAATAGAAGGTAGGTACAGTACTAGTTGTAAATTGTTCAAAGACCGAGCTGGCAATCTTGTATGAAATAGGTACTTAATAAAATGCAACAACAATAAACGCATATTAAGAAGCGCATAATATAACTTTAGAGGATATGTAAAAAAAATATATGTACCTTTTTTTTAAATATTAAATCTTTTTTATATATTTTTTTTTTATTAATCGTTAATCAATTTTCCTAAATTCATAACGTGAATTTAGGAAAATAAATCAATAAAAATTACAAATGAGTTCATATAAACAATTATTCGAAAAATGTATCCAATGAAATTAAAACTTGTCATTACCATTTGGTTGATTTGAAAGTTGTTTGATTTGCGATTTGAAAGTTTTGTAATTTTTTTCAGTTTTAATTTTATCCGGAAGGGCATTAAACAATTTTATACCTTGATAAGTATAATGGTGTTGACCAGCACTAGTTTTACATTTACGAATTTCTAAGTTACCACGTGATCTAGATCGGTTACTTATTTTTGTAGAAATTGTTGAATTGAAATGGTCTTTATGAATTTGTAACAGTGCATTCTTTTTAAAAATTTTGTTTAAGCTAAGAACCCTAAACGAGTCAAACAGCTGCGTTGTTGGAAATATCGATGGTTTTCTTAGGATGACTTTCAAAATTAACCTCTGAACCTTTTCTACAGGTGAAAGGTTAGTTTTGAAAGACCCTCCCCAACCGATTATACCATATAATATGGATTGGGCAAGAGAAAAATATATAATTTTAATCATACTGGATGATAGGATTGTTCTTAATCTAATAAATATGTATATTAGTTTTCGTACTCTAGTTATAGTATTTTTGATTTGCTCGCTCCATTTTAATTGACTGTCAACTATAACACCCAGATACTTAATGCTATTTTTTCCCGTTACGGGTGAACATTTCACATGATTACATTCTTTTTTTATTTTCACACTCGGCAGAGTGGATTTTAATTTGAACATTATTTTCGACGTTTTTTTCATTCAATGAGAATGGGATAAAATATGTTTTCTCAGTGTTTAGTGACAGGCAATTTTGGTCAAACCATATTTTTAGAGCGTTTTTGTTGGAATTTGCTATCCTCGTTGTTTCCTCCCATGTTTTCCCTTTGTTATCAGTACAGTGTCGTCTGCATACGATATTATATCTCCTATATTGGGAGTGTGAACATATTATTTACATAAATAGTAAAAAGGATTGGACCGATGACAGTTCCTTGCGGAATGCCAAAAGAGGTTGTTTCGGGTTCACTTAAGGTATTATTTATTTTAACATATTGGAGTCTCTCATTTAAATAACTTTGGAACCATGATAGCGCTATTCCATCTATTCCAATTTGCTTTAGTTTTTCTATTAGTTTGGAATGCGATATGCTATCGAATGTCTTGCGGAGATCAATGAAGATACCGAGGCACTTTTCTCCATTATCTAACTTTTGCATGATTGTCGATGTTAGTTTAGCAATTGCATCTTGTGTGCTGAGATTGTCCCTAAAGCCAAATTGATGAGGACTCATTATCTTTTTGTCTTTTATGTAGTCGTTAAGTTGTTTTTTTAACAATTTTTTCATAAATTTTTGCTATGTTTGATGTAGGTATATAATAACTAGACCCCACGGAATAAGAAGTGCAATCTTAAAAAAAGCAATTAATTAGGTAGCAATCTTGGATTATTAAATTCCGTGCGTGTGATCGTTAATGGGGCCCGGTTTCTTTATCAAGCGGTAGTTAATTCATGAAATTAACATTACATTACTAACAGCTAGTTTCTGCGCGCATTAGCGTCGTCATGCTGACAGATAAACGTTAATTATTACATCGAAGACTACGCGACAATTTGCATAACATTTGAACTCCCTCTGTGGAATAAGTACGCAGTTATCTTAACTTAGAGGACTTCAGTGGAATACACCATAAGAATGATTTAATGGTTATTGCTTAACATGGAGATTTTATCTACTTTGCAAAAGCTAAACTGTTAGAAATTCCATTTATGCAAGTTGTGAATTTATAATCACCTTAAATCGTTTTAATGTCAATCTAGAAATGATAAGGATAAAGGGTTTGTTTATCGAAATTAATGCGAGTATTATATATTCTTGTAACTAAAACCGAACTAGTTATCAAATTTTATAAGTAATTTACTTGTGATCACCTTTCTATTCGTCCCTGAGTGGTTAAATTCCATCGTCAAATTACTTTATAGTTATTGTCGTATTGTTACACTTTTGCGAGGTGCAGTCCAGTCAAGGACTATGTCTCGCTTCGTAAGTCACCTGGGGGATGGTTTTTTTCTGCCCTAATGCTTGGGCTGCCTTGACAACTTGGGGGCTTTAAAATACTATGCTTTTTTGTATTTTATACTACATTTTTTGTATTTTCGACTGAGTTTTTTGTCGGTATTAGTTTAGGATTTAACTAATCGAATACTATGTTTTTTGTATCGGTTGTACTTGAATGTTCTTTTTTTAGAGCCAGCATTAGGGTGGGTAGGTGATGGATACTGGTAAGGGATAGGCAGGGTTCTCGAAGGGGCTAGGTTTACCTAGGCACGAGATGCTAGGGTTCGGGTGAGAAGTTAATTTTTTATAGAATGGTATGGCTAAATCCACCATGTGTTTGCGGAGTGGGGGGATGTTCGAGCCTTTACTAATGATGCTGTTTCGTACGAACCAAGGGCTTTTAGTGTACCGTCTGAGTGAGGCATTCTGGAATTGCTCGAGTCGCTTTGTGTTTCCGCTGGCCCATATAGGGCTAGCGTAGGTAATGATGGGGCGGATTTGGGATTTGTATATGAGGAGTTTATTGGATAGTGAGGATTTTGAGTTTTTGTGTAGTAGTGGTGATAGAGCGCCGGCGGTTTGCCGGGCTTTTGTTAAAGTGTTTTTGATGTGTGATGTACTTTATAGTGATACCGCATGTTATTTAAGTGTCCTAATTTCCCGAACCACGGCATCTGTATTTGGGAAAATATCGTTAAGCTCCAGAAAATAGTGCAAGTAAAGGAAAAAAGGAAGGCATTGCATTACTGGTTACTAAACATATCTATAACCATTTATAAACTACGATTGTTCTCCATAATGGCCTCTCTAAAAGTAAACATCGAGGATACCTTTTTCCACCTCTCTCCAATCTAGAAAGATCTAAAAACCGAAATGTATGTTACTTTTGAATTCCGTGTGCGAAAAGAACGTTAACGGCATGGTACGAGTATGTGCCAGCCATTTATGTGCCGTTGTTAAAAGGACTATGAATTCTTTCGCAATAGTTTTACTTTCGAGGACTGAATAGTGATACTACAATGCGAGTTGCCTGTCTGATTTAATTTGCTGTCAGATTCATTTACAAAAAAATCTCAGAAAGTGAGACGTACACACTTAGTTTATTCCCCTTCTCCTGATTGACTGGTCTTTCAATTTGAATGTGTATGGCAATCCCACACTCCGCCGCACTCTAATAACGCCAATAAAACCTTGTTCCAGTTCCACGGAGAGCATCACCCTGGAGACGTGGCACCGCGTGAAGATTCGCCGCAGCGGGCGGGACGGCATCGTGCAGCTGGACAACTCCACTGTGGCGCGCGGATCGGCTCCCGGCCTGCTCACCGAGCTCAACCTGGAGCAGCCGCTCTATCTGGGATTTGTGCCGTACGTCTCATTCTTGCTTTTTTACATGTTATTTCTTTCGGAGCACTGCGTGAAGTGCTGCTGGCCATAGTGACGCCACTTCGACCACTTGAAGCAACCGCTCTAATTATTCATATCGTGTGTATGTCCTTCAAAAATGGTCAAAATGCTGGTAAGAAAATCTTCAAACTCGCGAAATTTGTGCCTGCAGCATAGGATCTAGACTAATCACCTGATGAATTTTAATGTTGGTACTTATTTATACTTGTACGAAAGTATTTACTTTCATGACTTGGTGTACATAACATACAAGCACCACTTACAAAATCACATATAGATGAAACATCTGTTAAATCTGTGAGGTAAATACAACTAATTCTTTCATGTCAATTGGTTTCGTAAGAACCCTCTTGTAGTATCAAAAATGTTTTTTTTATTAAAAAAAGTACAGATTAAGAGACAGTGATAGTTCCTACAAATTAATAAAATAAAATATATAATTTCCCTACCCTTTAAACAATTTGCTACCAACAATACATTTTATTTTAAGTACGTTTTTTCAGTTTTTTTTATAAACATGTTTTATTTTACACAGAACTAACAAAACCGATCAATCAGTTTGATTATAAGAAAACTCTTGCGTCGAGTATTTGTTACTAAAATAAGCAAGTATATTACAGTTTAAAGTGGAGATGAAAAGAAAAATAGTGCGCAATTAAATTAATAAAAGCAAATGTCTGTTTCCAGCACTTGGATGAAAGTCCATCGCCTGTCCGGCGTCACGAGCGGATTCTTGGGAGCTATTCAACGCATCATCATCAACGGCAAATCTCTGAAGATCCTCAGCCACAACAACATGTGCATGTTTGGCGGACCGCAGCAGCAACAGAGCGGCCCCAAGCACCTGGCCTGCTCCAGCCCCGGGGTGACGCGCTACCGCGGCCCGCCCTGCCTGCGCGAGACGTGCTCGGGCCGCGGGGTCTGCGTGCCGGTGCTCGGAGACTTCCATTGCCAGTGCGAGGATGGGTACGCGGGCGACAGCTGCGAAGTCAAGGAGAAGATTCACGAGAATGAGGTAGATGGGAGGATCCTCCATCATAATCCGAGGAAGAATAAACAAAGGTGGGATTTAACACAAATACAATAAGGGGCAGTTGATTCACAGAAATTGAACATTTTTAAATTAATGTTCAAGTTCTTTGAAACTTCTGGCCAATCATATAATAATTATAATAAAACTTGAATAGAACCCTTACAGAACTTGAAAATTAACTTTAAGATTTGATGAATTGTTCTAATTCTGTTGAAAACTGGTTGTTTAAATAATCACGGCACAAAGTATACACAAGCTTTTTCGGTAAATATCCAGAGGCACGTCTTATCCTTAATACCGATGAACAAATTAAAAAAAACACTTCGCCTCAGTTTAATTATAATTCGTAACAACATTTTCCATTTCCTTGGTCGAGGGGTAAAGCTCTCGGCTAGAAATCCTAAAGTAAATTTTATTTGTGTTATTTGCACAATTCATAAATAATAAATTAAATCATGTTTATTCGCGGCACGTCCCAGACTGTAATATGATCTTGGCAGTATTGGTATCGCCATGGTGTAACAATAATTGAATCCTTACTTGAAATTGCTTTAGTCTTGTTTTGTTACCAGATCTGAATAGCCAGGTATACCCAAAAAATCCCCACTTTTGTATTTTTTTGATGCTATATTTTTCAAGAGCGACCCTTTTTTATGGTGTAAAGACAGGGGAACTATATAGTTCCTATATCCTTTTGGCAGCGTTGTTAGGCGGGTTAATGTAGGAAAATTAAATATTAACAAATAAAATAATCATTTTAAAAAAAAATAATTAACTGGGTTAGTTAACAATACCTTCGCCCGCCCTCAACTCCTGGTTAAGTAAATAACGTCAAACTAATATCAATTCTGGCAAATTAATGTCACCATTGCATATTTTATTAGTATGGCGATCAACTACACATCTTTAAAGTTCGATTTAGTCAAATTTGAGTTTTTTGCAAAATATTTATTAAAATGCTTTATTTTGCTTCTCTGGTGACCAAAATAGTTCCTCGTTTTAATCAAACTGACAGAAAGTGTTTTTTTTTAATAATTTTCATGTTTTATGAATAACTTTTTTAACGTTTTTTCCAACAATCAAAAAATATCATTGAAATTTAAAAAATTTGCACATCATAAATTATTAATTAATTATAAAATTATAATTTTAAACTATTACGATATTAACCGATTACGAGGTTTAGAGTTGCTACAAGCAAGAAAATAGACAAACTGATGTTATTTTACCATTAATCGGTATATTTCATATTCTTTCATAATTTAATTGTTTGCGTTTACAGGAAAAATCAGCGTGTTTTGTATAAATATCTACGTTGAAGAATCCTGGACAGCCACAAACTACAAAATAACATAAAGATTTATTATTTTCCAATGAACTCAACTGATTTTTCCGATTTTTTGACATGTTTTTTCCGAAATATTCGAGTAAAAGTTTAAGTATATTTAAGAGCATGTAGCCACATGTATGAATATGTATATATTGTTTAGTAAGTAATGAATTTAATGGTTTTGTGTGAGATGTACAACGTGTCTCATCATTTGATTTTTTAATTGATTTTAATTATGATTAAAGACGTTTTATTCAATATATTTGAAGGAAACACATTACAATGGAAAATCGGGATATACTATCGAAAATTGGCAGAGAGGAGATCAACGAAGACGCAAGCTGATCACCTGAACACATATCCACAAGAAAATCATAAGGGAAGCTTTCTACCATCAACATATCGTTTCGATTGAATTTAGAAAAGTAAAATCTGCCCTATTTAAAACTATCATTTTATAACTGACTTTGGTTTAAAAACGAAATCATCCTTTTGTATCTGATATTGTGCCATATAAAATATTGTATTCTGAAATTACACTCTGCATTTATTTAATGTATACCAAGTACTCATTTCGAAAAACATATAAGAAATAATGAACGAAAAATGTATCCATTACTGTTATTAATAACTTGATGAACCATCTGGTTTTATACTTGTTATAAAATAGTAAAATAATTTACAAAGACAGGCCAATTAATTTGCTTTTTAAAGTCAGGGGTCCGATATTATCATGCGTAGATAAATGTTTGGGATATAATGTGTATTATTTTATTGTACTTGTGAATACGTCTGATAACGATTTAATTATTTTGTAAGGAGATGTTTTTGCTAAACAATGTTATAAATTTATTTAATGAAAGTAGAGAACATTTATATCTTTAATATTGTATAAAATATAGTAATAAACAGTTGTTACCAAAGATAATATTTGAAATGTAAGAGATGTTTAATGCCAATAGTAAATATAATTTGTCCAAATAAAAATATAGAATACCTACCTTTATGATTAGACTGAGTTTTATTTTTGAAAACTATCCTTTCCTAAATTCGGCTAGGGTTCTTTCTAAGTTACATTGGACACCATTATAATTATAGTATAAGGATCCAATGTTTTCCTAACAAGGAGGATCACTTACTACAGAGACGAACGTAAGTATTACAAATAAAAATAAAACATATACAGGGTGTTAGAGGGTAAAGTGCACAAACTTTGGGAGGTGATTTTACACGATGGTAGAAGTAAACAACGATAAATTAACTTTATAGAAATTCCGTTGTTTTTTTCCCTGTACATAAAAGTTTTATTAGAAAGACTTTGAACGCAGAGAAAATTAAAAACACTGCACATTTTGCCAAATGATTTAACTACAGAGTTGATATTTTATATGAAATATTAATATTTATCTTTATTTAATTTTAGCACTAGGGATTTTTTTATGAAAGTTTTCCAAACTGAAAAGTACATTTTTTTTAGTAAAACCTCAAATTGTAATACTTAATTATTAAAGTTGGTAGGAAGATGCCAGGGTTCTAGTCCTAGATATGACCGTATCCTTTTCTAATTAAAATTTTAGTTTGTTTTCAATAATTAACGAAAAATTCTCCCATGAATACGATATAATCATATTTATTTCCATTTTCTATAAATTTAATTATTTCTTTCAATGGCGCGGTAATTTTTATAGCAGTTTATCGACGCATTTGAGCGCTGAATTAAATAATTTAAAAAAATTAAAGTGATTTTAGGTAAGTACTAACCGGTTAGTCTAGCGGTGCGATTTGAATGTAATTTATGGATACAAATGTCCTAAAGACGAATTTTTAGGTTAGCTGCGAATTCTGTCGAGCTGTAATGTATGGCGATCGACCATCGCATATGGAATAATAGCATGGGGTCGTGGATCACTTTCGGCTGTAGATCGAAGAAAAATATTAGCGATTCTTAAACGAAGATTTGAAAGAGAAAAATCAGAAAAAGATAGGGTTGCATTAAGGATTTTCTGATTTTCTTCTTTCAAATCGTCGTTTAAGAATCGCTAATTTTGTCTTCAATAATTAAAGACTAAAATATTATTTGCCCTGATCTTGAATACAGCTTTACTTCGGATTTTATCCATGAATTCCACTCGTTTAGGGTTGTGTACACCATCTAGCGGATTTATTGAGAACCTTAATTTATACGCTTGGTTTGAGCTTTGTATATATTCTGAGCTAACAGTATTAGATGGTTGGATTTTACACAATAATGTAATTCAGTGTTTTAAAATATCTGCCTCGGAAACTAATTAACTTATACTACCACTTGAAAATATTGAACTTTATGTCACGTTTATTGTTATGAATAGGTATGGGCCTTAGATATATTTTTTAAGAACCAAGAAATAAAGAAAAATCCAAAGCAAATAATATTTGTATAATTCGATAAGCTTGCGTTTTTACTATTAGCCGACTGATTGGTATTAATTCAACATAATTATCAGATCAATAGAAAAGGTTAAAAACGATTCAATCGAAATAGACAGAAATAAAAAAAGATTGAATTAAATGTCGGCATTTGCACAGCAGACAATACGCAGATTTTGACGGTATGTTACAATTTAATGACGACATTCGGCACAGTTGACATTACGCATATTTATACGGTAAGTTATCATTAAATGTCGGCATTCGGCACAGATGAAAATACGCAGATTTTGACGGTATGTCACAATTTAATGACGATATTCGGCACAGTTGACATTACGCAGATTTATACGGTAAGTTATCGTTAAATGTCGGCATTTGGCACAGCTGACATATACGCAGATTTTGACGGTATGTCACAATTTAATGACGATATTCGGCACAGTTGACATTACGCAGATTTATACGGTAAGTTATCGTTAAATGTCGGCATTTGGCACAGCTGACATATACGCAGATTTTGACGGTATGTCACAATTTAATGACGATATTCGGCACAGTTGACATTACGCAGATTTATACGGTAAGTTATCGTTAAATGTCGGCATTTGGCACAGCTGACATATACGAAGATTTTTACGGTAAGACCTTCCCGTACTTTCACATACAGAAGGGTCCTTAGAAAACCGTTTTGAAAATCATCTTTAAAAAAACAGTATAAAAGTGTTAATTTATAAAAAAATATTTTTTTTGGAACCGGGTTCGAGATTTAACGGTCGTAAATCGTGATACAGGTTAGTATTGTAGTTAATTTCAGATTGCATTTATCTGCCACTCCCCAAAATAAGAACCCTGGGGTCACAAAAATTCGAATCAAAATAATTTCTGATTTACATCAAACTGCATACGGTTTCTGTATAAGATTGTGAACTGCCTTATATTGACACTCCAGCTCTATAATAATGGATTGCCCTTCGTTGCCCTGAACGCAATACAAACTCGAATATCTTATTTGATATAAAACATTTTAAATACGCTTTACTCGGACGTATCTGCAAATCTTACAATATTCTAGAGATGTTGATATTTTCCACCGTACCCTTGAAACGATTAAAATGAAATTTGTATATCTATTATTTTCATTCTTTTTTAATTGTATTATGTAATATTATAACTTTTGACATATACTTACTTCGTTATCTGTGACCATAAAAAGGTTAATGGAAATTAACTGGTTAATTTTATTTTCACCGTATTTAATGAAAAATGAATTTAAGTGTATAAACGAATGCTTTACAAATAAATTTAAATAAAAACAATACACCCGAAAGCAATAATCACTATCGGAAAATTTCATGAAACAAATACGAATCACACCGCAACACGTTGTTGTGTATCTAACTCAAAGGGAAAATATAGAGTTACGACTACCTACTGAAGTACTCTCTCGATCAGAAGTCAGAAGGTACCAAATGGACTAAAGTTTTGTGACTCTACTAGTACTGACGTTATGAAAACCAGTGAGAATTTGGCATCCCCAATCGAGGTTTGCTGTGGGCTGCAGGAAGTAGGTAGGGGAAGAAGACGGGGTAAAAGAAAGGTAGGGAATTACTCAGTTATTCTCTTAACACGGCTAAAACCATTTGAAGCAATGTTAGTCTTTTACCGAGGCTATAGAGTATCTACTACTTAAATTAATTGAAAACTAATATTACATTTTTTAATGAAATTGAGATGAGGTTTGGTTGCTTTTTCATTTTACTAAGGCTCTGTGATACAGAATGGACTGAAAATTGATTTTTAACTAATAATGATGGTGCTAGATTATGCAGTGAAAGAAATCCTCCAAAAGACACATTTGTGGAAACATCAGCTAATTTATATTCACCGGGTGTGATATCTTGAGGCGCCTTCTGCAAGTACCTTAAAACTTAAAAAAATATAAATTATAATTAGGTAAATAAAAATCAGCCATACACATAAAAATATTTATGTGAGCGTCAAAAATATGAACGAATTTTCATAAACCCTTCCGCAATTTCATTAAAAGTTCAATAAGATTATTGCCCCTGATTAAATATTTCCCTGTTTTAATGGTTTATCACCGAAAATGTTTTCGAGTGGGATAATAAACGCAGTGAATATTATATTAAATGGTTTGGTTTTTGGGTATTGAGTTCGCGTCACCTGAAGTATTTGGAGGGGAAATAATTTTTGGAAAACCCCGAGGCATCGCCGGCTCACCAACCGAGATGATGGTATTTTAATTACGCCCGATTATACTCGGGGTGACTTTGATAAGACGAACGGATTAAAATTCTAAAAGGTGTTTCAAATAAGGAATATTTTTTTATTAATTTCAAATAACACGTTAGTTATTTTTAGTACATTGCAGACGAAAATTCCTGTATATTGAGTTAATAAATTTTAAACGCATGTATAATACAAAGTGTTCCCTTTTACCAAATATAATTCATAAAATTATTTAGACGTTACCTCACAAATAAAGTAGGTATGGGTAGTATGTAAATTTATATTTGCTTTTAAAAGATTTACTGTGGGTAGGTACTTCCTAATGATTTCTAGGTAGCACTTTGCACAAAATCATTTAATTACGTTTTATTTAAATTTGTTTAAACCGTTATCGGGTTCTGACAGATTAAATAGACTGTTTTTAAATGTTTCATTTTAGTTTTTTTCCATGGTTTACAAACATTGGTTTAATTCAAATTCTATAGTGGTGTTTTAGTCATGTTATTATAATATTGAAGCAATTGCTACTATTGATGGAAAAGCTATTGACGCAAAAACTATTGATGTAAAGCTTTTGATGCAAAAGCTATTGATGCAAATTTCATTTAGAAACATAATTTATTTTAAAGAAAGTCCAATTTTTCGGCTTACGAGTAACCCGACAGTATTTCAAAATCTCCAATTACCGTAAAAGTAAGCGGAAATGTTGATCGTTTATGTTTTTTTTTTTATAAGTACATACAATAAAAACTTGTATCATGTTACGAACATAATATAGAAATACATAAGTATCAGTTATCAATTACTTTTGCTTAGATGCAGGACAGATATGTTTTGAATACTTTTGTCGCCAGCCAACGGTGACAAAGTATGAAGTGCAGTGGCCTGACTGTGATTGTCAACAAAACTCCATATTTGTTGGAGATTCAACGGTACCTACTTGTACTACGAGTTTATGGACACCGTATACCTACTTATTATTTTTTTTTGTTCTTAACAATTAAATTTAACAAAGTCAACTTAGTCAAATTTAATTTCACGACAGTGTCTACATATGATCTAAGACACTATTGAACTTTATATTATTCTTCTGAAGGTTCCTCTCCTTTGGAAAGTTGTCTGCCGCCAAAAGAATTGCCCAAGTTTCGAAGCCATAATTTTCCACTATTAATCTCCTGGAGAATTATTTGGATAAGTTTCTATCTAATATTAAAATAATATATATAAGCTAGTCCATTAAAAAAAGATTTCCTTTCGATTCCGAGTCGATGAAAATGAAATTGAGACGGGAAAATGCTTCCCAGGTAAAAGTGTACGATGCAATAAACAAATAACGTACAAATTAATGTTGATTGTACTCACATAAAACTACACGCCTATTATCATAACGTTTGTTTTCAATTGTACCTGCACAATTCGGTTTTTGGCAAAAAGTTTTTTTTCTTACATATTTTTATCAGTGTGGGCGGAACGCTGATCTTATCCCTTAGAAAAAAAATGAATAAGTTTTTTGAAATCCTTTTTCTAATGGCTTAAATATTTTATCCACTAAAATTTAAAAGTAAACCGCAACTTACCCTTGTTTGTGATTTTCACCAACGAAAGTTTGAATAATGGATACCCTATCTACAGTATTCCGTCACCAGGCCTAAAACACCCTCCAGCTGTAATTTTCATATTGTCTAGAAATATAACCATCTCTACCATTATATCCTGTTACAATTAAACGTTTTGTAGCTGTGATTAATATTTGTGTATAAACCAGTCAACGAAAAATCTTGCGCAAAGAAAATAAAAATAACATATGTCATAATTTTATTCCGACATTAAATAGTCCAAGTAATAACCAAATCACAAACCGAAAGCTGTAAGAAAATTATTTTTCTCGGCGTGTGAGTGTTTAGTGTGAATAAGGGAAATAAATCAAAATATTTGGATTAAGAATAATTTTTTATTTGAACATTTGGTAATTAAATTATTAAGAAAAAATGTGTTGAATGTTTTTGAAGGTGGTCAGTTTTATTATGTGGGTAATGCATCTGAAATTGGATAATATTTATGACTTTTGGCTCGTTAATTTGAAGAACTTTGAAATACGGTCCGGCTACATTATTATGTAATATGTTATCAATGTGCTAGGCACCTATTTATTTTAATTCACCAAAAAAAATATTTTTCAAACCATTACCTTAAAATCGAAATCGACTGAAATATCTATATCCGATACGTCTACTCGCCGGAAGTATTCATTTACCGAAATGGTGTTACCGGTTTCATTGACGACCCATGTCGCACGGTTATTACACTTCAAACCGGGTAACGATCCTGACCGTTTGTATCCCTTGGCGATGGGCGACATCGGATTATACCCCACATTCCTCTCCCACTTCCACTACCAACCCCACCCCGTCACGTGACGTGACAGCTGAATGCAAATGGACGCCTGATTAAAAAGCGTCGCCCGTCCACTCTAGTGACAAGTAAGCGTCGGGGCTTTCGGCGCACGATGACGTATGACACGGAAGGCGATACAAAGGATTATTGAAAATAAATACTGAGTGCTTTTCATGGTTTTTGTAGACTCGAAGCGGAAAACAATATGTGAGCGATATGCGCGTATCGGCTTGACGAGCTTTATCTGAAGGTTCAGGGACTCATAAATGATTGAATTTTAAAAATGTTCAAAAAAATCATAAGGAGTTATCTTATGATTAAGAGTCATACCACATAATGGGGCGCATTGACTGACTTATAGAGAAACTGGTTCGTGCTATAGAGAAGTTGAAGGTGATGGATTTACTAATAAAAAATCATAATAATGTTTTAGAGCAATGCAACATAATTAATTTTTTTTAGAAGTCTTAATTTGCATTTAAAAGACAAGGGTAATTTAAAAAATCATTAGGACAAATGAAAAGCAGGTATGTGATATTTATGATTTTTTCCGTCGAAAACCGTGTAACTTCCCTTTATATTCGCTATCTACACAAAAACAAATGGGCATCTGATATAAATCCATCACTAACGAGAATTTCATGACCTGAATTTTTTGTGTTTTTTTCCACATCTGGTCAGTACCTAATGCCGAGGAGGCTTTCATTTAAATTACTCTTTTTTCGTATGGCTGAAATTTTAAGGTTATACAGTAAAACGTAATTTGACGTTTGTTAAGGTGAAAACTGTATTTGAAAAATATTAACCTTGAAACACATGAAAACATTACCTTAAACTATAGTATAAATTATAGAAATCAACGAACAAATACGTATATAAAAATTTAAAAGTCGAAAACGCAACAACTGCAACGGTAAAAGCCCGAACAAAAAATTATTCACCCTGAAAAAAAGCAAGGTTTTATTTTTTGGAAAGTGATATTTCTAACTTTTTGGGGTTTCTTGATACATTTCGCTACATCAACCACTTGGAAAATTTGTCGTTATATTATTAAACGAATTATATACTTATAATTTTTAGCTGCTGATAAAAAAAATCATTTGTTTCCCTCCCTCTCTAGAAAATATGACGCTTGCTAAAATGACAATGCTGACCAATAGTTATAGTAAAAAATAAAATTATTTAAATCAAGTATCGTAAAAAACTCGACTATCTTAAACAAAATGAATGGAAATTACCTCCTTTTTGAAATAATGAATGTTTATGAATTATCACTGCTACGCATCAAATTAATTCTTATTTTGAAATTAGTTGACAAATTTCTTCGGCGTATTACTTAAGATGGTTTTCAATTATCAGTTCATTTGAACCTACAAATATAAAATGAAGTATGAAGCTATTTTCAAAAAGAATGATGTTTTGTGCAGAACACGTCAGTTGTCATTGAGCGTAATGAAGAGTGATCATAGACATAGTGCAGGAAAACAAAAACTCCACAGACAAATTGCAAGGTAAACTCTCGATTCTCAATATTAAAATGTCAACTCTTTAATCGAGCTTGCATGATTAGATTCACCTTATATCAAAGCTGAAAGCATTTTACTTTATTTAGTGTATTTACCGTCAGTTGAAAGCAGTCTCCTTCAAAGTGCACGTTTTCACAAAGTCTGCGAAGGCCAAACTTTCTCAAAATATCCAATAATTATTATCTACCGGTTACTATTTACTACACCGTTTCAAGATTTAACTATGCAGTGGAGTTTTGCCTAAATCTTTATAACTAATGTTAAGAGTAACATTGCGAGATGTAAAATGCATATTTACTTAGAAATTCAAGAAGTGAACAATTTTCACCGTTCACCCTTTCTAGGGTTTTTGCTGCTGCAGCTCCCAGATTTCATATTTTGAAGTTTTCCTCAAAGTTTGTATATTTTTCTTTTTTGATAGTTTTCAGTTGATTGGTCTTCAATCCTGGATGCCATTGAATGGTTGAAGACCATTATAAGCCATCCCCATTAAATAGATGACTTCCGCTTTTAGCTACGCGGCAAGAAATGCATTAAATAAATTACTTCTGCTGTGAGCTACGCCTATTTGAAAAAAATCTCATGATAGCTTACTGTATTTATAATTTACTTTTAAAGGCTTAATATCTTAATATTTACTGAACGACGACATAGCTTTTGCAAATTTAATACATATCACCTTGTTCAATATTAAGGTATACTAGGAGTACGGATGTGCATTAAAAAGTTTAACGTTACAAAAATAATATAGTAGATACTCAAAATTACAGAAATACATATTAATAAATACATTCAGAACTAATTATTATTGCTGTGATGCAGGACAGACATGTTTTGAATATATCAGAAAGGTCTGTATAGTGTATGTATAATATAATATATTAGCTGTTCATGGAAACGCGCTAGTGGTGAGTTATAGATAATATTATGAATAGTTTGAGTTTAGTCTCTGGGTAAGAAAGTAGTGGTAGTTTTAGATAAGACATCAATGTTTTGTAGCAGATATCATTAACAGGTTATCTCAACTAATATTAAATATCCCTGGAGTTTGAGCAACTCTTTAGCAGTCTCGTCCCCGTGCCTTTAAGGTATGGTTCTCAACTAATAGCATCCGCAAGATGCAGCTTCGAATGATGCTTTTAACTGGCTATATAACATTGATCTCTTTACCGTCTCGAGAAATATTACTACAAATTTTTATATTATCTCCTTTTATTATTAACACAACAATGGGCACCACTTTGAAATCAATTACATACACCGTATAAACACGTAAACAGAAATAATATAGGTATCCTACATACAAACAATTATTTAAATTTGATGGAACGTATTACAATACATCGTACAAGTATAACATCATTTAATAATAACCAAAAATAAAGACACATTGAAATAAAGCCGGCTTAAAAGAAATCCAAAAGGCAAAAAAAATTCGTACACTTCAATTCCGGTTGTCAATACGTCATGCTTACGTTCAATATAAAATATTCTATGAATTTGTTTGTTGATGGGGTTTTGTAATTTTTCGTATTGTAATATATTTTTTATATACCTTTGTGACAAACTGATTGAAGTAATGCAATATTCAGTTTGACAAGTTTTTTAGTCATTAAATACGGAAAAATAGTAATAATGAGTGTGCGAGACGTGTTTGCCTGCACAAGAAAATACTGTAAATAATAAGCACCAGCATATATCAGTCCTCAACCTGGGTAATGATTTAAGTAAAACACCGTGAGGTGTTCTATCCAAACCATCATAAAAGAAAGACGATTCAAATCAAAATTCAAATTTTAATTACAAGTTTGTACTGGTATACAGAACGTACAAAGGGTTGTAACTTATAGGTACTTCCTATTTTTTACAGCCAACCCAATTCACAAGAAATAGTAATATGTATTTCAATTCAACTGGGTTTTAAAACACAGATAGATAACTGAGACAATCGGAATTCTTTCAGCGATAATTTCAGATTGGAACACATTGTGCATCATCGCGCCATACGATACAGTAAATGGCGTAGGCGACTGCTGGAGCAGTGGCCAGTTCAATTGGTAGCCAGCAGAAATCGGCTTGCCTCTAGGCTTCAGCATCAATGGCTAATTCAGTCGGTAGCCATGAAGAATTGGCCAGCCTCTAGGTTTTCAGCATCAATGCCTAATTCAGTTGGTAACCAGGAAGAATTGGCTGGCCTCTAGGTTGTCAGTATCAATGGCTATTTCAGTTGGTAGCCAGGAAGAATTGGCTAGCCTCTAGGTTTTCAGCATCAATGGCT
The DNA here is from genome assembly GCA_026573805.1 of Hesperophylax magnus. NCBI lineage: Eukaryota > Metazoa > Arthropoda > Insecta > Trichoptera > Limnephilidae > Hesperophylax > Hesperophylax magnus. The sequence continues at coordinate 3,475,020 of JAIUSX010000157.1, forward strand.
AATTCATTTGGTAGCCAGGAAAAATTGGCCGGCCTCTAGGTTGTCAGCATCGATGGCTAATTCAGTCGGTAGCCAGGAAAAATTGGCCAGCCTCTAGGTTTACATCATCAATGGCTAATTCAGTTAGTAGCCAGGAAGAATTGGCCGGCCTCTAGGTTGTCAGCATCAATGCAGCAGGGATTGGCTAGCCTCTAGGTGATCAGCGGCAATGGGCAGTTCAGTCGGTAGCTAGCAGGTATTCGTCAGCCTTTAGGTTGTCAGCATCTGTGGCTGGTTCAGTCGGTAGCCAGGAGGAATTCATCAGCCTCTAGGTTGTCAGCATCAATGCAGCAGGTATTGGCTAGCCTCTAGGTGATCGGCGGCAGTGGAAAGTTCAGTAGGTAGCCAGCAGGTATTCGACAGCCTTTAGGTTGTCAGCATCAATGCAGCAGGGATTGTTCAGCCTCTAGGTGATCAGCGGCAGTGGGCAGTTCAGTCGGTAGCCAGCAGGTATTCGTCAGCCTTTAGGTTGTCAGCATCTGTAGCCGGTTCAGTCGGTAGCCAGGAGGAATTCATCAGCCTCTAGGTGATCAGCGGCATGGTCTTTTTATTATAAGAGCCGGCACACAGAGACGCCCCATTATTGTTATGATGACAGATGCTTCTAGCTCAGCTGATAGAGTGCCGGCCGTAAACAGCTCGTTGCAAATAGTTGTAATCTTTAAAATAATTGTGCCGTGATGGAGGAACAGAAGCGACTACAGATTTCAGTTGACACTCAAGAATTTATAATTAACAGATCGTGTTTTAACTGGAGGTGTACCGTCCACTCGTGATAATTTTTGAAACTTGAATGCCCCATATTGTGTTGTTTTTAGCTCTTATAATGTCTCTAACAAGCCTTCTAGTGACGTCAATATCATCACCACAACTTGTTTACGTTCCAGACGCAGGTGTTTTTAGGTGCGAATAATTTTATAAGTTAAAAATTAAATATCGATCACCTTTGGAGAGGGGTCGGAGGAGAAAGGTGGGAGATTCTTAAAAATAGCAATTCAAAACACATTGAAAAGGTGATATTAAGTGGTGAAACAAAAACTAGGTTTAAATAGGTTGCGTAGGTTAAGTTAGGTTAGGTTTGTAGGTTAGTTTAGTTTCATGGCTTTTATCGACTTTTTATCACTTTTTAATGGTGTGTTGAATTGTCATTATGTTGAGTTATCATAGTTTGTCGTATGAAAGCAATTTGAATATATGCAAGTAGGTACCGCTCATACGAGTATACGTGCTATGGATATGCACCCGCGGCGATCACGTACGGCGGAAGCGACGTAATCCGAACCGCAATGTTCGTGGTTTCAATATTTTCCGGATATCCGGCAGTAAACGGAATATCTCGTACGCCAAAGTTAAATCAAAGGCGAGTGGAGGTCTCTAGAGAGTATTTGCATTGCTTGGGGAATTCGAGAATCATAAACGAGTCTGGGATTATGGACTATGGACCCGTACGCTAATGCCAATATATTAAAAACGTCAGGTCAGCCCGATAAGCCAGGTATTGAATTTTCCCTATTTAGAAATACAGAAAAATATATTTTGTGCACTGGTGATTAATATTGAAGTTTACCCTTTGAAAATTCTCCTCTGATTTTGTATGTTATCCATTGAAAATTCTTTTTTTTTTGTGTTTATCTATGTACATAAAGAAGTATACCGGTGTCAGTTTTTTATGCGAATCTATAGTCTTATTCTGGATTTGATACAATTTTGCACACTTGACTTTAAAAACAGTAGAAAGGTAATTGTTTTTTTGAGATTTCCAAAAATCACCCCACCACCTTTTCCCAGCCCGCGAAACTTAACAAAGCCAGGGCAACGCTGGGTGTTTCAACTAGATACTGTAACCCTCCGCATTCTTGTAGATATTGTACTATTAATTAGGCTGGTAGGGTCTGTTGGACCCGGCGATACCTTATTGTTTGCTGTTTTTACTATTTTTATTTCATTTAAAAAAAAAATCTAATGAATATTTACAAAACATTAAAAAATATATAAACTCTTTCATTCACCATGAGCCGAAAACAAATTAATTAATTTATATCTTACTACAGGAGCTACATAAGTCAATTTTTTTATATTTCACGTTCATATATATTTCATTATTTTTTTTAGCTTTGTTAGAATTTTTGGCTTGGAAAATGGCACGTTTTGGCAGGAAAAAACTGAGTGCTCTAAACAAATATGACTGCTGCAAGAGTGAAGTGCACTTTTTCTTACGATTTTTTATATGGTAGGAAATGTTGTACAAATATGTGATTATTATGGAAGCGCTTGAGAATCATCAATCATCAAGATAAAAAAAATTATAATAATGAAAGTGAATCAAACTTAACAGCTTATTTGGAACCGTGATTTTTTTCAATTAACAGTAGTTTAATATCCTCTGCGGTTAGTCCCAAAGACATTGTGAATAATGCAAATCTATAAAAATATAAGAATTTAATGAACACTAGCAGATAAAAACCCGCTCCACGGGTTTTTTTCTGCTAGGCCCTGCGGGCGGCTCTTAATTGGGCTTCGCCCATTTTAAGTGATATTAACAACAGTTACATTTAATAGATAGATATTAGGACATTCACAGAGAGAGGGTGAATATATATATTGTTAAAACACGGAACATGAAGGAGTTAATTAATAATAACATGCTAAATTTACGCATAATAAGAATGACAGTTGTTTGAATAAATGAAATTTTATGTATTTGTGATGGATTATTTCAAATGAAACACTATTATTGACTACATGTCTACAACTGATATTAACTGTTATCGTACCTAATATAATTATCTCATAGGAGACTTGCAGTGCTTAAATATGTGTTACAACCGTCAATGTCTATAAGTTTAATCAATATCGTTTAGTTTGTCACAATTAAAGATAGTTATAACAAAGTTGACTTAAATAATAGATTATTACATATTGATTAATTGTACCCGTGTTTATGAATAAAGGAGGGTAATCATTTTCGGTAATCATTTGGTAATTCTTTACCTACAACTGTTACTATATCTAATAAAGTTTAAAGTTAAATGATATATACACCTTCATCAGGAGAGTAAAAATCTATATATAAAGGTAGATTATTACAATATAGCGCCCCTGAGGTGATATCTTACAAAAGCGGCGCTATGCAAATTGTCCAATAAATAAATAAATAAAATGTTTACATTTTATTGTGTATACACCGAAGTCAAAAATTAAATATAGATTGCAATTGGGAAAGAAGAAGTGGAAGGAGGGGGGAGGGGTAAGAGTAGGCTGGGTTTATAATAATTAGGAATTACAATATCGTTAGACGGGAAAGACCAGTTAAGTGGGAAAATATTTAAAAGAGAGTGAAAATATTTGACCGGTCGGTGGCCGAGTTGACATCGCGTTTGGGTCCCACCCAGGCGTAGTGTGTTCAATTCCTCGGCTGGCTAAGTTCTCCATCACAACACAAGTAACATTTTCAGCTTACTGTGGTGGTAGTAGGAGATTTTCAAATATTGTCAGGTTATTCGTAACTTGGGAATGTTTGTCTTTCTTTTTAAAAATTAAAATTATATTAAAAAAAATTAAAGAGTTTATAAAAAAATTCTTGTTAGTTATATCTGCTTTTATATTAACATGTTTCCTCATTTCTATAATTTCAAAATTATTTATAGTGAAGTATTTTAAGACCTGAAAAAAAACAAATAGAATATAACCATAAAACAATATATTCATAAGACAAATAGCATTTAATAACGGTTATTCTAATAAATTGATAGTTGAAATACTAAATAAAAAAAATTAAACATATTCTCTTCAAACGGTCTTTCTAAAGATAGAAATAAACAATGGCGTAGAATTCTGCTTGTGGATTCTGGTACTATTCAACTGGCATTTTACACTAATAACAATGAAGAAATATATTCTTAATAATAAAGATAGCAAAATTCAAACAAAAAAATCAGGAGTTTAAAAACTCAATTGGGATGATTGTAATTTCTTTTACAAAGGTAGAACCAATAGAAACTTTAAAGTCAGAACTAAACAATATCGCAGGGCTCTAAATGGAAATAGTGAATTTGAGTTTGCAAATCATCTTTTGAATAATGATCACACTTTCGATAAAAATTCAGGTCTTAAAATACTTCACTCAGGATATAAAGCATCGCAAATAAATAATTTTGAAATTTTACAAATTAGAAAACATGTCAATATAAAATCAGATATAATTAATAAGCAAAGTATAACAAAATATAAATAATAATCAAAAATGCCATTACAAAGTGATAAGTTTTCAGAAGAAATCTTCTTATTAAAGCCTTGTTAATGGTCAAGTAGTCAGAGGTGCGCTCTGTCGGCCATCTATAGCCGTGCTTATCGGCCATATTGAAGGAACGCGTGATTTTTTATAAACGTCAAACATAATCACGTAACTGTGGATAATTTTCATTGTAATGTAATTAATCCAATGGATTATGAACTTTCTAAAACATATTTTCTTCGATATTATCCAAAAATAATATGAGCAGAAACGATGCTTATGAAGAAATCTCGTATTATTATGAGGCGATCCTATTTTAGTATGAAATCGTGTCTTAATTTTCAAGTTAGCTGAATTTACCCGAAACAGACAATTTTAATTCGACCAATCAGAGGGCCTAGATCGTCCAGACGCTGGCGTAATAATACTATCAGATTCCTTAAAGAAAACGAAATGAAAAAGCGAAGGCTACTTACAAAACAACTACTTCGCATGGCTGGTAAGGTATGTGAGATCCACGTGGACTTTGACGACGTATGCTTCTGAGGGCCGATTGGGTATAGTTATCTTAGATTTTCATCAATTAATTCGATAGGTGGTTCACGGGTACAGGCGCCACGGGAAACATAATCTTGGTTACGAACGCCCCTGCCACAGTTCACTTGAAGTGGTTCGCTACGTTTGGTGACTTATCAGCGGTGCACACTGCACAGGCTCACGGGCGGTGATGTATCTGGAACAAATTAATGAATGGGGCGGGTTGAAAAAATGGCTGAAGTTCTCAAGCCCAACAAACTCGGCAGGTGGAGCTGGCGGAATCATTGGCTTTTATCCATGGATTAAGCTGACTCATAGAATCTCCGACCAGAATACCTGACGTATCCTTACGCCGAACCAACTTGCTCTATCTGTTTCTCACCAGAGAGCCATTCGAGTACAGAGTGGAGGTTACAGCGCCTTAAGGATCCTCTGACCACTGTCTGATTTCCGCCTCATTCCATTCCTCCGTAAACAGTCAACCTGAAAATCATGTAAAAAGGAAGGAATGACACTACAAAACAGAAAAATGGGTCTGCATACCGTCATTCTTCAGCACCTTTCCTTGGAGTGCGGTCTGTTTTAACTCAGCGGACCCGAGGTGCAAGAAGTAATCACATCTACGATGGATTGCTAAATTCCCATCCCCGCCAAATTCTATGGAGAGGGCACAAAACCGTGGTGTAATTAAATGCGTTTTGTGCATCATGACATTTGTGCGCAAAATTAATATAGTAAAGCTGTTTGAAAATGCCCTGGGTCTGTCAAACACTACCTGGCATGCGCAGGATTAATTATTATAAAAGTTCTATAAGGACTATATTTATGGTTTTTTTTTAAAATTTAATTAAAATCAAATTTAATAATATAATTATTATGTTCTTCGAGTATTTTTTGGTTTTTGTTATTGTTACAGCTGTTTCGGCTTTCAAGGCCATTTTCTTGAGTTTGAAAATGTTTTTTCATTGAAAAAAACTCTTTCTTGAGTTTTAAAATGGCTTTGAAAGCCGAAACAGCTATAACAATAACAAAAACCACAAAATACTTGCAGAACTTAATAATTATATTGTTGAATTTGATTTTAATTAAATTAAAAAATAATTAAATGGGGTTCTACGAATTAAACCCAAAAACAATAAATATATTTATGAATGCTTTGACTTGTGTATCTGTATGTACTATTTTAAAATAATGATATAATATATTTGGGTATTTTTATATATGGAGTTATTAACTGTAGAAAGTCCAGTAACATTACGTGCATTTAATGAATTATTTTTAATTAAATAATTCCGTCCAAATACAACGCAATTTAAATTTATTGTGATTTATTTTTGGGGTTTTATGACATGTTGCGCTACTTCCTCTTTTAGCCCACGTTTTGGACAGCATTACAGTGTCCATTATCAGGGCAAATGTGATGATGCACAAAACGTTGGCTAGAGAAGGAGGTAGCACAACACCGCATGATATCCCAAAAATAAATCGCTGGAATACTTTTGGCCGTGAAAATCTCAAAACATATAACACCATATATAAATCGTGCACGATGATGGTTCCGGTTTTAAAAATAAACATATTTTTTTATATGTACGTATTTTACAACATTAGATTTTTTTTATATGTACGTATTTTACAACATTAGATTTGAGGTTTTAATTATTACTTCGTTAGTGACATTATGAGTTCACTGAGTAAATGAATAATCGGAAGGTTTCTCAGTAGCGTGTTGTTAGTTTATCGGGTCAATTACATCATTTTTCATCGTTTCTGTATTCCGACAAAGATAGTGAATGTTCGTGTACTTTTGTATTTAAGGCGACAGGTTTACTTGCGGGAACGACATTATTTTGGTTACATGTTTAACGATAATCACGACATTGAAGGGAATTTATGAATTTCCCCGCCAGAATGACATAATTATTCCTAAAGGCATTAAACTCGTGCAATAAATTCTCCCTCAAACAGAACGTCGCTGTATTGAATTTATATCCCAAGGAATATTCCGGAATCATCACAGACTCTACCCTCTCTACTCCAGGGCTTGTGTTTGAGAATTATTTGGCATACATTATTTTGCGTAAATTAAATACTTCTAAATCTATAAAATATAATAGTAAGTACACATTAATATAATAACACTACATATCTTGTATAATTAACAACATGTTTTAAATTGTACATACATACTTAATTAGGAATTAAACAATTTCTTATGACTTATCTAATATTACTATGCAGTAGTATTATCATGTGTTCATTAATTACGCAGAAACAAACTTTATCACAAATCATTTCATATTTGCGAAAAGGAGTGGTTAATCGAAATTAGAGGGGATAAAATGGTTTCTTATATCCCATGCTTGTGTACGGAGAAAAATAAGCATTACTGATTTATCAAAATTCGGTAAAAAAACCGGATTGCAGGTCGTTTTCTTTTAAACTTTTAGTGCAATCCTAATATATCGGAACACGTGTTCATGCACTTGCATTTCCCTGATAATGACAAAATATAATAATTTTTTTCTTAAATACGTTTTCCGACACTCCGACAATAAATTATATTTTTACTAAAAGTTTGACAGAAAACATATCAAATCATTCATAAAAATCCGCAATTAGCAATATTTTATTTCAGTAAAATTAGCCGATGGTAATTTATTCAAAGTCATTGTTATCCTACACATACACACACGACGTAATACGATTTTACCCTCAACATTTTTCAGTTTTTACTTGTTTATCTAAATTGCGAATTGTGTTTCACAATTCGTAAAAAAGACTATGGAATATTTCACTAAGTTTATTGAACGTTGCGAAAAAACACAATTTTCTTGGTAAGTGAAAACATATATAAATGACAAATTTCATGTCGAAAATCCATAAAACCCCTAATTAGTGAGGCAAACTTGTTTGACAATAGAAAACGAGCTCCAAAAACTGAAGAATCGTGTATTAAAGAATTCAAGGGAAATTCCATCCCCGAAGCCATCCATATTTTTCCGTAACATTTGTTTGGTTTGGCTGGCTGGGTGGATGGTTGGGTTGTGGGTGGGAGGTGGCGGTTAGGTTTTCTGGGATGGCCGAGTCACGCAAAGCCTCCGCCGTACTTAGCCCTGATTAGGCTTTATAAATCACCCACCGTAGTCAAGTCACAGTCGTACGCACCGAGGACGCAGGAGTAGTAAAGGCCGTATTAAGGTCCTGCCCTTAGGAAAGAGGTCGGGTTTCATTTGACACAATGTCTGTGTTTTAGTCATTCAAACAAAGTTCATGTATCCTATTTTACCGTAGTACTGCCACACACCATGTTATATTATCGCAATTAACGATATATTTATATTAATTACATAATAACCTAACTGAAGTCCTAGACGTTGCCCAGGTTTTAGTTTTCCGAAATCAGATGTAGATTGTAAATGTTATTTTGAACGTGAGTGAGGAAAATAATGCAAGTGTAAAAATATATGCAATAAGTGTCAAAACTCTGATATAAGGGGTGGCAAAAGGGGATGGGAATAGTTTTTAGAAATCATGTATTAGCTGTGAACTTCCTCCTGTTTTAATGGTCAAGTGTACAAAACTACCTCAAAATGAAACGTATATTTATTTAAAAAAAACAAACCCAAACTAGGACATTTTTCATAGCTGAGATAGTAGCCAGAAGACAGACATAAAATAATAATAATAACAAATGTTTATTTCAGCTGGACAGAGCGGTGTGTGCAATGCTCTGCCTGCCATAAAAGTTTATATTTTAGTTAATACATACATAAAAAGAAAATCAATAAAGAAATAAATAAAAATAATAAAAAATTAATACATTGATGAGTACATTAGGACTTTATGGTGGCTTGAGTGAAATTCTCCATCTCTGGTGTAGAGGCGCTCCCTGCCACTGGGCAACGGCCTGGACAAGAGTGTTGTCCGATCTCTGGTAGCGCTGACTCGTCCCGGCTATTCTGTGGCGCATTAAAGCAGCGAACCCATGCACCCTTCCTTCGGTGAACATCTGTGAGGCGCTGCATCGCCAGGGGAGGCCAAATAGGGCTCTTTATGCGTGGTTGTACTGTACTCGGAGTGTGTTCATGACGCCTTGTGTGTATGTCGTCCATAGCTCGCTAGTGTAAAAGCTCATACAATATGTTTGGAAAAGTTGCTTCTTCACCGGAGGACTGCATTTGTTGAATCTTCTGGAAAGCATGTTAGCTCGCACACTCAGTACTCTTCTTTGACGTTCTACGTCTTTTTTATCATTTAGGTCATCGGTGATGACATGCCCCAAATATTTGATTTCGCTGCATATTTTCAGGTTGGCCCCGCCGAGACGTATGGGTGGAATGACAGTGGGACCAATATTTGCTTTAAATATCAGCAGGGATGACTTTTTAGCATTGTACATCAGCCCGTGACCACAACATAAGCTTCGCATATTGCCAGAAATTTTCTCATCGCTCTTACCGATGGAGCTAGTATGACCATGTCGTCTGCATAGCTAATATTATTCATACATACCCCGGCAATCCGATTCTTGTTGTATTTAGTGTTTTACTAAGTTCATCCATATACACGTTGAAAAGCACTGGGGACATTGAGCCTCCTTGTCTAACGCCGCACTTTAATTTGACTGCTTCTGATAGGCTTTCATTCCATCTGACAAAGTTTTCCTGTTGGTTGTACCATGTTCTCAGTATATTAACAATTTGTGGTGGAACTTGTCGTTTGGTCAGTTTTTTCCACAACGCATTTTGACAAACCCTGTCAAAGGCTTTGCTTAAGTCTAGGAAGCATGCGTACACCGTTGTTTTTCTGGCTTTATAGTATTCTATTGTTTGTTTCATGTTATATATGGCCGTATCAGTAGAGCATCCAGCTTTGAAGCCCATTTGAGAGTCCTCTGTATTGAGCTTGTCTTCCGTTAAATTTATGATGACCTTTTTAGAGATTCTTGCAATTAATTAATTAATTAAATAAATAAGAGGATACGTAGAAGAAAGATTGTTGACAGATAGAAGACAGACAGAAGATAGATAGATACCAGATAAATAGAAGAAGATCATAATCAATTGAAATAGAAGGTAAAGAAAAGATAGAAAAATAAAATGCATGTAGAATACAGATAGAAGATACCACTATATGCAAGAATACAGAAGACAATTTTTTTGACCGGTCGGTGGCGGATTTGACATCGCATTTGGGTCCCTTCCAGGCATGGTGTGTTCAATTGTTTTAGTAGGAGATTTTTAAATATTGTCAGGTTATTCGTAAACCGGGAATTTTTGTCTCTCTTAAAAATAATTTAAAAAAAAAAGATTAAAAGAAGATAGTTAGAAAAAAATTAAAGATTCACAGAAATAGATAGACCTTAATTTTTATTTTTATGTGAATAGAGCACATAATAATGTATCGTAACAATACTTCTAAGCGCATTTACTTACTGTTAGCTGTTCTTCTTACGTGAAAAAGTGCAGTAAAAGAGTGATATCTTATATATGTGATACATCATTTTGTGGAGAAATATTCGTTTATTCTCCTGCGAAAATTAGTTTTTCGCTATCTTAATAATCTACGTGAATTTCAAGTTCTAAAAGTGATTTTGACAGTTGAGTTAACCATAGACACTTTTTGAAGTAGACGGTGATTCAAGCTGTGATAAATAAATTTTTCGTAAATTCTTATTTATAATCAAAACTCAAGATGGATCCCCAGATATACATATCCAAAGCTACGGAAGCGGTAAAACAGATGCAAAACTGTATAAATGATGCTACAACGAAACTGAGCAAAGAACAAATGAGTAAATTGAATCCTAAGACTATAACTATATTAGGTTTAATTAGCGAAATGGCGGCAAAAATGGCTGAAATTTCCGGTGAAAATAGAATTTTAAGGAAGATAAACAATCGTGTTCAAATCTCAACTGTAGAGCATCAATCGAGAGCTGAACTGGAAAATTTTCCCCAACTACCACCTATAACCAGAAATAATGCTCCTCCAGGACCTGCCAGACCTTCGGTAATAATTCACCAGTCAACAGACAATTCCGAGTCGACCCTAAAATCGCTGAAAAATGCTATCAATCCCAGTAAACTGGGCATCCGAGTCACTGGAATGCGAGAACTAAAAAATGGTGGGGTGTTAATACACCCCAGCACTTCTGCTGAGGCAGATAAACTCGCGAACGCTCCGGCGCTTAACGAAGCGGGATTAAAAGCAACCATTGCCCCAAATCGCCTCCCTCGCATCGCCATCCACAACCTCCCTCAAGACATTTCGGCAGAGGAAATTATAAGTGCCGTTCATCTTCAATCTTCCAACGACACTGGTCTATCTTTGGAGAACTTAAAATTGACCATGTCTTTTTCCCATAAATCTGGCCCTCGCACTGGAAACTGCATCCACATTTTTAGAGTCCCTCCATCTGTGCGTCACTCTTTAATATCGCGAACTAAACTTGCCATAGACTGGCAACTACACCGAGTAAGAGACTGGGTAGACAGTTTAAAGTGTGGCCACTGTCAATTATATGGTCACACAGCTTCAAAGTGCCAAACTGACTTACCTACCTGTCCCCACTGTGCCAAAGTTGGCCACAACCGTGATGCCTGCCCCAATAAGGTGAAATCACCAGTATGCGCCACCTGCACCTTCTTCAGGAAACCGGCTTCTCACAATACTGGAGCTCAGGACTGCCCCGCCCGCCAGGCTGCTGAAAGACGTGAACTCTCTCGGATTAATTTTTTAGGTTGAACCTGATCAATCGTTCTGTGAATAATTCCTTCTCAATGTACTATCAAAATGTTCGTGGCCTAAACACAAAACTGAATACCATTCGCTGTAACGTCAGTGTGTGTCAATATGACTTTATATTTTTTACTGAAACATGGCTCTCCGATAATATCTCATCTGCTGAGCTGGGATTTTTTGACTATAACATTTTTCGTAGTGACCGTTCTACTTCTTCTGCTAAATGTAAAGGTGGTGGAGTGATGATTTGTGTAAACAAGAAATACCATTGCTATATTCTAGAGTCATCTAACAATGTGTCTGATCAATTGTTTCTATGTGTTCTATTAGGTAACAAAAAACTTGTACTCGGTTGTGTTTACATTCCTCCATCCTCGTCGATAGAAGTCTATAAGTCACATACTGTTTTAACTGAACATGTTTCTAGAAACGCTGATTCCTTATTTATTTGTGGCGATTATAATTTACCTAAAATATTGTGGCTGAACGACAATCAAGGTGTCAAAACTCCTACGAGAAATCTTTCCCCACAAGCTACTGAAATTGTAAATTTTTTTGCCTACTTGAATCTGTTTCAAGTAAATCCAGTCACTAACTATCTAGGTTCTTGCCTAGATTTAATTTTTTCTAGCATACCAAATATCATAGTAAGTGAAGCTGATGTCTCTTTGTTACCTATAGATAAATATCATCCACCTCTCTCTATTAACATCACTAATTTCTTCCAATTAGATTCTCTGAAACCAAGTGCCTCTTATCACTACAAATATCTTAATGGTGACTACTCTAATATGAACAAATTTCTTTCCCAGATTAATTGGTCAGTACTATTTTTAAAATCTGATATTAATGACGCTGTATTTAAATTTAATGAATGCGTCTCACGCGCTATAGATTTGTTTGTTCCTAAGGGATGTTACTATCAACCCAAGTTTCCAAATTGGTTTAGCTCAAAACTCAAACAGTTAATAATTGAAAAAAAGAAAACTCATAAGCTATTTAAAGACACTGGCAACTTAAACTTGTATCGAAAATTTTCTCATTTAAGGGAACTGTCCAAAATCGAATCAGCCAAATGCTATAAATCTTATTTAGAAGTTACTGAGTCAAAATTAATGCAAAACCCTAAACAATTTTGGCAATTTGTTGCGCAAAAGCGTACTGATAATGATCTTCCTTCTAGTATGCACTATAATGAAACTCATGCTACTAACGGTCTTGACATCGCCAACCTTTTTGCTAAACACTTCTCCTCTGTATATTCTGGTGCCTCATGCAACATCCCTCCACTCAACTATGACTACAACATTGACTTGAATGATTGCCAAATCTCACTTGTAGAGGTATACCAATCTTTAAGTAAACTTTCTAACAAAAAAAGTACCGGACCTGATGGCATTCCAGAAATCTTGCTAAAAGAATGTAAATATTCATTATCTATCCCAATTTGTATGTTGTACAACTTATCACTCTCATCTGGAACATTTGCTGATTCATGGAAAATTTCATATATTCGACCCATTTTTAAATCCGGGAACAAGTCAAACATTGAAAATTACAGACCAATATCAATTATATCTTGTATTCCAAAAATATTTGAGTCGATAATTACAAAGATAATCACTCCTATATTCAAAAATGTTCTGATTGATGAACAGCATGGATTTAGATCGGCGAAATCTACAACAACGAATTTATTGTCCTTTACAAATACCATTGTTAAAGCCTTGGAAGACAACACTCAGGTTGACGTACTCTATACTGATTTCTCCAAAGCCTTTGATAAAGTAAATCACTCGATTCTCATGGCCAAACTTTATGCTATAGGCATTAGAAACCCGTTGTTATCATTCCTTCGCTCTTACTTGAGCGATAGAAAACAAAGGGTTAAAATAAACAACTTTGAATCCTTTAACATTGACGTAACGTCCGGCGTTCCCCAAGGAGCTCATTTGGCCCCGCTTCTCTTCAACCTTTTTATTAACGATATCACCAAAGTTTTTTCTCATACACGCTTCTGGCTTTTTGCGGATGATAATAAGATTCTTCAGATAATTAAATCCTACCTTGACTGCTTACATTTTCAACGTGATATTGACTCGTTTAATAATTGGTGCAAAATAAACTGCATGGAACTTAATGTTGATAAATGTAAAATTTTGTCCTTTTATAGAACCAAAAAACCTATTCAGTTTGATTATAAATTAAACAATGTTTGTTTATCTACTGTAACATCTATCAAGGATCTTGGGGTCACTCTAGACTGCAAACTTTCTTTCCGTGAGCACATTAACAACATTGTTAACAAATCACTTAAACTACTCGGCTTCGTTCATAGAATAACCTCTGACTTTAAACATATAAGTACCCTTAAAACTCTTTACTGCTCGTTAGTTCGCCCTCACCTTGAATACGCTAGTGTTATTTGGTCTCCTTTCTATGCTGTCCACATTTGTCACATAGAATCCGTACAACATCGCTTCCTACGAGGAATCGCTTGGAGGTTGGGTCTTGAAAGAGGAGAGTACTCATATGATGAAGTTGAACAAACTTTAAACATTTCTTCTTTGGAGAAACGTAGAAGGGACACTGATCTGATTTGCATATTTAAGATTATCAATGGTATTACAGACTCACCTGCTTTGTTGCAACTTATCCAATTCAACATCCCTTCCCGTAGACTCCGAAATAATGAATTGCTGTTCGTCAATCAACATTCTACCAATTATGGATACCATTCTCCTTTGTCCAGAATGTCGAGACTTGTCAACTCACTGTCAAGTCAAAGCATTGAATTTTGTGGTATATGCCTAAATGACTTTCGACAGTCAATACGCAATGTCTAATTTCTAATGCCCTTTGAACCATCTTCATGCTTTGACTTATTATTATATCCCATTCTTACTTTTATATTATTATTGTCATTATTATTGTCTTCGCTCCTCATTTATATATGCTCTCCTTTCACTGTCATCTCTGTTTATAAAACTTATTCGTGTAATTAATATGTTGTTAATGGACTATTTGTCCGTAAATAAATAAATAAATAAATAAATAAATAAATAAAGAGTTCCAACCTTCTGGATCCAGTGAGACCATGGCATCGCCAATTAGGTATGTTGTGAAGTTGAGGAAAAAAATAGATTGAGTTAAGATAAAAATCAGAGACAGATATAATATAGATAAAAAGCACATATAAGACGTATAGTAGATATATGGAAGAAAGATAAAAGTTAGACAAATAAAGATAGATAAAAAACCGACAAATAAAGATATTAGATATAATGAGATAGTAAGAAGATAGATAGAAGACGGATATAAGATATATGGAATTTTTTTTTTTTTTTTTTTATAGTGAATACCTCACAAGAGTCCCAACTGCTCCCGTCTGGAGCCAGTGAGACTATGGCATCCCCAATTGGGGGATGTTGTGAGGCTGAAGGTAAGTGGGGAAGGGAAAGAGGAAGGTGGGGAAGTACCTGGCTATTCAGATCTAGTCACTAAACACGGCTAAAGCCATTTGGAGCAACGTTTCAATTCTGAATGGTGGTCTTACACCAGGGCGATACTGGTAGTATCTTCCACTCTGGAACGTGCCGCAAATATACTATATATTATTTTAATTAATTAATTGTGAAATAACACAAATTAATCAAATAAAATTTATTTGCGCACGCCGGGTTCGAACCCGCGACCTTCGGAATGGCAGTCCAATGCGTTACCACTGGACTATGCCGGCCGTCGACAATATTGATATAGTTCAGATAGATGATAGAAGAAGATACTTAGAAGAGAGATATAAAATAAATACGACATTGGTTTAAGTCAGGTAGAAGAATGATACAATATGGATAGAAGGTAATGAGATAAATAAAAATTAAAGATGTTATTAGGCTGAAAAAAGAAAGATAGAAGATAAACAGAATATTTAAATAAAAGATAGATATAAGGTAAATAACAGTAAGAAATAAGGTAAATAGAATATAGAAAGAAGACAGATAGAAGACAGATAAAAGATTGATAAAATATAGATGGAAGATAGATAGATTATAGATAGAAGACAGATAGATAGGTGATAATTTCAGTCAGATTCAATCTAAATATCGTCAATAATACAAAATCTTGAATAACAACATCTTGTGAATTTGTTTTTTTCCCAGACATGGCGGGTTGTTAGTTGCACATCGCAAACGACCACCGGAAAATTCTACTGACCCCCGAAATGCAATGTTTAGTGCCTGTTTAATTTTGTAAGTTCTTTATTAATTAAATTCTGGATACAGTCGCCATCTATGGATTGTTTGAATAGTTAATTATTAGAAATGGTGTGAATCTGCACTAATAGTCTAGACAATTCTAGAGCTCTAGCATGTCGATAATCTAGAGCTCTAGCATGTCGATAACCAGTTGCTTCTTTCATTGTGTATATCAACAACTGTCAATGGATTAGTATTTTTAATCTATAAAGGGCCTGTTCCAAGTAAAAAAAGTGTTCTTTCCTTCAGAAATTTATTACAGTAAACAGTGTTTATCTGTACAAGGGTCGGGGCCCGTTATCAATAAATTGTTATTGTCAACGTAGATATTATAAAAAGCATGTTTGTGATTCAAAATAAAAAAGTTAAAATAAGCTACAAGTGTTTCCAGTCAAGTCCAAAACCAGAAAAATATACATGGTCCTTACGAACCGCATTATAACCAAAGGATTATAAAAAACAAGAACCAGCTGCCAGGATATAAATCAAATTGGAAGCCAGACTGGAAGCAAGAAGAGGATGATCATTGAAATCGAGACTACGCTTCAGGTCACGTAAGATAAGTGCCTCCTATATCATATTCCAGCTCCTTTCAAAATTTAGTCAAGCCTCATGTATTGAAAACGTGTTATTTTATTGTTTTTTAATATTAGAATCAGTGTTCAAAAAATAATTCACTACCCACAGGATAGAATTTCAGGTACAAATTTTGAATATTGTCATTGTTGTATCTTTAAAACGGCTTAGTCAAATTAATTTAATCCACACTCACGGAAATAAATTTTTGCGTCGCAAATAAATAATATTATTGTCGTGCGGAAACAACAGACATGGAGAAATTAAAGCTGTTAGTGTCTAAAAGGGGCGTGATTAAGGGAAAATTGACGCGTTTTGCAGAGGCGATAAATACATTATCAGCAATTGAAATCAAATTACGATATGACAGGATAAAATCGCTCTGGGATGACTTCGAAACAATTCATGAACAGATAGAATCATCACCAGAAACAAACGAACTCGACAACGATAACCAGAGGAAAGCGTTTGAGAATCAATATTTCGCGGTATTAGCAACGGCTAAGGGGGCGATGGATTCGGTAGAGCAAAGCAAAGTGGAAATAAAATTGCCACATTTACAATTGCGCGAATTCAATGGCGATCAAAAAGATTGGGTTAACTTCGTCGAAAACTTTAAAGCCTTGGTCCATAACAACAATTCTTTAAGTAACGTGCAGAAATTCTTTTATTTGCAATCCACGCTGAAGGGAAATGCCTTGAAGGTTATTGCCAATTTAGAAATCTCCGAATTAAATTATACTTCGGCTTGGGAATTGTTGCAGGAGAGATATTCAAATTTAAGAGCTACCGTTCATAAACATATCCATATGCTGTTTCAATTAAAAGAAATGAAACAGGAGGACCCGGTCGCGTTGAGATATTTAATAGACGAAACGAATGTTAATCTGAAAGCGTTACAAAACATCGGAGTTAAGGTAGACCAGTGGGACGCGTTGATCATCTATATAATTTCATCCAAATTAGACACGGTTTCTCGTAAAACATGGGAACAATGTACGTTGGAAGGTGAGCTACCTACGTTAAAAGAATTGTTAAAGTTTTTGACCACTAGAGCCCAGGTGTTAGAATTAATGAATACTTCCGAGAAAAAAAATGCCAACCTACATCCAAGGCAAATAGGCAACAACTACAATAAAAAAGATTCATCGGTATTTTTAGCTGTAAAACCGAATGGCTGCGTTTTTTGTAAGGAAAAAGGGCACCAAATATATTACTGCAAGAAATTCCACAAATTAAAAATTCAGGATAGGATCGAAGCGGTCAAATCAATCCAAGCATGCTTTAAATGTTTAAAATTAGGTCATCTTGCACAGAGTTGTAAGGTAACATTTACTTGCAGGCATTGTGACAAAGCAAGTCACAATACTTTGCTACACAAATAAGATCATCCGAGGGATGCTTCAAATTTAGATTCTGATGCCGAGGTGTCAGTCTCGAATCATTCTGCAGCCAGAATAGCAGAAAATTTGATATTATTGTCAACCGCCATGATAGGAGTGGTAGGTCGTGACAATAACATTTTTAAAGCACGAGTCCAGATTGATTCAGGGGCGCAATCTAACTTCATGACAAAAGATTTCGCAAATAAATTAAAATTAAAATGTGAATTGATAAACAAACCCATATCTGGAATTCATAATAACATCACCCACATTAAGGAAAGAGTTTCAGTGAACATGAATTCTCTTAATACTGAATATAAACGTAAAATATCTTGTCTAATATTGCAGGAAATTACGACAAACCTTCCACAAGTGACCCTGGCTAAAAAGGAATTCAAGCTGCCGTCGGGATTGGAGCTAGCGGACCCGAAGTTTCATATAGCCGCCCCTATCGACATACTTTTGTGCGCAGAGAGCTTCTGGGAAATCCTGACCCACGATAGACTAAAACTTGAATTTGGGCCTACGCTTCAACGCACACAACTAGGATGGATTGTATCAGGGTCAATCAGCATGAACCCTAAGAAAAGGCCTGTATCAGATTTTTGTAGTCTATCTATAAACAAGATAAGTAATCAAATAGAAACATTTTGGAGACTAGAGGAAATTAATCCTATTATCATCAACATTATACATACCTACATACTGTTTTACCATTGTACCATGTTATTGCAAAAATGTTGTCATTATGTACCTGCTGACAAACTACATAAGTAGTTTAGCAGGTTTGAATGTTAATAAATAAAAAAAAAAATAAAAAAAAGATTCAAAATCATGAGGAAAAGGCTTGCGAAGCCAGCTTCGCTAACACTCATACTAGGGATGTGGAAGGTAGATACATGGTACAATTACCGCGCCGAGCATGCATTGATCAGCTGGGGAGCTCACTGGCCACTGCGGAAAAAAGATTATCCGACAACGCAGCGGATATACTGTCAAGAGGTAGGTACTACCGCTGATAAATTAATAGATTCTTCAATATGGTGGGATGGACCAAGTTGGTTGACCAAGGAAGTCAACGCTTGGCCTAAATCAAATCCTTCTTGCCTAAACCCTCCTGAACTCAAGAGCAAAAATTTTCTATTATCCACTGAAACTCAGGAATGGGATGTATTCAAAATTTTTTCTTCATTTACGAAATTGAAGAGAGTTACCGCATATGTATTACGGTTTGTAAATAATTGCCGAAAGCTCAAAGGAATAAGTTCGGGCAATTTGAGTGTGGCTGAACTGGAATCAGCTTTAAAATGCCTATTGCATGCAGCTCAAGAACAAGTCTTTCAAAAGGAGTTGAAAGAATTGAAAAATCACGGCACAGTAAATAAAAATAGTAATTTAAAGGCGCTTCACCCCTTCTTATGTGAAGGTTTGATACATGTGGGAGGTAGACTAAATTTAGCTACGCACCTATCGTACCAGCAAAAACATCCCATTATCTTACCTGCAAACATGAGCTGACGGAATTAATTATACGCCACTTCCATTATGTAAATTTACACGCAGGACCTCAAGCCCTATTAGCAGAAATACAGTTAAAATTTTGGCCCATATTTGGGAAAAATACTGTCAAAAGGATACTACATAAATGTATTGTGTGTTTTAGATGCCGTCCTCGATCCGGTCATCAAATTGTGGGTGATTTGCCAATCGAGAGAATCACTCCGAGCCGACCATTTGCAACCACAGGAATCGACTATGCAGGGCCGATAGCTATTAAAAGCGGGACACTAAGAAAGGCTTCTATCGTGAAATCGTATTTATGTATCTTTGTTTGCCTTTCCACAAAGGCGGTTCATTTAGAGTTTGTTTCAGATTTGACTAGCAATGCTTTTTTAAATTGTTTAAAAAGATTTATTTCCCGTAGAGGGCAGCCTAAAAAGATAATGTCCGACAATGCATCAACATTTAAAGGTGCTTGCAGCAAGCTCAAGGAGCTTTACGCCAGTTTAAGGGAAAACAATGACAAGATTCATAATTACTTAGCAAATAGAAGTATCGAGTGGAAATTTATACCCCCTCGAGCCCCAAATCACGGCGGATTGTGGGAAGCTACGGTAAAGTCCGCAAAGTTTCATTTGTATAGAGTCATTAACAATTCTACATTAACTTTTGAACTTTTGTACACTCTAATTTGTCAAATTGAGGCTTGTCTGAAATCCCGTCCCTTAACGTCATTGTCCGACGACATCCATGACTACCAACCACTCACACCTAACCATTTCCTTATAGGCACTGCATCTTCCGTCATACCTGAGAGCGACGTCCAGACGATACCAGCCAACAGGCTAACCCAATATCAAAAGATCGATTCTCTAATTCAATCATTTTGGTCCAGATGGAAACGGGACTACCTGATGGAGTTACAAAAAAGGACTAAATGGCAGACCAGCAGTCAACAGGCGCTGAAAAAAGACGACCTGGTTATACTGAAGGAAGACGATTTGGCTCCTACTATATGGAAAAAGGCTCGGATCCTGGCTACTCATCCTGGCGCTGATGGCGTAGTTAGAGTGGTCACTCTAAAAACCTCTCAAGGAACTTTCGTGAGGCCCATCACCAAAATATGCTTGATGCCCATGGACTCGGATCCAGAACCTGAAACTGTCCGGCCCAACCTCCCGGATCGCTTGGAAATTCCGGATTCTCCCGAAGTGTAAAAAAAATCTCTCACTCATTAGATGACTTCAGGAACAACTGATACGCTGATGAGTAATACAATGATGACTCATTTAACTCTATAATCAACCTCCAGATGTCCAGGAATTTTTATGAGTTTTACTATGCAACTTCCTGAGAAGCCCTTAAAAATATCAACTTGGACGGATCAAGCGTAGGCCAGAGAAAATGAAGAAAATGAACAATTGTGTTGTTTAGTGAAAATAACAATGAGTGTCTAATTGTGAATAATTCTTAAAGTTCTCAGTTTTATCAAAAAACCCTGAAGAAGTGAGCGTTGCTCATGAAACATGTTGGTAATAAACAATAAAAGTGGTTAAAACGAAGTATTTTATTAATTTTTAATTCTTAAATGTTTTTTTTTATAAGTGCTAGTAGATTAATGGAATTAGATTATATTGCCTTTTGAGTAAAGACTCAGATTCAGAGGTAGAAATTCATTAATTTGATATTTTTTTGTGATTTATTATTTTCTTGTGCTTGGTCTGTGGATTAAGTCCTATTTTATTATTATTATTAGTTACTCTCTTTAGGAATTTTATAAATCAATTTTTTAATTGATTTCCTCATCCCCGGCCCGTCTGCATGTTTAATTTTGTAAGTTCTTTATTAATTAAATTCTGGATACAGTCGCCATCTATGGATTGTTTGAATAGTTAATTATTAGAAATGGTGTGAATCTGCACTAACAGTCTAGACAATTCTAGAGCTCTGGCATGTCGATAATCTAGAGCTCTACCATGTCGATAACCAGTTGCTTCTTTCATTGTGTATATCAACAACTGTCAATGGATTAGTATTTTTAATCTATAAAGGGCCTGTTCCAAGTAAAAAAAGTGTTCTTTCCTTCAGAAATTTATTACAGTAAACAGTGTTTATCTGTACAAGGGTCGGGGCCCGTTATCAATAAATTGTTATTGTCAACGTAGATATTATAAAAAGCATGTTTGTGATTCAAAATAAAAAAGTTAAAATAAGCTACAAGTGTTTCCAGTCAAGTCCAAAACTAGAAAAATATACAGTGCTTACGATACAAAAAGCCCAAAGGAAAGGAAAATGAGAAGGCTGTGTTACAAAAGGCTCGTCAAATTTTGTCCTCGTTTTCAAGTAACGTTTTGTGTCTGATTTATGGTCTATCACGAGAGTGTTATTTACTGTATTATGTAAATAATAATGATCTTTAGTGTGCAAAACTAAATATCGTTATTATTATTATTATAATGTAAAAGCCCGGCTGGGCGTAAAACCAAATAATATAAAAAATCTTTTACCCAAAAAATGACTGATCCAGAAAAACTGAATGCAGAAACATAATCTATCCATTTTGTCTTCTTGGAAATAGCAATTTTTGATAGAATTATTGGCAGGTTGTGGCGGTTGTTTGAGGTGCACGTATTTTATATAATTCTCTACCCACAAAATTCTTTTAGCAGTGTACTTTTTCTAATATTAACATCGACCGTATCTCTTGATTATATTTAAACAAAAAAAAATGTGCGCAAGCTATATTAAATATTTCTCGTTGAAAATGACAGGTTCGAAAATAAATAAATAGGTCTATTATGTTTATTGTATTTTAAAGATACATTTACGGTTAAGATAACCAATAAAAATACATTAAACGAACTATTTCATTATACTCAAATGTAAACAATCACTAAAAATGAATCCACTAGTGATATGTAGGAATTAGAAGCACAGCTCAAGTGGAGGTTAATATTGTAGATGGTGGTGGTATCAATACAGATAGAAGTGCACTCAATTTGGATAAAAGGGGTTAGTGTCTTCCTATTTTACAGTAGTAATACAAATTTGTGGTTTGAAATATTGATAAAAATAAAACAATCATTTTGTTTATAACAACGAAATTTCGTGGTTATTAACAAAGTAAATAATTGTAAGATAGTTACTTGGTGCGAGCGTTTTTTTTAGGTGAGCGATCGGTGTCAAAAATAAGCCCTGATTTTGTTCATAAGTACGCAGTTGGCTAAGAGAGGCTCAGATACGGTTTGCCGCATGATTCCCGGACACAAGGGATAGACCTCGCTGCCATGATTCCAGAGGTCCTGTAAGAACACGCTTGGAAGAGAGTATTGCCTTCAATCCAGAGGAATACGCCAGGAAGAGAGTGCTACCTGCAATCCAGAAGGACTCACGTTCGAAAAATTCCTTTCTTTTTCTCTTTCCCTGCCTTTACATGACAAATATATTGATTATTAGAAACATTTTGGTCTTATTTTATCAATAATCTCTCTGAAGGAAAATAGTATCATTTTGTCCCACGAATCCTGAGTTTAATTTTCTCATTGCTCTCGTTAGATTTATCACATGAGAAAAGGTGAGCGATATTATTATACTATATATATATATATATATATATATATATATATATATATATATATATATATATATATATATATATACATGGTGTCCGGAAACTCGTAGTACAAGCCGGAAACTGGAGAATGTATACCACACGGGGAACCCAAATAAACATAAAGTTTTTTGATTTGAGCATTTTTATAAAAAAAAAAAAAAACCAAAAAAATATATTTTTCGGCTATTTCAGGGTTCAAATTTTTTCGTCATTATTTGTTTTACTTTTAAATTTTTAAATAGTTTTAATTAGTTGGGTACTTTGATCTTCAGTAATAATTTATAAGAATTTGATCAAAAAAAAATTCAACTTCTGACTCGATTTACTCGAAAACGAAAGCTCAAATCAAAAAAAAATATACTACAAAATCGACTCCAAATGTAATATAGATTCACCAGTTTCCCGCTTGTACTACGAGTTTCCGGACACCATGTATATATATATATATATTTTTTTTATCGGAACTAAATTTGGAATATTTTGTATTGTAATCTCCGACATGGGTAAGATATAGTGAAATAATATATTCTGTTTCATAATGTTGCTATTTCAAAAGTGAGATTGCTTTTTTAAATTAAATCGATATATCCTCTGATATTAGGTTACAAATGAAAATATATGGATCATTTTAAATGTTATTACCTCTGCGTGGGAATTAGATTAAACATAACTTCTGAGAAAAAAACCATTCTCTGAAACTGTTTTGCGTCTACGGTGAATATGTGTTTTTTTCTGATTCGACTGAATAGAGTGGTTCCGCGAAGATCTTCGAAATATTTTCATAAATTATTACGCATGAGTATGACGTGGGTTCTCACGAAAATTTGTACTACAAAAATAAACGGTCTGTCGAATTCAATAATTTCACTAAAAGTTTATTAGAATTAACAACCCTAAAAAAAATCAACCGGGCATTTGTTCATGTACTTACAGGAAAATTGATTTAAAAAAATAAATTTTACTATCGAATTTTAGTAAACTTAAAAAAATACGAGATCTATCCAATGAGATTGTAAACCAACAAGACACGTTATTTTTAGGCAAAACGAACAAAAAATGTGGCTCCGCTTATGAAAAGCTATCAAAGAAAATATATGTGAACGGGCTGCTAAAGCACCAGTCCACCGGACCTAGTTCAGTAAAATCACGCGCGTTGTCTCAGAAACTTATCTTCACTCTATTATATAATTAATACATATATTAATACTCAGTTTCTTTGTTTTTTTTTGCTCGCCGAAAATTAGGCGAAAATCGACCACTTGACCCCTCAAGTCGTTTACACTCAAGGTTCGTTTTGGCGTGAAAGTAGCGAAAAAGTTGCCTTTCATTTGTTTCGGTCTTCAAGCGAAAGTCGACCGAGACGCCTCTCTAGCGGCAGAGAATTCGAGTTCAATTTTGGGTGGCAAAACTGAAAACACGAGTCAGTAAGATTTTGTATGAAAATCTTTACCAAAATATTCGTTCGTGGTAATTTGTCGACAAAAAATTGAGTAGCATCTGGCGGCGGAAACTGGAAACGCTCGCGGCGCGCCATGCGAAAGTGCAGAGTACTCTCTCCGGCCGCCGGGAACGCCCAACACGCGAGAAAATGATTTAATCGGGAGAGCTTCCCGGCGAAAAAATAAAGTCACGTGATCTAGCAAAAACCACGTGGTATGTTTTTTTTATAAAATCTCCACCGTCAACTTGATGATTGTATTTTGTCAAAAAGGCGCAGTCTACGGTTAAAATTATCGAAAAAATTCATCCTCCGAAGGTTTAGGAACGTTAATCGGCCGTTCTACAAATGGCGTTCGGTTCAAAATATCTCGCAGTAACCGGCTAAAGTTTTGACATTTGATATTTTAACAAAAAATGAGAACAGTCGAGCTTTTGGTCATTCAGAAATCAGCCAATCATAGACAAGCACCGAAGAGATGTTTTATTGCATAGTGATGTTACTTCAAAGAAACGATAAAATCTGTGTAGGTACTTACTTTGACGGCTAATCTTTTGAAAATCAATAATGATTTTGAACGAAATAAAATTTATTAATTATTAACGAAATAAAGTTGGGGAAAAATAATTTGGCACGGGTACCGTCGCCCCGTAGTGAAAAACTACATCAATAGCGTCACGCAATTTTATAATTTCTACCAGGAGCGCAGAAATTATATAGGGTGAAGCGGTGTTAATTGTTTTGTAAAATAATCATTTTTTAATCAAAAATTTTTCCAGGTTGAGTGTTTGTAATAAATTTGAGAGGCGGGCGTGGGTACCGTCGCCCCGGGAGCCATTCATATTTTAAGTTTTTATCTCTTTATTTTTTAACGAGTAGGTACCTAAATGCGTTATGTAAATATTTTTTCGGTAAATTTTTAATAGTAGGTGCAGGTACCTACACAGATGGTACCGGGTAGACGTCCTAGGTAGGCAGGTACTGACAGCGTGTTTTAGCCCGTTTTCTAGGTTAGGTCCGTAGTGTTGTTATATGACGTATGGATTTAAAACTTTAAACAAACCGATCAATAATTTGGCACGGGTACCGTCGCCCCGTGGTGAAAAACAACAGCGCCAGCGCCCTTGAGGTGATTTTCTCACGAAAACGGCGCTATATAAATAATCCAATGATTATTATTATTATTATTTAACATCAATAGCGTCACGCAAATTGATAAATTGTACCAAGTAGTAGTAGTAGTGGTAATGGTAGGGGTAGGGGTAGTGGTAGGGGTAGGGGTAGGGGTAGTGGTAGGGGTAGGTGTAGGGGTAGGGGTAGTGGTAGGGGTAGGGGTAGGGGTAGGGGTAGTGGTAGGGGAAGGGGTAGGGGTAGGGGTAGGGGTTGTGGTAGGGGTTGGGGTAGGGGTAGGGGTAGGGGTAGGGGTAGGGGTAGGGGTAGGGGTAGGGGTAGGGGTAGGGGTAGGGGTAGGGGTAGGGGTAGGGGTAGGGGTAGGGGTAGGGGTAGGGGTAGTGGTAGGGGTAGTGGTAGTGGTAGATTTTAAATTTAAAAATAAAAAAATTCCAATAAGTGTTTTTACATTTTGCGTTTGTTTACAGAGCAATGTTTTTTTCCAAAATAAAACTCGCTGGGACTTTTGAAGAATGTCGGTGACAAAAACCGTACATACGATATGGGTATCAAATTACGCGTCTCGACTTACAAAATCCGAATGGCTCGGTGAAAAAGTGATCAGTAAGCTCCTTGGGACTTTTTTTTCACCAAATATACATTTCTTTTTTAAAATTTTGTAGTTCCACACTCCTGGCTTTATTCACATTCAAACATTACACCACGCACCAAATATTTACCCATCAGTTTCGGGCAAAAAGCAAAAGTGTGGAAACACACTCTTTGCTCCATCCACATTCAACACCAAAATACATGTAATTTTTTATTTTTTACATCCACTTACTCGAATAATTTTTACCCATTAGTTGCCTGCAACGGGCAAAAAGCTAGTATTAATTAATCTAAGCATCTGTCAAGCAATTGGAGAAAAAATACTTATTTCGAATGAAAATTATTAATCGCTACTCTAATAATAATAAGAAGTTCCAATTTCAAAAATTAAAAAAATGTGGACCTTGAATAATGTTACGCATTACGTAGGAATGTCTCAGACTATTTACTTACCTGACGAACCGCCAAACAACTCGGTCTTAACACACACTTTTTGCCTCATTCACATTCATACTTCGTCTCATACATACTCTTCCATTATTCTGACTCTTGACATGGCCCGAATCGAGTATCTGATTTACCTGACTGTGCCACGTCTTCCTCGGGCGTGCACCAAAAACCGACATAAGTATAATATTGTCATTTTACAATATACCAAATAAAATTGTTGAGCGATGCGACGCTTTAACAGTGCTACACAAGTCAATAAAACGGAACTAGTAATCAATATAATTCATTAAACTAAATCAAAGTTAGCGGTGCTTATAAATGTGGGTAAAGGATGTTCCGTGAATATAAGTAATTTAACAGTCGCGTGTCATCATCACATTAACTTCCGACTAATTTATAAAGTCTCACCTAACTCCTATAAATAATTCACAGGTGAAGTCCTTATGCTAAACAACTTCGAAACACCTGTATTATAATTTGTATCTTAGCTCAAAGCTTGCTAAGAATGTAATTTAATCGGGGGGAATATGTATTTGATTACAATGTAGCCAGGTAGGTAGTTGTTGCCATAACACAGGCTATTTGTATTGAATTATTAGTATCTTCTATCTAATTATATAAAGACTAGTTTACACACATTGTACGTGTAGGCTGGCGGGCGGCGTGGTTTTAGTTTTAAATACGTCTATTTGAAATTCTCTTTTGTTTGATAGACTCGTTGTCGGTGATAGTTCACTCTATCGACTTTTTATGTCATTCACATACACAGACGCGGACATATAGGTACAATCGGGGGTACCCCAAGGCAGTAATTTAGGCCCACTCCTCTTTTCCATATTTATAAACGATATTTCAGAAGTAATTTTGCATTCTAGGTTTCTTCTCTTTGCTGATGACTTAAAACTTTTCTTAGAAATACTAAATTTAGAAGACTGCAATCAACTCCAGTCAGACATTAATAGAATTGTTGAATGGAGTAAAATAAATCGGATTGAGTTTAATTTTTCTAAATGTTTAATTTTGTCATTCACTAAAGCGAGTCATACCTGGTATTACCGGTATACAATGGACGCCCGAAGTTTAAAACGTGTCTCGACAATGAAGGATCTTGGAATCATGTTTGATAGTAGACTGACATTTCATGCTCATATTGAGGCGGCATGTAGCACTTCACTTAGAATTCTGGGCTTTGTTCTACGCACTGCAAGGAATTTCAGAGATAACCGGGTGCTTATATTTTGATTTAATTCCTTAGTAAGGAGTAGACTTGAAAGTGGGTCGGTGATTTGGAGTCCACACCAGGTAAAGTATTCTCTCATGTTGAAGAGAGTTCAGAAGAAATTCTTGAGATTTCTCTACATGAGGAAGTATGGCTACTACCCGTGGCTCTATTCCACTGACTTTCTTTTGGGTATGCTCGGAATGAACTATCTACGGGTCAGGAGAGATGTTCGCATTGCTACACATTTCTTTAGACTGATTCGTGGATGGTCTGAAAACTCGGTCATCATGGAGAGCATTCATTTCTATGTTCCCGATGGTTATCTATGTCACCGACAACATAGACTATTTTATCTCCCGGCCTGCAGAACTAACTTGCCAATGGTCATGCCTGTGGGGAGAGCAATCTTGCTGTTGAACAGAATCAATTCGGATATCGACATGTTTGCCATCAATGAAGCTTCCTTTAAAAGGCAAGCTCTATTATCACTGGTATAGTTGATATACACACTGTAAATATTAATCTTTTAATTCTTATTATAAAAAATATTTTAAAAACGCTTTGAAATGAACAATTTTTGAAATAAATAAACAAATTGAATTGAATTGAATGCAATTCTCTGAAATTGGACAAAGTTACAGCAATTAATGTATGAAATAAATGACAGTCTACCCGATCGATATTTGTCGAGGAAGGAAGTAACAATCCTCAAATTATACATTTTATTTTATTTAGTTTTTTAAGTTTAAAAATAACTTTTAAAATGGAAGTATTTTAGCAAAAAAACTTTCGTTGATTTTTTTATACAAACCTAAAAGTTTAATTTCGAGATTTTGCACGTTAGGTCCAGGTGTAAGTTTGTGGGCGTGTTTTCAAGTAAAATCTACAGTTGTATTCCAAGATTGATCAAAGTTTGGAAACTATTTACAATTTTGTACCGCCGCCCCGGGATCCATCAATTGGATAACTGACACATCTAGGAGAGGTGCCCGGGTTCGTGGAGTGAGGTCTTGGTGGCGGATGCCTCTGCCTACCAGATGCATAGCGAGACCCTTGGCGGCCGGACTCTTTCCACTCCAACGCCTAGCATCGCAGTGAAAGAAAGGAAGGATTCATATGACACTCCAGGACACACTGACCCTCAGATTTTTACCCACCCCTCTCAGATTTTCGTCTCCTTCTTTCCTTTAAAAAGGTGAAAAAGATGACATTGGCCCTGAGTGAATGGCTCTGAGAATTTTGATATTTCATGATGAAATTTGCACACTTGGCGTTCGAAATCATGGTAAAAATTACTATCTACATTTGATTTACAAGAGCTTCAAGCAACGTCGCGCGCCATAAGCTTCACATAGTAATGTATAATCTTTCAGTGCCTGTCTAAATGCAAAAAACATCGTCAACATATCTTCTCTAGATGCATAAAATGGATCTGGAATTAGATTAAACAACTTAGAAGCTCTTGAAATAAAAAAGGAGTTAATAATAATTTAAATATAATAAATAACCAAATTAATTTATCTGATAGTCCCATATTAAATTTATTCCGCCGCTGAAACTGTTCTTAATAATTTGTCTCCACCTTTTCTATTTTGCATCTCTTTCTATCTGTTTTGTATCTCTTTCACTCATTGTTTTCATTTACCTATATATATGTGCCTGTATCTAATTAGCTTTAGTTGATATTTAGCCCTGATGAAGCTTGGGACAAGCGAAACCCGGTTGGCTATCGTTATTGATTTAAAGTGGTGTCTTACTAAGTGTATGTTTTTTTCATTGAATATTTTTTAGTTCTGTACTTACCTAATTCGGGAAACAATCATTTCGTTTTTCAAAAGATTGTTATAAATTGTTTAAAGGTATAAGGGATTGAATTAAATACATTAATTTGTATTTTCTTTTGCGTTTGTTGACATAAAAATGTGGAACCAATAATTAAGGGTACATACACTCACTTTTTTACAATCGGTTTTTTTGTAGCTTACGACGGGTTGTTTCACAAAATGTTTAAGCAATTCATTAAATTTCAAAGTTACACAGTAAAAATAAATATGATCACTTTTCTATAGATGTTATATGTATAATTGCGCTCCTTATTTTTTATTAAATAAAACAAAATGTTATGGAACAACGTACAGACAAGAAGCCAAGTGGCAGCTTTGCAAGATCTCATTTTTGTCACAAAACCTGTATTATAATTAAATTTAATAAATAAACCTTTTATCAGATATTAAATAAAATAATTCCAAGTAATTCACCACTCGTAAGGGGGGGTGACGAGAGGTAACTATCTATAAGTTATGTAAGGTTTGTATTATTTGAATAAACTGCCATTAAACTCTATGTCTTATACTTGCATAAATAAAACACCTTTACGAAAGATGAACAAATTACAACAACTTTATAATACTAGCGCAGACCCGTGAAAAATCACGGGTTATTATGAAAGTAAGTTAAGTTAGTAAAAGACGCTCTCTTGAAACGGAAAAATCACGAAATTTGACGATACTTCACAAAATAACCCTGAGAAGCTCAAACAAAAAAATCTACTTCTTAATGATAGAATTAAAACCTTATCGCTTGTCTGAATTCTTCACATATCAGTTCGGATTTTGAAAAATATAAATGATTTGCTGTTAAAATTTTAAATTATATGTACGTTTACGTATTTTGTCGCTTGTCTGAATTCTTGACAAAGTGATGACAGAGTTATAACCACAGGCACTCACAGGCAGACCCACAACCGAAACTAGTGGGTTTAATTATCTGTATAGCACCCAAGGTGATTTATTTAATAAACGATATTACAATATAGTCAGATAAAAATAATATTTACATTACATGTATATAAAAGGATTAATCTATGTTATTAAGTTAGTATTGATGTATTTTTAGTTTTCGCCATAAATAAATCGGACAGTTATGGATATTTTTCTGTCAGTAGCGATAAGTAGTATTGCTGGTGTCGCAGGTTGGGCGAGGCAGTTAATGCCACGGTAACGAGCTCTCGTGCAGCTTCAAGTCGCAATAAATGCAATAGTGTGCAATTGGTGGAATAGCGCCACGGCTACCAGTGCACAGATCTGGTCTCGTTAAATGCCACTTTCAATTAATATTGTCAGCATTCTTTATCATTATTGTGCAAACAATTATGATAAAACAGATTTACTATTGTTGGTATTTTTTACATTAACTTCAAACTGCAATCTTTAGGGATTCTGTGAGGAGGGTGTTTTTTTGAGTAGAGGAAAAAGTGAAATAGGGAGGAAACATAGACGCAGAGCTAAGGGTATCACAACCAGCGTTGAGTTTTTCTGTGATTGAGTCGAACATAATAGGTAGGTACTCGCACAGATACATTATTATGCATAGAGTATGTTCCAAAGTTGTTATTCGATTTCAGACAAGAAAAAAATAGAATTTAATCAATTAAGACAATATTAACGACTCTCAAACGAAAAAGCTGAAAGAGAAAAGTTTCAGTTTCATCTAGGAACTGAACCTATGACCTCTTCCTTGCCGGAGAAATGCTCCGACCACTGAGCTAATTACACAATTTTCAACAGGGGTCATTGTCAAATACAAAATTCTATAAAACACTGTAAATTTATTTTGAATAACTGAACACTTTTGCCGTCCCTTTCAGCAACGCAAAACCGTGGCAAAATAATAGCACCTAGGTACAATTACAAAGATGTAATTCCGTGTATTTACAAATCGATGTTGTGAATGGCCATCCGACAATACTTACGTCCTTGATATAATCCGGAGAACCATTAAAGCTCGTGAAATAATTATCCTGCCCCTTTAGCGTCAAAAAGCGTAATTAAGAAACTGACACAGAGCAAATTGCATTTCTACAACTGGCTTAGTGATTAATATCGTGTTGACGCGACGACTCTAGCTCTAGTCTTCTAGTGTGAATTATGTTACTCGACCTAGTCTTGCTGCCCCGAAGAATCACTTGTTTAATAATAATAACATTAAACTAAATTTTACGGTTGGAGCAATTAATTGAAATACTTACATTTATCAGTGTTGTACCTATTAGAAAAACCGATAAGAAGTGGGTAATCTAATATAACTAACATAAATTTAAAAACAAAACGTAGTAACAATAAATAGAAAATCACAATGGAACCAATATAAGCAAATAAAAATAACAGAATCACGCACTCTTCTTTTTTGTAGGTATACATATAGGTACGATCATAAATTAATACGTGAGTATGAAGTGCATGCATCGGGAGCATCTCCTATCCTATCCTATATTCCTCTTCCTCTCTCTTTACCAACTAATTAGTTTTAAGACACAATAAAAATTTCCAAGCACCTTAAGCATAATAAACGTTTTGAATTATCTTTAAGTGTAGATGGTATTGTTTGTTTGTTTCGAAGAAAAGAATATTTATTTTTTGGAATAACTTTATTGAGTAAAACCTCAAATTGTAATATTTAATTATTGAAGACAATATTAGCGATTTCTAAACGAAAATATGAAACAGAAAAATCAGAAAAAGATACGGTCACATCTAGGACCGTAATTAAAATATTATAATTTAATTTGTCCTAGATGTGACCATTTCTTTTTCTGATTTTTCTGTTTCAAAATTTCGTTTAGGAATCGCTAATATTGTCTTCAATAATTAAATAAATATTTGCTTATCGTTGGAATGTGCACATAATATAAATACTTTTAGTGGCTATCATATGTTTTATATTGCTGGTACGAACATGTATATTATTTTAAAATTGAAAAAAGTAAGCGTATTATATACATGGTGTCAAGCGGGAAAGCGTTGAACGAATGTCAAACTTTAAGACGATTTTGTAGTATTAAAAAAAATATATATTTGAGCTTTCTTTTTCGAGTTAATGGTTGGAATTTTACTTTTGATTACAGTGCCACTGAATTCTTGCGTACGTATTATCACATATTTGTAAAAGCACATTTGGGCGCATAAAAATAAATTATTAAATAAAATGCGCTGAAAAGTACACCCACTCCTAAAATTTTAAAGCCTATAGATAAATTTAGATTAAGATTCATCAGTTTCCCGCTTGTACCACTAGAGTACGGACATCATGTATAGGTACTGTAAATACAATAGTAAGTACCAGCATTCTTTTATTAAGAAGTAAATATTTATTTGTTCTAAAAATGCAATATTTTGTTATAAATAATAATTGAGTAATAAATACAAATTTTAAAAAAACTTTACTCCTGTGAATAATCGCATCTCTTGGTCTCAAGTTGAATCTCAACATCACTACTTATATTATCGAGTTGAAGATTTAAACCACCCATTTATACCGTGCAGGAGATGAAAGAGAGGCAGCGGAGATAAATTGGCAATCATCGGTCAATTCCACGACGCTCACCTGGTCAGAGAACCATACAACCAGATAACCAGAGATAGTACAGCAGGGAATATCACCGAGGATTCAAGATGCTGCAGCCAATTATATCGGCCTTTTAAATTCTAAAGAAAATAATATATCTTGTCCACTTACTCAACATTTTTTTTTTAAAGTGTTGCGAAATTTCGTTGAAAGGTGGTTTATGTGATTGATTTGAAAAATATATTTTGGAGAGGAAATAATATATTTATTGACATTAAGTTTAATTTGTAGAATTTGATAATGCCTTCGGAATGCAAAAAAGCAGTCAGGGGTAATATGTATTACATAGTAGAACTTTTTTATAAATAATATAATAATATTGTTTATATTTTTCTTTTTTGGAATACCCTAAAATTATAAATTGAATCTTTATGTGATAGTTCACAAAAGAGCCCCTGTCTGTACAGTTTAAAGGCAGGGTAACTATGTTGCCACCGGTAGGGCAGCGTTATTGGATGGCTTAAGCTAGGGCCTGTAGGAAGGGATTCATCAATGCGGGTTTTGAAGAGACCCGAATTATATGAAGGAGGAAAAACCGATGCCGTTACATCCACATACTGTTCCACAACATCAACTGTAAACGGGTGTTCCGCTCGTGTCAGCCAAGCTTCACGCCTGTGCACCGGTGCGCCGGAGGTCCTTAGAGTAGGCTCCATTAAAATACCTGTAGAACAGACTCAGCATGACTACAGTGTCTGGTAACAACAGATTGTCAATTAGACGGACCGCCCTATTTTGCACAGAATCAAGTAGGTTCTCAAGTAATACAGCTCCATCCCAGAGGTGGCTCTCGAATTCATAGGAAATGTAGCGCGTACTTGAGATTTATTTAGGGTTAGCAGCTGGTCACTATTGAAGAATCTGCTAGCCTTACGACGCCAAGTTTCTTTGAAGCCATATTTACTCATGCTTCTATGGTACTCAGATACTTGAGGTCTGATATAATCACTCCAAGCATTTCAATGGAGCCTTTATTGGGAATGGTATGGTAAGTCAAAAAATTTTAAACACCGCAAATCTTGGACTAAAATCAACAGACTAAATAAGTAGAATAATTTTATACCCAAGAGTGGACATTTTTATTTGAAACCGAATATATTATTAAAACTCTCTTTTATTTGAGACCGAATATATTATTAAAATTCTCATTGAAAAAATGAAAACAAGTATCAAAAGTATATAAACAATTTTCAAAACCGATGGAAAATAACTCCGGAGTGCCGCAAGAATCAGCCCTCGGACTTATGTTGTCATGCTCTTAATGATATGAATAGAATATTTTCAAAATTGCGATGATACACTGATTTACACAATTTGAGATAATCTTTTTTTTTTTTTTTCTTAGGTTTGTCAACAGTGATTCATATCAAAGCTCTCGAAATACAATTACATTAATCAAACTTGGTTGATACTATCACTAATTACAGACAAACACAACATTGATGAACACAACACTGTAAGTAAAGAATAATGTACATGTATGCACCTACATGCATACATGTATACACTTCTTGAAGAATCAAATGAAATAATTAAATTAATATTGTATAGAGACGGCTAAAAATAAAAAAAGCTTAAATTAAATTCAAAAAGACAAAACATAAGAACAAATGCAGTGAAAGCAAAATTTAAATGAATGTAATTAAAATTTGAATTTATTAAAATTTTTACTGACATATAACTAGGAGTTATGTTAAATTAACTAACCTTGAAATTGAATGTTGAGTATAGACTATAGACAAAAGAAAATGGGAAAGAAATTTTATTTTTTGGGAATGATTCGTGAAAAAATTTCCAGAAAAACTACTGTTCAACGTTTATTTATTATTAATGACAGAAAACAAAATAAGAGCAAAAATAATAATTTATACTAGGCGAAAATTATTTTCAAATGTAACTAAAATGCTGACCTTGAAGACGACGATATTTGTACATTAAATAATAAACAATGTGTTGCCAAAATGATTTTCTAACAAAATTATATACAACGAGGACAATCACAGACATAACACAAGGACGTGGAATGAAATAAGACGACCTAAAAAGGACAAAGCCAATACATAAAACAGTTTTTCATACAAATGAATGCAATATTATGATGCGCTGCCGGAAACTATAAAGTCTCCACCAATTGTTAGATTCAAGCTTGATTGTGGAAGACATATTAATCAAAATAAAATATAATTAATAATAAAATGTATATGTTTAAGTTATAATTAATTACGCATTATTTGTAAGCTTGGATGCACAAATGGCAAAAATAAAATATATAAAACGTGGTTATGTTAACGTTAACAGTTGGTGTTGACTTCGTGAGAACCGGCCGCTTCTTCGACTCGTTTTTGTGTAGGACGTCTCGAGTGTGGAACGAGCTACCGGCACTGTTTTTCCTATAAGGTGCAGCAAGATGGTAAAATATAGTTAAAATGGTAAAACATAATAAAACACGGTCAACCAGACTGCCAAACATTGTGAAACATGGTAACATAATATAGTTAAACACGATGCACACCGTAAAACACGATATAGGAGGAAAAATCATTGGAAAATATAATGAAACATTGTAAAACATCACAAAATAGTGGGTTTTATGGAAGAAGACGGTCAAACATTGTAAAATCATTAACAACTTTCTAAAACCTGAAAAAACATGGTGAAACATGGTTAAGAATGACAAAATATGGTATGATAAAGTAGCATTTTGAAAGACGGTGGAATATAGTAACATTTTAAAACCATAAAAAAAAACAAGAAAAAGACCGAAAAACCATAGTGAAACATAAGAAAACATGAAAAATACCGAAAAACCATCGTGAAACATAAGAAAACCTGAAAAAAGATTGTAAAATATGGTAAAACATTTTACACCCAGCAAAAAACTGAATTTATTTTGTCTATTTGGACATTAATTTTGTCTATTTGTCTTTGTCCATTTTGATATTAGTTTGCCGGATGTTTAACACATCTCCAAGTTCATATTTCTTATGGAAGTGATATGGTTAAACTTTATGATGCCACAGTTTCATGTAGTGTCAATAATATGATTTTTATTGTAGACTTCGTTACAGCGGGACCGCCTTTATATTATGATCTGATGCAAGATCCACAACATTAAGAGGATTCCAAGACTGCATCAGCCGGCTAGAGTGAGGAGTGTGGGCTGTACGCATTCCCTTATAGGTGGTCTAAACAATTTATTACCGCTCTCTATATTTCGTAACTAAAGGTCGCCGCATGTTACTTATGGGTTCATAAAAT
This sequence comes from Hesperophylax magnus, assembly GCA_026573805.1. Lineage (NCBI taxonomy): Eukaryota > Metazoa > Arthropoda > Insecta > Trichoptera > Limnephilidae > Hesperophylax > Hesperophylax magnus. The sequence goes on from JAIUSX010000157.1 coordinate 3,511,400, forward strand.
AATAAGTGATATGAAAGCAGTTTGAAAACAGAAAGCACATGATGTTCTCGCACCCTTCTTATCATGCAAACCATCTTTATGTGAACGAGATTTTTGGGGAAGTTTTATAGTTTTGGCGTGGCAGTACAAGTTTGATTTTTAGCCAGCGATCAAGGGTTCGGTTCGCTATGTTTAAAAAAAACACTGAATAATCATTTATATTATAATGCACATACTATATTTTGCCTAGAATAGACAATTGTGATCAATTTGAAATAAAAAAAATCCGCACTTAAGCTCACGGCTGGCCAATGAACTGATATTTGAATAAAAGAATTTCAATATTTAAAAAAAATATATAAATCAATTTTAGCAGAGTTAGTCCAGGTGCAGCACATGAATATTTTTAATTGCAGGCAACAGTTGCGTCCCTGCATCAACATCAATTGCGGTATATGGAGGTGCATACACGAAACGACTCGATGCGACTCTAGGGAGGGTTTTTTTTAGAAATTTTGTTGATTTTGAAATGGTCGCCAAATGTCGCCGTGACAAAAATTGCTAGTACATTCCCCGAAATAATCAATCAATCTTTACAAAAATCTTCCGATATTTCTCTTTAGTTTTAAAGATGTAGATATCTCAATTTAGGGGAGAATTATTGATAAAAAATCGAGTAATTCGTATTGAGCTGAACCTCAAATAGCTACCTACATTTTAGTGTGTTCAATATTGTGCAATAATCGTACCTAAATAATGCTCCAATATTACTTGATCAGCAAATAGGTCCCAAGTTGCAGTTTCATTATTAAGTCCAGAATGAACACGATATGAATTAATACTTTCTCCCAGCTTATTCTCAATAAGTAATGTTTTTCCATAACTTCCGGGACGAAGAAGCCGTTTCTCGCGCGCGCCATTTTCCAATATGGCATACGACCGGAAGCCGACATATTGTCCCGACATATTGAAATATGTTTTTCCCATATTAACGATTCCGCTTTGGGAGCTCTAAAGACTGTCCATTTATGGAATATAGATTGAAGTTCTGGTCTGTTGTAATATTTTTGCCGTGCATTTATAAATTCTGTTTTTAAACGCAGTTGTTTCATAATTTTACTTAGCATGTAGGGTGATAATATTGTTGCCTAATTTTATAAACAAATCATAACATTTAAAAAATATATATAAATATATATTTATGTAGTCTGACCCTTACTGTTTTTGTTTGTAGTACAACTTTCGAAGATTTCGTAATTTGCGTTTACTGATAAAATCAATACAGATTAAAATCATTTTACATTATCATACATTTGTGTTAATGTTTTTGTAACAGGAAGTCCTGTTTTAGCTCGATCGTTTTGCATATTGTATGTTCGTAAATTTGTTTATCCATTCCGTTTTCGTTTCTAGTTGTAAATGGTATCGTAAAGTCTCTTTTTCGCGTGATTATTTGAACATTCTTATTCAAATGTTAATTTATTTATTTTTTCATATATACGGCATAACGTTGCCATCAACTATCTGTTGTCAAGAAGAAAGTTTGAAAAAAAGAAGTGTCATTGAGATAGTGAGGTTTATTTTGAAAAAAATGTTTAACATCTTATTAGAAATAAAAAAAAATCTTAAAATATTATGGTTTATAATTATTAAGTAGGTAGGTATTTAAGTACCTACTTACGTCTTACGATTTCAGGGGAAATTTTGATTATGATTTATTAAATAAGAAAATAATAGAAACGTATTATTTCGGTCGCGAGGTCCACTACTGTTCACAGAACTACTGTTTAAAGTGAACAATACATACACCAATTTTCAATCGAAAAGTTAGGTTAAATCAAAGGATATTAATAAAAATCTGAAAAACTCCACATGACGTGAAATAGGTCCCTCTATGCATATCAGATACATCGTGCACACGTTGAATATTTTATATGATTCGCATTTCTCTTTACCCTTTCCTGAAAGCAGAGCAATGAATTCAAAGTTCTCTTGTTTTTAATTTGCTTTTCAGTAATCACGTCCTATAGAGAAAAGGGATGCTCGCTTTTGTTCAATTTATGGCCCATTTCACAACTGGCAATGTCATTCGTGAACTTTTAAAATAATTACACCACGTGTGGCGTGGCCCCCCTCCACGTGCCGCCCGCGTGTGCAGCGGATGGAGAGGATATTAAGACCAATTTATTGGGGAGGAATGGCTCTATTCTTATGTGAATGGGTATATGAGTAATTAATTTTGTTTGCTCTTGATGACTACTATTTTTTAATGCTTAAAATGTTTTTCTCCCGCATTTTATATTTATAGAAAAGCAAGGCTGATGAGAATCAAAAAAATATGTTTGTGTATTTTTATATTTCTATTGACGACAGATTTTAAAGGTTTTAGCTATTGAAATGTATAATTTGCCTTCTCCGGAAACCGAAATAGTTGTTCCTCATTGTAATTAAATTAAGACGAAATGTTTTTAAATAATTTGAGAATTATTAACGATGTCCAACAAATCTGGATATTTACAAAAAAATCTTCAGTGTGTGGTGAAACAATGACTTCTTTAAACATAGCGTAAATTTGAATATAAGTGAATCTTGTGATGATGTGTAAGCGAGCAGTTAGAAAAACATATTCTATTGTTTCTCCTTTGGACCCTCATTCTGCATAGTATGAAAGAAAACCACTTTTTTTCACCAATAAGTGCAAAATAAATCGCCATTTTGGTGTCAATGTTACAATTTTTTCCTTATCTTCAGAATCTATTGTTACTTGAAAGTTAACGCCTTGTGTTGCAAAATGCTTACAGTGTTAATCACAATTGGTCTGGAAATAATTTTTGGTTGCCGAATAAGCTAATTTAATCTGATTAAAAATAACTTAGCTACCTTTACGGTTTTCATTTATGCGACTGTAGAAATCCATTGAATTTATAATGACATGTAGGTACAGTTAGATGGAGTAGGACGAACTTGAAGGAATTTTTTCTACTTGTAGGAAGGTAAATCGCGCTACCGTCGCCCGTGATAAAGAATTTCGCAAATTTGATGTTGCGACTCTTCCTAGTTACGCTGTTTCAGAGATCTTTTATTTTTACAAAATTATAAGTAATAGCTGTAGGTACAGAAAATTAACACCACCGGCATTATTCTTATAATCCAACTACGACCGAAATCTAAACGATCGTGTTAAGAAAAACAACCACCAATCCATTTTGAACGATAATAATTGGTGTAAACTCGATAGAATCAAGTCAATAAATTATCAATAAATATCCGCACATTACAGGCAAAACAGAAAAAATAAATGAATATAAATCGCATCAAAAATGGCGATCAGAACACCACCACCTCATTAGCCGCCCATAATTACGGGGTTGGGCATTATGGCATGCAGATTATTATTGCAACAGAGTGTAGACTGCAGTTGCGTTGCGGCACATAGGTACTATTACTCGTTCCGCGGCGATCGTCAGTTTATTGCCGCGAAATTGTATCGGGCCATCACATCGGACCGATTGGAATCTTCGAGGGTACCACAGCCAGTGAAATGGAAATGTCTAGATTTTGCAGTACAGTGATAAATTTCTATCTTGTTAATATTGTGCTGGCAGGCCATTCTATAGCCAAACCGTTGGGCATTAAAACAATTATGCCTAGTGTAAAGTAGTGTCTTTGAAAAGCGTTCGCACAAAACAAAAAAAAACTCCGTTGACAGCCACAAATTTTGGAGAGACACCATAAATACAAGGCAATAAAAGCATTCAACAATTATACACTCCACTCCACTACATACAAAAAACGTGGTAAACAAAAAAAAATTCACATACAAAATAAAGATATGGATAAAGAACAGAAAACGCATTATTATTACACAATATCGCCTTTTCTTATCTTAAAATAATAAAACATACATATTATGAAATATACAATAAAATGTTGTGAAACATTTTATTTCATTAAACTAACATGTAATATAATTATTTTATACACATACCTACCATATTATTAATTACTTATAAATTACTACAATAATGTACTGTACACTCCACTTCCAACGACAAGCTAATTGTATCGAACATGAAAAATGATTTTGTTGCATTTCATACAATTGCGGCTAATGTTGCACATCTGCAAGTTTGATGACCCCTTTTTCCAAATCATAATATTTACCAGTTGAAAATGCCTCAATCTGTTACCAGGCAGCAAAACCACTGGATCGAGCATGAAACAGTTCGATAACCCTAATTTCTAAAACGAAAATAAAATATTGACAAAGCCAAAAGCTGTTGCTGGGCGAAATATTATTCGGACCACAATACCTGCATTTTGAAAACGTAAACATGTTTTTGAAAGTTGACGTCACACAAACGCTTGTAGGAGATATTATAAATAGACCAATTAAAACAAAATATTGGGGATTCAAGTTTTAAAACTACTCCGGTAACAATGCGATCTGTGTCAACTGAAAGCCGTATTCGTTTCTGTTCTCCATCACGGCACAATCATATAAAAATATTACAAACTACGTGCAACGAGCTGTTTACTGCGGGCACTCTATCAGCTGAGACAGACGCATCTGTCATCATTACCATAATAGGGCGTCTCCCTGTGCCGGTCCTTATAATCAAATGACCATGCCGCCGCTGAATTCCTGCTGCCTACCGACTGAACTGCCCACTGCTGCTGACAACCTAGAGGCTGGTCAATCTCTGCTCCACTGATGCTGACAACCTAGAGGCTTGCCAATTCCTCCTGGCTACCGACTGAATTAGCCAATGATACTGACAACCTAGAGGCTGGCCAATTCCTCCTGGCTACCGACTGAACTGCCCACTGCTGCTGACAACCTAGAGGCTGGTCAATCTCTGCTCCACTGATGCTGACAACCTAGAGGCTTGCCAATTCCTCCTGGCTACCGACTGAATTAGCCAATGATACTGACAACCTAGAGGCTGTCCAATTCCTCCTGGCTACCGACTGAACTAGCACTGATGCTGACAACCTAGAGGCTGGCCAATTCCCCCTGGCTACCGACTGAACTGCCCACTGCTGCTGACAACCTAGAGGCTGGTCAATCTCTGCTCCACTGATGCTGACAACCTAGAGGCTTGCCAATTCCTCCTGGCTACCGACTGAATTAGCCAATGATACTGACAACCTAGAGGCTGTCCAATTCCTCCTGGCTACCGACTGAACTAGCACTGATGCTGACAACCTAGAGGCTGGCCAATTCCTCCTGGCTACCGACTGAATTAGCCACTGATGCTGACAACCTACAGGCTGGCCAATTTCCCCTGGATACTGACTGAATTAGCCACTGATGCTAACAACCTAGAGGCTGGCCCATTCCTCCTGGCTACCAATTGAACTGGCCACTGCTGCAGCAGTTGGCTGCGCCATTTTCTATATCGTATGGCGCGATGATGCACAATTCGCTCCAATCTGAAATTATCGCTGAAAGAATTCCGATTGTCTCAGTTTCTATCTGTGTATTAAAACCCAGTTATATTGAAATACATATAACTATTTCTTGTGAATTGGGTTGGCTGTAAGAAATAGGAAGTACCTATAAGCTATACCCCTTTGTACGTTCTGTATACCAGTACAATGAGAATTTTGATTAGAATCGTCTTTCTTTTATGATGGTTTGGATAGAACACCTCACGGTGTTTTACTTAAATCATTATCCAGGTTGAGAACTGATGTGTGCCGGTGCTTATTATTTACAGTCTTTTCTTGTACAGGCAAACACGTCCCGTACACTAATCCTTCCATCGAAGAGTAGTATTTAAATTTCACAAAGTGTACAAACACAGTGTAAACACTATTTTTTATGTACTTACCTTATTTCTTTAATAATCTTGAAAACTCGGCAGATGGACTCGTTGTCGATGACAATGCATTCTATTGGTGGCAATCACGAACACACACGCGGTAGTATACGCATTTCTCTGAAATTTAAGACATTACAGCAGTTAATATACGAAATACATATCGATCCTACCCGATCGTGTTTTGGATCAGTTGTTATAGCGGTTTACTCCAGTCCCTAAGGAGGAAGGTTCAATCATTTCTCAAACCAAAATTAAAAAACTCGTACATAAATATATTTCTGAACAAATTAATAAAAAAGAGATGCATTTAAAAAAAAAAAACTGTTTTTACAGGTTGATATTTTCATTACTGCCATCATTATTTAATTTTATAAAATGTTATTTAGGTACTAATTGTATTTTTTAAACTTATTAACTCTTTTTCAGAACGCTAATTTTGTAAATACCAAATAAATACAACATACTCATTAGTTGTTGGTAAACTCACTTTATTTATATGATTTATGCGTAGTACCGTAGAAGCTATCTACTGGCTTCAACGGGGACCAGTTCCTTAGATGCTTAGATGAATCGATTCCATTGAGACAAGGTAAGGTTTTATTTGAGTTTAACAGGCATAAAATATTGAATAGGATGAGGTTGTTCCGATAGCTTCAAGCAACCTTCTCGAGATATACACTGAAGCGTTAAACCAACAGTAAGGGGGCCCATCTGGTGGATCGTGTTGACTGGCTCAGCTCATCGTCCAGCTATTTATCAGCGGTGGTTGGCGGTATGGCTCTGGGGCCAATATAGCGAGCTGCCGATTTGGCCAGCGGCGGCCCGTGACTGACGGACAGTCGAACATATCGCTCGTGTACCAATTTACAATCTGGTCCGTGAGTCGTTTTGTTAAAGTGATCGCGATGCGTGGGTCGGGGATGATTAATAGGGGCCGGGCCGAAGTTGACCGAATAGCTTCATGAGATTTCGGTTAAAATTTGCGGTGCAGTTATGAAGGGGTTCTTGAACTATTTGGGCTTAGTTGTTCTTAAGTTTTTACATCGGAAAACACTTGTACTTGGACTAGTGTTCCTAATGCTAACCTAAAATTGCGAGCATTATTATTTTTATTTAATTAACTGCCCTGCAAGTCTAAACAAGACAAGTCAGAAAAAGTTAATAGATGTCGCACATTAAAATAATAGGATATATTTATCCAAGAAACTGTCTAGATTGCATTTGGTTCAAGTTGAATCTTGCGATCATACATAAAATAATGGGAAAAAATTAAGAAAATATTAGTAGTTCTTTTTCAAGAAGTATGATAGAGTTAAAATATGACTGAAGGAGATAGGGTCCCATTATCTCAGTTGTTAGAGAGGCGCCCCGGCAAGACGAGGGTCCCGGGTTCAAGTCCTAGAAGCAACCGTATCTTTTTCTGATTTTTCTGTTTCAAATTTTCGTTTAAGAATCAATTAATAATTAAAAATTATTAATTGTTTATATTGCTTATAACATTATATTTTCAGCACGTTCCATAGTGGAAGATACTCTCACTATCGCCTTGGTGAAAGATCAACATTCAGAATTGAAAATCATTTTAGTGCTAACGTTATATTTTTAATAATTAGTGAATACCTTTGAAAGTTTTACTCTGAAGGGTTTTTTTTTTCTTTTTTCATTATTTTATGTTTAAACTAGGCACGTGCACGTGAAGTGGTGTTTATATTATTTATAAATTGTATCTACTATCAACGATGATAGGTACTAATAATAATTTTAAGTAAGATAAGAATTCCCAAATGATTTTATTCGTGTAAGTAATTGAGTAAAGAAGAAAGTTAAGTTCACGTTGTGTGAAATATCGCCAAATAGTCCAGTGTACATTAATTGTTATTGTTATTGATGTAATTGACCAGATGCACAACCCAGACACGACCGAGACAATGTAATCGTGTTCATTAATCATCATGATTTGTCACCTTTCTTGGTGCAATAATTAATTTACAAAGTAATTCAGTTGATTTAACAAACATCTAAAAATTGATGTTAAGCATAAAATGACGAGCTAAGTAATATCGTTTTCTCATTGCTTAGACTTTAATTATTCAATTTATCACTAGATAAATCTACAGAAAGACCGTTAAAGGCTACAACCGTTAACCTACTCATCCTCACACAATGCAGGTTATTAAAAATAAAAACAGTTTATCATATTGTTAACCTTTTCACCCAAAACTTAATTTTGGTTTTCACGACAAAATACCCAACCAAAATGATTATTTTAGGAAACTGATATGACAAAAATTTCAAAATTGTCTCTAAAATCATAAAAAACGTATTCTGTTGGCCTGTATTTCATAATTTAAAACACAAATAAACAAAAATAGCTCAAACCCGTACTAGGTACTAGATACTAGATACTAGGTACTAGATACTAGATATTAGGTGTAGGTACTAGGTACTAGATACAAGGTACTAGATATAAGGTACTAGATACTAGGTACTAGATACTATATACTAGATACTATGTACTAGGTTCTTTATACTAGTTACTAGAGACTACGTACTAGAGACTAGGTACTAGATACTAGGTACTAGATACTATATACTATTTATTATATACTAGATACTAGGTACTAGATACTAGATACTATGTACTAGATACTAGGTACTAGATACTAGATATTAGATACAAGGTATTAGATATTTGCTGTGCATTTCGATTTTGTTGAAAAAATATTTGACCTCAAATCCACAATGAAGTTTAGTGTGATAATGGGCCGCGCAGCCGTTCCTCCAAATGCAATTCAAATACAAGTTCAGAAAAATAAAATATTTTGTTGCCTTCTTTGTACTGAATACATCAAAATAAAATTTACCGCTTTCATTAACCTCTCAAAGCAACAATGTCAGCACCGAGATGTACATCAGCCCGATTTAGGGATAACTTACAACTGTGAATAGATTGAATCGACCATGTATTATTTGATATGGAATTGTATGGTGGATTCTGATGGTGCGGCTTTCTATCTATATTTCATGTATTCTACTAATTAGTTTAAAATGACAGTCAGAAGGGTATAAAGCTTGCGTTAGAAAGTTAATAGTTGGGTACTGATGATAGTAAGGTAATCTAGCTTTACTGATCGGTTTCCAGTATTTGTGTGAGGAGTGTTAAATTATTAGTCACAACATTTTTTATTTTGCAAATATTTTTTTTGTTTAATTAATTGATTGGAATAACTAATCTCCTAAATCAGTTGGTTCCGCTACACTCTACTAGTCGGATAGGTTTTAATGTGTAATTTCACTGAGTTGTTCTGGACTGTAGCCAGCTGAGTAAAAAATGACCTAGAGATAGCAAAACTCCATTTCATAACACAAGAACTTCTATTAACTTACCATCACACCCCTCCATTCCTCGTCGCACTGAACCATAGACTCCCCCCACCCCTCATACTTTTTCCTTCCCAAAACGTCCTCTCCTTCATTTAATAAAAAATATCCTCCACACAGCATCCCATAGCTTGCGAGGGAAAATATTTTTCTCGAATGAATGGAAATTAACGTAAAAAACTACTTTTCTTAAATTCCGACTCTTATGTATATTATTACGACATAATAATGATGTTGAGATCTTTCATTTTATTTTATTTATTTAAAGTTTTAATCTAGAATAACTGGGAGGACAGTGCAAGTCTGCCATATTATATTAAAAATTATAACATTTAAAGAGAAAAATAAAATTAATTGAAAAAGGGAAATAACAAAGATAATAAGAAAGTAATGACAATATAAAAAATAACATATTATAAACGAATCAAATTAAATTAAAGTCTTGCAGAAAGGTCGCCGCATCCTGCATCCCTTATTTTCAGATTTTTTCCTTTGGACTCTTCTATTACGTCCAACATTTTGCAAAAATTATTGTCAACCTTTATATCTCAATATGAAACGGAAAAAAATATCAAAAGCGTGAAAAATATCCGGTTGCTAAAATGTTACTTAACATAAAGGTTAAATGAATTTAATTTGTATTTTTAAAATCGTGACGAAATATGGCAATTTGTGTCAAGGGAAGATAATTAAATGATATCAAAATGTCGGTTCCACCTCAAATGACTGTCAACATTTTTTTTCGCGACGTCCTATTGTCTGCGACATTTTCATTGAAACATATTTTTATTCATTGTCATCCACTTGACACACAGAATAATTAATAACCGTAATGGATTTAATAATTTTAAAGTGGGTTTCCTAATGGGTCAATGATTAATGTAAATCTGGTTCCATCTACGAAAATTGCTTGCTAATTAAAATTACATTGAAAAAACATAATTTTTAATAAAGTTTTACAATATTATTATAAGTTCATCTTGCAGCAAAAAAACCTCAATGGCAAAGACTCCTTATTTTCCTTTTAGTTTTATTGAGAATCTATTTAAAAAATAGTGCTTCAATACATTATTTTTGCATCTTACTTCCAGGATAATAATAAACAGTCCCTATACTCTGATATACAACATTATACAGTGCAATGTGTAATTTTCCGCAGTTTCGCAATGTTTACTTACTATAAAGGCACATCATAATACCACAGGTACATATATAACATATGCTTATGCTATGTTAGCTAATGTTTTTGATATACTTGAATTATAAAGCTGTACCAATTGAACATTTTGGCAGTGAAAACTTTAAAGAGGTCACTCCTTAAAATGTTTTGTTAATGTTTCTTCTTCATTTCTTTCATTAAAAATATAATTCCACTAATGAGTATTTAATTATCTTTTTTTGTAACAAATAGATATAACGATATAGTCAATGTATACCTTATGTACTATATATTATGTATACCATGATGAGGATAACTTTGTACTAGTTTTTATTCTTTTTTCTTTTGTCCTGTTTACTTATATATTCTTATTATTTTTCTTTTCTCTCATATTTCTTTATTGTACTATGACTGTCAAAAACTATGTACTAATAATTTTTGGATTGATAATGACGTGTCAATAAAAAAGAGCAAACCCTTGATAAATCACAAAATCTGACTATCTTTTTACCTTATAAAACTTAAACAAAATAATTACATGTTTCAAATATAGAAGTAAAATAATTTGCCGATAAAAAAATGTTATAGAATGGGTGTCTACTACTTTATCTCTTGTATGAATTCGAAAGACAATCAGTTTAAATTTTTAAATGACAAATTCTAAAAAAACGAGTTTATTGAACCGGAGTTACAATCAGAGACACACAACCGAAATTAGCATTTTTAAAATTATTATTCCTATATAATCATTCACAGTAAGGAATTACAATATTACTGCCTAAGGTATTATTTCAAATAATAGTTAATATTATGTATCCTACTTTAAGTCCTTTCACACTGGCTTTCTCATCTCAATTGGTTAGATAATTGATCGTATTGTGTTTTAAGATTTTGGACCATATTTCGTGTGTTTTCTGTACTTGAGTAGTTTGTTTTATTTATTTTGTTTTGTTGGTTACGTCATTTTTTTTATTTATAGTAATATTAGTTAGATATTACGGTTTCTTGGGTTTAGGAGATATTACAGTAACACGATTGTAAACATGATCTACAGTGTAAAATGCGCCCCCTGCAAGTATGAAACACATTAAAGATTCATCTCGTGAGCCATTTGGATAATTTCTGGTCTGCTTTAAACCCATGACCAGGGAGGAGATGGTATCGGCCGCAGCATTTCACTTAGCGCAGGTCCTATCGCATTATTGAACCGAGCACGTGAGCGCCGGCAAATTGCCCTTGGCCCTACTACCGACAAGCCGACCAGCAGGCCATTGAGTTTATCTGCCAATAAAGGTGTCTAAGGTGATTTGTCTGAAAAATGAGTCAAATTGAATTTTTCTTCCACTTTTGCTCAATGTCGTCCTGATGAGGGAACACGTTCTCAAACTTTGCTTTAAATGGATTTGGCCTTGCATGAATAAATCTGAAAAGCCAGTTGTCAACCACCGAAAATGTCCCTTCCCCATTTTTTCTCATTTCCACTCTCTTCAGTCTAAAAACTACACCAATTTATTTGGGAATGCAATAGTACCATTGGCTTCACACAGTTGGTACTCTTGCGCGATATAAATTGATGGCCCAGTATTAAAGTATTAAACGGAAAAAAGTCCGAAAAATCATAAAATCACGATATGGGTATTCACCAAAAGGAGTTCTTCCCAGTTTTAAACAGCAACAAAGTCAATGAAAATATCCAAATATTTATATGTAAACAGTTTATTACAAATCTATTACGAACTGGCGGACCCCGCAATTCTCTGCTATTGCTAATATCTTCCTTGGGCGTCTCCGACTTCTTCCGCCATTATCTATTGCATACCACAGTGTTAATGTTTACAAAAAAATACATTAAATAAACTTTAATAAGACTTCGTATCTCATTCCGGCGTAGAGACATTGCGTTAAGTATTCATCGAGCGTTCTCGACTTCTTCTACGATTACTATTGAAACCACTATACAAACACTCCTGGCACTAAAAAGAACAACATTTAAAATTTTCAGCCATATAGGTGAAGAACTTTCGGAGATTTAAGATTTTGAACAAACGAACGCTTACAATTTAAATTATTTAGATAGCTTCCATTTAAAGTTGACGTTGCATTTTATTAAAATGTAGAAATATCAGTGAAAACTGTTGACATTTAAAAATTTTCCATACATATTTAGATATGCGCAAAAACCTTATATTAATTACCCAAAGACAACAGATTTGGACTTCTCGCAGTTTACCACTGGGCCATCAATATATATTTTAATGAGATTTTGAAAAGTGGGTGAGCATTACGAAGACGATATTAAACGTTATGTGTTCCCCAAAAAAAAGAAGGAAACTTTAGATAAAGGGTAGAGGATAAATAAAGTTCTTATGAATTTAGTAAGGTTTTATAAATTGACGTTAATATAGGCACACGTTTGTGGATATTAATTTTTAAACTGAAAAAACTTTTAGATTTACGTATCTAAAGTAAATGTTAGTACCAAATTAACTCCAATGACGCTCGTTAACTTACGGAGCGCCGGTGTAGTTATTCCCTTTCTAGTTCTAAGTAAATAAAATCAACCACCGGCATAGTTTTAATTAAATAAACCTGTACCTTCCTGCACTTGTGCTGCAATACTTTAACGTATTCTTAAAATATAAACCTGCTTTTCATCGTAGTCATACATTAACCATTATAGACGATTTATTAAATAATCGCGTGTAATTACTTTTTTTGTATTCATAAAAACATTAATTAATTTGCTTTAAAATGTTGTATGAACTACTTGTTTTAACCCTTTCACTACAAAATTTCCTTAAGCACTAATAAGTAATATTATATGTCAGTTGGGTTGATTAGACATTTGTTGTAGACATGTTATTGGATAAAAAGATATTGAACTTTCCATGGAAATTTTATATGCACAAAACGCAGTACATTCAAAATTTAAAATGCATTATTTTTAAGAAAAATAAAATCATTCTTACAATGGAACTGTTTATTAAAAGCAATCACAAATATTATAAAACGATATCCCTGTGGGAAGTATGGGTAATGTTATATAAAAGCAGTATTATTTGGAGAAATGGAATTTTACACACCGGGGTATCTATTCCAGAGTCTCTACCACGAATTACTCGCTATGCGAATCTATGAGAATCAGTAGTGTTCAATGATTTTAGTTCTTATTTTAAAAATTATCTGGATTTTGTAGTTTCCTGCGTAATTTGAATTTTTTTTTTTTTTTTATTTTTTTTTTTTATTTTTTTTTTTTTTTTTTTTTTTATTTATTTATTTCATTCAAAATACAGTTTTTACATAAAAAGCATACTCTGCACATCTCACTAGGGCATTCCTGTATCAAGATGTGCAGCTTTACAATAATATCATTTAAAAAAATACATATATGTAAATTTAAAATAATAACAACATTAAATTAAATTTAAACCAAAAAAGAAAAGTTTATGACACGGACGTTTCGAGACCGGTAGACAAAAATAAACAAAATTTTAGTAACAAATGTATGAAAAAAATAAAAAACAAAAAAGTCAACAAAAGAAGCATTATTAAGTAAGTTGGCAACAATAATATTCTTCTGTTAACTAAAGTACAAGGTACCTGTGCTGGCTTATCAGACACAAGCATAGGGTAACCATACTAACAATTACAACATGGAAAGTATGAATAATAGATTATAAGAAAAAAATAAAAATAACTAAATAAAAAAAGGTAAATAATAACCGATAGGTAAGTAGATAATATTATAATAAAAAGTAAGTAAGTAAATAATTTAGCTAGACAATAATTAAAGTAAATATTAATACGATAATTAAGTAGATAATAATAATAATAAGTAACATAATAATAAATAACCAAAAGTTATTTTAGAAGTAAATAAGTACATGCGCAGTAAGTAAATAAGGATTGTATCGAAACAGAGCTTCCACAAGGAATTATGATATAAGCGACAACATGGGTGATCTAAAATCATCACTCTCAGCTAGTACGGAGATTTTGACCATTTTCTTGAATGAATTTAACGTACGTATAGTTTTTATATTTTCTCCAAGCATATTATATAGCAACGGAGCTTTATATGAAAAACTCCTTTGTCCGAAGGATGTTCTGGTATACACCGGCTGATACATTAAAGAAGAACCCATTAATTAATGGGGTATTTTCACAAACTATGTATACCGTTCAAAATATGTCGCAGATTTAAAGTATTTTTCTGATTCTGATAATTGTACTAAAATGTGTACTTTTAATGTTTTTATTTCATTGATTTTAAAAACTGCACATCCCAAACGGTTCCAACTGGCTACTATGTCATTATGACACAGAAAACGCAACTGGCTGGTAAGACGGCTGTCATCAACATCGCCCGGCGTGACGCAACGTTTGACGTCAACGCTACCGAATTTACGAATAAGGGTGGTGGAGCATTACGTTATACGCATCATAAAATTGTATATAACACCATATCGCTCACCAGACAATCCCATACAGACCTATCACACATGACAGATAATGTGCTATAAGTGTGGGCTTGGTAATGATGTTTCGCCGTGATCTGCTAGCCAGGCGATATGTGAAAATGATGGGGTCAGATCAATTTACGGAGTGCCTTTATTTCGCAGCTGTCTTCTGTCAAGGTGACAGATCCCGTACAAAGAAATGATATTTCGTGGCAGTTCCCCAATTGATCTGACCCCTCTCCTGAGGAAGATTATAGCATTGTGTGAAACCTCAATATGGAATCTGTATAGTTTACTCCCTAATTATCGTTGACGCGTATAGCTTAATGTGTCTTAGGCGTAAAAAATAAACATGTCGTTTTGGCGGAAAATCTAAAATTGGTAAAATTTTTGAAAATTTATTCGTTTACAAAAAAATAAAATACAATTAACACCACTGCAGTAATTTTTTTTTCGGAATTAAAAAAAAAATGAAATTTTTATTATTAATGTTTATATCAAGAAACTGGTTTCTGAAGTTTTATGTTGAATAATTTATGCGAATTCGTTTGAAATATATCAGAATTTCGAAATTTTTCTTCCAAACGTAAATTTTGGTTAATTTCTTCTTAGAATGGATGAAGCAACGTTGTTAAAAAAATTGTTTCAGACACTAATTTTCATCAAACAAAGACCAGTTATGAAAATGCATCGGTAATAAAGTCGATAATAAAAAAAAAATACTTGATCGCAAAACTCGCATGTCTCTGGTAATTTATTTAAAACCACGAAATCGCAATGACCGACCATTTTCGGGTGGCATAAGCATCTTCAGGGTTCAAAATTAAACTGATTTTTAACTGTCATCGCATCTGGACCACAGTTTAGACATAGGCATCGTGAGTTCAAGTCCTCCATCACCTCACGAGCAACATTTTACGCATACTGTCGTGGTGGTAGAAGATTTTAAAATATTGTCAGGTTATTCGTAACCTAGAAATTTACCAATTTTTCATTTAAAAATTATAATAAATGTATTGTTATTAGTTTTTTTTATATTATAAAATGAAGGCCTCAGCACGGGCAAGCCACCCAGTGAGGCCTACATTACTGAAAACCTTGAATTGTAAAAAATATTGTACCTAATAAAAAAATAAAATAAAATTGTGTAGGTATTATAAAATGTTATGCATTTTTGTTTTTGCTTTTAAACTATTTTATCAGTGGGGAATATTTGTGATAAGAGGAATAAAGCAAATAAACTGTATCTTCTCTGCGGTCAAAGGGGTTTAGTTATGAACACGTCCAGTCCACGTGATATCGATATGGTTCGTGTAATAGCTTCATTAAAAATAACCCTTCAGACGAACATATGTTGGCGATAATGCAAATAATTTACTAAGTAGAAATTTTACGACACCAACAAAGAACACACTAGGCTGGGACTCCACGACTAAGATGTCGCTACAAAATACAAACACGCGATTCCTGTTAGCTAAATAATTCAGAAGATAAATTTAGAACTTTACATACATATATCTACAATGCTTGATTTTATAAATCTACATCACATGGTCATACTAAGTTTATTTTTAGCTTGACATTTTGAGATGGGTTTTAAAACAGGAACAAATGTTTAATTAATATGGAAGCTTTCCGATAAACGGAATAACTCACTTTCATGTAATATAATCAAACTTCGTAGAGCAATAGCAATGTTGATTAATGATAAAATTGTTGATTATAAAATTCACCTTCAGAGAAAAAATGTTATCTCACCTAAAAGTATGGTTTTGAATCTAATATCTTATGGCACGACAGAAGAAGATTAATTTTATTTCTCTAGTTCTAATACCTAGCTGTCCTGTTTTCCCATAGAATAAATGAAATCTTTTCAAGCTTCTCTAAAAACAAACAAAAACTATACAAGTTTTCTTTAACTATATAACAAAATGTATATACCACCATGATACCACTATGTCTTATTTTTCTATCTTCGAACCACTTACTGCTATCCATTCGTTTTATCGAAATGCTAATTGAGCTGTTTAATGCAGCAAAAACCCAAATCAGAATTCAGTAGAATTTGACTTGCATAATATATATTGTATATTTGAAATTGGCTCTTCTTCAACTGCAGATGCAACAAACACCAAACTCCTGGCTAATATTTAAAATGATTTTGCATCATAAGTTTTTTTTAAATATAAAAATTTTCATATCATTGATAATGTGTGCACCCCCTCTGTTTCACAAACTCAGAGTGTCTGTGATATCCTCGCCGAAATCAAAGAACAAAGTTACAGAGATAAAAATTTGATTATTCATAATATTCCGGAGAATACATCGTTATCTCAGACTGAATCAATAAATAGCGACATAGTGTCAGTGAAAAAAATAATTTCAGATTTAGATATGTCAACATTAAATCTTGACTTGAAAATCTACAGATTGGGTCAAAGGCGTGCCGATAAACCAAGAGGAATTAAAATCGAGTTTCCGGAAGCTAAATGGCCGAAAATACTATTAAGCAAGAAACACGCATTAAAAAATAATATACGTATTTACCAAGATCAGTCATTTATGCAGCGGAAACAATTGAGTGACCTAAGAAAAGAATTGGAAAATAGAAAATCTTCTGGTGAAACGGATATCACGATAAAATACATAAATAATAATCCGTCGATAGTCAAATCGAACCCAAAAAACTAAATTCTAAAATAAAAATATTTTATCAAAACGTACGTGGACTAAGAACAAAATTACAGGACCTGAAATCAACCTTACCTACTCTGGATTATGATTCTTACGCTTTCACTGAGACATGGCTGAACAAAAACATTGATACTACGGAATTGGGTTTCTTTGAACACACAGTGTACAGACAAGATAGAAGCAATAGCAATAAAACTAGAGGAGGTGGTGTGTTAATATCCGTAAATAAGAAATTCAACTCAAGAAAACTCAAATGCATCTACACTCATCTGGAACAACTATTCATCATAGTGTCTACCAATAAGGAAAAAATTATTGTTGGCTGCTTATATATACCCCCTTCTTCTGATGCTCAATTATACAAAGACCACTACCTCGAAGCTGAAACAATACGAAGAAAATTTCCAGATGCCACTTTGATATTAACAGGAGACTACAATCTACCTAATGTAACGTGGGACACAGAAAACAATAAAACTTCATGCACGGACAACATCAATCATGGTTCCCATGATATAATCGAGATGTCAAATTTTTTAAGTCTCCGGCAGTTAAACTATGTCTACAATGTTAACGCTCGTCTTCTCGATCTAGTGTTTTCCAATTCTTCTTCTGTAAAAGTATCCGCATCTGCTGAAGATATTCTCCCAATCGACAAGTATCACCCTCCTTTAACGATCGAATGCTACAGTTCAAAAATAGAAAAAAATCCATCTCCATCAACAAAATTAAACTTTTTCAAAGCTGATTTTAAGCAAATCACAAATCTTCTATTGTCTACTGACTGGAACTTTCTTGACTTTGAAGAAAACCTAAATGTAATGGTAGACAAATTTTACTTAATTTTAAATAATGCAATTGAATTGTTTGTACCCGTCACTAAAATCACTGTGCACAACTACCCAAAATGGTTTAGCAACGACCTTATTAAAATAATTAGAGACAAAAAAATTGCTCATAAAGTTTATAAATCGTCACGTGATCCTAAAGATTATGTAAAATTTTGTGAACTAAGAAAGACAACTAAAAATATGTCCAAGTTATGTTACAAAAGGTGTATCGAAAACTGCGAAGAGTTGGCAGCAGCTAATCCTCAGAACATTTATAAATTTGCGAACATGCTCAATAATAATGACTCTAGTATTCCGTCAAACATGTATTTAGATAATAAATTGGCCGATACCCCCCAAGAAGTCGTCAATCTGTTTGCTGAATTTTTCAGCAAAGTCTATGATACTGCAAACAACTCTCCATTATTCGATACAACTACAGCTAACAATGACAACAAGATCGATTTTAGCCAATGTATATTCAAAGAAAGCGATATTAGAACTAAATTAAAATCCCTAGATATTAATAAATCGGCTGGTCCCGATAACATTCCTCCAATTTTCTTATCAAAATGCTTATCAGTTTTAACATTACCTCTAACTAAACTTTTTAACTTGTCTCTAAAAATTGGTACCTTTCCACAAAAATGGAAAACCAGTTTTCTATTTCCAATCTTTAAGAAAGGAAATAGATCAGATATCTCTAACTATAGACCTATATGTATCCAATCGTCAATCCCTAAACTATTTGAATCTGCTCTGCTTTCTAAACTCTCGCCTGAGATTAACAAAGTTATTTCACATCGTCAACATGGTTTCATGGCAAAAAGATCTACTTTTACAAACTTGATGATCTATCAGGAATACCTATTTAATACAATGCAAAAGCGTCTTCAAACAGACGTAGTGTATACTGACTTTAGTAAGGCATTCGACAAAGTCTCACATAAAATTCTCATACATAAACTTAGTGCCCTTGGAATAACAGGGAATATTTTGAGATGGTTTGAGAGTTATCTGCATAAAAGAAAAATATGTGTTAAACTCAACTCACACTATTCACACCAGTTCGAAGTCTTTACCGGCGTCCCACAGGGGTCTCATTTAGGACCAGTACTATTTTTATTGTTTATCAATGATATAACTACGGTTTTTGATGGAGTCATGATTCTCTTATTTGCAGATGATCTCAAAATTTATAAAACCATTACAAATATTCATGACTGTTACGTACTACAACTTAATCTTGTGAGGCTACAAGAGTGGTGCACCCACAATGAACTATTTCTTAATATTGATAAATGTCAAACGATAACTTTTGCCCGAATCAAAAATCCCATTACGCATCAATATAGCATCAACAACATTTTTCTAAAAAGAGTTGAGAATATTAAGGATCTTGGTATTATTTTTGACAGGCAACTAACATTTGTTCCTCATATAAACGAAATAACCAACAAGGCCATGAAATGTTTGGGTTTTATATTAAGGACAGCGAAAGATTTTAAATTAATAAATTCCTTCAAACTGCTATTCACTGGTTTAGTTAGAAGTAATCTAGAGTATAACTCAACAATCTGGTCTCCATTTTATAAGATTCACCAATTAAAAATTGAAAGAGTGCAACATAAATTTCTGCGATTTATTAATTATAAATTAGGAATTCCAAACGAATATCTTAATTACACTTTCCTCATGAACTTACTAAATTTAACCGATTTATCATTGAGACGCACAGTGTGCGACTTAGTATCTCTTTTCAAAATTTCGAATGGCAGACTGGACGCCATTGATTTGACGAGTCTTATATCGCTCCGTGTACCTACGCGCGACACTCGACAGACCGCTCTATATAATGTTCCCATATCTGCTAACAATTATTTTCAAAACTCACCTATTCAAAGACTTCACATACTCGGTAATAAGTATAGCTCAATTGATGTTTATCATCACCAATCAGTATACAAACTAAAATACAGTATACTAGAATGTTTGTAACAGATTCATAATTTTTTTTTCAAACGCATATTTTATTGTTTCATTAACTAAGCTTTGTTTTGTAAAATTCCCAATCGGGCAAAATAAAGATTGATGATTACAAAGATGGTTTACAACAAACTGTAGTGTTTATCTTTATAATAATAATAACAAACTTACTTGTCTTGTGTGTATTACCTACTTACATTATTGTACTCTTGTAACTACACTATATTTATATAAACTTATCGAACTCATTGTCCAAATTCCAATAACACCGTAACTATATACTTGAATTGTATCTACTTAACTACCTACCTATATCTGTTATATTTTTCTCAAGTTTATGTATTAGTTTAACCTATGTTCTGTAAAATATTCAACCGACGTACTTTGTACAATAAACTTTGCTTGCTTATGTTTATAAAATAATAACACCATAACAATAACCCTACACATTGTTATGTAAGTTCATACTCAATTTATTATGCTATGTAATTAAAATATTTTATAATGCTACTGAACAACAAAACCCATAACATGTATATGTAAAAGCCTTCTAGGCGTTAATAAAATGAAATAAAAAAAATAAATAAAAAATAATGAAACATCAACTCCATAATGATTGAGTTGTTGTTTCTCGCTACATAATATATTATAGGTATGCGTCATTGTCTAATTTACTACAAACAACAAAAGCCTAACACACATGTTTCCTTATGTTTTTGAATATTCTTAATGAATGTTTACTAATTTATTATACTTTAATTAACATTGTTACTCTTTTTTCATATTTTTTTTCTTTCCTTTATTCGTAAAATATATTTGTATACGATTTTTTAAATGGTTTTCGACTACCACACTAGACACATGTCCGTATTATTATTAATTTAGTTCGAAGTTTTTGGGGTTAGTCTTTTGTTGCGCTAAACAGCTCAATTATTCTAGTGTAATCTGTATCACTGCCTCGTGCTTCTATAACGCGAACCTGTATTACGTATTATCCGAGATCCAAAACAAAAAAGAAATAAAAAACTAGGCAGGTACCCACTGCTCCGGCTCCTCCTGCCTATTGCCTTCCGCCGCGCCGCCGCCGCTAACGCAAAGTGAATTCCTGTGTACAGTCACACACGAAACATACTTTATGAACCTTGCTCCGATAAATTTATTAGAAAAGAATATTTTCACTGTATATAAAAATATATTTTTTAAATTTTATCGAAGGAAGCAAACACTTTGTGATGTGACATTATATATCAAATGAAAAATACACTTTGTAAAACACCACTTTTATTTTGAATTAATATTAACAGCCAACCAGGTTTCGCTTAGCTCAAGGAATTAGGAATAATAAATAAATCAATAATAAATCAAATATAATCAACAATCAAATCAATTTAACTAATAGTCCAATATTTAATTTATTCCGTTAACCTCTGATAAAACTGTTTCCTCCCTCCCCCCTCCCTTCCTACCCATCCTGTAATCAGTATACATCCTTTCTCGTTCTAGCACTAATAAGGTGTCTGCTCTTTTATTTCTATCTCTTTCACTTCTGTATTTTATTTCTATCTCTTTCACTCATTGTTTTATTTTCTTCTATATATATATGTGTCTGTATGAAAATAACTTTAGTTGATATAATAAGCCCTGATGAAGCTTGAGCTAAGCGAAACCTGGTTGGCTGTTAATATTAATTCAAAATAAAAGTGGTGTTTTACAAAGTGTATTTTTCATTTGATATATTTTTTAAAGCTTAACATGTATCCTAAGGAAGATCAACGACCCTAGTTGTTATCTTCGTTTTACATTTTTGATTTCGTTTTCCTAAGAAATTTAAAATGGAGAAATGAAATTGGCAAATTACAATGTTTTATACATAAACTTGCACATCGAACCATTAAAGTATTAGTGACGGTTATCTGTCTGTTCTGCGTAACTCTGGTTTAATGATTTGGATGTAAGATTTTCTTCGAATTAAAGTGCCATTTTCAAAATTGAAACCGATTGTGTGAACAATTCAGACAAGCGATACAGTGCCTACCCACAAACTAGTACATTTTCATAATTCTTCAGCAATTGTCCTTGTTCTGTTGTTTTCTGTGCGTAAACGTCCAGCATCACAGATCCTACAATTATAATATTGCGTATTTTTTCTGGCTGCGCTAGTTTCATAATAAAAATCAACAATTTTGATCTAAAAACATTGATGTTTGACTTCTACAACATTAAATTCTTTTTTCTGCATTGACAACGTTATAAAATAAAAATAGTGTGGTATAACATAGTTACATAATTTATTGAAGTCTTTCGAACATGCCTATAAACACGTAAACTACGTTAGAATAAAACTAAGTTTGTCGAAAAGTTACAGGATATCTTCTCCCAGGACTATCTGGTTGGAGAATATATACTATTTCATTTGACACAATGAATTCAAATTTTGGTCCACTTTCCTGCATAATTGTGGTCCTTTTCCCCTCTGGTTCCTACTTGTTATTTACTATTTTCCATACATTCTAATGCAGTACAGATTGACACACTTAACTATACAGTCAGCAGGCTCCGCCACTATAGACATTTTGTACACAAAAAAATGACTTTAAAAAAAATACAGTGTGTGGCAAGCCTACGCACGACGGAAGTGAAACTTTAAGTATTCTTCTCTCTCTCTTTTCATTTCATTCTCTCTTTTTTTCTGTCTATTGACACATTTATAAGTAGCATGTAATAAAAAAAATTAAATGTTATAAAAATATGGGATTCGAACCCGGGTCCTGCATAACGAGTGTCGAACGCTCTGCCTCTAGACCGCAAGGAGAGGTATCTCGCGCAAATTAAAGTAAAGGTAAATTAACAAATGTATGTAATTTTTTACTACATTATTAGGTACAAATCGTTGATAAATAAAAATATTTAATCAAAATACCGAGCTACTCTACCGGCTCGATTTGTAAGCTATATTTCGACCAAAATATCATATAGGTACCGAAAATTAAAGTAAAGGTAAATTAACAAATTTATGTAATTTTTTACTACATTATTACAAATCGTTGATAAATAAAAAAAATTAATCAAAATACCGAGCGACTCTACCGGCTCGATTTGTGAGCTATATTTCGACCAAAATATCATATAGGTACCGTAAATTAAAGTTAAGGTAAATTAACAAATTTATGTAATTTATATATAGCTACATTATTACAAATCGTTGATAAAAAAAAATTAAAAGTTATAAAAATATGGGATTCGAACCCTGGTCCTGCATAACGAGTGTCGAACGCTCTGCCTCTAGATCGCGGTTATTACGAAATCGACCAAAATATCATATATTCAAAATATCTAAAAGTCGCAGCACGAGAGCATTACTTTTCCTTGTATTAAAAAAATCACAAAAAGAAAAAAAAAATATTTAAGCGGGGATCGAACCTCGGTTCTTCACGACGAGAGTCGGGCGCTCTGCCTCGAGACCGCGAAGCTGAGTTTGGAGGGTGACCTAAACTAGGTATATAATATTAGCTAGGCTCCTATAGCGAAATGATCAGGGTTTTTCGTGACGGTCATGAGTCGGTTTTACTCCGGTCCTCGAAATTGCATGACGCGCGTAAAGAAGTTTCACTTCAAAAATAAATCCTTTTTTTAGTACCTCTTTTGGGAGCCTTTTGGTATATAGTGCTTAATGCTATATTGAAGTTGTGTGTATTTAAAAAAATATCTGATAAACTTACTTAAAATATTTAAAAACATTATTTGATTTACCGTGTTGAGGCCCCATTTTACAATTTAATAATATTCAATGAAAAGATAATATGAAATAATAAATTGAAATCAAATAACATAATAATACAATAAAATAATTGTACAAGTAATGAAAAAAAATCGTCTTATATAATGAGGTACGGTTGTATGTAATGATGTGTGTATTGATATGGTATTGTTTATGGTTTTGAACTCGTTAAAATTAAAAAAAGTTATTTCTTGCAAAAAAATAGTTCTGTAAAATAAAAGATCGACAAAATATGTTTCCAATTATTAATAATGTTCCGTGTAAAATTAGTTGTATGGAGTATTGATGACCTTTTCATGGGTAACCGGCTATTGTTGTTCTATGAGGGATTTTACCATCGACCTTTCGGTTCGCGACCGCATGCACTCAGGCAATAAGCCATTTATTTTAGTACCCTTATGTAGGTTAATGTAGGCAGAACGTTTCTCATACCAACTATTTTGTAATATATTGCTACTACGATGCTGGGGACGACACCGCGTTTTTGTAACTCGGCTACGATGTTTTAAAGTTATATATCTCACAAGAGGATTGGTTTAGAGAGCTAAACAAACAAATATAGTTGCAACTAATTCCAGACTGGTTGGACGATACTCTCAGTATTGCCCCAATGTAAAAACACATTGAAACGTTGCTTGGATTGGCTTTAACCGTGTTTGGTGACCAGATCTGAATAGCTAGATACTCCCCCACTTTCTTCTTCCATTTCTCATTCCCCTCTTCCCTACCTTCAGTTTTATAACGTACCCCAATCGGGGATGCCATAGTATCACCGGCTCTAGAAGGGTTGGGAGCAGTTGGGACTCTTGTGCGGTATTAACATAAAAAAGCAGGAGAGAAACTTTCCTGACGATAGAGCTCAATGTTCGATTTTGCTTTTGCAAAGTTTTTTTTGTTTCATAAAGATTTTTTTTTCTAGTTTGTTTTTTAAATGTTACTAGCGTGAAACATGACTATAGCAATGTATTGATTGAAGCGTTACTTACAATCTCACTAACTTGTAATAAATATAGTACGTGGCATATAATGTAGGTATATTTTTTTCAATAACTTTAAATAACGAAAAATTCCACTATAAGCAGATTTTATAAATTTTCGACGGTATAAACCAGTTTATTTTTCAAAGTTTACAAGAACAGCATTCTCACCAAACTTAATAAAGCAACACTTCTGTTTTTCTTCCAAAGCGTAATTTCTCGGTGTTTGTAACAACCTCGCTCGGAACAGTTTGGGCACGCCACTGGTCGATGTGACATGCCACGGAGTCATGCGACGGCAGATTTACTCGCCGGCCTTTGCAATGTAGCGTTTATTGAGACCGCTCGGGTAGGCGCCGCCAGCCCCCGCGCAGGCCTCCTGTCCCTTTTCCACCACTGGTGGCGCGTGATTCCACTTTATTTTAAGAGCGGCGTAATTCTTCGCCTTAACGACTTTTTTAACGAAAACAAATATTTTATTTTATTTCAATGAGTACGTTTATTATACGCTTTGTTCTTTGCAAAAGCTGTAAAGCCGTTTTCGTGAGAACAGTTATGGCCATAACGACACTAATTTGAATGAAACATATTTTTACCAAGAGAAATTTAATTTTATAAGTATCGTATAAGGTGAACATAATAGACTAATATAGTGCTATCTATGGGTGAACTCATATACTAATATCATGTATATTCACCCTCACTAATAAAAAAACACTTTCCAATCGTTAAACAGTATTTTAGTTGCACATTGTCATTGGTTTGGTTCGGAAAAAATTGGCGTCGTTGCATTTTAGCTGAGTGACACACGATTGAAAATGTTAGGTTACTTCTGACACAATGTTTTTAAGTTGACTGTTAATGCGCGAATTTAAAAAATAATCTAAGAAATCAACTTTTATATTGCTCAAATGATGAATCCAATGTATTTTTTTTGTTATTCTCTGGGAATTATTATTATTATTTTATATTATAAAAGAGATAAGAAGTATGTGACTAAATACAACGAATGTGTTTGCAAATTTCGAATTCTGTACAATTTTAAGAGGTATTTTTTTCGATTATGAAATAAAAATAATAAAGTATATTTCAAAATAGGTAATTTTATCTCGTTCCTAAAATATGTAATACTAGTTTTAAAGACATATTCAAGATAAAGAAATATAAATCATTTAAGGTACCTTGGAATAATTCCGAAATTAGATGAGAAATTATTATTATTTCAAGTTTATACAACAGATAAACATCTCACCCTCTTTGGCTGGATAATCAATGAATACATCTTTACATGAACTAATTTATGTCGCTTTCGATGGTTTTTGTATACACGGTAGTTTATCAATTGAATTAAACTTCCACCACGTTTTTAAGTATGGTTGTTTATGTTAAATACGGGAAAAGGTGGGTCTACAGAACATACTACTTGGAGATATAATATTGTATATGATGTCGCGTTTTCGATTTTTGGTATCGCATTGATAAAAGCATCTTACAATCACTGTGAACGAAGAGCTATTTTTTATTTTATGTTTTAATAATAATAATAATATTTGGATGATTTTTGTGCAAAATCACACCAAAAAATTTATATTTAGTTATCGTTCGAATTCCATACACTACGGCGTATGGAATTATACGTAACGGCGTACGGCTATGTATTACGGCGGGCTTTGAATCCGCGACCTCTGGACGAAATTATTTGGTCGGAGTTCATCATTTAATAATTTTTATTGTAGGTAGCTAAACTTGCAGAGAAAGGTTGGGTAGATGTACCCATATTAACGATTTACAACCGCATTCTATTGGCCACTACTTACTACAGTTCATTTATAGTGCAGTTACCCACATTCCTCACTGGTGTGGCTTGTTGCGAGATTTAAAAACCCGTCCATCCCACGCACCCCGCAAACCGTCTCCCTCCCACTGATTGTATTCCAGAAAGAATTGATGTTGCACTCTCGCTCGATCTCGCTCGCTCGTATCATACCTTACCCGTACTCATTTTTACATCCGTTTTGTAGAATGCGCTCGAGAACCCCATTCGTTCAGCGTAAAGTTAAATTTAACCGACAGTTATAGTGATGGTATTTTGGTGCGATCAAATGAGGATTGAGTTTAAACTGCGTTGTAACCAACATTTTCAAAAGGAGTTTACTTATTTTAACGAGATCCATTTGCGTGTAAAATATAAGTTGTATAAAATTACCTATAATTTTTTCAAAGACACCGAAATTTGATCGACAATATTGCATAACGTGTTTGGAACCAAAATTTGGAATAAAAACATTTCCTACATTATTTGATTAAGTAGTCCGTTATCTGCATTATTTGGTAAAATATTCCGTTATCTACATTAGATTGGATGCTTTTTTGTAATCAGGTAATAGACTTTATTTTCGTTGCCACGCAAGAGCACAATAATGATGAAATGACTGAAGGTACAGATTGCAAGTATACTCTAAGTTGCCCTCCATATATTTATTTATTTATTTATTAACGGACATCGTCCAAATTACAAGATAATAACACGAATACAGTAAAACGAAAAATACAGGATTAGACAAAGGTACATGAAAGCAAAGACATAAGGCAGATATAATATAAGAAAATAAAGTGACAAGCCGAATCAAGTCAAGAATACGCCGTGGGCCAGGACCACGGGACACTTATAATATTCCGTCACTTGTTTAGCGAACGGCAAAAATCATTCAGACTTATGCCAAAAAAGTTAAGGTTTTGACTTGAGTTGACCAGTCTACACATTCTGGACAATGGTGAATAATATCCAAAATTTGTCGAATGATGGTTGAGTAAGAGCAGTTCATTATTTCTGAGTCTGTGCGAGGGGATATTGAAGGGAATGAGTTGCAGTAGAGTAGGTGAATCAATAATACCATTTATAATTTTGAAGAAGCAAATAAGGTCATTTCTTTCCCGACGGAATTCCAAAGGAGAGAGGTTTAGAGTTAGTTCAATTTCATCATATGAGTATTTGCGTTTTTCTAATCCTAGCCTCCTAGCAATCCCTCTTAAGAACCGATGTTGAATAGATTCAATGCGTCGAATGTAGACAGCATAAAAAAGAGACCAGATAACACAAGCATATTCAAGATGGGGGCGAACCAAGGAGCAGTAAAGAGTTCTAAGGCTATTTACGTTTTTGAAGTCCGAAGTGATTCTAGTGATGAATCCAAGTAGTTTGAGGGATTTATTAACGATTGCAGTTAAATGATCCCGAAAAGAAAGCTTGCTATCAAGAGATACACCAAGGTCTTTAATAGATGTAACAGTTGTTAAGCAAATATTATTACGTTTGTATTCGAAGACAATCGGTTTTTTTGATCTATAGAAGGACATAATTTTGCATTTATCGACATTTAGTTTTAAACAATTAATTTTACACCAATCATAGAAAGAGTCGATATCCGATTGGAAAATAAGGCAGTCATCGTGATTTTTTATTATTTTTAGAATCTTATTGTCGTCCGAAAAAAGCCAAAAGCATGTATGAGAGAAAATACTAATAATGTCGTTTATAAATAAGTTAAAAAGAAGCGGTGCTAGATGTGCTCCTTGAGGTACGCCGGACGTTACTTCAATAATAGTAGACACAAAGTTGTTTAATTTAACTCTTTGTTTTCTATTGCTTAAGTAAGAATTAAAGAAGGATAGCAAGGAGTTTCTAATACCGATAGCATATAGTTTGGCCATAAGGATTGAGTGGTTTACTTTGTTGAAAGCTTTAGAAAAGTCGTTATATAGAACATCTATTTGTGGGTTATCTCCTAGGCCACTGACGATGGAATTGGCAAAGGATAGTAAGTTAGTAGTAGTAGATTTAGCAGATCTAAATCCATGCTGTTCCTCGATCAGTATGTTTTTAAAGATAGGTGTGATTTTCTTCGTGATTATCGACTCAAATATTTTAGGAATATGGGATAGTATCGATATGGATCTATAGTTTTCTACGTTCGACTTATTGCCTGATTTGAAAATAGGTGTGATATAAGAAACTTTCCAGGAGTCCGGAAAAGTGGCAGATGATATTGACAAGTTATATAACAAACAAATTGGCTTAGATATAGTAAATTTACATTCCTTCAATAATATTTCTGAAATATCATCAGGACCAGTGCTTGTTTTGCTGGGAGATTTTATTTGATATTAGCGAAAGGCTCAATGGCTTTGAACCTGAATGCGGTTAAAAGGTTTATGTCCAAGAATATATGTATGTTTCATTTTTTGGACTAATTTGAAAATCATTAAATCCAGTATTGTTTACCTAGGAAAATATGCTTAATTTCAATCTGGAGAGATACTACGATTTGGACTCGAAACGTAACTTAAAATGGCTCTTTGTGAGAATACCGCATAAGAGTCCTAACTGTCTGGAGCCAGTGAGACTATGACACCCCCAATCGGGGTACATTGTGAGGCTGAATGTAGTGGGGTGGGAAAAGAGAGGCTGATGAATGTGGGAAAGCTAGCTGTGTCATCTCCAGGTCTAAATGGATGATCATTTTTCTATAATTTGTTTATTTTCTTTCTTATTATCTTATTATCTTCCCCCATTATTTTGACCATCACGAAATGTTTGAGAGATTTATCGGTAATGAAATCATGTCAATGTACAAAATATTACATTATGCCTTCTAAATATTAATGCCTCGCAAATTAAAATGAGAAAGAAAAGTTTTTTGTGATATTCAATGAAAAAAACTGGAAATTTAAATTTTCAAGTAAATTACCAAAAACCTACAAAAAAAAATTAATGCAAGTTAAACATCAACACTTTAACTACTCAGCGGCACGTGAAAGATAATTTCCTCCAAACTTCGTTCTTTTTGTGTCAACTTTCCCGAAAACAAGGTGAAAAAACACACTTTCCGCTAAAATTGGGTTAAGTAACGCACGAGCACGTTGTGGGGCTATTTCGCCTAATAATGCTCTTATTTAGGGAAAATATACACCGAAACACACCCCCTGCGGCACAGCAGGCACGCGCCTCAGGGTGCTTACATAAACGGTCCTGCTTTACATATTATTGAAGGTGTCAAAATAAAGAGCGGAATTTAGCGACTTGGCCTTAATATCATCAGCCGCTAGTTTCAGTGGTGGTCTTTTAGAAAGAACGTCAAGCAAATTACACTTATTAAGGCAGAAGTCGTCAAATAAGTAACGCCACCCAACTTTATGCAGTTGGCCAAAGGTAATACAAATTGAACGTATAGTTCTGCGTAGCCAAGCTACTTCCATTAAAATAATACTTTCATATTCACCATCGCACTTATGATTAAAAAAAAACAAATATACAGTTCACGATGTGTGAATTTACAACTCACAGAATAAGCTTTTTGCGAACAGTTTTTATTTTATTTACTCTACATAAAGCATACTCTGCCAGTCCACTTTATAACATTTTTTTTTCTCAAATTATCGATATGTATCTAACTACCTAATATTGTTAAACATACGCATATAGGAATTTTAGTTTAAGGGCTCATATTAAATTACTCATTCTAAAATGCCTTCTTTTAATCTTCACTTAATTGGAACATCGTAGCTAGGTAGATTATTGATATTTATTCTTCGACGTAACCCCCACTCTTGTCTAGATGAAACAATGTTTCGCTGGTGTAAAAATGAAAAGCTTTGATAATTGATATCTTTGAATCAAAGACACCATCAAACATTATGGAAAAAAGCATCCACAATCAATACAAATAAAAGAAAAATAATCCCAACGCTACATTATTTATAGAAAAAATTCCATCATCTACCATAAAATAAAATACTGTCCACTGTACGATTTTTAAGCTAATTCATTTTATGGGATGCCCATAAATTTGTTTATGGGATTTTTATACCTGCCAACAAATTTAACGGGTAAAGAATTTACGGCTAAAATCAAGTGCGAAGCTTTTATGATAAACATACTTCTAAGGATCTTACTTCGGAAAAGTTCAGTTTATGAGCTTAAAAAACGCGTCACCACCATCAAAATTTTACTGAACCTTTTTACAAGGGTTAGGTGCGATTACTTTTTTATTAATGAATTAAAATATGCCGATTTTTTTATGGTTCGTAGGTTCATTACCATTACTGTTTGTCTCTTAAAAGTATAGTTTGGTTAATCGAAAAAATGTTTTTACGATCGATAAAATTAAACTTTAAAATAAAGAAAGACAGTTTTAAAAATGAACAGATAAATTGAAACACTGTAGAAAAGAACAAATATTAAATTCTATCTAAACAGAATTCTAAAATGATATTTTGGTTTTGTCTTACGTTTTGACTAATATATGTGAATTTGTTTGATTTTGCATAAAATCGAACATTGCGAAATTATTTACACATTGTTTTTATTAATTCAATGCTTTATAATAAAATTACGTGTTAATAGTAGAACGCACCTTAAAACTATTTTCATGTCTTTGATACATTAGAGACTTATTCTGTGAAAGTCGGCTTCATTCTGCAATGCTTTTAGCACTTTTGCGCCCATTAAATGAGAGATCCAGAATATTTTTGTTGTTTTTTTTTGTTTTAAATATATGTACTTAACAAACTTTATAACACACATTTAAAAAAAATAAGTAGAATTGAATTTATTCTACCCGAGTGATTGTAGTAACTAATTGACTACGTCATTGTTTATTCTACCCGAGTTTTTGTAGTAGCTTGTAGGAGGTGATTGAGTACGTCATTGTTTTATTCTACCCGAGTTATTGTAGTACTAAGTAATTGACTACGTCATTGATTTATTCTACCCGAGTTGTTGTATTTGCTTGTAGGGGGTGATTAACTACGTCTTTGATTGGATTTTTAAATGTTTCTGTGACTGAAACTTGATAAAAAGGACACTTTAGATTCCGTTAAATGATAATTCGCACTCGTGTGAGACTCCGTGGCGTGTGAGGCGAATATGCAAATTCGCTAAATATCCCAGGGGTTCCAGAAATACATTTAAAGAACGTAATTAACCCTTTAATTATTAGGACACACAAATTTGTCCCCAAACATCATACGATTTTGGTTTTCTGATATTTAAAGGGTTAAAACAAATCACTTTACAACTGTTAAACTTATTGTGAAATCATATCTGAGTGCATCAGCAGAATGCTTCCTGCTCGTTAAATAATAATAATATTAAAAAAAACTTAAGAATAATTGTTTTGATGGTATTATCGTAGGCCATATGCTTGCATTCACAAGTCTATTTACATACTCTTATATGTTTTAGGAACTTGTATTTTTTTTTCAAAAATTAATTCCAGCGAAAAACACATCGTTATCCATAGCTAAGAACTTGCTCTACATGCACCAATAATATATATCCGCCGAAATTTAGCCTCAGTTAAATAATATTGTGTATCAGGAGAGCGAAGAATTCCACACAAGATACAATTCGCATTCATAAACCAATAAATCTATAAGGGTTCAAAGGTGGGTATGTTATCCCGTTTGGTCAGCCCTGAAAGCGACGTTTAATGGCAATTGTGTTGATTGTACGAGGAGTGGGCATAAATAAGACTAAGTACGTACGTGGGTTTATCGATTATATCATTTCCTGGAAAGGATTTAAAGAATGACAACGTCTTTTCTAAAAACACAAGATTTGGTATCCACGAAAATCGTTAGTTAATAGCAATTAATATTTTATGTAACTAGTGAACCTACATATCAATGTAATATAGAAAGATCGGAAATACATTAAATAGCTGCTATATATATTTTAACAACACTAACTTTTAGTTTGCTTTAGACGCACATAGCCGGTTAAAATATGAAGCATGACCAATAAATTGTATGATCGTTCTGTGAAATTGGTTTATAACGAGTGTCAAATATATTTCGGTAAGGCATACAAAATCGTTGGTAGTGGAAGATCACTACTAAAAATTGTTATTCCCTACTTCTCAATATGTTCACAAAACCTAAATAATATAACACATTTAAATAAGCTAATAATAGTCACGTCATTATTAAACAATTAAGAACACATTACCATTTAATGTGGGGAAAATAAAGGGGATTTTATAATAGTAGAGAGACTTTATTATAATAATTAATAAGTTAATCGGTTTAACCGATAATTAATCATTTTAGACATTATCAAAATTTAAATTAGGCAGGGGTAAATAGAATAATGTAAATAAGTCGTCTCAACGTGGCTTAACCACAGTTTGAAAATGGTCTTGGACGCCGAAACATACATTTTTCTGTCACAATAACAAATATCTAAATTATGCAGAACTTAATGATAATTTTTTAAAATTTGATTTATATTAAATTTTAAAAACGTGGACTTCTGCATATCAAACACAAAAACAATGAATACATTAAGAAACTGTTATGAATAAATATTAAAAAAACTTTATAAATTCTAGCACTAGATATGAACTGAATTATGAAGCTGGTACAAAAGTTTTGAATTAGGTACCTATATGATAATGCATAATTTGATAATGTATCTACAGCCTTAGATATTATGCTACAAAGAGTAATTTTGCCGGCCATGTGGTTAACATGTCGTATTTCAGCTCAGTATAGAATACCCAAGTAATAAACCCGGCAGAGTAAACCGTAAAGTACTTACTACGTCATATACGTATATATTTCACAAGTGTAGAGTTAACTGAAGACTACCACTGGACTTAGTTTGAGCTTAACTAAACCGTCTCATATTATTAGTGTTAGTATGTTCATGGGAAAGTTTCAGACGGAATTCGTGGAGTAATTTTACTGTGACAATTCATTCAAAAATATTTGGACTCTTTCTTGTACCCATTATGAGCCATGTAAGGTCTTATATTAATGGATGTTTAAGAACTTTAATGCAAGTTTGTAATAAAATTATAAGCAATGTAAAAAATGTCTTTACATCTAACTATGTTTTCTACGGATGCACAGATTTTGCATTTAAAAAGGAGTGATTAATTAAATTTTACCCCAAGTACACCAAACCTATAAATACTGCACATTTGCTTTAGAAATCTCTTCCGGGTGCTTTTCTTACTTAAATTAACCCATAGGTGTACTGATACAGTACCTATAAACATCGTAGCTTTCAGCTATGTTATTCAAATTAAAATTATCCCCACGCAACATGCAGGGCAGGTATTGAAGATAAAATATTAAACCATTGGTATGAATCATGACTCATAAAATGGGGAAAAAGTGTTTGGCTACCTCTCGGCGTAGTTTATATGGTATTTAAATTCTTCAGTGGTTACTATTTCCAATATCCATCAAACAAATCCTTACAAAAGCAGACTCATAATATTAAAACAAATCACGTAATATTTTCTCTTTTCCGTGTTTTCATTACTACAGTCCAGCGCTTCAGGGCAATGTGCAAAATAACAAATTGTTATTTAAATTGGATTAAGTTACATCTCCAATATCAAAACAGTAAAATAGGACACTCCAAGTGGCTAAAATAAACAATTTTATTTATTTATTTGTTTGTTTTATCCAGAGCCTGCTGAGAAGGGCACTTAACGTTGTCTGTTTCATTACATTAAAATAAAATATTTTCAACTTTAACTTTGAGAAGACAATTATTTAATTTGTGTTTCAGAAAGCATGTCCACGGAGGTATGTGGTCCGTATAAACATATCCTTTTTAATGAGATATATTTGCAGACTTTTATAGAAGGCAATGACAAAAACGGGATAATTTATGCGCATTTGAAAACACCGACCCGACCAACTTGGGGGGACGCGTCAAAATTTATTAACTCTAACTCATGAGTACTTTTATAAAATAAGGCATAAAGCAGCTGTGAGATATTGAGAACTTTTCAAATCGTAAAAAATAAACCCTCTAGGTGCTGGAATTATTGATAAAAAGTGTAGTAAAATGAATAAAACTTTTTATCATTTGCGTTATAGTTAGTCAACATTTCAGTAGAATTCATCGCTGCTGTGTTAAACTTGCTCGTTTTGCATTATTTTCCACAAGGCATCAAGTAAAGTCCTTCTCTATTGCTACAAATAAAAACCAAATAATTCATTATATAGTTGTCAAATTTAACTAAAAAAATTGGGAAAATCGTTATGTTACTCCAGAAATTATATTAAACACATTGCGATTCGATAAGAATAAGAATCTAAATAATTTTCGAACGTGAAAAAAAATTAAAATCCTAGAGTAAACGTTACATTTCTTCGTAAATTCAACCGTTTCCTTAATAAAAAAGTTGTCCATGTTTTAAGTTCCTGTAAGCTCAGAAAATATTACTTTCCAAGTAGAGGATCGTTTCCAAAATATTTCAAAACTTTTATTTTGAATTTAGAATTAATTGGATTCGTAGCAGACAAAACCTTGGAAACAAATTTTGCCACTATGGTTAGAAGCGATGACTTCACTTGCAATTTAGAAAAAGACACTGAATTGAAAACAAATCCGAGTTCCTTAAACAAAAATTACAATCACTAACAAACAGCCCACAAACAAAGTTTATATGTCTGAATTAATTGATATATTTTTTATAAATTGATCAGGCAAGTAAAGGGAACTATTTGAAGCTGAAACACGTCACTCGCTCATTTGTTTCATCGACTTCATCGCAAGTAGCATACTTTAATATCATCCATCTGGGAAATTATGAGCAGAGAAAGAAAATAATATTTTATTCTCAGTGTCCAATTTACGATAAAAATTTATTCTATTCCGCTTTTTCAGCTTTCCACGGTAGAAAATATAATAATACTAGTAGTTTCCCCGTAATGCTTTGCTATTGCTAATGTCTTTTGCTGGCGCCTCCAACTTATTCCACCATTCACTACTGTACTGTACTGTACCACAATGTTACTGTTAAATAACTACATTACATCGACTTTAATTCGTCTCCATATCTCATTACGGTACAGAGATATTGCGTTAAGTATTCCTCCGAAGTCCCCGACTTCTTCTACCATTTAAACACCCCTGGCACTGATAAAAACAAATGGAATTTTCAGCGATATCGGTCGACTACTTTTCGAGTTTTTTCGAATTTGGCACAAACATTCGCAGGCTGAATTTTTTAAAGTTAAAATTAGAAACCAGTTAGAATTTAACTCAACCATTTGAAATGTATTTTTTAATAAGAGACGTTGTCCTGCTGCAGACCGCCTTCTATGCAGAGAAGTTAAAATTTGTGGTTCTATGTATTTTTGGATGAGAAATCTGAAAGAAATAAAAATTCGTTTTTTTTTATCTCAACTACAAAGCCTTTCATCTACTTTTATCTACCTTTTACACTTTATCGAGTCCAAAACCATCCTATATTTCAAGCTGGAACCAAACATACACACTCAGAAAATTTCATTGAAATCGGTTGGGCGGTATCGGAGATTTTACTAACCAAATTTTCATCAATTTAAAAATCTTCGCATATAGATAAAACGTAACAATTAACAATAAATCAACAATAATGGCGAATTTAAATGTTGTTTCTAAAAAAACGACGATTGAAATAACGGCCTGCCTACCACTCTTGATTTTTAAAACTCTTCGAAAATAAAATAAGGACGTCAATAAAAGTATCAAATAACTTGTTCACTGCGCAAATCACGACCATTCAATGGAGCTTTATCACAGTGGGGGTTAAACGAACCCTGTGTTCAAAAAATAAAACCTCGCTTGATTGCAAACAGTCAAAGAAAAATGCAGAGTACATCTTTCGCAAAATCTTCAAATAACAAAGCAAAATATGTGCTTCTAGTTAAAAAATTAAAAATCAAAGCACAGATATGCATTTTTTAATTGTTTTGGTTTAACCCTTTTGCCACTGGCTCTAAGGGTTCTCCTGATTTCTATTGAAAGTGCAAAGAATTCCTCAAGGTGTGTGGTTTGTATGATGTGTGGGAGTGATGAAGAATTCGAGATTAGGTTCGACTTAGCAACCAAAACTGCTAAAAAAAAAAAACACTGACATCGATCTTCGATTTTGCCGGAGATATTTTGGTTTATTTGGCCAAGAGGCGATGGGGCGCTCGATTGAAATAAATTATTATGGGGGGTTCGAATTTTGATTGGGTGGTTTGTTTGTGTAAGACAAAGTAAAGTCATTTTAGTTTAATATTAATTATGTTCATAAGCACCGTCTAAAACACTAACAAGCAAAAAGGAAAACAATAAATCATTAATGAGATTCGAAATATGCACAGGATGCGAAATTGATAAAACTAACCTTTTTCTTAATTTCGTATTCAAGAATTTCACTAAATAAATTTCGCATCCAGGTACAAACATCAAATTTTTATGTAAATAATCCGTGGGTCAATATCGTGATTTGCGCGAAGATGGAGGTTTACATATGTTTATTTTTTGGAATAACTTAATGAGTAAAACCTCAAATTGTAATATTTAATTATTGAAGACAATATTAGCGATTCCTAAACAAACATCTGAAACAGAAAAATCATAAAAATATATGGTCACATCTAGGACTCAAACCAAGGACCCTATGTTTAGTAATCGCTAATATTGTTTACATATGTCTCTGTGTTACGTTATTTCTTTGCATTATTCTCAATACGGTTAATTACTTAGTATTCTACTTAATATACGATATTTTATAGTTATCCGATATATTCCTTGGACAGTAAAATTGGAATAAATCCTATGCTCGCCTCAAATAGAAAAAAAACATGAATGATCTTTCGTTACAAGGGTGATTCCTATAAACCACATCTTTCCAGGAAACATTAAAAGGGGAAATAAAAGGTGCGACTGAGAACCCTTATCTTAAATGTGACAAACAGAAACATTAATAGACAATTGGGATAAAACCAAAACATCGTTTATCGACACCGCTCTCTATTAAGATACAGAACAAAAACAAACACGAGGGTGGAGCACAGAGTGTGGGATAGGGAAAATGAAAAAAGGTTCACACAAGTAGGAGGACCACGTCCCTAGCGACGGGAGAAGGAACAAGTGTGTCCCTTTTAGAACAAATGAACCAAGTGAGCAAACAAGGATAAGTCCGGCTAATGAGAGAAAGGTTACACGGACAATGTTAAAGGAG
The DNA here is from genome assembly GCA_026573805.1 of Hesperophylax magnus. NCBI lineage: Eukaryota > Metazoa > Arthropoda > Insecta > Trichoptera > Limnephilidae > Hesperophylax > Hesperophylax magnus. Next base: position 3,549,494 of record JAIUSX010000157.1, read on the forward strand.
AATTGATCCGGTTTTGTTGAATCGTTTTTCATTGTATGATTCAAAAACGAACTTCAAGGGTTTTTTTTTTAAATTCTTCAGTGGTTCTTAAAGTTTGAAGGTTTGTTTCACTTGGTTTGTTATCCTGTATTACTAGGTGTGAATTGTTTAATTACTTTTCCTGTAAAGAAATAATATGAAAGCAAACGGCAGTAATTATGGTATTATCGAGTCATTATTTTATTACGAGTGTCCTGGTGTAGGTTTATTTTTTACACAGATCTACGATTTTAACCAAGATTGGTGAAATTTTGAACAATTGACCTTCAAAATAAGAGGAAGGTCACTGTCTATATGTAATTTCAAAAAACCACCCCACCCCATTTTCCCACCTCTGAAAGCAGAATGTTGACGAAAGAAAAAAAAATTACACTTGACATTCAAAATAAGAGGAAAATTATTTTCTACATCTGATTTAGAAAAACTTTGTGTAAAGTCCGGGCCACGCCCGGGGCTTTAATTAGTCTCCAAATAAATGTTGATAAAAACTTAAATATACAATAAAAATGTTATAATTATAAGAAATACTTACTTAAACAAATTTATTTCGGGGAACGTGAGCAATGATTTCGTTAAACAAATTGGCTAAAACTAACTAATCACGCCGTTTCCCCGCAAGGGTAGGCAGATAGGACGGACCGCCAAACAATTCGGTCTTGGAACACACTTCTTGCCTCATTTACATTCGTACATCGTCTCACACATAGGTACTCTTCTATTATTCTGACTCTTGACATGGCCCGACTTGAGTAACTGATTCGCTTGATGAAGACATGGCACGTCTTCCTCGGGCGTCCTCGATTTCTGCTACTTCGCTTTCGCATCATATAATCTCCTAGCACTCCTTTATTCGCTCATTCGCCCTACATGCCTAAAACATGTGTTTTTGTATATTGCATTATATATGTAATGAAATAGAAACATCCTACCCGTAAATAGAGATAGTCGTATGACTGGAAATGATAAACATTCACCGGAAAGTCGTTAAAAACTGCCGGTACAGATTGTTCGTAGTCCAACGCAGGTTTTTAGGTTCCAGCACTATTTTATTGACAGGATCCTGATTTTTTACTAGAACCTATTTAATTTTTATCAGTTCGCCTATCATTTTGTGGCTTTCCTGTCCCGGGTACACGACGGGGTGGTGTGTAATTTCAACGGTTGTTTTGCTAGATTTATATTACCTGTTCGAACCGAACACATTTAGTTCGAGTTTGAAGTGACAGACGAACCTTTTAGTTCATGGGATATAAATCAGTTGCGCGGCTCTTTATGGATTGTAATTTGTGATCCCTCAGTGTTTACTAAACTAATTCTCAAAATTTCCCAAGAGTCACAGCTTAATAAAATAATTCCTTTCTTATCAAATAAATTTCATCATTTTCCTTAAATAAACTACTCACCGGTAATTAAAATTAATTCATCCATAATGTTTAATTACTTTTCCATTAAAGTCTCATTATAATCTTAATCGTGAATTTAAAATACGTACTATCATTTCACGCGATCTATGCACTCCGCAAACACGGATGACTCAAGATCATTAGAACTATTAAGAAAGAAGCCAGTATATTAAAATTATTAAAAGGTCAAGCTTATATATTTGGCTTTGTATAATCTGCCAGACTTTTGGCATTTGACTTTTGACCAAGAACTCATCTATTAATTGTAGATATTTAACTAGATAGATTAAAGATGCCTGTAACACAAACATAATATTTCTGATTGCATAATTTTAGAAAAAAATTTAAATAACTTGTTTAATTGGTGTATATGCAATAAACTGGCACTTAACATTAGTAAATGTCTAATAATAAGATTTTATAAAATAAAGAAACCGACAATTTATGAATACAATCTTGACAAAATTATATTAAACTCAGTAGAAACAATAAATGATCTAGGTATTATTTTTAACTCAAAACTTACATTTATTAGCCATATATCTAATATTATTAATAGAGCAATGAAAATTTAAGGATTAATTATTAGAATAACCAAACAATTTTTTAACATTGATACTATTCGCATTTTATACATAACGCTAGTGAGAAGCATTTTGGAATATAACTCTACGATTTGGGCTCCACATTACAATATCCATATTCAAGCGATTGAAAAAGTCCAGCATAGATTCCTTAGGTATATTAATTTTAAATTAGGTATTCCAAGAGAATCCGTGGACTATAATTTGTTATTAAACTGGACTAATCTCGTAAATTTATCAGATCGCAGAAAAATCTGTGATCTATTAATATTATATAAAATAATTCACTCGGTCCTGGATACCCCTGATTTAATAGAACTAATACGATTTCATTGCCCTGGTCGCGTTAACAATAGACTGACTCTACCGTTCTACTATAATAACACACACACATTATCACATTATTACTCACCATTCAGTCGATTACACATTTTGGGAAATGAACATGCTAACATCGGCGACATTTATTTCTTAAAATTAGCGCAATATAAACATGCACTCAAAAATTATTTTTCCATAATGTAACTTTATATACGCAATATGGACATGTTGAAATGAAATGATGATATTTCTCATTGTTCTTTTTTTGTTATTATTGGTTGTGTTACACAAAATAATTGTATGTTATTTTTAAGTTTAAAACAATTATTATATAATGATATTATTTTTCTTACCTTTGTACTCTGTTATATGTTTATTTATAAAAGGCAGTATAGCCGTTTATGTATTTAAAATAAAAAAATAAATAACGGTTTGAGTAAATAGTCAAAATTTGTAGGAAATAGTTCATGTCCAGTACTCAACATATTTGATGTTCTTTTGCGGAGTTGTCTTACTTTACTTGAAGTACCCTGTGAATAGATTAGGTTATGGTCAATCTCCCCGGTGGTGAATGCTCAACAACGAGAAATTTTCCTGTCAACGATTTTATCACGCAAATTAGTATGGACTATATCGCTTCTGGGAATCGATAAATAGTGGACGACACTTGAATATTTTATGCCTTTTTATGCGCAGCCTGCCGCGGCTAATGACGGACCATGCTATTGTAATTATACGCCGGGTGGACTTAAAGCCAATACGTACTCAAGTGGCAAAATGATACATTTTACCTGCCAAAACATTTGACCTCATCGAAACCTACAAAGCATTTCACAACCACGGTTTCACAATCTTATAACTTCAAACCGATTTTTTCTACTAAGGGCCAGAGTGTTGTGCTTAAAATTTGGTTAACTCTCGACAATTTTAAGTGTCCCATTTAATTTGAAACTGGTTACCGTTCGGAGCAGTTCTCTACGCAAAAGGTTCACCGTAAATTTTCCCGCAATTTATTATTTTCTTTTGCCCTTGTCCCGCTGAGAAATGCTGTAAAATACATTATATTAAGAGCTTAATCTTAAACATATGAATGTGCCTACAATTACGTATCTTTTAAAAATTATTAAATACTAGTCTGTGACAAGAAAATCGTGAAAAAGCTCATGAAGTTACTAGTTTTGACATAACGAAACTCATATTAATACCGCAGACATACGTAGGATTTTTGAAAGAGCGACACTCATCGAAAATTGAAAGGCCAAAGTGTCGACCCTTGTCAGTAATTGATACTGGCGCGAAATCGAACCCGTGTTGGAAAGCTTAATTGCTTCATAAGAACTTCGCGGCTTTCAAATAATTTATTCGCTTTGCATTATATATTAATTATTACAACAAGTCAAGAACAAAATACAAAATACAAAATGTGTATTTATTTCTTACACATTTTGATAGGTTATGTTCGTAAATACATTTTGTTGAGCATAGTATTCTTTAAATTACTGTCGAACTTGGTTATAATGACCACGGCAATAGTGAGTTCACGGAATGGGTCGTTGGGTCTGAAAAAACAGTTGGTAATTGTTTTAGAAGTAGTAACAAACAAAGGGGCGGGAGTTTCATATCCCGGTAGGAACGGATTCATATTTTTATGGAACGACCTGTGCAAGACTGTCAGCTATGTGAAACATCGGGCACATTGTAAAATTCACATAAAATCTGCGAAAGTCATGCGAAATTTGAGTTTCGCAAATTTGTCCCCTTTTTACTTCTATTGTACTACAAATCATCGTCAATTTTATTTTAAAAAGCAATAAATATGTTTATGAAGGTACCTAGTTACGAGTAACTATATTCATGCACGGGGTGAATTATATGATAGTGATGCACAACTTTTTCAGCAGACGGGCCGCTTTGCCTATTTTTCAAACAGGCCGCGACCGGTTTTTTTTTGTTTTAGTTGAGGGGCAGGGGGTTGATAGTGAAATTCAAAAGTTAAGGTTTCTGTTGAATTTTTTATTGTGCAAACCGGTTCTTCAAATTTGGTTGCATTTAGGAAATTCAGCGTAAATTAACCAAAACTCTATAGAAAAATGTTCTCAGCCAGAGTTTTCAAAAATTACCCCAAACATTTAGATTTTTCTCTATAGCCAAGTGGGCCGTATGAAATTGACATGCCAGCTGCAAGAACGGGACTGCGGGTTGTGCATCACTGATTTGCGACAAGTACATTTTCACAGCTGAAAACCAAAACAATCCCGCGAGCTAGTTATTTATGACAAGTGCGAATTTACAAGCGGTAGGTATAGTACGCAAAAACTAGAGATAAAAATAGACAATTTAGTGATATTTTTCTTGGAATCCTTGATAGGTAAAATGAAGGTGATGATAGTTATAATGCGTTGATTTTTTAGAAGAGAAAATTGATAAGCACGACAGCGAAATCTTTAAAACATAAATTGATAAAAAATATTAATATAATTGTATTTATTTTTTAATAGGTAATACCTACTTGTATTTAGAAAACATACCGTAATTTTGCGAATATATTGATATTAAAGTCAGATAGGCAGGTACACACGACTTTTAAAAGAACTATTTTGGGTATAGCGACTATAAGGAGTAAATTTAGTCGGTCCCTTCGTGCTCTTTGCAACCAATTTTGACTGTATCATAAATTTTTCAAAATGATAAAGTTGCCAATTTATTGAAGTTCTTGTTATTTATTGTCAAATATCATTCCAATATATTCATATTGGGTATCTCGTGTCAACTGTTGGTCTGTTGTAATTATTTCACCAGCTCACCATCATTGCCTGTTGAACAGTCATGCTTCTCTCGCTAATGCACGAGTACATTGCAGGTAACTGCATTTTGTCTAACCTAATTTGTTCATAGTTTATAACGTAGAAATTATAACATTTCTGCTATCGATAATAATTATTTATTGTAGATTAAGTATTGCTAAGGCGCTTGTAAGTTTAAATTTAATTGGACAGATAAAATTATAATCAGGCACAATCCGCGTATTCGGATGGAGAAGCAATTAAATAAATACAGATACAACCTTCCTGACTTCGTTTCCACTTGCCAGCCCCGTTTGTTATATATTTTATTGGAAGTGTGACATTTACTGCTGACACCTTCTGCGTTACAGAAATCTCCAGATCAAATGTAAATATGGCTTTAATTAAATACGAATATTTTAAGGTAGTCGACTGGGAGCCACTATCGGGTTGCCGTAGTTTATGAAGGTGTGTTTTTATCACACAGTAGGTAACGGCTGCTGCCAATATTACGCAAATTTCAATACGGAACCATTAAAATATATTTAATTAATTATTTTCTAAACATAATGTGTAACAAACATCGAATACTGCGAAAGGTAAATCAACGGTACGTTTTTTAAATATTTTAACTACGTGACTGTAGTCATTATATCCCGACCTATCAAAGGAAGAGAAAGGTAAACAAAAACAATATTTTTTCTTCAATTGTAATTAATAATGGTTGCTCTCGAATCGGTATTCGCAAACAGTTTATACTCAATATGAAGAATTTTACGTTCTGTTCCATCTTAGTATTTCACTTGTTGCGGATTCAGAAGAAAAACGTTGTTATCACAAAAGTGCTTACACACTCAATAAATCTCTTCCAAATATGTATAAAAACAGTCAGTTTATTAAAAAAATCCATTACTTTGGATAAAAAAGAACCTTAAAAGAATATTTTTCAGTACATTCAAAAGCGAAAATACGTGATTTTCTTTAGGTCTTTCGTTTTCACTTTTTTCTTTTTTTCTCTCTTTTTCTTTTCCCTATATTTGTAGTTGTGAGTAACCACTTGAACGGTTTTTTGAATAACGTCGGGAACGATCGCTTGTCAAAATGTGCCAAATTTATAACGAATTATTTCCACTAATGTATTCACTGGATAAGTACCTTTTTGTGAATTCCTACCCTGGCTTTGCGTTTATGGGTATATTCTTGTTTGTTTCTTTTTTTTTGTTTTTAAAATCTTTTTTTGTTTTTTTTTTTGTATGTCAAACTTATAATTTGAAAATCAAAATACGAATGTAAAATTGAACCAATTTACTCCTATGTATTGTAAGTTCCTCCCTTCCTAAAATGAGTTTTGTAATTCATCGTGGATTGCTTTAGCAAGATAAAAATATATTCAATATGTGATTATAAATTACAGATCAACTAGGTACTTTATTAATAATTTACATTCCTAAACGTACACAATCAACATTATGCGCACAAACTATATAATTTAAGGAATACCTTAATTATCAAAAGTTTAATTAAGGTATTCATGATCAACATACCCTGATCATTAAAACTCGTGTCATTACAAGTTTATTATAGTGTTTTTGAGAAGAAGCCGCTTTCGAAAATAATTGCGTGCACTTACCCACGCGCTGTAAATTTAATATCTTCATTAAATATTGTTTTTAATTTATATTTTAAAGGTCGTGTAAATTCACGTTCGATTTGCATACCCGAAGAGTGAGCTCGTGTAATTAATGGAGTGAATTTATCTTTTAATCGGCGTAATTATAAGCTGCCAATTAATTTTATTTCAAATGGTCGGGCAGTCACAGACAGCTACATGTATAAGGATTAGCGAGTACAATGATAAAACTTTACAGGTGTTATTATTATTGGATACAACAGATAAGGGCAGTATGTTCCGTTTTTGCCTCTCGTTCCTTCTCATAAACGACGAATTTATCAGAAAAAGAGAGTTACATTAAAGCATACAGCGGCACGGTAATGGTGGCGACCATAATAAGACATTATTTTTCTTGTTATTGGTTATTGTAGACCGTGGTTTGTTTTATTTCCCCGGAGCAACGCTTTAAGTTCTTCAAAACAATTAACCCACGGAGAGCTTTGATTAGTAATGTATCAAGTCACCATCATTACATCAACGAATAAATATTATAATTTTTACATTTTCACATGTAGCAAACACATTGCGGGTAATTAGAATTAAATAACGTTGTTTTTAATACCACTTTATTGTTCACATTTTCAATATATAAAAACCAACCCTTTTCAGTTCACATTGAATCTATATATATTCATCAGGGTTATATAAAAACGTAATGAGTACCCGGCATTTTACATAGGTAAAACTGCAAGAAATGTTCAAACAAGGGTGGTTGAACACTTGAGTTGCCTAAATAGTGTAGGTTTTTTAGAATTCGCAACACACCTAATAGATAAAGATCAGTATTTTAATAAATCCTCGGGTATAGATGTGCTGCAGAGAAATGGGATAGGTTTGCGTTTGAATAATCTAGAAGCTCTGGAAAAAAAAAACAATTTACTAAATAAACAATGAGACTTGTCAAATAGCCCCATTTTAAACATATTCCCCTCTCCTCCACCTACTTTCACCGTTATATCCCCCTCAAAAAAGTTGATGTTCTCTCTCCCTCTTCTGTCTTTCTTTAAATACACTGTAATTCTGTTTTTAATTTAATTTGTTTTTATATAACACTGATGAAGGTTCAGGGTGGACTCAAACCGGTTGGTTTAATATATTGAAAATATATGCAATAAAGTGGTGTTAAAAACAAAGTTTTTTTAATTAAATGATTATACTTGTGTGTCGTAATAGACATGTTGCTTCGCTTTTTCAGAACAATGTTTCCATAGTTTACACGATATCGCGCGGTTCTACAAACCGCCTCAGACGTGCTGTAAATCGAATGCAAAATATTAGCAACCTCCGAAGTGACGGCGTGAACGTTTATTGCGCTAAGTCCTCTAAAGACGATGACTAGCTAAACCTCGAAGTTCCTGGGAAAATCTTCAATTTGCTGTTTCTTACATGTGATATTTATGTTAATCATCAGGGCTGTCCACGCGCGTGGGATGCGGTGATGCCTGGCGCCCACGAGGGGCACGTTGCGCCACGCGGCGCGGATTGGCGCCCCGAGCAACTTCGAGCAACTGCGGGCCTCTCCAACATCTCGCGAGATGAGTAATGCGCTGAACTGGCGGATAATTTGCCGGTGAGCGGGGTAATTGATGCCCGAAATGTGGCATCATTTGCGAACGTCAGCAGAATGTTCGACTGATCAATGGCGGTGTGAATATCGTTAATAAAAAGAAACCTTGGAATTTATTCAATGTGTTGTGTTTATAATAGGTACCGTACTACAAGAAAGAAAAAAGGTGGAAACTAGTATTTAAAACGTGTGTGCAAAATATTTGTTTTACATAGGTCATAATTATTAGTTATTAGCGATCACATTTAGTCAAAGGCTATCGCGAGTCAATAATCGGCGCTTAACCCTCGCATGCCTGGTAAAATCAAAAGTTATGCCTGGTGGGGTCGATGGGACCTGGCGGTACTTAATCGGTTTTAATTTATTTATTTGCATAACTTATTGCTTCTTTTTAAAAATAAAAGTTATAATAAATAAATACAAAACATTTCGGAAATCATAACCTTTTACTCTTCATTAGCCAAAAAAACTGTTTTTTTATTTAATAAAAATGTAACGCTATTTTATAATCAGGTAAACTTAAAATATATAAAATTAACACAATGACTCGTTGTGTGTTACGTAGGAATAATGAATGCTTTAACAAATATCAGCATTCCAAGAGTGACGTACCTACATACTTTTTCTTGCGATATTTTGTGTTGATACATGTTGTACAATTGTCTATCTGTGATTTACATTATGGAGGTGGTTGATAATCATTTGATTACATTTAAACTTGTTAAAAAAAAACATTTGTATCGCGATGTAAGCAGTGACGGCTAGCGCTAAGAAGCGTTGGAACAACGCACTCAAACTTTCAATCAATATAAAAATAATAAATATCAACCATTAATACCACCGAAAAATCAAAGCAAACACCAATAACGTTAAATTCAACCGGCTCAATTTTTCATTATTTGTATCAGGTAACATAAGTCACGTGGTGCGAGCGAATTCCATATCGCTCATAGAGAAATGTCACCTGGGAACATCAACTATCTATACACGCAGAGCGTGGATGTTGAGCATGGTATTGATTTTTTTCGAAACATGAATGGCGCTCACCATTTCATCTTAAAATCTTCGGTAAGATGGCGCCAGTTTATTTCACAGTTCACATACCGATGATTTCAGTAGTTAGGTATAAACTTCAAAATTGATAATCTGATATTATTAATACTCCAGCGTCTGGACGGTGTAGGCCCTGTGATTGGTCAAATTCAAATTGTGTATAAATAAGACTTTAAAGATTAAGACACGATTTCATACTGAAATAGAATCGCCACATGTAATACGATATTTATTCAAAAATATCGTTTCTGCTCATACAATTTTTGGATAATATCGAAGAAAATATGTTTTAGAAAGTTCATGATCCATTGGATTAATTACATTACAGTGAAAATTATCCACAATTACGTGATTACGTTTGACGTTTGACGAAAAAAGCACGCGTTCATTCAACATGGCCGATACGCACCGCGTCAATAGATGATAGCCGAGAGAGCGCTCCTCTGGCGGTGAAAGAACGAACCGAGGGGCTGGCGCGAATATTTAAATATGCAAAATAAAAAGATTTCTTCTGGAAGTTTATTTAAACTTTGCAATGGCATCGTTTCTAAAACAAACATTTGATTCAACTTAATGACAATAAACAACAACTCTTTGCATGTACGATTTTGAAAAATATTGATATTTAATATTATTTACGTAAATAATAATTTCGCATTATTTTGACAGAACACCGATATGATATACGCGAAAGTATAGGCACTGCCAACCCAATAAAATAACATGAAAGACAATCGGAAGATAGAAACGCTTCGTTGATTGTAAAATTAGCCAACAAATCTCTAATCTGACATGTACTTAAATGTATAATAAAACAATCATTTTGCCAGGTATAAATATTTATATAATATATATTAAGATATTATTCGGAAACGCTGGACAAGGATAATACGAAATATTTTTAAGTAAAACCTTCGGATTTACCTTAATTAATATAGAAGGAATCTGAATGCATTCGGGAATTTTTTAATTTTAGCATTTTAATTACGTGAATTAATTAATTATTAATTATTAATTAATTAATTAATTATTTTTTATTTTTTTTACGTGATTAATCACGTAAAATTAAAATTTGCTTTCGTTGTATTGGATGACAGCCGGAATAATTTCTATTGATGACATTTTCTTTTTTTGGTATTCCTGATATGAGTGTCTAGAATTTTTACCATAATTTACTCTATGCAAATATTATTTTGGTATTTTGGTTTCTTTTACAAGTAAGGAAATATTTAAAAAAAAGTTATTATAGGTTAGGATAGGTTAGGTTGGGTTATGCTAGATTAGGTTAGATTAGGTTGGATTAGTATAGTTCAAGTTAGTTTATAGGTAAGGTTAGATTAAGTTGGATTATTATGGCTTAGGATAAGTCAGGTTATGTTAGGTTAGGTAACGTTAGCTTGGGTTATTATGGGTTAGGTTAGGTTGGGTTATTATAGGTTAGGTTGGATTTGTATAGGTTAGGTTATGTTAGGATAGGTTAGGTTAGGATTGGTTCGGTTAGGTTAGGTTAGGCTAGATTGGATTATTATAGGTTAGGTTAGGATATAGGTTAGGTTAGGTTGGATTATTATAGGTGAGGTAAGCTTAGGTAAGGTTAGATTATTATAGGTTAGGTTGGATTATTTTAGGTTAGGTTAGGACATAGGTTAGGTTGGATTATTATAGGTTAGGCTGGATTATTATAGGTTAGGTTAGTTTATTATAGGTGAGGTTAAATAAAATAATAGTTAAATAAATCATTTGTGCTAAGTAGGCACTATTTTGCCGGAATATTGTATTACATTATATTTTTTTAATTTACGTTTTTCAATTGTCTCTAGCCGCTCATTTCAGGAATACCGACAAAAGAAAATGTTATCAACAGAAATTATTCAGGCTGTCATCCCATACAGCGAAAGCGAATTTTCATTTTACGTAATTAAAAATTAAAACCTATATTAATTTACCTATATTAATTTACCTATATTAATTTACCTTTAGCCATTTAGGCAATTATTCGGGAAAGGTAAAGTTTTACCTGAACAACTGTCATTATTATTATGCCTAAACGCCTTCCTGTTCCGTTTTTTAACAATATATACTCACCCTCTCTCTGTGTATGACCTAATATCTACCTATTAAATGTAACTGTTGTTAGTATCACTTAAACTGGGCGAAGCCCAACTAAGTGCCGCCCGCAGGGCCTAGCAGAAAAAAACCCGCGGAGCGGGTTTTTAACTGCTAGTTGCTATTATTACCATGACTTTGCCCTTTACCTGACTTTACCCTTTACCTTTCGACTCGTCTGTGGCCGAGTTGACATCGCGTTTGGGTCCCACCCAGGCGTAGTGTGTTCAATTCCTCGGCTGGCTAAGTCCTCCATCACAACACAAGCAACATTTTCAGCTTACTGTGGTGGTAGTAGGAGATTTTCAAATATTGTCAGGTTATTCGTAACCCGGGAATGTTTGTCTTTCTTTAAATTAAAAAAAAATAGCGTAAAGGACAGACTAGCAAATTTTTTACTTCTTATGCCTGTTAGGGTATGTGTGTCCCGAGCAAACTTTGACGCCGTATGCTTCCTAGGGCAGAACCATTTTCTCTTCGGGTAATGTTAGCGTGACTCATTAGCGCCAGCCACTTAAATAGTTACAACTGCTTAAAAATGCCCCGGGTTTTTCAGACCCTACCGGGTACGCGGAGGGTTTACTTGAACCATCCAAATGCCGGAAATTCAAAGTGGCACTGATCTTCGGTCAAATGTAAAAAAAAATGTATTATTAAAATGGAATTTCATCAAAAAATTATGTGTATGAAAACATAGAAAATGATCGGTACATAAGAGTAATAGTGTTTACTTACACGTAAAATAAATTACTAGGTATATGCACAGATAAAGTTTTTTTATTCCTGTGTTTCTAACAGGTGTTATGTACATATTAAAAGATCCTTTAAAATCTAACATACTTCTATCTCAACGTATTCGGATACTACAGCAAACATGAAGTTTGAAATTAAAACATTTATGTAGGTTAACCTTTCATTTTTATTATAATTATTCATTCACGTCTGATTGAATAATATAAACATTCTAAGGACGGGTTGTTTCGGAGAACTTGAACAATTCATCAAATTTCAAAGTTAATTTTCAAGTTCTGTGAAAGATATTTTTAAGTTCTGTTTTTATTTCAGTTTTATCATACAACTAGCCTATAATGATATAATAACAGAATTTGAATAGGACTTTCACAGAACCCGTAAATGAACGTTGAAATTTGATGAATTGTTCAAATTCTCCGAAACAACCCGTCCTTAGTAAGCGTTATTTCGGAGAATTTGAACAATTTTTCAAATTTCAAAGTTAATTTCCAAGTTCAGTGTAAGATTTTTTAAAGTTCTGTTATCATTTCAGTTCAGTCAAGCAACTCGCATATAATTTTTTTTTTAATATATTTTGGTACAACATTTTACATTTCATAGTACAATCCAGTAATGTTGGCCTCACTGGGTGGCTTACCCGTGCTGAGGCTTCATATAATAACAGAACTTGAATAGGACTTTCACTGAACCCGAAGTTGAACGTTGAAATTTGATGAATTGTTGTGATGAACAACCCGTCCAAAAATTTTAAGTTATTGAAGTGAAACTTCTTTACGCGCGTCATGCAATTTCGAGGACCGGAGTAAAACCGACTCATGACCGTCACGAAAAACCGTGATCATTTCGCTATAGGAGCCTAGCTAATATTATATACCTAGTTTAGGTCACCCTCCAAACTCAGCTTCGCGGTCTAGAGGCAGAGCGCCCGACTCTCGTCGTGAAGAACGGAGGTTCGATCCCCGCTTAAACTATTTTTTTTTTCTTTTTGTGATTTTTTTGATTTTTTAATACGAGGAATACGTAATAACCGCGGTCTAGAGGCAGAGCGTTCAACACTCGTTATGCAGGACCCGGGTTCGAATACCATATTTTTATAACTTTTAATTTTTTTTATCAACGATTTGTAATAATGTAGTAAAAAATTACATAAATTTGTTAATTTACCTTTACTTTACTTTACGGTACGTATATGATATTTTGGTCGAAATATAGCTTACAAATCGAGCCGGTAGAGTCGCTCGGTATTTTGATTATTTTTTTTTATTTATCAGCGATTTGTAATAATGTAGTAAAAAATTATATAAATTTGTAAATTTACCTTTACTTTAATTTACGGTACCTATATGATATTTTGGTCGAAATATAGCTTACAAATCGAGCCGGTAGAGTCGCTCGGTATTTTGATTAATTATTTTTATTTATCAACGATTTGTAATAATGTAGTAAAAAGTTACATAAATTTGTTAATTTACCTGTACTTTAATTTGCGCGAGATACCTCTCCTCGCGGTCTAGAGGCAGAGCGTTCGACACTCGTTATGCAGGACCCGGGTTTGAATCCCATATTTTTATAACTTTTAATTTTTTTTATCACATGCTACTTATAAATATGTCAATAGACAGAAAAAAAGAGAAAATGAAATGAAAAGAGAGAGAGAAGAATACTAAAAGTTTCACTTCCGTCGTGCGTAGGCTTGCCACACACTGTATTTTTTATTTTGACATTGTGAGCCCAAATATAATGTTATTTTTAGTCTCTGATCTCCTAGATCACTTCTTCATATCCTTTTTATGACCCTTCGAATACTAATCACAGATATATTATAATTCTTTACAATTCCCTGGGATATTAATATCAAGAAAATATTGTGATAATATTAATCATATTTTCCTCACAGTGATATTTCAACATGTATAAAGATGTCTCACTTATTAAACAAGCAGGTTTCCCGTGAAAAATTAATGTGAATATCATCACGATAATAAATAGACATAACGCGCGTACAGTGGAAACTGCTTGGTGTGAATCCGTGCAGTCGAATGACTCTATTAAGTACATATCAAATTGATTAAAATATTGACTAACGTTTAGCGTAAAAACTTCCTAGGGCTTAAACCGAGCTTACCTGATAAAATTAAGTTGTAAAATGTTAATAATATATTTTCAGACATTATGACTTATTTATTTATACTCATTCAGAGCCAACAGGTCTATAGAATTCCCATTTCGGGGAATTTCGGGAAGCTAAAGTAAGCCCTGATGGAAAGGACATGTAGAAAATTTAGGTAGGCTACTGGCTATTTTAGATTTGGGAAATAAGTCATTTCAAATTAGCATGAGAAAAAAATGATGTGAAAATTACGATCCGTAGTGTAGGTATCTTTATGTAGACGAATACATTTTCTATAACGATGTAAAATGCGCCAATTTTGATTTGCCGCCAAAACAACAAGTTTGTTTTTATTCTTGAATTTGGCGGTATTGACCCAACACCGGGCGACGTTGGTGACAGCCGTCTTACCAGCCAGTAGCGGTTTATATATCATGATGTCATTGTTGCCAATTGGAACCGTTTCGGAATGTGCAAATTTAGATCGTTTTCGAAATCAATAACGAAAATATTAAAAATAAATATTTTTAGTACGATAATATACTTTAAATTCTCCACACATTTTTAACGGCACCTATTCATAGTTTTTGGAAACACCACATTGTGGAATCTCATAAGGGTCATAATGACAGTAACATCAGCTTTGGAACAAGGTTCAAAAATATTTTTCTGATAGTCGAACTGTTCAGAACCCCTGTGACTACGGCATCTCCGTTCGATCTAAGTATCTAAACTCTCGACCGTATATACACTGATCTTTGTAAGTATCTAAAATCAGGGGTTAAAAACCCCGACGCTTTAGACCACTCGGCTACAAATCGGCTGGCATCGAATAGTTTGAGAAAATTGATTGTATCAAATAGCCTGTAATAAAGATCGCAAATTAAATAATGCAATATTATTTTTTATGCGAGTACCGCACAAGAGTCTCAACTGCTTCCAACCGTCTGGAGCCAGCGAGACTATGACATCCCCAATTGGGGTATGTTGTTATGCTGAAGATAGTTGGAAGGGGAAGGAGATGGGGAAGAGGACGGTGGCAAGTAACTGATTATTAATATTTGGTCACTAAATACGGCTGAAGCCATATCAAGCATCGAGCAACGTTTCGATTCTAAATAGCGATCGGCAATATATAATATCTGTAATGAGTAAATTGAAAAATAACAAACGAATAAAGTGAAATTTTTTTTTAATATTCTCCTGACGAAGAAAGGGTTCTTCCGAAACCGGTAGAGTGAAAATAAAACTATAGTGGTGAAAAACAAATTTATGTATTTTTTATTGTAAAATGAAATTTATTTTAACCTGAAACCATCGGATTAGTAGCCAAGGATCGTAATGACTCAAACGCGCAGGCCGGTAGATTAAGTTCAATTCGAGATATGAACTTTATTAAATTATTTCTTCTTACTTCCAAATTTTAAGCGGTTCTGTGAACGTTATATCTTTGAGATCAGAGGCGGTTTTCATGGTAAGAAATATTATATTATTGATTCAAAGTTCAGAGAATACAATCAGTTTTCAATGGCTTCAATCTTCCCGATTGCTCCGTGTTTGGTGTAATGTATCATTTCCCGTCAGTTCGGTACGCGGACAATTTGTTCGCAGACAACATCCTGATAAGCGACCCTTATCATCTGCTTTATCTGAACACAAGATAGCGACTCAGATTCGAAGGATAACAGTTGCTCTCTACTGGTGTCGACTGACAGATTTCCTGTTATCTTTAAAAATGTGTGATAAAATATATGTTCTATCGTTTAATTAAAGGTATACACCTTGTTTCACACTTATTCTGTATCGTGTCTAATCGTGCCCCACACCTTCTGAAGGTAATATAATTAATAAACAATGTGAATATCAATCAAATTGGAACTTACGTACGTATAAGTTAAGAAAATAATCATAACCTTTCATATCCAGGCAATATTTTGACCTCTTCCGATTTGGTTGAGTATTAAGAAGTAAGGTTCTCGACTAGCCGGAGGTCGTTGGTTCGAATCCCGGCCTGTGCAAGTAGATTTCGTTTGATTAATTTGGATTATTTTAAATTTATTGATTTATACGAATACATATAGTACATTTGCAGCACGTTCCAGAGTGAAAGAATAAAAAAATGTAAAATAAAATATAAATAAAATAAAATATTAATAATATCAAATGTCATAGCATAAAATAAAAATAAAACCTACACGTAACACACAAATCCAACATAAACACACATCACTCACAAACACACAAGATTATTTTCATTGTATTATTTTTTTAATTTTAAATGTATTATTATGTATTTTTATTTTTAATTTTTAATTTTAAATTTATTATTTTCTTTTCAAATTTACTATCTTAGATTTTCATATTATAAAATGAAGGCCTCAGCACGGGCAAGCCACCCAGTGAGGCCTACATTACTGGAAAACATAAATTGTAACAAAATAATGTACCAAATAAAAAAAAAAAAAAAAAAGATACTCAAAGGATGGGTTCTTTTGCAGAATTTCAGAGTTGATTTTCATGTTCTGCAAAGGTTCTTTACAAGTTTTATTATTATATCATTATTAGCGGGTTGTTTCAAAAACTTTAAATAATAAAATAACTTAAGTAGAACCTTCACGGAAATTGAAAATCAACTTTTAAATTTAATGAATTGTTCAAATTCTGTGTAACAACCCGTCTATAGTATCTCTCTGGTTTAAGACCACCATTCTGATTGAAACGTTGCTTGAAATGGCTTTAGCCGCATTTGGTAACCCGATCTGAATAGCCAGGTACTTTTCCACATTCGTCTTCCCCATATCCTTCCCCTCCCCTACCTTCAGCTTCACAAACAACACTGGCTTTGGACGGTTGGGAGCAGTTGGGACTCTTGTGCGGTATTCGTGTAAAAAATACATGCAATAAATCAGGGAGAGACAATTCGTATTAGAGAAGGCACGTTTGAGAGTGTTTGTGTACACCGACAGTATCGAAAGAAAGAAAAAAGATTTTTGAACAAGCTTGGAATACTTGTCCGCAGTTCCCTTCTACTCCTAAATTGACCAAAGATACAAGGTGCGTAGGTGACGTTAATCGATTATTTTATATATCAAAAATATGATAATTGAATTAAAAAAATATATTTTCACACTGAAAAACTTACAGAAGTAAGACGTTTAAATGTAGACTTGCAATTTGGGAATATGTTTTATGTGCACTACAAAATAATACATTTTTTTCTTTTAGATTATTGGGTGAATAAAGATTTTTTATTTAGAATTTGCATCCAAATACAGTATTAATATATACAGTATAAACAGTAATATAGTATAATTCGTACAGTTATGATACGAAGTACAAAACTAATTATTCGAAGTGTGATACAGTTAAAATATGACAGAAGGAGATAGGGTCAATTAGCTCATTTGGTAGTGCGGTGCCCATGCAAGGCAAGGGTCCTGGGTTCGAGTCCTAGATGTTACCGTATCTTTTTCTGATTTTTCTCTTTCAGATTTTTTTTAGGAATCGCTAATATTGTCTTCAATAATCAAAAATAAATAATCTTTATTCTTCATACACCAATTACATCTCTATAAAAGCAAGGATCTCTTAAAAATAATTTACCTGTATCTGCCTGTAATTATTTTACCAGCAGCTGTCTTCTTCTGTATAAAAAATGTAATTTTTTGTTCTGTAAAAAATAAATTGTTACAGTTTTCATCTCGGCAAGTCTGGTAATATCCCGTAAAATATCAAGGGTATGTAATTCATAATAATCCATGAAAAGAAAACAACAACAAAAACACAACAGACACTTCAATGTTGTAGATATTCCAGTATAGTCCAGGTTTTTAGCCTTGCTTTATTTTTCGCTCACTTCATTGAAACTACGTGTTTTCTTATTCAAATAAGTTCAGCAAAAAAGTCAGCAGGTTTTTCAGAGAATCCATCTTGTGGCACGGAGAGGAGAGGCTGATTTTCCCATGCAAAATTTCTTCTGAAACTTTTGTAATAAAAAAAATATGAAGGTGGAAACAAAAAAGTTAATAGCTCGCGGCTAACCGGAGTATTTATGGCGGGTGGTGTAAATTAGGCTTGTGGCTCCGGGGTATTAGAAGGTACTTCTTTGGCTCTAGACTTGTAGACTATGTATTTTATTTGCCTTGGTAAAAAGGGGGGAATGAAAAAATAAAGGATTATCCTCCGAAATCAAGCTACAAGTAATTTGTACACCCACAGATGATAAAACGTGTTTTGTAAACGTCCCTAACAAATTTTTAATAATTTAAAACGCTGTACTACATTATTTATGGCATTTAAAGTTGTAAAAACTGAATACATTAAAACAAAATAACATCAATTGATTTTTAAACCCCGTAGATGAATCACATTGGTTTTCTTTATAGTTAAACCATGTTTTAATATTACTCCTCCTTCTGGTATCAATATTTCTGCCAATTTTGCGATGTCCATTTGTTTATGACTGTTCTGATCAAAAGACGCAATAAAAAAAGCTTATCAACATAGATAAATTTAAAACCATTATTAGTTACACGGTGTTATGGATTCAATACGATATATGTATACAGTTTTCAAAACGTGTGATTTTTTTTTATAAGCTGTGGACTCATTAACTGAGTCGTCGACTTGCGAAACCCGCTCTAAAAATTTCTGCTGGAAATTTCAGCACAAAAAGTGCTGGTAGTAAATTGAAAAAAAAATTATGGAAGTTTTTA
This sequence comes from Hesperophylax magnus, assembly GCA_026573805.1. Taxonomy (NCBI): domain Eukaryota; kingdom Metazoa; phylum Arthropoda; class Insecta; order Trichoptera; family Limnephilidae; genus Hesperophylax; species Hesperophylax magnus. The sequence continues at coordinate 3,568,600 of JAIUSX010000157.1, forward strand.
GCCAAATATTAAAAGAATAATGTATAATTATGTTGATATTTAGCATAAAAAGTATATTCATGGTGTTCCTAACAGTTTTTCGTGACAGATTTTCGAAAAATTCCTAAGTGGGTTTTGCAAGTCGACGACTCAACTCGTTTGATTGTGTTTTGAAATTTAATGGTATCAAGGTTAATTATCGAATAATTACGACTAAAGTGTAATAATAACAGAATAATCTCCAAGGTTTCGAGCAAACACAAAGTGCGTTGTGCCCACCTGGACCTGGCTGCTTGTTCTAGCAAGTAGTGTTAATGTATTCAGATGTCAATTCATTTGAACATCTAGTTAGCTCTTCCGCGTGGGAGGTGGTAGCATATCGCTTAGTTACTTTTTCTTTGTATTATTAGCAGTGCAACAGTAAAGTTGCTCGCAGTGTGCACGTCCATACGCCATGGAGACAAACACGGTTCCGGCTAATTGGTCGACCAATAAAGGTGCAACCGCCCGGAATGCTAATAGAAACTAATTTGGTGATGAGTATTGTGACCCCCTCGCACGTCTGATCACCCGTTAACGACTTTGTAATATAAGGAGTTCTCCACTTGAAGTATTTCTCATTTTTATGTGATTTTAGGTTTAAATACAAAAATGCAGTATCTTTATTTTTCAGCCTTATTTTTCGCTAAGGGTTTTGCTTTGAGTCAAGCTTTGTGATCTAAATAAATAAAATATTTTACTTTGATGAAACTTGCATCAAAACAAAAGCAATGGTTGTAAAACAATGTAATATCATTTTATTTATTTTGTTATCGTAATACAAATTGGTAGCTTTCTAAGAAAGTATGATGTCATTTTATTTACTTATTCGCGGCAAATTAAATTAGTATCGAGAGAAAATGTCGGAAGATTTCAATTATATTATGACAGTTGAGTCATCGACTTGTCGGTCAGATGATATGTCATCTCAATTACTGGCTCCAATTAATTGATAATCCCGTTCAATTGTGTTCACCGTCTGATTTACCAACTTGCCTTTAAATTGGTAATCTACTGGGTGTTTCAAACAACGGTCAACAGCGGTAGCCCATACAAACACCCACACGTCACCCTGTAGGAGGTAGTACTCAATTATAGGGCCAATTTGCCTCTACCGACACCGCCTAATTATTGGCTTTAATAACAGATGTGCGGAAATGGACAGGGGAAGATCTAAAAGGGATATTAAATTCGTAACGACACAAGTGGGGATACAAAAACAAAAATTATCTGAGCTTAATTACCGTAAGTATTGGACGTAATTTACGTCAGTTTGTCACTATTGACCATGCAAAAAGTTTTTGCGTTTAAGATAAGCTTTTTTTTTTTAATTGTCATTAATTAATAACCATACACGGAAAATTTTGCTTTTATAATAAGAGTGTGGGATCACAACGCTTAGTGGGAACCCTACGCATTGAACCATTCAAATACTTACTGGTCTGATTCTAATTTTCTGTGTTTAATTTTTTAAAAAAATTATGAATTAATTGCCTTTTAACACTCTACATTAACTTTTTTTAGACACTTAATATTTTCATTGCGAGTATTCAATGCTCATCCTGGATGCTTGTACAACCTGAAATTGAACTTTATTGACCTGAACTGAAATTAGAAACTTGAAAATAATAATAATAAGCGTTTTATTATATTTTTTTGTGACCATTAGATATATGATATCCTCACTGGGATCTCCCGTGCTGAGGATTTCAATAACATATTATTAAAATTTAGTAGTATGGATAATATAAAGTAATTATAAATATATTAATTAGTATTTTTTCTTAAACAATTATAAATATATTAGATGGAGATTCTTTGTTCGGTTGAGTGTATTTGGTGTCAGTAAATTATCTATTTCTGATCTTCCTATGTTTTGTATCCAGCTTTTTATTTGAGATTTTAAAGTTAAAATATTGTTGTGACTTTTAAATGAGATTTTGTTGTAGAATTTAGTACAATAGTATAGAAAACTTTATAGGTTCGCACTTGTCTCTTATTTTTTCTTTTACATTCACTAAAATAATATTTACGGAAATAATAAAAAAAACAATAAAAAATTGTCATTTTCCATCCCGATATACATTTACCACAGAGCCTCTATCATATAAAAAATACACTAGCCACTATCATATAAAAAATATCAATGAAAAATTTTATAAGGCAGTCGATAGCTCTTGGGTAGTTCATTCGGCTAGCACTCTGGCGGAGAGAATTCGATAATCACTAGGGGGTAGGTTCAGCTCACACCTTTTGCAGAACAATTCGTGCTTAGGCAAAACGTCTAAAGCTGTAAATTATTAAAAATAAATAGATTTATCAAATAGCTCAATTTAAAAAATGTTTCCCATTTCCCATCCCCACCTCTACTCTTACGCCCTCTCGGGTAAAATAAATTGTGAAAGAACTCAAATTCATCAAATAAAATTTAGTTGTGTACACTGGAATTCAAACCTAATTTCTACCGATTTGTAATAAGTTTCTCGTTTATAGTTTTTAAGTTCCCAAAAAAGTTATATTTTGATATATTATCTATACATTTGTTATGCCTAAACGTTTATTATATGACATTCGTAAGAGAGAAAAAAATCGCAAAGTATGCTCCGAAAATTATGAAAAAAATTCACAGTGTATGCAACAAAAGCATTTCTCGTCAGATTTTTGATCTAATTCAAACGAATCGTGTTTAATTAAATATTTCCACCATTTTCAAAAAAATATTATCATTTTTTAATATTAGTGCGTTCCCTTCAACATTCTTATTTACATATATCCCTTTCAAACCATCTTTGAACTCTTACTACGGGGCCTTATGTAATATACTCAATTAAGTGGTTCCCAAACAAATTTATTTTATTCAATGTTTTTGTTGTTGTGGGTATAATGCGATCAACGGTTGATCTTCAGGAACACTGATTTGACTAATACATATATATAATGATCAAAAATAGGTAGGTTTCTGTCCGAAATGTTGTCAAAGGTGTTGAAAATAATATCGTGGCTTCTTTCTTATAATAATTTATGAATATTTGCAGTAGAATAATTCAGCTTGCGTTGTGTGAAGCGGGCCCACACATCAACTAATGAAGGTTTATTACACGACCGGCCAACAGATGGTGCCACAGTGCTGACTGCTGGCGCCGACACTGCGCGCTGCACGCTTCAACCAGGGATAAATCACGCTGGCGCGTTACCACGGCGAAAGGAGAGAAGATGCGATGATCGTTTGTCATTAAATACATTGTTGTGCTGTTTATTTTATAAATAAATCCGACATCAAAAATTATGACATTAAAAAAGTTGTATTTGTTGTGAGGTTTGTGATGCGAGGAAATAATAGCTTTGTCGGGTTGTAAGCTCCGCGCCGTTCAAACCAAGTTGTTTTTACTGTAGTTTTTGTAAATTTACATCGACTCTTTTATAGCTTTTGGATGTATGAGTACGTCAACCTTTATGTTATTTTTATGCTAGAATGCAAACAGACTCCAGAAGGGATTTTTACACAAACACATTTTCGTTAAACTATTAGATTTATCATAACGCAGGGGTAGTTGGTAAGTTCATTTAGAATCGAAATGTTGTTTGAAATTGCTTTTGCCGTGCTCGATGATCAGATCAAAATAGCTAGATACTTCCTCAGCTTCTATCCACTCCATATCCTTGTACTTCCAACTTACCTCAGGTTCACCACATATCCCAATTGGCAACGTCATAATCTGACTGCTCCAGATAGTTAGGAGCAATAAATTGACACTTTTTCGTGGTATTTATAACAAAAACAACAAAAAAAAACTATTTGACACGATCTCTTTACTCGATCTAATCGATGTCAGCCAATTTGTAGCCGAGCGGTCTAAAGCGTCGGGTTTGCGACCACTGAGTACGGGTCGCGCGCATAATCCTCTTCAAGCTAAGTCCAAAATCAAAGGTGTCTGTATCTAACACTAAAAAGTCGGTTCTATTAAGTTGATGAAAAATAAATATACTCTCATCGATAGTTTATATGTTGCTTATTTTCCACCCCTCAAGCATAATAATGTGAACATGATAACCAGGTGCGTCAAAAGATTAATTTGACGAATGTTAAATAGCTATTAAACGCCTTCCCAGAAACGGCTATTCGCAATTAGAGCCTTATCATGTTAATCTCACGAATGGGTGACGAAAGTAACTTGGTTTGTTCCATCGCCCTTTGTTATCCGGCATCATAAACCTTTCGCAACGGTTACGCGATTTATTTTATAAACGCAGCAGAGTTAATTTATTATTACGATTGTTAGTTTGTTGGACTGATAAACGTTGTTAATCCACTCATAATAATATATATTCATAGACAAACATAAAAGCGAACTGTTTAGATGTAAAATGAAGGAAATTTTGAAAATTTTCTCAACAACTAGGTACTAGCCTTTCGGGTCACAGAGTAACATTTTCATCACAAAATATCAATGGCTGTTGAGTTATGTTTGCCATATGTCCCACCAACTGACCAAATTAATGTCTTCATAAAAATCGTTCTATTTTCTAACGATGGGGAAATCATGATGTAAGATCAACACAACCACTACAGTCTGCCTCGAAACAGGAATTCCTAGTGAGGAATATACCTGTGAATATACTCTTGTACATACTAACATCAACACAACTACTACAGTCTGCCTCGAAACAGGAATTCCTAGTGAGGAATATACCTGTGAATATACTATTGTACATACTAAGATCAACACAACCACTACAGTCTGCCTCGGAACAGGAATTCCTAGTGAGGAATATACCTGTGAATATACTATTGTACATACTAACATCAACACAACCACTACAGTCTGCCTCGGAACAGGAATTCCTAGTGAGGAATATACCTGTGAATATACTAAGTTTTTTAATAGTCATTAATCAAAAAAAATGTGGGCATCCGATGTCGATCATTTTAGAAAGAGAGAACACCAAGCTTTCCCTTTTACTTTAGTCATAGATTTTACCGCATATTTGAAATTGAATGTCAAACGGAAATATTTTGCATATAAATCTCTAATCTGACAGATTTTGTAACCATCACGATGCTGTATTATCAAGTTAATTATTATTTTTTAGATTTATTTCTATTTTTCAATTTTCATTGAATGCATCTATTATCCTATCAATATGTATAACTGTCATATGGGACGTGTGGGATCGTACTAATTTCCCCACTACTGAAATAAAAAAATATTAATATTTTTATTTAATATATTATAAACGAGCAATGAGGAACTGCGGTCTATTTTTAATTTTGTTTGTCAAAAATGAACATCTAAATTAAATAACTGTATATTTTTTATAGTTAATTATAATAATTATGAAAGTCAAAAAAATTTAATGTCCTCTAAAACTCCCGTGACGTCACAAGGAGCCATGTGACGTCACAAGAAGCTTACTTTTTGTTTCAACAGTGTCAACTCAGTACTAAACTGAGAGGGACTCATAATGTAGTTGTTATATTTCCTGAAATATATGATTTAAGCAGTGTTAGAAAGAAATAATATCACGCTTTGTATTTGCATCTAAAAACTCACCATAAATTACGAAATAATTATGAAATATTCAAAAAAGTCATCGGCCGTAAAGCTTCACATGTTTGCGAAAGATTAGTCAAGGTTGGTGAATATTTATTAATTATTTCCACATCAAACAAAAACAAATGAAGTGACAATAACCTTTATAATACATCTGTGTATTGATATATGTTTTTCAGATTTATATAAAGTGGTATTTTTACAGTTTACAAGAAAAACAATAGGTAAGCGATAAAACAATCGTGGAAAAATTCCTCCATCTTTGAAATCACAATGTTTATATTTGTAATTGCATTTGTCCGTTTTTAATAATAAAATTGATAAGGTATGTTAAATTATACATAGTTTATGCGCTATTACGTATATCCACACAATATATTAATAATTTTGACTGAGATGATAACGATTCTTAAACATAACTAATGGATATATGAGTAAAAAATAAAACACAGTACAGAAAACCTGTTGAAAATTCTTTAACGTAACAACTAACATCACAAGCATCTACATATGCGATGAAAATGTTCTACTATAGGAAATATTGTGTTCATGGAATTTGAAAGACAAGAAACGTTGAGAAGAAATTATGCAATAAACATAGTTTTGAACGGTGAGTTCTTGAAGTACGTTGATGAGTTTGTATACATACGAAGAATGTTTGCGAGAGACGAGAAGGCTTATAAGGACAATGACAGAATAGTAAGTGCAAGCAATGCAATGAATGGTGGACTGAATGCAGTAATGTTTCACCGAGTGAAAATGAGGCGAGCAATACACAAATAAGTTTGAAGTTCAGAGGAAAGTTGTAAAAATTAGAATCTTAGGGCGTGTTATTTATAAAACAATCTTTGCTAATGCTTTAACTTCCCTAATTATTTATATTGTCTAGAAAAATACAAATAATAAGGGTAGTTAAAGCTTTATGGAGATAACGCTTAGATTACGGCAGATGGGCTATAAAAGACGTAGCACGAGATTTTGACGCACAAATTTTCACGTGTGTATAATTCAAGTAGTCGAAAACTTTCTGAGATCGATCGGAACCACGATCGGTGATCAGGTTGATTAAATACTTGAGGCGGGTAAATTAAGCAGTTTAAATAATATAAAATGCAAATTATTTATGAGTTGTAAAGTTATAGTAATGAATGTAAAATGATTTTGATAAAAAAATTTGAAAATTATTTTATTGAGTAAATAAATGCAATTAGAAAAAACACCTGCGGTTTCGGTTAAGTCTGAACCTTCCACAGGCTATATAAATACATACATAGAGGAAGATAAAACATCATTTGGGGCGCTGGGTAGGTGAGAGAATAAGGGTAAGACTTGGTGTATGTAAAAAGGGAAGATATATCTAAAATTGGGCTGTTCGTTAAATCGAATATTTAGTAAATGGTAAACCTGAGATAGCTTACAATATGTTTTTTCACTAATATAAAATTGTTTTGTGGTAATAAAAATAATGTTAATGCAACTGTTAGAATCTAACCAGCAACCTGTCTACTTAAATAAAAATGTGTGGACGATTTCTCTAAAAAACGAAAGAACCTGACTACTATTGACTGATTGAAAATATACCCTTTTAACAGTAACCCCAAGTTAGTAGTTGGATACTTCGCATCTGAGACATACTTTAGGAAGAAAACTTAACATTACCTACTGATAATTTTTGAGCAAATATATTAAAATCATAGTAGGTAGTCATGAAAACAAAGAAAAGCCTGTAAAATAATATAAGTTGGTCGAACAAATGGGGAAAACTAGAAAGGAATTTTCCCTGGTGGAATACTCAATTTGGATGCATATACATTAGGCACTGGACTAGACAAAAGTTTGCCCACAAACTAGCGTATTCTGTTCGCCGCAGTGTAAACTAGAAAGTTTAGTGTCGCGTGGGATCGGCTATTTTGTCGTCTTGTGAAACTGTATATATGTAGTCACTTTATTTCAATTTGAAATACAGCCCTCGGTACTCTAATACTCTGCTAGTCTTACTACGGCTAGCATTTATACAGAGTGAGTCAGCGAAACAAGTGGTATTTTATTTTATTTGGTTTTACGCTCAGCCGGACTTTCGCATGGATTTTAACAACAAAATATACATAGTGAGTATACACTAAGTTTTTAAAGCATGAAATAACGTTAAACTGATAAAATGAATGTGAAACAATATTAGTAAAATATGTTATAGTAACATATATTATTAAAGAAACTGGAACAATATTAAATATAAGACACATCACTAAAAGTACACAACCAACGCTACTATAATATGTAAGATTCAACTGCTCGTATAGATTAGGCTTAGTCCTATGAATGGAGTCAGTATATTTACCCCTAACTTATTTTCCAGCTCATGCATCCTATTGGTTAGTGAGTGTGTCTGATTGTTGGCTGTGTATGTATTGCAGAAGAGTGTTACATTTTGTATTGGGTTACTAGTCTAGACATGGAATTTCATAGTGGCAAAGTTGGCAGGGCTGTCAATTAATAATGACTCTGTCATACACAATTTAATTCAATATTATATAATGATTATATAATAATTAATAATATATAATTTATTTATTGATTTTCGGACTTCCCAAGCACTGCAGTGCCTCCTCAATGTTTACAGAAGGGCGAGTTCCAGGATTTATAGCTATATTAAGAATAGGTATAGCAGGACTGAGGGGAAGGACAAATCATTCCAGAAATATTCTCATCATAGAATCCCGTCTGACTTCAGGATCGAGCATTGAAGACCTTCGGAGAAAGATACTTGCTCCCACAATCTTAGATCCGATGGATTCCTGTGCTTCTCTGCTTTAATGTCATTTTAATTTTAATTTTTAATCCATTTTTTTCTTATTTTTTTTAGTCTGATGTTTACCATTATTTAAAAAAATACCTATGATGTAAATATTATATGCACTTATACCTACTCTTTATGGGATATGTGGGATTGCACTCACCTCCCCACAACCTGGAATAAAGAAGTATTATCATTTAATTTAATACTTCATAATAATTAATAATGTGTAATTTAATTTAATAATATATAATAATAAATAATTCATTAACTTCAAATACTACTAAATGTAACTCACGTTACTCGTATATTATTTTTTACACCTTATTGCGTTGCTCCAATCGGTTATATACCAAGTTAAAACTATCAAATCTTATAAAAAACGTTAAAACCAGGACAATTTATTGAGCTCCTGAGTTTACTAGACTTCTTTAAAGAATTTATATACCAAAACGTAGAACCACATGTCAAATTTAATTTGACTTGCATATTAGGTGTATTGATTGAGTTATTGATTGTTGACCTGTTAGAGGAACGTAGTGAAATGGAAGAGATATCGGATTGAAAAAGAGGGCAAATTAATTAGGGCTTACACACATTTTTTGAGTAACTTCATCTTCGTAACGTTTTTTTTTAAATAAACAATTTACTTAAATAATATTTAACGTTGATTGGATGAAAATTTCTTAATTTAAAGAATACATTCATTTCATCGAGGGTTTTATCATCGTTCCTGCTGCCGTCAAGAAATCTAATACTTTAATTTAAAACATTTCGTTTCCAAGTACTTAAGAAAATATGTGATTAGATCATTTGTATTGCACCCGCAAGAAAGGAATTTGTAGGCCACACTGTAAACCATACTGAATGCTTTTCGTACTGCAAATACATTTCCAAGGGACATAAATTCAGGGATTACTGAAACAAAAGTTTCCTCCGGCTCGTCGTCCATTTTGAATTCACATTTGTCAGATGTGTTATTAATGTTAAATGGAAATATATTGTTCTATTAATTCGTGTAGGTTTGAACTTTGGACGTACTCCCGCATGGGCTTCTCAATGAATGCGCGGTTCTGCAGGCGACCATTCGTTGAAGTCTTTCGTCGCGGATGTTATTCGTCGCGTTATTCATATTTCTTTTTTCTTTTTGTTGGGCAAAGATACTTATAATAAATGATCTTTCAAAACTGTTGATTTTGTTGACCCTGCATCCGTGATAAATGGGAATGTCAGATATGGTTGTAATATAGATTATTATTCGTAAGGGTGGGTCTACATCGAAAAAAGTTTCGTTTGAAATAGATTAATTAATTTACAGAAAGATGTGTTTTTCAATGTGAAACATCTTTTAGCGCGCCTAGGGGGGGGGACGCTAAAATCGACTCCTGTGTAGCAAGTGTGGGAAAAAGGGACAACGCTCTTGCACGTGACTCGTCGCCTCTTTCCGCCCGGCTGCCAAAACTCTGTGCGCTATATTTGATTCAGTTCTAACTGAAAATGGATCTGTTCTAAAAGATGATGATTTTTATTTATTTGTAATATAGTTATGTGTGTATTCCTGTATCAGGTAATTGAGTGATTTTATTAACATTTGAAAAATTAATTGGTATTAAAAATTAAAATCTCGATTGAATTCTGTTCAATACAAACACAAATTAAATCACTCCTAAAAATCTCACGCAAATTAGTTTCATACATTAATCTTATCAACTATGAAATAAAATTATATGGGTTTACGTTAACTGTGTGCAAAATAAAAATAAATCTTATTTTAACAACGGCTAATATTTTGGTTTTCTTCTCACTTTTATAATAATCAACCACATATAATTTATATTCAATTCTCCTTAATTGCTGCAATCGGAAAAGGTAGTTTTCTGTGACTTTGTGATTTCAATTTTGTCTGCGACAGCCTAAGCGTTTGTTATGATATAGTAAACGAATAAAAATGCATGTTTTATGCTAGCCTATTTTATGGTTTGATTAAATTATTCACAAATTGCGTTGTTCTGTAAAATACATACTGCCCACACAAATTACCTCACTGGCACCACAGTAAAAATTCCATGGAATGTGATAGTGATGTAATAATTTTAATGCTCAATATGTTATAACAGATTTGGCGCCAGCTAGACAGTTCATAAAAAAACCTTTTTGCAATCGATTGTCAGATCAAACAATAAACTGCTTTATCGAGTAGCTACAAGAATAAAGAAAAACGACAATCGATTTAGCAAAATTATTTATGTTCTTTCAACATTGGATTATTATTAATTACATACATGGCACATTTATTTTTAATACAATTTACATTTGTTTTACAAAACATATATTATTTTATTAAAGGAGATGATAATACTAACATATATAAACGAAACATGAAATAGAATAAGACACAGAAAAAATAAGGTAACGGTCTCAGCTGGAAAAAGAATCCAAGATCTCTGTCTTACAGGGACAACGTCTTTATCCTCTCGACTATTGGGATCGATTATAAAATACGGCATTTTTATCGAACTCGTATTTCAAATTCAGAATTAACAATATTTTATACCAACTAATTTTTCACACATTTTTGGATCCTATTTTTTGAATGACCATAAAGTTCTAAGAATTGTTTTGTAACCTTAGTTTTAGTCTCCGATAAACATATCCGATTTTTGTTTATATGTGATACCTATTGACTTTTTCTAAAATTCTAAATGAATATTCCATTTTTATTGCAACAACTTTTATTTATCTTTTGAGGATTGTAGCCAACCATGTTATTTATGATTTAAAAAAAAGATAATATTAATAAATATAAATTAAACAAACATGAAACAGAACAAGACACAGAAAGTAAATAAAAGAGATAACAGTCTCAATTAGGAAACGAACTCAAGATTTCTGTCCTAAAGGGGCTTCTTTATCCACTCGACCTACTTATTATACTCTTCTTATATAATTCTTTTTTCGTAAGGCAGGTATATTTAAAAAAAAACAATATTTTGGACAGTTAATTTGGCGCCACGATATTTATTTTCTATGAATTATCTTCAACCAATGACCTTCCAACCAACTGCCAACGCGTGGGTGATTTATGAAACAAATCGTAATAAATAAAAACGTGTTCATTATTATTAATATTAGATATATTTAATATAAAAGCGTCATTAAAAAGTTCTTATGCACTATTACTTACGTATTGTGGTAGAGATGACATATATTTCAGTATCCAGTAAATAAAAGAGCAGAATAATTTTTATGGTACAACGTTAATTTATGAAACTTTATTAATTTAAAAAAATTTACGTTTCATAACCTAACAAAACAGTACGAAAATTCATAAACTTAAGTATAATACCAGAGTTGCTAAATAAGATTCAATTTAATGTACCTGCGCGCTTCACACGCTCTTCTGTTCTGTTCAAAGTAGATCAACGCAAAACAAACTATAAAAAAAGTCTTGCTTGAATAGAGTGTATAATTTTGGATACTGACCGAATTATTAACTGATAAAATATAAGCTGTTGATTTAAAAATAATAAATATTAACAAATATATATTTTTTTACTTGAATACGGCCCAACACAACTGCTCTCAACCAGTGAGACTTTTACATCCCAAAATGGGTTAAAACGTTGTGAGGCTGAAGATGATGGAGATGGGAAGGAAATGGAAAAGAAGAAGATTCAGATCTAGTCACCAAACATGACTAAAGCCATTTTAAGCAACTTTTTAATTCTGAATGGTGGTCTTACACCAAGGAGATTCTGAGAGTACTTCTCACTCAGAATATGCCGCATTAATTATACTACATATAATTTTAAATTAAGAAATAGTAAATGTACAAAAACTTGATGATTTATTTATTTTATACTTATTTATTCAATAAGACGAGTTTGCTTAAATTGTTTGGAAATAACCTTTTAATCATAGACGAGAGGTACATCAATGGGTCTAACCCATGTTGAGTTGAGAACACTGTGTTATGCCGTCGCACAGACCGTGAGAAACTTAAGACAGGTATGACTAGCTTAAATAAACCATAATATTATTGTTAATGGTCATATATATGGTATTTTCAAGAAGGACCCAATTTAAAAACGGAACTTATGCCTACATATCTTTCGAATTATATACTACCTTATTGGTTAGATCACTATAATTATCTTATAATGTTATTGATTATCCTTATATTATAATAAATCAACCTACCGCAGAGTATATCCTACCTGGAATCTAGCACATTACATCGCGATCTTAATTGAGTGCCCCACTGTGCCGATTGCCAAATATGCCGGCGTGTTTCCGATTCAGATAAATCTGTTAAAAACGACCGCAGAAGATGTTCTGACAATAGCCCGGGGAAGAGATCAATCCTAAACAAATGATCTGCCTCGAACTGGGGCCAAGTCAATACTGAGAAATGCATTTATTCCAAGGAGAATGTATTCATTAATCTGTAACAGGTAAAAATAAAAGGTAAACATAACTCACTGATCCATTCCGAAGTGTCAAAGAGATGGGCCATAATACGGGTTTGGACCATTGCCTTATACATATTATTATTAATAGAGTAAAGAATTAGTAAATTATTTTTTTTACTATGGATATTATTAGTTAATTACTGTTTTTTTTAATTATCGCCGTAAATGTTTTCAAATGAGAGGCGGGTATAGGTACCGCCGCCCTGGGAACCATTGATTGGATAACCAACACCCCTGTCGTAGGTTACCCCGATTGGTTTGCTACGTTTGGTGACTTTGCGGGGATACCCGGGCTTATGGGGTGATGTTTGTCTAGGTCTGGGCGGCGGGTACGTTTGTCCACCTACTGCGTGGCGGGTCGGATCGGAGAGACTGGTTAAGGAGACCATTTGACCTCTCTAGCCGGACTCTCTCTTGACCTATCACCTTGCACCACAGTGGGAGGGATGGGTTTTTGTTTTCATTGATTTCAATGATTCTCTATTTATCAGTTCATCCACAACCTATATATTTCTACGATCCTCTATTTATCAGTTCGTCCACTACCATATATTTCTACGATCCTCTATTAATCAGTTCGTCCACTACCTATATATTTCTACGATACTCTATTTATCAGTTCATCCACTACCATATATTTCCACGATCCTCTATTAATCAGTTCGTCCACTACCTATATATTTCTAGGATCCTCTATTTATCAGTTCGTCCACCACCTATATATTTCTATGATTCTCTATTTATCAGTTCGTCGACTACCTCCATTAATCAGTTCGTCCACTACCTATATATTTCTACGATACTCTATTTATCAGTTCGTCCACTACCATATATTTCTACGATCCTCTATTAATCAGTTCGTCCACTACCTATATATTTCTACGATCCTCTATTAATCAGTTCGTCCACTACCTATATATTTCTACGATCCTCTATTTATCAGTTCTTCCAATACTTATATATTTTGCTTGTTGACAAATCCACGTTTATTCTGTGTCATTTTCAAAATTGGAATTGATTGCATCGAGAATTCAGACAAGCGAAAAGTACCTTACCAATAATATAAAATTTTATATTTTATATAATATTATAACAAATTTCTACCTATATAAATGAAATTGAAACTGTTGAGTCAAAAATTCGGACAAGCGATAAAATATGTAGGTACCGTTCTATAGTATAATATTTTTTGAACAAAAAATATTTTAATTCTATATTTGAAATGTGAATTTTGAAAGTTCCTTTATTTAAATGTAATATTTTTGATCTTGACAGATAAATTCAGATTTCGTGATTTTATAGGATCTGCAATTTTTAGCTAACATGCAATTTTTAGCTAACATGCAATTATCAATCCTATAATTATAATGGCCCGTATTTTTTATGAAGCCAGTATTGCATAAAATCGTATATCGTCGGTATCAAACAGACGCCATTAATCTGTTATGCAGCTGAAATAATATAATGTTTTGTTTGTATATTGTTAAAGATTGCGTCGTTGGTATATTTTTTCACCGCTGACATTGTGGGCGTTTCAATACAGGCCGCCCAGTGCCCCCTGCCCAGGCCATCTTCGAGGTGGTAGAGTACCTACCTACTCATAATCTTCATCGAAAATATAATTAATTTCCTTTGTTCCAAGATTTGATAGACAAAACAATAATAGCACTGTGATGTTTATTTTTAATGCAAATGTTTTATTAATCAGTTTTAAAATAGATTTGCTGGTAGGATGGTGAATATCCAAATAAATATTTGTAGTAACTAACAAACTAACCAACTAACCATCACACCGTTTCCCGCAGAAGTATGCAGAGAGAGCGGATAGCCAAACATCTCAATCTTGGTACACACTATTTGCTTCATTCACATTCATACATCGACTAATATATACCCTTCTATCATTCCGACTCTTGGCCCGACTCAATGATCTGATTCAATCGATCGTGCCAGGTCTTCCTCGGGCGTCCCCAACTTTTCTTCTACCATTCATGTTTGTGTCTAATATTCTCCTTACACTTCTTCCTTCATTCATTTACTCTACATGCTCAAACCATCTGAGCATCCCTTTCTAATCTTACTCATCACGCTTACATTGATTATGTACAAATGTAGAACGCGCATTTGACTATGCATTGGTTCTAAAGCGATCAATGACGCTAGTTCACATCTTCCATAGAAATAAGAATAGAACAAGGACAGTATTCCCACCACCTGTTCTCAGGCCTGGTTCCCACTATGCCGGACCGGCAGATCTGCCAGGCCGGTAAAACTGCCGGAAGTGGCTAGTGGCTGTACAATTTATATGTAGCTATTCACATTATCCCGGGTCCGGCATTTTTGCCGAGCCCGGCATTTTTACCGAGCGTTTTGTCACTGCGAAAGTGCCGGTAGAACCACCGGACCGGAGTAATGTGAACGAGTTTGTGCCGGTATCCGGCTGTCCCCGCTCGCCGCGCCCGTGCTCCGGGCTCCCCTCTCGTCATCGGCTCGCATTTTTTGAAGAAAGTAGACGTGTTCGCTCTGCTCCTTTAAATCTTTTTATCAGTATTCAAATGTGTACCTCCATACGGACGTAGGAGATTAAAGCCTTCAGTCACTCATTTTCATAAATCCGTCATTCTATCCAAATTTTTTTTTTTTTCATTTTTTTTATACTGTAATTGTTACATTATCTAGCGATTCCGTTCATTCAATTTTTCTATTGACTTGCCTACCAATGGATAATGGACAATATCAGCGGGAACATAACAAGTCAATCGGTTTAATTGTTGGCAGATGAATCATCTAAATGCGTTTAAGATTGACGATTGATTTTATTCATTCATTTAACATATATATCCAGCCAACAATAAAAAACAATATAATAGAACTTCCTTCTTCTTGTGGCGTTAGTAAGATTAGATTGTTAATATTAATTTTAGTTGTAAGTTGCTTAATATGTAAATACTCGTATATATGTCGTTAATATAGTAGTTATAGGCCTTAGTCGTAAGTCACTAGATATAAGTCTTAGAGATAAGTCAGTAGTTCTAGTATTAACTATTTAAGAAATATATTTGTACAGCGCCCTTGAGGCGATTTCTCACGAAAACGGCGCTATATAAATCAGCCAAATATTATTATTATTATTAGTTTAAACGGTAATTCCTCGTGCAAGTTTTCATGAAGCGGTCTAGGCTTTGGTACATTTAAAGTACCATCATTGATCTTTTGCCAAAATTTACTATCATTTAATATAGTAGAATCGCATTTCTTGCCATATGAGCCCACACTAATAAAAATAAAACGGTACTCTGAATCAACAACTTCCATTAATACAAAAGAATAATATTCCTTGTAATTAAAGAACATAGATCCACTCTCGGCTGGTTTCAAAATTCTAATATGTTTGCCATCTACTGCTCCAACACAGTGAGGAAAGTTGGCTTTTCTTTCGAATCCTGAAGCGATGTCCTCCCATTATCTTTCCGGCTCCGGTGTAATGTGAACACTCTTGTCCGGTGTCCGGTTTCCGGCAGATCTGCCGGTCCGGCATAGTGGGAACCCGGCCTTACGATTACAATCGGTTTGTTAAGGTAGGGGAATCTATCAAACGGACCGCCCCTTTTTGGACACAGTCAGGGGGTTTTTTCAAACACCTTCGGGGTCGGCTGCTAAATTCGACTGTGGGATGCACTTGCTTGTTGTTTCCTGATTAAGCATGTTGAATTATGCAAATATATATATATATATATATATATATATATATATATATATATTTTTTTTTTTTTTTATATATATTAACTCCACACAGGAGGCCCTGAAGAAAATAATTTCTCTCAGGGCCTATGTCATCTTTGGGGATGCTGTGTGGAGGGTCTTTTTGTGGAGAGGAAGGAGTAAACATGGGTCTTGAAGAGTCCCATGTTGTAGGAGGGAGGAAACACAGAGGCCGGCAGTTCGTTCCACAGCCGAGCTGTTGAACTTAAGAACGAATCGTAGAAGCGACCCGTTCTCATGTGACAAATGTCAACTGTGTACAAATGTTGGGCTCGCGTTTGGCGTGTATCCCGACCAGTGGCGGTTCGTGGTCTTTTTAACAGGGGGTTCAGAAATTCAAGAGAAGATAAACATATCTAATTAAAATTTACTTACTGTTGTCCTTCGTCAAATAGTCGAATACGGCAGCAGTCACACAACTTAAATAAAGTTAGTGGGAGGGGTACCTACATATTATTGTTTTTAAATCACTTTACACTAGATACAATTATTAGATAACGAGAAAAGTTTTATAGGAATTAAATTATATTTATAATTGTTAATAAAGGAAAGATCGTTTACTCCAATTTTACACCACGATGGGTCGCCTCCAAAAACTAAACAGGGGAAGCAAAATAACCGATTGGTTTCCTCGCAACCACATAACCAAGTACACCTCGCGTACCACTCACGTTTAAAAACTCGAGTGAATTTCTCGGTTTTCGCGGCACAAACCTGGTTTAATGAGAGGTCAGGACGCGGAGGCCCTTTATTTTTAATTTCCAACCTTTTTTCATAAGTATTGGCATTATTTTTTTATATAGACAACACTGTATTCCGCCATTGTATAAAAAAATTATGACAAAATATTCGCGACAATCAATAAACGCAAACGCATAAATAAACATATACGCAAACGCTTTCAATTTGAAATCCGAAAGAATACTGGAGATGGAGAACTGGAATTAAGGAATATAACGACTTATCTAAAAAAAAATACAAAAACAGAAATCAAAATCGGTCTACTTCAATAGGTAGTAGATTTGCAAATGCCATGAGCAAACGGTTGGAGAAATGCAGAAACAAGAAAACAAAAATATGTACAAAAATGACTACAAAGTTAAATACCATAATATAACATAAAAAATAACACTTGCTTCCCTATGGTTCAAAGGTCAAACGTCGGCCCGTCAGTCCGCGAAGTGCTCGGGTTTCTTCGGTTACATTCGTCAATGTTCGGAGGTCACGTGATAATAACGCGTGTTCGACGCACACAATTTGTCTTAGTTTTGCAAAGAAAGACCAAATTTTGTATATGTCACCGTCATAGGGTCTGTACCGGCTAAAATTCTTTTGTATGAAGAGTTTGGCGCGGATTTTAACTCGCACAAACTTGGAATATGTATCGTATTTTTCGGTGGCGCGGGTTTTGAAGGCGAAATTTTAATAGCGTGCTATCTATAATGTGCTTATATTATTATAAAACAAGTTTGTTTTATTTTCTCATCTTTTTAATGGGGGTTCGCCGCACAAACGCACTTTAGAGAAAACCGCCACTGATCCCGACTACGCACCGGTGCCGAAGGGATCAATGACGCTAGTTCCTCAGAGCATCTTCCATTATTATTATATAAATATAAATATTATTAACATTATTAACATTATTAATATTTATATATAATTATAATATTTAAATATTATTAATATTTATATTTATATATAAATATCATTATATAAATATAAATATTATTAACCATATATAAATATAAGGTTATTAAGGTGATCAATTTGGAGTTTGTATTAGTTGTGAACAAAAATATAGCAAAGATTTTGACACGAACCTTCTCCCCGATTAAGGACTAATGTAGTACATTCGTAGTTCATAAAGACGAATTCCATACCGCATGTTGCCTTCCTTAATTTTATTTGATGTTAGATTACCTAACCTAATTGCTTTTTTTAATATGTATTATTCCAGCTTGTCGAGTTTTTGACAAGAATAAAGGTAGTGTAAACGTATCCATGGCTTCATGGGCCAATCTTGTAAACTTGATGCCAATGGTAGTAACCCTTTCATTTTCGTAGGTGGACAGGTAGGCTTTTTGCCTAGGCTTTATGAAGCAAGATTTTGAGATTATCAAGTCTTTTGTTCATAGCGAACCGTTTTGTTGGAACGTTTTCTCATATTAACTTGGTAGGTACTGAGTACATCGTCCCTTCATGATAATAATATGTCATTAAATCATTTTATAATGATTGTTATTTATAGCATTACTGGAATAATTAGTTTTACCTGTAATCATGTTGTCCTTATAACATTTTTGTAATATATTATCATTTTATTGCAAATCATCAATTATTGTCGGTTCGTTTTTTTTTTTTTTTTTTTTTTTTTTTTTCTTAGGTTTGTCAACAGTGATTCATATCAAAGCTCTCGAAATTCAATTACATTAATTAAACTTGGTTGATACTATCACTAATTACAGACAAACACAACATTGATGAACACAACACTGTAAGTAAAGAATAATGTACATGTATGCACCTACATGCATACATGTATACACACATACATACACTTACATATACATTTCATAACAGCAACAGTAATTATTTTTTAGATCAACACGATAGGTAGCTTTAAGTCTTGTTTACGTTTGATTTGAAGGTGGCCAGTAATGACATTGACAAATCAATGGGATGACTTTTATATGTCTCGTTAAAATAACGGCACATTCTTGGTAAAGGTGAGTCATACCCTAGCTCAGTTTTATATTTTTTTAATATGTAACGGAATATAATGTATAAGTCGGGAACCAATTCTAGGAACGTTGAACATAATTTGATAGAGTAAAAAGTTTATTAGAGCATTAACAATTTTGAAAAGAAAATTTAAATCAATATTTAGTCTTCTCTGTTCAAGGGTGCGTACATTGTAGAAATTTAGTCTATCGGTGTAATGAGGAAGTGATCGAGCTCGCTTATCACAATACGCTAGGTGGTACATAAAATGTTTTTGAACCCGCTCTATTCGCTGAATATGAACTTTGTAGGTTGGACTCCATATAGAACTTGCGTACTCCAACACGTTGCGGGTGAAGGAATTGTACAGCGTTATTTTTGATTTGGGATTCTGAAATTTTTTACTATTTCGTTTGATAAATCCTAGCATTTTCAGGGATCTAGAAATAATCCTGTCCATTTGAGGTGTGAAAGTTAGTTTTTTTTATTTTTATTTTTGTTTGTAACATTTTAAAAACCATCAATATGTCTTAATGTATTGGCGTAGCAACAAGATCTCGGTTGTGGGAAAAAACTGTTTACACGTCTCCATCCCATCACGACAAATCAGCTGAAAGTTTGAAACTCTACCATCAGAAAATATAATTTTTTGAGACAAGAAAAATTTTTGTGTCTGACATGTGTCAATCAACGCCATTGCTTTCGGATGGAAAGATAAATCAACACCTTTTTTTCAATTTAACTCCACACAGGTTAGAAGGCCCTATGGTGGACGGATGCTTCCGCCGCTAAGACCTGGACAAACCTCACCCCATGAACCCGGGCACCCCTACTAAGTCACTAAAGGTAGCGAACCACTTGGGATAACATACGTCAGAGGTGTTCGTTTTCCAATAAATGATTCCCGTGGTGGCGGTACCCATATCCGCTTCCCAAATTGAAAAGGAGGTTTCTTTTCAAATCAGTAAACACTATTATCCTATAAACTTTAAATGATTTAATAAAAAGACACGGCACGCTATTTATTGTTTCACAAATATGTAAATACACTTCAATTTTATACATTTTAGGGGTATTGTAATTACCAACGAAAATAGGAACCACCGGTACATATGCACTAGAAAAATGACTACTATTGCTTTTTTTGAGCAAATTGTTTACATTCCACACCTTCTGTTTTATGTCGAATATTCAAAATATGCCACGGTATTCTGCTGTGTACACGAGGTGACAACTAATATGTTAATTTCAGGAACACATTTCTCTTGTGAATTTGTGTAAATATAAAAAAGTGTTATCTTTGTTCCTTCACAACATGTGCCATATATGACTTTTTGAGTTCATATCTTTGATTACTTAAGGTACACTATGCTCGATTATAACCGTAAGAGGGTTTCTAAACTAAAAGATCTTGGAATTGTGTATGAAATTAAATTTTAATTTGGTGTTTCTGTCGAGGGAATATCCCAGACTATTGTCAGTCTTAATAGAAAATGTAAGGATTTTTTATCTGATCTGTAAGGGTCTTTTGGGATACTCGTACTCTAACGGTTTTACTTAAAAAGTTTCCTTAATACGCCGCTACAGAGTTTCTATTGCTATACGAGGGAGAGGGCCGTAGGTATACTGCTTGGGTTTAAATCATTTTTTATAATAATATTCATGCAAGATTTTTTAAGACTAGCACCAATTTGTTCCAAACCTAAAAAACTCAGATGACATTAGTAGTTTCATTAACCTGGTGTGTTTTTAATTGCGTCGAAATCTAGCCAATTTGATTATGCGTCCTATATTTGCTTCGGTAAATCGATATTACGATTTAAATTATCCCTCAGATAGTGCTGCATATGGGTATTACTGTTTTTTTATATTTACATTACACGCGATCGATATTTGTCAAATCAACCATTATTATAAAAATCCGCCAAATACGATCGTAATACTTTCTTATTCCTGTGGGTAGGGCGGTTTTAAAATCTGTCAGCTAATAATACTGCCGTATTACGGCCGGTATACGCAATACGCATGTTCGTGATTATGAATAACGCTATTTACTAACCCGTTCTTATACCTCCGTATTTTTGATTATGAGTAGGCTGGAGAGCGTCTCGGTTATTTGGAATCCTCACGGGGTGGAATGTCCCTCATCTAGGATAAGCTTCAAAAAAAGTTTTTGAGATATCTCTACAGGAGAGAGCGCGGTTACTATCCGTGGCTCTATCCAATAAACTCTATGCTGAGCATGCTCGGATTCTACTCCTTGCAGCTAATAAGAAAGACGATGTGCCGCTACCCGCTCAAATTGATATATTTATAATCAGCAGCACTTTAAAAGAAAAACATGTAATAAAAAATTGTTGCTAGTCAAAATTGAATTGGAATGATCCCACCCAGAACTAGGATTCCTTATTCTGGGCCCGTGAACCCCGCATGAATGTTGCGTGGGTGCTATGAAATCAGAGGTGAAATAACAACGCCGTAAAACATTAAGTGGACTTGATAAACAAAAATCGATTGCGAAAATAAACATGCCAAATAAGAAAATAAATTAACTCCGAGATAACGTTATTTTACAAGCGCTCATTCTTGGAATTGCCAAAGTTATTCAGCGCGAGGGGTTAGTTAGTTATCGAAAATTTAAATGTTGTGGTGCAAAACTTTGTTAACGTTCACTTTTATTAAAAATCAAATATTCAGACGGAGTGCTGGCTTCAATTTTCAATCAAATACAGTATTATGTACTATAACTATGCTAAAGTTTATACCACGATAATTGTGGAATCTAGTTTCGAAAATTAAATTTCTACAGTTATGTTCACACTTTTAGCTGACAGTAATAATTTATTTTTCCATACTTAGTATTATAAACACATCCCAAAACAGCTGAAAATAAACAGTTGTTAGAAAGATTTGGATTCTAAATTTAGAATTACTTGAAAAGATACCAATTAAATCATTCTTAAAATAGGACAGCCAATAATATTATTAAATAACATTTTTCACCCGAATATTTTCAAAAATAATATCGCCTACTTTAGCCCTCTAACCCAAATATGTAGACTGTACAGTAAGATTGAGTGTGCTGAAGTAGATATTTTTGTCGATAATTTGTATGGATTCAGAAAAAAAAATCTGCTATTGTTAAATAATATGTTGCACTGATTATATTATGTATTACTTGCGTCTCTTACTTTTCTGTAATATTTATATATCATAATTATTTTTAATTTTAATTTTTATTTGTTTTATTATTTAATTTTTATTTAGGTATATGAGAATTAATGTGTCTTTTTATGTGTATTTGTATGTTAACTGAGTTTTTATAACTGGATTGTTCTCACGTAAGTGAGATCGTCTGTAAAAACCCAGTATAAATAAATAAACAGGTAAATCTACTAGCTACAAATCTTTCATACACAAAACTATAAAATAATTTACTTTCCCTTTCGAATTACTTGGATGGAGAAATATTTTTATAAAATCTGATGTTGTCAAAATCAGAATGAAGAGGTTTTCTGTCAATCTGCAAAAGGAAATTGACACAATGACGATTAAAGAAACCACTCATTACCGGTTATTTATTGTAAAAGATTTATAATTTATAAGACGGATGAGAGTTGAAAGATGTTCCGGCTACGGATAGGATACTTGAGTTCCTGAGTTTAGTCCCGGCGTAACTTCTTGCGCCCCTCCGCACTCCGCACTCCGCACCGTACGAGTGATTAAATACCTAACGCAGAGTAAAGTGAAATATTATATTTATATAAGTACTTTACGGTAGGAATCCCATTAAAAGTTTTACGTGGGTACGTCCGTATGCCGATCCCTGGTATTGACAGTGCATAATAAGAGCCCAGCTCCGATATTAGCATATTCCCATCTCACGTCCCGGGAAAGTTGGTCCGGCATAAATAACACGAGAAGTCGGCGGTGTTGTATTTCAGTTGTCGAAAGGTGCTGCCGCTTTCATTTTCCTTTTTGCTTTTTGATTTTCGTTTCGCGTTTTTTGCTCCGACTAAACACACAGATGAAACAAATTTACACAGCGAGATGACAACTTGAGGCAAACACCTACAAATCCGGCAGTCAACAGAATGTGATCATATAATGTGAGGAATATAATTTTATTTGCTTTTCAATAAATTGTCAATGAAACAAAAAAGTATATAATATTATTTTTCTAACATTAAATCGTTAAAGTACCTATTTTTTAGCTAATGCTAATAGGCAGTCCCTTAAAAATCAGAGAAAAAATTAAAATAAATGTTATTTTCAAATAAAAGTATAAAGAACTAAAAAAAAACAAATTGCCACCGCCGAGAATTGAATCTCGGCCTACTGTTTGGAGGGCAGCAATGCTGACAATTGCACTACCAACTATTTTGAGAACGGTGACATAAATTAAATATATGATGAAAATAATATTAAAGAGCATTCTAAAATTTAAAAAAAAAGGTATTTTAGGAATTTTAGAGAAAACACGCATATAACGTTCCATTATCATTTTGTTAACTTGAACAGCTTGAATTAACACAAAAAATACCGATTCTAACATATCATAATATTCCTACCTTAACTAAACCAGCACCAAAAGTGAATGCGGAGACATTCAAAATATTTCATTTTGTTTGAGTATATATTATGGAACGTTGGAGATATCTCACTCGGATTGACCAACATCCAGGAAATAGAAACTTGTATCCGGAATCTCCGACCTGATAAGGCTACTGGTCCGGACGGTATTCCTCCTTCAATAATTAGAAAAATCTCTCCAAATATCTGTGTACCCCTTGCGTACATATTTAATCTCTGCATCATGTCTTCCACATTTCCACAGTGTTGGAAACTAACGAGGGTTAGCCCCATTCACAAAGCTGATGAAAAGACTGACGTCAGAAATTATAGACCAGTTGCAGTACTGTCAACAATTCCAAAAATGATTATCTGTGATAAAATCAGTCCACAAATCACGCCTTTCTTAAGAGGTAATCAACATGGCTTCTTACCGAAGAAATCAACGGAAACCAACTTACTCTCTTTCTCTCGACGGGTA
Source organism: Hesperophylax magnus (assembly GCA_026573805.1). NCBI lineage: Eukaryota > Metazoa > Arthropoda > Insecta > Trichoptera > Limnephilidae > Hesperophylax > Hesperophylax magnus. Next base: position 3,592,972 of record JAIUSX010000157.1, read on the forward strand.
GCACAAGGCCTAGACTGTAGGCATCAGACGGACGTAATCTACACGGACTTCGCAAAGGCATTTCACCGAGTAGATCACGATATTCTAATAAAAAAGATGCATAAAATAGGTTTTAATCAACCCTTACTGACATTTTTTGCGACATATTTAAAAGATAGAAGTCAGTATGTAAATATAAATGGATACGACTCACATAAGTTCGCAGCTCTGTCAGGAATTCCTCAAGGATCGAATCTCGGTCCCATGTTATTCCTTATTCTGATAGATGACATTCAGGATTGCATACGTCACAGCTCATGTCTACTATTCGCGGATGACATGAAACTTATGAAGGAAATCGAATCAGATTATGATTATTCGAAACTGCAGGCCGACCTCGATTCAATCATGATATGGTCGGTAGAAAATAAACTTAACTTCAATATATAAGGTATACATGACCAATTATGAACCTTAATATTATATTTTGCAAAATATGCATGTATTAATGTAACCCATATGATCTATATTAAAATAATAAAAAAAAAATAATTAAAATTAAAAAATTAAAAATGCGTTGTTATGACTTATAGTCGTTCACAAAATCCGCTATTCTGCCAGTATAGAATGAATGGTGAAGTACTTACACGCGTAAACATCATCAAGGACCTTGGGGTGATCTTTGATCCCAAGCTGACATTTTCAAACCACATAGTCCAGCTTACCTCGGCTTGCTCCAAAACTCTTGGTTTTGTAATTAGAACTTGCAAACAATTCAATAACATAGAAGCAATGACCGCCATGTTCAACGGAGTGGTCAGAAGCAAGCTGGAGTACGCCAGTACTATCTGGATACCTTATCAACTTAAATACATAAACATGATTGAACAAATTCAAAAAAAAATCCTAAGGTATGTTTACATGCGATCATACGGAATATATCCGAAATTCATGCATCACGTGGAACTGCTAAAGGAGACAAATTACCAAAGCCTGGAGACTAGGCGTAATGCCGGACTCATGGTATTTGAATTAAAGTTACTAAAAAACCTTATCGATTGCCCATATCTCCTGTCATGCTGTGGCTTATTCGTTCCTGATAAATACTGTCGAAATCGTAGCCACGACCTATTCTGTATACCGCAGGGTCGGACAGATGTCATTGCCCAACATAGCATGACAAGAGGTATGACCTTGCTAAATGCCCTACCAGCGGATATAGATGTGTTTAATATCACTATACCATGTTTTAAAAAAAATATGTACATGTATTGTTAGTTTTAATAAAATTGTACCATAATTGGACTTACCTGTCTGTCGTACAATTAAAAAAAAAAATATTATTTATGCTAACATTTTTAGATTATCACGGTCAAAAGTATAATCCGTGTTATTATGCCGTGATGCACTTCCTCCTTTTACAGCCAAAGTTTCAGACAGCATCACTGTGTCCATCATCAACCATCACCAGACAACTAACCTGATAGAAAATGAACGCTGTCTAAATATATTTATTTATTTAATATCAACGGTATAAATATACCATAAACAATGATAACATGTCACAGTTAAAATCGTAGAAATATTTAAAAAAAAATAATTACAAATATATGTGGCATTTGATTGTGAAATGACATTAGAGAGTAAGTAAGTAAGTAAACAAGAGATACAAGTACATAAGTTTCTATAATGCAAATAAGGTAGAATTAGATTAAATTAATATTGATTGAAAAGATTTGATAGCATAGCCCTCTTGTACCTACCTTGCGTGCAGTTAAATAGATCTGCCACATCTGCGTATCTATTACTAACTTCATGCAACCTAGGTACAAGCGAGTGTTTGGAATACTCAGTCCTGATATTGTTGCATTTAAACAAAATTTTAGAACGAGTAGCTCTCGTGGGTATATGAAATTCAATGAGGTTGATTATATCAGGACTGTCTATACTACCATTTACAATTTTGAACATAAATATTAAGTCGGATATAATTCTTCGATCTGAGAGTTTTAATAAATTTAGATTTTTCATCAAGTAATTATAATTTATATTTTCAATGGGAATACCGAGTTTAAAATTAATGTGTCTTAGAAATTTATGTTAAATATAGAAGGATGATGCGCAATACGGATTAATAAGCCAAAAATTAATCCCGATAATATCATGCTTACATTGCTTATTTTTTATACCGTTCCATAACAATGTCAAATTTATTTAGCGTGTGGTTTAGTCCTTGATCATCTTATTTTTTATTGAAATTTAGACCACCCACTCCTTTTCGGGCAATCAGTCAAGCTTAGTTTTTCAACGTGAACTGTGAGACAAAAATGATTAATTCAAACGGAAGATTTGACATTCCTGCCCACACAATTATATCCTACGTATTTTCATACTACCTTTGAAGTAGTTAGCTAAACAAATATGAACAATGATGAAATACACAATTTTAACGTAAATGTGGGTTTTCTACGATATTTTAATGTGGTAGATATACTCAGTACCGCCACACAGTACAACCACCATTCAGAATTGAACCGTTGGTTGCGTTACTTAAAATGGCTTCAGCCGAGCTTAGTTCTTCCTCTTCCACGTTTTCTTCCCCTCACCCCTTACTACTCCCGTCAGCCCAAAACACAGCTCATATATTTATTTTTTTCTTTTCAGTGGAATTTTATCCCCTTTTCCATAAATTACCAACATAAATAATTGAAATTCACAAAAGAAAAAAACAATCTAACATTCAGGGGCCATAAAAAGTTATTCCTATAAATAACGCAACTAACTAAGGTAGTTCGATTTAAATTTGTTTCATGGGATCCCTTGGGAAGAATAATAGCCTTTCAACGCTAAAAAATACCGTAAAAACTTCGCCAGTCATAAAATAAATTACGTGTATGCATTCCCTGTCGCTCCTTTTTAAATAGCTTGGCCCTTTAACCCTTACAAACCTTTCTTAATGTTGATGCCGTTACAAGGATTTTGGAAACAATATTACTTTTATAAATTGAAGTAATTTCGTTTCATTGTTAAGTTTTGATTATCAGCATAAAGAAAATTTTCTGACTTAATTTGGTTATACGTAATAATAAAAAACCATTTCGAAATGTCCTCACATAAATGTGGCACAATTGTATGTAATATGTGGCTGGTAAAAAATGCATATGAGTGCGTACGTAACTTTCAACGAAAATAGAAAATTTATTTAGTTTATTTATTTTGTGTGTCAATAGGTACTTATTTGTCTATGCTTATTAATTATTATATGTTTATCTTGGCGAAGAAACCCTCGGTTATGAAACGTGTTGATTATTTTGATCAGATAGTGGTATTACAAAGTGAAATTTTATTTTTATTTTAAAAATAAAATAAGTCGAATAAATTTACAACTGCCTTATTTGTTGAGGTATAGACTGTATAGAGATCGGAAAATTGTGATGCAAGTGATCACAAAAATTGTAATATTTAATTATTGAAGACAATATTAGCGATTCTTAAACGAAAATTTAAAATAACTATTTTAAGCTATTTGTTTGGTGCCAAGAGAACTATCTACAACTAAATATAAACAAATGTCTAATTATGAGATTTCACAAAACATAAACAAGTCATTATCCAATTTATTTCAGAAAGAAGAATATCAAATATAATATAATTTAATGATAGAAACTACACAGCTCTGTTTATCTTACCAAAGTTTTGTAATTTTCCTAGTATCATATTTTTCCATCTTGCATGGTGCAGTGTCTAGTTTCCACTTTATTTTGTTTTGACATTGTATTTGTTTAAAATGTTGGTTGCTATTTTCTTAATGATTTTGTTATTTTTTTAAATTTTGTTTTGTTTATTTAAATGGTCTTTGTAAAAAAATAACATGTAAAAGCCCAGCCGGGAGTGAATTTAGAAATAAATAAATAAATAAAATTTGACACAGAAAAATCAGAAAAAGACTCGGTCACATCTAGGATAGGATAGGGAAGGTATAGTATAATTAAATATTACAATTTGAAGTTTTAGTCATTAAGTTATTCCAAAAATAAAATAAGCAATTTGTTAATCGTTAGCAAAAATATCAAAAAATTGTGTGAACTTTGCGTAAAACTGTGTTTATTTTCAAATTAAAAAATTTAACATAAATAAATATGGTTTCATGAAAAATGTGGGTACTACTTATCACATTTTCCTAATAGTGGTGTTATTATTGATGCAAAGAATTAGTAAATATTTAGGAATAATTTTAAAAGTTTTATGTTTAGGGTTAAGCGCTGCTTTAAGGTGTCGAATTTCACTGAAGGCGCCAAAACCACAAGCTGTAGGTGTGTGAAAAATAAAAAAGATATTGTAAAAACGAGTGCTATTTCTTTCACGCACGTAATATTTATTCAGAGTAGGTGTATTTTTCTCTACTGTCCGGTTACTGTTTAAGATGCGTGTTTGTTTGGTAAACAATTCTTATGCATTTTCTCTTTTGTTAAATGAATGTGAAAAACAAATATTGACACGAGACACATCATCAGTAATGATCAGTTGTTATTTCAAAAATCAGTGCATGAACTTGTGTAGGTGATACGTTTTAATTGCAACCACGAAGATGTACAAAACATACACCACGTTTTCTCTACGCCGCCTTCCAAATAGTGCCGGTGATTGGTTTATCGTAGATCTGAAAAACATAAAAAACTAGTTACAGTAAATACATCTCTCAACTTAATTTAATGGTATCGTTATTTGAATATATATATTTTGACGAATATTCGTAAAACATGATTCAAATTGAACAATAGAAATAAATTAGTGATTTGTGACTTTCGGTCGAAGTCAGAAATCAATAATTAATTTTTGAGTGTTCAATTTGAATATACTTAATATTATTTTAAAAATCACCATAATCACGATTGATTTGTAAAGGATGAATCGTTTAAATTGTTATTGAAGTGTGATTTATAATTCAAATGAATCGATCTATTCATCTCTCTCAACTTTCTTCTGTACTTGATCATTTCTGTGCTTGCAAGCAGAAACAATGGTACCATAATTTAACCAAGATTGCTTTGCAATAAGTAGCGCGTTCGAAAGAGCGCAAATAAGCCAAGATGCACATGGAGGTTAAGTACTGTCTTTCAAATACCAAGATACGAGTAGAAGAGATGAATGCATTCATTTCAAATATCTACATCGTACTTTGTTCTGTTCGTAGTTTGTCTCAGTAGCTATTCATCTACGGCAATAACTGTGACACAGAAATCGCAACTTACATGACAATTTACTCAACGAAGAAAGAAACCGCGTGTTTAGGTGAAACCGGTGCATTCTACAATAAACATGGGAGAAAAAATACACATTTTTAAGCCTAATGAGCCTAATTTATTTTAGAAAACAGCTTAATGTCAGCACCTAGATCTATTCATTGTTAAAAGTCAATACAAGTCGTCTACTTGATAGTGATCTTCGTAAGATTATTAACTGAATTTTTCATTTATAGGTAAATATACTGATTGAATTATTTATATAGCTCCGTTTTCATAGAAACATCACCTCAAGGGCGCTGTAAAACTAAATGTATATATCTATAACATATGTTACTAAAACTTTTAAATATTCTTCCGCTAAGTTTTATTACCAGTAACTGATAACTAATGATTAGAGACACCCATTCATAGCTTTAATTTTTAAGAAATTTATTATTAATTTTTGAAAAAATAGCTTTAATTTTTGCGTTTTCATAGCCTTTATAGCTAAATAGGATAACGTCAAGGAATGGGAGTCGGCAAGAGAGGAAAAACAATTAAATTAGCAAAATCACTTGAAACATGTTTATTGTATTGTTGATTGAAACTCAACATGGCACTTGTTTCTACAGTATAGTGTGTCATGTTAGTTCTACGATCTGTCAATACTAGATTATAGCGACTAAAAAATCTTTTTTATTATCGCTAAAAACACAAATCCCAGTGTCATTAATTTGTTTTATGGTTCGTTTTTTCGTCGTCGTTTAAAGTGCTCATTATTTTCGCTTCTCTTATCGATAATATCGTGAAAGTATATTTCCCAAGTTCACTATTGTCGTTTTTGTGAATTATAAAAAGAGTTCTTGTTGTGAAAATCTCTAACATTAATTTTGCCTATAAGATGTACATCTATGAAAAATAAGTGACCGACGAAATCTTTCACAAACCAACAGACCTCCAAAAAAACAAAAATCATCAACAGGCAAATGCTTCCTTTCCTCACTCCTTGTTTTCCTAGTGATAATAAACACAATCGCTTGAACTTTTCTTCTCGTTAAAATATAGTTCATTTCAAATACCAATCGAGTATAAAACAACGCCTCTAGTGAGTACTAAATGACAAGAGCTCATGATAATTTGATTTTCGTTGGTGATACTTAATAATTGTCATCGACTCTATGGTATATTCCCTGGAGAAGATGGACCAGTCTGTTCTTGTATACCCCATTTTGTTGGCCTCCAGAAGCCAGTCTAGTGAACGACAAGGACTCTTGATTATGTGATTGTCGTTGGAGGTAATCGTTATTGCTTACCGCTTCGGGGATTAATTTTGACGGAATTGATACTTGTATCACTGCGGCGGCGCGGCGGACGGTAGCACATCCACAAAGGCGATGGCATTCTTGTATTCAAACCCCGGGCGACGTTATTTAAATTAAACGTTCATAAATATGCGGCAGTCCGGTTTATTAATGTAATTTGTGATAAAGTTAAGATAAGGATTGTAATGAACACTCGGAAGCCTCAAAAGGATAGTACGGATATTGCTATCAGGTGTCCTTGGTATTGTTATTATCCCCCGTGGGAAAAAATGAATGTTAACATTAAGATGATACCAATATTGACTAATTTTCAATCTGTGGTTTTAAACATGTTTCGTATTTTATATTAATACAAAATATTTTTTTGTTAATATTTTTAATTAAGTAAAATTTATAAAAGTTCATAAAATATTATGTATTACTTTACAAAACTGTATAAGACAGCAGTTAATTAATTTATTCATATGTGCTTTACACATAAATATACCTGATTTCTGTAAACTTGGGGCGAAGAGTTTAAACCAATAAGGGCATTGGTAATGTGTAAAAATATGTGCTTTACACATAAATATACCTGATTTCTGTAAACTTGGGGCGAAGAGTTTAAACCAATAAGGGCATTGGTAATGTGTAAAAATATGTGCTTTACACATAAATATACCTGATTTCTGTAAACTTGGGGCGAAGAGTTTAAACCAATAAGGGCATTGGTAATGTGTAAAAATATGTGCTTTACACATAAATATACCTGATTTCTGTAAACTTGGGGCGAAGAGTTTAAACCAATAAGGGCATTGGTAATGAGTAAAAATATGTGCTTTACACATAAATATACCTGATTTCTGTAAACTTGGGGAGAAGAGTTTAAACCAATAAGGGCATTGGTAATGTGTAAAAATATGTGCTTTACACATAAATATACCTGATTTCTGTAAACTTGGGGCGAAGAGTTTAAACCAATAAGGGCATTGGTAATGTGTAAAAATATGTGCTTTACAAATAAATATACCTGATTTCTGTAAACTTGGGGCGAAGAGTTTAAACTAATAAGGGCATTGGTAATGTGTAAAAATATGTGCTTTACAAATAAATATACCTGATTTCTGTAAACTTGAGGCGCAGAGTTTAAACTAATAAGGGCATTGGTAATGTGTAAAAATAAAGGCGTTTTGTTAAAGAATTTTCATTATGGGTCCCATATGGAAATAATATAAATAGAAGATCTGTAAATTTGATAGTGCCTTCGGAAGGTAAAACAGCTGTCACGCGTAATAATAATTACACAGCAGAACTTGTTTTTAAATATATCTTGTAAAGGTAAACATGTTTATTATTATTTGAAATATGTAAATTTAAATAAAAATGTTGTATTTTATAAAATAAATAAATTAAAAAAATAAAAATAAAAATTTTATAACACTATTAAATATAAAATAAAAATGAGATCTGCAATTTATCTTGAAAACAATAAGAAAATATATAAAAATCTATTAATATGAAGACGCGCCTTTGAAGTGATTTTGCACAAAATCGGCGCTATAAAATCATTAAAATATTATTATTATTAAGAGTGTTCCAGTGTGGGATTTTATTCCGGGAATGCTGAAATTTTGAACACTTGACCTTTAAAACAGCAGGAATGTCACTGTCGTCACGAAATTTGGGAAAAACACTCACCCCCTATTCTCACCCTAGCAGAATGTTCATACTTCTTGAAGGAATTTTGCTCACTTGACGTTCAAAATAAGAAGAAAATTACTGTCTTAGTACTGATAAGAGGAAATTACTGTCTTAGTACTGATAAGAGGAAATTACTGTCTTAGTACTTATAATAGGAAATTACTGTCTAAGTACAAATTATTTCGAAAAACTTTGTTTAAACGCGGGCATCGCCGGGAACTTCAGGTAGTGAATAAATAAATATTTACTAGGTATTGTGAAATACATCTGGTAAAACGACTTTTTATTTTAAGATCATGCAAAAAAAAATCACAGAAAACATATGTTTTAGAATTAGTTTACCCTTAGCAGGAGCTAAACCCTTTCTGCCTTGTGGGGTTTTTAAACTTATGAATTTAATGAAACAAAAATATATGTATCCTTCTTAATGATCTCTGGAGTTCATTTCATTTTGACAAATGTATTTAGCTCAAAAATATAAGCAAAAAAATAATATTAATTTGTTTCTGAATTTGAACAGTTAATATTCATTCCTTCGTTCTATCACACCTCTGCAAGAATACGATTATTATTTACTCTTAACGAGTAGGTGTAGGTATTATTCAATTTCACATTGTACCAGGAAAGAAATAAAAACATTACGATGGTAGTCGCTTGGTGGGGAGATAAGATTTGTAAGTAATTTATCACATCGCGAGGTACAGTTCGAGATATTTAGTCGGTTGTCAGCGTAGCTAGCCCACGTAGCCTTTTAATACCACCTTGCTGCAATGAGAGTGATCCTGAATATATTTGTTGAGTGTTTATAAGACGCGATTTAAAAAATTGTTATGCCTACATGACATATTTTCCTCTCCTGTTTGGATCTGAATAGCCAGGTACTTCCTATTTCCCAACCTTCCTCTTCCAATGTCTTTTGCCTTACTTTAGCATAACCACAGAATGGTTTCGTGATCTAAAAGTCTGACAATTCTTTTCCATTTTTCAAAGACCGAACTGTGTTTCATCATTATTATGGAAATGGCGCAGACATTAGTATAATTACTATGTGCAATAACATTTATGAATTATTAGCGCAGACCGATGAACAATCACGCGATAGTCTGAATTTTAGACAAATCAGTTCCATTTTTGAAAATAGCACATAAAACATATTTCTGTTCAAAATTTTTATTTTACAGAAGAATTCAAACAAGCAGTTCCAATTTTGAAAATCACACTGAAATTCAAATCAAACAAAGTTCAAGAGTTCATTGAACCGTAGTTATGTAAGACAGAAACACAACCGAAATTAGATTATTTTCATGTTGATCAAATGGGATAGCTATATACGATGTCCAGCAAGTGTAAGAGAATCAGATAGCGTGCTAAATGGGCTAAAATCAAAAGGTACTAAGTCATTGATGCCATCGGTTTTCATTTATATCTACGTGGAAGGAGTTTCTAGTATATATAAACTATTCAGTTCTAACAACGTACTATAAGGGATGAAATAGTCCCACGGATTCCGGTCCAATTTTTGTTTTAAAAAAATAACGCATTTACTTTGTTTGATATTGTCAAAATACGAACGTTTGAACACAAAAAATGTCAATTCGTTCCAAATAAAAATATAATTTTTCACGTACTAGGAAAACATTTATTTAAATATCTTGACACATGCATTCCCTAGTGAGATGTGCAGATTATGTTTTTTTTATGTTAAATACTATTATTTGAATAAATAAATAAATAAAATATTATCCGCCTTGCTATTCGCAATAAACTTTTTGAATATTCCCTGAAGAGAAGATTTTAGTTAACCGCAGATATGATATTTTGGTAAAGTTTCAGAGGAATCCGAGATCAGGTGTACTGAATTATTACTTTTTAATCAAGTTAACAGTTTGTGAAAAATTCTGTTGGTAGTTGAAATCTCTACATAATTCTTACCTCCATCAATTTTCGTTCCATAATATGTTGCCTAACCGGAAGCACGGGTGAACAATGTTGGCGACACTTTTGTGCGACATTTCATACTAACTAATAATGGTCATGGCACATCTCTCGTGTATATATTATCTTTTATGAAACCACTTACTCAGATTTTAGGTTTACCTGCATTTTTTTTCTGCATCTTTCTCTGATAATTTATCAGTGAAACACAATGTACATTGTGCATTGAGAAAATAGCAGGTGGCAAGAATTCTTAGTGAGGAGGACTGCAATTTCAAAGCACTCATATTATCCACTCGTGCGTTTGGTTTCATATATAAAATAAATGTACAATATTATTGAATTAATTACATTCCTAAAATTATTAATATATAAACATATGAAACTGCTTACTGCGGTTTAAAGACAATGAATTCACTTAAATTTCACTGTTCATCCCATATTTTTAGGCTCTATAAATTTGGCACATTATTGCTACCGTTCGCTTAAAATGTTTTTGCAAATTTGGTTTTGAAATATGCCAATCGTTTTTAATCAAGTAGTAGTGTTGACGAAGTCATTTATTTTATTAAAATTTAAATAACACCACATAGTAATTATGCAATTAAATTGAAAAGAAAAATTAGTATTAAAAAAATGTATTGATCCGAAATAAGAGTTCAATAGATATCACCAATTTAAAAATGTATAGCCGAGTTACACGAAATTGACAAAAAAATATCACGTCATCAGATACCAATCAACGAATTGTATGTAATTTCGTCTCCCCTACGTAGGTGTTGCATCGATTTATTTACATTAAAAACATATCATCTTTTTAATATTTCATTTTACTTTTTAACGAAAATATTATAGTATTGGTACGTCAATAAGTAAAATTTTAAAATTAATCAATCTAATGAAATTGAACTTGTTACATATTCTTCTTATTTGACATACCTATACCAAGGTGGCGAAGACTAGAAGAAGCAAACAAGACCAGAATGCCGGCAGGTATCTCTCACATAAATTACTCTTATGACTGATTCCCTCATCTCTAGACGCCCTCCCATTTTAGGCATTTAAAAATACCCACTTTCAAAAGGATATCTGTACCAGCATAAACGAAACCGTGTAAGGAATACATTATTGATTCTTTTTGGTAATGTGCCCAATCATTGCATCTTCAGTCAACTGTGTGAAGACCGAGCAATACTTTACACCCACACGTTTTGCTTCAAACTTCGGCGCAAGAAACGTTTCATGAAAACACGAAATGTATCAAACATTAAATTAATGAATTATTAATACCAACTAAAATTAGACCACCAAGTAAAACACATGAAAACAGATCTACAAATTAGCCTAAAAAATATATCGTGTATGTTGGACTTTTCGATGGAGTTCAAAGCTCAACAAAACTTGTCGAAAACTTAATTCAACGAATTAGTTATTATATGGGTGATAAAAAACCATTTTGGTCATGTTTTTTTTTCTTGCGGCAAAATTGACAATAATTTAATTAGAAAATTACATACAGGTTTATGAAAGGCGCCATTAATATTGCTTGCTGTAATTATCTTCTGAGACTAAGTGTAATCTACTGAATGATTGTCATTCAAAAAGGTATTTTGTCATTTCGCCCATCAAATAGACTTATTTTCATTATCTATGCGTTCGTTAGTTAATCCTGCGATAAATCTGGTTCAATTAACTCAAATTTGCTTTGAATTTAATTGTCATTTTTGAAATTCTAACTGATTGTTTGAAGAATTCAGACAATCGATATAGCAGGTACCTAACTATAATCAGAAATTCGTTTAATTTTTTTATTTTTATTAATTGCCGGAAACCCGGGCGTTTATTGCAATAACATGATCAATGATATACATATGAAAGTAACCCGCCTCACTAGAAGATTTCTGTTCTGAGGCGGGTACATATATTTGCTTACACATACTCATACATTTATACAAATATATATATCAATATATACATGGAGCATTCCATATATAGTTACATACATATATAGTTACATAAAAACAGGAATTTCGTAGGAACTTTAAATTTACAAAATGGTAGCGTTTAAATCTCATAATAATAACATACCAAAAAAATAGTTTAAGCAACAGTATTAGGTATTGATAAACTAGGCATGCGTAAAACATAAGCAGTTTTAATAAGAAAGAGTAAATCACTATAAATGTAAATAACACATGTTTGTAAATAAGGAATGAGAATTAGACTAAGAAGGGATTGCTAGAAATTTGCTGATGCATGCCCTTTTTTATGTAGTAACCATGTGTTGAAATGTTTAAGTAAACTGTTTGGGTATTAATTAATAATACTACATTTAAAATTTGTATTTTGTTTGAAGTTTTTATTTTTAAATTCGTGATTATTTTTAATTCCACTGAAGGTGTTCACTTGAAAAGCAAATTTCTGATCATCTTTCTAATTTGTCAACAAAAATACACATACTTTCATCTATACAAATCCTGCAATTATTATATCCCTTGATATTTGAATAATTTTATGAAAATAACATTTACTAATTAATCAAATAGGTGGTACCACTTTGTATTACAAGATTATGTTAAACAAATATTTATCTCATAAAAAAATATTATGTTTCTTTTTTAAAAATTAGTCATTTTTGGTTACATTCGGCTAGCTTTGTACCGAATGCATGCGACGTCAATTATTTCCACAGTTCAAACCAAAATAAGTAGAGGTTCAGTTTGGAAGTTCGGCTCGCGTATTTATACGAAGCATAAGAAACTCCACGCCGATCACAGCATAAGAGTCCACTTCCCGAAGCCCTTGGGACCATGGCATCTCCAATTGGTGAATGTATGTTATGAGGATGCAGGGAGTATTGAAGGTGGAAGGAGATAGAGGTGAGGAAGGTTAGGAAGTACCTAACTAACTATTCAGATCTTGATAGGGAAAATAAAATAAATTAACACAATTTAATTAATATTTTTATTTGATTATTTTTGAACCTGCGACGCAAGTGCCGAGATCGAAGGATTAATTCATATTAGCTATCAAACATGGTATCTAATTCTTAACATAAATGTTTAAAAATAACTATTTTAGATCATTTTTCGATCTTATCATAGACTTTGTGTAACTATTAACAGCCAACATGTTTGATTATATTATCAAAGAATTGCTTTCTCAAACCCGCTCCCGAAACATCTCCTTATCTGACTTAATCGTTCTTACTAAAATACTTAAGACTCTACCAAGAAAAAAATGATTACCGGAGATTATGTAAGGCTCTAAACAATTTTAACATGCTCTTAATTATAAAAGTTACACCAACTCATTAACTTTCATTAACGATTTTCGTTTGAAAAGCTTCATTATGTTTGAAAGTAGATTGGGGAGATATTTCATTTCAGTTCACCGTAAAACTTCGGCGCATTAAATAACATAGATTAAGATGTTTCATAATCGTTTAAGATGTTAAATTTAAGGTACTAAAAACCCATTAATGTTTAGAAAAAATCGTACAGTATGGAAATCAACATCTATGGAAAGTATTAAAGCTATTTTTATGTATTATTTTTTAAAAATTCTAAGGAAAAAAATAATTTTCTGGAATGTATCATTTTCTTTCGTAATGTGCTTACGTATAGCAAACAGGTATGTAATGAAAAAAAGTGAAATAGAAAATATTTCAACAAAGGAAAGACAAGTTTTCAGAAACGTGAATAACAATTACAAAGGTATATAAATTTGTCGTTGTTTCGAACTGGTAAGAATTTACCCACAAATCGACGAATCGCGACTTATCGTCCGAACGGATCGACGTTTTGATTGTAATCAAATAATCGTAAGCAAAAAGATCGTATGTAAAAGATCGTATGTAAAAAAATCGTAATTTATTAAAAAAAAATTTTGCTACCATTTAAACATTGTACACACAACAAATTATATTAAGAATATACGAATACGTATGTATAGTAAATTGTATTTGTTAGTCCTCCTTACTAGGATGACCTGTACTGAGGCCGATTTAAGTTATTACTTTCTGTTATAATAGTTTTCTATGTCGTTTTTAATGTTTTTTAATCTCTTTCAGCCAGATTTTTATTCTTGATTTGTAATCATTCAAATTTTCCATTCGTAAGTTACCATTTGATCGTATTATTTGCTTACAATCATTTGCTCATTATTTGCCTACGATCATTTTGTTTACGATCTTTTGGCTTACGATCATTTGAGAGTTATAATCATTTGATTATGATCGTTTTGTTTACGATCATTTTACCTCACTAAAATGTACAAGCAATTCTAACTTCTTTTTGGATTCGATGACGTAGTTACCTAAACAATCAAAGTCACATGGTGACAAACTACAACGCTTTCCAACCGAAGAGTTTGATTCACTTGATCGACTATTACGTCAGTGGAATACATAGCTTGCCGGGAAGTACCCAATAAATTACTCCAAGTTTAACAGGACTACAATCTGATTACAATCATACATTGCGTTTGCGATAGTGGCTAATCTTTCGGTGACTTACCAATAAAAAAATATTTGTATTCATTATCTATACAAAATCGTGTTTTTTTTGTTTTCATGAAAATGAATTCTTCAAAAAAACACCAATATACCTACAATTATTCTTACTGTAAAAACAAGGTAGAAAAAAAACATGTAGAAGAGTCGCTTCATATTACCGAGACACAGTTTAGTTATTGCATAGTAATACATAACTAGAAAAATATGTATATACCTCATTTTATTAGGAAACATACCAATTCATTATAAGAACCTGCAATCCTGTTATTAAACTGGATTACGAATAATTTGAAGAGATTCTTAATAAATAAGCAATATTTAATATCGATAAGTTTTCTTCGTGCAAGGTAGGTAAGTATAAATCACAGTTTAAATAGATATTACTTGCAGAAGTTAGTTGCTGCCTCCCAATTAAGATCATGCATAATAATGTATATAACATTTATTTATCTTACTCAAACAAATACTTGGAACACAGCTGTTTGTCTTTCCGTAATGGCAGGTAAATATGTCAGAGGGTTGTTGATTAGTTACACACCTACCTACCTGTATTATAGTGAGTATAACATATTATTTAGTTTTAGTAAAGCGTATAGTTTGTTTACGAAGTCAAATATTCACACTGCCATTCTTCTAACGACGGAGAGAGAAGTTTGAGAACAAACACGAACTGGTTTACTTTCCACGAGCTGCCGCTGGTTGGCAGCCGCTAACCGCAAAGCGAGAGTGTGACAACTGCGTGGGCAGAAAGAAGGGGTTATCAACCATCGAAGTATTATAATTTATGGTCAAAATTAATTAATTTTTCTAATGGAAAACTCTAGCCAAAGCTGTACAGTCAGCTTCATAAGGTAAGACAATAATTGTCATATGTACTTTATAAAATTATTTGAAAGACAAATCACTATAGTACCTTTTTTGTTATTTGTTTTTGAGATGTTATGCCGTGTTGCATTAACAGATGTGCCCTGATGATGGATACTGTGACGTTGTACGAAACGTTGGCTAAAGAAGGAGTTAGCCCAACACGGCATAACACCACAAAAACAAATAACAAAAATACTTTTGGCCGTGAAAATCTTAAATCACTAGAGTGCCAGTGAACGTATTGTGAAATGTTTAAAAAAAAACCTAGGCCAAATTACACAATTGATATGGAAGAGGCAATCTTCTGGCACCAAGTTAAATGTTTCTCCATTTATCCCTTTGGGTCAATGAATTTTATATATCGTTACCTGTATAAGAAGTTCAACTAATATCGAATGAGCTTGTGTCTAATTCGGTGGTCGTAATTTTTGTAGATATATTTTGTTTGAGTGAAAAAAATTGTACCTAAAGCATTATTTCAAAGAGCTATCCTTAATTTGTAAGTAGTTAATAAGTTTATATGAAAGTATAGCATTGGTTATAAGATTTTTTCGCTTTCTCTAATATCAGCGGATTTCAAGGTATCTCAAAGAACAGTGGAATAGACCAGACTTCAAACGCAGTGTAAAATAAATATATGGAAAGGGAAATATGTAATGTCTTTTTCTGAATCTCAAAAGATTTTCAACGTCATTCAGGGATGTGGCAAAAGGCGGGCATTCACTTTAACGGTCGCGCGCGACTCACTTATAAAATAATAATTGATGAACACCACGACGTGCGACGCGACGGTTCTCAATACAATATGTTAGCCAGGGCGAGGAGAGCGACAGGAACATGGCATGATAATCCTGATAACCATCTGTTTTACTGTATCTGAACGACCAGGAAAACTGGCTTATTTTAACAACATCATTTTGCAGTCTTATTTGGCGTATGATATAATTTAACCGTCGGAATACGGAAACAAAGATTTTACCTTTTCCGTAGCAGAGCTTTAAGATCCTTAGCTCTGAACCCGGATGTCCGTATTTAATGCTAGAATACGTACTTTATTTACGGTTTCTTTATGTATTATGTTTGCTTGAAAGTATAAGTATTGACTGGGAGCAATTCGCTGCTTCTACAAAAATGAGTTTTGGCATTTTTTTGTGTACATCTTTTAACCTATCGTGGTTACATTACAGCCGAAATAATTGAGAAAGGTGTGCGCAGGAGTGTTTTATCCTTGTGTTGTTTGTTCATTTATTTGTTGTATTTTTAAGTTTACATTTCAGTGTGTTTTAAAGGTAAAATTTAATGTGTTTTAATTTGTTATTTATATTACTGATTCTTTCTGGCAACGCATTAAAAAAATAAAATCAAAGATGTTATTTATAATTTAATTGCCCGCACTGAATAACATTGGTAACAAATAATTACACTCTGACGTGTATCTAATTGGAAATATGAATCTTCAATGTTCGCGATACAAAATAAATTGCGTTCTAATACTTTGAATAATAGATTTCCAATCTGTAGACATAGATTTTCAAAGTTAACTACTTAACATAGATTCGATCAATAAGAACATTTCGCAAGCCATGGATTGATTTTCATTCGTCACGTGATGCCCATTGTGTGGTGGGCAGAAAGGCAACTAAGACTTAAGTTGGGTACTCGTTAGCAGGAACACGAGAACCACATGGAGGAATAACATATCAATAGGTATTTGACCATCGATCAGGATTAAGGGTGGACTCGTGTCTGGCTTTACAAGAAGCTATGGTCCTGCGATCTCATCAATTGCTTGGCACGCTCCGACCTAAATGTATTCTCTACGTTTTATTTTAGATTAAGAGTACAAAAAAATATTCCACATTACCTATATGTAATAAATTTACGAATGTATCGGTACTTCTTACATTTAAAATAGCATTATTATGTATTTTTCTGTTTGCAGCACTCATCTTTTAAACATTCAAGTTTTATTTCAATTTTCATAATTGTTCTACTTCAAATATAGGCCCCACTTTTAATTCTTGCAATTTTGCAAAAATAACTTCCTAAATCCAATATACTGCTCTGAATTGATAAAAGAAGTGTTTTTATAGCGAAACTTTTTGTTTTTATAATGTTGATAGGGTCAGTTATTATTGAGATATATTTAGATTTTTATTTTTTCTTTATTCCGTGTTTTTATTGGTTTTTACAGTTTTTGCGTAAGTTAAAACCACCAAGCTAGGCACGAGCCCGTGTTGTTTGTTAATTATTATGGTAAAGACAATCACTTTATGTTGATGAATAAGTTTTGATGTAGGTAGATATTTTTTAAAAATGAATTCTTGCAGATTATAGTTAAAACACATTTAAATTTCAAGAAATAAAACGGTTTCTTGTTTTCTTGGTCTTTGGAAAAAAAAATTTTTTTTTTGATATTTAATTTTTATTGGAAAAATTTTTGAAACCGTTATCTTTATTTTCTGTGTTTTATTCTGTTTCTTGTTTCTTCTTCTTCTTTAATGATATATTACAATGATGGGTATTACCTTCAAAATTAAAAACAAAATTTTCCAATAAAAATAAAATATATTCATTTAGACTTTTAGAAAAATTCAATAGATATCCCATGTAAATAAAAATCGGATATGTTATCTAGGGTCCAAACGAATTCCTTAGAACTTTGTGGTCATTAAAAAAGATAGTTGCCAAAAATAAGGGAAAATTATTTGCAAGATAATATTGTTAATTCTAAATTTGAAATATAAGATCGACAAATATAACGCATAATAATTCGGTCCGGTGGTCGAGTGGATAAAGACGTTTTCCCCGTAAAACAGACATCTTGGGTTCGATTCCCAGTTGAGACGGTTATTTTGTTATTTTATGTGTCTTGTTCTGTTTCATGCTTCGTTTAGATTTATTCGTATTATCTTCTTCTTCAATGAAATTATGTTTATTAAAGTATTAAAATAATGTTAATAAATTTTACTTATTAATTAACTCGAAGTTAATTTACTTGAAAAGGGGGCAACAAGTGTCAGGAGTCAGGACCTAAAAAGCCTGGAATAAACTGCGAATGATGGTACAGCTGCAAACCTAATTTGCATCTGACCAATCATTTTCATAAAATATTATTTCATACCCTATTGCGCAAATGCGTCGTTCTACTGCAAATACTCGTGCAAAAAGCCTGAAACTTGTGTAAATGTAAAGAATTATTATTATTGACCTAGTAATATTTGCACAGTATCGTGATTTTTCACAAAAACGGCGATATAGAAATTATTCCATTATTATGCGTAAATTACACACAAAAAATACATCTACGGTGCTGGAAATAGGAGTAATTAATTTTCCGAGTCAACGTGGATTAATAAAATTGATGAAGCTGAAACGCCAACAAATGAATGTGGGTGAGAAACTTGTATAGTAATTTTTTTCTGTTTGTGCGTGTAGTACTTTTGTAAAAGTTTAAATATTGCGTTTTATTCTCTGTCCTCTCGTTAAACACTTCGAAGACGAATCGATTCACAGTTTTACATGATACAGAAATTAACATCTGTTTCTGAAGCCAGCATTGCAGTGTGGGAGTTGTGCAGTTATTTGTTAAGGAACAAGATTTAAATTCCATGGCGGTGTGAACCTCATTCTCCGATTTGAGGAAATAAATCATTGGAATACTGGCCCAAGTACCCACTATTCTCCGATTTGAGGAAATAAATCATTGGAACACTGGCCCAAGTACCTACTAGGAGAGGGTCTGTTATAAAACCGCATTGTGCTTATTCTCGTTGGAAGCAAATAATGCAGATTTGATGATGCGAAACATTGCTATGTTCATTGTAACAAATTCACTAGCGATAAGTACTCGTATTTTGAGTGCTGAAAGTAAGATACAATTTACGTACTCCGCTTATTTTATTGGAATTAAACCTCGTTACAACTTAATTAGGACAAGAAACAACTTAAGAATCTTTACGTCGGGGGAAATAGAAAAACGTCACCAAATTGGTTTACTAGGTTCTTACTTTGGTTATTTAAATAATTAATGTAGAAATATAATTTAGATTGAAGCGTTACTTGTCGACAAACTTCACATCATACTAACAAGATCTTCTACGACCCCCACTAACATAGTTGTGATTATTAGCGTAATATTTGTTGCTTTTTGTTATTGTTAAAACGGGGTGAATTTTTTGAAAATTAATTGTTAAATACTAATGTATGCGTATTAAGAATTAAGTGGAGAAAGTAAATTATACCAAATTTTTTCTTCATATTTTATTAAGAGAGTATTTAGTTTTCTCACTATGTTATTGTTAGTTATCTTTAGAAGTAGATATAAGAATAGCTACTAAATTTGCTATGCTCATGTAATTCATTGTATCTTATTTTGCTGAGAAAACATCTAAAGTCTTGAAGAAAAAAACTTTTTTAAAATACTGGTGAATTTCTGTGTGATACATTGAAATAAAAGATGATATATAATCTACATCATTAACAAATCATTTTGACATTCTGTTAAAAAAAAACGACGTCCAATGCAAACAAAAACCCGTAAACGGATTATTCATTTCATTTCACAAAGGACGCTATCTGATATCCCATCGCACGGACTCAAAGGCGATTATCAAATGGGTCCACAACAATAGTTTGTCAGTCATTTTTTCACCAAACTTTTGTTTTAATCTG
This sequence comes from Hesperophylax magnus, assembly GCA_026573805.1. Taxonomy (NCBI): domain Eukaryota; kingdom Metazoa; phylum Arthropoda; class Insecta; order Trichoptera; family Limnephilidae; genus Hesperophylax; species Hesperophylax magnus. Next base: position 3,613,170 of record JAIUSX010000157.1, read on the forward strand.
ACAACCGTCAGCGGTGGGCCCAGTCCGGAGTGCGGAGTGCAGACACCCTCTCGGAGCGGCGAGGCAGCGAAAGCAAGCAGCGTGTTGCGGTCGTGTAGTGTGTGGGTAGAGCGTGTTGCTGTTGGCTCTGAGGCCAGCATAGCCGGAGTACAGCCTCTCTGGTCCCTGCTCCGTCAGACGTATTCCAGAGTCGGGATTGTGCGGTACAGTGCGCGTGCGCGTTCCCTTGTAAACAAACGCGACAATCGCGTGTCGATATCTAAAAAAATACTACGGTTGTACGCGGGAAATTCCCATGCGTGCGATAGTATTCGGAACCTCCGTAACAAACGCCGTCACATCGGATGTTATGAAAGATTTCGAAACAATATTGTGCAAAGTGTGTTGACATTTTTTCGTACTTTGCAGAGAATTTTGGTTATTTTGACCGTCTATAAAACGGTGTCAACATCGAGTGTTTAGTTTTAACGCCACGAACGATGACGATTTTCGAATAATTCCGAGAAACAATCGAGTGACACATTTGTTTCTAATTTGAACAGCAGTTGGTCATAAGAAAATGCCCATTTAGAGTATTGTGAAGTAAGCAGGAACGGTGACATATTATTCTTATCGGGTCGGCCCCTCCACGGCACGCACCTGTGGAATACCTTCAGGACACACGTGCTTTCCTTGATTGGATAACACAATCACAACATAACCATCTCGTTGGACTTGCAACGACAATGCTTTGTATAATTAAGTCGTGATTAACCTCAGTTATAAATAATATACACTTGAAACTAAGTGCCTTGGTGTAGTAAATTCCTTTTGATATAGAATGTCTTTGTGCTATCACATCACTTTGCAAAGAAGTTGTTGAGGTATACCTATTCACAATGAAGGTTTCCAGTATTTGGAGGCTATGTCTCGTAATACTCTCGCTACTGTCAACAGTGGAACTGTACTCAAACGACAGGATGCACAATATGAAGGGGCGGGTGAGGAAGAGGAACTCTAGAAAGTTTTCGTTCAGAAGTCACAGGAACACCCACCCATTCTGCCAATTTAACACGACCCTCGTAGAAAATGCCGACATCCTTCTGCGAACCGTGGAGCAATCGAAATATATATTTACCGGAAAAGTATTGAACGTGCGTCATGCCCCGAGGATTCCAAATATAGGGAGAAGGAAAGATCAGCACATCTTTAAGATATTTATCAGGAGAGTCATCAAGGGTGATCTGAATGATCTCAGCGAAGTCCATTTCGAGGCAAGCCGTAAAAAGAGCTTCAATGGAGCCACTGTATTTGTGACCAGGGAGAGGAAACCCGGCGAGCAGTGCGAGCCCTCCCCTCGCGTCAGGTACTCTGCCATCTTCCTGGCTGACAGGACAGATGATGACGATGATTTTGAAGATGAAGATGATAGTTATAATGATGAGAGGCGGCCTTCTAGCGGGGGACTGAAGTTAGTTGTGGATCCCATCCCACTGTCTCTATACCATCTGGACCGAATCAATGCTGCTGTCAAAGGTAGGTTCATTCAGATAATTCTTTTAAATGTATCGGTATATGTTATTTAACATATCGACTTTTAAGCGTCCTTCAACCGTTAATAATTATATATGTGTACATTAAGTTATATACACACTAACTTATCTATATCAAATACTTAATGAATATTAGTTTTTTTCTGCCATTTCCAATAATAGTAATAAAATAGTAATCATCCAAAGGTACCAGGAGAAGAAACATTACAATTTTCGATTTTAAAAATAAATTATAGAATTAATTAATTTTGTCGTTGGAAATTGTTGTTAAATACAATTCACAAAATTCTTTTCACAAATTCATAGAAAAATAGTAGATATTAATATATTTTATTACGGGAAGTAGAGAGGGTAGTGAAAAATACCAAAAACGCGAATTATGTGATATTATTAATAAATAGTAATAGATAAATGATAATGCTGAAAAACACAAAAAAATCAATGTATTCCTAAATCAGTTATTTGATACATTGGAATGATAATTCTTACTTTTATGTGAAATCGCACAAGAGTCCCTACTGCTCCCAACCCAATATGGCATCCCCAATTAGGGTAAGTTGTGAGGCTGCAGGTAGAGGGAATAGGAAAGAGATGGGGAAAAGGAAGGAAGAAAGTACCTGGCTATTCAGAATCTGGCCACCAAAAGCCGTTTCAAGTAACGTTTCAATTCTGAATGGTGGTCTTACACCAGGGCGATACTGGGAATATTTTCCAATCTGGAACGCGCCGCAAATATACTGTATATTTTTTTAAATGAGTTATTTTTGAATCTTACAAAATTAATCATATAAAATTACTTGCTCACGTCGGGATTTGAACCCGCGACCGCCAGCTTGCTAGTCGAGTGACTTACCCCTCGACCATGACAGCCGTCAAATAGTCGATAGACCTATAAAATAGAAGGTAGACCTATCAAATAGAAGGTAGACTTATCAAATCGAATGTAGTCCTATCAAATAGAAGATAGACCTATCAAATAGAAGGTAGACCTATCAAATAGAAGGTTGACCTATCAAATAGAAGGTAGACCTGTCAAATAGAAGGTAGACCTATCAAATAGAAGGTTGACCTATCAAATAGAAGGTAGACCTGTCAAATAGAAGGTAGACCTATCAAATAGAAGGTAGACCTATCAAATAGAAGGTTGACCTATCAAATAGAAGGTAGACCTGTCAAATAGAAGGTAGACCTATCAAATAGAAGGTTGACCTATCAAATAGAAGGTAGACCTGTCAAATAGAAGGTAGACCTATCAAATAGAAGGTAGACCTATCAAATAGAAGGTAGACCTATCAAATAGAAGGTTGCCCTATCAAATAGAAGGTAGACCTTTAATATTATTCATATCTTATGCATGACCAATGTACGACTTTAACTATTTAAAAAGCATCCATGTTTAATATTGAAAACAAAGCTACTTCAACCCCATCCACACTTTCAATCTAACTGTAGCCTCCACCTTTCTTTACGTTTGTGACTGAAGTATAAGAAATATTCATTCCCGATATAATATACTACACTACTAATCTCGAGACTACTAGTCTAGAAGCTTCAGGGAATACTTATTACCATTAAATGCTTACATTTGGGACTAATATTATTAAGAAAATCATAATATTTTTTCCGACGTTGAAGAATTGATGAAACTGTATGTTTTTATACAAACAACTATCAACGTCATAAATTATAAAATAACGAACAAATATAAAACGTAAAACAAATCATTTTTATGAAAAAAATACCGGTGGGTGTGTGTATATTTTCGAAACACCATATTCTATTGAAATTATATTTGTACCATAAATAAGGCGTAATATGAACTCAGATTGGATTTCGCTCAACCAGAACAAAAGGGACTGAAATTTATATCAAATCAAAACAGTTGTATTATGCCCATAGGTGCGCAAAATTAAAAAAATAATTAAACTCTAATAATAATTAATAATTAGGTCTATATGATATGGTTTGTGAAACGTTTTATTTAAATTATAAAATGTTGAGTTGAACACATCATGAGACGATCAAGTGAACTAAATACTTAGTTGGGTCATGTCTATGTCTAGTCAGTACAAATACTTAGTTGGGTCATGTCTATGTCTAGTCAGTACAAATACTTAGTTGGGTCATGTCTATGTCTAGTCAGTACAAATACTTAGTTGGGTCATGTCTATGTCTAGTCAGTACAAATACTTAGTTGGGTCATGTCTATGTCTAGTCAGTACAAATACTTAGTTGGGTCATGTCTATGTCTAGACAGTACAAATTGAAGAGCACTCAAGTACGAATGTAAATGAGGCAATACGCATAGAAATGACTGCATGATTTTAAGGTTATGTTTTTCAGGACCTTTATAATAAATAAAAACAAAATATTCGTATATCATTATGACATTGTCCTTGTCGCGCGGGTGTGAGATTAAAAAACAACACTCACTTTGTGAGACGTTTATTCAATCTTAAAAAAGTAAACATACTTTAAATTTTTTTTACAGCGTGTTGGAACAGAATAAAGTTACAATAATAACGTTATTTTGTAATCCAACAGTTTTCAACTAGTAACCAAAGCTGAAGAGTTTATCACCTTACCGTGGAGCACTGGAAATAAATGATTTTTTTTTATATTTTGCACAGCAAACGACGGTTATCCACAGGAATGAATTCCAAAGAAAATTACATATAAAGTTTCAATGAATAGTCTTTATTTACATTGAATTTGACAATTATTTACTCAAAATAGTTAATATTTCAGTTAGCAGTAACAACAGCAACACATGATATCGAATGACTATTCAAACCTCACACGGGGAGGAATGTTTGACGGTTGAAGCCCACTCGCGGGGTATGTGTAATATAATGGAAGTACTATTCATGTCTCCAGTATTTGTTCTAGAACACCTGGCCCTTGGCAGGAGTGTTTGATCTGAAATGTGTTGGCTGGGAGGTGGCCGAAGAATACGGTTTCCACGATACAATGCCACCGGTCGACTGGAAACAATATTGATATTTCTGACATCTTGCTTTACTCATAAATAAATGCCCACTTTTATTGCGTTTATTGATACAAGAACTGTACCACTGCAATGCTTTTTTTGGTTTCGATCAATAATTTTACCGAGCCAAAGAAGTTTACATTGATATACGTCCCAAAATGCTTTACAAAATTAATCTTTCCATATTTACTATTGAAGTTATCCGAAAAGAATGCAACACATTTTGACGGTTACAATGAACACCATGATATGTAATTATTAAAGCAGGTCATGTATTAATGCGAATAAAGAAAATAGTGTGTATCAGGTCAGAGGTCAGTTAATAGCACCATTATATTCCGAACATATGTATGGGATTGGCGCTAATTAGTTTCATAATTAAATACTAGTACGTACAATACAGAAAGCCTTTTTTGAACGGTGGGCACTCATGATTGCGTTTCAAGGTGTCTTCTTAACCTACTTATCTACATTTAAGGCGGACAAACCACAGCACCTATTCAGATTTTGGTTAGTGATGGTGCCAATTTGAAACTCAAATTTATCTTTAATTTCAATTTAACTCCCCGTAAAAGCTTTCTTTGCAAAAATTTATTTATGATCCCACTAATTAATGGTGGTTGTTTTCTCAATTAAAGTGCGTTGGTGCATTGAACTTCCGTAAAAAAGGATAAAATAAGACAAACTTGTATTACAATTTTACCACACTTTAAAAAATCCACACATTCAAATTTAATGATGTTCCAATGTACTGTCCAAAAGCAAGACTGAAATAAATCTCAAATCCTATACGTGCGTTATGAATATCAGCATCTTCCTTCATATTTTGTAGGTTCTTAAAAAACACCATCATGGTGCCAGGGCGGTTGACCTGCAAACTTTGAGAATCTACCAGATGCCTGAGTGCATAACCAATTTTGCACGGAATAGTATTTTGCAAGAATCGATTATCGTATTTTATGTTGTTTTTAAAGACCAACAAAGGATTTTTTCGGATATCTGTGGAAATTGATTTCTCCCATTTTATTATCAGATTGAACTACCAATGAAATCAACACGCCATAAACTGCCACTGCTTATTAGACATACATTTATCTATAATACACGCAAATTAGGCTGGATACTACTAGAACTTCCTTAAGAAGGAAGTGTGAATGTGTGTTTAAGTATCATTAAGTATCACCGCACAGACATCTGAGTACACTGAAACTGTACAAAACAGTCGTGGTAAATCATATGTCCCATTGGGTCCAATAGCTTAACGATCCGTTTACGGTGGCATCGCGTCCTTTCATGCATCATTAGGGCGTAAAATTGTCATAGCGCTGTTGGGCGCATACAACGCTGTGCGCCGCTTATTATAATTGTCAGGGCGCTGGCGCTGGCCCTCGCTGTACGCCGTATGCAGCTTGTAATGGTCAAGTGGCCTACGTGGATCTGACGTACGTCATCAGGCTGAGATGCGCGATTGCCATGGAAATGCCATGCAAATTATGTGAATGGGACAAATAATGTCGCCGGTGCGCGGTGCGATGCCTCTCAAAGGCCGAAAGCAATATACCAGCAGCGGCCGTGCTAAATGGGCTCGACTTAACTAGGGCGGACGCATGACCATTACAAGCCTTTTAATTGATAAAATGGTTATTTTATATTTGTCGCCTATCTGTATTTTTAAAAAGTTTTTATGGTACAAAAATCAGGTACACAGGCAAAACTCAAAAAACAATGTTTTAATTGTTTATTTTTCCAAAACACTATAAAAACCAATCCATTACAAAAGCGATAAAAAATTTCTAAAAATAATCACAAATTTACATTTACCAAGGTTCTTACCACTCAAGCGCAGAGATTATTAGATTAGAACTATATTTTTACTTCAATAAGTAGACCACACATAGCTATTGTATTCAAATAATATTATTATAATATGTAACCGCAAATTAATAATAACCTGATTAACTTTGATGACGTAAACGAAACGCTTTATGTATTGTTCTTGTTATAAGCAACGCCATTTTATAGTAAACATTACTCGAACGCAAACTATTACACGTTAGAATATCTTTCAAGCACGGTGAATCCTTGAACAATATAATAGTGCTATCAGAATAGTGCATCATTTCTGTAATGTTTTAGGGATGCATCACATTTTCTTATCCATCGGCATAGTTTATTGTTCTCTGGTCCAAGTTATTTGGCTCTAATAGACGTTGGTACTTTTAACAAATAAATAATGTTAAAATGGTAAGCTGTTTTATAGTTTCATGAAATTCGTAAATTTGTTTGAATCAATTACATTTGAAATTCATTATAATTACTATCATCGTTCAGGTCTCCTGAATGCACAGAAATAAATGACTACAATCCTACTGTTACATTTGCTCATGGAACGGAATACCACTTTACAAACTTCAATTAGTACAGCAAGTATGGTCAAAAATTTAGAACAAAACCTTAATTATAGAAAAATTAATTATTCGAATCATCGGTATAGATTTTTGGGTCTTGTCAATTTATTGATAATAATTTATATTTGATCCGGTGCACTGGATAAGAGCATGAGAATAATTAAACCCCGTACTCCAGCATTTGTATAATCCGCCATCACATTTCACATGCACAGTGCGCGCAGAAGCGCATCGGATTAATTATTTCCAATTTCATTAATCTTCCTGAATTTACAAGCAAATTTGTTTCTTTTTCTGTTTTACCTACATAATAGTATGTTAACGTTACTTACATCACCCCAAGAGCGTTTTATTTATGTATTTACGTATTAATGTCTTATTGAGCTTTTACAAGGAAAGTCATACTACATTACAGTATGTAAGTATAACAGGATATATTGATTTATTCATCTTCTCCATAAAATGGCTGTGCACCAATAAATTACGGAGAAGATCACACATTTGAGGTACATGCAAATATAAATGGTCCTGGGGGCTCTTTTACTTTTTTGTGGCTGAACGGTCTGTAAGTGATTTCTGGCAGAAGTCCTCGATTTCGAAGTATATATCATTATATTGTATACTCCAAACAGCAGAACTATATTCATACAAATGCTTTTACTATAATTAACATGGAATCCAAAAAATAAGACATAACGTTGTAAATAAACCAAAGCATAAAATATAAAAGTCAGTATGTATATACGTATTATCAGACAATTATTCATGTTTGTTGCAAACTAATAAAACAGAAAGCAAGAAAATATTTTACTTGTAAGTTATAGAATAATATTTTAAGAGAGAAGCATTTAAAAATAATACAAGATGTCCCTAAAGAAAACTAAAACAGCAAAACGCGAATACTAAAATTTATATTGCATTTAAGTAATATGACCTGAAATAGTAATAAATCGAAGTATAATATATAAAGCAAGTATGTTCGTACATGCATATAATCATAAATGTGTGCGTTAAAAACTATATATTACAAAAAGGTAAGGTAGACTATATATTACAAGAGACAAGATTTTTTTAAAGATGATAGTTAATTATTAAAAGATGATAGTTAATTAAAGTTTTTTTACTAGTTAGGTCTGAAATAAGGTGACTTTTGAAACCCAGAAAAATGTTGCCTTGTTTTTTATTCTATCATGCGAAATATGTGATGTTTTCGACGTTAGAGATATAAAAGATATTTTTGTCATATAGTTTGAATAAAATAATTCATAATTTATTTTTACGAAATATTAATAACATGATTTATTTATATATAGATTTTTTTTTTGTTATTTGTTTTTGGGGTGTTATGCCGTGTTGCGCTAACTCCTTCTTTAGCCAACGTTTCGGACAGCATTGCAGTGTCCATCATCAGGGCAGATGTGTTATTTGAGGTTGTGTTAAAAATGTGAGCTTATGTATGAGGTTGTGATACCGTGTTGCCAGCTCCAACCCTCTGAGCTAACATTAACGTATCATTTTTTAATTTAAAGTGGTTTTCTTCGTTTAGCTCTGGTGTAGCCGTCAATTACCGGATACCAAGAACTATTGAGCTTAGCTCCATCGTCTCTATTAATGTTTACGGGATTTTTATGAATTTCAATGGCCTCCGTAATCAGCCGTGCTCTATAAGTTTTGGGTCTCCCCAGGATTTCAGGAACAAATCCAAAGTAATGCCCGGTGTCAATCAAATGCTCGGCAATTGCCGATTTGTCAGGGTGGCCGAGTTTACAAGCTCTGAAGTGTTCTGAAATCCTTTTGGAGATAGTCCGCTCTGTCTGGCCTACATATACCTTGTCACATCCGGAACAGCTGAGTTTATACACTCCATCTGTTTCCAGAGGAAACTTAGTCTTTGCAGACCTCAGTAAGTCCTGTATCTTTGTTGTTGTTCCGAAGACAGTCTTGATATTTTCCTTTCTCAATAGCCTGGCAATTCTGTCTGTCACATTGTGCACATAAGGCAGGAAAGCACAGCCTTTCGACTCTTGTTCAATTCTGTCTTCGTTTGGTGCAGATTTGGCTCTTATGATTTGCCTTGTCTGACTTGCTGGGTAGCCGTTACGCTCCAGTGCATCGGTCAGCTTCGTAAGTTCCGCTCCGATTTTATGTTCTTCACATATTCTGGTCGCTCGGGTCACCAATGTATGGATAAGTCCTCTCTTCTGCGCTGGGTGGTGGTGCGAATCAGCGTGTAAGTACCGATTCGTATGGGTTGGTTTCCTATATACAGTATGCCCTAGGCTACCATTGCTTTTTCGCATCACCTCCACATCTAGAAAAGGCAGGATTTTATCTTCGTTTTCCAGTTCCATTGTGAATTTAATTTTGCTGTGGAGAGAAAACTAAACGAATTCCTGGAACATCTTAATTCATTTTCGTCTTCAAGGAAGCTTTTTAATATTATTGTTTGCGTCCGGCTTCATACACAATAACACTCAAACTCACGAAATGCGATGCACTTAATACTCCTTTAAACTGCTGTTTCTCCCGACAAAGATTAACTGCCATAGGACTATACAATGAAGTCATGCAAAAACAATGCAATCGTATAGTTATTGCAACTATAAAGCCAATATTTATAGGGGTTCATGAATTTGAGTAATATAATAGGTACTACAAAATAACCCTCTGCTAAAGTTAATAACTCTTATCATTCTTGAGCACTCTCCTATTTGAGGTTGGCTATCATCAGGTAGTATATTCACCTGCTGCAGGCTGCCCGGAATAACTCGCCACTCAGAACTGCACTCGCCGTATACGTATAATGAAATTTAAAAATTGATGTCAATGTCATTTTTAAGGTGACTTAAAATATGTTTGCCTTTTTTCGATACAAATTTCTATGCGAGTGTCATTACAAAGTTGCATAACTTTGGATGTACGAATTTTTTTCCACCTAGTTCTTAGGTTAAATAATATTTTTTAAATAATTATTAATTTTTAGTTAGATAATGCCGTGTTCCACTTCCTCCATTTACAGCCAACCTTTCGGACTGGGTAAAAGTGTCCATCATCAGAACAGATGTGTATATTGTGGTAAAGTTCGTTTTCATGTATGTAGACGAATTCTAGTTTTAGGGCCGGTATTTCAGTACATATCTATTAGTTTTACGTACAACACGGCATAATAACCCAAAAGTTAATCACGAAAAATATTTTGGTCTTGAATATCTGAAATCATAATATTTAATGCCTACTTTCAAATAATAACAAATTCCCTTCCCTGTCCAGACCTGTTGTAGACATCAAGCCTATAATACCGGGTGTCATAACAAGCAATAAATGATTTACGATCAAATTGCGATCGTTGACGGGAGAGACAACGTGCACTAATGTACCTGTGCAAAATATCCGCAGCCTGACCAGTTGTCACTTGTCACACCAAATCTCATCTTCCGTGGAGTGCTATCAGTTCATGTTTCGCATCGATTTTACTGGGAGATAAGCTGTGCTCACTAAATGAAATTTAAAATAGGATTTGATAATTCGCGTATTTGTTATAACGCTAAAAAACTCTTCTAAAGTATTGATTATACATTTATGTACACATATAATATTGTTAAATGTGAGGTTTTTGTATTAAGCGTCAAAAGCTTCGGAAATGGGTGCTTTTGAAATTGGAGGTCGGTAAGCTAAGCCAGTTTCTTCTTTGGAGTCGATTAACTCTGCATAAATTATTATAATGCTTGCGTATAGACACGAGAAAAAACGCACGAGCCGAGTCACGAATTACTGGAAAAGAACGAGGAAAACCTCAAGCGGCGTTTAGCGCCATTCGCGGATGCTTTGTTCCTTTCCCATAAGTCTTGGTTCAGCTCAACAGTTCGGCTCACGTGTTTGTACGCACCCTTAAAATTCAGTTTTGTGAGATTCGACCTTTATATATCTCAAAAGACGCCTTCTGTACTACGGGGACATAAAGTTTTGGCGCCGGCTGTTGTGGTTAATAATTAAGAATTTTAGTTTACCAAGAAACTATGAAATTCGCGATGCTTTTTCTGTTTAAATTATATAAATTATTTTGCAATTCAAAATTAAAACATTGTGGAGTTTTTTAAACCTACAAATAAGCACTATTTTTTAAACGTAGTAACGAAATTAATATGTATCCACAAATAATTGATGATACTTTTAGAAGATGTAACACTGTGTTTTGTGTTTTGTGCTATGGTATAAACGCGACAACAGTAAATTATCTCTCATTTCATTAGAATCAACGTAGAAATGATAAATCCATCATTTCCATTACAAAGTGATAAATGATGAATTCATAATTATTTTCATTACAAAACGTATTCACGACAAGAATACCTCAGCATTTCTCGTATCCGATTGCAGAATTCCCTCAGCTTTGTTTGTAGAAAATGGTAAACTCTTAACTGGCGGATTTATCAATAATTATTCAGTCGTACGCATCACTTGTAGGACAAAGAAATCCATTAGAGGCTTTTAAGGCTCGACTTCAGACAAGTGGTTCCCATTGCGTATTGTTTTACTAGGCATTTCGCATAAACGCCGATGCTGAATCTTCATACCCGTGGCAGGAGCGTTTTGAGCGACTCAAACCTGTACTATGTTAGTAGTTACGCAGAATAACAATATAAGCTTTCAATTATAATTTGTTTAAATATGTGCAGAAGGTTTCTGGTTGTATGTGATTATTTACCTTAATACACTATAGGTAAATGTTATAAAAAAACATAAGTGTTCTTTTAAACTGCGAAAGTGTCGTCAACCCTGATGGTTTCAGGTATAACCCAACTAAAACGTCGGTACACGATTCATTAAAGCACCACATTATGAAGTAAAGAAAGTAAACAAATCTAATCAACGTTTCTTATCTTATACTAAATTCTAGTGAATGTTTTTGCAATTCGAGTTTTATAATATAAATATATTCTTTCATTTGAAATAATATTTTTACATTTTCATACAATTTCACAATTATATGAAGTACCATAATTTGTTACGTTATTTAATTAAATGCTTTGCATTACCTGCCTCACTAGGTGTTGCCTGTCCTAAGTTCCTGAGGTAAGTGACTGAGATGAATTGCGTAATCTATATGTGATTTTGATGCATTAGATGCGTATATTTTTGTAACGATGACCACTCAAGAATTTCAAATCCCGAATCATTTCTGAGCATTGCTCCTCAAAATTGGCTTTTGTAAGAAGTTGGATTAAGAAGTGGAGGAAGATGATAATTAAGGACCATCTAAATATTCAAACATAACTTATTTTTATTGAAATCGTAATTTCGATCGATGTGGTTTTAGGACGGCTGCAAAAATAGCTTTTAAACCGTCTCCAATAGTAAATAATTTATCAAAAAGTCAATACAGTACGGTGCTCCTTCATAAAACTGGCATAGAAAGTGTCAAATAGAATAAACATGATACAAAAGCAGGCGCGGGGAAGTAAAGGCTCTACAGAAGGTTCTATGAAGTAATACGAGAAGGTGCTGTCCACTCGTTTAAACCCGTCACGGATAAATAACAATAACGAAAGCGTTATGGTTATTTTGACGGCGGCAAGTCACTAACCGTTGGTTCGTTACAGACTACCGAGTGCCCAATCCAGTGTCCAGTATCCAAATTTCATCAATCTGGGAATAATAATAATAATAATTTACTCCAGAAGGTATATTACAGGGGTTGTGCAATGCAATAAACTTCATAACGTACGGTGAAATAAAATAACAATGCGTAAAATGGTAACTGAATACAGCTGTCGATAGTTATTTAAAAACTAACCCACACCCTAAAACTCTTCTTAATATTAAATTATAGAGATTGACTGTTTGCATGTTTTTTAACAGGACAATTTATAAAGTTTTGCCATACTTTTTAAAACAAATAGTAGTTACATTAGTAACTAAACACTGCTAAATGTATAAACCTATTTTCCTTGTTCTATTCCTATGTTCCTTTTCCCACATTACTCTTCTTCTTCTTTCGTATGGTGGGGAGATCAGAGGGGAACATCTAGATCACTGAGCTAGTCTAGGGCCTCATCAATGCCGCCGGGGAACGAATACAGCGGGCATTCTTCAACCACATTTTCTGTGGTCTGCACCACGATGCATTCACACTTCACCGACTCTTTAAGACCCTACCTGCACATCAAGTAGGCACAGCGGCCGTGGAAGGACTTTATTCTGGAGTGAGAGGTAATTGGAGGACCCTCTCTTCTTCCACGCCGAAGGGATTTCGAGACTTCAAGCGGCATGCAGGGTGAGAGACAACATCACGCCTGATATTTGAAGGGGTTATATTTGTACGTACGGTGAGCCAAGGTAGATTTTAAAGTCCCGCTGATGGTTCGCATTTTGGCAATAAGTTGAACATCTACCATGGAAGTGTTGGCGTTTCTAGCCCATACTGGAGATCAGTATTCAGTAGCTGTTGAGAAAACAAAGGCAATCCCCAGCTAGTTTCAGCTAGCTTCTTGAGTTGAGCCTTATCTTCAGCGTGTGGCTCTAGCGTAGTATTCGTGTAACGCACAAATAAAGTAACGACATTTAAAAACAACCCCGTTTCCGCCAATCCATTTTGCATCATGATACTTGTAATGGTAGAACGGGCTCGCTGGCTCTAGACAGTGAGTCTATGGAACCTAAACTGAGAGCAACAAAGCTTTTACATTAAAACCAACTCAGTCAAGGTTCGAATTCGATCAAATTGTCAAATAGAGTCTATACCATGACCTGTTTATGGCAAAACTGACGCCCTGGCCCTTTAACCATTTGGATATGGGTGACTCTAAATCAAATGCTATAAAGCATATTTAAAGAGTCACCTGCCTAAATACTGACTTGTATGTAATTCCCACTAAATTAAACTTTGGATTGTTTTGTTGTACAATAATATATTTTTAAATCTCATCTAATCTATGTCAATGGTGCTTTACCTACTCTGAACGCACCGCGTGCGTGATAACTTCCTTACTTGCTTTGCATTGAAGGGTGACCGGGGAATTTATTTCCAACGTATGCCGTCAAGTAAAATACGAAAAATAAATAAAAAATCAAAAAATACACTTAGTTTTTATTGCGTACTGTTTGCATTCAACGCAGTGAGTGTAAAAACATGTTTCTGAAATTTAGACCGAGAGTTAAATAAGCAAACTACGGGTGTTTGACTTTTTACGCTTGTGCTTGTTGTGAATGAATGAAAAATATTTTTTGTTTGCTTTCAACATCCTTTATAGTCATGTCAATGTTGTCTTATTAGGTATCCGAGACGAGGACCCGTATTGATGACATACAAAAGCACTACTGATGATGCCGACTGAGAATCTTGCAAATCAAACGTACAATTAATATCGTGCCAAAGAAAGTTTGGCACTTAATAAAATAAATATCGAACTGGACCCTGAACGCTAAACCCGATTCAGAAAACAGATTCCGGTAGTGGTAATACATCAATGGTGGTGGTGTTTGGAGTAGTTGCGATATTTGACTACGTATCCGGGGGTCTCGGGTTAAAATCCCGACGTGCGCAAGTAAATTTTAACTAATAGCTCTGAAAAGCCAGCTATTTCACCACATTCCTATTCTCTATCTCCTCCCCCTCCGCACTATCTTCAGCCTTCCAACATACCCCCAACGGCGATGCCGTAATCTCACTGGAAATCTTGTACGGTATCATATATATATACATTTTTTTTTAAGTCCATGATAATCTGGATTATTTAATCTCTCAAGAAGCCACCATGACAATATGATTTTTATCGGACATGAACGACAGCTAATGCTAATTTTGTAAGACTATTTAATTTCAATGTTAATTTTCAATTTCAATTACTTGTTATTGAATTTTAGACCGAGAACTAAATAAGCAAAGAGTTAAGTAATCTCAAGGCGTTTTGATTTTAACTTTGATTGTTTATTTTTACACGATAGTTTAAATAACCTTCCTTCCCAATTAAAAGAAAATTACCGCGTGGGTAATGTCAAGCAAATAAATTCCGCTTGTTTGGTATATTTTCGTTTTATTATGGTTTGATATTAGATAATCAAACACTTCTTCAAAAACCTGTAACATTATGAAATAGGCACTTCATGTGTCAGATTTTAAAATAACTTGAAAATGACATCGACACTATTTGCTGAAGCATCCGCTTGGAATATTAACCAAAATTTATACAAAAAACAAATTTAAATAATACATAAATCATTTAATTTATCATTCTTAAATCGTGCTCATGACTTTTGCATGATGCTTATAGAGAGAATTAATTTAATGATAAATAGTAATAAACATTAAAACGCTTATAAAGGTTGTGTTTAGGATCAATAGAATACTGACAAAAAATCACAAAAACTTAAATTCTTACTGTTAACATATTTATTATCTGAGTGGTATTCTAACGGTGGCATCAGGTGATCATCCAGTCATCAGTATTTGTATAGTTCTGACTTAACTTTACTGAAGTTTATCAGGAGTTTAGAGTTATACGGATGACACTAATATGAAACGTTATGGAGAATGTTTTCTAATCAAAATGATACATTAATTGAAAAAGCCATTATCAACAAGAAAACGACAGGATACGGCTCCAGGAATGTTAATAAGCGACGAGGAATTGAACTTTTTTTTTACCTGCACTTGTTATTTCGGAAAGCGAATATTCCAAATGTTTAAAGGTGATTTTCTAGTTCCGAGAACACACACAAAAATAATATTTTTTTATGTATTTATACTGGTAATCGTTTTTCTCGATTATTAGCTAAGTTTTCGTCCCACTGGGTTGGTATCGTTTATTGTTAACTAGCTGTACCCCGCCACGCGATGCTGTGGTTCTTTCCAGAACTTTCAAGAGCATTTTCGAACTTTCCGGAACCTTCTAGACTAGCCGAATATTCGAGAAGCTTCATGAAAATGTTATGATGCAGGGCTAGACTCCTTTTGTTTTAATATTTTATTCATTAATTTATTCTGCATCATCACATTTATCCTCGCCGATTCTCTAACCTAGTTAGGAACTGGGCAATTGTCGCTGGTATTGGTTTTGGTAAAATTTCGAATCAGAATTTAAAATTTAAAATCTGTACCGGGCGGAAACAGAAAAAAACAAAACACTAGCTTGCCTGCAGAGAAACCAGAGAGTGGGCCTGATCTCTCGGCAGACGACAGTCACAGTTTTCCGGAGTGAAATTGTTTGGGAATGGTTTCCCTTTAATTCGGAGAGGCGAAGTCTAATCTTATATGCGGAGATTGCATAATAAAATCGTATAAATGGTGTAAATACGAAGTTCCATAATTGAATTAGTTCCGTGGCTCGTTCGTTTATTGTAACCACGCGGGATCATGAACCGCAAAGGGAGTCAGACGTGTGATCTGCTTGAATCTGACCCATCCTTTATGGGATGAAGAAGCCAGTGGCTTAAAATATTGTGCCCGGTTCCCGGAAACCTAAGGATAGTATTCTTTCTCGCGGTTTGGCACTACGTCGACCGCATTTTCACCAGGGCCGTATTGAGGCCTATTTTTCCTTACATAAAGGGAATCCTCGCCAGGATACACGGATGCGACCGCGGGCACCAGATACCTCTTCCTCAGTCGCCAGATTACACATTTTCCTGCCCCGGACAGTCGCCAGGAGGCGGAACTGAATCTTCCTCTTGCTCCGGCTGGAGCCCCTAGGAGCTCAGCCTGAGGAGGTGCTGCTCCAGCTCGAGTAGGATGTTACTTAATTAGATAGATAGATAAAGCGTGGTCGGAACCTTGGGGGTAAGCTTATATCTAACTTTCATTATATTGTTTTCGTTATAACTCACACGGTAGAGTGTGTAGTCTTTATTGTATTCGAAATAATATACATTCCTGTTACATCAAAATCTTCTTTCCTTGACTCTAAAGTACACATTGTAACTTGACACATTTCTGGTTTCGAACCCAACCCCCTGAGAACCCTGGGATCACAAACATTCTTGTGGGTATCTAACCCTCGAGAATTGGCGCTTCCAGTACTGGATAAAGTTTGTGATTCCACATTCATTGTTATAACCTAAAATGTCTGGTGAGTATTGTAGACTCTACGTAGCAAACTTTCTGGAACCTGGCCGACACAGTCGGCGGGTCCATTTTGAAATAATATGAAGCATTCGCGGCTATCCCATAGCAAATCATATTTTCGTCACCCACTCCCGCTCACGCTCAGCCACCCCCACCAAACTCTCTTACTTTCGTTGTGACACCAAAGGCTGTCTACCACCATAACCAAAGGTGGGTGGCAGTGGCTGGTTGCGAAGAAAAAGTTGGCGGGTCGGAAAAAAAGGGTTATTTTAATAATATATATTAGATATGTTTATTTAATATTCACGGTATAAATTTTCCATAAATAATAATTGCATGTCACAGTATACAAGCATAATCACATACAAAAAACAATTAACTGTGGCGTCTGATCGTAAAATGACGACGGAAAGTATGAAATTAATTCAAATTCTAAATGGATATAAAAGTAGAAGACACAAGTAGGTACCTACAAAATATGTCAAAGAAGTATAAGAGGACTTAGGAAAATTAATATTGTTTGAAAAGATATGATAACAACTCAGTCTTGGCACAGACTCCTTTCCTCATTCACATTCATATATAGTCTCATACATGCTCTTCTATTATTCTGACTTTTGACATGGCCCGATTCAAGTATCTGATCCACTTGATCGTGCCAGGTCTTCCTCGGGCGTCTCCGACTTCTTCTACCATTCAATTTGCGTAATATATTTTCCTTAATCTTAATGTATATTTAAATGGGGGAACCAGGTCGAGAAGTTATATTCGACTAGACTTCGAACTAAAGATGTATACAAAATTTTCAAGGTTGAAATATATTCCTAAAGCCTCTGGAATTTCTAAGAATGATGTCAAGCGTTTTCATTCCCAGATTATTAATTGCGTTTGTATGGAATATAAGTTTAATTTACACTCGAAAATTATGCCCAGGTCTTTAATTTCTTCGATAGAGGAAAGGGTTAAGTTGAGTTATCGGTAGGAAATCGCCATAAACTGAAGACTCTTCGTAGATAATTCCCACAATGAGTACGTTGCAAACCATAGCGTCTTTGGTTTACAAATAATTATAAGCAATAATTAGTCTGTCAATAACAAAGCCTTTCCTACAAAAATAAAGTTGGTTGTTTAAAGGTGGAAAAAAAATATAATAACCGTTAATTACGGTAGCGGTAGTACTAGTACATATTGAATCATTTGGCGGGTTGGAAATAAGCCGACATAGCTCAGTGGTTACAGAGCACCTGACCGGACATCAGAAGGCACGGGTTCAATGCCCGTTGGCATTATATTTTCAATTTGTATTGGTATTTCAGGAGACTAATTATTGCTTATAATTATTTGTTATCCTTTATGCTATTCATACAAACCTTGTCTTAAAAACATTAGTTTATCATTAAAAAATAATATCTTTGGCTTACGTCGATTGCTTACCTTCACCGACTCAGTGAGACGACGGGCTAAGACTGTTCAATGTATTGTAACAATGGTTAGAATTTAATTTAATACTTTTTAAAGAGCGAGTGGATTGATATTCTACAAAAAATGCTCCATAAAAAGTTAAATTAGCTGATGCCAATTAAGTAATCAACTAAACCTAACGGTTTGTAGCTTTCGTCTTAGGAGTTCTTATGATTATCTCTGCCCTTTCTCATATCTAACGTCCGCACTATTGTCCGCACACAATATTAAAGCACCGCATGTGTCACGTTTTTTTTATTTGGATTAAACAAGTTAAGCAAACAAATAATGTTCTGATGTCTTCTTTAAACAGCTCTTCAAAGTGCTGTTTCATCTACCTGTGTTATTGAAAATACTTGTCTGGAAATACGTATGTACCCAATAGCACCTATCTTATTAAGTAATACTAATGTATAATGTCCAATTGCATTATTTGCTGTCTCACAATAATGTATTCAAGTGGCGTACTACTGTCAAAAGGAATTTGTATTGCTTCATCATGAACATTACGATAATGGGGTAGGTGCTTTCTGAGTAGACTAAATTTTCAAGTATACCTGCTAAACATTTGTGATTGAATGAGTGATGAATTAGAGATATAATTTAGATTGGTTGGAGAAAATAAGTGTTTGTGGTTTAGATTAAAAAATATACACGATGGTATGCATTGAAAAAAATTGTCATCGGACAGCAAAATTATATCTACATTTTTACTTCAAATGTGCAAAGGGAAAGGTTGTTAAAGTGTTTCGGGTATGTGCTGATAACCCTTCGCAAGCTTTGTGAAATTATACCACTAGTTATACTTGGCAGGGTTTGTGGGACCTGGCAATACTTAATCGATTTTTATTTATTTTTATACATTAATGATTGATTTTCTTTCCTTTTAACATCTATGTTAAAATAAATAAGTACAAAATAATTCAGAAATAATGACTCCTTTATTTACCACTAACCAAAAACAAACCCTCTGAATTTAAACTTATAAATATTTTGCTCTTTTTTAAATGCGTAACACTACATAATATATTATATTAAGTTGATTGTCACGGGCGAGCGGGAGGGCGGACGGGCGGACGGCGTTGATTTCATTTGTATACAAATCTACAGTTTTATTCCGAGATGTTATTCGTTTTGTACAGGAACCATACTCCAAATACCTAATTCGTTATAAAACCAACAACAGCAATCCTTTCTAATAAAATAAAAGTGCCCAATTAGTTATCTCCTTGAAGCATGAATGCATATGGCCTTGAATGACATTAACAGCATCCAATTTAAATATTATAAAAAGTGACATGAGAATGCATTCCATTCTAAAAGGACCAGTAAGTCAGAGCGTCATTCACTTCAGGCACTTGAGATGTGACAGCCAACCAATACCAGTACCAGTACCAGTACACTATTAAATACGACTGGGAACTGGACTTGGAAATCAGTCAAAACACAATCACAGTCAATTGGGTGGATGAAATTTTTATAGTTCTATTAGCTACAGATTTCTTCATTAATATGATTCAGAGGCAGCAAAGTGACAAGAAAAATATAACATTTCAAATAAATACGTAGCTATTCTCGCTTATTTTATGCATTATGCAATTTCACCTAACACAACTCAAGTCTGTCCGAAGAAACCTTCCTACAGAAGCAACAAAACTACTTATCAACTCTTACGTAGTCTCACGTCTCGATTATTGCAACGGCATTTATGCCAGCCTTCAAAAATATGGAAACTAAGTGCAAGCCAAATACTAAGATTGGTGATCACGCTTTCAAAGCATCTGGGCTGAAGGCTTTGAATAAACTTTCTTCGGAACTAAGATCCTTAACAAGTCCAACAGAGTTCAAGTCTAAACTAAAAACTTACCTTTTTAAGCTGTCATGTCCTTCAATTAAATATACCATTCCTGAGAGAGAGTCCAATTATGTCCTAAATCCTGTATCTTAATTTCGCTAATAAACAATTAATAAATGTTAATTAAGTAATAATCTTAAGTGACCCACCAGATAAGTAAGGTACTGAATATTATCTCCATATAAAGTAATAACATAGATCATTGTAGAAATGTATTATATATTTGTTCAGCGCCCTTGAGGTAATTTTGCACAAAAACGGAGCTATACATACTGTTAAAAAAGGGATTGTAAGACGCTTCCTGGTAAAGTGTTGGTAAATTCGTAATAATATCGGAACACGTTTAAATCTACCTGCGTTGGTCTTAATAATATATCAGGACGAAATGCAAAAATGAGAGGACATAAAACATTGGAATTTTACAAAGTGTTTTAAGGTCTCCATCAATTCATTCGTTAATGGCCTACAATCCCGTTTTTAACAGGAATGCAATGAATTTGAAGGCATTTTTAATAAAGTCGCAATAATTTTAAATTTTCTACGTGTATAAGTCATAACATTCCAAGAGGAATGGGCTATCAATAGAGTTATGAATTGTAATAAAACTAAGTATTGCAAGTCAGGTTTTTAGGCTAAATCTATTTGTTGCCTTACCCCGGATTAGTTAAAAATATATTTATAAAACCTTTCTAGAAACTGCTTTCTACATGTGATGAGGTTCAAATAGTATTAGTTATTCAGCAACGTAAAGACCACCCATAAAAATAACATATCCCTGCTTTATTACAGTAAAGAGATATTGGCCGAATGCAGTACAATACGCAATGTATTGTGCGCAGGTGGTAACCCTTCTACATAACGAGATAACTTCCAACAAAAAACAAAGGTGTGACGTCTGAGAGCTTTTCGAGGAATCACAGAAAGTGAACAACCACAAGTTGGAGCTTTTGGAGCCCATAAAACATGGTATTCTATACGTCGCGTCGTCTCCAAGTCTTGGTCTTAGGGCGTATAATATGTTGCGCTTTGAAATTCCTCCAACCGCAACTCACTTTTCCTCGCGAACCGCCTATAAACGGAGCATTGGTTTTATATTATATGTTAGTGCCGTAATGCTGTATGTTAGATCTTATAACATATGTAAATATAATAGTAAATCACCATGACAACAATGTTACGACGTATGTCTAGGAGAACAAGTAATGAATGTAAGAAAATTAGTTCCTTAAGACACATAAAAATAATATATTTGAAGTTTTTTCTTCAACAATTCCAAATTACTTTGTGGAGTAATTTTAAATTGATAAAAATTTGGATTTTTTTTTAATAATTAAATTTGGGTCCTATATCACATTTTACTACATCTTAACTATTTACTCCAGATAGTGATATCTATCATATGTATTATTTTATTAAAAATTATTATTTCTTATCCAAAAGTATCATTAAATCGCTGACAGGCCTGAATTATTAAAGCCAAATTGCGACACCTGCCCAGCTACTCCAAGTAGAATTAATTTTGAAGGTAACAATAAACTCACTACTAATTACTCTATTATAATATTTTGCTAGATTATATACATTAACAAATCACTTTTTATTATACATATTAATATTCTGTTCAAATAAAATATTCTCTGTTATTATAACATTCTATACCTTAATAGAATTTATTTTATATTAATTACTATCTATTATCATAAACACCTCATAACTCGATTTATGTCAGGTCTTATACAAACCGAGTATTCATTCAACTATTATTACACTAGTAGATATTTCTTTTAATTATGTATTGTCTCACTTCACTTCTTCTCAAAACTGTATCACTAGCAATAATATTTTTTGTACACATTACTTGTTCTGTAATTTATTGCTAATAATCTCCTGTGTACAGTGGTCTGTATGCTTATAATCCGATGTATCATTCTATTGTAAAAGCCATTTTATGGCGTTTAAAAAAAAACAAAAATAATCTATCTTAGATTTATCTTAAAATAACATGTGCCTACCTATAGCTTCTAGGCTAGGCCTCCAACTACATTTTATTATTGTAAACTACTTAGAAATGAGCGTCGAAAAGAAGATTAAATACTTTGATGAAAAAATTATATAAAATAGAATAAAACATGTTTAGATTCAATACAGCCGTACCAACGGCCATTATAAGATTTCTCAAGTACAAAGTTACATTAACAATGTGTATTATTTATTGTGTGCATTCTTTAATAACATATATTTCCCTTCTACTTATTACCTGCAGGCTACTGCCTGCTTTCAGCATTTGTTGTCACTCTTGTAAGGTCCTTCAGCTTAGTGGGTAGGTACATGCACACACGTAGTTACGTAAGGGCCGTTATTTTTATGTTTAGATAATAGATTTTTTAACCTATTTCATATTCATGGTATAAATATAGTGTTAGGATGTATTTCTTTAAAATACCTATATCTTCAAAATATCTCACGCAACTGCGTTGAAATGAGTGCACGGCTCATGTGTGATTATATCTTGATTAAATTTTTCTAAGAATGGTAGCAGAAGTCGGAGACGCCCGAGGAAGACATGACACGGTCAAGTGAATCAGATTCTTGAGTTGAGCTATGTAATAGAAGAGTATGTATGAGACGATGAATGAATGTGAATGAGGCAAGAAGTGTGTGTCAAGACCGAGTTGTTTGGCGGTCCGTCGTTTCTGCCTACGCCTGCGATGAAATGGCGTGATGGTTAGTTTTTTTATATTTTTTTAAATATTACTACACGACGAATCATAGATTTTGCAGCGTCAGTTTAACCTGTGCCAATAAAATTAGTTAAACATTACCATCGTATAATGAATATTATGCAGGTATCCAAGAATATTTTAATTATATTATATTATAAAAAAATCGCTTCGGCTTTCAACAACACTTAGATCTCAACTATAGATCTCTCATCTCTATATCTCCGATCCGTGCGTTGTGTCGGTGCGGCCATGACCCACGGATTGGATAGAGACGGTTACCTGCCATCCCTGCAGCGGACTCCCGTAAATCACCGACTGTAGTACACAGCCCCGTACCACCGAGGGCTCCGAGGACAATGGGCCAGTGTGGTCGGAGCTTCATGCCTCAATGGGCTTTGTCGTTATGGAAGCTTTCGAAACAGAAAGCAGGAACAATCGGCCTTTTCTACTTTCTTGTGCAAAGCTATTTTCTGTAAGCACTCTTGCTTTCTTAGCTCCACGGTGTTTTAGCTGTACCCACCCATGAGAATTTCAATCAAGAATGTCCATGAACATTTTTTTAAATCTGTTTATTTATCTATTAATAGAGTTTTAGTTATATATCAACTGACACTAAATGTATGATTAACAAAAGGTTGATAGAAAAGGTAGGTAAATATATAGGTAGGTACTGCATAATAACAAAAAAGGCCACAGCATGGATGTTTTAAAAACATTTTATTTATTACATTAGGTAAAGAAGGAGAAGGTTTTTACAAATTCAAGATATACAAAGTGATTTAAAGAGGAAAGCAAATATATACTGGAAAGCTAAATAACTAATTAAATAATTATATAGTCTTAGCATTTTAGTATGAGTTATAATTTATTTTTTCTCAGGTATGAGTTATGGTTCTCACGGCAAAGTATGTTTGACCCAAATCCTCGATGACTCAATGAGGAGAGTTGCCTGGGAAGAAAGTATCATAGAAAACAAAATTAAAACTCATTTTACCCAAATGCAAAAAATATATATAATTGGAAAAAAGTCTCGAAACTTTATCCACGGTGATATTATTATTTATTAACTTCATTGTTTCATTCCAATAATTCATTTTAGACTTATCGGGTTTACCATTCCACGTGCGTCGAGACTAGTATTCCTTAAACTTACAAACGGTAAAGAGTGAAAAACTTCGGTTCTTTACAGTATTTCAAATTTTATCGAAGAAAGCAAATACTTTAGGGTATGACATTTTATAAAAAATGAAAAAAAAATACACTTCGTAATACTTTTATAAAATTAAAAATGTCAGCCAACCAGGTTTTCTCTATTTTCTTGTGCGTGCATGTCCTGTGTGTAATTATTATTAGTTAATATATAAGCCCTGACGAAGCTTGAGATAATCGAAACCTGGTTGGCGGTCATTTGTTAATTCAATAAAAACGGTGTATTACAAATTGTGTTTCCTTCATTTAATATAAAATTTGGATTAAATTATTCGCAGCACGAAATCATCTTAGTTAAATTAAATCTTATACCTTTACGTGATTTATTACCTTTTGAGGGTCGGGTTATATACTAATGAAATGTATACATTTGTGATTCTTTTATATATTTGCTATTATGAGTATTATTTAGAATATTGTGTAAAACACCTGCGTGTTATGTAATACACTGAAGTAGGTCTGAAAACTGAAACAGTTGACGAAACAGATGTTTTATATTAGGTATAATACATTAATTACATTGTTGCCTAATCCAAATCATAACAATCACACTTGTAAGCACTGCATAAACTCGCACACATGCTAATAATATAATATCATTAACTTACCACATCTTTTTATCTAAAGGCTCTCCGTTCAAGTGATCAATAAAAGGGCCTATCCAAACTGGCAACAAAAATATCTCGCATCGTTTAAAATAACGACACTATGAGACGATCCTCGGGCAATAGACTACCAAACACATTATGACTTTATGATTAGCTTTGCAGACGGCTATAAAGCACGCAACTGTAACGAGCGGTCATCAAACGTGCCGTTAATAAAAATCACGCAATTTAAATTGAAATACGATGATGTTTTATCAGAGATAAACTCGTCACACGGAGAAACGAGTCAATGCAGTTGATCGTAACATGCAAAGATCTCGTTTAAATCAATCAGAATATGCTGTGGACTAAATCAATTAAAATTATTATTTTTGTCAAATTTTCTGTCCGGAATATTATTTATTTATTTTACGGAATATAAACAGTCTAAATATTAATTTAATATAGAATGTAGGATGGAAAAGAAACAGACAAATTAGAAATGTTCACAGATGGTTGAATTGGTAACATACAACTAAGTATTTAGTAAATGTAGACTAAAATATCAAAAGCACAACTAAGTAACAAGTATAATAAAATATAAAATGGAAGTAGAACAAATTTAATAAACCTATATAATGCATTATACAAGAATATATGTGTTTATAAGTATACAGGATGGATAGAGTGAGAAAAAGGATTGGGCGTTGGAACGGGATGAGGGAGAAGAGGGATGAGGGAATGTTGCAGCGAAACTGAAATAAAAAAATTATAAATCAGCAATTTGAAGATAAAATAAAGTACAATTATTTTAATCATCGTGATTTTGTTCTATTCACACCTAAAATGTGATATGATGAACTTCTGTAACAATAGTCATCGATTAAAACACAAAACAAAGACATTTTTGCGAATTCATGAAGAAAAATGGAAAAATTCTGATGGATAATCTTTATAACATCCTATTACTTTTTACAGAATTGTAAATACTCTCAGAATTGTAAATTGCCCTGGTGAAATACTACAATTGAGGAGTGACAAGGACAAAAATCTATCATAAAAGGTCTTTTTTCACTAGGGGTTGATATTTACTTATTGTCTTTAAATGCGCATTCAGTTAATTGTTACACATGATGAATAATAATTAAACTCAAAAAAGTTATGAAAAGTCATATTTATTTAGAGTCGAAAATCCAATTTTTGACAGAAGACAAATATCAATATATTTGAAAAAAAAGTTTTCACAATGCTTTTATAACATTTTAGTTTGGTCAAAAATATTATTATTATTAAATAAATGTTTGCTTTCGCTTTGAAAGTACCAACCTAATTAAGGAAATTACGTAATACGTATTTTTAAAATAACACCTTATGTAAGGTGCTCGTTGATTGTGGATACAAAAATGCATAAGTTACATTTTATAACTGCCCAGTTATTTCAGTTTAAGATAGATTTGAGTGGGTATATGTTTCACTTTGCAAATAATGCAGATAAATACATTGTATAACTACCCAGTTATTTAAGTTTTTTCGGGGAGATAGATGTTTCATTCTGCACATAATACAGATATATACTCGTACATTTTATTACTACCCAGTTATTTCAATTTTATATAGATTTGGGTAGACAGATGTACAAAGAGAAAAATAATTATCAAAATCATTTAGTGGCAGAAATTGAACGTGAAAACACTCCTCCATTTAGAATGGAAATATTGCTTGAAATGGCTTCAACAGTTTTGAGGGATCAGATCTGAATAGCCAGGTTTACTTTCCAGCCCAGTCTCCTTACTCTCCCGTCAACCTCACAACGCTCCCCAATAGGGGCGTCATAGTCCTACTGTATCCGGGTAGTTGGGAGCTGTGCGGTCTTCATTTAATGTTTATAGATATGTATTTATTGACGCCCTATTGGGCTTTTAAGTATATAACAATTACAAATTTCATTTTTAACAACAGTATAAAACAAATAATAGAAAATCGAAATAAAATATAATGATTTCTCATACATTATTTTCATTTAAAAAATGGTGAATTAATTTGGCTTTAAATGTATTGAAGTTTAAATTAAATATGTCAGCGACATCACTTAGTTCATTTCCCAGCCTATGTATTCTTTCTAACACAGAATTCGTAGCGAAGTTATTGTTGTAGAATAAAATATTCCGTCTAGTATATTTTGGAGGTATATGTAAAGATAGCAAATTTATAGTGTCAGGGAAGTCCAACCTAAATATGTATGGATTTGCACCAGCAGCAATAAACGGGTGCGGGAAAAATTATAGTTGAGAAAAAATCTATTATAGTTATGTAATCGGGTAATAATATTGCACATAATTCCATTACCGCATAAATATTTTATTAATAAATTGGGAAACTACAGTGAAATGGCAAAATGCTTTTATCATTCTCGAGTGAAATGACTTTTTACAGTTTGTTTCTTTACATTTGATACTTGTATGCTGTGATACTCCTAAACGCTGTTGTAAATAAAATACCACTATAAATTGACGCAATCAATTACTTATAAATAAAATATCATGTTCGTTGATATTTAAATTTAATTTTCTTATTGGTATCTTTAAATAAATAACAAAATACTCTCCACTAATACTAGAATTTATTTGCTAATCTAACTACAAAATTTGAATAAAAATAGGATTTATTTGATTTATAATAGTTATGTAATGTGAATTTTTCCCAGTTTTTTTATCGCTGAATGAAGAATCATGCCATTTCTAATTATTAGCAACTTTTCTCGGGAAGATGGTAATTTGGGATTTCTTACTTTTGGAAACTATCTAGCATCAGACTGTGACCGAAGTTATACGTATCACGAAGTTCATAAAATAAAAAAAATTCTTAGTGGAAATTAAAACGAACGGAAATTAATGTTTGCAGTAAACATTATACAGCAAGCTTTTTTATGGTAAATTTATACAAAAACTTGTACATACATAGAAAGATAGAAGCGTAATAATTACAAGCAAGGTAGTTATAGCATCCGCATGCAAATAGAACAGGCATGACCATGTTCCCCGGCAATTCTGTAAGTAGCTCCCGTCATATTATTGCTTTGGAAGCATTATCAGTTTTATTACGTTATACCCAACAAGAAATAATTTATTTTATGTAATATTGATTTTGTATTTATTGGAATTATATTTAGGTTAACAGTTAATCTTTACGACCAGTTATTTACTGATTGAAACCTTGCACTGTCCTTTTGTATCATATTTTAATACAGAACGAAAGAGAGAAACGACATCTATCTCAATCAAGTTCTTCGATTCTCGAATATTTGCTATCTTTCGAAAATCACGTCTCACCAGAAAATCATATCCACAAATGATTCAGTTGCAAATCTAATATACATATCTAAGGTTAGTTGGTATCTGCATAGTTATTTACATTATAATTTCATTGACTAATGCGCAAATGCAACGATCTACTGTTAAACTAATACCCGTAAAAAATACTGATTCTGCCACAGTTCGCGAAATCGTAAGTAACTAAATATTGTGTAAATTTACTAATTCTTAATTATGTTAAAGTAAATGTGTGTTTTTTTTATCTATTTGTACATATTAGGAAAAATCTTAGAAATCAATATTATAGTCCTTGAGGTGTTTTTCATAAAAAACGGAACTTCACAAATATTCTGTACATATACAAATTGCAAAATTTTCTTCAATCTTTCCTTCGGCATACAATTAAGGTAGGTCGTTTTTTCTTTAATGAGAATGCAACGAAAATTAAATATCTCTCTTCTCAATTTTAACACCGAGTTCCCATTTGTGCTACATAAGAAGGTGCGTCGATAGTACCTGATGTGTGTTGTATAAACATTACACCACAATACTAAAGTAACAATGGAGGTAAATAAACTACAAAAGCCATCGTACGAAACGCATGTGAAATATTTTTACATTCTAATGCACTTCTTGAGGTTTGCGTGGCTTTGAGTTGTCGCGGTCTCAAAAACAGGCAGATGCAAAAAATTCTCTTATTTTAAATCAATTATTATCCCATTTTAATTATTGATCTGATGACAGAACACCATTCATGCAGGGGAACTCTTCTAAAATCGGGTACCTGGGTGAAACAGGGCACCCTAGCTAATTTTCGTAAATTAAGTTGAATTCTACCGCCAGGGCGTGTAATCGTTGGCGCTATTTGCATTTAGTCACGTCACGTCAAAGCTACAACATGTTCAAGTAACGAAATATTTGGGGTTACTCATAGACTCTAACCTCTCGTGGAACTCCCATGTCGAGAATGTAAAATCCAAAATTTCCCCGATAACCGGTGTAATCTATCGACTCCAAGGTGTACTCCCCACATCTTTACTGCGTGCAACATATTATGCTATGATCCACTCCCACCTGAGTTATCTAGTTAGTATCTGGGGCACCATTACTAAAAAAAAAGTATCGAAATACAAGTAATTCAAAATAGAGCCGTACGTAATATATATAATCTGCCATGGGATACACATGTCAAAGATATATACTCACAGACACAAATACTTCCTTTTACGGTCCTGCCAAAGTATAACATAACAACTGCCATTCTACAAATAATTCAACACTAAACCAGTTTTTAATTCTGACTTACAAAGCACAAAACACGATCACAAAATCAAATACATTTATCGTCATCTACTTACACGACCAAATTTTGAATTAACTCCTTACAATACATTGCACATAAACAATATAAGGCATTACCTAGAAATTTAAAAACATTGGCAAAAGCTCTCAAAAGCTATTTCCTTAGCAGTTTCATTAATGACTAACACAATCTTTCTCTAGAACTCCATAAAAACATCTGCGTTTATTTATTTTAATGTATTTTATTTATTCGTCTTGTCCTTAATCTAATGTTGTCTTTCCCGAAATGAGTTTTATAAACTCACTGGGAACAATACATTATTACTTTGTTATCATTTTGTAATGTATTATCTCAAATAAAATAAAAATAAAATAAATAAAATGTACAGTGTACACGTCATCAGTTTTGTAAATTTAAATTTACAGTAATTGTAAAATAGCTCATCATTTTTTTTACGTTCTTTACCCTGTTTGATCTAATTTGCGTGATAATTGAAGTGACTACGGATTTGACAACAAAAAGGTAAGTGGCATGGTGTGTATATTTTACTGTAGTTATTTCATGCTGAAATATTGTTGGATCTTTTAGATTACGTCATAACACGGGGTAAAATCGTTGAAACCGGGTGGTACCCATCATAAATATTGGGTAAAATCGGGTAGGTTCTATACTCGTATCCGTCATAAATGTATATTTCATGAATGTTAGATTATAATAAATGTTTGGTTGAGGTAAAATAAGATACTATACTAACCTGTTTTATCAAGGGAGCGTGGCAAAACCGCACATTTTAGCAGATTTTTTATAAGTTTTCAATCCCCCCGTTACCATGACAATAAAGCGTCTTTCAATTAAATCTCTATACCTTTAGTTGTACCTACCCAGTTTTTCACGGGTTTTCTTTACAGCCAATTACTCGACTTCCTGCATTTCTTGGCTTCACAAAGTCCTCAAATTTTAGTTCCATTGATTCCAAGCAGTTGTACTCTTGTGCGGATTTACATAAAAAATAACAAATCCACCTTTTGAAGTTACCACTACACTGCAGTTAAATCAAATTTGTGTTTATTCCTCAGTTCAAAGTGGTTCTAAAGATTCTAGGACTGAAATCCGTCAATAATTTTGAAACCGAATCATAACATTTTGATTGCATCCATTTGCAAGAGATTATTATGCCTTTCTGATTCGTAGGAACATGTTCATTGAGGGGAGCTATGATAATATGAATGTCGCTGATAATGAACGCAATATTAAACGCATATTTTTTTCAAAACAATATTGTCACTCACAATTTTTTGAAATATTACCATAGAACAAACCATAAGCAATGAGACGTCTGAGTACGGTTTTTAATACAATAATCATAGACATTTTGGTTGGTTTTAATCCCTGACGAGTATACAATTACGTCCTGTGCACAATACGTACTTATTATTTTGTCATACATTTAATATAGTGAGATTTTCGTGACTTTCCCAACAATATTTGAAAAACTCCTACTTAAATGTTACTTATGCACGGAGAAATCTTACTGATGACAAATATTGATAATTTATTAAGAATCTCTTCAAATTATTCGTAAACAGGTTAAAAACTGGATTGCGGGCCCTTAACGAATGAATTGATAACGAAGCAAAGGCAGGAACGTGAACACGTATTTCGATGTTATTACGAATTTACTAAAAATGTATCAGAAAGCGGCCTGCAGTTCCGTTTTTAACCGGATTACCAATAATTTGAAAATGTTTTTTTACTCATGTTTCTCTGTGTGTCTGGACGAGCCAGCCGAGGAATTGAATTCACGACGATTGTAGAAAAACAGAATCTAACTATTTTCCAGCATCCGTGTTCCTATAATAATATAAATGACTGCTGTGAAACATTCGATGTTATTACTATTGGAAGTAACAACACGACCAGAACAGTGTGGGCTGGGTTAGTCATCCGGGCCATAAGTCGCCGCTAAGAGTGGGACAAACTATACTTATAATATATATATGTAGATATTATTTACTCAGTTTTTTAATCTCAAGGTTTTGTCCAATTAAATCATAATGTATCGTCAGTGACGTGATTGTAGAGGTGTTCGCGTAAGGTGAGGGTTAAGAGACAAGGTCAACAACTCAAAGGTTGTCAAAATACTCTTCTTTAAAAACGTGTTTTTTTATCAAAATATCTGTAAGCTTAATGTTTACGTAAACGATGAAATTTTTCCAGATAGATATTGATTTTTTATATCTGATGGACAAGCTTATCAAAACAAGAACTTTTAAAGTATTTCTCAGTTATTTTACGATTTTATACAATTAACTGATATTTTTTTAATAAATTCATTTGATATAAGGAAACTGTACATCTTTAAACATTGATTTCATATTTACTTCAATATAGGCAAAAAATAATATTCCAGAGTGGAAGATACTCTCAGTATCTCCCTGGTGTATAAGACCAACATTTAGAATTGAAACTTTACTTCAAATGGCTTTAGCCGTGTTTGGCGACCTGAGCTTAATAGCCAAGTACTCCCCTCCTTCCTATTCTCCTTCTCCTCTGTTGTGTTCCCACAGGCAGTTCTCCAACTCGTCGTGAAAGGAGATTATAAATACATGGTTCTTTGTGATAAATCAGGGATTTATTAATACTTCGCGTATTACAATGGTGACTCGATAGTCGACCTAACTAGAAGCTGGCTAATTAAGATCTGAAACAGTAAGTTTGTCTGGGAGCGTTCCCACTGGCCCTGCCGACTACTGGCCACTGGCTGCCATCTTGCGAACTTCTACGCAAGCTCTATGCACTGCCCTCTATGAGTGCATCTCTGAAGCTCTTACTTCCCAACATCCTCCTAACTACTTTCAGCCACACAACATATCCCAATTGGGGATGTCATATTCTCAATGGGTTCAGACGGTTAAGGTCAGTTGGGACTTTTGTGCGGAATTCTCATAAAAAAATGAGTATCTAAATTTTATATCTAAAAATACAGAATGATGATTGAATGTTTGACGTTATTGAAATATTGCTTTTATTTATTTTAATAAATACATTAACAGACATAAAACAGCAAATTTATTTACTTGTTTATACTTTTTCACTATAACGGTGTCATACAAATAAATCATTTACAAGGATGAAAAATACCTGGTGATCGGATAACTCATCCAAATGACAATTTAACACACCTATAAATAGTCCTATAAAGTTATGAAAAGTAATGATACAAAAACTAGGTTAAATAGTTACATATGAATAAATACTGTGTGCAGTTGCCCCAGTATCAGCATGAGCCCGTCATATAATAATGTCTGTTGACATGGTGCGGATATGTTCACACAATGTGGTACTCCTCTCCGTTGCTGGTGCTGGCGTGACGGTGTGACGGTGTGACGGCGTGGCGTGACGGTGTGACCGCATGACCCTAACACCCATCACCCAACATCCAACAGCGAAACAGCCGATCAGTCGGAAAAGTGGCGTTGTGGGCGGCGGAGGGCGGCACCAAACAAACCTGCTCCGACCGAGTGCACCATCCATCGCAGCCGATCATCACTGAGGTGGGGCTATGTATGGAAAAATTAAATAATTGTACCTCTGGATTATGTTCAATTTGGATAGCCGAAATAAGTTACAGGGCGGAATATACTGTTAGTATTGCCCAGGTGTAAGACCAGAAATCAGAATTGAAAAGTTGCTGAAAATGGCTTTTGACCGTGTTTGGCGACCAGATCTGAATAGCCAGGTAGTTCCCCACCTTCCACTCCCCCATCTCCTTCACGTTCCCCACTACTTTCAGCCTCACAACATATCCTGATTGGGGATGCTATAGTCTCACTGGCTCCAGACAGTTGGGCTGTACGTTGGACTTGTTACTGCAGCACTGCAATTAGAATTATGAATTGTGCTGCATGTGACGCTACGAGATACAAAAAATTGCATTATTTTCCGAACGTTAACTTTATAAGCTTGAGATATTAACTCGTATTAACTCTTTATGTATCCATAGTCGAGCAATTCCAAGCAAACTGTTTTTTCTATCTCCTCTTTCCAGGTTATTGTTTGTTAAACAAATGCGTAGTAATTATTTATTGTGACCTCTAATGATGATTTTTGAAGTGAAACTTCTTTACGCGCGTCATGCAATTTCGAGGACCGGAGTAAAACCGACTCATGACCGAAACGAAAATGCGGGACCACCGATTAAAGTTCATTTGATCTAGTCAAAGTTTTGAAGTAACATATAAATGCTTCTTAGCTCATCCCGACAACTGGCGTTGGTGGTGTAATGGTCAGCATAGTTGCCTTCCAAGCAGTTGATCCGAGTTCGATTCTCGGCCATCGCACATTATTTTTTTGTTTTTAACGCCTTTTTCATTCAATATCTTATTTTTTAGTAGGTCAGAACATTTTTTAAAAGAAAATAATATTGCAAAATAATAAAAACACTTATCTCACTGTGATAAAACATTACTCCGCTAGAGCGCGCTTTGCGTTATTGTGTTGGATTAAAATTATTATCTAATCCGTATATTATGATAATTGTATTACATTTATTTAATTAATTTATTTATTTTGATAATATGTAATAATTTACAGAAAAAAAAATTAAAACTATCTCCCTCTGATAAAATATCCGTTCGCTAGAGCGCACTACGCGATCTTGTGTGGGATTCTATTTCTGTACATTGTACATTATTTTTA
Organism: Hesperophylax magnus; assembly: GCA_026573805.1. Classification (NCBI taxonomy): domain Eukaryota; kingdom Metazoa; phylum Arthropoda; class Insecta; order Trichoptera; family Limnephilidae; genus Hesperophylax; species Hesperophylax magnus. The sequence goes on from JAIUSX010000157.1 coordinate 3,647,306, forward strand.
AAAATATATTATATTTTGGGTGTGATGTAGGTAACATTATAAAACATAACAAGCTCTCATATTTTCAGAACCTACATAATATAATCAATTTATGCGGCTTTGCTTACAGTTGGTGCTCAGCGTGGTTGGCTTTCAATCAGTTAAGCGAGGTTCGATTCTCGGCTGTGGCATTTTTGAAGTGAAACCTTGTTGAGGTGGGGGAGCCGCTCACGAACGTTCTCTCTCTTCTCTTCTTTCCTCTCTCTCAGACACCAGCGAACTGCGCCACGCCAAGCATCAGCTGAAACTAGAAGTTTCACTTCTGTCTTGCGTAGGCTTGACACACCCACTTTTTTTTTTGTGTTTTTTTTCCATGCAATCACTTAAAACCGCAATAGAACTATGCTAAAGAAAAAAAACATAAAATAATTTTTCAAATTATTAACACTCTGTTGCTTTTAAAATTTACTCTGAACTAAGAATTTAATGTAAACCTTTCCGTTATTTTGTAAAATTTCGCTTACATCATCATTTTTTAAAGCAAATTGATTTCTTAATTATGCCTTTGTTACACTTAACCGAACTTTGAACATCACATTGACATATGTATGTTTATAACCTCAATTCGAAGTACGTGGGTACTAATATTCCATACATCACTGAAGAAGCACAATTATTCAATGGCATGATATCATTAGTGTTAAGTTATTCTTCAGAGCAGAGTTCACAAGTTAGTCGGTGCCTGTTGGCGGGACTCATTAGCCGGGTATTATTACTAATAAACCTTTAAGAGCACGTTTTGTTGTTAAATAATGCTACAAGCCTTTTGTGTAAATGGCAAAACGTGTTTCTTTGTTGCTGCTTAAAAATTTAAACTGTTTTATTTACTTGTTTTGTTCCCGGTATAGTGCTTTAGTTTTACAATTTCAAGTTTTTCTCTCACCTCTGACTACAACAAAGTAATTTGATTTTATTTTCGTTAATTTGATTTTCAGAATATTTTAAAAATACTGTTTTTACTAAGCGAAAACAATTATTTTTTATGATGTCTGTACATATGAGTAAATAATTGAACAGTATAAAAATAAATTTATAAAAGCAAATTTTGGTTTATGTCTGTAACTCCGGTTTAATGAATTTTAGAACAGTTGACATCTTTAGAATTGAATTTGTTTGGAGAAGCAAAGTACTTTAATACCTTTAAATTGGAACAGATTGGTCTCCAACAAGGTGATTTCATGTTTCTTTTACAAATACATCATTTTGATTAATAATAATAATAGTAAAACATTTATTTGCCAATAGATAAATTTTACATATTTTTTTAACATAAATTCTATTGAAAAAAAGGTCACTGCTCACCTATGCATTCCGGATCTCTCCGGGAATGCAGCTGGTTTTCAGCAGTGCCTGCAATATAATAATAAACATATATTTAGGAATAATAATGAACAATGAAATAATATTAACAATAAAAATTCAAATTTACACAAACAAATAAAAATAGAAATAGTTGATATACAAATCAATGCAAATTAATAATATAGTCAACGAAAATTCAAAATATACAAAATCGCAACCACATGTAGCTAAGTATCGATATTCTAATTAACAGTGGTTGTTCTCCGGACGAAAAAGACGTCCTTAAAAACGAGGTAGTAGCCTCATTACTACAATCTCAAGTTGTTTGTCAATAAACTTAAACTAAATCCGACAAAGACAGAATTTATGTGGATAGCTTCCCCTGAAAGGCAAGCTCTCCTTGACTTCAGTCCAATCCGTATACAGTATACAGATAGAATCTCTTCTGCAGAAATAAATTTTCTGGGTTTCACTATGGGCAATTGTCTTTCTCTTGAATCGCAAATGTCAAAAGCTGTGAGTTCTGTTTTTTTCCATCTAAGGCAGATAAAATCAATCAGGAGATGCCTTCCCTCTGATGGAGCAAAGTCACTCATATATTCGTTCGTCGTCTCACGTGTGGACTATTGCAATAGTGCAACATGCCGGCTTACCTCAGAAACAAATTAATAGAATCCAGTCAGTTTTAATGCTGCGGCGAGAATGATTTTTGGTGAATCTAAGTACTGTCGTATAACCCCACTTCTAAGAGATCGCCTTCACTGGCTTCGATGCCCTGAAAGAATAGAGTTTAAGATCTGCTCAATGACCTTCAAAGCATCGCAAGGAATGGCGCTAGCCTATATTTCAGAACTATGTGTCCGACAAAACTTAAGCAATAGACAGCTTACTCTAAGGTCAGCAGATCTAGATGTTAGTAATCGTCTAATCGAACTTTCTAGGTCAAATCGAGCCGTTTACTATGATCGTTCTTTTAGTGTAACAGGCCCGCTCATCTGGAAAAGACTTCCCTCAGCTCTTACTAATCCCCAGAATTTGGCTGAATTTAAACGGGCTTTAAAAACAAAATTATTTAAAAAATCTTACCATTAATAAATTTTAACTTCTTTTTAATATTTTATAATAAGCCATATTCTAAAACTTCCGGTAATTGTTTGGTTTCGGTTGTCTCCTTATTTGTATTATGTTTTAGTTTTAATATTCTTGTTTTGTCCTGTCCTGCTGTTATTGTTATTCTAAATTTTGTCATCACTTTAAATAAACAGTGTATTTAGTGTTATAATATTAGATCTGCATTGGGTAAGGCACAATGTAGGAATAATTTTAAGAATCACTAATACTGAATTACCATTTTTAAGTTTGTTATACGAGTAGTTAAGCGCACTTGAAGTGAAATGACACTAAACTGGGCTAAATAAATGCCATGTTATTATTATTATTACTTCAGTAGAGCAAGTTGAACAAGGACTGAACTTTTAATAATTTTCGGAAAATACCTAATAGGACTTAAGATATAGGTCTAAATGTTGATATTTGCGAGTGGCCGAAAAGCGTGCGAAATTGCGGTACCGAATCGTGTTTCGCATAACGTCACTAGACACCATTTGATACGTTTTTCGCAAGCTCACTAGAAAGATCAAGCTCAACTATTTTCGGAGATACTGAAAAACAGAAACAGACAAACTCATTTCATTTCCTCTGAGATAATTACTGTTACATCACGATACTTACCGCCACTGATAGGGCTAATAAATTTAATGAATTACAATTGTTAAAATAAAAAGTATTATTTATTTATTTATGTATTTATTTATTTATATATACGCCTAAAAAGGCTTTTACATAGAAATGATACATGATGCAGTACAATAAGAGAATATGTATTATACAGGAGATATTGACAGTAAATAGATGTAATCCATTTTAAAGAAGGTAAAAAATTCACACTTGTAAAATTGTGATTACAAGTATAATGAGAAAATATTAAAAAATATGAAGCAATATTAGTAAAACGTAAGAGTAACATAAAGTAAAAAAGAAATTACAACAACACTACATATAAGACAAATCATTAAAACTAATTTACCAACGCTACTCTAATTTGTAGGAATCAACAAAGTGTTGGTGTAGATTATGCTTAATTCTATATATGGAGTCAATAAATAAATCAATAGCACCCCCATACTTGTTGCCCAGATCATGCATCCTATTGGTCAGTGAGTGTATGAAATAATATTATGAAAATAATGCTCTTAAACAAATTATGTAAGAGAATACCGTAAATAATTTATTTTTCAAAGGAAATGTGTAACCTGAATTAGAGCAGTCGACTGCTAATGGATAATCCTGGAGACAAAATTCCATCTATTGTTTAAAAGCACAAAATTTGACAATAATTAATGTTATAATCGTGAGTATTCACAAAACCTAAACGCAGGCAAGCTCATATTCTACCGAAACTTAATCGTTTTTCCCTAATGTCTGCGTGGTACAACAGACTATAGAATCCAACAGCAACAATGATGGAATGATGAACAATCAAACGTTTTCACAGATAAGATGTAGGTAGACTGTGTACAGTAATGGACGATTTTGATGACGATAATATCTAATCAAATGCCGGTGGGTGTACTTACACCCTATGCTTCCTACCATATATATCTTCCAGTACTAATGCATTTATTCACGAATTACAGATTGTAAATACAATAATAATTGACGATGATAGAGCGGATTTTAAAGTATGGGGTTATCAAATGAAGTCAAGATATTTAATAGATCAAAAAAATGTAATAAAACGTGTAAAATCACATTTTACATTTCAAATTATGATTTTTTAATGATAAACGAATGTTTATAAGACAAGGTTTTTATGCATAGCACACAGAGGATAATAAATTATTTTAAGCAATAATTAGTCGCCTGTAATATCAATACAAATTGAAAATATCTCCCTAGTAAAAATAAATGCCACCGACGGGAATTGAAAAAAAATAATAATAATCTGTAATTGTTGATTGAAGTACTAGTGCATATTAATCTATTTGGCCTGTTGGAAATAAGCCGACATGGCTCAGTGGTCCAGAGTGTCTGACCAAACATCAGAAGGCGCGGGTTCAATTCCCGTCGGCAGCATTTATTTTTACTCGGGAGATATTTTCTATTGTATTGATATTACAGGCGACTAATTATTGCTTATAATAATTTACCAAAACGTGATGTTTTCTCTTTCTAATACCGTTTAAATACAATGACAGTAAGAGAGAAACAACGTATGAGATGTTCCTAAAGCAAATAAAATGACTCCTAGGATAAAATCTGTTTGCTAAACCAAATAAAGTAGCCTGAGGGGATTGAATGGTATGAAGGATAACAGAGAAGTGTAAAAATCCTTCCATTTGCTAAATAAGTTATTTAGAACGAACTGAAACTTGACGCGTGTGCCTCGTCAGTGTTTCGCAATTAATGTGTTTTAACAGATGTTCAGAAGTTACCGTCAAACCTAATCATCATCATACTTTATAAAACTTATCCGGTACTAATCAAAAAGGCGATCAAATCCTGTCAGAGCCATAAATTACTATTATATACCATTATAATGTTCATTTTCTTAAGAACACCCCAAAGATTTTACCAATTTAATCATCTACGATTTATATTCAAATTAGAATTACTAATTTGAGCTCGTTTACGAAAAAATGAGTCACTTCCAGTAAAAATCAAATGAAAATATATTGATAGAGGCTTTTCGAAAGTAGTATTTCTCTTTTAAATGGGGCAGGTAATCACAAATATATATTTTTTCTTAAATTTATGTGGGCAACGTTTAATAAACGTATTTAAACTAAAATGAAAGCAAGATCGTGAGCGCATTTAAAAATAATATTGTTATACATTGCTTAAGTCATTTTGCAAGTATAAAATAAGTGCATAAGTACAAAAGGTATGTTGAATAATTTATTTCGTAACCGGATTTCCCAGACAGGTTGCGAGTATCTCGGGCAGGTACTTGTCAGTGTCAATCCAAAAATGACTTTCTATCTGAATTCTTTGAATTCCAGGATGATCGAAAATTAACTTACATGATAAATTTATTAATTATTATTCTCCCAACACTTCCTCTCTACCTACCCCACACACAAGCCTATCTGTGATGCTCTTTCCTTCTGGCACATGCTTTCTCTTTTCCTTCTGTGTACCTTATAATTGTCCTCTGTATTTAATTTAGTTTATATTTCCATTGTTCTGAAGAAAGTTAAGTGCAACCAAAACCGGTTAACCTATATAACTCAAATACAGTGGTTTAAAACAAAGTAAAACAAAATCTTTTATATAATGTATGAGAAATCATTATATTTTATTTGAGTTTTCTATTGTTTGTTTTATACTGTTGTTAAAAATGAAATTTGTAATTGTTATTTACTTAAAAGCCCAATAGGGCGTCAATAAATAAATAATGTCAAGCGACAAAATATTTGCTTTCTTCGATAATTATTATTCTTCTTTCTATCTTCTGTAATTCTCTAAATGTCTTAAAAGCAAACAATTCTTTTTTCTATATTAACCGTCAGTGCCTCTGTCTCTATTATTCCAGTGAATTGTGTTTTGTATATTAATCGTCGGTGCCTTTGTCTCTATTATTCCAGTGAATTGTGTTTTCTATATTAATCGTCAGTGCCTTTGTCTCTATTATTCCAGTGAATTGTGTTTTCTATATTAATCGTCAGTGCCTTTGTCTCTATTATTCCAGTGAATTGTGTTTTGTATATTAATCGTCGGTGCCTTTGTCTCTATTATTCCAGTGAATTGTGTTTTCTATATTAATCGTCAGTGCCTTTGTCTCTATTATTCCAGTGAATTGTGTTTTCTATATTAATCGTCAGTGCCTTTGTCTCTATTTTTCCAGTGAAATGTGTTTTCTATATTAATCGTCAGTGCCTTTGTCTATATTATTCCAGTGAATTGTGTTTTCTATATTAATCGTCACTGCCTTTGTCTCTATTATTCCAGTGAATTCTTATTTAAATCATAAATTGAATCATGATTTTTATTAAATAACAACCATTTTTACAGAATGATTGGATGTTGATGTAAAAAACTACATCAAAGATGGCCCTTTACGAGGGGAAAATATCAATTTTGGTTCTTCCATCACTTATTATTCTTAATGATTTTAAAATGGCGGAAAAATCGGCGGACGATTACGATGAATATATTAGGATTGGAATAAAATACTTAATTTATTATTTTACTATAATTGAGAAATTCTTACAAAGATATCTATGAATGTGTGGAGGATCTTCAGAAAGACGTAAGAAATAATTCAACAACAAAAAATCTAGAAAAATACTTCGGCAGAAGCACTATGGATAGTTACATTTTCTGTTTGAAAACAACCTCCTATATTTCAAAAAGGTACGACTGATTAGAACTAGGGGTTACAAGAGAAGTGGGGAATGGTCAACTAGGAAACTTATCGCGATTAATTTTCGGATTATTATGACGTGTTACGCTAGCTCCATTTCTCACCAACGCATTTGCCAACTTTTGCTAATAAATGAGGATGCGAATCCCGGCATAATAAAACGAATGATGATGCGCATCCCAGCATAATAAAACAAAAATGTATTACGATAATTCTTTTGGCTATGAAAATCTCAAATCATATCCAGCTAAAAAACTACCCTTTCTTCTTTCCCACTCGTTCGCTGTTCGAAATACTTGTTGTCAAATGCTTTTACATTCTCAAAACACTGTTTTAAAAAAATTGATACCTTGTCTGCTCTATATTATCCTTCAACAGATCGCATCAAGTACCAGTCACTCCATAAACTTTGATTAAAGTATCCGCCTACGTAATTCGAAATCACAATTAATTAACAAGAAGATTAATTAATTAACAAGACGTGCTTATAAATCATACATTTCTGACGTAATTACATGATCATTATAATGTAATAATTCCGTGATGTGTATAATTGAGAAGTTGGAACAAAAAGCCCATGTGTAAGCCGCTTATGTGAGAATGAGGCTTTATTCCAATTTCACGGAAGCCGAGACTATCTCTCAAGTGATTGAATACGGCGCAACAACATTCTCCTTACTCCTACCCTACCCTCCTCTGCATTTCCCCCCACCGCATCATCCTCCTTCATACTAACTCACTAACCGTAGCAGTTCCGAGAGCTTTCCACGGTCATTATTATTATAGGTCTATCAGCGACTCAACAACCAACAACTACCAACACCCAAGGATTAACAATTTAAATGCATGCAGAAAGTTGGTGCTTTTCAGATACTTGAGCTAATTTCAAATTTATTTCAAAAGCTTTTACTTTTCTCTGTAGGTGCATGCTTATTGCATTTATTGTTAATTTATTTGTTGACAAAGTTAATTTTTTTTTGTATTTCTGCTTTATTCTTTTCGTTTTAACTCCCTTCTATATTTGTAAATGTTCCTAAACTTCGTGATCAAATAGCGTGGGTGCTAGTAGTGTCAGTGTCAGTGTGTATCGGGGCAGTGGTGGGGAGCACCCTAGATCGCTTCCTTGATCACCGCGAGAATAGACAAAATAGGCCCTCCGAACTCCGAATTCGGGACGGGCGACCCCACGATTTCAGTTATAATATATCAAAATAAGTTCTTCAGATCTGCTGGTTAAAGTACTATCATTACATTCATGTGGCTAAAATTACAGCGATTCATCAACTATTTTTTCGCCCAAATCTTTCTTTTTTTACATAATTGCACGCAAGAAAGTGCGAAAGCCATTCCTCTGATTTTTAAAGTATTGGCGCCATCTCCAAAGAAAAAATAAATGTCGTTTATTTTATTGTTAATCGCAGTAGGCAAATGAAGTGTGAGCACCCACTTTATTATGCCGTTGGTCCCTGCTATCAGCAAAGGCATTCCAACCCCGCTTGTACGTTCTACCGCCTCGCACCTACCACCAACTACCTTGTACTGGTCATGGATAGACTTGCATATATCGCCATCACCTATCAAGTGACATTACCTGCTGCACCAGGTACAGAGCACAGAGCGCCGAACGATTCTACTAAACGGTAAACTAGTAACAGGCCGGCTGGCTGCGCCAATATTCTACGAAGCACTTGAAATAACAATTAATCTTACACAATGTGCATACCTGAGAGGCCAAAAAGATAAACTTATGTTGGAAAATGGCACACGTATGCATACATATATATTTTTTTTGAATTACTCTCTCAAGGAATTTGATTGATTCATTAATTTAAATGCGTAAAGCTTATTAGCGGCCTGTCTTTCTGAAGCTTTCTGCCGTCAAACCTTGTTTCTTTTATCAAATTTTTTTCGTATTGTGAATTCCGTAAGCGATTCATTTATCACTAGAACTGTTTAGCGCAGGAACCCGAGATTGTGAGTTCCAAAACAAAACATGGGATATTAAATATTATTTCACATATCATGAACCAATTTATACAATAATCACGTACTAGATATTTGCACACCTTTCTAGTACAGTGGCTTTAGATCCGCTTATTGAACCATGAACGTCCTAAGCTTCCTATTTCCTTTCTGCTTCTTCTTGTCAGCCACCGAATGTTTTTAGTAAAGCTAAAGCTTTGGTTAAGTACCCAAATGAGAAGTCATAGTTCCGCTAACTTCGGGCAGTGCTGTAAAAATTCCCTAATTTCGGCAATAATGTTTTGATTACATAATATTTCTGTGGCTAGTTTGAAGGCCATGCCTTCTTTTTTGTACTCGTCTAAAAAACACGCGAAAAGGGCCACTCTAACGGAGAAAACATTATGAATTAGCTTCATTACGATATTAAACTCAATAAACCTATTGTTTAATGAAGTCGGGTTAATGTACAGCATCGGTAACTCTGATCTTATCAAAGAGACGTGAACTGGCCCCGGAAACGAAAGGTTCTGGAATTTAGTTCAAATAAATTATATTCGTGTACATTATACGTGTAGTCTGAAGCTTCATATGAATTCTGAAGGGACAATACTCCAACGGTTCCATGATAACTCAACACAGTGACAATTCAACACACTTTTAAAAAGTGATGTAAAGTCATTAGAAACGATGAAAATTTTATTTTTTTAACCTAACCTAACCTAACCTAACCTACATAACTCAGTTAATAAAGTTTTTGTTTCATCACTTTCCATGACTTTATATAACTTTTTAAAGATGTGATGATTAATCCGGTTACCTACTCCAACAGGTGCTGTGCATTCAACTTTTTCGGAAAAGCTCGATTTTAAAGCTTAAAAAGTTTGATTTCATGAAGCTGGTAAGAATTGCAGAAATGTAGGTTCCTAACGATAATAAAAGTTGTAAGAGTTTTCATACATGTGGGTAGATATTTGAAAGCTAAATGATTTTGGATAAATAAATGAATGTGGGCTGTAGTGTCTTCTCTGCGACTGAATTTGCGAATTATTTGTATGTATTATTGTCACCTTTTATATTCCAACAAAAGGAGCTTGAATCAGTGTGGTGTCGATTGTTATAGATGTCTCCTGCAAAATGTAAGCGTAGGCGCATGAATAACAAGCTGCTGGTTATATTCCCTTGCAGAAGTGTGGCAAATTATAATCAAATGTGCCCCATTCACGTGTAGCAATTCGCTCTAGTCGCCATTGCGCTTGCGTTATGGCGATAGCCGTGACGGGCACATCAACCGATTACGAACAGCTAATAACTTAGAATAAATATGGCGGCTTCTTGAACAGTTTATTAGCCAGAATAAATATCGCGCCCGTAAATCAAGAAGCCGTTGGATAGGTTCTCAGTGTCCGCCCTCCATTTGCACTGCCGCTGCCACGACAGGTTTACACCGCGCAGTCACGCACGGCGACAGAGCGCACGACGAATGGCGCCGCAAAGTGTCGCCGCGTTTGGACGGGATTATCAAAGCATCCGGGAGATTTTTCTAGTCTGACCTATAAAAAGTATCCAACAGATAACTAGACAACATTTTTATCATGGCAACTTTCCAAGGGGTTGTCATTGGCTAGAAAAGGACGGACGGGTGCTATTTACCCCTTATCTTAAAATGGCATAAGTCGTAAAGCATGTTTTTGAGTAAATGACTTTTTTTGTTTTGAAGAATCTGATATTATTAATACTCCAGCGTCTGGACGGTGTAGGCCCTCTGATTGGTCAAATTTAAATTGTCTGTTTCGGTTAAATTCCGCTAACTTGAAAAGACACGATTTGAAAATTAAGACACGATGCTCATATAATTTTTGGATAATATCGAAGAGAATATGTTTTAGAAAGTTGACAATCCATTGGATTCATTACATTACAGTAAAAATTATCCACAATTACGTATTAAAATTTGACGTTTATCATTATTCACGCGAAAGACAGATTGTTCAGTGTTGCCAGCGTATATGGATTTCCAATCAATGTAAAAAACTTTTATAGCCAGTTAGTGTCAAGCAATGTACAATGTCAGTGTGATTATTTAATGTGAGATATATTATAATTATAAATAATAAATATAATATATATTTATAAATCCACCATTATAAATTAAATAAAAAATAACCAGTTCCACTCGATACTTATACGTAATTAATTATTTTTTGATATTACAACACCGACCCCATTCGCTGTCATCAGCTGTCATGTTTATATGTGATAATTACAGAATTATTATTGACGTGATAACCGTAGATATTTCTTTTAAAAACTATCGCTGTGAATCGCTAAAACGAAATATTTTGTTTTCAGATTATTATTTCAATTTAATTACTATGGCTAAAAGGTATGTGGGCAATATTTTACCAGAATTGGTCAAATTTCGGAATGTTCGAATGAGAGGGAAATTTACCAAGCGATTGAAGTGCCATATACCACAAATTTTAGCTTATCCTCCAGCACTTAACGAATGATTGACAGGAGATTGTAGTCAATCTAAAAACTTTAGGAATTTTGTTTGTCAATACAAATGCTACTAGATGTATACAGTGCTAATAGATTTGCCTCATTTGGAGCGCAAATAGCTAATATCCCAGGTAATGGTCCATATTGTTTAAAAAAATTTGGTTAGGTTTATCATCTGACTTCCAGAAGTATACAAGTTGCAGGTAAAATACCTTCCTATGCTCAGCTTTATCTATATGATCCTGATGAGGCTGTTAGAGTGCGTATGAGTCATCCATGTTATGCCGATTGCTATAAAAATATAATGCAAATAATTGATGATTGAACTAAAAGAAGCTGTCGAGGAAGAAGAAATACGCATTGCGGCTGAGGGTGGGCAGGTGAGAGATATACGTCTATTATTTACACGTTCATCAGAGGTACAATGCTCCAACCAGTTCTCACGATATCGCCATGGTTTACGTAGCAGACAGACGGGAATTTGTCATCGGGTATAGATATCGCTGTTTAACCTAAAAATGTTGAAGGACCTCAAAGGATGGCAACTTTATCAAAGCATTTAGATCCCATGGTTTTCCCACTACTATTTCCATCAGGTGAATGTGGTTGGACTCCAGGCTTTCAGCATCATGCTGATTTCTGTACTGCTCAATGTCATACTGTAACTGCTATGTAGTTTTATGCAAGTAAATTAGCAGTGCGAAGAAACATATTTAATCCAATCCATTATGCGGGTAAACTTTTTCAACAGTATTTAATTCATGCTTACATTATTTACCAATCTGGTCGCCTAGATTACATTAGGAAAAACCAACGACACCTCAGAGTGGAATGCTATCAAGGTTTGCAAAACCATGTAAGAAATTTAGCCACTGATAGAGGAGTATGTGCAGGTAATACAGTCATTCTTCCATCTTCATTTACTGGTGGACCACGCCATGTGAATAAACTTTATCAAGTTTCAATGGCAATGGTACGTAAATTTGGTCGTCCTGTCGTCGTCATAACTTCTACATGCAATCCCAAATGGCCAGAAATACCAACCGAATTGGAACATTATCAATCGGCCGCGGACAGGCCTGATATGGTAGCCAAGGTTTTCCATCTAAAAGTCAAGAAATTTATTCATGATATGACTGAGAAACATGTTTTTGGAAAGGTAATTTGTTGGGTGTATACAATTGAACAGCAAAAAAGAGGACTCCCTCATCTACATGGTGTGTTTACACTTTGCAGCCAAGATAAGTTGTATACAGCTTCTGATATTGATAATGCCGTATCTGCAGAACTACCCCATCCGAAGAACGGCTTTGTACCATATTATTTAAAAAAATAACATTCATGGACCATGTGGCGTACTTAATCCAAGGTCAGTCTGCATGGTATACGGTAAGTGCTCTAAAAAATTCCCCAAATCATTTAAAGATGCTACTGATAATAATTTCGCAGGCTACCCAGAGTACAGGATACGTGATAATTTTTCTGAAAATCACGTTGTTCGGGATATACGTATCGACAATCGATTTGTTGTTCCATATAATGCATTCCTTAGCAAAAAATATGATGCTCATATTAATGTTGAAATTTGTTCCTCTTTGGATAGTATTTATTTATTTATACTGGGTTTTTAGAGATTTTCTCGCTTATCTATACATGATCAATCTCACTCAATTTTACTTCTGGCTTTACATTTACCCGACAGCCAATCTGTTTATTTTGTAGAGGGGCGGGAGGAACAGGCTCTTAGGGAAGCATCTACAAGGAACACCTCTTTAACAGCGTGGTTCCAATTAAATCTTAAAGATATTGAGGGACGCTCTATTCTGTATCAAGATGTACCAAATAACTATGTCTTTTCAGCTGGTAAAAAGTGGACGAGGCGACAGCGGGGAGGCGACAACATCATTGATGACATACGAGAATGGACGCAGTGCATGACGGAGGCTTCATTGTATTTGATGCCTAAAATTCTTAGACATCTATTTGTTTTAATTTTAATACAATGTATCCCTTCGATCTTCGGCTGAAGATTTTTTTCATCGTGGTGTTGCTGAAGAAACAGCTATTAATTAATCTTTGTCTTTTAAACATACAGGATATTCTTATGAAGGAGAATTCATCTTGCAGAATGCAGGGCTTACCTGAACCTGATGAAAGTTGCAGTTTTGGACAAGTATCTGATTTTAATGTAATTTCTGAAAACACTTTAGGTGAATTGATGGCTGCCAAACTCAATGACGTACAACTTCAAGCATATAATTCTATTTTGAATAAGTTTTTTCACATGAAAATGATGACAATGAATGTTTCTTCATTGATGGCCCAGGGAAACAGGGAAAACATACCTTTACTAAACTTTAATTCACACTCTAAGACGAAAAGGTAAAAGAGTTTTATCATACTGCTTTTAATTTACACATCAATTTACAGGACAATACAACATGTAAGGTCACATCAAAGAATCGGAAAATTATAACGGAAGCAGATATTATAATATGGGATGAAGCACCAGGTGTAGCTTTAGAAGTTATTGAGCGTACTATACGTGATATCATGGGAAGTGATTCTGTCTTTGGTAACAAAGTTATTGTTTTGGGCGGAGACTTTCGTCAGATCCTTCCAGTGTGTCGACGTACTTCACGAGGACAATTAATTGCCGCTTGCATAAAAAGCAGCATACTTTGGTACCATTTGAAAACTTTTCAATTAAAAACAAATGTCAGAGCTTTAGAAAGTGAAAATATATTTTCTAAATGGCTTTTGGACTTGGAAGATGGCAAACTTCCTTCGGTAGAAGGAACATTAGAATCATCTGTGCTTATTCCCAATGTAAATATTTGTCAAGATATTATTCACTATATATACAGTGAGACACATACAACTCCTGATGCCTTAGTGATGAGTCAACGTACCATATTGTGCCCTAAAAATAGTCATGTTTATGCTATCAATGAGGATGTACTTCAACGGAAAGCGCCCCTGAGGTGATATCTCACAAAAGCGGTGCTATAAAAATTTCAGCTGTAACTTAATTCAAGCCAAAATCATTACGGGGAACAGAAAAGGTACAGTACATTTCATTCCTAGAATTTAAAACACTTTTTCGGATGTTACAATTAGTCAAATTAGCTTATGCAATGACCATCAATAAATCTCAAGGACAAACTTTTGAACGGGTTGGACTGTTACTTCCTGAACCAGTATTTTTTCATGGACAGTTTGAGCGCAGTCATCGTTATTTATACAAATTCTGACTGATTGGTATACGGATAATATTGTTTATAAAGAGATTTTTTCCTAATGAAAGTGTATAATATTATGTTGTAGATTGTAAAAAATAAAAGTATAATAAATTGTACTTGCTTAAAAAGTTTTGTTTTTTGACTCAATTTATCCCACCTGTAAGGTTTTCCAGCCTAAGAATTAAGAGAGTTTTGGTGTATTTACTTTGACAATCGTTAGGTAAGAGCGTAATATTATTTCACCCAAATATGTAGATTTTTAGGACATATCCCAATAAAATAATTCTTAATATATTTAAAAAAAATGTAATTACTTTGACAGTCTTTTGGTAAGAGTATATTATTTTACCAAAGTTATATGTAATATTGTAATATGTTGTTTTTTTTTTTATTTTGAAATTACATATAAATATTTTGCAATTTAAGTTTCGATTTAAAAATTAAATCATTTCGGTGGTATGGAAGAGGAAACATTTTTCTCATTGACGAGATTTATGTTGGGGTGAGGGGTGTTTAATGGTTCAGAATGTCTTTCTATTATATATCTACCCATTGATCTAATATCTACCTATTAAATGTAACTGTTAGTATCACTCAAACTGGGCGAAGCCCAATGAAGTGCCGCCCGCAGGGCCTAGCAGCAAAAACCCGCGGAGCGGGTTTTTAACTGCTAGTATAAATATAATGTATTATCACAATAAAGTTTTTACGTTATTTTTTGGAGACATTAGTACCTACTTTCCTCTTGGTTTCTTAACTTTTATTTGGAAATAACTAAAAAAAATTAGCCGATAGTTTTTCAAAGGTATCATCCAGGAGTGGAAACAAAATAAAATAGTATTAAAAAAGGTTATTTTATAATTTTATCTGAATATCGTAAATATCACAATCACAAATAATGACTGGATTTAAACCCCATTTTCAGAAACACCAAATTAATACCATCCTTTATTACTACTCTTTCGTTTATTATAGAACTTTTGTATCTACTTAGGAAAGTTAATTTATATGAAAGAGTTAAGTAGAACAGTGTCGATAAAATCCTGCCGGATCCACGCAATAGGACGATCTGTGGCGTGTCGTGTAGTGTCGTGTCATGTATATAGTGTGAATCCACCCTAACTAGCCGAAGCAGGGAGCATTTAAGTCACAGGGGGAGGCGTTACCAGGAGTGCCCAGGAAAAGACATGATGATTGACTGTTACATTGCAACCTGCTTATTGCGTATTCATATCATCATACCATCAAACTGAACATCAACTACTACACACTATGAACATCAAATTACTGCGCATTTAAGTATTTTCACTGGACAAAAAAATATGTACTACATGAAAGGATCGTCTTCGAAATATCCTGTTTTTACAACTAAAACGAATGAGATTATCATAGCAAGAGTCAGAATTACGGAAGGGTATTTAATAATAACACATTTTATCAAACAATGCACCCATTTAAATGAAGCAATGAGCGTATTTTTTTTTAAATTTATTTATTTCATCAAAAAATTACAGAATATATATAATATATCATTAATAAGGTGTATAATTATATTTTTTCGTAGGAAGCAATCACTTTGTGGTTAGACATTATATATTAAATCAAATAAAACACTTTGTTTATTAACCACGACTTTTTATTATTACATCTACCGGTTTCGCTACGGTCGAGCTTCATCAGGATGTGAAATATAACTAAAAACTAAGACAGAGGAGATGCATATTTATAGGGAAACAGAGGGAGACAGAATATAATACATTATAAAAGTGGGAGGAGTCAAATATTACATAGGCATACTGAATTGAAGATAGATAATAACAATTAACATTTTTACATGAATTATACATATAATAATACATTTTAAAGACATAAGAAAAAGCATAAACTTATTATCTAAGAGTGGAAAGGATTCTGGGAAACAAGTTAAATATAGGACTATAGAATGTGTTTTTTTGGTTAGATAAATTAACTTGTGTATTTAATAAATGGTCTGATAAGTTACTGTTTATAGATTTCCTGATTTCTAATGATTCTAAATTGTCTAACCTAATGCCTATACTATTTTTATGTAAGAGGCTAGTACCTGTTATTTTATCAAATCTATGGTCTGCTGATATTAAGTGGTTGGCGAGTTCCGAAAAACCTTTACCATTTAAACACCGTACATGTTCTTTCACTCTGGTGTTTACATTGCGCGATGTTTTACCTATGTAAAAGGCAGGACAATCACTACAGTTGAGTTTATAAATACCCGAATGGCTTAGTATGTCATCCTTGTCTTTAGTATTAATCAAAAATTTTCCTAGGGTATTGTTTGTATAAAAGGCAGGTTTAATATCTAAAGGAAGGTTCCTAACGCTTTGAGTTGAAAAATTATTTATAAATAAAATCCTACGCCACTGGGGAATAGGGGTGTTGATATTAATTGGCGGAATACTGCTATATAGAAATTTGTTTGTGGAAATATGTTTTTGTTTTTTATTAAGAATTTTATCAATTAAGGCCGAATCATAGCCATTATTTGCTGCTATTTGTTTAATTATTGATAATTCATTTGAGAAATTATTGGTAGATAGAGGGACGGAAACTAACCTATGTATCATTGAATGGAACGCTGCATGTTTATGGGAGATGGGATGATTAGAAGTATTGTGGATGGTTATGTCAGTGCAGGTCGGTTTTCGGTATATGTTAAATTCAATTCTATTATTTATCAGGGTGAGCGTGAGGTCTAGAAAATTTAGAGAAGCATTGACACCTACTTCTAGGGTAAACTGAATTTGGGTATGGAAAGAATTTAAAAGCTGGAGGAAGATATTTAACTGTCGATCCGTACCTGACCAAATACAAAATATGTCGTCAACATATCTTTTCCATATAAGCACATTTTTTAGGAGCGGCGATTTACAAGTAAAAATTTTATTTTCTAAATTATCCATAAATAAATCCGCGATCAAGGGTGAAGTGGGAGAACCCATCGCCAATCCGGTAGTCTGATTATAGATGATGTTATTAAATTTAAAATAATTTTGGTTTAGGCAGACATTAAACAAACGAGAGAGGTCATTACTAAAGTCACTTGGTAATTTAGAGTTAGTCAGTAATTCACTAATTAAAGATTTACATTCTGTTGTTGGGATATTAGGGAACAAGTTCACTACATCAAAAGAAATGAGTTTACTGTTACTAGGAATAGTTAGGTCTTTTAAGTCGTTAATTAGTTCTAATGAATTTTTAATAGTATGTTTAGGGGAAAACACTTTAGAATTATTGAACACATTAGTAATAAATGATGCTAATTTAAAATTTGGTGACTCACAGGAAGAAACCACAGGTCTAATAGGGGTGTTAGCTTTATGGATTTTTAGAACTCCATATAACTTGGGGACTTTAGGGTTTTTTGTCAAAAATTTTACTTGGTTATGTGAGTTATCTATAAAGATTGGGGTTTTACATGATTTTAAAGCGTTTTTAACATTATTGAGGAATTTATTTGTTGGATCTTGTGATAGGGTCTCCACATTACCATTATTAATGAAATCATCCATTTTTGAATGATAATCACATTTATTCATAATAATAACAGTATTTCCTTTATCGGCTTTAGTTAGAATTAATTGGTCTTTCTCTAACTTTTTACGAATGTTTAACAAGTGGCGTGTTTCTGGATTAGGCATGGGTTTAAATTTCGGTATTAGATTTTTTAATAAATCAGCACTTTTATAAAAGAACGGGTTTGGACTGTTATGCAGGGCGGTCTCTAAGTCGACGGCAACATTTTCAACTGCGTCGTTGAAGCTGGTTTTGTTATAGTTTAAATTGTATTTTAGGCCTTTCGACAGAAGGGCCAGTTCATCTTGAACAAATTGTGTGGACGACAGGTTCTGCACTCGATCAAAGAACTGGTGATTTGTATTAACAGGTATGTTATTGTGGATATTATCTACGAGGCACAAGTTTTTTAGTATAATATAATATAATAGTATTTAGTATAAAAAGTCGTGGTTAATAAACAAAGTGTTTTATTTGATTTAATATATAATGTCTAACCACAAAGTGATTGCTTCCTACGAAAAAAAAAATAATATCAGCAAGTACAGCTAATAAAGCAACAATGTATAAAAACTATACAATTAAGTACAGAGTTATGTCTATTAATATATTTTTCTATAAACAGTGTTTAAAATTTAAAGTGTTCCCTAACTATTTAAGTGGTCATTTCAACCGCATAAATATCAAATTAACCCCGAAATCTTCAGTGTTAAAAGCCAAAATAGCATGGCTTAAAGAAGATTTAAAAAATGCTTACAAAGAACGAAACAGCATTAAACTAAAATTACATGTCTTGCACACGGAGTTAGTTCATGTACTTCACCCAGTGGAATGGGATATGTTTGACGATAAAGTCAGATACTTTGCATCCTTAAAAGTTTTTAAAAAACGTGAATTTTTAGAAAACAAACTAAAAAACTTGTGCCTCGTAGATAATATCCACTATAACATACCTGTTAATACAAATCACCAGTTCTTTGATCGAGTGCAGAACCTGTCGTCCACACAATTTGTTCAAGATGAACTGGCCCTTCTGTCGAAAGGCCTAAAATACAATTTAAACTATAACAAAACCAGCTTCAACGACGCAGTTGAAAATGTTGCCGTCGACTTAGAGACCGCCCTGCATAACAGTCCAAACCCGTTCTTTTATAAAAGTGCTGATTTATTAAAAAATCTAATACCGAAATTTAAACCCATGCCTAATCCAGAAACACGCCACTTGTTAAACATTCGTAAAAAGTTAGAGAAAGACCAATTAATTCTAACTAAAGCCGATAAAGGAAATACTGTTATTATTATGAATAAATGTGATTATCATTCAAAAATGGATGATTTCATTAATAATGGTAATGTGGAGACCCTATCACAAGATCCAACAAATAAATTCCTCAATAATGTTAAAAACGCTTTAAAATCATGTAAAACCCCAATCTTTATAGATAACTCACATAACCAAGTAAAATTTTTGACAAAAAACCCTAAAGTCCCCAAGTTATATGGAGTTCTAAAAATCCATAAAGCTAACACCCCTATTAGACCTGTGGTTTCTTCCTGTGAGTCACCAAATTTTAAATTAGCATCATTTATTACTAATGTGTTCAATAATTCTAAAGTGTTTTCCCCTAAACATACTATTAAAAATTCATTAGAACTAATTAACGACTTAAAAGACCTAACTATTCCTAGTAACAGTAAACTCATTTCTTTTGATGTAGTGAACTTGTTCCCTAATATCCCAACAACAGAATGTAAATCTTTAATTAGTGAATTACTGACTAACTCTAAATTACCAAGTGACTTTAGTAATGACCTCTCTCGTTTGTTTAATGTCTGCCTAAACCAAAATTATTTTAAATTTAATAACATCATCTATAATCAGACTACCGGATTGGCGATGGGTTCTCCCACTTCACCCTTGATCGCGGATTTATTTATGGATAATTTAGAAAATAAAATTTTTACTTGTAAATCGCCGCTCCTAAAAAATGTGCTTATATGGAAAAGATATGTTGACGACATATTTTGTATTTGGTCAGGTACGGATCGACAGTTAAATATCTTCCTCCAGCTTTTAAATTCTTTCCATACCCAAATTCAGTTTACCCTAGAAGTAGGTGTCAATGCTTCTCTAAATTTTCTAGACCTCACGCTCACCCTGATAAATAATAGAATTGAATTTAACATATACCGAAAACCGACCTACACTGACATAACCATCCACAATACTTCTAATCATCCCATCTCCCATAAACATGCAGCGTTCCATTCAATGATACATAGGTTAGTTTCCGTCCCTCTATCTACCAATAATTTCTCAAATGAATTATCAATAATTAAACAAATAGCAGCAAATAATGGCTATGATTCGGCCTTAATTGATAAAATTCTTAATAAAAAACAAAAACATATTTCCACAAACAAATTTCTATATAGCAGTATTCCGCCAATTAATATCAACACCCCTATTCCCCAGTGGCGTAGGATTTTATTTATAAATATTTTTTCAACTCAAAGCGTTAGGAACCTTCCTTTAGATATTAAACCTGCCTTTTATACAAACAATACCCTAGGAAAATTTTTGATTAATACTAAAGACAAGGATGACATACTAAGCCATTCGGGTATTTATAAACTCAACTGTAGTGATTGTCCTGCCTTTTACATAGGTAAAACATCGCGCAATGTAAACACCAGAGTGAAAGAACATGTACGGTGTTTAAATGGTAAAGGTTTTTCGGAACTCGCCAACCACTTAATATCAGCAGACCATAGATTTGATAAAATAACAGGTACTAGCCTCTTACATAAAAATAGTATAGGCATTAGGTTAGACAATTTAGAATCATTAGAAATCAGGAAATCTATAAACAGTAACTTATCAGACCATTTATTAAATACACAAGTTAATTTATCTAACCAAAAAAACACATTCTATAGTCCTATATTTAACTTGTTTCCCAGAATCCTTTCCACTCTTAGATAATAAGTTTATGCTTTTTCTTATGTCTTTAAAATGTATTATTATATGTATAATTCATGTAAAAATGTTAATTGTTATTATCTATCTTCAATTCAGTATGCCTATGTAATATTTGACTCCTCCCACTTTTATAATGTATTATATTCTGTCTCCCTCTGTTTCCCTATAAATATGCATCTCCTCTGTCTTAGTTTTTAGTTATATTTCACATCCTGATGAAGCTCGACCGTAGCGAAACCGGTAGATGTAATAATAAAAAGTCGTGGTTAAAAAACAAAGTGTTTTATTTGATTTAATGTATAATTATATGTCAGTTAGAAACAATGAAATTGTTGAAAGAATAATGTTACAATAATACGGCAGTTTCTAATATAAGAAAAAATATATATGAATGTAAGAGTGTTATATAGAAATGGCATAATATACTATATTTTAGGTTGTGCATAACCTGCCTCACTAGGCGAACCTGTATTGAGGCAGAATTTTTAGTTAATTATTACTCCATTTTGTATACAAAGGAATAATTTGTGTAAGATCCATTATGTCCGCTTATCTGACGTAAGTTCGTTTGTTTGTTTTTATTACCATTCCAAGTTTTTGATCAATCAAGAAAATTCAAAGATATTTTGGTAGGTGTTTTGGTAGGTAGATACTTAAGAATTTAAAACACCTCATAACAAAAAAGAAATCATAGGGCGTCTTTATCTTTTGAAACTTTGGATGCTCAACATAATTTATGCAATGCTTTTGACAAGTTGCCATCCTGGGACTCTGGAATGACGGTAAAATATTCCAAGAACAAAGAGATTAAAAAATATTTTTTTTATTATTTCTCTCATTGAAACGGAACATAAACTTTGTCATATTTATCTATAATAAAATTTACGTACATTTTCTTAGTGTGGGTTGCTCCCCTAACTAGGTCAACAAGATACTTATTAGATGACGTGTTCTGAAAAAAAATAGTCATAAAAAATGCATTCCACCGTCAATTATCCGAGCACAATAATTGGGTTAAATGCAAATCAGCATGTTATAAACAATTTAACTGTTTTATAAAGTACCTTTTTAATGTTAATACCACACAAGAATCCCAACTGCTCCCAATCGTCTGGAGACTAAGTCATCTCCGAATGGGGTATGTTGTGAGGCAGAAAGTAGTAAAGAGGGGAAGGGGATGTGAAAGAGGAAGATGGAGAAGTTCCTGGCTATTCAGGCCTGGTCACCCAACACGGCTAAAGCCATGCCTGATTGGTGGTCCATTACCAGTGCGATAGTAAGAATATCTTCCACTCTATAAAAAACCATTCCTCCCACGTCGATAGCTTAAAATATCAAACATCTAATATAAATGCATTTTGTTTAGTGAATAATTTAGAGTTGTAGGTAGTGTGTACGGTACTTACTCAAATAGCAATCTATTTCTTCACGTTAGATGTGACGTAGCCCTAAGGCACACTGAATAAACTCAGTAGGTACTCAGCATGATGTAGAGTAGCCCTATGAAGTGTAAATGTTGCCACAAATAAATCACCAGAGAGCATTATGCCACCAACAATAATAATAATTTTATCTGGATGTAAACCAGTCCTTGCAGTAAGCGAAGGCTGTTTTCAGATGATGTTTATGGTTACAGTTCGAAATTGGATCGTTGCTCCTTACATTTCTACAAAATAAACCTACTTCACACCTTGTCTCATTCATGTAAGCAGAAACGGGTTTATGATTTGACCATAATAATTTCTATTATGTACACTTTTACCTGTTTTTTTATGAGATTGATGTTTTGAGTGACTGTGATTTTTTTTGTGAGACTAACTACCATATACATGCAGCCATTTTACGTACCATTGGAAACATATTCACCTCTAGTATCAACGTATATTCCGAAAATTACCCATAATTGTATTTTAGTTGGCATATTATTATTATTATTTAAAAGCATATAATGGGAACTATTGTAAATTTATATTTTATATTCTAAATTTTCAATACCATCTTAAAACTTTTCGAACCTTTTTTGAAGTGAAACTTCTTTACGCGCGTCATGCAATTTCGAGGACCGGAGTAAAACCGACTCATGACCGTCACGAAAAACCGTGATCATTTCGCTATAGGAGCCTAGCTCATATTATATACATAGTTTAGGTCACTCTCCAAACTCAGCTTTGCGGTCTAGATGCAGAGCGCCCGACTGTCGTCGTGAAGAACCGAGGTTCGATCCCCGCTTTAACTATTTTTTTTTCTTTTTGTGATTTTTTTAATACGAGGAAAAATGATAAAATGCTCTCGTGCTTTGACTTTTAGATATTTTGACTATATGATATTTTGGTCGAAATATAGCTTACAAATCGAGCCGGTAGAGTCGCTCGGTATTTTGATTAATTATTTTTATTTTGAATCATTAAAACTACTAATAAAGGCCGATAACGCGACTAATTACCCTCGCAGACGTGCGTGACAAGTTTTTTTAGTAAAAAAACACAGCCGTAAGTGAGTTTTTCAAGATGTAGAAATGTTTTTCAAATTCAGACTCCATACGGGTATGAGACTGTTAAAACACGATAGATCTTTTCCAAAACGGACAAATATACGGAAATATTTTGAAAAACGACAGATATGACTTCACACTGCCGATATATCTTCGATTCGACCCTATATAAAGCGTTAACAAGACATTATGTGATATTATTCATTTGCCGTGTTTGAAAACGAAAATTTGCGTTTACACGTTGTATACGCGGTTCTCGTCGCGCGAGATACCTCTCCTCGCGGTCTAGAGGCAGAGCGTTCGACACTCGTTATGCAGGACCCGGGTTCGAATCCCATATTTTTATAACTTTTAATTTTTTTTTATCACATGCTACTTATAAATATAGACAGAAAAAAAGAGATAATGAAATGAAAAGAGAGAGAGAAGAATACTAAAAGTTTCACTTCCGTCGTGCGTAGGCTTGCCACACACTGTATTTTTTTCTGTATCATGAGTTTAGTTATGTTTTTTGAACCTACATTATATTTTAAGATATTATTATTTATGCTACCTGCAATAAAAAAAACTGGTTTCTTTTTTTACTCTGTCTTCTGTAATATATTTGAACGCACACTTACAATAAGCCTAGATGTCATATATTACATATTTTTTTGTTTGTTTTTTATAATCTAAAACTTATTTTCTTTGTATATGATATGCACTAAATCACGTGAAATGTAAAAATCATGGAAAAGCCCATTGGCGAAGGGTGGCGATCATTTATAAATATAATAAAGAATGAATTATAGTACATCTATTCTCCTCTACACCATGGTTTTCATTCGGATTTGCTTGTTAACTTTTTGGGATTTCTTATTTATAGGATGTGAATATAATTTTAATGAATTAGCTTACACACAACTTTGGTTCTGGTTGGTAATATGTTATTTTTTTGGGATTACCGGATAGTCCTGTAAATATAATCACAAGTTTGTTTACCCCAGGCAAAGCGCATAATAAAGATCTCTATCGCATAAAATGTGTGCGATTTTTCGCTTTTGATAGGGTTTTGATTGATTGGTAAATAACACAGCGGTTGCGCTAGAGACGGATCTTCCGCTTGAGTTAATCAATCTTCCTTATTTCTAAAGAGTTTTAATGCGAATTCCGTTGAAACATAATTTAATGCTCATCAGAGGGGGACTTTATAGTGAATTAAATACAGAACTGAGCCTGCAGCGGTTGTGAAGAGTCCTTCACTCAACCCACGTCCGTCACTTTACTTTACCACTAGCGTCACACCGTTACACCGGCACGCAAATACCTACACCTAAAAAGCTATTACTATAAAAAAATCATAATTTTAATAAAAAAATTACGGTTCTCGTTCTGGTCTAAATATCCAAAACACTAGAACACTAAGGACCGGTTGTTTCACGGATTTTGAACAATTCATCGAATTTCAAAGTTAAAATTCAAGTTTCGCAAAGGTCTGTACAGATACTATCATTATTATTGCATCATGATCAGGTTGTTCCACAGTACTTGGATAAAATCATAACTTGAATAGGACTTTCACAGAACACGAATGGAACACCGAGGAAAATGATTATTGCTAATTTATTTAGAATCTCAGAATTGGAAAGATTTATAGCGAGATTGCAGGCCCTTAGCGAATGAATTGAGAGGTTTCCTGATAAACGTTTAGTAAAATATGAATGTATCATCACAATGTCGGAACACGTGTTCATGTCATCATATATTATCAATGCAAATACAGTTGCATGATTCTTAATAAATTAGCATTAATAACTTTGAAAATTTTTGTATTGTCAATACTTTGTGAAACAACCTGTCCTAAGCTGGTAAGGTAGGTTTGTCAATTGAAAATATTTTCGTTCCTCAACTTCAAAATAAGTTACTTTTTGAAAATTATTTACCTTACTTTAATTTCTTAGCTTTCGGTGATTACAATTATTACAAGTGTATGGACATACCTACACCTACCTAAATGTGTTTAAATCACGTAGCGCCAAAAAGATTTATTGTTATTTTCTTTTGACAAGGGCAATAACAATTATTTACGAGTTTCTTATATACGTTATCATTAACATACTAATACAAGGAATACGCAAGTTCGTAGTAAGTGTGACTAGATAGGTGCCTGAACTGAACTTCCACAGACTCCGCAGGGCACCGGTGCATCATAATTTACTGTGGAGAAAATCACGACGTTATCATTCTATTGAACAATCTCACGTGTTCGGGAAAATCACTGATTAGATCACTAGAAATGCCTACAATTTAGATTTGAATAGACACCTATGTCGCCACATTTTGGTTCTAGGCCATTTAGCATGCGCTCTTTCTCTCTTACCCTTGTCTGACATCGTATACAGCCATCCCATTTGACCTTCATAATGATAAAGGAACGCAATTTGTATTGGAAATTTACGAAAGACGCCCACATCGCATTTCTTGTGTGATTCTGTATTATATGAGGGAAACAATGCCAGTTTTACTATCAAAGAAACAAAACATGAAGGCAATATTATTATGCTGCGTAAGGAAAGTTTTTTGTTTGAATTCAGATAATGCAATGTAGAATTTAATTGCTTGTAGATATTTACTGCGCTCTAAAAACAACTGCATATTAGGTAAAGAATAAGGAATACATTTATATTGAAGTACGAATAGTGAACATATGGAGTGCTTTGAATGCTTGTACCTTATGACATACAGTTAGCACTCTTCATTGGAGTAGAAATTTCATAACATATGTTTTTCACTATTACCTATTATTACCTAATGTTATGTACAATGTAACAATGTTATAAGTTAAACAATAAAAAATAAAATATATATACATATGTTTAATCTTCAAATACAATCGACCAGTGTATATAAATTGCAAATTTTTTTATCAATGCACTATCACATAATATGAAAGCGAAACATGAACACTTTACGCAAGAGATGTCCTAAAACTAAGAGTAGCACGACGTGGGTAGATAGAAGCATACTAGGTATTAAGTACACGAAGATATAAAAAAACAGAAGGTATTTGATAAGAAAGATGACATTTTTAAAAAGCATAAAAAAATTAAAGCAGAGTCAATACTAATAACTTTTAATTGCTGTGTCAATTTTAGTTCTTGTACAAAAGAATGCTGGTGGATCTTCCAATGTATCCGCTCTCATCTATGTTTAGTATTTAACGTTAAATAAGAATTATCAAAAAAGACGCAATCTTATTACTTTGACACTTAAATACCGCCAACTAAATCTGCATAGTGCGAAGGAATGCTAAATAAATCAAAATAAAATGGGATAATGAATGGTATTTGCTACTAATTTATGTAGTATAAAGCACTCTGCTTAGCTTAACGATTAATTCAAATATTTGCTACCATTTGTCATTCGCCCCGCCCTGGCAACACTCTTCATTGTTGTTCGGCTGTGCCTCCGCTGATTGTTATAATAATTGCCAGGCGAATTTAACCAGGTGTGTCGTGAATATGTTAGTCCGCCGCCCAACAGTCAAACACGTGTCCAATATGCGCTGAATCAATTGTAACTGTGACGATTCTCTCCGCACATCTTGATAAACACGAACATGTTCATTTGCTAGAATCCGGTTGATCGGGGGGTTATTCTTCGCTGTAATTGAAATTTCTGGAGTTGACTGATATCTACTCCGTTTGTTCAGCGCGCGTCCAATTTTAGATTAAAGGCAATGCTTCGGAAAAGGTACGGGTATAATTTCACTGTAGTTGATGGCATAATGGTCTGCGAATTGATAAGTTTTCAAAAGCGACATTGTGAGAGAATTAGTTTAAAAAAAACAAATTTTAATGCGTGTTCGTATCGTGATTTTTAAGATCAATAATAAAAAATCATTGGCTTTTTCTATGATATTAAATATTATTGAATGCAATAAACGTAATGAAATAAAATATATCGAATCTTGACGCCCTTTTTTGATTTAACAATGCAGCTATCGCATCCTTCAGACCAACATTATTTCCGGTTTACCTACTCTAAATGAGAGACAATGGGAAAATTTTTCATATTTAAAACCATTGACGATAATCAGCAAGTTCCTTCAACGACGAAAGATCTAGCAATGAGTCGCTGGAGAATACAGATTCACTGAAAGAGCATTATGAGAAATACTACTGCCAGAAACAACGATAATAACGTGATAAAAAGAGGAACAATAAAAAATGCACTGTATTAGAATGTATTTTAAGCAACCTTTGATTACAGTAATATAAACATAGTATTTGAAATATTTACACTGGGTTTGAATATATTTGACTTGTAGGCAATTAACAGAAAAAGCCCTGCATGTTCGCTAAGGAATTACTTAAAAGGTTAGTAGTAAATTAATGTAAACCCTCCACAGAGTGGCCTTGTATCAACACTTCTGCGGTAATTTCATGTTACTGCACCTTCTAAATTAAATAGGTTGTGTTTAGCTCCATATTTGTCGAGTTTGATACATCCAAGGAAGCATAAACATGACAAATATCATTTTGTTACTGACAGATGATAATTTTCACGAATAATTAAGCCCAAATATTGAATTGGATTCTAGCTCCCAACGGTGTCAGTTTACATATGAATATAATATTAGGTATACACGATTCACGTTGATATATCAAATAATATTTTAACACCATTAATGCCATACAAACCAACCGTTGCGTGAAATGACATTGATTTACCTGAGTTTGATGACTTCCAAACATTTCAGAGAGATTTTATTAAACCAACATAATTAACAAAAAATAACTTTAAAAAATAGATCACTCTGATAAGTTTTAATTCTATCACTCCAAAATGATAATTCCGCATTGTACTTCGCAAATTAAACATTAAAAATATCGGTAGCGATCCTAACCTAACACCGTTTCAAACTTGGATTTGCTTTGAATTTTAGTGTCATTTTCAAAACTGGAAATGATTGTTGGAACAATTTTGACAAGCGATAAAATTGTGAAATTGCGTTATTTTAAAACTCAATTAATATATTTTTTATTTGAAATTTTTTACAGATGTCGTAATTTTTCAAGTTTACTAACGGTGTTCATTTGAATGGCAAATTTCTGATCGTTTTTATAATTGACAATATTTTTTTTGAAGCGCAATCCTCTAAAAATATATTTTTCATAAATACTTTCAGCTTCACAAATGCTGCAATTATAATATAATCTACATCCCGTCTCGTGATTTGTCACATGTCTGCGCTAGTGTAATATTAAATTAGATGTCTTTTTTACTTGTCTACGGTTCTATGACACGTTCGTCGCGCCAAGAGTGATAAAATTTTTGCTATACTAAATAGTTAATTCTAACCAATGTCTCACTATTTATACAGGTCTAGAAAAGCAATACATAAGATCGTAATAAATTATTAAAGGGCTTTTAAAATTAAAGCAGCACATTTGAAACGCACTACCTATGCATCCGTCATAAAAGAAGACAAAAGGCTTATTATTTAAATAAAAAATAGCATCCTGTAAGGATGTACTTGTAGCGTATTTAATGTTTATTGCGATCGTTATGCCAAGCATCTTTAGAAAGCCTCACGGACACAGGACCCCACATGACGCCATTTAAAACCATTATTTGTACCTCGAAAATTTACAAAATACTCAAATAACAGCGAAAGGGAAATTGTACGTCTTAAATTTGATAAATGACTCGGGACCTCCTGTCCTTATTTATAGGAATTAGGGATAATTTAATTCATTACAATATTGCTCGAGTCAAGCTTTATGATGCGAGGGATGAATTATTTATAATTTATGTAGGTACCTACCGTAAGTAAAAATATTTTGGAAAGAGCCATTTATATTTGTATAGGCGGTTTTGGAGTCAGGGTGCGATGATGAATGGCAAAACGAGGGCGTTGTTATTTTTTCCAAAATAAATGCTTTGTGCACTCTACACGTAGACTATCTTATACATTTAATGAATTTTAACTGACCAACCATCACATTCCGTTTCTCGGCAAGGATATGCAGAGATAACGTAGGACGTTTCTTCATTCATATTCATAGATCTTATATATTTATTTAGTTGTGTGTCTGTCCTCCGTAACTCTGATTTTTATTTTCGTTTAAGTGTCATTTTCAAAATTTGAGCTGATCGTGTAAATAATTCATGCAAGCGATAAAATAGGTACCTACTGTCTGTAAGAAGATTATTTTTGTATTTTTTTGTTATTTTTGTTATTTGTTTTTGGGGTGTTATGCCGTATTGCGCTAACTCCTTCTTTAGCCTTAGCCTTCTTTAGCTTCTTTGTTTTTGTCTTTTTTAAAATTGAAACTGATTGATAAATAATTCAGACTATCCCGTGATTTTTCGTTTGATTATTAATAAAAGAAACAAACATTCATGGCTTACGAATTACCTGATAATATTTAAAATTCTCCTACTACAATCACAGTTAACGGAATTGTTGCTTGCTTCGTGATGTAGGACTTAGTCCGTCGAGGTATTGAACTCACGACGCCTGGGTTCCCAACCCGACAAATTTTCCGACCCATCCACTGACTGGTCATACTTATTATATTAATTTCTGTGGAGCAATGAACAGAAACCATCTTCATGGGCTTGGTATGAGTTTGTAATACCTACACGCAGAAAAATGAGTATTGCTAATTTATTAATAATCTCTACAAATTGTTCGTATTCCGGTTACAAACGGGACTTATAACCCTTAACGAATGGATTGATAAGTTTCCTGTTAAACTTTTAGTAAAGGAGCAATGTGTTATAACGACGTCGGAAGATGTGTTCATAAAAATTATAATATTTTCGCATTTCGTCATTGTATATTTATAATACGATATATGAGTATTTTACTTAAAGTTATGAGAAAACGGCTTGCAATCCCGTTTTTAACTGAATTACGAATAATTTGAAGAGATTATTAATAATAATAGTTTATTCCAGAATGTATACAGAAGTAGTGCAATGCAATACGTTCCACATTTTGAAATAACAAAAAAGAAATGAGACAAATAATAAGAAAAATGAATTACACAAAATAACAATACATAGATAGGCACATGAAATAAAAACAGAAAAAAAAAATAAAAAAAGAAAGTAAAATAAATAATTAAAAAATGCGGAAAAGAAGTGAAAAATGTTAGGCAATAAAATGTGTGCAAGCAGCCGTTTATGGAGGATATTTGACCGTTTCCAGAGGGCCATCAGGGAGGCTCCATCCAGGCATTATTCGACTGGCGTAGTCTACGCTATAAGCTTTCCATGCGGGGGCGGAGAAGTTGTCTGAAAGAGTGCACTCGTCCCTCCAGGAACATTTCCGTAGATCTGCAGTATCTCGGTAGGCAGAATAGTGGGCGATAAGCAATAAGTTAATAGATCAGCAATACTAATTTTTCTCCGTGTATAGTTCACGTGTAGAGGCGTTAACCTTTGATAAGCAGATAAGTACAGAATGACCGTTTTGAAGAGATTCTTGCTTGTGTAGTGGTATACCTAATGTAGAGTTGGACAACTATTGGTTAAGGCGAAGCTTAATGCTAAATCACTATTTTGATTAATCTTTATACAGAATTGGTGTATATTATGAATACCTACCAAAAATATGCTTTAGATAAATTGAAGGTTTTCCTATCGTTTCGCTTGAGTAGAATACAAATAAATAACTAAATAAAAAATATAAATGTAAACTATTAATTTTTTTTTCAATAGAAATGTATGCACCCGTAAAGGAAACAAAATAAATAAAAACCAGTTTTGTGCTTGAAATCGAACGTTTCCAGACTCCGTTTGTCAAGCGATTTTAATGCCTGTTGCCTACAATATCAGGTATCTTTAGCAAGAATATACACACTTTTGATTTGTAGCTTCCTCTTAAAGGGGGACTGCTGACGGATGTTCATTCTATCTAAAAAAAATTGAACCACAACCCAGTGTGCACAAATACATTCAAACAAGCGCTCTTTAAAATCATTTGCAGTAATATGAAGTTTCAAAATCATGTTCAGTTTGTTTCATTATATTCTACATTTCCAAACTCGATCTGATATACTAACAAACTTTTTTTTTTACTTAATTAATCCTACAACATGTGCCCATTTTTAAACAGTATTTTACAAGTATTTTATGTAATGCGGTGTCGTCTGCGAAAACAAACCTAAAGACTTTTCTAAATATGAGCAGTTTCGACATTGCCGTAAAATAAATAATATATAATATCGCACACGTTCAGGGCAGTTCTTCGTTTATTCTTGTTTTTTTCTCTCTTGTACGTCTGCCAGTTGATAAATTCTGTTATAACGTGGTTATTGCAGTCAAGTTCTTTCTGCAGTAACAGTCCTTAAACAATGGCGTAATACTACGTAGGTACGTAATGTAAAGTCACTTAACAATACTTCTTGTAGATAAGTAATTTATTACTAGACTCAAATTACCCTATAAAATTGCGGGCCTATAAATCTATTCCCCGTGGCACATTATTGCACATAAGTCAGGGGTGTGGTAATATCGCGCCTGAAACGTTTGGACTCCCGTATTCTCGTGGAAGTAGACACATTCACACATTTATCACGATGAAAAAGCAAGCCCGTTAAATTGTTACGGGAGTTATCTGTAAGAAAGGTATTCATTTGAACACCGTGGTTTTGATTCATTGCACTTATTTTATTGAAGTTATTATTTTCAACATAAAATAATGTGAAATTAAATGAAAAAATATTACCGAAAATTATTTCAAACATTTATAATTTTGATAAAAATTAAATTAATAAAGTGTCATAAAACCATA
This sequence comes from Hesperophylax magnus, assembly GCA_026573805.1. Classification (NCBI taxonomy): domain Eukaryota; kingdom Metazoa; phylum Arthropoda; class Insecta; order Trichoptera; family Limnephilidae; genus Hesperophylax; species Hesperophylax magnus. The sequence goes on from JAIUSX010000157.1 coordinate 3,679,595, forward strand.
TTTGATAAACATACATACATGTGGGACACGGTTAATAATAAAGTGTCATAAAACCATATTTGATAAACATACATACATGTGGGACACGGTTAATAATAAAGTGTCATAAAACCATATTTGATAAACATACATACACGTGGGAAAAGGTTAATAATAATTTAAACTAACCTATAATAGGATTTTAGGTTAAAGTGATTTATTTTTTAATGTTTATTTATAATTAATGTTGTCAAAAACGTTGGCTAAAGAAGTAGGTAGCGCAACACGGCGTAATGCCCCAAAAAACATCTAAGTTTGAAATTTTGTATCGGTGGACTCTTTTTCGAGTTTTGCGAGCTGAATTACTACGACGGTTGAATTTTTATATACTAAGATGAGAAACCAGTTAGAATTTAACTCAACCATTTGGAATGCAATTTATAATATACGATGTTGTCCTGCCGCAGACCGCCTTCTATGTATGGAAGTTTAAATTTATGGTTGTATGTATTTTTGAATGAGAAATCTGAAAGAAAAACAAAACGGTGAAAAATTTTTTTTTCCATATTTTTATTTGGATCTAAAATTATCCTATATTTCAAGCTGGAACCAACCATTAACATTTATAAAATTTCATTGAAATAGGTTGGGGGGTTTCGGAGATTAGCGTGTACAAACACTGTGACACGTGAATTTTATATAGATTACCACGAGGAAATACATAAATATAAAACAAAAAATAAACCCATTAGATATATACATAAACATTTAAAAATAATATTTTTTAAATATCGTAAAGCAACTCATTTCTTGCGATTTTCATGGGTTTTCATGTAATTTCCCTAGGAAAATGTAGTCGACACAGAGCTGAGACCGCCGCCCGCCGACACTAAATTACTATGTGTGCACAGGTAATTTGCCAGCGGTGAAGTATTATGGCGCATGCGCCTAAAGGCAATTTGCGAAAAATATGCATTTACCTTCCACCGTAGCCGATTCGTTTAACCTACGATAATCTCTTGAACACTTTTATTACTCCAAAACTTACAATGCTCTGTAAAGGTAGTTCAAGCCGCAAAAACCATGCTTTCAACATTAAAATCTTCTTTTATTTGGAGAGCACCAGATTCTTGAATTTATTTTTTTCAACAAAATCTAGTGGTGGATACTCTCTCAGTATATTCCTGATGAAAGATAACAATTCGAAAACGACTTTTTGCCGTCTTTACTTACCAGAATAAGACAACTACTTACAATTAACACTGCAATAGATCTACAATCAATTTGGTAGAGCAGTATAAAAGTTATTGGATTTCCATTGAAAGTGGTGATTGCAAACATTGAGCTATTGACAGGTTAAAATTTGTAACAAACAAGCATCATTTATTAAAACGAATCCGCGGAATAGCCGGGATTAGCAATTTACCATTTACACGGGCCAATACTCAATACAGGCTGTAGAAGGCCGTTAAACAGCCCTGTCGATCATTGGGGCGGATAATTAATGTGTTTGATTACTGATTATTTGTATCTCTGGGCTATTAGTTGAATTGTCTGCCATTAAAAGGTTTACAGCTGTCGGGAGTGTTTCTCAAAGAAAGGGGAATCGCACGAGCCGAGAAAAGCTTACGGCGAATCCGTTATATAGTTATTACTTTTCCATTATACATACATCCTTGAATAGTCATTGCTGTAAACTTATAAGTTAAAACTCAAAACATAAGGTTAGGCAGGTAAATATAGTGATCCATTCATTGGCATCATATGCGTTTAAACCAGAACAATCAGCAGAATTAATTTTTGTTATTTGTTTTTGGGGTGTTATGCCGTGTTGCGCTAACTCCTTCTTTAGCCAACGTTTCGGACAGCATTACAGTGTCCATCATCAGGGCAGATGTGTTATTTTGAGAAGGAGTTAGCGCAACACGGCATAACACCCCAAAAACAAATAACAAAAATACTTTTGGCCGTGAAAATCTTAAATCATATTTTAGCTGAATTAATATTTGTGAAAAATCGCACGTTCAGTTTTGAATACACACACAACAGCAATTTAGGGTATTGATAGCACCTATGGGAGTGGAACAATTTTTGGTTTGGTATTCTTTGCAGGTTATCAAATCAGTTTCTGTAGTGATAAATACCTCAATTTGATTTCCAACATTTTTTTTTCATCTTTTTCCTTTTAAATTATGGCATAATATGTTGTATATATTTTTTTTCATCCTTTTCCTTTTATAATGTAATTTTTTGTTTTTTCTGTCTTCTCTCCCTTTTAAAATAATAGATTATCATATTTTTTGCAATTAAATATCAATGTACATCATGGTCACTCTACATGTTTACTACATTGTACTGTAATTGGCTGGAATTAGATTAATAGGTATCATGCAGGTACCCAATTCGTAGAAATGTTAATGTAACAATATTGATCTCTTAATATATAACCATTGTGTTATTTTAATTTTATTATTTTGTAAAACTAATAATCTCAACACAGGCTTGTCCTAGTGAGGTTCAAAATTCTATTGTAAAAAATATAAAACGTCTTTACATTAAACAATAAACAATTTTTTTTTTGGAAAAAACACTTCTTAAATAAAAACGGTCAAGTTATCTACCACACACAATAAACAGTGCACCTTTCTCTTTAGAGCTACTGTTATATGTTTATCATTGTGGCCTACAACATCACCTTTAAACTAATTGTGTATTTAAAACAAATCGCTGAAGATTGCAAGAGGAAAACATTTTTGGAGGTCGCGAAGACGGGAAAATAACAAGTCATCATAAATAAATTTGGCTCAGGGCCCAGAGGTCTAAACCAAAAAGTCGATGTTTGTGTTTTGTGCAGGGATTAAAAAAATATTACGTTTCAGCATTTATTTTATGTGCAACTATACAAATACACAACTATTACATGTGCTTGCTCGTCACTATGCAATTGGTACACACAATAAAAAGAGACAACAAGTCAGAGGTAAACGCTGCTGTCGTAATACAGGGTTTTATAATAAGAGGTGTTATTTTGAATAGCCCGCTATTTCGGTAGATGTTACTTTTAAAGCTGTAATTTTTTTGACATTTGACAAGTAAAAACTACGCCAATAATAAAAATGGAACGATACACGCTTCAACAACGCATTGAAATTATTAAAACTCACATGAGTGAATCAAATGCAAATCATCTTGAGTGATGAGGCCCATTTCCACCTAGGTGGCTTCGTCCACAAACAAAATTGTCGCATCTGGGGCTCTGAAAACCTAAGAATTATTGTTGAAAAGCCTTTCTATCCTCAACGTGTGACTGTTTGGTGCGGTTTATGGTCCGACGGAGTCATTGGACCTTACTTTTTTGAAAATAAGGCTGGAGCAACAGTTAAGGTGAATGGATTGTGCTATTGAGAGACGATTAATGCTTTTTTATGGCCGAAATTGGATGGTATTGATTAAAACAACATTTACTTTCAACAAGACGGCGCTACGTGCCACACAAGCAACGAAACCATTGATCTTTTACGATTGAATATCAAAATAACACCTCTTATTGGAAAACCCTGTACAATTAATATACCATTTAGACAAAACATAAAAAACTCATGCTTTGGACAAAGACACCAAAAATACCATGCACTAAAAGTATTCAACAATCCTACACTCTATACAATAAAAACAAAAAAACATTTCACATACAAAACTAAGACTTGAGATTAAAGAACAAAAAGGCGATATTACACACACGAGCGTATACTGCAATTACAGACATATTGCGTATTTGTTTTATTACTGTCTTCATTATTTTATTTTTACTAGTTTACTGAATTATTTTTTAAAGTTATTTTATTATTTATATTTCATTAAAGCTCATTTAATTTAAATTACATTCATTTAATAAAATTTGAATAGGTCAATTCATTTTATTTACATACATAATATGTATATAAATAAAATATAATAATTGTAAAATGGGGGCCTCGGAACGGATAAGCATCCAGTGTGGCCCACGTTACGAATGCTAATGTATCAAAATTAAATAATACAAATGGATTAAAATCTTTCCTTTTACTCGTCTAACAGAGAACACTTATTTTCGTACTGTCGTAAGTACCTCAGATTGCTTTGGGTTATTTTGTGTAAAAAAAAATCATAGAAAACTCCAAAGGTTTCCTTCTTAGAGTATTACCTGTTCCAAGATCTTCCCTCTTACCTGTTCTCTTTTCTTAAAATATCACATTCATAAATCGTAAATAAATATAGACGCATTTCCCATAACATGATTTAAATGCGTGGGAAGCTTTTTGTGTACTTTTTGGATCTATTTTTATTCGTGGACTAAGTACCCTGAGTTATAAAATCAGCAAATACTGAGAAGTTCACTTATGGGGAATAAACCCTTGACCTTTAGGCCATGAGCAAGATTGCGCCCACACGGCCACTTCTTCAACAAAACCATTATCGTGGAAGTGGGTACCAACCAAACTACTCGCACTCACTGTTAGAAAAGGTAAAGCCCTTTTCCGAAATATTTTCTACTTCAGAATATTTACGAATTTATGAGAGAAACGGTTGAAATATAAATAATACTCCCAATCATATTAAAAAACAAAGTTCATTTTTCTGAGGAATCAAAAACTCGATTATATATAGTAATAACAAACTTTTCACGAAGCAAAACATTGAAACGCTTAAAATGATTTTGCTTGTTATTATTTCCCATATTTTTTTAATGCTTGACCAAAATCAATGTTTTTTGTATGTAACCTTCTATTTTAAATTACTTTTAACATCAAAAAAGTTGAAATTAATACTCCTAAGTTTTTCAAGTGTCTTTTTATACCGATAGAAAAAAAATAGAAAACACATCTGCCCTGATGAGGGATACTAACGTTGTCCTTAACATAGGCTTAAGAATGAGTTGGCTAAATTTAAAAAAAAGTGAATCACGGATTGTTTCTTCCTAGGTTATTGTTATTTATGTGTTTTCTTAGCCCTTTGCCGTAGTTATTTTATTTTTATTTTTTTTAAAAAGAAAGACAAACATTCCCGGGTTACGAATAACCTGACAATATTCGAAAATCTCCTACTACCACCACAGTAAGCTGAAAATGTTGCTTGTGTTGTGATGGAGGACTTAGCCAGCCGAGGAATTGAACACACTACGCCTGGGTGGGACCCAAACGCGATGTCCACTCGGCCACCGACCGGTCCACCGAATATTGGGTCGACAACAATTGATAACACAAATATAAGAATGCAATTTGCTCCAAAACTTAACAAAGGCTTTCTTCGTTCAATATTTCTTTAGATACGTAGGTCCTCTAAACAAAGCATTACTACTGAATCATCGATTGTACATCCGGCGTATCAATCAGAATGCACTTGGATTTGTAACTTTATATTTAAGATAAAATATGTGGCTCTAAGAATGAGAGCTAATCAGCAACACTACATCTCTTCAGTTCGCCTCAATAGGCGGTTAGTTCCACACTCCACACTCCACACATCCACACTTCCACAGTCTCCTCGGTGACTTGTCTCGCACTATGGGATCGTGATTTACCAATGACTACTGATTGCCGACACGCGAGACCTTCATTTCGTTTCTTAGAATGTTTTCATTTAACTTTAATTCAACGAAATTGAATGCTTCACCTTTTTATAGGGCTGTGAAGTCCTGCGTGAGCGGAGATTTTACTGATCGAAACTTCGATCCAATCTTCTTTAGCTGTTCAGGACATTCATGTAGATTTTATTGTACCCTTTTAAAAATAAATGTCATGCCAATTCGATCTACGGCTGTGGAAATCTTTTATTTTTGTTGTGTTTTAGATGAATTTATTTCATTAATTTCAAATATAAAACCATTACTATATAATAACTAATTCCGGACACTTCTGCGCTTTGCTTAGGACGATATAATTCCTACAAATATAAGTAAATTTAATTATTTATGTTTTTGTTGGGCTGAAAATTTTCGGATTAAAAATTATGTCTTTATAAAAATTGATACATTTATGAGTTTTAGACACTGATCGATGATTCTTGTTCTAAAAAAATATATACATAGGACCATGGTTGATAATAATGCTCAACGAACTAACAAAATTAGTTACTTTATTGTTTCTTCTTTTTTACAGAATAATACCGTGAGAATAATGAGTTTCTTTCCCACTAATGAAAAAAATACTGCTTCTGTTAAAGTGTAAGCTATTTCATTCCTGTTTGACTACTATAATAATATTGTTTTTTTTATGCTTTCTTCGAAAGGTTTTGTTATGTAATATAAAGGTCATTCGAAGAACAAGTAATAGAATTCCGTAACAAAAATATACATATGTTATGTACTATCTTATTTGTAGAACTTATTAAGATAATGCTTAGTATTGCATTTAACCTCGTTTAATTCAACATATTTAAAGTACACTTAATTTTATTTACATACACATATTGTGAGATAAAATTGTAAAATGGGGGCCTCAGCACCCAGTGAAGCTCACATTACCAAATAACATTTTATACTTCAAAATACTTCTGGTGTATCAATAAAAAAAAATTAAAATTGCTACTATAAGTAAAAGTCTACGAGACGTCAATAAATAATAATCAAAACGAGAATACCGCCCAAGGGTCCCAACTGTCCATAGCCAGTGCGACTAGGGGATGCCTAATTGGAATCACTAATACGGCTTAAGCCATTTCAAGAAATGCGCACGGTTTCGATTTTGAATGTAGGTCTTTCACCGGGGATTACAAAGAAAATATAGAAGAAAAAACATACAACATATTTTTATTGAAAAAAATCCACGGATATTCTAAAATCGGAAAAGTTGGAACTATCTGTACGGCATTACAAATATTACGGCATATAAGAAGGAATAAAATAATAAATCACAAAGAGTATGTAATGCAATGTCATTGAAAACAATATAATGGTTTAAAATTAACAATTATATTGCATTCAAATTAGAATGGAGGAAAATATACGTGAACCAGAAGCCTGATAGAATGCGAAAACAATAAATAAAAGGACGATCCCAAAAAAAACTATGAAGTTTTCAATAAGTACATACACATTATAAATATATGATTACGCATACAGTACTCTAGTTCTGTGTTTTGGAATTCATAAATTGGACCAAAACTTAATTTTGTGGCACATCTGGAGGCTTAGTGGGGATTAAGCCTGTCTGCACGACACGTCTAAAACTTTTAGCCGTAAAGTCGATAATTGTGTCGAATTCCTCTTATCTATCTATCTTCCCGTCACTCGCTACTCGCTACTCTCTATTCTCTATTCTCTACTTGCTACTGTTGGCTCACAAATACGTAATCCCTCTGAAGCACGATCTTTGCCTGCTACAAACAGGAAGAATTCTTGTTAAATTTTAATTAAAACCACTGAACAAAAAGAGACGAAGCTTCAAGATATATTACATTCCTGACTGCAATAGATGGATGCACATTTTAATCAAATCAACCCAATGGTCTTCAAACCATAGAAAAAATTCTTCTAACAAATTTAACCACGGTGTAAAAATGTTGCGTTTAGTTCCCCCTAATGTCGTAAAATAAGATAATGTATTAAGATATTTTTACAAAGTGTTGTGTAACTTATTCCTCGGGTTTTGGTCTCATTATGAGTTGGTATGAACAGCTATTAGTATAATTATGTAGTCGGTGTTTTAATGATAACTATTCACGTTCCTAAAAGTATCTTTTATGTCATGTGACACATTCTTAGGAAAATAATCCGATAAGTTTTTTGAAATTTGATGAACCTGCCTTAGTTAATGATTACGTTTTACCAAATAAGTAGGCCACTTACGTGCATTTTATAATGATTCATAATATATTTTTTTTAATGAAATTCCACAGTATTTTTTATTATATATCAACATCAAATAGAATACAGAATATAAATGTTATTTTTACGAATTCCGACCCTACAATAGATATTAAATCCTTTTTTTTGCATTCTTTATTAATTTATTAATTATGTCCGATCTTTCCGGTTTGTAAAAAAAATCGATTCCTTTTTTTTTGTTAAAAAATGAGAAAAATTTCAGGTAAGGTGAAGGGTATGAGGGCTGGGTATGAATATAGGGATCGGTGTGTCCAGGAGTGACTGACTTTTAATACATTCCTCCCACTGCGGTGCAAGGCAATGGGGCGAGAGACCATTTGGAGAGATCAAAGGGTCTCCCCAAACCAGCCTCTTCCGATCTGGAACGCCATACAGCTGGAGGGCAAGCGTATCCCGAACACACCTCACCCGATGAACCCGGGAACCCCCGCTAAATCACCAAACGTAGAGAACAACTTGGGGTAACCTGTGGCAGAGATGCTGGTTATCCAATAAATGGTTCTAGGGGCGGCGGTACCCAAACCCGCCTCCCAAATTGAAAATGAAACAGAATGTCTTAGAATTTTTGCATTTTATTTGGAAAACCAACAGTTATAATAATTACAAAGTATGGTGTATTAAGTGTTAATTATTTAACCAATAATAGGTTTTCACTTAAGTATTTTAATTATTTAATGAATATATAATATTTATGTAATAAAAAAAGTTACATTAGCCTATAGGGATGGGATGGGGAAGGGAGGGGTATGGGATGGATTTAGTCTGTGTAATGTGTAGCATGTACGTAATAAAAAATAAAAATGATAATATAATTATTTATTGATTTTAGGTTTGAAATTGTGGGGTGCTGAGTTAAATAAGTCTAATTCACTGTATGAAGTATTAAAATTGTATGAAGCACGGTGAATAAAAGCATTTTGTTTTGAGTTCGTGTTACATTGAGGGATGTTTAATGTGTGATTTTGTCTGGTTTGTCTGATGGGTACTCTTAATTGAATTCTTTCAAGTAATTCCGGGCAATCGAGGTGGCAATTTTTTGTAAAAATAGTACGTCTGCGGAGTTTCTACGACTTTCCAGTGACGAAATCCTGAAAAACGCTGCTGACTCCTCGTGACTCAGATGAGGACGATAGCCCCGAAAATCAAGGTATCGTAGAAAACGATATTGCACTTTCTCAATCCTTTCTATGAGTGACTTATACATGGGATTCCAGACTTGAGAGGCGTACTCCAGAGAACTGCGTACATATGCAAAGTACAGCATTTTCATGGTATTTACTTTTTTAAAATTTTTGCAGGTTCTGAGTACAAAGCCAAGTACCTTGGAAGCTTTTGCAACCATGGATTCGATATGGCGCTCAAAAAGTAATTTCGGATCTAACACTACTCCCAGATCCTTAGCCTCTGTCATTTTGCTCAGTATTGTGCCGTTAAGGGAGTAATTAAAAAAAATGTGATTTTTATTTCGGGTGAAGCTGATGGTGCCACATTTTTTTACATTTATTTGCAGGTTGTGTTCTGCACAATAAATATTTAGGCGATTTAGATCTTCTTGCACGCGGGTACACTCATTGATACACGTGACAGGGGAGAATATTTTCATGTCATCTGCGTATAATAAAGTTCTGGAGTGGTGAAAACATTTCCCAATGTCATTAATATATATATATTAAAGAGTAATGGTCCCAATAATGACCCCTGGGGTACTCCCGACGGCACAGTTTCCCAGTTCGATTTATAGCCACCGACGACTACTGCTTGGCTACGGTTTGCAATATAGGACGAGAGCCATCTGATGAGGTCTCCGTGTACACCGATTTGTAAAATTTTTTTCAGCAAGATATCATGAATAACTAAATCAAAAGCTTTACTATAATCTGTATATATTGCATCTACCTGTATACGCATGAAACCTATTGTTTTTAATGGTGAAGCTTGTGGCCCATTAAAGTCTTTTTAAACATTGGTGATTTAATATTTTTATATGGTACCATAACAAAATATTTATCTACCTTTATGACATAATATTAAGATAAATTTGTGTTGGTACTAGGCAGTAAATTTTCTTCTTCTGGTTTGCTATTTCGATATCGAGGGTTGATTAATAACAGGTCATTTCTTTTTGTTGAAACCAGGAAAATTATTCTTCTTGAGAAAAGAATAGCCACAAAGAATTTGTAATGGCTACAGATAAACATCATTCATAGCTAAATCAACGGAACGCATTAGAAAGAGATAGCCACTCAAATAATATGTGTACGGGTGAAACGGCTATATTATTTAGATCGCCCCTCGTTTCTCTTGCCTCCTCGCGACAACAGATTCGAGCTCGCCTGTGACGGCGAGAATGACGTAACAGGGCGACGAACATTTTTGTATCGAATTCATGTTCAGACTGCTCGCCGCGCAAATGCTCGCCCGTCAGTTGGTCTTGATGGAAAAACGAGCGAGCAGAGTAGTAAAATACGATGTACTATCTGTCCCTCATACTGGTTGTTCTCATACTCTTATGTGTTTCTGCGCTCGCTGTCTCACTTTATTTTATTCGGAAAGCATTGTGAATAATTGTATTCATTGAAATTATAAGTGATTTTTGAGTACATGCGAATAGTAAGAATCTCCATCTGTACTGGACAGGAGTCCGCACAAGACTGTAGATTTGGGCGCCGGGTCCAAACCGTGTCTAAAACCGATGGGAATGCTCCTTTACGGCCGATGATGATGATAGTTGTATAAATTATAGGAATCTGCCTCCCGCACCCGGTGCTCGGTGAATGTTGGGCACTGGGTGTGCTGTCGTCTCTGCTCGCTTCTGGTGTTTGGCGGTTTTTCTAGGCAGGGCCGGCTGGTCTTGAAGAGGTAAGTAATGAAATTTGACAATCCTTTGACACCGTAAGTCATGAAATACTGATTAAAAAAATAGAAAAAACAGGAGTAACCGGTCCAGCTATCAAATTAATTAAATCATATCTATGAAACAGAAAACAATATGTTAGCATAGAAGATAATAACAGTCAGTTAGAGAGTATAAACTATGGAGTTCCGCAAGGATCTATACTGGGGCCCCTCCTATTCCAAATATATATAAATGACATCTGCCAGTTGAAACTACATGGTGAAATATTTCTATACGCAGATGACACTGCAATATTTTACTTCGGAAAATACTTAGAAACTCTATTAGAACAATCTCAAGAGGATCTTAATATTCTAAACAGTTGGCTAATAAAAAATATATTAACAATAAATATTAATAAAACCGGCTACATGATCCTAAGCTCACCTAAAATAATAATACCGTCGCATAAACCTCTACAAATAGAAGAAAGGGACTTGCTTATTTTAGACAGCGAAAAATACCTTGGCTTACATATTGATAAACATCTGACATTTAAACAACACGTAGAAAAATTAAAAGCAAAAATCATCCCACTAATTGGTGTATTTGGTAGAATTGCCCATCTCCTACCAACGGAGGTAAAGAGGGGCTTATATTTTAGTTTAATCCAGTCCCATCTAAATTATTTAATAGAAATATGGGGAAACACATACATTACCTACATACCTAAATGATTTACAAACAATACAGAACAAAGTTATTAAAAAACTCTTCAATTATAACCCGGACACTCCCAGAAAAAAACTGTATCAGGAAATGAAACTTTGAAAATAAGAAAATTGTACGAATACAACATATGCCTCCTAATCTACAAAATCCAAAATGGACTTATACACACAAACACAACATTTAAACAAACGTCACAACAGGAGTTACTTGTAGAAATAAAACACTTGTTTATGATGGTAAAGTGGAACTAATTTTATTTTATTTTTGTCGCTGCTTAAATCCTATAAGGTCGACTCGCAGCCGACATTTGGCTGTCGAACAAAAAGGGGGTAGGTATTTTACCCGCGCCACATATGCGTACATAAGCCACAGCAAAACGTCGCATATTCATTTTACCTGTGGATGAGCTGAAGGCAGACGCTTAAAATTAAGACTTTGCATAGATTTTGCAAGCTCGCCTGTATTACAATTACATAGTTTTATTACATAGTAGTTATAACAATGTGTATGTTGACAACTAGATTTTTAGTTTGTCAAGATACGACGAAAAATAAAAAATATTTGTAAAATAAAATTAATTAAAATAAAATGAGGAAAGATTCACTATGCAACTATGTTCCTGGATTTTTGTAGAGACAAATATGTACATTAATTATAAAAAAATGTTTACATTAAATCGTTAAAAAAAGGCATTTTAAATATCTCCTCAGTGGTAGCATATCGCAAATAGTTTTTATTTGACTACCGCTGAGGAAATGTACAAGTTAAAACAGGTATTATTAACATTTTGTAAATTATAATTTAGTTAGTAAGATTTAGTTAGCCGGGGTTCGTGCGCGATACGGTATCGATGCTTTTCGGGGTCAGAATTTTCGGGCAATTTTGGCCGAAACGGTATATAAATGAGCAGTGGCGGGGAGTGAGGAATTTGCCAGTGGCGTGGAGCTGGCACATTTTATAAATGTAAACATATTTTAAAAAAATGGAAAAATATTCCCAACAACGTCAGTTACACCATCAGATAAGATTTTTGCTCGAGATTGATTTGTGCACATCTGAAAAGCACAGGTAGGCACATCTAAAAAAACGAATCTAAAGCGACGTGTTTGTAGCAGCCGACGACAGCTTGTCTGACCAACAGCCTTATGTGCGATACTAAACGCAGTAAATCATCAGTTCGACCATGCGACCACGCGCGTTGTCTCAGTAACCTATCTTCCCTTTTAATTCATTTAAGGTTGAAATTGCGTTCTTAATAGGATAAAATTTATGTATCTAGTCATATATATTATTTGAATTACTGCAAGCCTTTATATATGTACCTACATAGGTGTTGTTGGGTGTGAAGCGGTGGCTTAAAATTGATTAAAATGTGTTTTATAAAAGAAAATACATACAGTTTAATTGCACTGAAACTTTATATACCTCTCGTTAATTTATAACGATGAGCAAACCTGTTTCGGAATATTATTGAAACTAACGAAGTCATATTTGTGGCGAAAGCAGTTTGTGTGTTTGAGCATTGGTTATTTAATTTGATATCATTATTTTTATAGTTGTTGCCACAAAACACGAATATTCGCTAAAAGCTGTGTCCTTTTTCTTCTTGTGATATTATTTCAAACCGACAAAATCAATTAAACCGATATGTAGCGCGATGTAGATTCCATCTTTGCTAATATACCATCCAAGTCATCAACAAACTGTTAAACAATCTCATCGAAAGCACGTACAATATACATAAAGACGTAATGATGGCTTAAACATTACCCTTGCGGTATTGTTAGGCGATTGATTGAAAGCGCTAATTAATTTGTTTGCGAGCTCCCGTACCTGCGCCTGCGTCTTGTTAACTTAATGAACACTACTTATCAAAGTTAATAACTTCACCATAATTTTCTGTTGCTAACTGTACCTGCACATACTTTTCTGATTGACAAGCTATAAGGCAAGTGTTCCTCTCTCTTGCTTGGCGAACATTTGAATGGAGGTACAAAATATGTGCATATTTCCTACAGTATTATATTGTGGCCATTTAGAAATATCAACTATAATATAACAAAGTATTTGTTCTGATGCTGCCAAAGCTCTCAAACTACCGACACAATTATTTATCAGAGATTTTCAGCTCTTGACGCTTATTCAATTGGCACAATGGGAAATTAAGTGCTGAGATCGGGAGGACTTGTTTGTTTTTTTTCTTACCTGCACTCCCTAATTATCTTACTATGAATATAGTTAACAATATAATGTAAAATTTGAATCGAATGTGAGCCGGGTACAAAAATCAGGGTACAAAATGAATTTTTAAAAGAATATACATGAAAAAAGTGAAAAGAATACGTCATTGAAACATATTAAATTGGTTTTTAGCGAAGCTATCCTTTTTCTGGATCGTTTCTTATTGGAGATTGATTATGATCAAATTTTCTCGCGGAACGGAAACCCCATGAACTCAAGTAAAGTTCTTACCACATCATTTTGCGTTCATTTGCCATCTTCTCCCTCGTCTTCTTTCCATCGCTCTATCATTGGTTACAGCTTGCATTTGGTATCTACTATAATCACATTATCTTCTGGTGTTATTGGTTCTCTAACCTTGTATTTGGTACTTGTCCCTATTTACCAATGTTTGGTAATTCAATGAAAGAAGATCCATAACAGTGACCCTATCTGCTCGTATCATTGGTTCTATAACCTTGGTTTGGTATCTGTCCCCATTTATTTTTTTTTGGTTATTCAACAAAGAACGTCTACAATAGTCACCCTATCTGCTCACGGTATTATGCGACTGCGCCCATGGATTCACATTTCGAAAGAAATTTTTTAGTAGAAGACATAAAAACTGTCAGCAATAGAATTGGATCGCAAATCCATTCCAGGGAAATGTGGTGAATAAGATATCGACAAAGGCCAATGAGGGACTGACCTATCAGTGTGAATATTTTATTATTTGGGGTTAGCGTGTCCTATGGTCTTTTCAGAATCAAAAGGTTGCAAGCAATCATTTGTGTTTTTAAAGGAAACTGTCACTTCTCAGATGCGTAATGTCATAGGTATCGGTTTGATTTTTGATAAAGATACTTTGGTTCCTGCAAATGTCGTATTTTTAAATGAATTGATTTTAAAAACTAACATAAATCCAATGCGTTGGAAAGAGGAAGAAAACGGACGTTCGTGTTATTGTATAAGTGTTCCAACAACCCGGAGAAAGTGGAACTATTAACGGAATCAATATTGACGGCCTCCGTCGTTGAGGGGTTACGATCCTTGTCTACGAATCCGGAGGTCGCGGGTTCAAAGCTAAGTGTGCACGCATAATTTTGTTTTATTCATTTTTTAAACTTTTTTATTACTTATTCTGCCCCAACTCCTTTCTCTCCACACTACCGTCAGCATCACAACATACCACAATTAGGGGTGCAATAGTCTCACCGGTTCCAGATGGTTGGGAGCGGTTGGAACTACTCGCTTAGTAATGAAAATACTTAATCAAAACGTGAAGAGAATCCTGTGAGACATAAAGGAAGTTAGAGAAGTCAAAGATGAAAAAAATAGAACTGGAAGGATGGGAAGTAGGAACTCATCTATCCAGATCTGGTAGCATGACTAAAGTCTTTTCAAGCACCATTTTATTATTAAATAATGATCTCTCACCATGACAATCAACGGTATCTGCCACAGTGGAATGGTGCTCAAATGATATTTTAAATGTTACATTATTTTTAATATAGGTAAAATATATATTAAATAATTATGCTTAAATGAGCTTCTATAACTAATGTCGTTCAGTTTATTTATTATTGATAATAATTTTCACAAGCACCATTGTTGAGCCAACCACAGAAGCTTTATAGCTTGAGACAGACAAAGCTGCATTCCTCTGTTTTTTTATTTATCTCTTACGAGGTATTTTAAAATAAAGACGCTATGGCATACCTTCCTCTGCATACATATTTATGTGAAAGACAACTATGCACTATAATTAATTAAATATTCGGATTCATCATTTCGAAAAAGACAGCAAGGCAAACCACACATAATTATCAATACGGAGTAAAGCGAATAGACAAGCTAAAAATACCTAAAAATACCTTACTACCTTTGAAAACAGATGCTCTCATTTTTAAGCTAGTTAAATTAATGTTATATTATATTTAAATTCCCACTTTGTTAAGTCCACCAAATATCGGCTCAAGGAATTATCAGAAAAAAGAACTGACTAGTATTTAGAAAAATATCATCATAATGTCTGGGGGTAAAGCGAGCTTACTTCGGGAGATGATTATACATGATGGTAGAAGTAACAAAGAAAAATAACTTTAAATGTTTTTTTTCCATGGAAAAATATTTATTTTCCCATTCAACGAATTCAACTTTTCTTACCTAAAACCTTAAAACGCTGAATTTTGAAAAAGTTACTAACTTTTTTACTTCTACCATCATGTACAGGATTTTCCAATGAGAGGTGTTATTTTGAATAGCCCGCTATTTCGGTAGATGTTACTTTTGAAGCTGTCATTTTTTTGACATTTGACAAGTAAAAACTACGCTTTTAATACAAATGGAACGATACACGCTTCAACAAGGCATTGAAATTCACTTGAGTGAATCAAATGCAAATCATCTTGAGTGATGAGGCCCATTTCCACCTCGGTGGCTTCGTCAACAAGCAAAATTGTCGCATCTGGGGCTCGGAAAACCTAAGAGTTATTGTTGATAAACCTCTCTATCTTCAACGTGTGACTGTTTGATGCGGTTTATGGTCCGGCGGAGTCATTGGACCTTACTTTTTCGAAAATGAAGCTGGAGCAACAGTTACGGTGGATGGATTGTGCTATCGAGAGATGATTAATGATTTTTTATAGCCGGAATTGGATGGTATTGATTTGGAAAACGTTTACTTTCAACAAGACGGCGCTACGTGCCACACAAGCAACGAAACCATTGATCCTTTACGATTGAATATAAAAATAACACCTCTTATTGGAAAACCCTGTAGAATCACTTCACCAAATTAGCGCAATTTACCCCCGTGCACCCTGTAGAAGTTACTGAAAATACCCAAACCTTGAAGTTGAGCATTGGCAGTTGCCGAAAATCTTCTATTCAAAACCTAGTTTGCCTCAGCACAAGATCTTCTAGTGAGGAGGGCTGGTAAAATATTGTTTCTACGTTTTTATTTTTATATCTTACAATGTCAATATATGTAGTAATTAATACGATATTAAAGAAATTAATAATGGGAAAAAATTATCGTAGGTTATAATTATTCAAATTATTATAAACAATAATTAGTCCCCTGTAATATTAACACAAAATGAAAACATCTCCTGAGTAAAAATAAATGCCGCCGACGGGAATTGAACCCGCGCCTTCTGATGTCCGGTCAAACGTTCTGGACCACTGAGCCACGTCGGCTTATTTCCAACACGCCAAATAATTCAATATGTACTAGTACTTCAATCAACAATTACTGCTTATTTTATTCTTTTCACCCTTCAACCAACATTATTTTTGTAGGAAAGGCTTTGTTAGTGCTAAATTTCTTACTCGATGGCGTTGAGACATGGCGTGACATATTATATCTACATTTGTTGGTGTAATTTTTGACTGGTCAAATATATGTATATTTTTTTAATGATAAACTAATTTTATAAGACAAGGTTTTTATGCGTAGCACAAAGGATAATAAATTATTGTAAGCAATAATAAGTCGCCTGTAATATCAATAAAAATTGAAAATATCTCCCGAGTAAAAATAAATGCCTAATTATTGCTTATAATAATTTACTATCCTTTGTGCTATGCATAAAAACCTTGTCTTATAAACATTAGTTTATCATTAAAAAAATACATAAAATTATTTAGCTTATATTTGAGTTAACCCAATCGAGTTTCGTACTAAGAAGGGCATTTACTGAGTTAATGTTTCAAGTTACCGTATCTCTTCTTCAGTGTGTGCAGGATAATATTAAATAAACAAAATTGTATCTTAATCTCTCATCTGGATTTGTCAGGCTTACACTTGAATGTGAGCATTGAATCTCTGCCCACACGCAGGAACAAAATCACCTCCCATCAGATAAATCACCTTCATTCTAAGATTGAGAATCGAGATGTGAACAAATAATTCACGGTCGATAAAATACCTAGAGAATTATTTAATCGACTTTAACCGACCCGTGTAAAAAGTGTGATTTAAACAAAACACAACAAAATATATTTCTGGTTAATGCGTTTCAACCTTTTAACGTGATTTTAAACTTGTTGATTTGCCCTTTCATGTCAATGAACACGTCGATATTCCCGTAGGTATAAAATAACGATTAAAAGTTATTTTTAATCTTGTAAATTTCTCACTTATTAGGCTCGGTTCGGGTGGTCCGTTTCTGTCAAAACATTTTCACTTTGGTGACATTTATTATTTTTGTCACGAGTCCGCTTGTTCCATCGCAATAAGTTTTCTTATTCTTTCCTGTGAAGGTGACTCGAATAACAAGATACACTTTGACGTATCTTTTTCTTCGTTTCCGTGAGAATATTTTTATTAACATGACGTACATGGAACATGATCATATATCTTCCTTGAAACAAATATTGTAAACAAACGCAAAATAATACGTACATATATATTGTTACTTATACTGAAACTTATCAGTTATACTGCATGCATTATTCCTACCGTGACATTTTTTTAAAGGAGAACAATGATTCTCGGGTTACGAATAACCTCATGATAAAAATTTCCTGCTATCATCACATACAAAGTTGCTTGTGTCGTGATGAAGGACTTTGAAGGCTTTGAGGCCAGTTGACGCATTAAACTACCAACATTTAACCAAATTAAACGATGCCGGTTCAACCACTGATCAGACCTCATAATGTCAAATTAAACGATGCCAGTTCAACCACTGGCCAGAACCTTATAGTGTCAAATTAAACGATGCCAGATGACAAAAATATTTACTATAGATACCTACCTACGTGTTTATTGTACTTGTTCATAATACTTAACTGGGCCTACAATACTCGTAACGATTTCAGAAATTATTATTTTTTTACTGGAGTGTTGTCGCAGTTGTAGGTAGTTTGAAAACATTTTTTTTAATCTTCAATATTCGGAATATCACATTGTGGCGTCATTTAAATTTACTGAAAATAAATCATTTTGGGTTTACACCACTATTTAATCAAAATAATCTACATTTTTCAAAAGGTTCTTCACCAGGATATAAAAGTTTTGCGCACTCCACTTACTCTGCCTTGTATTGAGAATAATACATATAAATAGCTATAGTAATGTTGCCAATTATAAAACTAGCTATACCCGCCCATGTGTAGGAGAGGTTTATAAAGATGCACTTGCGCTCACGTCTGTAAAGTTGTTTTGCCTATAACGCGAGTATCGTGGCAACCTTCTTGCTCTCTCTCTGTCATGGTCTAATAATTCCATTTTTAAAACCAATTAATTCATTGCTCACAGTTTTACATTAGTCGGGTGAAATTGTGAGGTACCAAGAGATCTCCCGGTCACGAAAAGCCTTACCTCGTGGGATCACGGCATTGTTTCTGAAGGATTCCAAATAATAATTTAATATTCTATTGTCCTATCCACCTATCATGAGAATCATATGAGTGTACTTACGAGTATCTACTCTTATTTAAAATACTCTACAAGATTTAAAGTCATCATTTTACTTACTACTTCCATACGTGATAGCCGACAAAATGTTTTATTTGAAAACTATCATTTGAAAAACTGTCAAGTAAATAATTCATTAAAATCATAATTTCACCTAATTTAACTATTGGTGATCAGTAGATAACTAAGCTACCTTGCAATCAGCAGAAAATCACCCATAAAATTCGCAACGAGAGAGAAAATTAAGTGTGCGGATTAAGGCCTACTCAGTTGTCGTAAAATAGTGTTCCGTAATTAAATAAAGCATAAAATTTAAGTACGAAACGGCCTTAATCAAATCAATCACGATCAGACAGTCAATTATGTAAACTTAAGGATGTATCAATCAATAGCGCCGTTAATTAAGTGCACGTCATGCGGAGACGTGCGAAGCATGTTAAGCAACGTTCGTCGGTCGGAACTCGGAACAGATTCACGACGAAAGTTGTAAAGATTGGTTCATTAGCGTACGCGCTTCGGGCGTCAAACAAATGCTCCGACATTCAGCGAAAAAAGCACTGAAAAATTACTGCCTTAATCACGTGACGTAAGCTCCGTTGCGTGCGCCTATAAGTTCTCTGACTGATCAAATTGCTGCTCTCGATCAAATTGACGTGAACACTTGTTTCTGTTAAAATTATGTTAATTCTGCGTTCATAACTCAATAGGATTAAAGCATTTAGTTCAATTAACTGGATCAATAAACTGGCCCGGTCTTTAGCGTTTAATTCAATTATATTAATCTGAAATAATCTTCTGATTCGAATGAATGTAAGTTTTATTCATAATTATCGGTTAGATACGGTTATTAAAATAATTCATGTGGTCGGTGGCGGCGTTCGAAAATTATTTACCTATAAATGTATGAAATGACAATAAAAAAGTGGATATTGTTTTTTTTTCTAAATTATTATCACTACTAGTATTGGTATAACATTTTTACTTCCTTTTTATCCCCGCAAATAGCTTATTTTAGATAGACCACACGCATTCAGATAATAAAGTTTTATTAAATATTTTTTATAATACAATAAAATATCGATAACAGAGCAGAGATTGTTCGGAGTTCTTGTGAAATGTACAATAAACATCTGTATTTGAGATGTGACGAGCTTTGTTACTACAAACGTACTTTATTGTTGGTTTCCCACTCCACTACAGGCAGAGGTATGACTGCTTTCTCCTTTTTACTGGACCACCGTGTGTGAGCGCGTACAACCAACGTACTGCATTATACCTTGGTAATAAAATTATCATCACAGCGTAAATAGATCAGAGAGAAATAGTTTAGTTCACTTCTCTAGTCCACGCGTTCTCTTAAACATAGGAAGAAATTAGTTTATTCGTTTTCACATTTTTTAGGAAAGGAAGGTTAGGAAGTTCTGGGAAAGAAAAAGGTATGTGTGATGGGTAGGAATCTGGGAATCAGTTTGTCCAGGAGTGACGGGCGCATGATCCATCCCTTCCACCGCGGCTCAAGGCGATGTTCCGAGAGAGTCCTGATTGAGAGGTTAAAAGGTATCCCTTAACCATTCACTCCCTATCCGGCCTACCACTCGGTTGGTGCACGGAGAAAAGTGACTGTTAAAAATATAATTGCAAGACCATTTCCTAATAATATATTAGTCATTCAGAATATACCTGAACACGTGTTCACTCAGGTGGCCTTGTCCGAAAAAATATAATGGACGAGTTGTGAAAATATTTTTATTTTTAAGAACACGTGTTCTGACTTCCTCATAACAAATTCGTTCTTTACAGATAGTTTCTTAAGACATTTTTCTTTTCATTCGTTACAGGCCGCCAGTCCCGTTTTTAACAGGTATACGAATAATTGGACCAGATTTTTAATAAATAAACAATTTTCATATCATTAAGTTTTCTCAGTGTGAGCAGACGCAATTGTCGCCACGATACGGACAAACCTCACCCCATGAACCCGGGAACTCCTGTTAAGTCACCAAACGTACCATTTGGGTGACTTATGGCAGAAGTGTTGGTTATACAATGAATGAATTCCGTACCATTTCAATTAAGAGTAAGCAAGTAAAAAAACGGCAATTTGCATCAACAAGAAGCAACCCCCACGTACAGAAGATGTCATCAAAATGAACAGGTACTATACTATCTCCTCAATTAAAAACACGGAAATGAATATGTCATAATGTGTCATAACGTGAAAACATTCCAATTTCCTGTTAAAATATTAATCATTCAGAATATATGGAGAACACTTGTTCTTTTCCTAATAAATATCACGACGGAACGCCACAGTATTAGTATGTTAGACAATATCAATATTTGTATGAAAACGTGTTCCGCCGTCCTCATAAAATATTGGCTTACTTTTTTTACTTTTTACTCTCCCAAGTAAAAATAAATGCTAGCACTAACAAAGCCTTTCCTACAAAAATAAAGTTGGTTGTTTACAGGTGGAAAAAATATAATTAGCAGTAATTGTGGATTGAGGTACTAGTACATATTGAATCATTTGGCGGGTTGGAAATAAGCCGACATAGCTCAGTGGTTTCAGAGCACCTGACCGGACATCAGAAGGGAGGGGGTTCAATTCCCGTTGGCGGCATTTATTTTTACTCGGGAGATATTTTCAATTTGTATTGATATTTCAGGGGACTAATTATTGCTTATAATTATTTGTTATCCTTTATGCTTTACATAAAACCTTGTCTTATACACATTAGTTTATCATTAAAAAATAATAGTCTGATGTTGATTGCAAAGTTTGGTAAACCTTTCAAAATAATTTCTGCGCTTTTGCATTTTGGGGAACAATAAAAATTATGAATATTTAATTGAAGGGCGCTTGCATTCCTAATCCGAGCATAGGCGTAATATAAGCCGTGAGACCTAAAATATGTATTTTTATTATTCCGGCATATAATTGATAACTGTATATTATTTACCATGTAATAATGCGACACCCACCAAACAGCACTTGGTGATGGCACAAGGCACAAGGCACAAGGCACAAGGCACATGGCACATGGCACATGGCACATGGCACATGGCACATGGCACATGGCACATGGCACATGGCACATGGAGAATGTTGCTCCGGAAAATATAAATGTAGCTCCATCCGAGATGCCTCGTGGCATATCTTTCGAAGAATTTGAAAACTCGGAATTCATTTTATTACTAAGATGGTACTTTTCAAAATAATCTCCGTGAAAGTATTTTCATATGATATTGCATCATTGGATTGTTATTTTGAAAAATATATACTATTACTGACAGCTTTTCTCAAATTCATTTCCTAAGAGGAAATTCGAGAGTAGAAAAAAATTTCATTTCACTGTCTGTATTTAGAAATCTAAGTGAAAAGATTTGTCGAAAAAAGAATTGTTCGCGTAATCGAAAATCGTACGTCGCAAAATTGTTTCGAACTAAGATTTTGTTTATCTCATAGTCTAGTGAACTAGTATCGGTATTGGCTCAAAGGAATTTTTAGATCCAATTTCGACGTAGGCGAAAGTAGTTTTTTACGTTGAAAGTATCAATAAAATAAACTCATAGTTAGGACACATGAGATACATAAATTGAATTGGAATTTGAGATACAAATTCAAGTTGCCAACATAAGTAATGTATCTCGATCATGTTGAAATATGATTCTAGCCACAATTTATGTGGTTCGTAAAACTCAAACACGAGACAAAGGAAAAGAATAGTTTACCAAATATGTGTGTTAATATGACAATGATCTTTATTTATTGACATATTTAATACAAATGTTTTCCGATAGCCATTCTATTGTGGAATTTATGTCCCGTGTTTGTCCGGGGATTCGTAACGGTTCTTTTCTTCCCCGTTACAAAGGGACACGTTCAAAAATTAATTCCCCATAAATCGAAGCACCAAATGGGGAATAAATGCGGTCCATACAATAAGTCGACGTAATCTCATTGCTGGTGACGGAAACACATAAACATGGTTTTATTGTCATTGGATATTATTCAATCTTACCCCTTGCCGATCTCGTGGGTGAACCGATAACAAACAAACTAACAAATATCTGAGAGCAATCGGAATTTATGGCACCACACGTGAACACTGAACGCTGAACACCTTCAAGGCAGGGCCGTGCGTTCCCATTGCGCCATTCCCGGTAAGTTACACTTATGGCGAAGCACTACGAAGTAACGCTAAGTCAAGTGTTGTTTTTGGTTTGAAAATTTGATCGCTTAGAAATATTTAAATGCTTCAATTGAATACTGCGAAGTTTGCAAAATAAAAAAAAAAAACACTTTTTGGCGATGTTTTTTTCTTGCATAAATCAAAATACGTAGCTGATGTTAAAGGGGATTTTAAACCTTATCAAATTTAAACTGTTATTGTATGCGGTCCGATTCCAAATGTTTCACCACGCGCTTAAGGACAAAATGCTTATCTTTTTTATTTAACTTTTTACTTATACCTAATATACGTTTCCAAGGTAGCAGATTAAGGATAAGATTTTTTAAAGGATAAAAATTTATTACAAGCCACGTTTGTAAATCATGAAACAGTATTTTTTGAATTGCTTATATCAATTTGGTAGTACCAATATTGTTTTCATCATTTTAAAGTAAGTGGTTTCGATAGGGCCTCAGAATGTTTTGTAAATTGCGCCATATCCTCACTATGGTATGTGGCATACAAATAACAAACAAAGCATGCCATTCAAATTACCTTTCCTTCAGGGAATCTAGCTTAAGAAATTCAAGTGAAAAAGCTTTCGCACGTATGAAAAAATATACGAAATAATTAAACAATCACATTTTTTAAGATATTCAAATTGTTAAAGACAATCTGACCACCACGGTACAGGTGAATTTTCAATTCTTTCTTAAATTGAAAGTTGACCCATCATCATTGTATATCATAGTACGGGACCAATTTATTCTCTACACTCTTTATTTATAGAAAAGCTGAAATTGATCAAATTATCTCACACCCCTGGAATTCCCATTCATCCCATGGAGGGAGATAGGGCCAGGTAAATTATGTTAAATCATTGTCTTGCGCTCAAGTGTCGCCCTACGCCGAAAGCGCGGGCGGGTAAACGCTACACATTCCTATTTCCGTACATGAAACAATTGGAGGCTTAAATGTTCCAAATCTGAAATGGACTACGGAGCTTATTGTTCATTCACAATGGAATCGGTGCATTTGGTAATAAGGTAATAACCACGCAGGTGTACCTGAATATAATGAGGATTCGAATTAATGGGCTTTATCACCCTCAACAGATGATAACAATACTAATGTACTCGTAGTTACGTAGGTAGTTTCTTTTATGTGGTGGTTTACTTTGTCTAGCTTTTTAACAGCAAACTGTTCAAGACTACTCAACTGTTTACTCCGAATTGTGACACATGTTATTAGTATATACGGGCTTTTTTTGTTCATATCAGAGGGTTCGGCTCGGTAGAACTTCTAATTGGACCTATAAATCCTACTGATCCCTCAATATAAATTTTTTTTAAATCTCTCCTAATCCTACATGTATTTAAAATGACTGATTTTTGCATTTTTATGTATAAATTCTTTGACAGATCTAATACGCCTAAATTTTGAATGAGAGAGCTAGGGATAATGCCAGTAGCCGAAATAATAAATGGTAATATTTTTATAGTCTGAGAATGCCAAATTCTTTTAATTTCATATCCTAAATCTGTGTATTTTTTTTTTTTCAGAAAGAGATTTTTGAATTATTTTTAATTTTGTCACTAAAACAATATCGGGTATTTTATGACTAATCGTTCGGTCTGTATAGGTTTATCATAATATATTTTATAAAATTCATTTTATAAAAATGAATTTGGTTCTTATTCATAATATGGTACTTTATTACGGCAGTCAATCAAATTAAGTTTAATAACCAAACTTTGATGAGTTATTTTTAAAACTTGATTTTGCCTAAATGTTTACTCCGACGGCGCTAATATAGAACATTCCGATATAATATGTTCTATAGTTTCCGGAAAAGCCAAACATTTTCTACATCAAATCGTATTATTTATGTACTCTTTTACATTAATTCCGCTGTCATATTTGGGGATGCTGGGTGGAGTTTTTTTAGAATATGAAGGAGCAAACTTGACCAATGACGGCCTCCTTGGTTGAGGTGGAAGGCTCTCGACTAGCTTTGTGGAGGTAGCGGGTTCAAATTCCGATTTTGAATTTATTATTAATATTTATTACCACTACCAACATTTGAAACATTGCTTGACATAGTTTTAGCCGTATTTGGTGACCAGATCTGAATCGCCAAGTACTTCCCAACATACTTTTCATCGTCTCCTTCCCGTCCCCCCTACTTCCAACCTCACAACCTTCCCCAGGTGGGGATGTCATAATCTCACTGGATCCAGACATATAGGAGCAGTTGGGATGTTCAAAACAAAGACAGAAATCAATGAAAACTCTTTATGTTTTACTTCTACATCATTTTAGTTTGCGTTTAGGTATATTATTCGCGAGTGACACGTTTCAACAAATAAATCTAAATTCTTTACTAAACTACTTTCACCAATCAAAATCCTCATCTCATGACATGCGTCGCCGTAGTTCTACTTAACCTAGACTACTAAATAGACAGGGCGATTCTTCCGTGATATTTGAATAAAAAAAATCTATTTGATTACGAAACGTTTTTTCGTGATAGTTTCCATTAACGCATGTTTTACAAGTAATCAGCATCTTATGAAGTGTAGTGGAACGAGTAGAGTTAATAATAATAATATTTGGATGATTTAAATAAAGTTCTTCCGCAGATTTAATTTTAATATTTAAATTTAAACAAGTGTTTAAAGAGGATTTTTCAAAAAAACTTCAAGGCCATTGGTCAAGTTTTTTTTTTAATGTGAAACCATACAAGAGTCCCAACTGCTCCCAACCACCTGGAGCCAGTGATGCCATGGTATCCTTAATTGGGGTATGTTGTGAGGCTGAATATAGTGGAGAGTGGAGAGGGGAAGGAGGTTGGGAAGAGGAAGATGGGAAAGTTCTTGGTTATTCAGATCTGGTCACCAAACACGGCCAAAGCTATTTTAACCAACTTTCAATTTATAAATTTTAATAGTGGTCCTTCATCGGGGCTTTACTGAGAGCTTTACTTTATCTACTCTAGAACTTGCCGCAAATATGATATATATTTATTATTTTTAAAGCGTACTTAATTTGTGAAATAACACAAATTAATCAAAGAACACTTTCTTGCGCACGCCGGGGTTTGAACCCGCGACCTCCAGCCAGCTAGTCGTGACCCTGACCCCTCGACGACGGAGGTCGTCAAAGTATTTTTGCTTTTATATATATTCTTGGCCAACTACTTGGCCAACATTTTTAGGTACAATTGGTTAGAATAAAAAACGTACCTACTATAAAAAAATGTATTAATTGCCAAACATTATAAGGTTTCCTATGAGTGTGTTTACTGACGACGTTATTGGCATCAGCCATCAATGTGTCTATTTCATTTAATTAGTCTTTGGTTTCTGACACTTTTGAAACCCGCTCTTTGATGGCCCGTAATAACAACAAAAAAGTGTTAAACCCCACGGCTTAGGCGTCGCTTTAATGCACCACAAGTGGAGTTTAACTACCACTTTAGTCCGAGAGATCGCCCGAACCCAGACCAGACCTGGCCCAACTTCCATCTACTGATAAAGCTGTACAACACTCTTCAAACTTCAGAGGGCACAGAGCAAATAAACAGGAACCAAAACTACTTTTCAAACTTTCTCTTCGTATTGATGAATCAAACTTTTTCATTGGGGTGTCATTTCTCGTCTCTTTTCAAGTTTGTGGATCAGCCATAAGTGAACTATTTACTCGCTCGCTTGTACCCTGAGCTATCAAAACAAATTAAGTGCCATTTTCGTATGTGCCATCATGGAAGTGACTGTACTTAGAAGGGTCTGTTTTTATTTGACAATTGACTTTGTAAAAATACTAGCCATTATACAGTGCATAGGACCTACAAGATCGGGGAACGTATTGACCTGGCTTTTTACGATCCGCTTGGAGCTAACGTGTGTCCAAAATGGCATTTTTTTTATTGTTGGGCGGTAAAAGTCATCGCAAAATACATCTTTAACATTTTTGCTGTGCTTTCATACCATTCATGATTATTTTATTAATAGCAGTCAGTTTAGAAAAACCGAAAACATACCTACTTGTAGAAATGAGATCTCTGTGGCGTGGATTTGTCAGCCAATACCATGAAAGTCCTTTGTTACGATTAAAGCGGTCGGAAAATAATGAACAGCCGATGAAAATATTACTTATGCTTGACGCACAAGCGATGAAAGAAGAAATCGTGAATGACCGCGGACTACACTGCTCTGGTGTTTTAATCACTTCATCCATAATGTGCCTCTGAATAACATTTTATTTATAATGCCAGATAATATAAGAAATGATGATTGTGACAAGATCGAAGTTCCATCCTCAGAGCCCACCGCTGTCGTGTTATGGCTTGATTTTATACCACGACAATGACACATCTGTCGCATGTAAAAAATAGACCTAACTAACTTTCATAAACAGAAAATAATTTTAAGAAATAGAAAGAAAATTTTATTGTTATGTGGGAGGGGATTTATTAAAGAGGGGCACGAAGGGGCAGACAGATGTTGGTAGCTCGTTCCATATGCTCGCCGACTTACGCAAAAACGAGTCGGAGAAACGACCCGTTCTCATGAAGCCGACACCAACTGTGAGCGGGTGTTCCAATGTCAGTTTTTCAAATTTCACGAGGCGTAGAATTTGCTATTTTTGAAAAGTATTAATTTTATAAAACGCGACTTTTAACTTTGAACTCCAAAATTTTAAAAATCCTTTCTCGAAATAAAGATGTTCTTTTATAATTAGGAAGATAACCAAAAATGAGGTGAAATAGCAAAATAATATTTATCGAATAACTCACATTCGCCATTTTAGAAGCAAGCCACAGAGTAGATGCATCGGAGGAAAATATTGTGTTTGAATTTCAAGCTATTTTTTTCTATCTTGGCTAACAATGATTCTTGTTCTTTTACTGACAACGGTTAAAAACTAAAATTCTTGTTTATTTCACACGTGGATGTAAAATCAAAGTCCAACCCTCGGCAATTTGTCTGAGTATTATGTATTATGAATTCCACGACGAAAACAGAATAATTCTGTTCAAAAACATTTTAAAGCAAAATTTAAACATTTTGAAGGCTTGCGATTGTTATTGATCAATAAATATAAAATACCTTACTTTGGCATAGGAATACCTTTCGAAGAATACCATTTTATGCGAGTATATTTCAGTGTTGCATCTAAAACTTATTTATGATATTATTTTCCCAAATATGTTTTTCGTGGGTATGATCTTTACGGTTGTGTTCTAATAAAGACAAAATCCAATAAGGGTCACGTAGGGTGGTCATAAAAGCGAACTGCGCACACGTAGGACGACATAAGTGAAAAAACTCACACTTCTAGGACTACGGTTCTATTGTCTCTTTAAGCGTAATCTAGGAGAAGAACTTCTAATTTTTGTACAAGCAATGATTGTTTTTATATTCGGCCCTTTAGCAATTGATAACTTTTAGAAACAAAATAAGACAACCAATTTCAAAATCAATATTTGAAATCTTAGATCAAGTTATATTATTTAACATTATGTGCTATCTAAATTATTAATGTTGTAATGTGAAAGCTGTTTGTTTTGGTAATTCTGTTTCTTGTTTTTTTTTACTCACATTATATGATTTATCAAATGGCTTAGTTGAAAAACTGTAGAAAAAATGTTACTTTTACGATTTTCCTCTCCGCCCATATTTTTAAATCAAAGAAACGTTTGAAATATTTATTTACTGTTATATTTTAAATATCTTTAATCTAAAGGTACAATTCAAATCGACCCATGTTTTGATCATATTGGATATAGGGAAGTACCCAATCCATCGTACGAACAAATAACCTTGCCAATGTTCTCGCCTTGTTAACAATAAATATGCTCCCCTGTCTATATTATTATATCAACGTAATACATTCCTACCGACCCTCGCACTTAATAGCAATTTTTAATATAAAAATTATCATAGCTTTGCGAATTTCCGGAGAAGCGAGACTAAAAGCTCTTGAGGAGAAGATGCTCTCATTAAACGACGAGGTCTTATTGCCTTCATCCATAAAGATGTAACGTCGTGCCACCTGATGTTACCGCATAATAATATAACCAATTGCCGTAGAAAAGAAATAAAATGTTCCAAAGAAATGTGTTTTTCCGTGGATTCGTTTCTACACACGTGCGAAATTGCTTCGATGACAAGATAATCGTGAAAAGGGACGTACTATTGGAAGGTTTTAACAAAATATAAATAGATTTATTATTTTTGGAAAATCAGGGGTGTAAAACACCCAAATAGAATGAAATAAGAAAGACATTTCAGAAAATTTCGCTGTATATTTTAAATAAGTTTTAAAAATATACAATTTTCTTGCTTTAATTTCATCCAAGTCTTTTTCTTTTAATGGATAGCGTCAATCTGTTATTGAAAAAAGTGTTTATGGATTCTGTATTATAGTGATTTCACTAATTATTGTGATTCCCACGTTTATGAATTGAATAATGTCTGAATTCCATTACTTTTACCGAACTCGTGCACGAGTTCAGAAAAAAACTTTGGAGGTCACTTCTTAAGAATATACCAAAAAATACGGGTGTTATTATTAAAGGATCGGAAATAAATAAATCTTGATGAACCAAGAAAACTCTGTATTGACAGAAAAAAAACACCAAAATCTTAGTAAAAGTACGCATTTTTCTTTTACTTTTTCAACATCGATGAGTAAAACATGAGATCAATGTTATATCCCTGGTTGAATTAACATTATTTATCATTATGCCGTTACACGCAATTAAATCTAATTACATCATTCATTTGCACTTTTTTATACTATCCTTGAAGCAGTATCGACGAAATCGAGAGTTTTGTATCATCAGGCTTAATATTAGGTTTTTTACTGGCATATTTTTTTTAATTCTAAAATATATTAAGAAATACAATAACTAGAAAACACATAATAATAATACGAACACAAAGTACATTTTACATAATTTCACCTACTAGTATTAGTACTTTATGGCCCTCTTCTTTTTACTCATATAAACCACTTTATGTATTATGCCGTGTTACTATAATAAATTGCTATATTTAATGAGAAAATAAACATAAAAATGATTTCAATTATGTAATGTTTGACAGCATTAAATTAATATAATTATTAATCTGTGTTTTGCTAAATTTGAAGATAAAATAATACTAATGATAACAAAACATGAAATAGAACAATACAAAGAAAAATAAAATGATAACGGTCACAACCAGGAATCAAACCAAAGGTGAGTTTTTAGATTCTCACGGCCAAAAGCATTTTTGTTGTTTGTTTTTGGGGTGTTATGCCGTGTTGCGCTAACTCCTTCTTTAGCCGACGTTTCGGACAGCGTTGCAGTGTCCATCATCAGGGCAGATCCGGCAGATCTTCGGATCTACCGGATCTGCCCTGATGATGGACACTGCAACGCTGTCCGAAACGTCGGCTAAAGAAGGAGTTAGCGCAACACGGCATAACACCCCAAAAACAAACAACAAAAAAAACCAAAGGTGTCTTGTCTTACCGGGACAGGCGTCTTAAACCACTCGACCATTGAGACCTATTTATTAAGCGTCATATTTGTCTGTCATTTTCCAAATTCTGAATGAACAATATCATCTTGCAACTAATTTTTCCCATATTTTAGGCATTTATCTTTTTAAATGGCTACAAAGTTTGTAATGCAATTGTTTGTAACCTAGGTAGTGTCTTGGATAAACATATTTTTTTTATTTCTTCAGTATTATACTGCCCTGATGAAGCTACGGTTGTAGCGAAACCCGGTCGGCATTAAGTATTTACCTATAAGTGATGTTTACAAAGTTATTGTTTAATTTTAAATTATATTTTTTATTATTTCATTTAAATGGGATACCTCGACTTTTTAAAAGTCTAAATTAATTTTCAGGAAAACACTTTTATTTAATTTAATATTTCTAATCTTACATTTTTCCGCCCTTATTTAATTATTATTGTATTATTAATAAAAAAATTCTTTGAATCTTTTTATCTATTTTATAAATATATTATAATGTGTCAATTTTTTTTTCACTTCACATGTTATAATTGAAATATCGACGACAATTATAAAAATAACAAAATGTTTTTATGATATTAACAAATTGGGACAACGCGAACTGTTGCGAACCATCAATTAATAAAAGCGTTGTTTTTTGAACGAAGGCTTCATTTTTCACAAAGAATACCATTTTAATAAGATGATATTTATAAGCGTTTATATTATTTAATCAACCATAGTCACCTTTTCAAAACCCACAATTCACAAATAAACAAAAGTATTAAAATATAATTAAAACAACGTCATTGAGAAAATAACCCTTTATACATTTAATTACCCACACAATAACTGGGTAAGCCTACCTAACTGGCATTCATTAGTTAATTCGTTGAAATGAATTATTATGGTTTCGTAATATTGAAGATATAAAAAATTACTACCTAGGTTCTCGCTTCCATGCCATTGTGTATAATATCATTACGTGTAGTAAACAAACATTGCCTAGAATAATATTTAATGTTTATTATTATTAAAATCAGTGATTATGTAGGTAACTACGCCTACATATGAATTGATATATTAATATATTAAATTAAGCACTACCACACCAAGACATAAAATAGTTTAATCATTTTTCATGAACGGGATATTTAAAGACAGTTTTCTAAGATCTATCACATCGTTTGCATACTGGCAATAAACGTCGGAAATATTTGACATAATGATGCATAATGGCGGGCGGCACTTAGTTATACTAACAACAACTCTTAGTGATACTTACAACAGTTAACCTATCATAACCCAACCTAACCTAACCTATCCTAATCTAACCTAACCTAACCTAACACAACCTATCCTGTAATAACCCAACCTAAACTAACGTAAAATAAAAACGCTTTTTTAAAAAAATCGTATTAAGCGTGCCAGATCCCGAATAATTCCTAAATGGGTAAATGTAAATTAATATATATTATACCTGGCAAAATGATTGTTATATTATACATACGAGGTTCATTTCAGATATAGAGATTTGTTGGATAATTTTACAATCAACGAAGCGTTTCTAGCTTCCGATTGTGTTTCATGTTTTTTTATTGGGTTGGCAGTGCCTACACTTCCTACAAGCAAATCGGTGTTCTGTCAAAATTGTGCGAAATTATTATTTACGAAAATAATATTAAAAATCAATACTTTTAAAAATCGTAAATGCAAAGAGTTGTGGTTTGTTGTCATTAAGTTTAATCAAATGTTTTTTTTTTTTTAAATGCGAATTAAAACGGTAGTTTAGTAGTTTGAATAGATGAAATTGTACGTATTTGTTATGGATTATTTCAAATGAAATTATTCGCTATTATGCCGCCAGAGGTGCGCTCTGTCGGTCAATAGGGAAACTACTCCAGCGGTCGGTAAAGGAAGGATTGACATTTTCAAGGAACGAATGCGTGATATTTTGCGCGAACGCTATGCGGAATTTACCCGAAACATAAGATTTGAATTCGACCAATCAGAGGTCCGAAACCGTCCAGACGTTGGTTTAATAATACTATCAGATAGCAAAATTATATACGCCCTAACTGGAAGAACCCTATAAGTTCTGTTCAATTTATTAAAAAAAAAATTATATTATAATTATATAATTTTAAAGATAAATTTAATAAAACCAATATTTTTATACTGAAAAAAAAACATAAATCAATTTGCCTTATATTATGTCTATGGATGTGCACTTGTATCTGTTCTTGTCGATTCTGGCAGAAAACTTTAACTCAGCTTAATTGTAATTGGGCGTGTCGCTAATCCATGACTTCTGTAAACATCACATAACATTATTTATTGTATAACGTATTTTTCTTTTGTTGGACCATTCGATTGGAATATTATGTGTAATTAATGGGTAGAGCTTCGAAAATAAAGTGATGCGGTCAATTTGACACAAGTACCTGTCATGCAAAAATCTTAGTGTTTTTGGCCAGAAAACAATGTCCTGCATAATACACTAATTTCTACCATTTTGGAAGTAAACTCAAAAATCGATTATTCGGAAAAATTTATTCTGCACAATATTTAATTTTTGTGTCAATATAAAATGAAATTGAATTTGATAAAAATGGCTCACGTTAGTACAAAACTTAAATACTTCTCAAAACAGCGATTTTAGAGTTAGCATTTTTTACCTGTGTTACCCACGAAATATCACATTTTGTTCTCACTTTTATCGTATCCTACAAAAGACAGACTAGACAATATTTTTTTTAAACTTTCTTATTTCACATTTGTTTTTGGATGCTCTGCTCGTAACTCGATGACATAAAATTGATTAGCACGACAGAAACAATCATCCATACGTTTATTATTTTATTCACGTATATAATATTTTTATACGACAATACCTCATTATTGTAAAAAGTAAGATTGGTAAATTTAGTATGTGATGACAAAAACACACCGTAGCTTTCGAAGAATATGTTGAATATTCAAATAGCGGGTTACTCTCCCAATGGTCGAATTCAGATACGGAAAGAAATTGGTTGATTTCTGCCACAATATCGTGAACATTGATAACACAAAAAATGTGTTCTACTGCCAATTCACTTAAGGAACATTGTTTCAATAACTTTCTAAATACTTCGACACGAATTTGATTTGACTCGTATTAGCAACAGAATTCAGGCTTACTGTTTAATTAAACTGTCCAAAAATCTCGTTAAAATGTTATTGAATTTGAAAAAAATCTAACTAAAATACAATTTACATTTCGTATTAGTACGATTATGTTTAAGGCTCTAACGCCTTCACAACATAAACTGAGATTGTTAGCCGTCATTCAATAAATAAAAGTATATTTTTTATTTAAAAAAAAACAAATTGATATCGGATTCCAAATAATGGATAACAACATGAATAAATTGTCCATTCAAATATGAATTTCAATAGAAAATATTTAGGTAGTTTAATATAATTTATTATAATTTGTGGTGCATGAATTGGTCCCAACGCGTCGTCCAAGATAATGTCAACAACGCCCAAAATGTAGTCCCGGTACAGACGAATCAAATAGAATGAATACATTACTAAGCCCATGTAAAAAGGTTCAAGTGCAATGAATGAGTTGTATTAGAGGGTGTATTAAAGGGTGGGCTTCTTTCAGTGAGGTGCCTTAGACTTTTAGTACGGTTTCTGATGAATGAAGTTCAGGAACCTGTCAGCAACGCGACCTGCCCTTAGAATTAGCATACAATAATAAAGGATTAGTCATACACCGAAGGAAACTTTCCAATTACTATGGGAGCCAAACAAGTCAGGTTTGTCCTGGTGAGTAGTGGGTTGGTTATTTTACGGGGACGAGATAGAAACAGAACAATTGATTCATGAATGTGTCATTATATATAATTATTTACTATTGTATTTTTCGAGGACGAGATATACAGAAAAATAAGTTAATAAATGTGTCATTATATATAATTATTTACGTACTGTAGAAAATTTCTGAAATCTGTAATTTTATTATTCGTCGACAAAGGGATATTGTCATTGAAAATATTTGGGTTCATAGGAATTATTATTTTTTGGAAAAACTTAATGAATAAAACCTCAAATTGTAATATTAAGTCAATATTAGCGACTTACAAGCGAAATTTTGACAGAAAGAGATACGGTTGCATCTAGGACTTGAACCTAGGACCATATCCTTGCCGGGGCTCTGATCTATTACTGAGCTAATCCGACCCCATTTCCGTTGGTCGTATTTAACTAGGTATATCATACTTCAAGAACTACACACATTATCTTCATTTTCTTAACGCATGCTTTCATTGGCATTGCATTTGCTTTCTTCAATGATAGCAAGATTCTTCCCGAACTAAATGCAATCTAGATAGTATCTAAGTTATTACAAATAAGAATAAAATATTCATCGTAGACTTGAAGAATAGTCAATAAATGTCGCACATTAAAATAATATTGGGTGTATTGTATATATCCAAGATTTATGTGTTTCAAATTTTTGTTTAAGAATAACTAATGTTGTCTTCAATGACTTAATATTATTTTTTAAATAGGTACTTTCTGAGCTTAGCGTCCTAACCCGGCCATTGAAGAGAATATTATAATTTTTAAATTAAACTGCAGGCCGCGGAGCGCAGGACCCAATTCCACCTAAGGTATTCCAAGTTAGTTGTAATTTGAAGTTTAATTTACTTAAATCGACCCTTTTACGGCGTTTACTTCATAAGTAAAATGTACAAGCAGTAAAAAAAAAGAAAATTGATATATGTATCATACATACATTATCATTTTTCAAGCTTTTGTGGCTAAGTCTTAACTCGACCCCTATGTTATATCTTCACTCACTATCTTTATTTATAATTATGTCATTTTCTCCTTTAATAGAGTTAATTAATACATTCACCCTTCCCCCCCTCACTCAATAACTTGAATTTTTAGCTCAACAGCCTTGAAGGGCGAGTGTGAGAAGCTTAAAAAAAGCTTTTGTATTAATCAGGAGTTATGCGATAAGTTCCCAAATGACAGATTGTTTAGAAGTGGATTTAAAAATAAATTCCTCTGAGTTTATTTTAAACTAGGCAATCTTAAAATAATAAAAATGAGTGTGTGAAAATGTAATGAAATAATACCTATTTTCACCTCATTGTTTGCTTATGAAAGGGTCAATAATACACCCACAGATTGCTCCGATCATCCTCAATTGAAATTTTGATGATTTTATTTCAATAATTTCATTTAAACCTACGACGCCCCATTGTTCTTTACTTCCAAACCATTGTTTATCTTCCCATCCAAAGCGCATCACAATTAATCTGTCAGTCAAAAGGTAAAGTAAAAAATGCTTTATATTGTAGTCATAAAACACCTCCGTGATTTATAAGTGACGGATATCTGAGATGAAGCGGTTGTAGCTTTTGTTTTATGGCGTCATAGAGGCGATAACATTCAAATTACAACCACCAGGATCTGAAGTCTCATAATGTTAGCTAAAAGGTTCTTAAGATATTCAAAGAGAGACTTACATGCCATGAAAATAAGGCGGCTTCTACTTTGAAAATGCTTCTCTTTGTTACTCAAAGTTATAGTTCCAACATACTCTTAATACATTTTACTACTTAGACTGATTGGTAGGACCACGTATATATTATAATACATGGAAAATTTTACGTTAGTTTTGGACTAATTTGATCAATATCTGACCTTGTCTAATGCTCACGGAGATTTTTAAACGATTTATAAGGAAATCAAATATGCGTTGATTTTACTCTACTGAAAATCTTTGTATACCTACTTTGAATTCATTCCTGGCGAAGAGTGGTGATAATTTCTTGATGATTAGAACATGGAACCAATATTTTAACGAGATCTAAAAAAATATTTCATAATTATTTCTTATTGGTAAAATATGAAAATATTTTTACCCGCATAGGCATATGTAATTAATTTATTAGCGTCTTAAGGAATACTCTGTAGCTGTGCGTATTCACACATTTAAAATTATCGCCATTTAAATTTAAGAATAAAAAAAATTATTGTGCTCGTTATTAAGAATAACCTTGTATATCTTTTACAGTGTTTTACTTTTGGGGTATGATGCCTTGTTGCGCTACCTCATTCTTTAGCCAACGCTTCGGACATCGTTACATTGTCCATAATCAGGGCAGATGTGCGCATCACTATACTTATTTGAATTCACAAGTTGGATACTCAACAATACAAATGAAATGCAATATTTATCCAGGTATCATTAATCATATATATATATATTTTATATTGATATACATTATATTTATAGTTGCGATAGATTGAGTTAACGGAAATTATAATTGTTGGGATAATAAAATATCCCTTAATTGAGAAGAATATTAAAGAGGAAACTATCATATTGTTAAATGTGGACGTGAAAGTAGATTCCAATAATTCCAAAGCGCCTGTAAAGTGATAAAAAACTATTTGCATAAACACGTTGTTTAGGCGAGAAAAGTCGCAACATTCTTTAGGCCTTCTAAGATATAAAACATTCTTATCTAAATTACATTCAGCATTACGCGTGATAATCTCACGGGGAGAAAGAGGAGGGCGAGGGGTGGTCATAAACAAATTCGGAATTCTCCCACCTCCCCCGTTCCATGGGGTGCGATTTAATCAAGGTGTAGCGCCATCAAACGGCGATTTGGCAATAAAACAGCTAGAACACAATGGAATCCTCACCGTAAATAAGTGAACAGATCCTAAATTACTCGTGTTAAGCAGACTCGAAGGAAAATATCCCATTATTTCTCGGCTGGTGTATTATCCAACTAATTTTGAATCAATTTACTGGGCTATTTTTCGGACAATTAACCGTTTCTCCGCTGGACACGCGAACATTCAAACTTACCTAAGGCGGGCGGATGGATTGGTATTAACGTTTTGAATTTCAAGAAATATTGGATAATTATCATAATTTAAAAACTATATATACTAATAGCAATAATGGTCACCTTCAAAAAATAACTTTTTGACTTATTGGCAAAAAAAAAATGTTATTCTGACTTTTTTTCATGTTATTTTATATTTTTTCCACAAGTTAATTTTTTTTCCATTTTTGAAAATAACGAAATGCAATTATTTCAATATTTAAAAATTAGATTTTTTTTGACTAATTATGAAAAAAAATAGTTACTAACTTCAACACTTTCATTATTATAATAAAATACTTTAATGTTCTTGTTTTTATTACTTGAGTTTATATTCAATCAACAAATTGCTTATATAAAGCACACCCAGGACGCACCTATGTGGTTTCCCACATCTTATATGCTATTACATTATTATGTTATTAAAAAAACTGTGGTAAAAAAAAATAAAAGTTTTTTTTTCAATCAAATGTAATAAAAACAGCTTATAAATTCGAATAACGCATATCTGCATTATAATTCCAATAATCTGTTTGT
Source organism: Hesperophylax magnus (assembly GCA_026573805.1). Classification (NCBI taxonomy): domain Eukaryota; kingdom Metazoa; phylum Arthropoda; class Insecta; order Trichoptera; family Limnephilidae; genus Hesperophylax; species Hesperophylax magnus. Next base: position 3,717,787 of record JAIUSX010000157.1, read on the forward strand.
TCCAACGGTGTTTTTTTTTAAATAAGTCGTATTATATTTGATTTTCTAGAGATGTTCTCCTTTATTTTTTTTTATTTTTTTATTGTTGATACATTATTTTACTATATTTCATATTCTAATTCAGTAATGTTGGCCTCACTGGGTTGTTTACCCGTGCTAAGGCCCTTATTTTATAATATAAGAATTTATACAATTTAAAAAAAGAAAAACAACATTAAAATAAAGATAAATTTAAACCAAAAATAGGTTAAAAATTAAAATATAATTATCACACTAAAAGAAAAATATTAAAAGAGAATGTAAATCGGCATTATTATTATTATTACCATACAATCCATATTATATGAATCGGGAAAAAGTCGCGCTTTTTTTCAAATTGACAAGTTGTTTATAAGTAAAGCATTGTACAATATGATATTATTTTGCTGTTATCCCCACAAACTTTTCGATTTGTTATACTAGTACAAAAGCGTTTATTCTTCAAGGTCGTCGTGATTAAAGCTCGCACTTCCAGAGAAACAGAGTAGAATAAAAGCACGAAAGCTTCAAGGTGTCAGAGGGCGCCCTCCAAAGCCCGCAGTCCGCAGTGCCCGGCCCGATGGGGGCACACTGTTGAATAGTTCGTGCGAGTGAGACTTCCAGGCGAAAACTAATGGGGTTCACTGTCAGGCCGGGAGATTTAGTGCGGTCGGGAGAAAATGGGTAATATTTTACTATTAGAAATGTGAATAGTTGTATTACGATTGAGTATACAGCTCAGGTTGGTATAAGTTTCAATTACTTTTACCAAATGCAGCTTTGTGTGAAAAAAAGGAAAAAAATAAAATATAGTATTAGAAATGAGCATTTTTGGCTTCGCTCTAATGAATAACTGTCACTTAGAATCAAAACGATGCTTGAAATAAGGGCTTTGACCGTATTTAGTGATCAGATTCAAATAGCCAGATACTACCCAACCTTCCTCTCCCCCTTCCATTCCCTTCAGCCTAACTACATACTCCAAAATGAAGATTCCTTGGTCACACTACGGAATTCAATCGAAACACATAATTTTATTTAATATTTTATGACACTTACCTATGATGACAATTATAAATAACTAAACAAAACTAACTTTTAACAGTTAGACCACCTTGTAGACCACCCCTCTTCCCCTCCCCCCATATGTTATGTATATAAACCGTAGACCTAGAATAATTTGTACCAGTCTGAAGATGGCTTTAACGAGCTGAAACCGGTTACGGTCAATAAAAAAAGTGAAAAAAAATCATATTTGTTTTATTATAATATATTTTAACAGTTAAGTAGACCTCGAATCCAAAAAAGTATATTCTCTTCTATGTAATAAATCAAAACCCAAATATTTGTAAGCAGCCACAAAGTTATTAACTATTTATTAAATATAATACTTCATCTGATGAATTATACAATGTGAATTGTACAAGAAACGAGAGTATTTCAATGACAATTATTTTTTAAGCCATAAGAAATTTCAAATAAACACGACGATTTCACATTTAAAAAAAAATCTTTACGGAACCATTAAAACTACCACCATCTTGAAACGGATACAGTACGTATAAACAAATTAAAAACTATTATAGGGGAAAACAATGTGGTGGCTACATCAGAGTATTAAGATTTTAAATGTTGTTAATCGGTTTGGACGTGGCCCAGAGCAAGTCCTCACTCCTCGCCCCTCGTTATTATCACATTTAATGAGAAGGGTAACCAAATGAGATGAGATTTATTATTGCAGCTCGTTATGCCCTCCCAATGTTGTTCACAGGGCAGTTGGGCTGTTGAGAATTTAAAAATATTTATATTGATGATTGAACGTAATTATTTCTGTAATAGAAATAACCAAATAACCTAACCGGCTGCCATTGTTAAAAACAGCTTTTATCCATATGCATACAAACACCGATATTTCTTTTCATAAATGATATTTACTTATTTATTTATGAAACACATGGTATTTAATTGACACTTACAATACTTTGATACATTGAATCACCATACTAGGAAACTGGCTGTTTCATGGTGACCAATACATAATAGTTATTTTGGATAAAGTGTAAACAATATAATGTGAGAATCTGAGCCTTAGTGATAAACGTGTTTCAAATCCTACACAACCGATAACCAACCCTTAAAGTAATGGTTGTTTCTCAGCTGCAAAAAAAACTAAAATACGCCCATTAGTAAGGAGGTAAAAATATAAACAATATGAATACAAGTAGTTCTGAATAGACGTAGTTTTATATTTGAACTTCTTCATAAAAACGCCTTTGTTCAAAACTACAGAATGCAACATAAACATTTATAAATATAATAAGTAAATGTGATAATTAGATAAGAACAAGATAACTTATTATACTGGAAAAATATGAATGTAATAAATTCATCCTACGACTGAGTAGATTTTTGTAATTGTTGTACCTATTTTGTATTAACTGAGTTTTTATAACTGTATTGTTCTCGCGTAAGTGAAATCTTCCGTAAAAACTTAGTATAAATACATAATATGTTAAAACAAACATAATTAAATATGAAGTATACAAAAATGCGATCAAAAAATATTTTATTCTCTCCGATCAGAATATTAATTTATACTGATTTTCTAGTAGTTTTTTGAAGAGCATTAAACCTCTTTTTTCATTTTTTAATAAATCAAAACCATTTTTTTTTGATTTTATGAGATTTGTAAGGAGTTAATTAAATGTTATTATTAAGTAATAATTATAATATGTATTTCTTGGGTATTAACTATGTAACACTTTCAAAACATTTTTTTTTTTATTGAGTTTAAATTTTATTTACTTTCCAATTATCAAAAAAAAATAGTTTACATAATAATAGCACCTTTTTAAGTCACCTTTATTGACAATATTTCCCTGTTGTGTTGTCTCACCTTTTTCGACCCCTTCCCCCACCTCTTAAATCACCCCAGCCACCTAATATAATCTATCTGTACTTCTGCATAATTTTTAAGTTAGTTTTAAGATTGCTAGTTGATGACACGGTTGTGGTAAAACCGGTAGCAAAGTAAACAAAATTTAAGTAAAAAATGTACATTGGTAAATAAATCAATAATTATTAGCCTGAAACACCTATATAAATAGAAAAATTTCTGCCGCCGTCGGGAATTGAACCAGCAGTCTCTGATTGCCGGTCAGGTGCTTAATCGATTGTTCTACCGTTATTCTGCTAGTGACAAATGCGTTATTTTTAACATACTTATAGGCATGCAATATATTATTTTGTGAATTCGCTCCGGAACAGCACGTAGACGTTTGAAAATATTACTTATGTATGTTATCCCATTTAATGTGCTTGTCTACAGTTATCTCCAAATATACATACTTTTGTACCAGTTCAATAGTTCCACATTTATAGGGCTGTGTAAAAACTGTGTATATACTCAAATTTATGGGATTATTAAAAAAACAAAGAACTAATGAATTAAGACTCTTATCTCCGTAAATTCCATTTGTCAAAACTAGAAATTTAACAACGTATGCTTACTAAAGCTTTCTTTTGAATTCTGAAATTATTTACGCACCATCTCAAAAAATATATTATTAACAAGAGTTTGACTTTATGACAAAAACACTTTATTTCTTTTACATGGCGACGACGGTTTCACCCTTTGCAGGCTTTATTAATAATGCTTTGTGACTAGATTTCACCATTAATGAGAGAGAGAGAAAAAAAAAAGATTAATGAAACATTGATATCTAATGTATGTTGACTTTATTAAACATAATTTATATGGTACAACTTTAACACTTTGGTTCGGTATTGGGTAGGCCACGTAGCCAGAATTTTTTTTCGTATATTCACACCAGAAGATAAAATACCATTGGATATACGACAGCAGAAATTAAAAGATATTCTCTCAATATAGAGAAGTGGATAAAATTTTAGACCAGGTTCCTTAATAAAGAATCCTAGATATAGAAGAGTAGAGGTCTTAGAATGTAAGGGTAGACGTCAATGCATAGACTTAATTAGAAAATTATATTAGAATATTTCTTATTGGTAAGTTACCGACGCAACATTGGATCTTTGCTAAATGAAACTTTTACTCAGTCCCTCAACGCAGAGATTGTAACACGTTTAAAAGTTCGTGATACCTTCCTTATTTGCTTAGCCCTTGAAAAGTATTTTGTTCTACGTGCGAGCATTTCGACGCGTGCCTAAGGTTGGAAAATACGAGCACACATCTTATGTCGACAATCTCCTTGGAGAATGCTTACTCAAGTTCGTCTAAAATAATATTTTGGTACAAATATTACCCAAGCTCTATGACAAGCAGCAGACGTGGCAGCACCTAAGCTGGGACATCTTGCCATGTAGGTACTAGTACAGTATGTGGTACTGCTCGTACGCTGTGTTCATTGGATTAAGTCAATTCCGCCTATGTTGTGTCTTAATTAAACATTTGAGCTCGACACTGAAAACTTCTCACATATGTAATGGGTAATTAACTATGCTGTAATGTATATGTCGGTATCACTGTGTTCCACCAATAATTTATTATTACGAACATTTTCCGTGCCAAAAAGACCTCTTACTGTTAAAACGTAAAGAAAAACATTATAGCCTGCAATCTATGTCCACTTCCTTAATAAAGGAAAACTTATTAAAGGCTATACGTCTGGGTCATTTTCCAAATTATATTTAATACCGTCTCCTCGTAAGCTCCTCATAAAATTAGCATGCAATAATTAATACAGCAATGCTTCGATGCAAGTCATTTGATTTCGATAATCGGGCACTTCTAATACTCAATATAAGCTCGTTCTTGTCCTCTACCACCTCCAACAGCTACATAATTTACTCTATTTAGAGATAACATTTCTACTAACGCGGGGTAGTTATTAGCTATCATAATCCAATATATTCATTTAAATCAAAACCTAAATGTTAATAAATAATAAAGTATTTTCCTGAATGTTGAACAATAAACAAGTAGTTAAATTAGATGTCTAATGATCACCATGAGTGTGCTCTATAATGACAGGATCATTAAATCAGTGTTCATGATGACTGAGCACCTGCTGAATATTTGGTATCCCCCGTTAGCCTTGATTTACTATGGCATCCTCGCTGACGCAGACACAACCTTTATTTATTATTATTTGGGCTGAGGGAACAAACACCGTGGTAATATCAATAGATATATAAATTATTTAAAGCTGAAATGTCCATAGATATTATGTGGTCTTCTAAAACAACAATCCATGTGAATAATAATTTAACACGAGCATTTGCTCTAAAAAAAGGTGTATCACGATGTACTGTAATAAAAAAGAAAATTAACTTAATGTAATGTAATAACATGTAATTGTAAATTTAATATTAAATAAAAAAAAATTAAAAAATTAAAAAAAAAAAAAAAAAAATAATTGTATAGTGAAAACAGCGTCCAAATGAAGATTACTTATTTCTGTTTGCTTATATATTATCAAGCTATATAAAAGGTATACTCGAAGTGTTCCAAACAGTTTTTCGCCACGTCCACAAATTTCAGAAAAATTCCAGAATTGATTTTTGAATGTCGACTACTCAAATGGGTTTGTATAAATATTTCTCCAGGTAAACGCAAATTTAGACAATTCTTTTTGAAATTTCGATTTCATTCCGTCTTATTAGAAACGCGATGTAAATCTTACGCAGTGAATACGATCGGAATAGCAAAAAAAAATTCTTATTACCACGGGCGTAGGTATGGTTAAAACAACCATTAAACTGGCTTAAGGCGGTCTTAACTGAAACTTAACTAATAAGTAAGACACGTTATGTTTGCGTCTATAGATCTGTGTATTTTATCAACTGTTTTTGGAAGCATTAATAAACATGGCGATTGACACAATTGAGTTCTTTTTATTACATCTTATCGGCATTTTATTCAGAAGGATCATTTTTTTCAAAATGAAGTCTTGTCTAATTATTATTCTCACTTTTATCTATATAATTCAATAATAATATTAATACCGGTGAAAATGAATTGCCCTTTGACCTGAGACACATCCGATGATTTGATGATAATGGAAATGCAGCATTAGCGACCAATAACTCAGGAAGTGTCAATCAACTGTCAGATTAACCAAGATAAAGTGTGAAATGGACACTAACTTGTTAATCATTGCATTATTAATTGATTCTTCATAACCACATAAGATGGCATAATAGAATGTCATCTCACAGTAAATTTATAGATATTTTGTTTCAAAGTCCAATTATTGAGTTCATTGTGTTCAAATTATGATAGTAATCTCGTATCACGTAACTTATGGACATATTAACACACATTGTAGTTCAGAGGTTCCCAAAGTAGTCTTTATGGACCCCCAGGGGTCGATGTCGGCATGCTGGGGGTCTATGTCAGCGAGAAAAAAATTTGGGGGTCCACGAGATTCGAATCAACATTTAGGAGTTCCGTAAATGACACATTACACCTAACACAAATATAATAGACTGAAAAAATTACTTATTTGATATTTGTATTTTTATATTTCGTAAAGTTGTTAATTGAGGTATATAAATAGAGTCTAAGTTCCATTTCTTGTCAGAATTAATAAATTCAAGCAAAACATTTCACATTGGAAGCCGCGAATTTTCCTAGTTCCCCAACTTGTTTTCGAAAAACGTCCAGGGTAATAATGACGTTCAACATTTAAATGTACTTTACACAGACTTCAAAACTAAGTTTGAGGACATTTTGATTATCGAAATGGAACTTTGAAGAATCGGAAAACATGTGACAAGAAGAACTGACCGGAGTAAGCACTGACAAAGAACTTAAGGGGCAGTTCTGTAGGGCTAGCTACAGAAAGAAATTCCCGCTGCTTCATTTTCATTTGGTGTAATACCTCACAAGGGTGCCCCTGTCTGCACAATGTAAAGACAGAGCAACTATACCGCCACCCGGTTGTTGGCCAGGCAAGGGAAGGGAATATTTTTACTAAAAAAATAAATTATCATTACATGGGACATTACTAGTTTTAGGAAAATTCAATATTCGGCAGGCAGGGGGTCTACGGAAAAATATTTGGCAAGTAGTGTACGGGGCAAAAAACGTTTGGGAACCTCTGTTCTAGTTGGTAGCTCGCCAAAGCTTTTAATGAACTTTATACTGTTTAGTGGTCATTTCATTTAGATAAAGGGCGGTATGATACACCCGACCCCCACAATATAGCCTCCGACATTTCCTCGCTTTTAACAACAAATGTGAAATTAAGGAAAGGTACGGTAAATTGCAATAAACGTGGTTATTCAAAAAATTCTCCGAATGGGTCCAATTATCGATGTATCTGGTCAACGGGTTTAATACGTCACTGCGCCGAGCTTGCGCCGTGGGCAAAATTTGTGGGTTTTGTCCTACTAGCTCATTCGAGGAAATGAGTTACCCAATATGTTTACAAAACAACAAGCCTACGATTATTATGTATTCCTCCGTTTTGCCTGGTAAACTCCTCTCGATTTATACGCATATAAGAAATAGTAAATAAAGCTTCCAAATAATACTTCTTCTCTATATATTTAATGGAAGTACCGCATAAGAGAACTGCTCCCAACCGTCTAGAGTCAATGAGACTATAGCATTCCCAATTCTATGTTGTGTTTATAAAAATATTTTCAATTTTAAATTATTTTTACATTATTGTTTTTAAGTCTTCTACTGAATTGAAGAATAACGAAATCATATTGTGTGGATATAGAACTGCTCTCACATTTTATATTTTTAATTTGACAAATGCAAAATGCGCAAATGCGAATGGTAGCAGATTTTGGGGACCGCCGAGGACGACGTGAATCGGATACTTAAGTCGGGCCATGTCAAGAGAATAGAGAATAATATAAGAGTATGTATTAGATGATGTATGAATGTGAATGAAGCAAGAAGTGTGTGTCAAGACTGAGTTATTTAAAGTTCCGTCTTCTCTGCCTACCCCTTAGATACTTATTAGTTAGTTAGTTAGATACTTATTTATAAACTATAATGGCGCTGCTCGCCAATTCAAACACAAGAAATTATTTCTCAATTGAATTGGGCAACTTTACAAAAAACAAGAAAAAATACAAATGTAATGTATTCTGTATTTTCAAATGTATTATAATAATTACATGTAAGTATTAAATAAATAAATAAAAATTTCAACAGGTATTCCTGTGCTGAGGCGGAAATGATTGGGGGGACGCACTGACTTCGAAAAGTTAAAGTCCCATTATTTATATTAAAAGCATACATAGAAATAATATAATAAAATAACACGTGTAAATAGTAACATAACTTAGAATAATGTTACATGAGCACTTATAAAATAAATAGTGATACAGGAGGTTAACATCGTATTAGCATACTAATTGAATTACCATAAATCTTCACTCAATATGATCGTGTTAATATCTTACACTACAGCCTACTTTAAATAAATCAACAATCTAAGAACGTAAGTATAATATAAATGTCTATTCGATATGCCAAATTACCGTAAAACTGTCAAAGAAAAAAAAGGTTATCACTTTATTATGCGACTAGCGCAAGTAGGAGTTGTAATAAACATGGTGATTCAAAGGAAAGTAGCGTGCAGCGGGAACGTTATGAATAGCGGTGTTAAAACTGTTAGGGCAATCTGGATGTTTAAATTTTTATTAACAAGCGTGATCGCTCGAGAGGCTCTCGGGCATAATGAGACAGGTGTAGTAAGGTAGCCGGAAAGGCAGACACGTTAGTCGAAGAATTCAGAAAGATTTACTCGGATAGTAGTCAAAGTCACGAACCAGGTGAAACAAAATCGATGGGAGCGAGTCGGTATGCAAATAACCAATCAAACTTAAATAGAGTTTTGTAGGTGATCTTATCGACTGTAACCTTCCAGGGAACTAATCGATGGGACTTACTTTTTGCGAGTTTTCACAGGAGTTTTACTGATTATTTATTTATTAAGACGACCATAGAGATTTTACAAATATTACATATATATAGTAGGATACTATCATATTATATAACACTCCCAATCCTTTCGTTTCCTCAAGCTGAAACCAAAGCAATTAATTTCAATTAATTTTCTGCCTCAACAGGCATTTTAAAATGATATCCTTTTTTCAACTCTGCTATCTGATGAGGAGATAAGGATGATCACCACTTTTAAAATAATTACGTGGAAAATGTACAATTTTGTACTGTAAATATAAAAGTGACTGGTACAAGCAGTCATTCCTCATCAGACTGTAATTGGGAAAAGTAATACGTTGTTTTATTGACTATATGTCTAATGTTCCTACAAATCTCCTGCTGCCATTGCAAGTGGACCTGAATAACTCAGTGTCCTGATGAATTTTCATTATTTGTGCGGTCTCTACTGGTTATGTATAATGAATAAAGAATATCAGTACATTATTAGTAATAATAATTTTATAATCTTAATAACAATAATATGATAAAGGTACTCGTAGCATTGTTATTAAAATAAAATCTGTCGACAGGGCATGTTTCAATCCGCATAAAGAAAAAGAATTGTAAATAAAATTAGTGCGAGAAACCACTACATGAAATGGAGCATAGAGTCTGGTGTTGTATTTGTTGGGTAAGCAATAATTAATCATCCTCCCTCAGGGGTGTTTAAATGTCCGTTCATGATTTTAAATAATCATTAAATATGTATCTCAATTTTTTCTTCGCTGTGATAATTCGTGTAGTTGCAAAGTAATCGCATTAAATCACTATAATTTAGATTATCAATTCAAATGCGTGATTAAGTCGAGTACTTTAAATATTACATTCATTGGTCTATAATCATAAGTAGCTACCTAAATATTAAATGAAACTGATAAGTAAATTGCAGTGTTGTAGCGTCAATTTTTTAAAAACTCTTAATTTTGCTACCTATTCCCAGTGTCATTTTTAATAATTATGTTAAGTTCAAGAACATATTGTCTAATTCATTTGATTTCAGAAGTCTGCCGTCAATAATAAATGTTTCTAGGCTTAAATGTCAATTTTTTTAAATGCGACTTGCATTTGGAAGTGGCATATTCCTAGAACTGCTAGGCTCTCCAAGTATATCGATTTAACAACGATGTAATTCTTCTATAACAAAAAAAGGTACATCTACGCGAAAGCTTATTCAATTTTAACAGTGTACAGACGATATACCAATTAGATTGAAATCCATGCTATTATTAATGTTAAGCCTCATTAAAAATATTTCGGTGAGTGCTATATTTGGGCTGATAATAATATTTCACAAAATAAAGCTCATATTATGAGCTTTATTGACGTAAATGGGTTTGGTAACCAACAATATTTCAATATTTTGGCTATGCTTCTTGATATTATGCCATATTTTTTTAAATCGGCTTATTTCTAAGTAAATTAATCTGATAAAAATGTCATAAATTAACAGTTTGGTCATGTGTTCTGGTGATAATAAAATATAAAAATTGTTTGTCTTTGATAAATTTTATATACCTATCATTACTTTGACGATCTCATAACTGGAAAAATCTATAATTTGTGTTACCGAACTCACCTGCGTTCGTAAAAATGGTACGTTTCATCGTTATGTCGAAATCCTTGACCCGTCACCGTGACTTATGTCACGTTCTGGGATAATGCCTCACCTCTGGTCGGTAGATGATATCTCATGGCGCGCGTTAGGCAACTCTCGGTGCCCGTTGCTTGGTACTTGGTACCAGATACCAGGTATCAGGGTAGCACAAACATGACGAGGCGATCGTCACTCAGCCGTCGTGCGTCTGAGAGAGCCATCTCGCCTCACCACGGGTCAGAGGTGCTCGGCCCATTGTTTTTGCCTTAGAATGGAGACGTCAGAAAAGTATTCGCGTCTACCTCCTTGTACATTTACTTGTTACATTGTTTGGATGTGTTACTTTGTAGACATTGCTGAATTTATCAGTGGGCTTTACAATTTTTTGTAAGCTCTTTAATTAGGGTATTTGAAAAAATGTGAAGAATTAATTTAATCGTTTATACAAAAAAAAGATATCTCCTGTTCGTCAAATTTCACAAAAATATACTTTGTAGAACCAGAACTGAAAGTAGAGCTATTTTTTACTGTCTAAAAATGTAAATAAAACTAGTTCAAACGTAGGTTTAATGTAAACCAAACAATATTATATAGATGTGTTTTGACTACAAAAGTATTACAACGGCCATAACATACATCTATTTTCATATTAATAATAACGTAATTTTGGTGCGTTATTTTAATCCTGTGATAAGATCGTAGGTGATCACTTTAATAATTAATTGTTTATACTTGAGTGGCCTTTTACTTCTAACCAATGTTTATTTCTGTTAATTCACGATATCAAACAACACAGTAATTGTCATTATACATCAACAAAAATATATAATTAATAAAAAAGGCCAATAATTAAAGAAAACTGAATGAGTACCTATTTTTAAATAATAGTCTAAGGGTGAAAAATTCTAGTTAACGTGCAACTTTATAGTGGTTAAACCTCGGTATTGTCTCGCGTATTTAACAGCTCAAAAATATAGAACCCATTGTAAACATTGTCGTTAGTATTCAAAAGCATCATTGAAAATCCTCGAACAATAAATCAGCTGGTAGGTTTGATTGCGCATAAAACCCAGGAATACCCGCGGACGGCCATAATAACAGTAATAATAATATGCCTCGCTCTGAAACTAACGACATTCAAACCGACTTGTTATGTCAGTCACCTTGCCGCAGTACAAACTGATATAGATCTGCTGATCCCTCACTCAAGGGGTGCCATTGTGGCTCACTAGGCGTGACTTATTACTTACTATAGCGGCCATTATTATCTTACAGGTCTAATGAAGTTTGATAATTCGTCTGCAAATTCTGGAAGATGACGAATATTTCTTATTGTTACATTTCACTGGATTTGGACTGAATATTTTTTTGTCCAACACAAAACCATCAATTTGGGAGGCAGGTAATTTTCAATTTGGGGGGTGGGTATGGGTGCCGCCGCTCCGGGAACGAGTTTACTTGAAAACCAACACTTCTATCTTAGATCACTCTAAGAGGTTTTCTACGTTTGATAACTTTGCAGAAGTGCCCAGATTCAACGGGTAAGGTGAAAGAGCCTGTCCAACAGCTGCGTGGCGGGCCAAATCGAGATTTGGGGTTTGGGGAGATTCTTTGACCTCTCCAGCTGGTCTCTCGATCCATCATCTTGCACCGCAGCGGGAGGGATGGATTCGTACGTCCGTCACTCCTGTACACACTGACCTCTAGATTCCTACCCACCCCTCATACCTTTTTCCTTCCGAAATTCCCTTTCCTTCCAAAAAAGGTATGAGGGGTGAAAACCCTTCACACAGCATCCCCAAAGATGACATTTATTATTATTTAAAATATTTTCCTCAGGGCCTCTTGTGTGGGGTTAGTGTAAAAAATTCAAACACACTGATTTCGGTAGTTGGGATGTGATGTACGTTAATTATTACTGTGTGAAATCTGCTTCAAACTACTCAATTTTGGTTTGAATTTAAGTGTCTTTTTCATAATTGGAAATGATGAATACCAATAATTTAATATTTTTAACAGAAAATCATTATAATTACCATTTTCAAAAATGGTACTGATTTGTCGAGAATTCAGACTATCCAGTGATTTTTCACGGGTGTTCGCTAGTTTTTAAGACTTATAGATATTTATATTTCTTTCTTTATGCACATTTTCTTTTTTTTCTTTTACAAGACCTCAATAACATAATGTAAATCAGTTTTCACAAAAAAAACATCAATCATGATTCAATACCTGACAACACACATATTCAAAACTTCATAACACAAAAATACGTACATCAACCCAAATAATCTGAATTGGCTTTTCAATACATTTGTATTGTGGTTAAATAAAAAATGACTTTCGAAATATTAACACTACATATTACGGAAATACTTAATTCATTTTCTAAAAAAAGTACATAATGTTACAATTTTATAAAATATGCGGTGTACTTACTGCTTGTTTGTGATTTTCATTATCTTTATTTATATCTGTGTATTATTTTATTTGCAAGTTTCATAGATATATTATGTAAATGTTGCATGCAATTTTTTTAATTTTATAAATTTTAAAAGATTACACTTTTGGTGATTTTCTCAACTACCATACTAGGCTCGTGCCCGTATTACGGTAGTCGTACATGATTTTCTCAACTACCATACTAGGCTCATGCCCGTATTATGGTAGTCGTACATGATTTTCTCAACTACCATACTAGGCTCATGCCCGTATTATGGTAGTCGTACATGATTTTCTCAACTACCATACTAGGCTCATGCCCGTATTATGGTAGTCGTACATGATTTTCTCAACTACCATACTAGGCTCAAGCCCGTATTATGGTAGTCGTACATGATTTTCTCAACTACCATACTAGGCTCATGCCTGTATTATGGTAGTTGTACATGATTTTCTCAACTACCATACTAGGCTCATGCCCGTATTATGGTAGTCGTACATGATTTTCTCAACTACCATACTAGGCTCGTGCCCGTATTATGGTAGTCGTACATGATTTTCTCAACTACCATACTAGGCTCATGCCCGTATTATGGTAGTCGTACATGATTTTCTCAACTACCATACTAGGCTCATGCCCGTATTATGGTAGTCGTACATGATTTTCTCAACTACCATACTAGGCTCATGCCCGTATTATGGTAGTCGTACATGATTTTCTCAACTACCATACTAGGCTCATGCCCGTATTATGGTAGTCGTACATGATTTTCTTAACTACCATACTAGGCTCATGCCCGTATTATGGTAGTCGTACATGATTTTCTCAACTACCATACTAGGCTCAAGCCCGTATTATGGTAGTCGTACATGATTTTCTCAACTACCATACTAGGCTCATGCCTGTATTATGGTAGTCGTACATGATTTTCTCAACTACCATACTAGGCTCATGCCCGTATTATGGTAGTCGTACATGATTTTCTCAACTACCATACTAGGCTCGTGCCCGTATTATGGTAGTCGTACATGATTTTCTCAACTACTATACTAGGCTCATGCCCGTATTATGGTAGTCGTACATGATTTTCTCAACTACCATACTAGGCTCATGCCCGTATTATGGTAGTCGTACATGATTTTCTCAACTACCATACTAGGCTCAAGCCCGTATTATGGTAGTCGTACATGATTTTCTCAACTACCATACTAGGCTCATGCCTGTATTATGGTAGTCGTACATGATTTTCTCAACTACCATACTAGGCTCATGCCCGTATTATGGTAGTCGTACATGATTTTCTCAACTACCATACTAGGCTCATGCCCGTATTATGGTAGTCGTACATGATTTATGTCAGAAAATAAAATAAACGCCAGGGTTGCCGGCTCTGAAACTGAACTGATATTTCAACTATTTACAAGTATGGTGAAGTATATGAAGGTAATTTATCATATTTAGCAGGAATCTATAGCTTTTTGGCAAATAGCAATTCACCCTGTTCTGGGCTTTAGTACCCTAGTACATTGGGGAAAAAATATTATAAAATCATCATAACATGTAATTTTGAGTTATGATGATTTTATAATAATTTCTATATTTTAACGTAATACGATCAATATTGCTGTGCTATTTTAATGGATGCAAGAATGATGTGGACTAAATCATTATTTTTTTTATTCTTCATTATAAGCACCCGCCAATCTGCCAAAGCAGTTGGTCAGCAGGTCATATTCACAATATTTATTATAACACTAAAGCACATGTATGATGAAAGGCACAATATAGAAAATATACAAAGAAGAATAAAATTTTAAGTGATTACAATACAAAGGCATACATCTCATTAAAATAACAATTCAACACACCTTTAAAAAGTGATATAAAGTCATGAAAAGTGTAAAACAAAAACTAGGTTAAATAGGTTACATAGGTGACTATTTAACCTAGTTTTTGTTTCATCACCGGTCACCGCATTCAATACATAGACAGATAGACATAAAACAACCAACATAATCATTGGCATATACTCACACAACATTCAATACATAGACAGATAGACATAAAACAACCAACATAATCATTGGCATATACTCACAAAACATACTTAGAAACACTCATGGGCATATTTATACAATTACATTCATACAATACTAATCTAATTATAAACAAATCAATATTTAAAAAATGTTGATCCTTTAACAATTTTTTCAGCTCTTTTTATTTCAGTGGTGCAATTTGTATCGCTTTTTACATGCATTGGCATCAAATTATATATAGAAGGTGCAAGATAAGTGACTGTTTTCCAATTGTATTAATTAGTAATTTTTTAAATTAATTTTCATTTAAAAACAGTATTATAAGTATCGTTATTCTTTTGTTATTATGCCGTGTTGCCCTTCCTCCTCCTGCGTAAAAACGTTACAGTGTTCATCGTTGGGTTAGATTTATAGATTGTGCAAAATTTTGTGTTTGTGTAAGCATGTAGAGGTGAATGAATTGTGAGTTTCGGCGTTTAGTTTTGGTATAGCCATCCAATACCTGCCAGTTACCAATGCATTCCGAAACATTGGCTAATAAGGAGGATTGGGTAATAACATAAAAAGGAATCATGGTAATACTTTCGGCCGAGAAAATCTTAATACTTATTATCCTCAATTTTACTATTATTAGTTCTATTATGACTTTGGAGATGATCTGCTTCATCAATATTTTGCATAATACATATTTATTTAATGTTAAATAATTATCATACGATTAAATCATATTAAAAGCTTGATAATATTATGGATCCTTGTTAGTGCGTTAAGTACAAATAAAAATCTCGGCATGGACGTACTGCCTTATAAAATGTCTCATTATTCATTTCATTACTCAGTAATTAAAAATTTTATTTTCTCGAAGGAATGGCATTCTTTACCCATCAGTATTCACAGATTTATTTTATTTACTCCATCATATAAATTTCCTACTTTAATTTGACAATATGTTTTCAATATCGGCCTAATTAGTTGAAGTTATTTAGTGTTTATTAGTTATTCGACACTCGGTCAAATCACGTGATTGCTTTTGAAGATTCGGCAATTACTATCGTTGGTATTTCCGAAGTCTGTTCCAAGTTACAACGTAACAACATTCACATAAAATTTGACAGTTCATTTTATAATGACTGTGTCCAAAATATTCGGCATTGGCGGCACGCTGGCATTCCCAGTGGACTTGTGGAACTCTTGATCCATTATTAACAATACCCACAAAAGCTTCTAAAATTCCATTAATTATTTAATGCACCTTATACTACACAGTGTAATACTGCAAAAATTCAGAGAAGGGTGGCTCTTTCTAATTGTTTTCCTCCGGATTAAGGATCCACTTTCCATATCACGGATTTAAACATGTATTTATATCAATTTTTAAATATGGGATCTTTCTTTGCCAAATAAATAAAACGTAAACCCTGAAATCCCCGCCTGCTCATTTCAAATCCTTCACACAATGCTTCATAGTTCATTCATCACGTCTATGGAATGGCTGGCTTCTGATTACGGTCGTCGCAGTAATTTCCTTTAATGTACCGTACATGGGTGGAGATTTCCATAGTAACATTTTTTCTGGAACCTTTAAGTTTTAAAATGTATGCCTTATTCTACATAATATAACTTGAAGTAATTCACTGGGCTCGCAGTAAGGTAACGTAAGTCAAGCGACCGCAAGGTGAGCTCTGCGCGGCGGCCGCTTTCTTTCTCACCGGTTTCCCGCCCACGCGAAACCTTCGAAAGAAACAACAAATAATAATAAGAATAATAATTCTTCTTGCGCTTGATGAACTCGGTACGCCGGGCATTCTCGGCAAACCAGGTAACAGGGGAATAGAACACGCAACAGTTAGTAGATGGCGCGTGGGGCCCGCTGGCCCTGCTGAAGCTACAACTGGCTTAATTCTATTGTTGAATAATACGTTGTACGCTCTGGAGGACATGGAATAAAGTTTCACATAGTACAACCAACCTTGGCTGCATGAAGAGTGAGCGGTGTTACGGGTGCATATAAAGTTTGAATAGACAAAATAGAAATTCGTTTGGGGACGTTCATATTACCACACCTAAATCTGACAATCGTTAACTAAACATCTCATTAACTGATAAATCAGATGAGGAAACACGCCAAACGAGGTCGGAAAAAAGTGAAAGCTAAACAGTTTTTTTTAAGTGAACTTATTTACTTATATGAATTAAAAATATACAACTTTGAAAAATAATGCCTTTCGTTACACATTTAAAATTTCACTGATTTCAGATGAAAATGGAAGAAACCCAGAAAAACCAACTTCTCTCAAATCTTAAGATTGGTGTTAGTTCTGAAAATTAACTACAAACCCTATCAGTCCAGAGTATCAGCCAATCACTCTACCAACTGAGCTATCGAACAACTTTTTTAAGAATTTCGTTAGGCATTTTTGCGAAATTCATTGGTACCTACTATATGTAACTCAAGACCTGTAACTCAGATTCGAAACATTTACAACTCTGCTAAAGCAGTTGTCAATATTTGTTCATTACAAAATTGTGTTTTTAGATGAGAGAGCGTATTGCAATGCCATCTATTGTAAGGCTTTGCAATGAGCGAATGGGATGATTTTGTTTATAAATAAATATTGGATATTTTTAGGATTTTTCTGTTTTCAGCGATCGACTGGCATTGCTGTGAAGCCGGAAAATACATCAAGTTGGCTTTGGCTGTGGCGAGCTTTTAAGCTTATTAGTTCAAACATTTCAATAAGTGTGACTTCTATAACACGTTCATATTATACATTTTTATATTTTCTCTATTTCCAATCTTTTTCAAATTTGGTAAATGCATAAATCCCCAATAAAGTTTTAAACAAGCTCAACTCTTGTAGTTTATTTCCCTGTGAGAACATATGAATAGAAAACACATTTTTGGAAAAGATTGAACAAATTCATTCAGCTAATTTCAAGATTGAAAAGATGTAGTAAAATATTAATAAACGATAAACGATAGGTTATTTCCGTACACGATGATTGGTTGTAGAGTTGTTACAAATTAAAAAAAAATGTTTCTCTGTCAAATTTTTTGCAACGCAATTCAAGTTATGAATATAATGAAATGAAAGTTATATCAATGAATGGCAAAATATAATTATTTATAAAATATAGCAACAGTATTTGGAAACTAATGACTTTTTGGTTCAGTATTTATTTTACGAATTTACTAAAATCCAATGAACTAAAACGATAAAATAGTAACTTTGTATATCAGCGAAAAATGCACCAATATTTTTTAATGTCGTGTGACGTGTGTCGAATGAAATGAGTTTGTGGGAAAAAAAAGAACAGAGGAACTTTATGAGAATCTAACTGTGCAGATTTGGTCTTAAAATATACGTAGGTACCTTCCTACTTAATGCGTCAAAGTAAGCAATATTTCAATAATTAATGATCGTGTCTTATCTGAGTATACCCCTTTCCTGACAATAAGTAGGTAAAATTCTGTTCAATCATACGCAAAGTAAGCAATATTTCAATACTGAATGACCGTGTCTTATTTGAGTAAGCTCTTCCCTGACAATAAGTAGGTAAAATTTTGTTCAATCATACGCATAGTAAGCAATATTTCAATACAGAATGATCGTGTCTTATCTGAGTATATCCCTTTCCTGACAATAAGTAGGTAAAATTCTGTTCAATCATACGCATAGTAAGCAATATTTCAATACTGAATGATCGTGTTTTATCTGAGTATATCCCTTTCCTGACAATAAGTAGGTAAAATTCTGTTCAATCATACGCATAGTAAGCAATATTTCAATACTGAATGATCGTGTCTTATCTGAGTATATCCCTTTCCTGACAATAATTAGGTAAAATTCTGTTCAATCATACGCATAGTAAGCAATATTTCAATACTGAATGATCGTGTCTAATTTGAGTAAACTCTTCCCTGACAACAAGTAGGTAAAATTCTGTTCAATCATACGCATTTAGTAATTTTGCTTAAATGAACTTATCATTTAACTACATATTTGTCATCTATTCAAGTGGTGACTTCTGGTGATGTTGCATTACTTGTTATTACAATTCATCTAATTTCAGAATTCAAGTTCTGTTAAAATCCTACTCAAGTTTCGTTATTATCCAAATGTTGATAAACAACAGGCCCGTCGATGAAAAATACCAAAACTTTCAAGTAACTTGAATTTTAACTCTGAAAATTTGATGAATCGTTCAAATTCTGTGAAACAACCCGCCCTTAGTTTATATTCTGTTAAAATGATTTGTTCTATTGTAATTTAAAATTAATGCTGCATTCGCATTAGTCTAGAGAAATTTATTCTCCTTATCAATATAGCAAGATCATGCAAGAGAGTTTCTTTGATGTCCTATTTATGTCTCTAAGAAAAAAAAACCTTAATATAACTTAATTTAAAGGTAGGAACTAAGGAACTAAGCAGTTAAAGACTTTAACTAGATATTATCAAACAATCATTTTTTGATCCTGTATTAAGTTACCATTATCTCATTAAACAATGTCAATAAAGGCTCTCAGATAAACACGAGTGAGGCGTGGACCACACAGGCGATGATAATCAGCTCAGCCAATGCATCTTCATTTAACATGAAAAACCTGAGAGCCTTTAAGCCCGACAGGAACATCAATGGCATTGTAACATAATTGCGCATTCTCCGACACAATGACTTCGCGAATCCAGTTCAGATTTTGCATCTTAATTTAAGACCGAGCTGCCTTCAACTTCCCCTTTAAAATAACAGCCCGTCAGCATCATTAGGTTCAAGAATTTTAGAGTGCAAATCCACAATCGAAAATAAAACGATGCGTTGATATCTCTTCGCGGTGCTTTAAATATTACTTATATTATAAACATTATATTATTATAAAGACCAGTCTCGTTGGGCGACAACAATTCCACAACAAATGAGCAAAGAAGGTCGCTTCAAAAGGAGTACCCTAAGTCAAGCCTTATTTTCTGACATCTTGAATATCATCTCACCTTTTTATAGTGTGGTTTATTTAGACCTGCAATTTCCCGCATTTAACATAAGGTCAATTTCATACTTCGGTTCCCATGGAGGCCCGTAAGATGGACGTGGGCAGATGCTGGCGCCGACTGACTTTCGCCCAATCTATAGACAAATCTTGTGATCGGCGGTGTATAAAATGAATCCACCTCAGAAAAAAGCATTTTACAATCAAACAAAATATATTTAGATTCGAAAGAGGACTGATGTCTTTTGATTTTTATGCCTTTACTTTATTGTGATTTGGGTATATTGAGGTTTGCTTTTGCATGCCAGTGATACAAGTGCTTGGAAAATAATGCACGCAAAGAAAACTGAAGACAAAGCTGTTCGTAGAATCGGGCTGGTAATTCTTTGACATAAGGCTTCAGAAGTGCGGTTTGGCACAAAACGTTGTTCACGTGCACACGGTAATGCACATTTAAATTGAATCTGTGGCGTTTAACACTCGGGCATGTAATACCGGTTCATATGCCGAACCATATGGTGCATGCATGAATGTCGTAAAAATGCGGAAAGAAACAGAACTAACGTAACATCTGAACAAAACGCAAGCATGCGGGCGCGAGTTCAATGCGTGGGAATATTGTGAAACATTGATGCATTATTATTTATAATCACCTCATAATATGGATCCCGAATTTAATTTTATTAGTTTATAGTGAGAATAAGATGCCAAGGACTTAAATATATTACAATTAGCTCTTGATAAACGGACAGAAAAATAAAAGTAAAAATCTGTAGTATAATACAATATAATTTAGACTTTTTCTTCGATATTCTATGTTCTCTTCATTATTATTATACGTTTTATGTAATTTCATCCACGTTATTTATTTCTTTAATATTATATTGTCACATAAAATTATCGCAACTCTTTTTATGTATATGCAGTCTTCTCTATTGTCATCTAAAATGGTTGAATAATGATATTATGACTATCATTATTTTATTATTTGAATAATGATATTATTACTATAATTATTTTATTATTTTAGTAATTTTAAGCCCTAATTTTACATATGTGTGGTATAATTTTTATATTATGTATAATTTAGAATAAAAAAAATAATAAAAAATAAAATAACAATAAATTAACGAAAAAATAGAAAGATGAAATACAAATTCAACAAACATGTTTTAAAAGGTACAGTGATCAGATAGGCTAATCGAGAATTCGAGAGACAACCAAAGGTTTAAGAATAGGGTTGGAATTGGTTTTTAATTGAAACATAAAATTCAACAAGTTAACCTTAAGCATATCAATGTCACCCAAGAATTGATTTCCCATAGTGTGAAACCTTATCGTATCGGGGAATCAGCAATGCAGTTGCGCTTCTGCACACTGCGGTTGAAATAAAGCATCGTGTCTTGTTATTACTTTGGGTAAGTTGCTGGAAATCTGAATATTAATATTTTTAATTGTATTATATTATCTATTACACTTTATTATATTACTATGTAAGATATGAATTGCCCAATTAGTTTTAGATTGGAAATTCACAATTAATTATTGATAACACGCATGTCTAACTTTTATAAATTCACTTTAAAAATTTTCATTTTATGACTTCACATAATAATGTATATGACCAACTAATATGCATATCTAACATTCACTTAATTTCACTATGAAACCATTCAATTCAAAACTTCACTTTCACTTTTAGCTTTAAACTTCGCTTTGAAAATTTTCACTTTAAAATTTTTCATTTACTAACAACCATAAAAAAATGCGCAAGTAGTTGTAGTATATAAGTTCTACTCTCACAATCACAAGCATCTGCTTTATTAGGATAGTGTATGTACCTACTACAGTGGAGAAATAAAAAACTTTCTGTACCCAACCCCAGAAAAAGATGGTTTCACAATATCTCCCTTGCGAGAGAGCACCATTGCGAATACAAATTTAGCTTGACTTGGTCTAAGCTGTGCTTTTAACTAGATCGGAATACCATGAAGGAAAGCTTGGAGTAGTACATACTCTTGGTGTCGCCATGGTGAAGGCAATCGTCAAAATCTATTGAAACGGCACTTGGCGTATTTGATAACCTGACCTGGGGGCTTATTCTGATTCTTTTGGGCTAGGTAAGTCCGGGGTTTAACCTTTCCTTTGCCGGTGCTATCAACTGGGTGAAAATCGTCTGCAATTAATAAAATATCTCTCTAAATATACTAAACAAAGAGTTCAAATTTTGGATGTTCCTCCGCAAAACATTTATGTATTGCATTAAGTATTGCACAATATATACATATTTACCGAGTGTATAGCACCGGAGAGCGAGGAATTTTTGAATACCTTAGGAAAAGTTATTACGGGTTTGTGACGTGGCTCAACCGGCGGCAGGAAAGTTTCGAAAGATACAGATTAGGCCCCCTGACTAGCCTTTGTAACGTTTCTTTTTCGCATCTCCATCCCTCCCAACTTTAACAAGCCTTACAATATTCCCCAAATCGGGGATGCCGTAGTCTCACTGAACTGGATCAGTTAGAACTTTGATGTGGTAATTTATTGCTAAATCAAAACTACTTGATATTATTTTTTTAATTACACGATTAATAAATATTGTAGTTTCACAATAATATGATTAGATTTAGTTTTACACTATATACTAATTTCGGTTGTGCCTCAGTCTGTAACACCGGAAACTACCGAAACCGGTCCCCACCCACTGCTACTCGCGTGATAATAGTGGAACACGTACGCAATAGCGCCTCTATGACTATCCCGTGATTTTTCACGGGTCTGCGCCATTATATAATAATATATGAAACTAAATCTAATTAGCAAAACAATGATTGGCTTTCAATCTTATTATGAAAAGAAATTATAACGCAAGAAATATTTGAATAGTAAATTTCTAACATTAGATTAGATTAGCTACCTAATCATATTTCTTCTGTAATTCAAAAAATACGCGATGTAAAGATGCTATACCGTAAAAGAGATTCGTAATCTCAATAAAATTGGCGGTAAAAATTGTTTATTATGTGATAAATTTCCCTTTATTCCGAATATTCGCTTTCGTACGCTATCGGTTCTTTTTTAGGTCCAATATCGGCACAGGATCTCCGGCATAATATGTACGGGCCCGGGGGTGGGTTCTTGCAAAATAAAATATGTCTTGCGTAAGGGATGACCGGGAGTAGCAACCGAATCCTTCAAATCTATTTAACTTTATATCTAACGTCCACTTAACATGCCTACGGACGTAATACATTATATTATGTCAAACGAGTTTTGTATTTGAAGGAGGACCCTTTATTTGTAATTTACGGTCATGGGTCAGGTTGACTTTTAACCAATATTTTTAACAAAAATTACCTAAAACCTACATTACATAAAAGTGGGGGTCATTACTTTAAAACTCTGTTGATTCCAATACTTTTTCTTTATGAGAGAGGTACCACAACAGAGTCCCAGCTGCACTCAACCGCATGGAGCCAGTAAGATTATGACTTCCCCAATTTGGGTATGTTGTCAAATGCATAGATTATATAGCTAATCAACGCAAATCGAGTTAGTGTCAATAATAATCGGTAATGTGAATCTCTCTTATGAGAAGCGAAACGTTAATTTGCGATTTTTTCGTTACATCTTCATCCTTCACCCTGTACACAGCGTCCCCAAAGATGACACAAGCCCTGAGGTTGCCTATGGATCTCTCCCACAGTTGATATTCTGAAAATGTAAAACTTATATGAAAACAGTTGTTAAATCTTAAACATAATTACAGAAACTTTATCAGGACAATAATTATTAATTATTCACACTTCATCGGTGGCTTTTTATTTATTACCTTAACATTGTTGTAATTATCGACAATATAAGTGATATTGCCACCCCTTTGTTAAACCCCGTACAAAACTAATAGTATTTGTTGAATTATTTATTGATTCCAATTATACCTGTGAAAGTTTTATTCCATTCGCTGATCATTATCGTGTACAATTACGGCATAGAACACCCAACGAAAGTTATTGACGTATATTTTAATATGTATACCTTTAATATTGGGTCTGTCTGTTCGTAAATAATTATTATTGGAGGCTTCACGATACATCCGATAATTTACCTACAGCAAAGATGGCCATCTTCCTCAGTAAATATGCAAATGATTCAGTCATTAAATCAATTCATCATGGCCGTGATTATTGCCCGCAGGATTGATGATCAGTTTTTTGAAAACAAAACGTTCACAAAGCTTTGTCGGTTGATATCTTAAAATAAACACAAGATTCCCAAACTTACTATAGATGAACCAAGATAAGTTATGTTTTGCAATAAATAGAATAACATTATAAACATTCAACAGTAAGTACCCAACTGCATTCAGAAAAAGGATTCATCTCAACGCAGTGCCTGGAGGGAACCAAGTTATCCCCGTGCTAATAAAGTACAAGGTCTAAATACAGGTTGCTAATTCAGGAAAATTGTAGCAATCTATATAAATTATTGCAGAAAATGAGAAAACATTCTCGCGAATGCGACGTGCTGTATAGTGGGCAACTTATTGCGACGTGCTGATTCCTGCATTTGCACCTGTTAAATTATTCACAACTTCTCGGGACTTATATTCAGGACAGCCACTTTTGATATCATGGTAGTAGAATATCTGCTGAAATATACATTTATGCAGAAATGCTCACGTCTTATAAAAGCTTCTAATACGACCGATATTTAAAATTCTTTCCTTTCTATGAAGGTTGCCTTATCTTTCTGTCTGGTTCCTACAACCCCGTTTTAAAAGCTTTTATACGAATGTTCACCCACGCTCCACGGATTTGTCCAATCTTTCTTCTCGTTCCTTGAAGGTAACGTTTGAATAAAATAAAAGATCATAAGCTTAGATAAACTTTCATGTGTTTTATAATGTAATAGAGTAAAATACCAATTATGTATGGTAAAAATTTACTGCATTGATATATGATTTTTAGTATGAATATGTGAAAACCCCTAAAAGGGCGTTAATAAAGTGTAATGTTACTTACGTTACGTTTTTATTATAACGGTAGATACTTAAATATCGGTACAAATCAAAGATATTACCAAATTTAGTAATACGGAATCTGTGTAATGTGAAAAATTCTAAAAATAATGTTAGAAGTAGTATAACGCCGTACAGATAATTCCATATTTTCATTGATCAATGAAAAGAACTATATATCTATAAATTGGAAAATATTCTGGAAATACAAACACAAA
This sequence comes from Hesperophylax magnus, assembly GCA_026573805.1. Lineage (NCBI taxonomy): Eukaryota > Metazoa > Arthropoda > Insecta > Trichoptera > Limnephilidae > Hesperophylax > Hesperophylax magnus. The sequence continues at coordinate 3,743,056 of JAIUSX010000157.1, forward strand.
TAACGTAAATTTTTGAGAATTCTAATAATTTAAAAGTTTGGATAGTCTAAATAAATCATAAGTCAAAATGATTCTTTAAAGTTAAAATCAAACATTAATTTTATGACAAGGTCTTCAACAGCTGCATACTAGAAGAAATATAATATTGGCTCTTTTAAAAATCAACTGTTTCACACGTCCTTTAATAAATGAATTAAAATTATTGTTGTGAACTGACTTGGCATCGATTCCGCCAAAAAATATGTTGATTTTTATCAATTATCATGCAGTTTCAAGTCTGTACTTCCCCGGGCTAAATTTAAATAATTATTTAATTTCACCACTCCAGTTCTCCAGTAAAGCCGACACATTAACCGCCCCTCACATTTATTCGCTGTAGGCAGACTACCAAAGAAATCCAATTTCTGCCAGTTTCTTTAAACTTTAATCATAAGTTAGGAAGTCAAATAAACAAAATAAAAAAATACGAATAATGGCATTTGTATACTGATTTCCTGGAAACCGTGCGATATTGCTAATGCTTGATACTGATAAGGAGAAGGATGTACCACAAGAAAATACCCTTGTAGACTACATTAATTTATTAAAAATAAAAATCTCTTTGTTTTAACCACTTTTTATTGTTTATAAAATGCTTACATCATAATAGTAAGTAAGCATTGCTGACGAAAGATGTTGGTTTCCTAAACAGTAAAAAAGTGGTTAAAACATAGGATGGGTTATTTCAAAAAATTTGAACAATTCGTCAAATTTCAAAGTTGATTTTCAAGTTCTGTGAAGATTTTATTCATGTTCTGTTCTTATTATGTCATAATTGGACAGATATAAACAAAACTGAAATTATAACAAAACTTGAATAGATCCTTCACATAACTTTTTATAATAGAATTTTTTGAAACAACCCGTCCTAATTGATTATTTATTTTGAACAAAAATGGTGACACAAAATAAGTTTGCTATGTTTGAAAAAGTACATTAACTTAGTTTTGACACTATTTGAAATTTAATTTTCATACCAAAAACATCAATACAACGTAATTTGGCCGTGAGAATCTTATTTATTAAATACAGGGTTTTCCAATAAGAGGTGTTGTTTTGAATAGTCCGCTATTTCGGTAGATGTTACTTTTCAAGCTGTCATTTTTTGACATTTGACAAGTAGAAACTACGCCATTAATAAAAATGGAACGATACACGCTTCAACAACGCATTGAAATTATTAAAAGTGAGTGAATCAAATGCAAATCATCTTGAGTGATGAGGCCCATTTCCACCTCGGTGGCTTCGTCAACAAGCAAAATTGTCGCATCTGGGGCTCGGAAAACCCAAGAGTTATTGTTGAAAAGCTTCTCTATCCTCAACGTGTGACTGTTTGGTGCGGTTTATGGTTCGGCGGAGTCATTCGACCTTACTTTTTCGAAAATGAGGCTGGAGCAACAGTTACGGTGAATGGATTGCGCTATCGAGAGATGATTGATGTTTATTTTTCGGAATAACTTTATTGAGTAAAACCTCAAATTGTAATATTTAATTATTGAAGCAAATATTAGCGTTTTCTAAACGAAAATCTGAAACAGAAAAATCAGAAAAGGATACGGTCACATCTAGGACTCGAACCCAGGACCCTTGTCTTGCCGGGACACTTGTGACACTTGTGTCCCGGCAAGACAAGGGTCCGTTTAGAATTTTTTTTCGTTTAGAAATCGCTAATATTGTCTTCAATAATTTATTTTTATTTTTTTTTATTAGGTACAATATTTTTTACAATTCAAGGTTTTCAGTAATGTAGGCCTCACTGGGTGGCTTGCCCGTGCTGAGGCCTTTATTTTATAATATAAAAAAAACTACATAATACATTTAATGAGAAAAATTATACATTTAAAATTAAAAATACATAATAATATATTTAAAATTTAAAAAAAAAAATAGTACATTGAAAATAATCTTGTGTGTTTGTGAGTGATGTGTGTTTATATTGGTTTTGTGTGTTACGTATAGGTTTTATTTTTATTTTATGCTATGAAATTTTGGTAATATTGTCTTTTTTGTTCTTTAATCCATTTTGTAATTTTGTGTGTGAATTTATTTTTATATTCCTCAATTTTAATTTCAAGTTTTAAACTGTTGAAAGCTTTTATTGCGTGGTATTGGTAGTGTCTTTGTCCAAAGCTTGAATTTACTGTCGGAGTTTTTATGTTTTCTTTGTACGCTTGTCTAAGTGGTCTGTTAGTGTTATTTTGTGTATGTTGAAATTTATTTTTTTTGTCAAAAATGTAGTTTAGTAGTGTTTTAACGTATAATTGGCGTATATCTAGTACGTCACAGCTGTTGAATATTCGGTCTGTATCAGTCAGTCTATGTTTTTTTAGTATTACCTTTAAGATCGTTTTCTATGCGGTTTCTATGTAATTGATTGCCGAGTTTGTTGTTCCTCCCCAAGCAATAATTCCATATTCTATTATTGATTGGCAAAGTGCAAAATATATTGTTTTCAATTGTTTTATTTTATATATGTTTCTTATGTTTAGGAAAATGTGTATTGTTTTGAGAATTAGATGATTAATGATTTTTTATGGCTGGAATTGGATGGTAGGTATTGATCTGGACAACATTTACTTTCAACAAGACGGTGCTACGTGCCACACAAGCAACGAAACCATTGATTTTTTGCGATCGAATATCAAAATAACACCTCTTATTGGAAAACTCCGTATTATCTCTAAACCTGTGGATCAATCTTTGTTATTTCATTGTAGATATGTATTATAATATTGCTGAGGTTTGGTAAAAACCTTCAAGCCTAAAAATAAACACTTTATGGGATGAGACAAACGAATATTTCGAAATTCGTAAAAATAATAAAGTTTAGACGAAAGTGGTTATTTTGTTTTAAATTTCGATATAAAATATTGCAAATCTATTAATTATTCTAAGAGAATTAAGGGTTGAGTAATTTCATCTACGGTTTTCTCGAACAACCTAAAAAAAATGTTTTTAGTATTTAAAACACCGTAATTACTTTACCATGTTGTATTTTGAAGACTATTCTATTTGAAACCATTGTAAGTAACATTCTCAAAAAATATGGCTTGTGGGATTTTACCAAAACGCAGTCGAATATAATCTGGCAGGTAGGTACTTCTAAATGGTACGTTTCTTAACACTAACTTCTCTAAAGTTATCACCGAAGAGTATTTCTGAAGTAAAGCCACGTCTCCAGCGGCAATATTGACAACATTGAACCAAATTTTTGTGCAAACGTGAAACGTCACGGCATGATCACAGAGTTTTTATAGTCCGTGGTCGATGGATGACAAAAAAAGTGATCCCTATCCAATGTTTTTTATTTTTGTTACGTTTTGAAAACATTTGTGCACTTATTTTTATTTCAAAGAAGTTGATCGAACATTTTCTAATTTCACAATTATTTCATGAGCACAGAACACATAATTAAGTGAATTACATTAGATAGGGCTGTATTGTGAGTAGAAAGATCTAATCTAAATGCATTCAATCACAAAATCAATTTTCTTAAAATTTAAGAAATCGCTGACGGACTGCAAATCGGACGTTTACGGGGTCCGTTCAATTAAAAAATAATCACAATACATTAATCGTCCACTTGTGAGGATGTCAATTGGGATGGGATTTGAACAACTCTCATTTACTGTAATTTTGCATTTATTTTATTTTACTTCATAAAAATCGGGTGTACATTAAATTTACAATAATAAATACCGAACATTATTTCCAATGCATCGATAACCATACGTTATTCAGAGCTGATATTACATGTACTTCTGTTCTTAAAATGGGAAAAGAATAACCAGCTGTAACGTTGGCAACATTTCTCACGTACGATCCAGTATGAAATACACGTGTGCTGGGAACACGTGTCGCAGGAGGACGGAACACACTCTGTGCTCTCCAGAAAATAAAATGAAAGTGTAATCCCCCTAGTTACTTTAATCTTTTTTCGCGCATTATCTTTGTAAAAAGTCTTTGTTAGTTCGAATAAAAACATCTGAAACTGTATTGTGTTATTTTCCCTAGCTAAAAATACTACCCCTAAAAATTAATTCTGATTTAAGTACGTTAACAATTAAGTCCCTGTGACTTTCAGTGACTTCCTGCATCCCACCTTTTTGGGCAGTTACGATCATATCTGAGATATTACTTAATTTGTGGTTTGACCCCTTTAATCGTCATAATACATATTAAGAAAACGAAATTATAGTTTGTTTTTGATGTTCTATTAACTTATTGTGCAAATCTCTACACAATTTAGAAAAACGAAGAAAATAGTTATCATATTACATTAGATGCAACAAAGTTTTAAAATGATGCTGTTTTTTTAATACACTTTGCGCTGCGGTTGAAACCCTGTTAAAAAAAAACCTGTTAAAAACCCTACTTGGCACGACTTCCAAATTTTATTTCATGAAATATTTTTTGTTCTTATTATACAAAAATTAGATTTTATTTTATCGTATTTATTGATAGTTAAATGTTAAATAAGCTTCAAAGCGCTTGGTAGATACGATTTTGCGTTACTGAAAAGAGCGGTTGTGACAAATAAAATTTCATGAAACCAGAGCTCCCAGTTCACGAGTTTAAACTATTTCAAATAAACATGTCTTCTGTAATATAGTAAAGACGTTTTAAGGAAACGTTGAGCCAAAGTTACAAGGAAGTTCTAAACAACATAGACAGAGGCTCTATTCCTGGGAAAGTTGGACCGTCTGTTGCCATCTTGTACTGTGTTGTGTTGTGTTTATCGAACTAAATCACCATTAATCATTTAAACATGTGTTTTATCCGCTGCTCCCCTTTGCTCCCCGCAGGGTCGCCTCTTAGGTTCAGAGTGTTTCGATATCATTATAAAGATAAAACTGCTTTTGCTTTTTTTATACAGGGATAAAAATGTGTAAACAATTTGTTTCGTGGAATTTTTTTTACAACAGAAACCATAAAAAATAATATGGTTGCTTGAATATCTCTTTTATCTTCGAAATTTTATATTACATCATTTTATATAATGTTGTATGTACTAATTATTTTTTCTTTGTTACAGGTAAGAACGCTTGCTTTTGTGTTCACAGCGAAAAGGTAAGGTATTATTTCATAGATAACTGATTATAATGGATTTGAAGGGTACTTTCGGTTTTTAATACGAGGATTTATATACGCTGCTATGTAAATGCATAACGAAGTAACCTTGTAAGAGTTGTGTCTTAAAGGGACGGAAGCGTTCCCAGTGTTTAAATGTTAAAAGTCTGTTATTTCGACATCATATTTTATTTAGCAAGAGTGGTTGTGTGCGTTCAATAATCGGTATAGCTATTTGTAGATATTGAAAATAATACGTGAAATTTACCATTAAGGTGACCTAACACTTTTAAAGTGTCAAATTTAAGTAATCGCTCTCCACGAACAATAAATAAAAGAAGGGTAATTCTACCTTTGACTTCTAACATCAACATGTATTGCATTACAATTTCAACAATTAGTAATGAAACCCTTTTTTTATTCGGTGTCAAATTGTTTCGGTGTAATTTATTAACAATTATTTATTGGTCAGAAAACATGTTTTATTTGCACATCTAATACTTAAGGTATTCAAAAATTCTATTACAAATTTGTGGTCAGAAATACAACATTTGGTTATTTTGAAAAATTATTTTCAAATCTGCTTTTGGCAAACTATCAACCATTTTAAAGCTACATACTCGTAGTGCAATTAGCAAGTTGTTTATTTAATACACGCCGCGCCGTGACATTCGTCAGTGTCTGTGTTTACGTAAGTCACGCCCGAGTGGATGCGATGCACCCAGACACAGTAGGTATCTAGTCCGTATGTTCGAAGTCCGTACCCTGTCCCTTGTCCGTCCGGGGACCATGTTCCGCCCTTTGGGAGCGCTGTTCACATTATGCAAACTCCGGACGTTACGTACTGGACAATCTGTTTCACAACTGCCGAACGTTTGTTATTCATACGGCAGACGTACAACAACACACAGCTTTGCAAATCCTCATACAGTGCGATACTATGTATCATCATCATCATCGTCATCATCTTCATCATCAGGTGCCTACAAGTGAAATCCTTGTCCAGATGAAAGGCCATCATTCAGAATCGAAGCGTTGTTGATTGAAATGTCTTTATTCGTGTTTATTGATCAGATATTAATAGACGGAATAAATCTTTACACCATTTGAAATTCATGCTCACCAGTTTTAAACCCAACAATGTAGGAAAAGCATTATAAAGAGGTCCCGTTTGAATGTAATTGTGCACATCGATAGTATCGAAGTTGTTTTTCATAGTAGTTTGGAACAATTACCCCCACTCTCTTCTCACCTCGCAAATGCACGAAGTTTCTGGATGCGATTCTCGTAATTCAATTCGACAATCTTCTTTTACGTTTCTATTGTTTCACTTTTCAGCTTCCTAACTAAATCAAAACTATTATTAAATTTGTCATTGAAGAAGAAGATAATACTAAAAAATCAAAATCAAAATTGAGATGTGTAATAGACTGATAATAAATATCAATAATGGGAAAAACAGGCAACTAAATAATTGCCTGTTTTTCCCTTTATTGATATTTATTATCAGTCTATTACTCATCTCCACTGTATTTAGATGTTCCTAATTATTCAATAATTAGTATGTAACAGAATACTATATATGTACACATATAGATAATCGAGGAGGTAAGTTTTTAGATTTATTTTATTTTAGTTTTTAGATGGACACTGTAACGCTGTCCGAAACGTCGCACATTGGGGCGACTTCATGTAACGCGTTGGCTGAAATTCAGAAAATCAAATGTTCTTTACAATGAAGCAAGTATGCTAGTTTTGAAGTTCATTAAGTGTTACATAATAACCCCGAAGTGTTTTGCCCTAATCGCGATACTGACGGGAAGAGATCAGTTTGAACTTGACCTTTGTGCGGGTGACTGTGTCAGTTTTCGAAAGCGCGTAAATTTCAATACTTTTCAAGTTTATAAAAAGCAAAATCTATCAAGTGTACAGATGCAATTCAATATGGATACGATGTCTTATGGTATGTACTTTAATTATATTATAGTAGTTATTGATACCCTCATACTATATGTCATAAATTTAAATTAAAACAAACACCTATTTGAATGAAATATTTTCTTGTAAATATATTAAACATAGAGGTATATAGTTTAGAGTTCCACGAGATCCCGTCATATTTTAATTGTTTTTATATAGATTAGTATCTTAGCTACAAGATTTAATTATAAGTAGTTGCAAGTATGCACAATTTTTTTAATTATAGTACTTGAAAGTGAGGACTATCAGTTTTCATAAAAAACAGTTGTAGTCTAATAATCAATGTGTTTTGTTTTATATACATTTTCTGGCGTGGTTCTTACGAGATTCGAATTATACATGATTATGAAGAATTCTGGCGTTAAGAAATTTGACGAAAAAGTAAAATTCCTGAAAAAACACCTCTTAGAACTTACTCATTGTCAACTCTTTAATCAAAAATAACTTTTTAATGAAATAGCTGCATTCTGTTCTAAATTGAAAACCAAATGGTTGAAGTGTCACAGAATCCATGACTTCTTTTTATTAAATAATAATTTTTATTAAAAGAATGGCTCGAAAGCCTCCTTATGTTTAAGAATTATAAACCTTTACCAGAAATAGTAAAAACGAAAAGAGGTCGACCCACACTGTCATTTGATATGTCGTCTGAGCGTACGAAACGTCATAAAACTATACTATTGCGATCTAAAACATCTAGAACTGAGTTAGCCTTTGCTACCCACATGAGTTTTCGGTTGGCAGGTAAAGCAGCAACATCGACTGTAGTCAAAGACGTCACGTTAAGTACGCCGACCAGAGCAAATAAGTACAGAAAAGCTTTTACCGATAAAACCCAAAACAAAAAGATATTGAGTGGTGATGAAGCACTTGCTTTGATTGTAGATGCCAAAATTAGTCGCTACCAATACAATTTAATAAGAGAAAAGGATAAAGAGGTATTTCCTTCATACAAAATTGTACAAGGAGCTAAGAAAAAATGTTACCCATTAAGTGAATTCATAACGGTCACGGAATCTTCAGCGGAAGTGAAATTGCAACAATTGCTGGATCACACTGCTGAGCGTTTAATACAAGTTCAGCAGCCGGACAATGAAGACAATTTCAAAAGAAGTACTGAAAATGCTAAAGACACCAGACCCTAATACGACTACCAGGAATGATTCGATAGTTGAATCAAGTATTGATGACGATAGTATATTGTCACAAGATGATGAAGACGATTTATTATGTGTATAACTGTCAATAAATAGCACGAGAAATAAAGTGAGCATTTTGACTGATTTAATTGATCTTATATTATTCAATTTTATATTTTTGTACTAAGTATGCGTGACTTTTCGAACATTTTTTTTCACTTATTTTTATCAACATGTCTATACGGAACTAAAAATCGAAAAAGATTTGATGTCATTGCAACCACTGATTTGATGCCAACTTTCGGGGTCATCGGCCCCATTGTGCGTCGGCTAAAGAAGGAGTTAGCGCAACACGGCATAACACCCCAAAAACAAACAACAAAAAACAAACAACAAAAAAAAGATAATCGAGGAGTTTCAATTGTTCTTAAGTATATAAATATATAATTACCTATAGCATAATGGTATTTTATTTTTCTGATAATTAGCGTAACTCGCTCACAAAGCACAAGAACCAGTTTCTTCATTGGTGAGAGATTGCCTACATAAATATATTTTGTAACCATATGTACTTATATAACATCCTGTACCCACTTATATATATATATATATATATATATATATATATATATATATATATATATTAAATAAAAAAAATCAAAACAAAAAACAGAACAAGACAGAAAATAAAAAGATAACGGTCTCAACTGGGAATCAAACTCAGGATCTCTGTCTTACGGGGATAAGTGAAATGACACTAAGCTTCTTTACATAAACGCCATTATTGTTAATTATAAATTTGAAATATGAGATCATACATCTTTCTGGGTAGTATAGCAAGTTCAAAATCAGTTTGTAAATAAAATATATTAATACGTCACGTAAAAGAGAGAAACAACAAAAGCGACAATATAGATTGAAGAGGTAGGAAGAAAAATACAACGGTTTTCCAAGAATAATTTTCCACCACAAAACCAATTAGGAAAAATAATAAAATGTTGTTATTTTTCATCCGACGTTGTTTTTGTGAAATACCACCTCAAAGGCACTTTCCAAAATGAAAAAGAAATAATGTGATTACTTTGTTTATATTAATTTATCAATGTTCATTCGACAAATTTGAAACCATTAAGATGTAAAGTCCATCAATTTAGGGGATGAATCATTTTCAGTATCGCCCTGGTAAAAGACCAACCTTAAGAATCTAAACTGTGTTGCTTGAAATGGCTTTTGCCGTATTTGGTGACCAACTTTAATATCTAGGAACTGCTGTCCAACCTTCTACTCCATCATCTTCTCTTCCCCACTCCCCACCAGTGGCGGTTCGTGGTCTTTTTCACTGGGGTTTTAGAATATTAATAGAAATTATTATATTTGTGTACCTATAACCAAAAAATACTTGCAGAACTTAATAATTATATTATTAAATTAGATTTTAATTAAATTTAAAAAAAAATTATATGGAGTTCTACGAATTAAACACAAAAACAATAAATAATATTTGTGATGTCTGAGCGAATGTGTATGAGTGTAAGCGAGATAGCATGCTTGCGAGATCTTATAAAAGGCGATGCACGTAAGTTGTGTGCCTCTTTTGTTACAAACAGCTTCCTAATAAATACTACCACATAGATGACCTAAGAGTATTATTGCATACTACCCGACACGCTACAATAAAGGCACGACAATACTACATACACTACATTTGGCGCAGCCGTAGGATAGGATTTAATGCAAACATAAAAAACAAGTCAACAGTTAACTAAAATTACTGATAACAAAAAAAAAACATTTTAATATCCAAATGTATTCTGAACATAACTTTTTTGTCATTTCATATAAAAATAATTGGTTAAAATTACACATTTTTTTCTCGAATTGCGTTGGAACCTATTGTTAGATAGAGGTGAACGTTTTATTTGTTTTGTGGTTGATTTCGATATTTTAATATACGGCTTGGTGTTTTTTCTTTTTAACACCGTTTAATTCAAATTCTTAACTATGACGGTAAGGGAGTTACAACAATTTCTATGAGTTGTTAAAAAAGGCACGCAAATTGACTCTACGGGTACTAGCTGTTTTTTCCTAAAACCGAAAATATGAGCCTGAGGAGTTTCAGTTCATTTGATCTAGCAAAGGCTTCAATATTGAGATTTAAAACTGAGCAACAAGTTTAGTCCGCTAGAAATCATTATTTCTGTCGAATGTAACTTTCTTTTAAGATGGACAGTCCAAAACATCGATGTTTTTGTTAAATTATAATGAAAGGGTTGGTAAATGTAAATATTGAAAATGTAACGCTAATTGCAGAAAATTTCGCATAAAGGATAATTTTTTGCGAGAAAGTAAAATCAATAATCATTTATTAAAAAAATAAAGTAATGTTTTTGTTCCCTGGAATTTAAAACTCACTTTTCGAGCTTTTTCCTTTATATTTTTTTTACGTTTTAATTAAAGTGAGCGGCGACTATCTAGTTTACGGTTCCTCACGATAAAACAATTCGTTTTCCCAGTTTTTCATCATACTTTCCGTTTAACGTTGAACATTGTAGACGGTATAAAATGTATAACGTAGATATTCACGGTGTGTATAAACAATGTCAAGGGAAAATATCATTTACAAATTAACATAACATTTTTGGAGCTGGCAATCAACTAGTTCTTTGACGTTATTTTTGGCGTAAATAAATGGAAACAATTTATTTAAATTAATTAAACTCTTTTATTTTTCTATAACAAATGTTAACATTGTTTGGAATTTATGTACATTTTTCTGGTCGATTATACTGAGGAATCATTTGTTAAAATGGTTTGTAACGCAAAAATTTCGTTCTGAAGTTTTGCCACGTCACGAAAAGTAAATATTTGTGATCCACTTATAAAGCTGAAAGTTCTGATTCAAAATAAGTTATGATGATTTTGTTACTTTATTGGCGTAGTCTGCGCCATAAACTTCCCATGTGATGGCGGAGAAGCGCTCTGAAAGAGTGTACTATCCCTCCAGGAACATTTCCGTGGCGCTGCAATATCTCGGTAGGCGGAATAGTTGGCGATAAGCATTATTGTAAGCGAATTTTGGCTTATGCCATTGGTATGCAGTGTAATCCACCCACAGTTCTGACGTGTACAACGAACTGCAAAATGCGTTGAAAAGTATATTTTTCATGTTTGTACTGCAAAAGTTAAAACGCCTTAAGCATACCTGCTCTAACGGATATCGCTCTTCTTTGCCTTTCCATATCCTCGATGTCTTTCAGGTCGTCTGTGATAATATTTCCCAGGAATTTGACGCTATGACTAACATCCATTCTCTTTCCATCTAGCCATACTGAAGGTATTAGCATGTTTTCGTTTTTGCATTTGAAAACCATAACAATTGATTTGGATGTATTATATCGACTCACTCAACAACAGTAAACTAAACCAGTCACGAATTATTTCTGTCCACAAAATATTTAAAATAAAACTTAACACACTATTCCTGTGCCATTGTGTTCCAGTGTAAAAGTTGTGAATCTGTTCATTTCTTTGTGTCCTCAACAACAAAATAAAAGCCCGAAGTTTTAATAACAAATAATAATAACTTTACTTAAATTCAATATTTAATATTATTGTTGCACCAAAAGCAGGTAACCTGCATTTCCGCACGCCTTGTGACCGTAGTAGGTACTGATACTACCTGTAAGTGAACCTGATTCCAATCAGTAATCAGGGGAGTTCAACCTACTATTCATTTTTAATTTTTATTAACCTAAATCCGAACTCATCATGGATGCGCAGACATACATATCCCTTGCACAAGATGCCATCAATGCACTAACAAATATTGTGATGGATCCCAATAACAAATTTACCAAGGAGCATATTGCCAAAATAATGCCCAAAACTAATAATATCCTAGGGTCCATAGGCCAAATGGCTGCAAGAATGGCTACCCTAGAAGACGAATTATCAGTGTACAAAAATATTCCTCCTGCTGTTACCACTACTAATTTCCAAACAAATAACATCTGCGATATTATTGCTGAGATGAATGACCAAAACTTAAGGGAAAAAAAATTATAATATGTAACTTCCCCGAGAGCAAAGCAATAACCCAGACTGATATTATGAAAGACGACACTACCAGCATAAAAAAAATCATTTTCGACCTGGACAACTCTACCAATTCTCTTGACCTGAAAGTTTACAGAATCGGGAAAAGGGATACTAATAAACCGAGGGGTGTAAAAGTCGAGTTTGCTGAGTCTAAATGGCCAAAAATCCTACTCGGCAAAAAACACTCGCTAAAGAATAACATCCGCATGTACCCTGATCAATCAGTTGCTCAAAGGAACTATCTAAATAATTTACGAATCGAACTAAAAAATAGGCAATCATCGGGTGAGCAAGACATTACAATCAAGTACATTAATAATCACCCAACAATTGTAAAATTAAATCCAAAAAACTGACCCACAAACTAATAATATATTATCAAAATGTAAGAGGACTGGGAACGAAACTTCAAGAACTAAAATGTACATTACCAACGATGAATTACGAAATTTATGCCCTTACTGAAACATGGCTAAATGCTGGCATAAACGATCAAGAACTGGGGTTTTTAGATCATTTCATTTACAGAAACGACAGATGTCAAAGTTCCAGCAATAAAACAAGAGGTGGCGGCGTACTATTGGCAGTATCTACCAAACTGAATTCGAAGAAACTGAAATGCCTTCACAAACATCTTGAACAAGTGTTTGTAATGGTTTCCTTAAAAAATGCAAAACTTATAATCGGTTGCACATATATACCACCATCTTCCAGCCTGCAAACATATAAGGAGCACCACCTTGAAGTTGAAACTATGCGAAGAAAATTTCCTGATGCTACATTTATTCTGATGGGTGACTACAACCTCCTAAATATTGTATGGGACATTGAGAACATCGCGTCCTCGAGTCCGGACAACATCAATCATGGCTCCCATGAAATTATAGAAATGTCGAACTTTTTAAATCTGCATCAGAAAAACCATGTGTGCAACATCAATTCTCGTCTTCTCGATCTTGTCTTTACAAATTCTTCTAGTGTTAATGTGTATGCCTCTGATGAAATGATTCTTCCATTCGATAAATACCACCCCCCTCTAATAATCAATTACATCAATACTTATGTTAAGGTAATTGACCCCACGATTGTCAAGCGTAATTTTGAAAAAGCAGATTACCCAAAGATAATAGAATTTTTATCTACTTATAATTGGGCTTATGATCTCACTTGTAAAAGCTCAAGTTTAAATGAGGCCTTAGAATACTTTTACAATGTAATTTATCAAGCAATCGATAGATTTGTACCCCTACAAAAATATTACACTTCTAAATTCCCTAAATGGTTCGATTCTGAACTAATTAATCTAACGTACGATAAAAAAATTGCCCACAAACGTTATAAAATAAATAGAACGCTAGATAATTATATCGCATTCTCCATTCTGCGTAAAGATTGTACTAGGAAATCGAAAGTATGTTTCAAGAAATACACCAACAATGTTGAAAATTATATTTTAACAAACATTAATAAATTTTGGAATTACGCTAACTCCTTTCGGAAAAATAACTTTAACTTTCCCGGTACAATGTTTTACGGGAAAAAAGTGGGTCATGACAAAAACGATATTGTAAACTTATTTGCAGATTTCTTCAAGAGTGTATATGTTGAAGACAATGACAACATATTATCTGATAAACCCCAATTTATCGAAAGCTCACTCAACTTGCATAACATCCATGTGGTAGTAAATGATGTTGTGACTTTTATCAAACAGCTGGATACCAGGTCGAATTCAGGGCCAGATATGATTCCCTCAATATTACTTAAAAACTGTATTCATGTTCTAGCTCTTCCTATTACTTTAATTTTCATTTATCCTTATCTACAGGTTGTTTTCCTGAAATTTGGAAAAGTAGCTTTATAACACCTATTTTTAAAAAAGGAGATAAATGTCAAATTGAAAATTATAGACCCATAATTATGTATTATGTCATCACTACCTAAACTTTTAGAAAAGATTATAGTAAAATCATGCATCAAATTAAACCAATTATATCAACATTTCAACATGGTTTTATGCAAGACAGATCTATGTCATGTGATATGATACTGTTTCTCATCGCATTTTAATGGAAAAATTAGAACACTTGGGAATAGGCGGCAACTTTCTTGAATGGCTTAGAAGTTACTTATCATACAGAAAATTATCTGTAAAAATTACATCCACAACTTCTTACACTTTTTTTGCCTCAAGTGGGGTCCCCCAAGGTTCCCACCTAGGACCAATTCTGTTCCTACTATTTATTAATGATATTTCACTAATTTTCGATAATATTCACTTTCTTCTATTCGCCGACGATCTAAAGATGTTTAAATCGATCGGTAATTCTTCTGATTGTTTAACTCTACAAATTAACTTAAATAAACTTTATGAATGGTGCATCGTAAACAAATTACATCTTAATATCAACAAATGCCTAACGATCAGTTTCCATAGATCTAAAACCCCTTTATTATTCGACTACTCAATTAACAATGCCAATCTAAAAAGAGTTTTTGAATTCAATGACCTTGGAGTTATCTTTGACTCCAAATTACGCTTCTTGAATCACATTAATAGCATTACCAGTAAGGGATTACAAATGCTTGGATTTATTCTCAGAATTGCTAAAGACTTTAATAACATAAAAACTATAAAATTATTATACACGTCTCTGGTTAGAAGTCAGGTTGAATACAATGCAACCATTTGGTGTCCTCATTTCAACTCTCATTGTTTACAAATTGAAAAAATTCAAAATAAATTTTTACGTTTTATTAATTTCAAAATTGGTATTCCTATTATTGAAATCAATTATGTCAATTTACGCAGTAAACTTAACTTATCGAAATTATCTGAAAGGCGAAAAATATTTGATCTCCTTTTATTATATAAAATTGTTCATTCAAGGTTAGACTGCCCTGACACTATAAACTTGCTATCTTTACATATACCTCCAAAATATACTAGACGGAATATTTCATTCTACAACAATAACTTCGTTACGAATTCTGTGTTAGAAAGAATACATAGGTTGGGCAATGAACTTAGTGATGTCGCTGACATATTTAATTTAAATTTCAATACATTTAAAGCCAAATTAGTCCACCACTTTTTAAATGTAAATAATGTATGAGAAATCATTATATTTTATTTCGATTTTCTATTGTTTGTTTTATACTGTTGTAATTTAAAATTTGTAATTTTTTATGTACTTAAAAGCCCAATAGGGCGTCAATAAATAAATAAATAAATATATATAAGGTTATGATTTTTTGCAAAATCTTCACATATTTGGAATAGTTTCATTAGTGCGCTAAGTGACGGTGCTAGAAGAACCATATTATCTGCGTAATTACTATGATATTTATTACTACATTTGTTTGTACATTTGTTTTCTTACTCTTGAAAATAATGCTCCGCACTTTGGCAATCGTTTTGGAATTTTCCTCCTTTATTAATAAAATCACACCACTGGATTTTAATAATAAGAACACGTTGATTGAAGTGCTATATAGCCAATGAATTGTAAATATTTTGCCGTTTATTCCATTATTTTAAGTATTTATAAAAAAAATCATAATCTTTAAAATACACGTGAGTGTTCTGCCTATTATTTTTTTTTTAAATTGCCGTACTTGACACTTATTTGGGTCAGCATTGAATATTTTTTATAGCTTTCTAATTTTTATGGCCTACATAATAATCACAACTATATTACAAGACTTAATTTCTAATCTTAAACAGCAATTCTAATAGTTTTGTATAAAAAAATATTTTATGTAATTTTCGTCAACCGTTCGCGAACTGCCAAAATTGAATTGAATAAATTAGAATATTAGATAGTTTCATCACAAAACTGGTATTGCTTTAGAATGATACGTTCACTGTACACAATTTTTGGTAAGAATAGTCGATATTTGCTTTATTTACTTCGGTGAAATGTTTTATACAGAGCCATTTACATGACGTTTGTCAATCTAAAAGACACATGACAGAGAACTCACACTTTGATTAGATACATATTGAATAAAACAACTTCAGATGAGTTAAAAACGCATTAGATAAATGTGTAATTTAATCACGAATGCACTGATTTGTAAATCTGTGATACAAATATAGTAAAACAAACGTTTGCATCACTGTTGAACGTTTGAAAAAAAAAACTAAATGTTTTACAAAAGGTAAAGAAAAATGGCATATTATGACGAGCGATCACACTAGACGTTTTGCAAAACTTGGCATAATATGCCGAAAATCACTCCAGTGGATAATGATTTATTGACATTTTTTGATTTTTATGCTTAAACTTGGGAATATCAAACATTCTACTGTAATATCCCAATAAAAGTTATGTTTATCATTACTGTTATTTTACAAATGTTATGGAGTTTTTAAATTTATTTAAGTAACGCAGGAATTTATAATAGAAATAATATTTAAATGCTAATAAAATGATAACAGATATTAATAATAATATTAATAAAAAACCAGTTTAAACTTTAATGTTTACATTTCTAGCTTACTCATATTCAAACATTTTTGCAGCACTTATATTTACATATTATACTACAAAAAAAGAAAGGGGAATATTCAAACACTTTTTTACACAAAATATTCATAATAATTCTTAACAAATTAATCGTGAAGTGATTTTGCAAAAAGTCAAACGTCCAATCGTTAATTTATTCCCTCGAGGACCTCCCCCCTCCCGGGCGGGCGGTGTGGTTCATTTTTGGGTTGTTTTTGTTCCTCGATTGATGAAAGATGACTCGCCCAGATCGTGTGAGGGCAGGGGAGGCGGGGGGCGTGAAATGATTGCGATGGCGGGGCACTAATAGCAGTAATTATGTTAATGTCTTAATACCCCGAAAATCTATTCTCTCACGCGGAAGAACGAAGGCTTCATCGCTTATAAACGCACCCTTCATCTAAAATAAATGAAAAAATAAAAACTCCATTCACAAATTGCTCGTGAAATGAAAGTAACCGATCATTAGCGTAATAATAAATACCATTTTATGTAATATATAGAGTAGTGGCATGATTAATTGGACAATTTCTTTATTTCCGATGGTCGTTAAAGGGAAATGTGTTTTTTGACGAGTTTTATTTAAAAAGTAGAAAAATAGTAAAACCTTAAAACCAGCTTTACCATCATAAACGAAATTACAAGCTCTTTCAATCGAATTTTAAAACCTCACGGAAAAGCTAACGAGTGTTATCATAAAGCTGCCGGATTCCTACAATAATATTGTAAAGCTCGATTCTTCGGGTCAGCGATTTAGATTAATTATAAATGTGTGCTTA
This sequence comes from Hesperophylax magnus, assembly GCA_026573805.1. NCBI lineage: Eukaryota > Metazoa > Arthropoda > Insecta > Trichoptera > Limnephilidae > Hesperophylax > Hesperophylax magnus. Next base: position 3,760,672 of record JAIUSX010000157.1, read on the forward strand.
AATAAACTTATTAAATTAATATTTATTTAAGATACTGACTCACAACATTTTTGGTACTATGTTATTACGTTATTATTTGTAGGCGGTTAGTGGAAAAATGTTTATGAACTATTGACTTTCAGACAATTTAATTGTCCTCTAAACATGTCTCTCTCATCATGCTCGCCTGATTGCCTGAAGAATATAGTAAGTTGTTCTATTTTTTAATTCAAAATACTTACCTAGTGAGTTTTAATATTACCACATCCTCTTACGGGATGACTGACCTAGTGAGTTTTAATATTCCCACATCCTCTTACCGGATGACTTACCTAGTGAGTATTAACATTCCCACATCCTCTTACGAGATGACTTACCTAGTGAGTTTTAATATTCCCACATCCTCTTACCGGATGACTTACCTAGTGAGTATTAACATTCGCACATCCTCTTACGAGATGACTTACCTAGTGAGTTTTAATATTCCCACATAATCTTACGGGATGACTAACCTGGCGAGTTTTAATATTCGCACATCCTCTTACGGGATGACTTACCTAGTGAATTTTAATATTCCCCACATTTGCTTACGGGATGACCACTTATGACAAAACTCTTTAAAATTGAAGAGCGTTTTCACAAAGAGAAATTTCTACTCTAAACTCTTTTTTATTCTTATTATTTATATAAGTTGCTATGTCGCTAAATGACATTCCAGATTTTTCAGATGTTGTTTGTGTTGTGATGGAGGACTTAGCCAGTGGGACCCAAACGCGATGTCAACTCAGCTACCGACCGTTTGAAATCTACCACTTGAAACTTTATTTCTGATTCTCTGTCGATATTGAAAAACAATTAAAATTGCGTTTTATTTAAATCTTAATTGTACGAAAATCTTGATTGGTTGTTATTTTTTCTAATATTTTGTTTTATGAAGTAATTTTTAGATTTATTACTTATATAGGTACTTTAAGAGTAAAGCATTTTTTAAAATTAATATTAATTTTAAATTTAACCCATAACGCAAAATATTAAGTTTGTTAAAAAAAATTTTTGCCAAATATGTAGATATTTGTCTTTTGTCGAAATTCGCAATTTCGGACATTTTTTTAAATAATGTTCGTTTTTCAAAAATGTATCAATTTTTCATACATTTAATTTATTTCGTAATATATTTCTTTTGGTACGCGTTTCTCTTTGTGAAAACGTTCCTTAATTATGGATTGTTAAACTTGTGAAATTCGGTATCGGTTTGTTACTAGGCACATTTTATTTATGCGATCGGGCCGAGCGCGAAAATTGCCGAAGAAACTGTCGAAAATTTAATTAATTAACGACCTGAAGTTTTCGAAGTGAGATTATGAATTTATTAGATCAATTTCTTGGTATGAAACAGGTGCACTTCCCAGTACGACAACAGGTCCCAGGTCCCACGAGGTCTAATATCGAGACTGGGAACTAAGGCTGCCGACACTGCAGTAGCTACTAACCTGTTAGTGTTACGAGTTCAAGGAAGTGTGCGACCCTGTCGAACTTCTGTAGTAAGACCCCAGCATTAATAATTGGCATTTGTATAAATAGTAAATAACGGTACTGGAATAAAGAGAACGATGCATGTACAAATAAAGAAATCAAACCGCTTAAACCTACGGGTATTTACAAATTGACAACTCTACCTTTAGCATGTTTTACCTGCACACATTTAAAAATAATATCGCCTACTATATTATTATAACTGACCTCTCCCCCAAATGTGTGGACTATATAATTAGATAGAGAATGCAACACGTAGGAATTTTCATCGATGATTTACATACATTCAATTCCCTTTAAATAAGTAAATTTAAAGCTCAAAATTCCCATTGAATACATCAATTGTGTCAGTTTGATGAATAAACTCCATCAAATAACTCTGTCTGACAGGAGAGTTGTCAGAACTGGTTGTGTTACACAGAGTCAACTTATTTACAGCCCTGCCATCGTTGCCACTGTTAAATTCCATGTTCCGAATAGGAACACAAGACAAAATGTAACATTCTTCTGCAATTGTTTCATGCTTTAACAACTTTGTTTATAATATTCGATAGCTAACTGTGTTATATTTTGTTCTTAAAATCTATACAAAAGCCTGTCTGGGCGTTAAACTAAATAAAATAAAATAATGTCCTGTCATTTCATAACAATATGTAACAATTATAGTTGAACTTATTCTAATATGAATCACCACTTATGTATCTCTTTGTGTCTCTTGTGCTTCTAGCCTGTCTTTTGAAAGATGTATCTGTCAATTGAGTAAGTTTTTGTGTGGTTTAATAATTTTGTAATTTTATGTACTTGTATAGTATCCGATTTTTATAACTGTATGTTTCACGTAAGCGAGATAATTTGTAAGAATGTTTTGTATATAGTGTACATCGATAAAGCATATTTATGTTATTGTATTTAAACCTACATGTATATGTATAATACTAGTGTTTAGGTGCTTTTTTACTCTGTTGAAATAATGAAGAGAAACTACCTTAAAACACTGGTTAACATTATCCAGGATTAATTTAAGCCTAATAATGCATTTTTGAACTTATTTTTAAAACATTGCAGCTTATTTATGTATACCTAAGAATGATTTTGTTTATCTCAGCAATCACCAATATTAGTAATAAATCATTGACATCCGCTGTAAAATAGAATAATCATGAAGAGCTTATGTGATGTAAAAAATAGGTTGCTGCAATAATCTTTATAAATGTGACTATTAGTGGAAATCTATACAATATATAATACGCAAATGTACTTTTATAATGCATTATAAAACTTATTTTATCTAGTGAATCTAATTGAGTCTAATTCAAGGTCGAAATACTATAAATAACGGAAAAAATCTTTATAAACTTTATAAAACACAGACTTTCACAGGTAAAGTGTATTGAGTAAACTTGTAAGGTAACCGTACGCTGTGGGAAAGTGTGCGCCGCAATGATTGCAAAAAAATTGTGCATGATTCACCTGCGTTTATTCGTCAATTCTGTAGTGCTTTGGGTCACCTTCAATTCGGTTGTGTTGTACTTTTTACCTTGGTTTTCTTATTTGTTTCTCCTGTGTTACCGATGGATGTTATTGTGTAACCAATTGTGTCGGATTGGTGCGGTCCATTACATTTTTTTTAAATAGTATTAGTTTCACAGGTGCCAAAAGACAATTCTCATACAGATAACCTTATTGATTGAAAGAGTGCGGACACTTTCCCTACAGTCTGCGTATGCTTCCCCGTCCATTGGTCAAATGTACGCAATCGACATGCGCGTGAATTTTGCAATTCAATTTTTTGACTTATGAATCACATGAGGTTTTGAGATACCCAAATTAAGTAATCATATTAAATTACTTAAAAAATGGAATGAAATGTCCAATTCAAAATACAATACAGTACAATTTGCCTCAGAACAGAAATCTTCTAGTGAGGCGGGTAACTCACTTGTTTGTATATGAAAAAGTCATTTCAATAAACGCCCGGGTTGCCGGCAATGAAAAAAAAACTTAGCTTTTAATAGAAAAATCCAAATGCAAAAACTGCGTAAGGTTACCCCGCATAGTGCATAGTGCAAACTGCACGACCTTAATAATACGACCGTAAGAGTAGGTGCTGTCATGTTCGCGCATTATGACTTATTTTATATCCGTCATTAATTTACCTTAATTATAAGGCATTGCGATTCCAATTGGTAATAATAGGAATAAATTGTTTCCTTCAATTTGATATTTTTATCGCATCAATTATATTTTACATCATTTCAACCACTTAACGCCATTGATACCAATTCGGAACGTACTGAGAACATAACATCTGATTGGTATTTAGGTGAAAAGCCAATAGAAGAATATTTGTTGATATTTTTTAAATATACTTTTGCTAGAAATAGATATATCTGAATATGTTCATAGTTTTGCATCTATTTAATTTTTTTTGTGTAAATTAAATACAGACCACATATTTAAATATAGTTATATATAGTTTGTCTATGTACTAACCCGCCCTGTATATAATCACTCCAGATATTAGAGACTCATTGGTACCGACCATAGTAATTATTGATAAAACACACAGTTTATTTTGTTTGGAAAACAATTAAATAAATAAAAATAAAACATTTTACCACAGAACTTTAATGAATAACCGTGAATGCAGCGAGTTGGAGTGCTATTGCGTATCTGTATTTACGATACCTACTTGTTTGTTTTGAGAAATCATTCTCAGATAATATTATATGAGGTGGCGCCAAGGTGCTGACTGCTTGATCTCGAGCCCCCTCCTCTACTTCTGTCTACTGTACCTGTACCAATCCGCCCACTCGATGCCCGAGGCGCTTCGATCAGGTCATTGGAGTACAGCTCTCCTAATTGGAAATGGAATATTTTTTGCAGATTTTGTTTTTAATCGTATCAAATTCAGCTCTCCCTATAAAGGAATGATTTTCATTCCATCGTTTATTTCTGTTCTGTTTATTTCTAGTCTGGCCAAATTATTAATCTGATAATCATTTTTGAGTGGATATTAAAAATAAACCGCTCTTAGGCTAATTCGTTGGCAACTTTTATTTAGGGCGATGAGTAGGCCCGGTGCTCGCATTGAAGAATATTATTTATATTGTACGGCCAACATAATTTGAAGTTACGTGGATGTAAATTGATTTAACAATTTTTGTTCACAGCAATCAGAAGATATTGAGAATGCATTAAAACATTTAATTAGATTGAATTATGAAAGTACTGCACCCTTGTGCGAAATTCTGTCTTTACTAACTTATAGTATATTTATGCATGTCAAGCAGATACGTTACATTACATGTCATGTGATATTTTCATTTAAAATAATACAAGGACTTACTAAGTGGTGTTTACTAAGTTGTTGTTTTATAGTAAATTATAATACATTTCATCAATCTTTATTTTATATGAGCGCAGACACGTGAAATTTTATGAGATAAAAAGTGTTTCATGTTTGTATTATGTACATACAAATTTATATCAGTTGAGATTTTTACGACCAAAATTATTATAATGATTTATTTTTGGGGTTTTATGCCGTGTTGCGCATCTTCCTTCTTTAACGCCTTCCATTATCCTTCTCCTTCGATGCTGTCCAATATGCTGGCTAAAGAAAAGGGTAGCGCAAACGGCATAGTATCCCAAAAATAAATCACTAAAATTAAAATGTATATTTAAAAAAAAAATGCCTTGGCTGGGAATATAACCCCGAGCAGCTGCTTGGAAAGCAACAGTGCCGAGCATTACACTAGCAACTATTGAAATAACGACATACCTACGTAAGTACTGAAAATATTAAGAATCAATCAATTTTAATTTTAGAATGTTACGCAAGACATCACTAACGAAATTATCAAAAATATTAATTTCAGTTGTTTATAAGTGATGTGCTGTTAGTGCCGTGTGAAATCTTCCAGCGTGAAATCTGGTTCAATTAACAAATTTAATTTGAATTTAAGTGTAATTTTCAATATTGGATTCAATTGTGTGAAAATTTCAGACAATTGATAAAGTAGGTAGGTACCCAACCATATCATAATGTTTTATTAGATAATTATTTTAATTGGTGTTTTCAAAATTGAAACTGATTTGACAAGAATTCAGAATGTCCACTGATTTTTTCGGGTCTGCGCTACTATTGTTTATGATTTTGCAAGCATAATAAATTCAATTCAAATTGGAGTTATTTCTTTCACCTTGAATAATTTCCCAATTTTGTTCGAAAATAATGACTTTTTTGGTGGCAAACCATAAATTAAAGCAATTTCGGAAAAGGATTTCTTCAATGATTTGCGATCCGGGGGCGAAGTACAAAAGTGTGCAGCTTGACAATATTTTAACATTCCTTCAGGATTTCGATTTGGAATATGGAGGCTTTCGAAAATTTCGAGAGGGGTGCACTAAGCTATCCTTATGGCGTTTTATTGTTATCGTTTTCGTTTCGCATTTTTTTTCATTTCTTTTCATTGCTCTTTTCTTGAATTCGTGAAATGTTTTGTAGATTTTATCAATCTAAGAATCTCGTCTTGTGAAATCATGACTGGGATGTTAAGGGGTAACTTTGATTTTGGTAATAATTCCTAATTAGATTATTTATTAAAAAAATGTCCTGAAGAAATCGACTATTGTGTGTGAGTTCACTCTCTAAGTACATTGAACAACACAGAATAACAATAGTGTTATTTTTAATATTGTCTAGCTTCGATAATGAAAATTTTTTAAGCATTTTCCTCTATTTTTATTCCACTCAATGGTTTCAGTGACGGTCAGTGATTAAAAAAAGCTGAAAGAAGTCTTGATTTTGTTCCAACATTTCATTACAATATTGCTGACATCAAACTTCAGATGGTAACTACTAATCATGTAATCTAAAAAAATCACGAGACTTATAAATTAATAAATTACTTTTTTTTAAACAAGTTGAAAAATTATTATTTTTTTGGTAAACTAATGTTTAAGACAAGATTTTTTATGCATAGCACAAAGGGTAACAATTATTTTACAAGCAATAATTATTCGCCTGAAACACTCATCCACATTGAAAAATCTCCTGATAAAAGATACATGACGCCAACGGGACTCGAACCCGTGTCCCTTCGATTTCCGGTCGACAGCTCTGACCACTGAGCTATGGCGGCTTATCTCTTATCCGCGAAATAATTCAATATATACTAGTGTTTCATTCAACAATTACTGCTTGTTATATTTTTTCACCTGAAAACAACCAACTTTATTTTATATGAGAAAGGCATTGTAAGTGCTAACTCTCTCACTAGGTGGCGTCGAGACAAATTGTCTACATTTTTAGGTGAAATACTTGAACTTGTCAAATATTAATTATTATTTTTTTGGTAAACTAATGTTTAAGACAAGATTTTTTATGCATAGCACAAAGGGTAACAATTATTTTACAAGCAATAATTATTCGCCTGAAACACTCATCCACATTGAAAAATCTCCTGATAAAAGATACATGACGCCAACGGGACTCGAACCCGTGTCCCTTCGATTTCCGGTCGACAGCTCTGACCACTGAGCTATGGCGGCTTATCTCTTATCCGCGAAATAATTCAATATATACTAGTGTTTCATTCAACAATTACTGCTTGTTATATTTTTTCACCTGAAAACAACCAACTTTATTTTATATGAGAAAGGCATTGTAAGTGCTAACTCTCTCACTAGGTGGCGTCGAGACAAATTGTCTACATTTTTAGGTGAAATACTTGAACTTGTCAAATATTAATTATTATTTTTTTGGTAAACTAATGTTTAAGACAAGATTTTTTATGCATAGCACAAAGGGTAACAATTATTTTACAAGCAATAATTATTCGCCTGAAACACTCATCCACATTGAAAAATCTCCTGATAAAAGATACATGACGCCAACGGGACTCGAACCCGTGTCCCTTCGATTTCCGGTCGACAGCTCTGACCACTGAGCTATGGCGGCTTATCTCTTATCCGCGAAATAATTCAATATATACTAGTGTTTCATTCAACAATTACTGCTTGTTATATTTTTTCACCTGAAAACAACCAACTTTATTTTATATGAGAAAGGCATTGTAAGTGCTAACTCTCTCACTAGGTGGCGTCGAGACAAATTGTCTACATTTTTAGGTGAAATACTTGAACTTGTCAAATATTAATTATTATTTTTTTGGTAAACTAATGTTTAAGACAAGATTTTTTATGCATAGCACAAAGGGTAACAATTATTTTACAAGCAATAATTATTCGCCTGAAACACTCATCCACATTGAAAAATCTCCTGATAAAAGATACATGACGCCAACGGGACTCGAACCCGTGTCCCTTCGATTTCCGGTCGACAGCTCTGACCACTGAGCTATGGCGGCTTATCTCTTATCCGCGAAATAATTCAATATATACTAGTGTTTCATTCAACAATTACTGCTTGTTATATTTTTTCACCTGAAAACAACCAACTTTATTTTATATGAGAAAGGCATTGTAAGTGCTAACTCTCTCACTAGGTGGCGTCGAGACAAATTGTCTACATTTTTAGGTGAAATACTTGAACTTGTCAAATATTAATTATTATTTTTTTGGTAAACTAATGTTTAAGACAAGATTTTTTATGCATAGCACAAAGGGTAACAATTATTTTACAAGCAATAATTATTCGCCTGAAACACTCATCCACATTGAAAAATCTCCTGATAAAAGATACATGACGCCAACGGGACTCGAACCCGTGTCCCTTCGATTTCCGGTCGACAGCTCTGACCACTGAGCTATGGCGGCTTATCTCTTATCCGCGAAATAATTCAATATATACTAGTGTTTCATTCAACAATTACTGCTTGTTATATTTTTTCACCTGAAAACAACCAACTTTATTTTATATGAGAAAGGCATTGTAAGTGCTAACTCTCTCACTAGGTGGCGTCGAGACAAATTGTCTACATTTTTAGGTGAAATACTTGAACTTGTCAAATATTAATTATTATTTTTTTGGTAAACTAATGTTTAAGACAAGATTTTTTATGCATAGCACAAAGGGTAACAATTATTTTACAAGCAATAATTATTCGCCTGAAACACTCATCCACATTGAAAAATCTCCTGATAAAAGATACATGACGCTCAGTGGTCAGAGCTGTCAGAGCTGTCGACCGGAAATCGAAGGGACACGGGTTCGAGTCCCGTTGGCGTCATGTATCTTTTATCAGGAGATTTTTCAATGTGGATGAGTGTTTCAGGCGAATAATTATTGCTTGTAAAATAATTGTTACCCTTTGTGCTATGCATAAAAAATCTTGTCTTAAACATTAGTTTACCAAAAAAATAATAATTAATATTTGACAAGTTCAAGTATTTCACCTAAAAATGTAGACAATTTGTCTCGACGCCACCTAGTGAGAGAGTTAGCACTTACAATGCCTTTCTCATATAAAATAAAGTTGGTTGTTTTCAGGTGAAAAAATATAACAAGCAGTAATTGTTGAATGAAACACTAGTATATATTGAATTATTTCGCGGATAAGAGATAAGCCGCCATAGCTCAGTGGTCAGAGCTGTCGACCGGAAATCGAAGGGACACGGGTTCGAGTCCCGTTGGCGTCATGTATCTTTTATCAGGAGATTTTTCAATGTGGATGAGTGTTTCAGGCGAATAATTATTGCTTGTAAAATAATTGTTACCCTTTGTGCTATGCATAAAAAATCTTGTCTTAAACATTAGTTTACCAAAAAAATAATAATTAATATTTGACAAGTTCAAGTATTTCACCTAAAAATGTAGACAATTTGTCTCGACGCCACCTAGTGAGAGAGTTAGCACTTACAATGCCTTTCTCATATAAAATAAAGTTGGTTGTTTTCAGGTGAAAAAATATAACAAGCAGTAATTGTTGAATGAAACACTAGTATATATTGAATTATTTCGCGGATAAGAGATAAGCCGCCATAGCTCAGTGGTCAGAGCTGTCGACCGGAAATCGAAGGGACACGGGTTCGAGTCCCGTTGGCGTCATGTATCTTTTATCAGGAGATTTTTCAATGTGGATGAGTGTTTCAGGCGAATAATTATTGCTTGTAAAATAATTGTTACCCTTTGTGCTATGCATAAAAAATCTTGTCTTAAACATTAGTTTACCAAAAAAATAATAATTAATATTTGACAAGTTCAAGTATTTCACCTAAAAATGTAGACAATTTGTCTCGACGCCACCTAGTGAGAGAGTTAGCACTTACAATGCCTTTCTCATATAAAATAAAGTTGGTTGTTTTCAGGTGAAAAAATATAACAAGCAGTAATTGTTGAATGAAACACTAGTATATATTGAATTATTTCGCGGATAAGAGATAAGCCGCCATAGCTCAGTGGTCAGAGCTGTCGACCGGAAATCGAAGGGACACGGGTTCGAGTCCCGTTGGCGTCATGTATCTTTTATCAGGAGATTTTTCAATGTGGATGAGTGTTTCAGGCGAATAATTATTGCTTGTAAAATAATTGTTACCCTTTGTGCTATGCATAAAAAATCTTGTCTTAAACATTAGTTTACCAAAAAAATAATAATTAATATTTGACAAGTTCAAGTATTTCACCTAAAAATGTAGACAATTTGTCTCGACGCCACCTAGTGAGAGAGTTAGCACTTACAATGCCTTTCTCATATAAAATAAAGTTGGTTGTTTTCAGGTGAAAAAATATAACAAGCAGTAATTGTTGAATGAAACACTAGTATATATTGAATTATTTCGCGGATAAGAGATAAGCCGCCATAGCTCAGTGGTCAGAGCTGTCGACCGGAAATCGAAGGGACACGGGTTCGAGTCCCGTTGGCGTCATGTATCTTTTATCAGGAGATTTTTCAATGTGGATGAGTGTTTCAGGCGAATAATTATTGCTTGTAAAATAATTGTTACCCTTTGTGCTATGCATAAAAAATCTTGTCTTAAACATTAGTTTACCAAAAAAATAATAATTAATATTTGACAAGTTCAAGTATTTCACCTAAAAATGTAGACAATTTGTCTCGACGCCACCTAGTGAGAGAGTTAGCACTTACAATGCCTTTCTCATATAAAATAAAGTTGGTTGTTTTCAGGTGAAAAAATATAACAAGCAGTAATTGTTGAATGAAACACTAGTATATATTGAATTATTTCGCGGATAAGAGATAAGCCGCCATAGCTCAGTGGTCAGAGCTGTCGACCGGAAATCGAAGGGACACGGGTTCGAGTCCCGTTGGCGTCATGTATCTTTTATCAGGAGATTTTTCAATGTGGATGAGTGTTTCAGGCGAATAATTATTGCTTGTAAAATAATTGTTACCCTTTGTGCTATGCATAAAAAATCTTGTCTTAAACATTAGTTTACCAAAAAAATAATAATTAATATTTGACAAGTTCAAGTATTTCACCTAAAAATGTAGACAATTTGTCTCGACGCCACCTAGTGAGAGAGTTAGCACTTACAATGCCTTTCTCATATAAAATAAAGTTGGTTGTTTTCAGGTGAAAAAATATAACAAGCAGTAATTGTTGAATGAAACACTAGTATATATTGAATTATTTCGCGGATAAGAGATAAGCCGCCATAGCTCAGTGGTCAGAGCTGTCGACCGGAAATCGAAGGGACACGGGTTCGAGTCCCGTTGGCGTCATGTATCTTTTATCAGGAGATTTTTCAATGTGGATGAGTGTTTCAGGCGAATAATTATTGCTTGTAAAATAATTGTTACCCTTTGTGCTATGCATAAAAAATCTTGTCTTAAACATTAGTTTACCAAAAAAATAATAATTAATATTTGACAAGTTCAAGTATTTCACCTAAAAATGTAGACAATTTGTCTCGACGCCACCTAGTGAGAGAGTTAGCACTTACAATGCCTTTCTCATATAAAATAAAGTTGGTTGTTTTCAGGTGAAAAAATATAACAAGCAGTAATTGTTGAATGAAACACTAGTATATATTGAATTATTTCGCGGATAAGAGATAAGCCGCCATAGCTCAGTGGTCAGAGCTGTCGACCGGAAATCGAAGGGACACGGGTTCGAGTCCCGTTGGCGTCATGTATCTTTTATCAGGAGATTTTTCAATGTGGATGAGTGTTTCAGGCGAATAATTATTGCTTGTAAAATAAGTTGAAAAATGATGTATTTGAATTACGCATACATTTTAGAATGTTACGTATACACAAACCAAATTTATTTTGTTAAATAATATTAATAATCTATTATTTTGCTGAAAATTTCAGAGTAAACAGTAAAATATTGCTTTCTTTTGTTCCTGGGCAAGTAGCACGGCATCTCATAACTGTTAAGAGCACGACATCACATAACTGTCAGCAGCATGGCATCACATAACTGTTAGTAGGACGGCATCACATAGCTGTTGTAGCACGGCATCGGATAACTGTTTGTAGTACGGCATCAGATAACTGTTAGTAGCATGGCATCACATAACTGTTAGTAGGACGGCATCACATAGCTGTTGTAGCACGGCATCAGATAACTGTTTGTAGTACGGCTTCAGATAACTGTTAGTAGCACGGCATCTCATAACTGTTAAGAGCACGACATCACATAACTGTCAGTAGCACGGCATCACATAACTGTTAGTAGGACGGCATCACATAGCTGTTGTAGCACGGCATCAGATAACTGTTTGTAGTACGGCATCAGATAACTGTTAGTAGGACGGCATCACATAGCTGTTGTAGCACGGCATAAGATAACTGTTAGTAGCACGTCATCACAAAACTGTTAGTAGCGCGGCATCACATAACTATTAGTAGCACGGCATCACATAACTGTTAGTAGGACGGCATCACATAGCTGTTGTAGCACGGCATCAGATAACTGTTTGTAGTACGGCATCAGATAACTGTTAGTAGGACGGCATCACATAGCTGTTGTAGCACGGCATAAGATAACTGTTAGTAGCACGTCATCACAAAACTGTTAGTAGCGCGGCATCACATAACTATTAGTAGCACGGCATCACATAACTGTTATGTTTATAAGGTGAGAACTGCCAAGTTACAGGAAAAGTTGATACATTTGAAAGGAAGCTTTATTCAAAAAGGTGGACGCCAGAAGAATTATGAGAGAGAATAACAATTCTAATTTGTTAAATAATCTTCTAATAATTGTAGGTAGTAGGTACTTGAACTATCTCAATATTCAGACAACATTTCGCAGGTGGACGGTGGCGTTTAGATTTAATACACAAGTAGGTAGGAGAGGATAAATACGTTTATTAAAGCGGAGTGTGATTTACATTGCAGCTTTTAAATCACCCAAACTCTAATTGCCGATCAATTAATTATCGTTCCCATCGGTCGTTCAGATCTGTGCTTGCATTTCACAATCGCAGGTCTAACTGTGTAAGAAGTTCGCTACTGGTTACTTGTTACTATCTACACAGGTACTTAGTACAGGCGCTGGTCTTCCATTTATCACGCATCTTATCGCGAAAGACCAGTTCCTAAGCACTGTGTCTAATATCGTCACAGCTCGTCATCCGGCTCAGACCGAGGCCGACTAGAGTACAAGCCTGGGCGCGGGACCGCCAAATTACTACGTCAGTGCTATTACTAAGTAAGCTTCACTAAAAAATATAAATCATCAGTAACAAAGAGTTTCAGAACATGGAGAAAAATGAGAATTGATAATTTAATAAAAATCTCTTCAAATTATAGGTAATCCGGTTAAAAATGGGATTGCAGCCCGTTTCCTGATAGAATTTTATTAAATTCCCAATACACCGGTACACGTGTTCATGCATCTGCTTTTGCATTGATAAAATACAATGACGAAATGAAATATTTTCATTTTTATGAACGTGCTCCGACATCGTTGTAATAAGTTCGTATTTTACTAAACGTTTATTAGGAGACCAATCAATTCATTCCTTACGGTCCTGAAATCCAGTTTCTTACAGGATTACGAATAATTTGAAGAGAATCTTAATTAATTAACAATAATCAATATAAGTCAGTTTTGTTTGTGCAGCAATCGCTGCCGTTTGGAAATCGCCGTTGTTCGATGGCTCTGACTTGATCACGTGACACTTCAAAATACGTCGCTCGCCAAGGCCTGTACCCGTACCCTTGTTGGCCTTGGCTCAGACTAAGGAGCATGTAGGAAAGTCCTCGGTAATATCCGGAAGTCCACACTAATAATGAAGGGTTTGAAGATTAAGCAAATTGGAGCACAAAATCCTGTTTGGGGATCAGATTTGTACCGACATCAGCATTTTAGGTATCATCAAACTTAACGGAAAGCTGGAAGTGTTCATACACAAAATAGGCTTAAGCGCTTTAATCCTTATTACAGGATTACATAAGGCGGGTCTTTGTCACAAGCAGTTGCTGTTTATTTGGAAGCGACGCACAAAGCATATAATTGTTTTGGTTGAGCTAACATGTTATTTGAGTAGTTCTTCCCCCTCTATATAATTAATTATTTTAACATGTTACAATTTATTGGTGGTAAATAAGTTTTTAATTCACAAACAAATTTTAAGTAATACAGCAGTGAGTGTGCGATTTCTTAAAACATCTATTAGAAATTCTTTAAAACATCTATATTTATCATTCAGTTTATTTTTTAATTTATTTTATTTTAGGGAAATCAACAGTTTACAATATAGTTGGTTTATGAATGCGCATTTACTTAACTGAGAAACCAAACATAGATTTCCTCATCATACTAATACATTATGGTTGTTACTAATTAGATTCTTACACGCCTGTTTGAGAGCATGTTTTAAGACCGTTTTAACAAAACAAACGCCATGATAAGTCAAGTTTTCACCTTAAGCGCGTAATATTTACACCACATTTTTTATTAGAATTAAACAGTATATTTATGTATTTTTTTAACTTAATAGGTAAAACCTCAAATTGCAATATTTAATTATTGAAGACAATATTAAACGAAAATTAGAAACAGAAAGATCAGAAAAAGATACCGTCACATCTAGGACTCAAACCCAGGACCCTTGCCTTGCCGGGGCACCGCTCTACCAACTAAGCTAATGCGATCCTATCTCCTTCGGTCATATTTAACTGTATCACACTTCGAATAAGAACTACCAACATTGTCTTCGTTTTAAGAATATTTATAATTGACATGAAATAATTACAACACGAGATACTCGATGATATATATGTCATTACATTTTATATAGTTTGGTTTAGTTGGGATATGAACACATTAGAGAGTTTATATTGATTTTCTTTACAATTAGAGGTATCTATAATTTTTATTTTTTATATTGGTATATATTTTTCCACCGTTTTATTGGAATAACTTTTCTTTTAATAACTTTTGACCCATCAATGTAATATATCATTGAAGAAAAAGGTAATACTAATAATCTAAATGAAAAATGAAATAGAACTAGACAAAATAAAAAAGACAACGGTCTAAACTGGGAATCGAACCAAGGATCTCTTTAAAAAATGACGTAAAATAATTAAGTCCCAATGACCGAGTGGTTAGAGGCGTTGTTCCGGTAATATAGAGATCGTGGATTTGATTCCCAGATAAGACCGTTACCTTTTATTTTTCTGTTTCATGTTTCGTTTAGATTTGTTAGTATTATCGTCTTCTTTAATCTATCTTTTTTTATGTTTGTTTCGACATGATATTAGTATTATTCTTGTTGTTACATTATTATATTACCTTTGTGCGACTAGGTACCATGATTCGGGCATGAGCCTAGATCAGTGGTCGAGAGAGAAAAAAAAATGTAATTTGGAAATTTTACGTGGATTTTTATATGGACCATTTCATAAATACAAACAGTAAGAAAATATGATTTCGTTACGGGAAAGCACTACTGCTAAAGAGATTAAAAAATAATGTTACGTCAGAGTCAGGACGTAAAAGCTAGCTCATAAAATATTGAAACTTTAAAACCAGAGGTAATTGAATCTTCGCAAAACCGTAGGACCCAAATAGATTGTACGAAAAAAACCTTATCCAACAGATAAAGCAATTAATGAATATTCACGATTCCAGCAGTGCATAGTTATTGTTTTCCTATGACATTAATTATAACTGCCAACTGTATTTTTTCATTACAAAACACTACCAGCCTTACTAAAGAAAATCAGTTCACGACCGTTAAACGGTGTTTTTGTTGCACATCGTGCAAAGACCGTGCAGTTTCTTTTTCGAATTATTATCAATAAAAATAACTCGCTACGTTCCGATTTTCAGACTTGCGCGAACATGCTCGCAATGAACGTCAGTTTCCCCGCACATGACTGAGTCGGTTTTTTGCATATGGTAGTCGGAAGAGTGATTTGTATGTAGATCACTGGCTTACCTTCAGCGTTAGGAATGCCCAGATTATCTGACTCCAATTCATAAATTAAAACACTGACTGAAATAAATCGAACTTTAAATGAACTTATTGTTCATTTAAATTTATCAGAAGGTAGATGATAAAAACTAACTGTCAACGAAGGGCGCGAGATCTCGAATGATTTACAAAATGGCTCGCGTTCAACAGCTGACGTCGGCACGAGGCAGAATGGCTTTCTTTCAAACATTGCCAGTGGCCAAAATGAATATTTCATGTAAATAAAGTGTTAGTTCTTGTTCTCTACACATGTGATTAAAATCATAATTGTAATAAAAATTTCTATTCTAATGACCAATTCACTATTTGTGAATAATATAGTTTCATCAAATTGGTATTTTTTTTACGACATCTTTAAACTGAAGAAAAATATAGAATATTTAAAATACCCTAGGAAATATTGGAAATTCGATGAGAAGTTATTATTATTCGAAGTTTATACAACAGATAAACTACCCCCTTTGACTGGATAAGCAATGTATACATATTTTGTATCTTTCCATAAACTATTTTATGTCAGTTTCTAATTCATGTTTCAAGTAGTAAGGTTTTCGCATACACGGTCGTTAATCAAATGAATGAAATTATCACCACGTTTTTTAGTAAGACTGTTATATCAGTAAAACATTATTATTCACTCAAGTGTTTTGCTTTATTTAATCATGATTTGAAACAAGTTATGTTTATACATAAATTAGACAATGGACAGTACAATCAATTTCATCGCACCTACAAAATAAACACATAGTTTCAATCGCTACGTTAGGTATAGATTTTTTTCTTATTTATTTTAACATAATAAGAAAGTTATTTGAACATCAAAGTAACTATTGTTTACCCCGTCTATCGATAGAACAATAAAATACATCAGTGGCGTCCATAATGAAGTACAAATACGGAGATAATTAAATGGATATTTCCTCATCACACTAAAAGGTTTCAGCCCACAGTATTATCTTTTCATCGCGCCACTTCATGAAGCTTTTCATTAACAGAAATAGCCTACTAATATTCTGCCAGCCTTATTTATCTGTGAACGAATTTTAAAGCAGTTGGTTCAAAATTGGAAATTCAACACCCGCCTATCATTTTCACATTTTGTAAATATTTTTTGTGGATTTTCTTTTGTTAATTTTCCGAAAGTAATATGAAGATTTACATATTATTTTCAATTTGCAAATAGATAATGTATTTGTTTTTTAAATTTAAAAAACTCAGCTAATATACAAATAGGTATATACAATCAAAAAATACTTTAATTTAGACATATTATACATTAATTTGCATACATCTAAATAATGATTAGAAAACGAAACAAATAAAAATAAAAAGACAAATTTATAAAATTATGTAAAAGCTCACTCAAGTGACAAATAGTACAAAGAAAGGCAAGACATAAAGAGACACGTAATTAGCGCAACATATTTTTTAGCAACAGCAGCACATTTTTCTGAATCCGTATAAATTATCGACAAAAATGTCTACTTCAGCACACTCTTTATTATTATGTTTGTTGACACGTTTGGATCATGGGGCTAAAAGAGACGATATTAATTTTAAATTTATTCAGGTGAAACATGCTATGGCATCTTAAACAATTGGAATTGGGAACATTCATCTTAATATGTATATCTGAGACATAATGCAGTATCAAGATGGCCAATAAACAACTCATCATTATTGCACGAAAATTTATTATTGTATTTTGTTGTAGTTCAGATACAATTTAATGATATGATCAAGTGCTATTTTCCACCTCTCTAATTTGGATATATAATGCAGTGGTGTACGGTAATATCCAATATATCATGTTTTATATTACGTTAGTTCAATTAGCGTGAAAAAAATAATATCACTATCCTGAAATAACACTTTAGACCCAGTTGTTTCACACTAATTCATTGTAACATTGTCATCAAATGGCCATTTTGTTTTTAATGACATTTGAAAGGTCCCTTTTAGATGCCGATTCTAAGTGCGTTTCGTCTTCTTATAAAAAATGTAGATAGCTGGCAGGTTTAACAACATGATAGTTTTCCTCTTCTGCTGATCACAATTTGTTCAAAAGCTGTATACAATACAATAAAACTAATAATATGTTTCTGCTTTCTATCAAAATGTAGTTAGCTGACAAATTTAACAACATGGTAATTTTCCTCTTCTGCTGATCACAATTTGTTCGAAAGATGTATCCAATACAATACGATAAAACTAATAATACAATTTTGAAATTGCAATTAATTTGCGCGTCAGTTTACATTCAAAATTAAGGTGGTGAGTGACACCAGTACCTATAGCTACATGCAAACCTAATAATATATTGAGTGCAGAGTTTAATTATTTTCCAAAACACACAAACTCTTATTAAAAGATCAGTTAATCAAGCCTAAAAACAAATATGAAAACTTCAACGGTAAACACAAGCGTTGGACAAAGACAGCACAAATACCAGCAATAAAAACATCTTTCACTCGATACGAAAAATGAGGGGAATGAAAGTATTTCAGATACAAAACTAAAATAGGTATGTATCAAAGAACAAAAAAGGCAATAATACTTTCCCTTTTCCTTTAACATATGTACGTAATACACAATCCATTACAATACACACTTCATTATATAACAACCGTACCTCATTATTTTTTAAGTTTGTTTTTATTCGGTAGCCCCTTTATTATTGTATTTTTTTTTGTTTCCCCTTTTATTTTATTTCAAATTGATGTTCATATTATCAATATTATGAAATTGGCGGCCTCAGCAGGGGAAAAATACCCAATGAGGCCAAAATTATCATATAATGTTTGTAAATACATTATATTGTTGTATCAATATATTTTTTTTGGTTGGAAGATACCTCCATTTGTTAAAAATATTTTGAAAGAATATATTTTTTTAGTTGACAAATAATAGACGTAGGTATATAATAATGTTAACATACAGCGCGCCGCTGACGGCTGATCAACGCTGAGTCAATGAGATTGACGCGTATCGATTGTTAGCAAAATGTGGTGATGGATGGATTTTGCCGATGGCTATGCGCTATAATATTAATTTACGCTGAGCGTTCGTATTCCGGTGGCTCCATTTGCGGGGAAGTATTACATTTCAAGGTAATAATAGACGTGTTTGGTTAATTATTACCTCCTGCAAATGGAGGTTATTGAATTGCAATCGTATCGATTACTTGCTGAGCGGGATGCAGGTGTATTTAATTTATGAACATTACTTCTTTATAAAATGTTTGAGGAACGGAAAATAATTTTTTTGTATATTAAATTTTAGTTATGCTAGTGGTAAGAGCCAGTCCTGTGCGTGTGCAATTGGAGCAGTCAGTTTTTACTAGAGCCAGGCGCCGATTGGCTCTGGGCCGGCTCTGATAGTGGAGTGTGAACTCCACACAAAACTAAATACATCAATATGCAGGAACAAATCAATTAGAAAAATCCTGTGGTATATCCGTATGTATATGAAGTAGACATGAAACTCTTATCCAAGGTTCATACACCTATGGACTTAATTGAGGCAACGAATAGATTTAGCCTAGATGTTATGCAAACATTGAAATACTTAGTTTTAATATGGCGCATCACTCCCAAATCACAAGCCCGGGACACTAATTCAAAGCAGGTTCCTAACTTGTATGGGATCTTACAAAAAAAAATCGTTTTAATTTTTATTTCAATTTATTCTTATTTAATAAAATGTTTTACTTAATAAAAAAAAACTTTTTGGTGGTTTTTATACAAGTTAGGAGGCTGATTTGATTTAGTATCCCAGCCTTGTGATCTAGGAGGTTTTGATTGAATCCTCTATTAGCCCATTACTCTTGAAATACCATGGCTTATATGTGCCAGAAAACTTCTGCCGTAGTCGTCACCACGACTTATTCGAGATACCAGACGGCAAAACAGATGTTTTAGCACAACATAGCACGACAAGACGAATGAAATTTTCTGTAACAGTAGAAATATAAATTACTTTTTAAATAAACTTAAAATTTTTTTCTGAAATTATCATCCCAAATTTGAATGGTAATATAAGAAATATTGCATTTTATACGGATGATCGCACAATAAATTCTAATAAATTAATCAAATATATCTTGGGAGTAAAACATAATCGAATAGCGTTGGCTTAACATGGGGTGGGTTGAAGTTAGACGAGTTAAAGAGATCTGTCGGCTGCGGATGGGTTGAGCAAGAATCAACAAAACTGGAGACATTAAGAACCAATGTCTAAAGCTAAGCGCCAGATAGTTTAGAACGAAAAATAATGTATGTGTGATAGTGGGGTATTTATTAATGTATTATAAGTTGATGGTTCTAGCTCTGATTATCGTTCTAAAGATGTGTAATTTTAATATTTTCATTTTCAAATACACTGCAGCCGTCACCGACGTTGGCCGATGTGACGTGCACAACGCCAAATCCTTGAAAAAAACCAAGGGCGGCAAATAAAAAATCGCACATTTTAAATCGTAAAATTTATTCGTCAACATAAAAATAAAATAAAATTGTCATAATTATCATAATATTTTCCACTGTAAAAAAACAGTGAAAATACCCAATTAGCAAACATGATACGATGTTGGGAATGTTCGTTAAACCCATAACTGGAATCAGTGTGTTGCAACACTAATAAATCAATTAAAAAAAAACACACTTTGTAATACACCACTTTTCGGGTTTTGCTTATCTCAACCTTCACCAGGGCTTATTATATTAACTTTGTAATGTCACACCCCAAAGTGTTTGCTGCCTTTGAAAATACTAAATAAATCGTTTTTTTCAATTAATTTAGCTAACTTGTTTGATGGCAAATAGACGTCCCCTTAAACGACAATTCTCGGACCGCTTCAGCATTTCATCAAATTATGAAGAACTGCCAAAAATAACGATCGTTCTGCTATACTTGTCAGCTGATTGTAATTTTCGAAAAGAAGAAATGGGCCTAAGATCGGTATATAACCGGGACCGTTCAAATGACAAAAAATCAAAATAGCGCTGAAAGTCGGTTGGTCATCAATTTTAAGGGGATGCAGTTGTGACCAATTTGGAAGAAATTCACTTGATGGTTATGTATAAAGAGATATGAACATTTGATTACCATTTCTTTCTGAGCTAAAAACGGGCCCCATCCTCTATCTGCTTTAGATGAGACGGTATTAGTCTATAGTCCATCCATTATCATTGCTTATCCTTCCGGAGCAGAGCTGACTATAATGCTTATGGTCAGAAAGGGTTGCAATCTGAGCAGAACCCCTCCGTTTATTGCATCAATGTGTTACGTGTAACCAATTCCAGGGACGTCGTTCTCACTTCACCTCGCCCCTCGTTTTATTTCACGTCAACCAATAGAGATTTAATAGCCAGATTTTTAAGATGCAGTGGCGCAACCAGGCAGAGTTCCAAGGGGCTTTAAAGTTAAAGGCAATTGAAACTATTTTACATGTTTTGATTTAATATCTTCTGTGATGATGGGTTCATTTCTAAGATCGCCTGAATTTAATCCAGTTTTGTGGCAAATTTTATTATGCCCAAACCAGGTACTCATTTTGCCTTCAAAATATTTTAAATATCTAGTAAATATATTTTTTAAATATCAGGAGCGAATGACGCAGTTAAATTCGATAAATGGTGAGCACTGGCATCGTAAAATTTGAATAGCTATTTATGTTTAATATCAACTCGCACCGTTATTGCCATCGTGATGTATTGGTCTTTAAAATGATTATGACTGATTTATTAAATTCCTGTTAAAAACGTGATGGCAAGCCAAATAGCAGAATATGTCGTAAGACGTATTCTTGCAGCTGCGCTTTTCCTGATAAATATAATGACGATATGCGACAATATTAGAATTTTATGAACACGCGTTCCGACATCCTCATAACACATTTGTGTTTTACTGATTGTTTGCAAGGAAATCTGTATATTCATTCGTCAAAGGCCCGCTATCCCGTAAATTACAATTACTCGTAGAATGTATGACCCGACACCATATTGAAGAATTCGAATCCCGAGTAATGATTTATATTAAGTCAAACCCATAATGATTTCATCTTATGTTAAACTCCTTTAAACATGAAAGTAGGTTCTAATTATAACGAATTATCGCTCCAGGTACTCTTCAGATTTTGGTCTATAGTAAAATTCTATTAAAAATTTCACGTTTTCATTGCCTTAATTCTATTTATCGTAGCATACAGATGTATGTTGGTACTATTCGTGACGTTGGTACTATTGTTTGATCTACTCTGCACACAAATAGCGATTGAATAATGCATGGTCCCAGCAGCGCCGCAGCCGCTCCTGCGCCCGCGCGCCCCGTGCACCGCACGCCCCAGGTAATGCAAAAACTCGCTACGTGATGTGACATTTAGACGGGGGCTCTCCGTGATCAGACCTTGATGTATTTTTAATATTCAGCATCACGTAAACGGACTATTTATCATGCCGGGCCCGCAACGAGTTCAATTTACATTCGCTCATCGCACATGAGAGTATTACGTTTATCTCCTTCTTTGCTCTGTGCTCCTGATAGCGTCACGCTGTAAGGGCGTAAGAGATACTCTTGAGCAACAAATGGATTTTAAAATGGAATATTTTGGCCGTTATTTTTTCGTCATCATTTTTTAATGTTTTTAATCTTAGCTAGTTGTAACGTAATTACTTTCCTTTGAATAATCTCCCTTTACAACGCAAATATGGTTTTTCAAGTGGAAACCTTCTTGATTTTCACAATATAAAATATAATATACCTATTCCTATTATGTTAATAAAATACGCTTGTTTATGAAATGATTTAATAATAAAGGAAAAATGTTTTTGTAGGCTGTTATTAGTTTTCTAGCTAAAGCCTGTTTGAAGAGGGATATAATGTAAAAGCTACTGTTTTCATGTGATAAAAATAAAAACAAATTTATATTTCGGTTATGGAAGACGAATATAGTATTAAATCCTTTGATGTATCTAAGACAAAATAGATTCCTTGGCTAATTCACAAGCGAAGAGAAAATAATTTATTTGAAGTATCGTTCTCATAAAAAACCTATTTATGGCAATTTGATTATATTTAAATTTTCAAGTATCGAGAGAATATAAGATGGGAATTAAAGTGTTTCGCCATTATCGTCACGTGCTTTGGCTCTCGGGATGCGAAAATTTATCCCCGCAATGAAAAATTATCTCGGCCTATTTAAACGTAGGCACAATGAAAACCACAAACGCCAAAGAATTCTGTCAGAATTCCAAGCTGCCCGGGAAATTTCTCAAACGAATTATGCAAACAATTGAAATCTCACGGGAAATCCAAAAATCCATTGAATCTGTATTGAGTATGTGTGCTCCAGTGAGGTTGGGTATATTTACTTTGAAATGCTATTTGTATATATGGAACAGTGGATTTTCAAATCCCCGTGAAAAGTTCAATTTGTTTCAAACGCTTAACGATTACGACAGAAAATAGTGTCGTATAATCTATTTTATTTTTGCTTAATACGTTCATCTTACCCATTTTTAACATTTACAATCCCTTAGGAGGAGAACCTTTCACTTGAGAACGCCTCATCACTACCCACTGCAAAAGTTGATAGTTATTGTCAAATTTTCCGTAACATCTTTTAGTTTCTTTTCTTGAATTATGAATACGCCCAAGAAAATTAAACATAGCATTTAGGTGTCGTATTGTCTGAATTTCATTGGTTCCATTGACAATTTCCAGAGTAAAAATGCTTAACTTTTTTATATATTTGCGTAGAAGATAGTCTCACCCTGGTGAAAGACCGTCATTCAGAATCGAAAAGTTGCTTGAAATGGTATTAGCCGTGTTTGGTGATAGATCCGAATAGTCGAGTACTTTCCCACCTTCCTCTATCTCGGGTCCTTTCCTACTCCCTCATTCTCTCAACACACCATAAATAGGGACGCTATCCTTTCAGATGATTGAGAGCAGTTAAGATTCTTGTGCAGTATTTATGTTTTAAAAATAAAGGGTTCTTTCATTTTGTTTTGATTATGTTTTACAGATCGACCGATTGGTAATTTTTACAAGGTTATCTTGCGGTTTTCCGTTATGGGACTCTTCAATTATAATATTATTGCTTTAACATCACAGGATGTACTTATGTCAGTAAATGTTGTTCAGTTCGACTTGTAGGTTATTGGTATTCGGGTTCGTCGTACAACATAGTCCCAAAAGCCCATTAAGATACCTTAAGTTCAAGCCCCCTTCAAACAGGTGTTTCTTCCGCCGTAAATCTCAGCTACACAATGGAAACTTATTTGCTTTTATTACTCTTAAGCTCTTGCATTACTTTCTGAGCGTGCGTCGTCAAAAAAACACAATATCAATAAAATGTAGTTAGGAGAGCGTTATAACACACTAAAGTCCTAAACGCGGCCCTTCCATTGTTGTGGCGAGAAAACCTATGGTGAATATAACGTATAACGTATAAAGGATTGTGTTTTCTAGGTTAGCCGTGTTTTACAATTCTACAGAAGGAATGTGACAGTCCACATAATAAAATTACTAACGGGGCGAGCAGCCGCCATATCCTTTTGTGTGTAGTGTAAGGGTTCTGGTGTCCTTTTTTAGGACCTCTATGCTTTAGTGCACTTGCATTTTAACGCCAGAGCGAAGTTACTACCGTAGTAAATAAAATTATGTTTAAGGAAAGATTATTATGAAAGCACATTCGTGTCGTGAACCTATGAGTAGACACACAGTTAAATTATATATAAATACCTGATAATTTGATTTCGGTTTTAAGGATTTGGTGGAATTTCAGAACACCATCAAAAATAATTATTTTCGTTGTGTGTCCGTGTGCAACCTGATTAAACGAACTTGGATTTGTTTTGAAATTAAGTGTCATATTCAAAATATGAATTGATTTTGCGATTAAGTATCAACCCACCTACAATATAATATTTTAACAGTTGTTTTCAAAATTGGAACTGACGAATCAAGAATTTAGACAATCGATACTAACTATTTATATAGCAACTAGTAATCCGAAGGTCACGGGTTCAAATCCCAGCGTGCGCTGTATCGCCCTAGTGAAAACCACCATTACGAATCAAAACGTAGCTAGAAATGGCTTTTGCCGTGTTTAGTGACCAGATCTGAATAGCTACGTTCTTCCTCTTATTACCTTAGTTCATATTAAAATGAGTGGATTGATAAAACAACTGAAAGTACCTACTTTCTTAGCTGCTAGTCACAACAGTACGTTATTAGAGGAAGCAGATTGTTGGTTCGTCTTATTTAATAATCTCTTATCTTTTAAGCACCTAATTGTCATAAAGGGGACCTTTACCAAAAATATGTTTACTATATCGGGATTATTCTTACAAAAATAAAACACTCGGTACAAAGGACGATGACTAATGTAATTATGTTAGAATTATTCATGCCGTTTCATAATACAAATAGTAATGGAAACGAGGGTTCAAATCTCATTTTCGCGGAATAATATATTTCTGGAAAAGCTTTTACGAGTCCCCGAGCTCGACCCGTTAAAAGGACCGGTAACCTTTATGCACATTGCCGGGAATCTCACCAGGCTGTTCCTCGCACTGACAAATAAACCTTTTCACATTGATCACATTAACATCAATAACAACAACAATCTATTAAGATTCATTATATTGATATGACAATATGGCAAGCATTATATTGACATGGCATGCCATTATATGAATGCCATTATATTGACATGATAATATATTATAATATGCTATAGCATGCCATTAAAAATTTCAGATTGGATCAAGTTTTTGGTTATACAATATTGAAAAGATGTAAAAAGAACAATATATCCATAACTTCGTTTTGTAAATAGCTTTACCAGTATCAGATTTGCAGTATAAAATATGACATTAAATCATGGATTCAATCAATCGTTCAGATATTATCTTCCTGGATGTGGATATTTTTGTGCAATTTATTATTGTTGCTATATTCAGATGTAGGCAGTTTGTAGGTAACGTTAATTTCCGCGATTTCTATTGTTTCTCATTTTAATATTTTTAGTCTGTAAACAAATACAAAAAAATGAAAATGTTTTATTATAGAGTTCGGTTAAATGGATTATGTCCAAACATGCAGATTATTAATACAACTACCGATCACTTTTTCGGGTAAATTCGAGAGAGTTTCTAATTTAAATTGAAGCAATTATTAAGATTGTTTTTAAAGCGTCAGATACGTGTCCTCATCACTTAAAACGTAGGTTGTATTAAAAAATACAGGTTTGTCCTTAAAAAACAAAACCTGCCTACTAGAAGAGTAGATCAGTCTTTATGGAAGACTTTTTCCCTCACATAAATCAGCTTAATATTATTATATGGTGCCAAATATTTAATATCTTGTGCACAATAAAAAAACACTTTATACTAAATCTTAGTAGTCAATCGTGTAAAAAATTAGAAATTTAATGATTGATCAGCCTTTTTGTTCTGTTTACATATACATCAGGAATACCAGCATATAAACTGTTGCGCTAATCTAATTTATAAAATTACAATAACAACAGTGTCTGTATGGAAAAATACTAAAAAACAACATAATTTTAAGGTTTTAATGGTGTTTGAATAGTAACAGCTGGAGAGCGCACCTAGTTTAAAATTTATCAATCTTTGAATGTTGTAATATTATTTGTTTGGAGGTACCAGGCGACCTGCTTTATAAGGAAAAACATAATTTTCCAGCCGAACTTTATTACCTTTGATCTCATTTGTTGGCCAATTTAAACTTCTTGATTAAACGAGTGAAATAACGTCTGGAATTATTCATTTCATTTCTGACAGATCTGTCAAAATATCAGGTACCTACTCTGATTCTGCCAGATTCATTTAAGTAAACGGATTCTATCGGCCCAATAACAAAATTAATTTGCGCCAAATTATTTTACCTGGTATTTTGGACAGATGATGTGATTCAGAAAATAATATTAATATTTATCCGTGGGCACTGTATTTCACAAAATATTATTCAGTTTTTATTTATTTATATAGTGGTCGTGTTTCTTTGCTCATATTAATGTCCCCATCCAAAATTATTGGCAGATTTTAAATGCAAGTAGAAAAGTGTTTTCAATTTTCAACACTATTTGGAATTAACGTTCCACATGGAATCATTTTGAATCCTTAAAATTATTTTGGGTCAGGTCTTCAAAATATATCTGAATAATTCCCATACGTAAGTCTGCATTGTAAATTAAATAAGTATACCACAAATGAAATATCTTCGGTCAGAGTTGCTGCCTGCCAACGCCTGCGCTGCTATGTCTATCCTGAATCATTTCCTCCCATGAATGTGCAGCCTTCGAAATGATAAAGGTACCGAATGGTATCCCTTATTAATAACAAAGCACATTTCTCCTCAAGTCTGCAATTTGGTGTTGTTAACACCTGTTTCTCGGCTCGCCGCAGGGCGCTTCACAAAGGGGCGGCGCGCGGCGGTCCCACCCCGAACACCCATGCCCCCCTGGCATCCTGTTTACATATTCATAAGTATTGTGTTCAAAAATGAATAAAACCTTAAATTAGTTTAACTGTATGGACCGCCTTACCGACGACACATCCCGTCCAAACACGCCAGTGGCCCTCTCAACAAAGCTAGATTTATTAAAAATTGTTTTTAACAACGTTTCGTTAAGGTGATTTATCGATGTGTAAGAATTGAATTCTAATATGGTTCGGTAAATTAAAAAAAAACATTCATGAATTTTATTTTAGTCCAATTAGTAGACACGAAGTAAACAATATACAGTTGGCAATCATTTTATGAAGATTAAGTGAATATAATAGATTCAAATTAATCTCACATTTTATTCTCGCTAATTAAGGAATTTTAATATTTTTTACAGATTATCAGTAACTTCATACAAGTAATTTGTATTTTTTGTAAGTTTATGTTTATAGGTCATATAAATCCTTTTTGCGTGGCAGGTTTCATCGGAATTAAATATTTGCATTTCATGTTACTGTAAAAATTAGGGATATTGTAATTATGGAATTTGTCAAGCTGCAAGTTTATGTAAAGAACACCATCAGAACAAGGACAATAATTGCTGCAGAATGATGAAGAAATAACATGTACTACAGCAACTCTTTAATAACTGAGGAAATTTGGGTCAGTAATAATAGTCAATACGGTGAACCAACAGCTTGATTGGCACTTACCTACTTTCAACCAAAACCTGAAAATAAATGCATACATTTTAGCTATTGTAATATATTATATCATGTATCTATACTACCATATATTTCAATCAATACTAATCTAACCTAGTCTAATAGTAGTAGTAATCAATACTTATCTAACCTAGTCTATAAGTTTTGGATATACTTGTATCTCTAACTTTTTATATCCATCTAGAGTTTGTATATTTTCTGATGTCACTGTTTATAATTTATTGTATATGGTATACTTTATACCGTTGATATTAAAATAAATAAATAAACAACCTTTGTGGATATTTTTTTTTGCAAGTTATATAAGTAGCCTAAATTCTAATTCCAATTGTGAATCTGATAAATAATTTTAGGTTAAACATTATATTATGGGTAGGTACTTTTTCGTTTCGCTAAAAAAAATCCGATTTCATTGAACCAAAGATAAAATGACTCACAGAAAAAACCCACAACAGAAATTACTACGTGTGATGATAAATAAACACGATGTGTTCCTTTTTACTTTAAAAGTAAATTATAAATGAAATGTTCTATCAATAAAAAAGTTCTCCTTGTATGAAATTTTTTTTGTTAAATTTATTTGTATTTCGGCAAACGGCATTTATTCCATACTAGGAGACCAGTTTGCCAGCGGATTACCGCCGTCAAATTAATTTGTTTAGAAACCTAGAGGAGCATTATGGAGCTTTATCCATTAGTAGTTGGAATTTATGGGCGTACCCGTAATTAATTTCTTTGTTCATACGCGGTATCAGTTAGTTCGATCTTGTAAACACATTAGAGTGATTTCTGATGGAAGAATCGACAGATTAATCTATTCGTTTGTTTACTACCAATTAATATTAAGTTATTTAAGTAAGGACTTACCTACACACGCTTTTGTCTTTGTTTAAATTAAAGAAACAATTATATAAATAATCAATA
This sequence comes from Hesperophylax magnus, assembly GCA_026573805.1. Classification (NCBI taxonomy): domain Eukaryota; kingdom Metazoa; phylum Arthropoda; class Insecta; order Trichoptera; family Limnephilidae; genus Hesperophylax; species Hesperophylax magnus. The sequence continues at coordinate 3,789,673 of JAIUSX010000157.1, forward strand.
TTTTGTTATTAAATATTTTACAGTCGGTACCTACCTATGATAATATGTTTCCTTGTAATTGTTTCCTTATTTGAGATAGGTACATTGAGTAATTATGTATAAGTGAATGTGTATGTGTGAGTGTCTTTGTAGTGTGCGAAGTGGCGATCTATATAAGTGAAGCCATATGTAATATGTAGCACATTGAACAGTTTTTCATTGAAATTTCGATCCTTTTGAAAAATGTTGAGCATCTTTTTATGAATCGATCTACATAAACTACGTAAAAGTAACGATCGAAACAGTAAAAGTTTAAATTTCCAGGTTCTGTACAAATAGTAGTTAGGTAGCTACCTCCTGACCAGACTAGATTCCTGAACTCAAACTCCCGCTAGATTTGCGTATTTAGAACATAATACACATCAGATGTTGCGTTTCTGAATCTCAATCTACTGAATCCGAGAGGCGTGCGACGCATAAGCTTGATAAGGTGAGCAAGTATCAAGTGATAGTTGAAGACTAATTCAATATCCGAATATATTATTATAGTTATTAATGGTTTCATACACTTTTTTGCCATTTTAAATTACTATTTTGCTATAAGGGTGTGTATGCTGTGCGTTGGGTGAACTGTCTGGAAGAAGATATCGATTCCTTAGGCGAAGGTGGGAGCTGCCTACACCAAACGCGAAATTGATCAACAACTCAGCAAAGGCATGATTTACTGACATTCACGTTTTCTCGGTTCTACAACACGATTTTTTTCAAGGCTTAAAAAGTAAAATGACTCCATTCTCTAGCAAAATATTCTATTCAGCATCCCTAAAGTTACATATCATATTCATAAAGGTAGGCAAAGTATTTTAATTGATTTTGATCGCAAAATAAAATGATTCAATCACTCTTTCATCCTGTAATTGTCGGCAATTCAATCATCAGCAAACATAATAATTAGTCAACTTTATTTTTTTTATACGACTAAATCATTGAACAAACTGTGTTCGGTAGTCGGTGCATGGGTGCATGAATAAAGTGATATCGAATTACGCATTCCCTCGTAATGCGAAAAATCATGCTAGTTTAATGAAATTTTAACTGATAGTAGGTACCAAACTTAGTTTAATAATAAGTTATTCTAAATGTCTATTTCTTTTATGTAAATGTTTAACAGAAGGTTCAACATTTGAATTCCTTTTGAAAGGCAATGATCCTGTGGTAAATACATTTTTTTATAAATACTTCAACTTCACATATCCTACAATTTTAATATAACGTTATTTTAGTTAGTTAGTGTTCTCTCCAGTATTATGTTATAATTTTCAAATCTAATGCACTAGATCGATAATAGCATGATCCATACTCAAATTGTCCACCATCCGAGGAGAATATAACTGGAGATAACATATTGCCTATGTATATGGAAACTCTTCTACGGAGCTTAATACAAAGAGACTTTCTTAAACAAAGAGAGGCAAATCCCTATTGCCCAGCTCAAACGATTAGATTTTCTTTAAAATTAAACAATAACTTTGTAAACATCACTTATAGGTAAATACTTAGTGCCGACCGGGTTTCGCTACAACACGTAGCCTCATCAGGGCAGTATAATACTAACCTGATGAGGCTACGTGTTGTAGCGAAACCCGGTCGGCATTAAGTATTTACCTATAAGTGATGTTTACAAAGTTATTGTTTAATTTTAAATTATAATGTCACATCACAAAGTAACCGCTTCATATGAAGATTAGATTTTCGTTTATCAACTGTCTGTGGAACTCGCAGAGAAAATATTAAAGTAGGTGTATTGCAGAAGATATGATATTCAAAAAGCTTATTTTATTTCTACAATATACGACCCTTTTATAAATGAGGAACCAAAAATTAATGCACGGCTGGTGAAATCGAGATTAATAAGGAGACGATTAGACCGGATGCATGTGGGAAAGATTGAGTTCTAATACAGATTAGTTTGGCATTCCCCTTCGGGTTCCGCTGTGATGATGAGTGTGATATTTTTAGTGCTCTAGTGTAGATACATCTCAAAGGTTATAGACTTTTCCGAAAGATGTCGGTAGTACTCCGTCGAGGTGTAAGGCTCTCAATCCAGAGGTCGCAGGTCTGAACTCGGCGCGCCCAAGTAAATTTTATTTGATTAATCTCTGTTATTTCACAATTATTAATTTTAAGATTAATAAGTGTTGTTTCACCTCTTCCTCACACTAAATAAATGCTGGCGTTCCACAGGGATCAGTTCTGAATCCGACTGTATTTTTGTTGCACATTAATGACCTTTTGTCGTGTGCACCAATTAACGATTACGCGGATGACAGTATAGTCCATGATAGCTTTTTTTGACAATCCCCCAAAGGATACACAAACTCCAACAGCTTGGAAGGCTTTGAAGCAGAAAATGGATGGTTACCTCCGGAGAGTTTCCTCTTGGGGTAAGAATAACTTAGTCTAATATAACGTTTCAAAGGCCCACTCATGTCTGATTACGTCTAAAAAGGATCGAAAGGACAATCTAGACTCCTTCAATGGAAGCAATATTTCAAATATGTTTTCCATTGATGTGTTTGGTGTAACTCTAACCAGCTCAGGCAAGGAAGTTAGCCTCACAGAAGCTGGGTTGACTGTATAGGGCCCGCAGACACTTTAATAGTACACATCTGCTGACCCTGTACAAATCGCAAGTACGACCCACTGTTGAATTTGGTCTGGAGCCCCAAAAAAAGACAAAACTCTTGACTCTGCAAAAACGGTTGGTCCATTTGATAGATTTCCCTATCTTAACAGGTGTATTTCAATATTAAGAGCACAAGAGTCTGCTGTCCTTGTTCTACCGGTATTACAATGGAAGATGCTCTGAAGAACTAGCGTCATTGATCCCTTCGGCACCGGTTCATAATCGGGAAATACGCCAAATGCGCGCCTACCATATGTACACGGTTCACATATGTCACATGTGAAAGGGTCGCTTCTACGACTCGTTCTTGAGTTCAACAGCTCGGCGGTGGAACGATTTGCCGGCCTCTGTGTTTCCTCCTTCTTACAACATGGACCTCTTCAAGACCCATGTTCACTCCTTCCTCTCCTCAAAAATACCCACACAGCATCCCCAGAGATGACATAGGCCTCCTGCGATTTTTTTCCCTCGTGGCCTCCTGTGTGGATTTAATGTTAAAACAAAATAAATTCATTTGAAATATTAAGTAGCGTATTTGAGACATATTCCAGAATGGAAGATACTCTCAGTATTGTCCTGATGCAAGACCATTCAGGATTTAAACGTTGCTTGAAATTGTTTTAGCTTTGTTTGGTGACTAAATCTAAATATTCAGGTCCTTTCCAAAATTTCTCTTCACCATCTCCTTGTCATCCCCACTGGTTCCATGATAACTCAACCCAATGACAATTCAACACACCTTTAAAATGATATATAGTCATTACAAGCGATGAAAATGTCATATTATTTAGACTTTCGCTTGCAGCGATGTTAACAACACGGATTTCGTCGAAACATGTATTTTTAAATTTATATCTTTTTATTAAATTAAGTATTTAAAAACACGTATTTTTAGAGAAATTCGTACATGTCCGCCGTGGTATGCGTGATTGCCAAAGTTAATAGAATGCATTATCATCCGTAACGAGTCTATCTGCCGATGTCCAGCTCGATCGGATGTCGGGAAGTGGGTTAATTTCTACTACCAATATTCACCAATATTCATTCTTTCACGAAAACAAAATCAAAATTTAAATAGATTTATTTATAAAGATTACAACAATGGTTCTTACACCTTGTACATAGATGATTTATTAATATTAAATTATGAGATTTATCATCTGTGAGAATTTATTTTTAATTTGATTGAACGTATCCGTGGACCTCGATTCTCCACGAAGTTGTTCGAGTGTATTGACTTTTGACGTTTGCCGTATGTAAGTACGTACCTTCGACGAGGCTCAAGAATAAGATTTTCGACCAATGTATGTAATTTCGACGGTAATTGCGAGCGACCTGGATTGGAGAATCGATACCCTGGTGATATGCGACTAGATAATCGACAATCTAGCATGCAGCATTCTGGATTCAAAATTCTGTCTGTTTCTCCCAACCTTTCGATCATTCGAGGTTCATGTGTTTTTGAGTAGGTGTTGTTATCGAGCTTTCAATATTGTACACTAATAATTTGTACGTGTACTTCAATTCATACTATCACAGTAACAAAAATTATCCAAACTTGTTGAACAAGGTTCTAAGTAACGTTAGAACCATGCAAAGTGAAATATAGTGTCCTTGCTGTTCAAACAAGATTCTACCTTCACAAGTGGGTATGTTATAGAATCTTAAATAAATATTCAATTTTAAAAATGCTTCGTTTAGAATGAAGAACAAAAATAATATACATTAGATCAAACCATAAATTCAGCATTTGTTGTAGAGATAATGTGAAATTGTCATTGTAATGTTTGGAACCCCATATCACGAAATAAGGTAATGTTCAGTTAGAACCTTGTCAAACCAAACTGACGATTTAGCAAAACTGATTTTCAAATTTCTTTAAAATCAAAATTACGTAATCACTGCTTTCTAAGAATTATTTAAGAAGATTTGGATACCCTTAAAGTATGAGAATATGACCGGCGCGTTCAGTTTCTATAATTTGACCGTAATAAAACGCGGACGAAAACACCCGTTAACAGTAGTTGATGACAAGGGCATAAACATAAGACGATTTCCTGTTTCGTTTTAATGTATTACGACTCATGTTTAAACGAGTTCCAACCATTTATATTTCCTCCCTTATGCCATCAGTTTCTTCAAGACCCGATTCAACAAAAACCCCTCTCTAGTTTCTTCTTCAACCCCACACATAAATTTTGCTACGTTAGGGGTTGATAAAGATGAAGTTGAGGGTTGATAAGATCTTATAATAATAATAACATGGCATTTATATAGCACAATTTAGTGTCGTTACACTTCAAGTGCGCTTAACTACTCGTATAACAAACATAAAAAATGGTAATTCAGTATTAGTGGTTCTTAAAATTATTCCTACAGTGTGACTAACCTAATACAGATCTAATATTATAACACTAAATACACTGTTTATACAAAGTGATGACAAAACTTAGAATAACAATAACAGCAGGATAGGACAAAACGAGAATATTAAAACCAAAACATAATATAAAACAGGAGGCAGTTTGTGCTCAGAAATGAGAATTTTCAGATATAGCTGTTGTTTAAAATTGTGCAGTCATCCTAATTAAATGATCTGTAGTGTGTCAAAAAAATGGCATTACCTGTGACATCTCGTTTTATTTCCAATATACAATACTTTTTGTGGGTTGATAGATCCTGTAAATGTTCTCTAAGAGAATCCTCATAGATGTTATTACCAAAAGGAAAACAAAAATTCTATCAAAACTAGCACGGTGCTAAAACAATTTTAGTCTACTGACATTGCATACGTGCGTGCTATGGCATAATTTTCCTAAGGCTTTGTCGCTTCGGGTGGGTGACGCGCGGGTTGTTGGTTGCGGCGGTGGGGGTTGGGGTGGGGGTTTTGGATGGTGGTAATCCCCTAGCTCTCAGCCCTCAGGTAGGTCCACGAGTGTACACGACAACCCCGCCACTGCAAATTACAGAATACAAGCCACATCATCACCCTGCGTTTCATAAGAGAAACTTTGCCGAGCAAAAAATACAAGCAAACTGAACTTATTTATAAAAAGCACCAGCTTTTGAGTTTTACTACAGAATAGTTAATTCACAGAAACAGTAAGTCTGTAGAACTTTTTTTAACTGTTCCTTGTTCATATTTTCTAATTTGATATGTTCCATGCTCGACTTAATCCCTTCAGAATGTACATAATAAGTTGGTGTTCTGTAGTAAATTGAAATCGTATACAATTGACAAACGATGAAATCTGACCCTAATGCTTGCCAACATTTGAGCCTAGATAGGTTAAAAATGTCACACTATTGAATGGGTACTGGGCCATTCAAAACGATATAAAATAACAAATGTAATTAGGATTTGTATTCATCCAAATCTAACATTAGACTCGCAGGCACATACCATTGTGTAATCTTTACATTAATTTCAGTGATATTAATCCAACTTTTTATAAAACGCCATGCTGAGAAAAAAATTGTATCGTTCAAGACAAGGCTCGGCCGCAGCATTTCCAACAGAAATGAGATTGAAGCTGTACGGTCTCGAGTTGATTAATTACTTCCGTTGGCCGGTAATTTTGCATTTATACTTTCTTAGGGGTGTTTTTTGTCAGAACTTTATATTGTGCGTGAAAATGATTTATGAATTCTACCCACATTAGAAATTTTGTCAACACGGCAAACTTCTGTCGTCAAATTTCTTCAAATGGAAAGTATTTGGATGAATAAGTTTTTGAATCATAATAACAAGGCCAAAGGTCCCTAACTTGTTGGTCGAATATCCCAAAAGTATGTGATTATGAAATCAACTTCTATACCATACAAGTTTGAAATTTGAAAATGGCGAGAAGGATCAGAGAAACGTCAAATTATCATACGAATCGGAGTGAAGATTTGACTAAGTATTATAGGATATAATTCATGGAAAAATGAAAATTTCGCACTAACATCAGATTGCAAATTTGCTTCTTATTTTGTATTAGGCAATTCACCCTAAAAAGAGTGCTATGCTTCTTATTAACATGATGGGCTGTCAAAAAAATCCAATGGCGAACTTATCGATCTCGACCAAGATACTGGATCAATAAACATAAACTGATATTGGGCCCAGTTCAGGGAAGGTAAAATGATATCATTGTATTAGCAACATTTTGCTTTTTCGTTCTGGATTTCTTTTATATCTTCATACCGCTAAACATTGGAGGTGATTATTCTTGATCATCTAAGAAAAAACTCCAAATAAAGTATAAAAAATAAAGCAATTAAATATTAAAAAAAAAATGTAATAACAATAGTCTAATGAAATCATAGCTTTACTTTTGCGAGTCGTAATGCACACGTTCGGATAACATCTTAGTGCCTATTAAAAGCGGTTATTAATTTGGAAACATGTTCTATTTATCGTTTAAAAGATAATAAATCAAAATTAATTTAATTTTTTTAAATTTATTTTTTCAAATATTTTTACTAAACAAGTAGGTACATTTAAAAATGAATATATGTATAAAATGTAAAAAAAAATAAGTTAAGAGACCCACTAAGACCCATTGTGCGTGGGTAATATAACAAAAATGTACTAATAAAACAAGAATTGATATATACTTTTATTAAATAAAATATACCTGTAAAATACAACAGGTTATATGAATGTGTAAAAGTGAAAAATAAATATCAATGATTAATTTTTTTTTACACAATATCGAAGTTATGGTAATACTATGGTGAAAAGTATCACATGTCATGTAAGTTTATAAAGAACTTATAGGAATAGTGTTTCAACTTCCACACTAATCCCAGCGAAAGCTCGTACGGACGTCATCGACCTTCCTTCTCTTACTTCTCACGCGTCTTGTTTGAAACGTTTGAACAGAAAACTTCACTGTTCAAAATAAGACGAAAATTACTGTCTGCGCTACGCTGGCTGGGGAGATCACCTATGCATTATCTATTATAAACAAACTAAGAGTACCGGCTACCAGCGTGGGTTTGATTTGTATACAAATCTACAGGTTTATTCTGAGATCGGTGAAATTTTGCGCACTTGACCTTCAAACCAAGAGAAAGGTCACTGAATACTTGAGATTTCGCAAAACCACCTCCCTCCCCGTTTTCCAACCCCTTAAAGCAGAATTTTGATGCTATTTGAGAAATTTTTGAACATTTAAAGTTCAAAGTTAGAGTATTTAAAAAAAATCTGCATGAAACCCGGAACACGCTTATCTTATATATGTAAAGGGAGTATCCTGGTATGGCATGTGGCTTTGTTTTTTTTTATGCAAATCTTCAGTTTTATTCCGCGATGTATGAAACTTTGCATACCTGACCTTCAAAACAAGAGGAAGATCACTGTTCACTTTAAACGTGTGCTTTAAAGTGAACATCTCTTATTCACTTTAAACCTATGCTTTAGAGTTATTTGTAATGGCTTAATAAATGCACAAAGGAAACCATCCCATCCTGTAACGCCGCAAATGATTGTATATTGTACAAGTGAAAAATATTCCATTTTTATTTTGTCAATATTAATTCTATAAAATATGTACCTACGTGGTTTTTTTTAATAGAGCAATAGAACAGCTGATACAGTTCGCCGACATAATAATCATAAAGGTGTGTGTTTAACGAAAACAATTTTTCGTAACTTTTTTGGAAAAAAAATTTTTTTTGTGTGACACCTCACAAGATTGCCCCTGTGTATACAGTGTAAAGGCAAGAGAGCTATGTCGCCTTTCAGTTGGGCAATGTTGTGAGGCTGGTTAAGGTAGGGACTGTAGGAAGGGATTTATTAAGGTGAATCTTAAAGAGGCCCGGATTATACGAAGCACGGAAACAAAAAAGCGAGTTAAAATATCGGCCCGTTCTCATGAAACCAACATCAACTGTAAACTGGTGTTCCGCTAGTGGCCTTTGAGTTTCACGCATGTGCACCGGTGCACCGGGAATCAATGCTGCTAGCTCCTTAGAGTAGGTTTCATTAAAATACCCATAGAACAGACTCAGCATGTCCATTTGGGGTCTCTGCATTAGACATGGCAATCGGTCTGATAACAATGGATTGTCATTCAGACAGAATTGTACAGAATTTAGTCAGTTTATCAAGTATTTTGGGGTTCCAGCCCAGAGGTGGGTCCCAAATTCAATTGTTTGAGTGAACTTGAAATTTGTATAAGGTTATCAGCTGGATACTATTGATGAATCTGCTAGCCCCATACAAGACGCCCAGTTTGTTGCAAATGAAAAAAAATCTCAACCTTTTTTGGTATGTTTTTAACCCCTTCAAAGTAACGCGGTACGATCTGGTAACACGGCGTATAATAGAATAGGTACTTTGCCAGACTTCTGAATAATTGGTATTAACTTATTATTATACGCGATACTTAATCAATGTCTGGAATAATGTACGCATTTAAAACATGGCGTTGTTTAACGAAACGCTTCGTGGTTGCGGAATCACCTGTAATAATTCCAGGCGCTCTTAATATCATACAAGTCACACCGAGTCATTAATCTTTGGTTTTCTTCAGAAGCCGTTAGTTAATTCTGGCGGAAAATTTGACAAACAGTGTGTTATTAATTAAATATAATATTTAGCTCCCTTACCACCCCTGCCGCCGCTGCCGCCGCCGTCGCCGCTCGCTAAATTGCTGTATATATTGTTCAGTAAATTATCAACAGCACCTAGTGCTCATTAATAGTAAATGCAGCTTAAGACAAAACCTGGAGGGCGATTCTCGTTCTTTTAGCCTTAAGCTAAATGATAGCATTCGTCAACGACTGCTATCGTTTGCGAAAGATAGCTGTCCGTCGCTTGCAACATCTTTTCTTAACTATTAAGCGATTCTCGTTCTTTTGATATCCTTACAAGTTCGATTTTGGAGAGACCTAGTAAAAAATCCTAAAGAAGCGTGGTTAAGAAATTGTTAAGAGATTATTGAAAACACAAATTGGTGAAATATAATTAAGTGACGCAAGGTTTCTAACTAAAACTTAAAAAAACAAATACTTTGTATTATAATGCATTTTAATAACTGCTTATTTTATTTATGAATGACATAAATAAGCCATTTATCGAAGATTTACGTTTTGTGAAAAGGTACTTACCTCGCTGGATAGTAATGACTTTTTTACAGATTCACCACTTCTAAAGTGACGTTTGCTGTCAAACTAACGCTGCCGAATGGCGGTAACTGTCACCCAAGTTGATTTAAGAATGAAAGGGATTCTTATTTCGTTGTGGTTAACTTCAAAACCCACAATTTCGAGCGCCAGCCAGAAACTTATTATTATTTATGTAGAAATCCTCAATGGTATGTGTAGTTTATTGTAAATTAAATCACTTATCTGGCTTTCGACATGTTACGTACTTTACAAACATCGCAATTACCTGATTCAATTCATTTAATAGCATTATTGTGCCACAAACAAGTCACTAATCATGTTTACAGTCAATACTTACGATAATATTAAGTTTTCTCTTATTAAAACTACGCAAATATTGCTAATTGTCAAAACGTCACAATTAAATGAAGCAAATTCCCCGCGAACGCTAGCGTTCGGCCGCCGAATGACAGGTCTAGGGGTACCCTTCGCGTAAGGCTAAAAATTTTGGCGCGCAATCGAAAATCTAAGGATTCCATCTGTCAACGAGAGAACCGGAATCGCTTCATACGAATAAACCGAGAAAAATCGTTAATTTGAATGTAAGGACGATTTTAGTGTCGTTAAGTAGAACGAGAATCGCCCTCCTGTCTCCTTAAATTAAAATAAGGCGTTCGTAGCATGTACGTGTATGTCTATGGTTATTACGCATTCAATTCACCGATTATCACAAAAAATATGCGTAGTGTAAGGTTTAAGAAATTGTGGGCTTTAGATTTAGACTATTGAATAGACGCATGACTAATTTTGTTGAAATTGGTAGCAATAATTTAAAAACTAGTATGAAAGACGTTCAATTTATCTAATGAAAGTCTGCGTGGAAATTTTTTTTTTGAGGAGAGGAAGGAGAGGAAAAAGAAAAAGATCTGGGAAAGAAAAATTTATGAGGGATTGGTAGGAATTTAGTAGAATAGAATAGTGTATCCAGGAGTGAATGTCGTTTGAATTGATGGGTCGAGAGAGTCCTGCTGGAAATAAAATTTGTCCCTCAACGAGTCTCTCTAAATGTGGACCGCCTCACAGTAAGTAGGCAGACCTAGACAATACTCACCCCATGTATCCGGGCACTCCTTTTAAGTCATCAAACCACTTTGAGTGACTTATGGCAGAGGTGTTGGCTATCCAATAAATGATTCTCGGGTCGGTGGTACCCTTATCCTAAAACCGGTACACTTAAATTGTTACCTGTATTACTATACAGTCATATTAGCAGCTCTCACAATGTCGGATTCTGTTACAAAACTCATTTCATGGGGCACTATCATATGATAATGTTTTTAACAATTGTCTATTGACCGTTGATATATGGTCACACGGCGAGAGCTCTACCTTTCGGCTTTCAAGGCTATCTTTCAATTTATAAATACACGTAGAGTCAGGTCAAAATAAATTTAATAATACCTTGTTTGGCTTCCCAATGGCTTGGGAAGCCTCGCGCACTCTGGCCCTAATATTTAATTTGACTCTCCCATTCTATAAAAGTCGCCCTTTCTAAGGATTTCAGTTGGTCCATCCTACTGAAATGCAGTAATTCAAGGTACAAATAATGTCAGGTATAATGACGTATTAGTGAACTTTTTTAGACCATGTTGTCTATCGAAGTGCATATTAAATATTCCGAGCTTTAATATGGAAAATATAATGAGATGAAAAATAACGAAACTTTTTCTAAAAATTGCAATTATTTTATAACTATTCATCAATTTACAATTTCCTGAAGTGAAAAAAACTTGTCTCCTTTAACGAAAAATAAAACCTCAAATTCATAGCTTCACCTATATTTCTCAGAGTTCATTGTGGCAAAAAATAAAAATTATTAAACTTTTATATTTTATATAACAATTGAAGTATTTGACTTCTCTATTTTTAAATTCAGCACACGGAATAAGTTGTGATTAAAAAAAGTTCAATATCATATCTATCGTTTACATTTATTAAATTAAATAGTGCCAATTTATTCCATTCTGACATTTACAAAATAATTGCACTAATTGCCCCAAATTTTATACAGGTATGGCTACGCAATATATTTTCATAATGTCAAATCATGAATTAATTGTTTTACGCGAAATGTCAAAACACGAAGTTAATGCCTATTTTATTAATTTCATTACCACGCCCACGGTGGCAGAGTGGTAAATTCTTCTATCCTAGCTATCGCGAAGGGAATTACATTTTAAAAACATGTCAATATTCTCAAATATTCGCAAGAAAAAATAACCTATATTGGTACCTAAGATTTGAGATTTTCACGGCCTAAATGTATTATAGTGATTTTTTTTGGGGTATTATGCCGTGTTGCGCTACTTCCTTCTTTAGTGTGCACATATGCTGTCCAAAATGTTGGCTAAAGAAGGAGATAGCGCAACACGGCATTATACCCAAAAATATATCTGAATAAAATATCTTATAAAATAGATCTGAATTTCATTACTTTCCAAAAATCTTTTCTTTAAGAATTTACTGAAAACCGAATTTAATAACGTTATTATTGCGTTATGCATATATTTGAATTTGTATTGCAGCTGTTTCGGCGGTCAATGCTATTATATTTATTGTTTTTGTGTTTAGTTCGTAGAACTCCATTTAATTTTTTTATAAATTTAATTTAGATTAAATTTGATAATATTATTATTAAGTTCTGCAAGTGTTTTAGTTTTTTATTATTGTGACAGCTGTTTCGGCTTACAAGGCCATTTTCAAACTGTGGTTAGTCCACATTGAGACGACGTATTTATACTATTTCAAATGTAAATTTTGAAGGTGCATACATTGATTTATTACTGTTTAAACCGATGACATGATCTATTGTTGGTTAAACCAATCTATGTTTTTCCCTCAGTAAACAGAACATCTCTTGGTGAATAATCATACCCCACTTAACAACAAGGGTCCTAAACCATTGCATATAGAAAAAAAGGGCATTAGATTAAATTTACTTGAACAATTAGAAATCAATAAACGAATGAATGACCCAAATTTAACACTAGTTAATAAAGTACGGAAAATAATTTACTCACCACTTCTCAGTATTTTCACAAAACCCAAGCAGTATAATGCACCCAAATAATTCATAGCAATAAAGTCATAAGTAAATAATTAAGAACTCATTACCATTTACTGAGGGGAAAACATAGATTGGTTTAACCAACAATATATCATGTCATCGGTTTAAACAGTAATAAATCAATGTATGCACCTTCAAAATTTACATTTAAAATAGTATAAATACATCGTCTCAATGTGGACTAACCACAGTTTGAAAATGGCCTTGTAAGCCGAAACAGCTGTCACAATAATAAAAAACTAAAACACTTGCAATGCTATTATCTCTAATATTTACCCCTTCCTATTCTCTTGTATCTTTAGTCCCATTGGTTCTTAGCAATGGATCTATTTTACTGTCTTAAGAAAAATATGGTGAAATAAAAGAGTCTCCGTGACTGATCCCACTTGTGTATAAATGTGGAATTATTTAGAAATCTCGCAAACGCCGAGAATCGCCTTGCTTGAGGTTTCCGATGGCTCTAAGGCTGTAATATCTTCACCCCTCGAAGCCGCTCGCAGTGTTATTGAATTAGCGAACAAAACGCAAAGCCTTTGACTTCTACCATGCCTAGCGTCTAACGCCTAGTGCCTAGACTGTCTAGTGCCTTGCCATCGCATGGGCCGGGCGTGGGAAGCTCACGTTTTCTCTTATAATGAGAACCTATCAAATAATCACACAAATAATCCTTTTAAAGGCAAGAAATAAATCTTTCTGAAGTACAAAACCTGCTCTTATAGTTAGGTATGTAGTTTGCAGTGTGTTTTAGACTCACAAACTGTCTTAGTTTTAACTGACGAACCTACGAAATGTCAGCATTAAAAAAACGTAGTTTTTTTATCTGAAATGTTTTAGGCCGACGTCATTATTTTCACAATTTCCACATACAAACTAGCGCACACAATTACGTAAAAAAATGGGATATTATAATTGTTGGATTTGTAAAGCTGAAAGTTTTATGTGACAAAAACATCAGAACATAGACAGAACATAATTATCAAGAAAAAAATATTCACAAAATATACTAGCTTATAGGTCCAAATGATAATCTAGTCTCCTTCAACGGAAGCAATCTTCCGAAAAGGCCTTCCATTGATATGCTTGGTATAACTATAAGTGACCAGCTTAGGTACGGGGGCTCCATCGAAGCCAGAGTAAAGTCGGCCTCTCAGAAGCTGGGCGTACTGTACAGGGCCCGCAGATCCTATACTATAATAGTACACAACTGCTGACCCTGTACAAATCGCAAGTGCGCCCTACTGTCGAATTTGGCAGCCATCTCTGGTCCGGAGCCCCTAAATACTTGAAAAAAACCCTTGACTCTGTGCAAAAACGGGCGGTCCGTTTGATAAATTCCCCAATCTTTACAAACGGACTGCAATCTTTAGAGCACAAGCGTCAGGTAGGTATGCTGTCCTTGTTCTATCGGTATTACAATGGAAGATGCTCTGAGGAACTAGCGTCATTGATCCCTTCGGCACCGGTGCGTAGTCGGGATACACGCCAAACGCGCGCCCAACATTTGTACACAGTTGACATTTGTCACATGAGAACGGGTCGCTTCTACGATTCGTTCTTAAGTTCAACAGCTCGGCTGTGGAACGAACTGCCGGCCTCTGTGTTTCCTCCCTCCTACAACATGGGACATTATTTTCTTCAGGGCCTCCTGTGTGGAGTTAATATTAAAAAAAGGTAGGTACTTTATCGCTTGTTACCAAAGATATTAGAAAACCTTGTCACATTCTTGGCACATCGATTTGAAATTACACTTAAATTCAAACATAGTTAAAATCACCCAAAGTCACAACCGAAATGAGCATGTTTGATAATATTTTGTTAAGGGTGATGAAATTACTCCGAAAACAGGTACCAACTTCTAGTCAAATAATATTTTGAATCCTATTAATCCAGCAATTCAATAGGCAATAATTATTTCTTGGGCGCATTCTAAAAGCAGACTTTTCCTGCCAATATATATCTATTTAATACCCTACATAGGTCAGTTTATGTATCTCACATAATAAATTTTAGCTTCATGACTCATATTGTATTTATGAATTAATGTCTACCCAAGATACCATAAATAGAACCTTTAAGTTAGACCTTAAGTCAAACCGAATACTTCGGGAAAACTTGGGGAAAAATATTATTTACACAGCTAAATCACAATCAATAATAATTCATACACTAGATACCGTGGACAGTTGTGGATGTTATTTATAACCAAGAAAAAACTGTTATTTCGATTGTCTGTCAATCGTCTTGTCATCGTAATAACACTTCAATCAATATCCATTGTAACGAACAACAAAAAATTAAAATCTAACAAGATCCTTTGCGAATTTTGCGGTGAAATTAGATACATCAATGCCGGTTGGTAACTAAACTAATCAATAATAAAACAACGCTCAACCGCATTGGTGACATAGTAATTTTTTTTACGATTCTTTACCCAATAATAATAATTGCATTGAACAAACTCAAGATGAACATTACGATATAATATACGTCAAATAGTGTTCAGTTTATGCAGTTAGTATGTGTAGAAAGCTATTTGCGTGTAGATCTTGCCTAAGGTGTATTTGAAGATTGCAGATTCCTAATTGAATCCGCCTACACTTTCCATAAAATGATGGCAATGAAGTAATTATTGTGTTATGCCTATAATGAAGCACAAAATATGAATACCGCAATAAACTTTGAACATTATCTTCCACTTATTTATGATCTCTTTTTCGTGATAATCTTGTATTTACTATTCAACGTCATCTTACCAACAGCCGCCATCTACATCTGTAGCCCTGGGATTCACTATTTACACAATGGCATTAATTGCTGGAGACTATTTTGTCTCCGCCCACACCGCCCTCGTGATGTGTGCCCACTTCTCCAGATACACTGAGGTGAACTAACCTGGGCTGCACGGGGAGAGCAATTGATAACAATTAAGGTAAATAAATATAAAGACAATATACATAAACTCTATCTGTATGATACACAAAAAGTCCCTCGTCACCACATAAAAGCGCTGTGCCCAGAGTAAAATATCAAATATGAAGAGCTCTATTAAAACACACCCTTTCCCGCTCACAGATTCCCAATGATTGTGATTCCGGCAAAGAAAAAAAATAGAAAACCAGCTTGATAAAACAAGTAATTTTCATTATATTTTAAAAGATAACTAAAGTAATTTCTTTAATAATTGCAAATTCTAGTTTGTAAATAATTTGTATACACCACCATTTCATAAAAATAATCTACATTTTTCGAACCAATGGATTCTTCGTCAGTAAAAACGAACAATAATAATAATATTTGGATGATTTGTATAGCGCCATTTTTATGCAAAATCACCTCATGGGCGCTGCACAAACATATAATATATTTTTAAAAATTATTCTAAATTGACATGATGTTAATTAAGTTTGTTGAAGATTTCGTCTTTTTATTACAGGGACTTAAAAAAGATTTTCATTACGGCGTTTTAATGAAGGGTTTTAGGATTTTGTCATTTACACTACCCTATCCTATAATACCGTATTCTAAGAGCGAATATAAATATTAATATGTGATGATGAAACCATTGGTTTCGAAGTAACATGTGAATTATTTTTATAGGATAGTGGTGTATACGAAGTGATGTTTTTTCGTTTAATTAAAATAACACCAGAAACTTAATTAAAAACATGTGTAGTAAAGTAATATTATAATATTTAATTTTTTTTATTTACAATCATTATTACAGTGGAATTGCATAAAAAAATTTGCAGTTACAAAAATAAACATTGATATAGATATTATTTTTGTGTTCTTCATACTATATAATTTATTTACTTACTAGTTGGCGAAATAGACCACAAGCAAAAAAAACGGTTTCCTGCTTTTTAAGCATAATTTATAAATTTATTACACGTGTCTATTCGTGGTTTAGCTTCAGGCATTTTACAGAAAAAAAACTGATCCTAAATTGATTCAGATAAATTGAATATTTTTATACCTTCCTAGTGTCGTAGTCAAAAGCATACAAAAATTATTTATATTTAATTTTTGGGAAAACTTAATGAGTAGAATCTCAAATTGTAATATTTATCATTACAAACAATATTAGCAACAAAGGGTTTAGATAGGGGCTTTGCTCCCGGTAAGGCTGAGATCCTGAATTCAATTCCTAGTTGTTTCAAATTTTCGTATGATAGGCGCTTATATTGTCTCAAATGATTAAACTTATAATATTAATAAAGGAAAAAATAATAACGAATAGAAAACATAACGTCAATGTGTTGAGTTTTCTATTGAAAACGGTTTTAATTTTGATGAATAATTACCGTCGCGAAATAAACACGTTCGCCCACGCTAATGGATTTAATAATACGTAAAATATTAGTATAAAGCTTAATTGTATTCACTCCGTTAAATAGCATTTTTGAAATATTGACAAGTTTCCATGTTCCTTTATTTATTTATTTCCATACTACCCTTATAGTTTAAAAATTAAACATCCCTATTTCGCTATGAAATGAAATTGTATTCTGTATCAAATGTAAATGATTAGAAGAGGACGGTTACGTCATGAATTAGGAATACAGTTTAATTTCATAGCGCAAAAGGGATTTTTAATTTTTTAAACTATAAGGGTAGTAACATTGAATCTTGTCAATATTTCGAAAATTCTATTTAACCGAGAGTGAATACAATTACATCAATCATACTGATTAAAAATTTTCACGGTCAATATTGCTATTTTTCATGATTTCTGCCATGATGATGATATATTTTCCTCAATATTCGAAAAATTGAATCAATAAACCAAAAAGTGAAACAACATGAAAATTAAGTAAATAAACATGTTTTAAAAAAAATAATTTCGAGCACATTCGTTATGACATGACGTGTCGAATCTAGCCCGTGTTATTTTACCCGCTGCTTCCTGAAGCCCTTCATATGAAACTCTTACACTTTGTCCTGGTTTGTTTGCTTACAAACAGTGGCAACGCGTGTTTACGCAATGCTTTTAATGGCGACTCCGACTCGACTGGAACACATGCGTCACTAACGACGCTCTGGTCTAACAAACGCATCTCTCCGGGATATGTTTTATATTCTACGATTCATCTCCTCCCGGAACTCCCACACCGCACGGTTGCTCTACAAGCCTTTGCGGATTAGGTTTAATTGTCTGAAGCTATTTTAATACACCTGCCTCTGGGGACGGGATTGAAACCTTGCTCTAGGAGGAGGGTGGGGGGTTGCAGACCTTTATTATTCATTGTTTCTCTTTCTTCAGAAGATAAACTAAAAATCTTTTATAATGTTTATGGATATTCTAATTTCAGAGCAGTTAAATATGCAAGGCAAATTATCAGAAGAAGGCGGTGTTTATTTTTTATTTTTAAGGCGTGGGTTTCAATTGCAAAAGAAGAAAATCCTTTCATTTATTCAAAATATCTATTTTTAACTGTTTTCGGGATGATATTTCCAAAATAATTACTTTTAGAAGTTGTATTGTAAGCCCTATCAAATTTAAAAAAAAAATAACTTGCAGACTTTGTTTTTTTTCCACGCACGAAATGAAACCTAATTTTTTTAACTCAAAGTCATATTCTTTAGTGTAGTCCACGAAACTATGAGTCACAATCCATCTCAATTATCATCAGTTATAAATAACTTAGTTACCCGATCACAACGACTAACGGACAAAGATCATATTCACGAAAACTAGATCTTCTTAGTAGTTGCTCTTTAAGAAAATGGCTTCTCCAAATATTTAATAGACAAATCCATAAATAGACGCAAAAAAACTAATCCTTAAACGGAAGAAGAACCCCCCCTTTCATATCAATTCTCCCATACATCAAAGGCTCAACAGATAAAATTAGTCGTATCCTTAAAAGCAATAAAATCAAAACCATTTATAAATCAGAAAATAAAATCTCATCTCTATTAAGAAGTCCAAAAGACCACATTCCACTTGAGTCAAATGGTATTTATAAAATACCTTGTGGAGCATGTGAAAAGGTGTATGTTGGACGGTGTAATAGAAAAATATCATGTAGAATTGCAGAACATAAAGTGGGTGTCACTAATAAACGTTTAACTTCATCCATAGTTCAATACGTCCTTAATGGTGGTCATAAAATGGACTTTAATAATACCACAACAATAGCTAGCATATACAATGAGTCAAAAAGAATTTACCGCGAAGCAATTAAAATTCATAAACATAAAAATAATATGATTACCACAAGTGACTCAATTAAAATTCCCAACACCTGGAAAGTTATAATTGACCAAAATAATCCAAAACCGGCATTTACAAAATTCTCAAAAGTACTTCCAACAAGTTCAAAGCAACCCAATCAGGTCGCTACACGCATACTGCTTGATATTGCCAACCCCGCCCCCACCCCCTCTACCGTCAAATCACTCTCAACACGCATACTTCGTCCTAGACATAAGAATTGATAAGCATCCACTTGTATCTTGACTTCTGGACCAAACAGACACGCGAAAGCGTTCAGTTTGAGACAAAATTCAGGACATAAGGCCTCTGAAGATGGATAGTGAGATCTGTCCGAAACGTCAGGAATTAAAAAATCCTTTTAAAGACTACGTTACGCGGGTAAAACGAGAACATCATTCTACATCTTACACCCGTGAAAACCTTAACCATAACATATATATAGTATCATGGACTACATATATCTACATATTTATAACAATATCAATATTCTAAACTTAGGTTTTTTTTTTTAATATTTTTCATTAAGCATATAAAACTCTAACCGTTGACCTGGAGGGCGATTCTCGTTCTACTTAACGACACTAAAATCGTCCTTACATTCAAATTAACGATTTTTCTCGGTTTATTCGTATGAAGCGATTCCGGTTCTCTCGTTGACAGATGGAATCCCTAGATTTTCGATTGCGCGCCAAAATTTTTAGCCTTACGCGAAGGGTACCCCTAGACCTGTCATTCGGCGGCCGAACGCTAGCGTTCACGGAGAATTTGCTTCATTTAATTGTGACGTTTTGACAATTAGCAATATTTGCGTAGTTTTAATAAGAGAAAACTTAATATTATCGTAAGTATTGACTGTAAACATGATTAGTGACTTGTTTGTGGCACAATAATGCTATTAAATGAATTGAATCAGGTAATTGCGATGTTTTTAAAGTACGTAACATGTCGAAAGCCAGATGAGTGATTTAATTTACAATAAACTACACATACCATTGAGGATTTCTACATAAATAATAATAAGTTTCTGGCTGGCGCTCGAAATTGTGGGTTTTGAAGTTAACCACAACGAAATAAGAATCCCTTTCATTCTTAAATCAACTTGGGTGACAGTTAGCGCCATTCGACAGCGTTAGTTTGACAGCAAACTTCACTTTAGAAGTGGTGAATCTGTAAAAAAGTCATTACTATCCAGCGAGGTAAGTACCTTTTCACAAAACGTAAATCTTCGATAAATGGCTTATTTATGTCATTCATAAATAAAATAAGCAGTTATTAAAATGCATTATAATACAAAGTATTTGTTTTTTTAAGTTTTAGTTAGAAACCTTGCGTCACTTAATTATATTTCACCAATTTGTGTTTTCAATAATCTCTTAACAATATCGTAGATGCTCTTAACCACGCTTCTTTAGGATTTTTTACTAGGTCTCTCAAAAATCGATCTTGTAAGGCTATCAGAAGAACGAGAATCGCTTAATAGTTAAGAAAAGATGTTACAAGCGACGGACAGCTATCTTTCGCAAACGATAGCAGTCGTTGACGAATGCTATCATTTAGCTTAAGGCTAAAAGAACGAGAATCGCCCTCTTGGACCTTCAACCTTCCCGTTGCCAACAGGGGTTGTAAAAAATTATAAATTAGAAAATTTTAAATGTATTATTTAAGAAACTTTATATTACTGATATTTTTTCAAAAGGTTTATAAACGCATAATCTATAAATATTAAAAAAATTAACATGAAAATAAATAACTTTAATTTGTAGATATTATTCCTTGACTAATATACCTACAACACACAACAGAAACCATACACCCAGCAGTGGGTGATGATCTCACTCGCTCATGCTATTACTGAAGTGTGCGTGATGGGTAAGGTACCAATTGTTCATACATGCGGAATTTCAAACAACTTCAGCTGTCCAGGTCCCGCCCGTTGATAAATGATGTGGTTTTATGTAATATTAACTATATTGTGATAATACATTACAAATGGACAAATTTGCATTGAAATTTTAAAATGAGGGGATAACTGAGTCACTCTCACATTAACGTCTTTTTATTGATTTGCTGATCATTAAAGCCCTTCCTCAATTACTTAAAAGATTTATGTTTGCCTTTTAAACTGCAGGCAGGATTGGCAGCCACGTGAGGTTCATTTATATTATTTTGTAGTAAAACTTACCGCCAAAGGAATTATTATGCTTTCGCTTTACTTTCCGTTCGCCGACGAATATTGGCAACCATTTCCCAGGGAAATTCTCTCAAATGCCAATAACGTATGATTTATGAGCTATTTTCTTGCATAACTTACAAACGTAATTTGTACTCACAAATTAGAGAAACAATTTACCTGAGTTATTTACTAATGTGGAAATATTTTTAATTACGTAATGACTTTTAAAACGAGTTAAAAAGTTTTCTACAAATGATGAATGTTAATTTTTAAGCTTAGCCTGAGAAAAAATGTATTCGCCACAGTACTCTTTTAGCCACTTTCTTGTTAAATGCTTTTATAAAGCACATACATATTATTTGTTAGAAGGCACCTATTAAATCGATGACCAAGAGCAAATTTCAGAGGGAAGATCTTCTCAGTATCAAACCACAATTCAGAATTTAAAACGTCGCTCGAATAGTCAGGTGCTTTTCACCTTCTTCTCCCACATCTCCTGCCCTTCTCCAGTACTTTCATCCTCACAACACACTCCATTTGGGGACGCCATAGTTTCACTGGTTCTAGACGGTTGGATATATTTAGGCCCCTCTAAGGTATTCAAATAAAAAGTTACAAATCCAATAAATATGAAATTTCTAAATCACACTCTTTCAAATGCTATATCGAAATATTAAAATAAAATAGTTCAATAGATACAAACACTTGGAACTTCAGTTATCTCCGAAAAATTGTTTCAGTTTTTTATGCTCCAATAATCATATTATCATTATCATCATATAAATATTGATGAAAATAATACTAAAATGGAATTGCGTCATGTAAATGTATCACATTAAAATGGAATTTCCTCATGTATTAAAGGCTTCAAAATTATAAATAAACTAGCTCAGAACCTTCTTAGATCACGAATTATCTTAGTGAATCTAGTTAGTAAATAACACTTTCTTGAAAATATAAAAAGCGCAGACCCTTGAAAACATGATTAGGTATGTTTTATTTTTTTTTGCTGGCTAGGTAAATGCAGTATTATGAACATAACGCAAAAAATATTTCTCTTTACAATGAAGAATATAATAAGCCATATAAAACCATTAAACTATTTTAAAAAAATAACGGCCATTGCGGTGCTTTGAATATGTAGGTTACCTTACCCTTAGCTTACAAGCAAAAATATCACACAATTGTCTCAAATAAAATCTTGCATTATCGGGAATGGGGTATGATGAAACCTAATTCAGTGTAACTTTGGCAGTACCAAGTACAGAACAGTACCTTCTGTTAAAACCATTACGAACAGTCACCCTAATTTAATATAAATTAAGTGATCCATAACCACGACCCATGTTAAAGTGAGCAAATCATTCCTTTTGTGTGAAAAATCTATTAAAAAATGAAACAGTTTTTTGTTGTTGTTTACTATTTCGAAATTCAGGGTTAATTCCAGTTTAACGCCTTATTTTCCAAAAAAGCCACCCCACACAGCATTCCCAAAGATAACATGGGCCCGAATTATTTTTCTCAAGGCCTCCCTTATGGACCACATGTGATAAAGGTCTTGATGCTGACCATGAGTAAAAGGATGGAGCAGCATATTTCATTGAATGTAATTTTTTTCAAAGTGCGCGCAAGTCTTTTTAACATAATTAGAAAGTAAATTTATTATACTCTTTTAATATAACCTTTAATTACTCATATTTTCGCCAAATAATAATATGAAACACATTAAAATCATCACTTTTCATTTTATTGAAAATGATGCCCTAGGCCAGATGGTAAGTCAATGAACACCGAGTCGTTCCTTTTATGATATTGTAAATCAGAATTTGCTTTAAAATTCAAATTAATTTATTATCTAGAATTTTAGTAATAAAAATAAGAAATTCCAAAGTTACCCAAATGACAATTTAACATTGGACCACCCATAAAATGGGATTTCGTTTTGCCCTTTATTTTTAAGATTTTGTGACCGAAATTAACTAAAGGATTTGGTAAGAACACCTACAACCCAATAGTTGAAACTTACGTATTACGAAAGTAAAAATATATTGAAAAAATAACAAAAAGTGGTGTTACCCGAAACGACTGTGCCTATAGAATTTATTATTAAAATAATTTTCCTTAAAAAAAATAATATATTGATAGGTAGGTAAATAAAAATATACAAAATATTTATTTTGTTATTTTTATTAATTTCTTACATGATTTTATTATTTTGAGCTAGAATCCCCTCCCCAAACACAAGAACCTTGTCCCCTTGGTGAGTAAATGCAATTATTATTTCCTTTAAAACACTGCAATATTTAATATTTGTATTTGAAAATAATAATAGCCTTTCCTAACCATAGAGACAAGGTTCTTGTATTTGATGAGGGAATTCTAGCTCAAAATAATAAAATCCACAGACATGTAAAAAAAATATTATATTATTTTCGATGTATCTATCTATTACAATCAGTTCCCATTTCGAAAATGACGCTTAAATTCATAACTCATCCGAGTAATTTGGTTCATTGATCCAGAATTAGAGACAGACAACCAAAATTAGTATTTTTGAAGAAAAAATATTCAATACAAGAATATTGTTTTGTTTTCATCAAAACAACGTTACAAAAGTTTTCAGATAAGCCTGCCCTATTTTAAGACAATTAAACTGCGCACGCTAAAAGCAATGGTAAGAAAATATTTATAAAACGTTGACAAAATTTCTTTGAAATTTAATCTCGGTCCATTTCATAAAGATAATTAGAGGCCCGGCACACTCACTCCTCTCGCTTCTCATAAGTCGGCCCCGGGCCTATCCCACTCTAACATTCCATTTTATATTCCATCCACGCTTTCCGCCGCAGGTTATCTCTGCATTTGATACGGTGAATGTTTTTTAATAATGTTGACAAATATATATGGCGTACATGAGTACACTCAATTTTACAAATCGCCACTTAAAAGTAAAATTACGGCCCCGTTATCTGATGTTTTACTTGTTTAAAAATAATTGAGGATTTATACAAGTAAATTGTTTTAACATTTTCTGACAGTAACGTAACGTAATTTTAAAAGTTCAATGCAATTTTGAATTGGATAACGTAACAACAGTTAACAAGAACTTCGCAATGGCTTCACAAATGATGTAAAATGACGCCAGTATTCATATTTAAAATGTGAATATCGACCACCACGCGGAAGAATGAGTCTTACACTTTTGATTTGTTGTGTATAATTATTCTACTGAAGTTGTACTCTTTAAATAAATGCTCACCACTGTATACTTTAATTTATTACACAAGCAGAAGAGAACTCAATGAGATATAATAACAAAGTATTTTTTCTTAAAGTTTAATTAACATTCCATAGTATAATCTCCGTTAGAAATAAAGCTATACATTTATTGTTGTTTATTGTTAATTTACATTAAGACATTAATTTCTCCTGAGGTTTTAACTTTTGTAGAGATAAACTGCAGTTTTGACAGACGCAATGCGAGATATTACTTTTACCTGGATTCTTTGAAAACTACATTGCAATTAATATAACTCCGTTACTTGAACGAAGAAGATTTATAGAATAGGTTAACCATTTCCAACGATAAACAATAAAGTTAAATCATCCATTATTTAATGCTCACAGCCGGTTAGAATTAAAACGTCGCATACGTATTGAATTTTTTTGTAAGTTGGATTTATCACAATTCAAATGGCCTGCATAAATCCATCTAAATACTTCAAAAGGGAAGGATGGAGGTAACGCGTCAAGTTTCACGTTCAACACAATCAAGTTACAAATAGTTGAGTAGGTACTTTCAGGATTTCACAGGACTTGTTTATGATATTAATACAGACGATCTGTGTGTAATAATCCAGCTGAGATACAAATGGCATCGCCTTGGTAGAGACAAGACTGTTTCTCTTAACAAATGTCGAGATTACAAGATCTCTCTACACCCATTCCTCGTCTACTCCCATTTCTCATCTTACCAGATTTCGCTTGTCCTCAGCGTCCCGGTCATTTATTTTCTCTATACATCATAAGCCTACCCGGGGTTAGCGCGAGGGAACTCCGTTAAGGCTCATGCTTCCATATTGTTGTAACTCTTATTTCTACTTATAAATGTAAAAACTTTACTCACAACGAACAAAAAAAACAATTTGTTAAAATTTTAGGTTTAAAAATTAAATGCTCCTAATATGAAAATGATAATTTATGACGAAATCAATTTCAAAAGTTAATAATCTTACACGTTCTCTCAGAGGTAACTGGAAAAACATACAAAATAATGAATTAATTTATAATTTATTATCTCAAAAATCTTTAAATCAGTTGTAATTTTAATATATTCCCAATTTCCCTTCCACCCCCAGTCTTTATTTACCTCCGCCCCCAGTCACACCTCCATCATAACTTCAACTAAGGGATTGACCGTTATTTTATAATAATGTAAAGTTAGTACCAACATATTTACCCATGATGGAAAGTTGGTTCAGAAACTGATCAGAAAAATACTCACTGTTTTTATACAAAGTGAAAATGTTTTAGTTTTAGCTAAATACGAATAAAAAAAACTCATCATTAGCATTGTCTTTCTTTCCATGATGGCAATACAAAAATGTTAATACATGAATCATTAAACCGGTAGGTCTTAGAAAATTATAATATTCCATGAAATCGACGGTAGCTGAATTACTGGACAGGGAATTAGTGCGATTTTGTATGAGTGGCATTGAAGCCAAATTTAGGGTGAGGGGAAATTGCTTGGTAGCCATCTTGTAAGAAAAACTTTGGAAATTATCTCTCCGCAAAGTGGTATTTATATAACTCTTTTAAAATTATTTGGTGAGATAGGATATGCGATATGATCAAGAAGGATTTGGAATTTTTCATACATCTTCTTCTTCACCCCGCGGATTCAATTTTTATATCGAATAGTTAAATCCAGGGCTTCTTAGGTCCATGCTGAAATATGTAAGAACGTTATTGATTTGGACACGAGGATGAAAACCATTTTCTTTGCAAGCTATGAGACTATTGCACCAACTATTATATTCAAGTTTGATGTGCAAATGTGTACGTAATACGAGTATAATGTGAGAGGGTTACCTATTACCTTCACCATACGATTAAACGTGAAATAGTATACAGACCTTAATCATTCTATGTAGGTTAACCCTTTGGAACACTCCATATCAGTAAATGCCACTTGCATTTTATGGTCTAAAATTGTTACTTAAATTTAATTAAAATGAATAGGTAGGTACCTCCCGATTGTTCCATAAATATACACTGATTATATCTTTGAATGTTTCGTATATACATTAATTTAAAATTATTGTCAATTTGGTCAGTTCTGATCATTGAGATCTGTTAAATATGCTTTTCAAAAGATTAAAAAATTCGTAACGGTTTTTTGAACCTCAAACCAGCTGAAAGTCAAATGCGTTAAGCATTACTTTACCGAGGCATATCCACGGTGATGAAATTCTCAAATAACTATTAAAATTGATTTAATTATAATACTTACCACATACATTTTAAGTGTTTGCTGCTTTATATTCTCTAAAAGTTTTATGTGGAACAAACCATTTTTTTGTAGAAACTATGTTCCATAACGCTCTTTTACGTTCATATACGTCTAAATAATACCATAATTCTGTTTAGGTTTTCAATATGTTTAACCCCCATTACGCACAATAAAGGGTTGAACTTGTAAAGCGACTCTTCTTCTCTTCTATTCTAGCTAGACTCATCAGCAATCGGGATTTTTTTTACCTCATTTCCAAGTTTTGATTTCTTGAGCCTTTCGGGGAATTGGCGCTCGATCGACTTTGTAAACAAACTAAACTTGGCATTGTGTAAAGTGCTCTGTTAGGTAAAAAATAATGTTGGTAGGATAATTCATTGATTGAAGATACGCTAGGTTGGCATAATTTTTTTAAATTTTTTTTTTATTTAGTAACAAAACCTTATGTGTCTCCAGACTACGTATTATTTACTATTAACTGTTGGACAGACATACCGACTTGAATGTGAATTTCTCAAATTATCATGAAATGAAAAGCGGTTGGGCAGGGGAAGAAGAAGGCGATAAAAGGGTCATACACAATAATGTTTTGTTGTTATATATATTTTTTTAAAGTTTCTTTATTCAATAAAATTATTAGTTACATGCATTGAGGAATTGTTCGACCACCATGCTAGGCACATGCCCGTGTTATGGTATCTATATTTAAGCATAAAACAAATTGTCTGATTTTGGAAGTATTTACATAGAAATTTATTTTAGCCACAAAAAACTAACGCTGAGGAACTAAAGTGCCGATAACAATTTTAGAATACCACGCAGTGTTGTCCACAGCAGAGAGAATTTTTTTTTTCAGTGACTTTATATTTAATTTTCGCTGGACTTTGAACTCTTCTGCTGCAGATGGTGTTATTGTGGACATAATATGTACGTTTGTGTTGTTATTTTATGTTAATTTATTGGTCCTATTCATCACCAGTGGCGGTTCGTGGCATATCCCATAGGGAGTTTTATGTGAGATCTAAAAAATGTAGAGAAAAAATAACTCATCTGTAAATTCTGTGTTGATATTTTCCATAAATATTTTTTCTCTAGATTTAAAGAAATTTCATCATGTGTCAGTGCAACAAAAATTAGCTACCCAGCTACAGGATATATTTGAACCATATATTTAGGCTTCTGTGGCAGACTCTCGAATATAAAAAAGCAACATCTTCGGTAATAACAACCATTAATACACAAAAATGGCAGAAAAAATACTAGTCCATACATATTAGACTGCATAAACTCACTTTGGAGAAAGTCGCCTTTGTTCATCACTTAATGACTTTCCTTAGCATTAGGAAGTTAAGACAATATCCACGGAGGCCCACCTAGTAACTTTCATACCATAGTTGTCAGAAGGGCTTAATAGAATTCCATAGAAAATTTGCAAAAGAATGGCAAACAAATCGTTTTTTAAACATATTATTGCCGCCTTTCTTCTGTTCCTATGGCGCCACAGGGAGAACTTAAAGTGTTTCGCGAAAAACGTCGGCTCGTATCTTCTTGTTTTTCTCATAAATAATTAAAGTTGGCTAAGGCGAACTCGCTCCCTACTCCTTCTCCTTGTTTCTTACTCCAACTCGAGTTGCCGTCAACCGCTGAGAGTGCTCTGCCAGAACAGCACTTTTGTAATGTGATTAACCTTTTCCAACGAACTTGACAATTTTATAGGTCAATTAAAATTACATTTATTTTCATTTATACTAAAGTTGGATGGTTTTCTTAGTCAACTGGGTTTTTCTACTAATTAATTAGTTTAATCCCTGATAGTCAAGAATCATTTTCAGTTCGTATGTAATATTACCAATTATCATCAAACAGACTAATTTCGGTTGTGGGTCTGTCTATAAGTGATTATAACTATATAACGATTAAATTTGATTTAATGTGTTAAGAATTCAGACATAATTTGGTGTTGCGATATCGGTGAAATTCGTTCCCAACCAAATTTCTAAAATATTAAGCTTTATTTTTTCATTACTACAAGCCGGTAACAAAATGATGCATTGTTCTAAATATAATTTTTCTAAATCTGACATAAATTTAAATGTTTTTTTACTCTTATTTATATTTATTCTTTCTATTGAAAACACTGATACACGAACATTGAAAACAATGCACATACTTTTTGCCCTTTATGGACTGGAGCAAGTCATAAATCCAAGGTTTCATAGTTTTTCTAATAATGAATTTCACTATTTGTTTACGCCAACATTATGGAATCCGAAGAGGCTATTTTTTTACTCTAATGAAAGGTTATTCACTCCATTCAAGTCTCAATTCTATAGACGTAATCCATTAATTTCCACAAATAGAGCTGTTTTAAAATGCCTTTAAAATCCTTTTCTGATATATTTCATTAATTTGCAATCTAACGGCTAAAGTATAAATAAGAACTACGTTATGAAAAAATGAAATATTATAAAGTATAATAATATATATTGTACGCTGTTTCATAATTTCACTATGTAATTAAAAATAATCGTGCCTGTATTTCTTATGTTTTGAGAAAACTGGGTGTGAATCTTCAAATATTTTTTGGTAAAAATCAAAAAAAAAATTAATATACGGACATTTTTTTCTCTAGTCAGTTTAAAAGAGTCTTTTTAATTTTTTATAAAAGCTATATTAAATTTACATTAAAAATATATTCAATTTGAGATAATAACAAAGAAACTTATCTTTAAATAACATATTCATATAACGGTGAAGTTAGGTAAATAAGAGATGTGGTTTTTTACTCAATAAACTTGGTGAATTCACGAATATTTCTGTATTTTTAGCTCAAAATCACGACATTCGCACATGTTCGGTGTTATGGTTGGTGCGTGGCACATTGTGATTCTTTTGAATCACATAAGCGAATACATGTATACATTGTATACATATACAAATTTATTTAATTTTTTTCTTTATCGCAGTGTCAAATGTAATAAGTTGTAGGTATATTTACTGTGATTATATATAAATATATATAATTTTTTTTTTCCTAGCCATAAAGAGGCAAGGAATAAATATAAATATGTCATAATACATATGATATATTTATAACAGAGATTAAATAATTGTAATGTATTAGAGAACACTAGAAATATTTAACAATGTTCTTCGTAAATTGGTTAGGGATTGGCTTCAAAAAGTTAAGGAGAAATGAGATTGAACTAATAACTTCCCAAAGTTTAAAAAAATCAACTAGCACTAAGAACTACTACAGACTATTTTCCAACTTCTTAAAAATCATAAATTATTACACATATACAGGAGTACTAGCACATACTCGTCAAACTTTAACCAAGGATTTCTGATCTTTTTGGAGTAATCGAAAATTGAAAAGTAACTTCGGTAATTTATTATTATTTTCATTAAATATGACACAATACTTTGTGATGCAGCACAGGCCGAAAACACTCCTGCTGTAAGTGATCGGGCTACACTCCTAAGTTTTAAAAGTGATAGTGTGTTGAACCCTTCAGTGACTGCAAAAGCAACCATATACTTATTTATCGGAATAACTTTATTGAGTAAAAACCTCAAATTGTAATATTTAAATATTGAAGACAATATTAGTGATTTCTAAACAAAAATCTGAAACAGAAAAATCAGAAAAGGAAACGGTCACATCTGGGACTCGAACCCAGGACCCTTGTCTTTCCGGGACAGTGCTCTACCAACTGAGCTGATGGGACCCTATTCCCCTCGGTCACTTTTAACTGTATCATACTTCGAATAAGAACTACTAACATTGTCTTCATTTTTTTCACCGCACATTTTTATTGGCAACTATCTTTATGTATGATCGCAATATTCAACCCGAACTAAATGCATATTAATAATAACAATAGTAATGAAAATAATAATAATTCTCCGTCAGTACAGGGCGTTCAAGTAGTCGGACCAATCGACAAACAGAACTACCTACCGTCTATAGCCCTCTATAGCCCTCCGCGATTCTGATAAATTCCACAACAACTTAAATGAAATTAGATTAGAATGACATGCCAACTATAGGAGCAGACAGCTTGCGATTGGTTCCTGGACTTCGATCCCTTAACAACAAACTAGAGGTGGTGGACGATATTTTCAGAGACCAAAAACTCCATATCCTTACGGTCAAAGAAACTTGGCACTAGAACAGTGATTCGTACTCAATTGAGAGACTCCGAGCTTTAGGGTATGTGGTTCTTGAAGAAGCCCGACCTAGTGGGGACCTACCATCAAACAATATCTCACACGTGAATCACGGGGGTGTCGCGATAATAGCCCGACCAGGATTACGGCTAAACAAAGTAGCTCTAGGTACATTTAACACGTTTGAGTATATTGGATGCAGGGTTTCTTCTTCAGGAACGTCGTTCATGTTGTGCACCCTTTATAGGCCCGGATCGAAACCAATCTCTGTCGAATTTTATAATGAGTTTTCACAGTTTTTGGAACTTTCAGTCGGACTCTCCGACGCACTCATTATTATAGGCGACATTAATATTCGTCTAGAGCGCGTGACATCACCAAACACTGTTAAATTCTTAGATCTATTAGCCAGCTTTGGATGCCACCAATGGGTTGACGTCCCAACTCATGATGCTGGTGGTACATTTTTTATTTTTTATTATTTATACATTATTTTACAGTATTTCATATTTTAATTCAGTAATGTTGGCCTCACTGGGTTGTTTACCCGTGCTGAGGCCCCCATTTTATAATATAAGAATTTATACATTTAAACAAAAAACAACATTAAAATAAATATAAATTTAAACTAAAAATAAAGATTAGAAATTAAAATCTAATTATATAAAATAATAATATTAAAAGAGAATGGAAATCGGGATTTATAATGATTTATGTGTTTGTGCGTGTTTTATATATTTTTTTTGTATTGCGTGTATATGTTTTATTCTTTTATGTTATAGAATTTTGGAAATATTGTCTTTTTTGTTCTTTAATCCATTTTTTTATTTTGAGTTTGAATTTATTTTTATTTTCCTCAATTTTTGTTTCAAGTGGAAGACTGTTGAATGCTTTAATAGCGTGGTATTTATGGTGTCTTTGTCCAAAGGTAGTGTTTACCGTCGGAGTTTTTATGTTTTTTTTATACGCTTTTCTGACCGGTCTATTAGTGATATTTTGTGTTTGTTGGGGTTTGATTTTTTGGTCGAAAATGTAGTTTAGTAGGGTTTTTATATATAATTGGCGTATATCAAGTATGTCACAGCTTTTAAATATTTGGTCTGTCTCGGTTAGTTTATGTTTTTTGAGTATTACTTTTAATATCGTTTTCTGTGCGATTTCTATTTGAGCGGTAGCTGCGTTTATTGCTCCTCCCCAAGCAATTATTCCATATTCTATTATTGATTGGCATACTGCATAATATATTGTTTTATTTTATATATGTTTCTTATATTTAGGAAAATGTGTATTGTTCTGAGGAGTCTATTTGTGATTTGTTTGATGTGATGTGTCCATCTAAGATTATGGTCAATACGATTCCTAGATACTTTATTTGTTTTTTATTTTATTTATTTTATTCGAGACACAAACAGGATATTTATAAAAACATTAATTATGGTTTACAAAATAAAAAAGTACAATTATAAATATCCCTAGACTAATGTGTCTGCAGCAATCACATTTGCACATTCACATAAGTAAACATGTAAAACAATAACAGTATTTATTATAGAAAACATAAAACTTAATTACAAAGATTGAAGCACATAAAATTTAAAGAGTACATATTAAAAAAAATAAATAAAAAATTCTAAACCACTAAACAAGTTTTTTATTTATTTATTTTTCTTTCTTTTTTTTTTTAAGTACAGAAATCGTGGAGATATTTCTTGAAACACGTTATATTATTTGCAAAAATATCTATGACAGTGTGTATTTTAGCAAGATCATTGTATGATCGAGACATTCTAGACATAGGATTAAAATATCCAGTGTTATTGGCAAAAATTTCGGTCCAAAATATGTTCATATTTCTATTATATTTGGGCCTGGCGTAAAAAGTGATTTGATTGACCAAGTTACTATTAACACGATTATTCACAATTTTGTAAAGCATTAAGAGGTCATTTATATTTCGTCTTTTAACTAAACTCTCTAATTTTAAATATGTAAGTCTTTGTTCATACCCATTTAGAAGATGGTAGACACCTGATCGATAAGACAAAATCCGTGTAAATTTTCTTTGGACAGATTCAAGACGGGATATCTGTGTCGTGTAATGTGGATTCCAGACTGTTGACCCGTACTCAAGAACACTACGGATTAACGAATTGAATAGAATTATTAGGCTATTAGAGTTCTTGAACAGTTTAGTTGATCTTACAATAAAACCTAGTACTTTATTTGATTTATTTACAATGTATTCTATGCGTTGGTTGAACGTTAGTTTGTTGTCGAATATAATTCCTAAATCTTTGATCGATTCAACTGTTTCCAGATTGTGACCACATATGCTATATGAGTATAGAGTTTTGTTGGTGTTCTTGGTGAAATTTATAACTTTGTACTTAGCTATATTCAATTCCATTTCATTGTCAATACACCAGGCAGATAATGTGTTAAGGTCTTGTTGTAAGAGTTCACAATCTTCCATAGATTTAATTGCTTTATATATCTTGAGGTCGTCAGCGTATAGAGAAAAATTACAGTGGAGTTTACATGTAAGGTCGTTGATGAAGATTAAGAAAAGCAAGGGTCCAAGGTGTGATCCTTGTGGAACGCCCGATGTAACTAATATTGGGGAAGAGTTAAAACCGTTAACAGTAACTAATTGACTTCTATTTGATAAATATGATTCTAACCAACGAAGCAGATTTCCGTGTATGCCGATTTTATCCAGTTTATTCATTAAGATAGGGTGACTAACTTTGTCGAAAGCCTTACTGAAATCGGTGTATACGGCATCTGCTTGTGTTTTATTATTCATTGATTTACACAGAAAGTCCATATACTCGATTAAATTAGTGTTTGTGGATCGTTTAGCTACAAAGCCATGTTGGAAAGGGCTAAGTATGTGTGTTACATGATTAAATATGTCTTTATATACAATGGACTCAAATATTTTGCCAAAACAAGATAAAAGGCTGATAGGACGGTAGTTCTTTACATCGTTTTTACTGCCAGACTTATGGATCGGAATGACGTGGGCAACTTTCCACAGATCTGGAAATACCCCTTCGTTCAGACTTTTGACGAATAATTTGTGTAAAGGTGCTGCAAGTTGATCTGCACAATTTCAAATGAATAGTGGAGGAATACCATCTGGATCGGAACCCTTATTGATATCGAGAGTGTTCAACTTCACCTTGACCTCGTCTAGGGTTATTTTGATATGAGATAGTGGATAATTATAGAGTGGGAAAGAAAGTATAGAGTCACTTTTAGAATTAGATGGTGAGCTAAATACAGAAGAGAAGTAAGTAGAAAAGAGTTCGCATGTTTCTTTGCCATTTGATGCTGAACTTTCGTGGAGATGCATGATTTTTGGGAGAGAATTAGAAACTCTTTTCGATTTAATGAGGGTTGACAGATTTTTGATACTGTTAGGGAGAGAATTTTCTATTGAATCTACATAGGCTTTAAGGCAGGTACGTATGGATAATTTTACTCTAGCCCTCAAGATGGAAAAACTGTCATAGTCACATTGATTTTTGTATTTTTTCCACTTCTTTCTAAACTTTTCTTTTTCTCTAAGTTGGTGGATCAAAGCACTGCTGAACCAAATTGGAAACCTTTTGTTGCTGTTTCTTAAGCGCGGAGTGTGTTTTTCAATTGATAGCCATAATAAGTTGTAAAAATGTAGTAGGGAATCATTACAATTCAGAGTATTAAGATCGTTCCAGTTATTTAGTGATAGCATTTCATTGCATTTAGTGTAGTCCGTTTTTTTGAAGTTATATTTGATGTGATCTGGGTTGGTGGGTAAGGGTCTGTATTTAGACATTAGAAAATCGAACTCAATGGGAGGATGATAGGAGTCAACTTTAGATAGCACATGTGAAGCAATTTGAATTTCCAGGTGATGGTTGGAAAACACTAAATCTAAAATTCGATCTATATTATTAGAGACATGATTGAACTGATTAAGTCCAGTCAAATTTTGAAAGTCTACTAGGGATTTTGATTTATGGCTATTATATATGACTGGTCTGGTGTGAATTTCGTTGACATTTAGTGGGCATTGAATAGATGGTACATTAAAATCACCCATTATTATTGTTACATCCTCTGATGATAAATTATTATATGTTGTTTGACACTTTTCGAAAAAATCTGTGAAATTTTCGATTGGTATATCAGGAGGCAAATACGCCAAACATAAGTTGATGGTTTCCCTAGATGTTTCATTTAATTTAAATTTAATCCATAAATCTTCTGTAAATTTTGAGCTGTGTGTTGGGACTGTGATAGATGTCATTTCTTTCTTTATGGCTATTAGAACTCCACCACCTGATTTTTTAAAAGAACTCGATGTGTCCCTATCTCGTCTGTAAATATTATATCGATCATCTACTATTTCATGATCATAGATTGAGGAGTCTAACCATGTTTCTGTAAGACAAATTAAATCATAATTGCAACTGAGCACTTCGCAGTGCAAATCATTTAGTTTGCTTTTCAAACCACGAACATTTTGATAGTAAAGTGTTATTGCCGTTTTGCTAGAATGCATTTTGAAAGTATATATTAAGCATAATTAAATATGTCTTTTTGTATAATTGATGTGAAAATAATTTATGTGTTATTATATTATGCTTTGAAAAGGGGCAATTATGAACATGAGAATTTTTTGTTTGTTTGTGGTAAATGATTTTGTCTATGGTATCAGATTTTGACAGAACTAGGTAATTGAAATGTTGGTATTGAAAAATGTATAATAGTATTAAAAAAATTAAAAATTCTAAAGGGATCCTAAGTTTAGAAATCCAAAACATTACATTTTCGTGTTTACAATAATAATACACATTTGTAGCGATTGCAATAGACTGATACAAAGATAAAAAACCGGTTAAGTATTTGCTATAAACTAAAAGATCTGTCAGTATACTAAGAGTGAGAAAAATAAGAGTAATCACAATCTCTTCTAAATACTCGTACATATTGTAAAAAAAAAATATTTTCAAGGATAAATTCCTTTAGCCAAGTTTCGCATATAAGATAAATATCAAAATTGTTCAAAAGGACCTGATTTAAGAAGTTATGAGTTTTTGTGGGAAGACCTCGCACATTTTTAAAATATATGTTAAGCATTTTATATATTATGTTAGTGAAATTGGCTGGAAAATATTTTGTAAATATAAAATAATTATTTTGTGACTGGGGGTAATTTTGAACATCCGAATTATGTGTTTGTTTCTGGTAAATTATATTGTCTATGATTCCAAGAGGCTTTAGTTTTGACAGATTGATTGGTATATCTATGGACATATTCACATGATTAATGAATTGTAAACAAGCCCTAAAAATAATAATTTTACTATGACTTGACATTATTTCATAAGTATTTGGTAGTAATTTGTACTTAAAAAATGGTGATAAGTCGTGTGTTGCAACGAATGACAAATTGTGTACAATATTCAGATATTTCCATCCTTGCCAGAGATTATATTTGACACGTAAGGTTAATTTTCTAAAGGGGCCTGCGTTTGTAAGGCAGGTTGAAGTGTCTTCAATTTGGAGAGTCTGTTGTCATCATCTTGATCAAAAATTAACATTATAGGGGTTGAATCACTTACACGAACGAATATTTTGGAGTTTTTTACCCAGCAGTAGCGAATTTTTTTTTCCATTTTTATATCTCGACATTGTTTTAGAAGATGTTGGTTTTTAGAGGTTAAGTGGTCATTAATGTAAATTCTACTGACTCCAGGAAGCTGCAATTCTGAAACAAACATCCCTTTTCTCTTCCTTATTGCAGCTAATAGTTCATCTTTAAGATATCTGCGTTCTGTTTTTTCTAGAGGGGGGCAATCGCAGATGTTGGTGTTTATGCATTCGTGTATTTTTATGGTGTTTGTATTGTTTTTTGGCTGTCCTGTGTTGGTTATGCTGTACGTTGTGAATTTTGTTTTCGATATGTTTAGTGTAAGTGTATTTGAGTCCAACCATTTTTTCCCTTGCGTGATTCCTAGATTCGCTATGTTATAAACCTTATTCCAATCCTTAGATTTAAATAGTAAAACTGTGTCGTCTGCGTAACAAATTATTTCTCCATCTATTTCCATGCTGCAAAGTTCATTTATGTAAATTGTGAAAAGAACGGGCCCTAGTATGCTTCCTTGTGGAACTCCGTGTGTAATCGGCAGTGGTTTGCTAGTATAGTTATTAATTTTGACTTGTTGTGTTCTGTCGCTCATGTAACTTTTTAATAGTTGTAGTTCTTTGTCTTTGATACACATATTTTCTAATTTTTTAAAAAGTGTTTTGTGGCATATTGAATCAAATGCTTTAGCCAAATCTAGATATATCGCTTTGCATTTAAACCCTTGATCTAAGTTGCTATGTATATAATCTATTGTACTTGCTAGAGCTTCTTTTGTGCTTCTTTTTTCTCTAAATCCAAATTGATTGTCCGAGATTAATTTGTTTTCTTCCAGGTATTTTATTATTTGGTTTTTTAATAGTCTTTCGAAAATCTTTGATAGAGAGTTTAACAAAGTGATTGGTCTATAGTTAGTTATTTCCATTTTATCTCCGGTTTTATACATAGGGATTACCAGTCCTTTTTTAAGAGTATTAGGAAAGCAGGCACGTGTTATGCTATGGTTGATTAGGTGTGTTATAGGTTTTAATATTTCATTTTTTATTATTTTAATGCAATCCGTTATTATCTCATCTAATCCAGGAGCAATCCGGTTTTTTAATGTATTTATTATTTTGTTAATTTCCATTTCCGAACTTGTTTTTAATATAAATCTGTGTTGTGTTGATTGGGTATCGGTGTTTGATCTGTTTGTTTGTGTTAGTGTGTTTGTGCTGTGTTTTTTACGATTCGCTAAAACTTTCCCTATAGTTGCAAAAAAGTTATTGACGTGGTTTGCCATCATTTCTATATTTGTTTTGGCATCTATTTTTTTCGAGTTAATATTTAGATGTTCGATAGTATTTTTTGTTTGTATTTTTGTGTGTATGTAACTTC
Organism: Hesperophylax magnus; assembly: GCA_026573805.1. Taxonomy (NCBI): domain Eukaryota; kingdom Metazoa; phylum Arthropoda; class Insecta; order Trichoptera; family Limnephilidae; genus Hesperophylax; species Hesperophylax magnus. The sequence goes on from JAIUSX010000157.1 coordinate 3,827,662, forward strand.
CATTAAAATTCTCTATATTTCCTTTGGGTAATTGTTTGCTTTTTTAAGTTTTTCTTTGTAGTACAACTCCTTAGATACTCTAATAAATTACTATTATAAATTATTATTTTTATATTATTAGATGTACTAATTTCAAAAAACAGTGATTCACCGCTTTCAGCAGATATTCGTGATATAGGACTGTCAGACCATCGGCTCGTTTGCACTGATATTGATTTTAACCCGCCTAAAGTACCATATAGAACAATTGTATCAAGGGAATGGGGTAAATTTTGCTTTAGCGATTTTCTGGAAGAGTTACAGACCTCTCTCTTATGTACACCCAATGTTTGGGAAACAAAGACCCCTACCGAACTTGTCAAGACATATAATAAAACACTTTCATGTCTGTTAAATAAATATGCCCCGACATCATCAAAAATACGGAAAGTTCGAAAGTCTGACGGCTGGTTTGACGATGAATGTCAAAACCAGAAGAGACTTATGCGGAAATTAGAGAGGACCTATAGGAAAAACTCTTCTGTAACTACAAGAGACGAGTGGATCCTTGCTCAAAAACTGTATACATGCAAAATTAATTCCAAAAGATCGGACTATTGGAAAGAAAAGATTAACTCTGAGCGAACCAACCCGCGACGTCTTTGGAACTCAATAAAGACTGTAATTTCCGAAGTCACTTTTCCAACGAAAATAGATATGACCCCGGAAGCCTTCTCAATCCATTTGTGCTTCCGCATCTCACGCCTCTCCGCCAATATTCACCTTAAATTCTTAAGGAATTTTATCTTCCTTCAAACCCACAACGCTGGAAGAAGTAATAAAAATTATTTCAAGCTCGCCTAATAAACAGTGCAGTCTTGATCCCATTCCGACATGGTTATTAAAACAATGTTCTACTGTTTTAGCTCCATTCCTAGTTCACGTTTTTATTAAATCACTTAGCACGGGTGAATTTCCTGAACCACTCAAGTCAGCTGTAGTTACACCAATCCTGAAAAATTCACAACTAGACGCCGATAACTTAGGTAATTATCGACCCGTTTCAAACTTACCATTTATTTCAAAAATCCTGGAGAAAATTGCTGCCGCACAAATAACCAGTCCCTTGAATTCAAATAAATTATTCGCAAAACGTCAATCTGCGTACAGAAAGTTCCACTCAACTGAAACCGGACTACTTCGTATGCTATCAGACATAACTCTTGCCGTAGAGTCAGGTAATAATAATAATAATAATAATAATTGGATAATTTGTAAAGCGGCGTTTTTGTAAAAAATCACCTCAAGGGCGCTGTACAATTTATTTCCTAGGATCTACATTTATTATTTAGAAAAGATACCAAAACATACTTACCTGGCAAGTCACTTCCGACAAACACACTTATATAAAAAAGTTTATGCTCATAAAAGATAGAACTGCACGCAGAGGACACTAAATCAAAAAACACTGGTCGTCGCATGATCTTAAGTCTAAGTATAAGTTATCACTTATCTCACTCCTAGACAGGAGTGCAGCGTTTGACACGATTGATCATGAATTCCTCATTAGGAGATTAGAGGAAACATTTGGTTTGAATTGCGACATAACAAATTGGCTGGTATCCTATTTATCCAATCGCTTACAAGCCGTGAGGGTTGGAAATAAATTGGCCAACTTCGCAACACTTTCTTCAGGGGTACCCCAGGGATCCTTTTTGGCTCCACTTCTCTTCATCCTTTTTACAAATGATGTCGCCAAAATAATCGAGTCATTTGATCTCTTGTCTCACTGCTACGCTGACGATCAGCAAGTTTATTTTTACTGCGCTCCAAATGAAATCAATAGTCTCAAGATCCGTATAACTGTATGAATAGAAGCAATAACTCGTTGTAATAACAAGCTGAAGCTCAATCCATCTAAGACTGAGTTTCTCTGGGCAGCCACAAACAAACGTCATCATTTCACGGAAAATTCACCTATTACTATTTTCGGCAGCGATATCATCCCAAAAACAACAGTCAAACTTCACGGTGTCAATTTAGATTCAGACTTTTGTTTAAAAGTCATATAAATAGGACTGTAAGCACCGGTTTTTTTCACCTAAGACAACTCAAGTCTGTCCGAAGAAACCTTCCTACAGAAGCAACAAAACTACTTATCAACTCTTACGTAGTCTCACGTCTCGATTACTGCAACGGCATTTATGCCAGCCTTCTAAAATATCAAATTGACAAACTTCAATCAGTGTTTAATGCAGCAGCATGGCTCATAACCGGGGTTTTAAAATATTCGCACATTTCAGAACACCTTCGTAACCTTCACTGGCTCAAGTGTCCTGAAAGAATCCAGTACAAACTGTGCTGGATGGTGTTTAAATCCATCAATGAAATGGCCCCACCCTAAATCTCTGAACTATGCGTCCCCGAAAACACTGGTCTGAGGCAGTCAACTCTTAGATCAGCAACATCATCAGCTGGCAGACTGATAGAACCTAAGCGCAAGCCAAATACTAAGTTTGGTGATCGCGCTTTCGGAGTATCTGGGCCGAAGGCTTGGAATAAACTCCCTCCGGAACTAAGATCCATAACAAGTCCAACAGAATTCAGGTCTAAACTAAAAACTTACCTTTTTAAGCTGTCGTACCCTTAAATTAAATATACCATTCCTTAGAGAAAGTCCAGTTATATTCAATTTTTCAATTAAGTTCTAAATCCTGTATCTAAATTTCGCCAATAAACAATTAGATAATATTAATTAAGTGTTAATCTCAAGTGACCTACCAGGTAAGTATTGTACTGTATATTTTCTCCATAAATAGTTAAGTAATAACACTGTAGAAATGTATTATAAGTTTGTACAGCGCCCTTGAGGTGATTTTGCACAAAACGGCGATATACAAGTCATCCAATTATTATTGTTATTAAAGTTCCAATTTCAGTTTTTAATTTGATTACCTACCACGCAACGCTTACGATCACAAATAGATCAGAAAATTACAACATACTAAAGCCGTAAAACCATATAATTACTAAGCACTGTATTCGTGAAATGTATTTTTCAAGCCAGATTTTAAGGTCACTTATAAAGGATTTTCTACTATTCAGATTTTTTTTAAATAATATCTGTTTAAATCCCAAATAATTAAACATAGTGAAATATTGTTTATAAGGTTCTTATTTTTCAGTAGGAAAATCAGAAAAAAATTACTATGTGGTCCTACAAGTAAAAGTTTTAATCTTAAATTAAACATTAATTACGAGTATATTTATTTAAAAATGTGTCCATTTTTGGGCAAGACAGGGTGTTATGAATATTTGAATATTTATTTATTTATTTAACGCCAAGAGGGCTTTTACATGTGGGTGGTACAAATTTAATGACAGTTTTGAAACATAAGAAAGAAAAGAAAGAAATAATAAAAATAAAATTACATAAGTATATGCGAGAAACAAAATTAAAAATAACAAGAACATAAATTAAAAAATACAGCGATTTGACTGGTTTACAAAAATATAACTTCCATTTAGGAATAGTATTGAAATAGGTCTTTTACGTAATCCACAAAATTCGCAAAGTTAATATTAAATATATCGACATCACCTAAGTATTGGTTTCCCATAGTGTGAAACCGTTGTATTGGGGAGTTCGCAATGTAATTGCGCTTATGTGTGTTGCAGTGGAATAGTGTATTTTGTCGTGTTGTTATTGTAGGTATTCGTATGTTTATGAGTTGCAGAAGTTCGCAACAGTCGAATTTAGAGTTTAGAATCTTGAATAAAAAAGTTAAGTCGTTTATTTTACGCCTGTCTTCCAATGTGTGTATTTTTAGAGTGTTTAATAAGAAATGATATTGTAAGTCTTCTAGTGGGATATTTAATTTAAAATTAATAAAACGCAGAATTTTTTTTTGTATTCGCTCAATGTTATTAATGTGAATTTTGTAAGAGGGAGACCAAACTACTGAGTTATATTCAATTATGCTTCTAACTAGAGATATGTATAACAGTTTAATGGCTTGTATGGAGTTAAAGTTTTTAGTTGTTCTTAATACGAAGCCTAGTGTTTTCATGCCTTTGTTTACAATTTGGTGGATATGATTGGCGAAACTTAGTTTTTCATCCAAAATAATTCCGAGATCTCTTATTTCCGTGACTCTTTCTAAAACTGTATTGTTAATGTAATATTCAAATAAAACAGGATTTTTATTTCTGCAGAAAGTCGGGGTTTTGCATTTGTCTACATTTAAAAAAAGATTATTTTGTACGCACCAATCTTTAAACTTATTAATATTTGATTGTAGTATTTGGCAATGATTTACATCAGTTATTTTTTTGTATAGCTTGATGTCATCAGCAAAGAGCAAGTAGGTTGCTTTGTTTTGATTTCGGCTGCAAATACGTACCTAAGTAGCAATTAGCAAGTACGTACCTAAGTAGGTCGAGCGGTTTATTATTAATTATTCAATGGATTAATATCGACGCTACATGAGAAACAAAACCGGACCAAGGTGACTACCTTGCGGTAGGCCACTGGTCGCACAGAAAGCTTTCGATAGCAAAGATTTTATTTTAACAAATAGTTTACGATTAGTTAAATAGCTAGTAAACCATGTTAGCATGTTGTCTCTTACTCCTAGGGCAAATAGTTTTCGGGTTAGTAGTTTATGGGATACTTTGTTGAATGCTTTTGAAAAGTCTGTATATATGCAGTCGACTTGTTTATTTTTTGCAAAAGATTCTAATAAAAAGTTTTGAAATATTGTTACGTTAGTTGCGGTTGATCTACCTTTGATAAAACCGTGTTGTTTTTGGTCGATTAGTTTTATTACTTTGGGATAGATTTCATCAAAGACCATTGATTCAAAAAGCTTAGAAAGTACTGACTGTATACAAATGGGGCGATAATTGGTTATGTCAGTGTCGTCTCCTTTTTTGAGGATAGGTGTAATGAAGCTCGATTTCCAGCGGCTTGGAAAATATCCAAGGAACAAGAGGCGGTTGAATAGTACTGTAAGCGGTTTAGATAATGCATTGGAGCATTTTTTAAGGAATATTGGTGGAATGTTGTCTGGGCCAGCAGATTTGTCAGTGTCTAAGGAAAGTAATTTCTGTTCGCAAGATTTTTGTGTGATATGGCAATTTGTTAAGTGTGTAGTATTACTAAATTTGTATTTGGGTATTTTATCATCGGGGGTTTCGTCATCGTATACGTTTTTGAAGAAATCTGAAAAAAGGTTTACAATGTCTTGTGTAATGTTTGCACTGATTCCATTCATTTGCATTATTGGTGGGTAATCCGTGTTTTCATTGTTTATTTTTTTAAGAAATTTCCAGAGATTTTTGGATTTGAAAACATTATTCTCGATGGTAGTTATGTACATTTTGTAGCAATGTTTAGAAAGATCTTTACATTTGTTCCTAGTTTCCCTAAAGTTTATATAATCAGCTATGGATTTGCTTTGTTTGAATTTTTTATGTTGTCTTTTTTTTTTGCTGAAGAGAGGCAGTTAGCTCCGATGAGAACCAAACTGGGTAAGTATACTTTTTCGGCGTGTAAAAAGGTACATAGGATTTAATAGTGTTAGAAAATGTAAAATAAAGTATGTCTAAAGATTTATCAATGTGAATATATTGTATGAATGACAAATATATATATATGAATATCTCCGTGTATTTTGAAGATTTTAAATATTTTTTCTGTCTTCATGTGATTAATACAAAAATAAACACAAAACCTGCAAAAAACAGCCATTAGGCAGTCAACGTTTTCTTCTTCATTTATTGAAAGAAAACTTTTCTTTTAAGATAAATTCCTTTACACCGAGTTAGAGATGCTGCGTCATTATCTGACGAAACAATATGGCTCAAACAATGATAACTCTGGCAAAGTAAAGGTGGCTCTGCTTTGTAAATAAGAAGGAAGTTTGTGATCGACTGAAATGCTTCCTTCTGCTGCTTCCTTTTAAAACCGTCATTTGTTTCCGAGATTAAAAGGTAAAGAGAGGTAATTTTGTGAATTCAAAAACGTTTCTTTTTATAAAAATTTCTTGTTTTCCAGAACCCAGATGACTTATACCTAATGATTTTTCAAATTAAAATAAAACTCACATATTAAATAGTTAGGTGCTTATGCTTTCAAAGTTAAAATTTTTAAGTAATAAAGGTCATTAGGAACGAACCTACCCAGGTACTAATAATAATCATTTATTTTCAAAAATATGTTGATATAAGAATTGTTAATTTTCGACGAACAACATAATTTAGATACCTTATTGTAGAAAGAGTTCAGAAATTTCCTGATATTTGTTCAATTTGAAGTAAAATTAATTTTGTAACATAGCAAAATAAAAAATGTGGTTAAAAGAAATTGTTTTTTTATATATTTTATTGATTAAATAAATATTTAATAATTAATCATTTTTCATGAGTTGGCTTTAATAAAAGTAGGTATACTTTTATTAATGGTCGGTCATCGATCTTTCTCTTTACAATTATTGGATCATTTTGTTTTCCGTACATCATAACATCATAACAACCAACTGCAATAAACCTAATTTACATAACGTAGTACCTAAATAGTATTTGATAGCCAGTACTGAACGGGGTGTATCGGTTTACATCGAATAATAAAGGACAGCATCATAAATCGCGTTTCGTAAACAGTGTCCTACAATCGCAACGATACCACACAATGTTACAAGATATGAAGTGATTCCTATGCAAATCTTAGACCGATCGGTTTCTTTTTGTGCTTTATTTACCATTTACGAATTACCTCATATATACAACAGTCGCAATCTAAATAATGTGGCATATTGTTAAACAATCAAATATCACGAATACATTTTAGGAAATTTTATTTTATTTATTTGTTCACGCCCAATTAGGGTTTTTACATAGATACAATTAAAAATACATTTGATATAATCAGAGATTAAATTATATTTGTTTTGTATTGTTTGAATATTTTATTTTGCTTTATGCTATGTCTACATAGTATTGAGTCTGAAAAAAAAATTAAAAGGTGGCTCAAAAGTCATCATCCTTTTGGGAGATTCTCTTATTTTTTACAAATAGCATATTTTCATCACGACTTTGACATTTGTGTAAAGTAAACAAAAGTGGAATGTGCGTCAACAAATCATGAATTACTATACTTTCAGGGACGCTGAAAAACTGTGAAAAACCAATTCTCTATGATATTTACAAACAAGTTACTGGTTTAAGAAAACGAGTTTTGGACTTTTCCATCACCTATTATTCCATCAGTGAAAACGTCAAACTAACGTTAACTGTTACTAAAATCTTTTTTAATAAATCATTTTTATATTTGGAATAACTTAATGAGTAAAACCGAAAATTGATTGAAAAAGATTCAACTCGAACTAAATGCAATCTATATAGTCTTGAATAAATATATTCTATTTTTAATGTGCGACATCTATTGACTTTTCTGCAAGTATAAGAATAAATTTTTTTGGAATAACTTTATGATTATTATCTTCAATAATTAACTATTAGGACGTGTTGTTTCTGAGAATTAGAACAATTCATCAAATTTCAACGTTCATTTTCGGGTTCTGTGAAAGTCCTATTCAAGTTCTGTTATTATATCATTTTGGACTAGTTGCTTGACAGAACTGAAATAGTAATAGAACATGGAAAAATCTTTCACAAAACTTGAAAATTAACCTTGAAATTTGAAGAATTATTCACATCCTGTCGTTACAATTGGAAGTCTTATTCATTAATTTATTCTAAAAATAAAAATAAATATTCAACCTAGACTTGCGGAAAAGTCAATAGATGTCGCACTTTAAAAATAAAAATTTGATGTATTTATCCAATACACTATATTGATTGCATTTAGTTCGAGTTGAATTTTGCGATCAAATATAAATATAACAGCCAATAAAAACGTGAGGTTAGAAAATGATGATAATAACGTTGGTAGTTCTTATTCGAAGCATAATACAGTTAAATATGACAGGAGGAAATACGATCCCATTAGCTCAGTTGGTATAGCGGCGCACCGGCAAGGCGAAGGTCCTGGGTTCAAGTATATATTTTTTTAATTTTGCTTTTCAAATTTTCGTTTAAAAATTGCTAATATTATTTTGAATAAATAATTTTATGTTTTATTTGCCTTCACCGGGTAACTTATGAAAACTTTTTCCTGAAGGTTTTCAAACATTTATTGTTATTATTTCGCATAATGTCTTGAAGACCTGTTATACCTACTAAACTAGGTAAAACGAAATATTAACAAATGTCTTTAAAATAAAACCAATAGAAGATAACAGCAAATAAATCTGAAGAAAACTTCGAAGCTTCCCTTCTTGTTTACTTGCCCATACAAATAAACTAGCTGAAAGAAGCTTCTCGGAAAGGTCAACACAAAAATCCACAGTTAAGTATCATTTTGTTAACACTAAGATTAAGTTTTGTGAATCACAAAAGCTCACAACTTCTCTGTTAATGTAGTGCTTTTACCGGAGTTTATTGTTCTCTGATTAAATTGAAACACCTTTCAGGAAATTAACTTCCATTGACTGAGTTGTTATCAATAGAATTAAATACAATCGTTGTTCGTCAAGTATAGTTAAATGGTTAAAAAATAAGTATTGTAAAATTTGATTAAGTAATACGTACTATTAAGCTGCTAAATCATTGTGTAATTCTATTACATCTAGGGGTCAACTCTCCCTGGGCATATTATTTATTTAGCTTTTTTATATTAATTTATCTCTCCACTGCATATAATTTATTGGTTAATAATATATATTCGTACTTCGGAGCGGGACTTCTATGTTAATCAATCTTAATACACAATTTTTCGTAAGCGAACATCGAATAAATGAATACAATAATAACATAGAACAATAATAGAACATATAATAATTAAATGCAATCTTTGTTCGTGAAGTATCGTTAAATGGTTAAAAAATAAGTATTGTTAAATTTGATTAAGTAATACGTACTATTAAGCTGCTAAATCATTATGTATTTCTATTACCTACATCTAGGGGTCAACTCTCCCTGGGCATATTATATATTTAGCTTTTTTATAGTAATTTATCTCTTCACTGCATATAATTTATTGGTTAACAATATACTCGTACTTCGAAGTGGGACTTTCATGTTAATCAATCTGAATTCCCAATTTTTCGTAAGCGAACATAGAATAACTTCGTCGACTGGAAATTATCCGTCACTTTGTTTACCTACCCGATACCTTGGTTTATGACATGCCTATGAAACGTGTAACAAAAAAATACAAATTTAACACCTATTAAAATCACAAGGTTCAGTGGAATAGAAAAATAACCTTCGGATGTGTAACCATCTCTGGGCTATATTCTTCCGCAAAAACTTCGTTGGTGTACATGAGAACCCACGCCTGGATTGTGATCTTTGTGACGTGTCTGCTTACTTCTGAAGTGAAATGGAACTGCTATAATAACCGTCAAAATACTGACATCACCCTGAGAACTGAAAATGAGTACAATATTGTTTTATGTCATCCTGCTCTCCAGATTCCCTTGGTTATTTCTATCATCAACCCGGGTTTATAGTTTCTTAAAATCACTCTTGCAAATGGAGTGCCGTCAAGTACGCTTAGATAACTATTAGTAGTGGGTGTTATTACTGACTGAGGTAATAAAGCATTAGGTATTCCAGGAAATCGAATACATGCAATTTATACGTCATGTTTAGGAAACAAGACGAAAATTTCGCAACAAATACCACAGATTGTGTTATTCTAACTTCCATCGCTGTGCCTTCAAATATGAGTTTCTGTTTTTGTTTTAACTGGTACAACAAAAAAAAATTCTTTCAAAATTTTCCATAAATATCTTTCATAATAATGTCGACGATTTTTAAGAAACTCACGATTGTGAAAGTTGTTGGGTCAGCCGAGCTGTTGACCTCCAGAGTCGTTGTAACGACCCGTTCTCATGGGACATGTGTCAACCGTGGACAAACGCTGGGTGCGCGTTTGGTGCGTTTCCCAACTATGCATGTTTGGGCCAACCGTATCCTTATATTACTCTAATCCAACTTGTTCTAACTATTCTTCTCGCTCTATTTCTCGATAACGGTCCCTCTAGAGATATTATTCGCTCTGTGGTTTTAATCATCTTCGCACCACGTTGACTTATGGTGCATAAAAATAAACAATTCGGCCTCTGCTGATCTATTATTCACCGTCCCATCACCTACCATCCGTCCACCCATCCACCCATCCACCAATCCACCCATCCACCCACCTACCCGCTTGTGACTGCGACTCGGCGCGATTAATTTCATGCCGTGAGTCACCCCGGCACGCGACTCACCGCGGGGTGTTTTTTTTAATTTTAATTTCGAACTTCTCGAAGCAATCTTAGAGTAGAACCTTATCCGCGACGCGAGACCAATGAATCAAGGGGACGCCATGAGACGATAAACATCACAAATTGACATATTCTAATCACTAAGACGCGGCGCCGTATTTGCTTTTATGGTAATGGCGGACATACTCAAATGTCAGGTAGGTTATTATAGTGTTAAGGTTTCATCATCTGCGTGAGTTATATTGGCGAAATGATTTTTATTTGCGTCCACCGAATTATTAAATTGATTTAATATACATTTAGCCATCTGATCAGTAAAGCCATCGCATCGGGATGTAAAGTATTATAAAACTCATGTTTGGTTTAACAATCACAGAAGTTGGACAATACCCTCAAATCAAGTTTTAATCTTAACTACGTAAGTGAAGAAGTCATTCATAAATATTACGAAGCCGCGCGGCCCTAGATATTGGACAGACCTGCAGTTGAATTCGCCTTAGCAAATCTATAAAATAAAGAGGAAATCTTAATGACATGAGTGTTGAAATCATGTACAATCAATATTCACTGCGCGGTTCGGCGTAATGTACTTTCCGTGGGGCTTGTTTTAATTGTTTGTGATGAACGTTTTACTAAATTCTAAGATATTTCTAAAGGAATCCCTCTGGAAGTAACCAACTCACCACTTTAAATAAAATCTGGTACTTAACGCTAATATTATAGTTAAAAAGTTCGAACCGTTTAATATAAAGTAAATAAAGCAATACATAAAGTTTCATTAAATAAAGCCAAATATACTTTTTGTTATTGTTATGTTCTTTGTTGATTTTCACGATTTAAGAAATAAAATACAATACTTTTCGGTTTTAGCACTGCTTTATTACAACTGAGTGTATCGTTGAGAATAAAATAATCTTTTCTGCTGTAAAAATTTGAATTCAAAATAATTTTTTGTGAAATTGGGAAAAGTTTCTGCACGCCACAGAGAAATTTTGTATATCTAATAAATCATTCTCAGAGGGCGTTTGTGAAATACCAATATGATTTTTCGAAGCCTTAGTTGAGTTAAATTTATAATACTGTAATTCCCACTTATTATTGTGGCAATGGCATTATTTTCAGATTATTTTTCCTAAATATCTTCGGCAATGGCGCCCATTTGACTTAATTGAAGATTTGGGGAATTTTCCTTTCAAAATCTCGCGAAAGCATTTTCTTTTTCAACTAAATAGCTCGTTCATTCGATTCTTATCACACTCCACGTTTTCACAAGGCCAGAATTCGGTGTGGCGGTCATTAGACTTTTTCCACTTTCATAAGAAAGCGCGGTTTTAACTTTGGTCGAAAATTGTTTGCCGACGAGTTGTTTCATGTTTTTCATTACAATCTGCCAAGGCAATTGGGAATAAACAAAAAAATACTCAGGTATTTCTGTGAAAAACATCATAACCTCGTTTTTATTTAAAAAAATACGGGATTGCCATTATCAATTTTTTTTATTTATTTTCAATCAATTTCATGAATATGGAGTGGCAAATCAGTCAAAGCAAATTTATTCATCGAAGAGCCATGAATGTGCTATTATTCTAGATACTAGATCTCGGACGGAATAGATCAAAAGCTAATATCATTTTACTTTGATATAGCTATTCTTTAAATGAATAAATAATTGATAAAATCGACTGTTTTCTGATGAACTTTTGAAATTGCAATTGAAAGTGAATTGTAAATCAAACCTTCGCTATAACAATTGCCTACTTTAGCCGAGACAGTAAAAGCAGATCGCGCCACGAAGACGAATTATAAACTAACGAGCAGTTCGTGTTCTGAGATAATCGTCAAACGTGGTAGGCAGTGAACAGGCAGCAGTGAGCAGGGAGCAGTGAGCAGGCAGCTAAGCCGTGGCACTGTTAGTGTTAGTGGCAGCTATCTGAGATCGGCGCCTACCTTAACTTGTCCATCTACACAGCGGAAGAATGGTACCGTGCAAGCAGCGGGGACAAATATTAGTTTCTAGGTAGTTACTTAAGACATAGTGTCTCATATTTTTCCTTAACACCGATTCTATGTTAATTTCGTTTCGAAGTCTTCTAATGAATTGGAGGAACAATTTGCTTTAACTGAAATTCTTAAGACTTATCGCAATTTTCATTCCCCGTTCTAAAGAGGCCCTCGTGATAAATATGTATTAATTTTAAATTTGTCCATTTAGTTTGAAATTTTGGTATAATAAGTACGGGTTGTTTAAGAGAATTTGAACAATTCTTCAATTATCAAAGTTAATTTTCAAGTTCTGTTATTATTTCAGTTCTGTCAAGTAACTGGCCTATAATGATATAATAACAGAACTTGAATAGGACATTCACAGAACTTGTAAATGAACATTTAAATTTTATGAATTGTTCAAATTCTATGAAACAACCCGTCCTTATTGTACCAAAATTCCAAACTAAATGGATTCAAATTTTCATTTAATTTTTGGCAAAATAGTTTTTTTCTTCTTTATGAAATATGTGTGTTGTTTTTAATAATTTTACGTCAGAGCAATCAGGGAAAAAATATTTGTGATAAAGTTTAATATAAAAATATTTGTCTTCAATTAAGACATAATAATTATAATTTCTCTTATAATAATTATAACTCTTAATTTAAATGATCATATGGTCCCAAATATGTTTATCTTGTGTATTGAAGCACCGAAAAAATTTCAAGCGTATTAATTTATTTACCTACGACCTTACATTGGGTAAATTGAAATGTTTTCATTTTCTTACTTATTGATTATAAACAATAGTTGCAAAAAATAATTTCTCACATAACGGTGGTTTTTAATTGTATAAAATATAAAAAATACACAATTATAATTATAAATTGAAACTGATATACAATATATTTACATAAAAAAGTTGTTAAAGTGCGTTTTAGTTATTTTATTTATTCAAAAAAATAGAATTTTTATGACATTATTTTTTTCACGGCATTCCTGTGCAACTTTACAATGAATTTGTTACATTAAACCTGTCGATATTATTGGTATATTCATTTTCCTAACTAGGTAGGCGAGGAATTGACGAGTTTATGATGATATCAAAATACGTTATTGTGCATAGTGTGTCAAGTTCGAAACAGTAGAACTCCGAATTTACAATTTAGAAAACGAAACATAGCTCACTTATCCTCAATTTGATTTATTTTTAGGGTATTTAATAAAAGTGTAGTTAATTTGTTCTAAGGGGTAATTTAACTTAAAATTAACTTATAATTAATTCTTTCAACATTTTCAATTCGAATTGTATGGTGAGGTGAACGGAATTATGCTCTAATTAGATACGAACTAAGGGGACAAATAACATTTTCATGACAGGAAGAGAATTAAAGTTTAATGGTTCTTAGTAAAAATAATAATGCATTCTTATGCTTTGTAATGTGATTTATGCGGTATAAAAATTTTAGTTTTTCATCAAATATAAATCAGAGGTTTCTAAAGCCAGTTAATATCTCCAGTTGTATATGGTCCATTTCATAATCAAATGGTATTGAAAATTTGTGTCTAAAGAAAATTATTGATTTACATTTATTAGTATTAATTTTTAAATGGATTGTTATTAAACGCCACTTACCAAATTAAACAAAATTTGATTGAAGTTCTTGTCCATCATTAATATCATCAGAAAACAATATCAATTGGCAATCATGTATATAATCATCAAAGAATATCAATTGGCAATCATTAATATCATCAGCAAAGAATATCGATTGACAATCATTAATATCATCAGCAAAGAATATCAATTTTGTATCGTTTGAAGCAGGTTGTTTATGTCGCTAATAAAGAAGAGTACATGACCTAAATGACTACCTTGCGGTAGGCCGCCGAACACTAGAATTCCTTATCGTAATCACTTTGTGGTTTGACATATTTAATAAAATAAAATACTTTTTGTTTTAAAACCACGAGTTTTGAATAATTTTTAGAACCGACCGGTTTTGCTTTACTCAAGCATCTTCAGGGTCCAAATTATTACTAAACAAGAAGTACAAACTGTGAGCTTATATATAAAAAAAAGTTTAGACGGAGACAAAATGATATAAATATAACAAACACAGAGAAAGCATAAAAGAGATTTACACAAGTACAAAAGACATGGGAAAAACCGACAGATAATTATGTTGACTAATGGATTATAATAATGTATATGGAGAAACAAAGCATCAACTGACATGGTGATAAGGAGAACTTGGAATTTTTTAAGGGTTTATTGGAAACAAACCAAATATTGGACTACTTGATATGTCTAATTGATTATTGAGAATAGGGCTTTTGGTTTTTACAGCTTTTTTATTTCTAGTGTCTCCAGGTTATTGAGTCTGTTACGATGCCCGTTTGTATGTAAAATATTAGCCCCGGTGCTATGATCGAAAGTATGATCTGTACTATTCAGATGATTGGCTAATTCAGAGAAACCGTTATTATTGAGACAACGAAGCTGCTCCTTAATCCTAATATTGACATTACGTGTTGTCTTACCGATATAAAATGCCGCACAATAATTACAGTTTTATTTATAAATTCCTGAATGGCTTAGTTTGTCGTCTTTATCTTTTTAATTGATTAGAAATTTACCTAGATCATTATTGGTATAAAAGGCCGGTCTGACTTCAGAAGGAAGGTTTTTTACACAAAAAAGTCATTAATGATATAAATACGCCGCCATTGATAAGTAATTTTATCATTGATTTTTGTTCAAAGACTGGCGAATAAGAAGCGATTACTGGCGATTTGCTTTGCATAGTTTTTTGTTTAAGATTATATCTATAAAAGTTGATTCGTAGCCATTATTTACCGCTATTTTTTAAAATTATTTGTAGTGCATTAGAAAAATTATTATATGAAATTGGAATTGTGACCAAACGATTTGTAATAATTTGTACCCTGAATATGCTTGAGTAAAGCGAAACCGGACGGTTCTAAAAATTATTAAAAACTCGTGGTTTTAAAACAAAAAGTATTTTATTTTATTAGAATTCTTTAGATTTGGTTGTTTTCACTTTTACGAGTAATTTTCTTTTACACAGATAAGCAACCAAATAAGCATTTTTTCCTGCATCCCTAAGGCCTCTAGTGTGCAGAGAAGTAATGTATGAGATATTTTGTTAAATGCCTCAGTGAAACTGTACTAACACTGTCAATGAATAAATTCTTTGAAACTTTTTATGTCATTAGCAAAGAATTTAAATTAAGCATTGTCGAAGCAGGATGTTATGTCACTAATAAAGAACACAGAACCTAAATGGCTACCTTACGGTAAGCCGCCAGAGGCTACAATTCTTTAAATTAGGTCGTTTTAACTGTTCGAGTAGTTTTCTTTTACACAGATAGTTAGCGAACAAAATAAATAGTTCTACCTGCACCCTCAAGGCCTTTAGTTTTGCGAACAAGTAAGTTATCTGATATTTTATCCAATGCTATGGTGAAATCTGTATATATATATACTATCGACTTTATTTTTTTTTAAATGTATTCATAATGTTATATTGACGTAGTAGCGAATTTTAGCTGTCGACATATATAATATATTATTATTATATATAACATTATATATATATATATATATATATATAATATTATATATATAATTTATTACAGACATGTTTGTACATTGGACATTAAATTATTTAGATTATTATATTTTTAATTGAGATGGAAAGTAATAAATGGTTATGTTCACCAATCCTTGAATGCATTTACAAACTTGTCGATAGTAAATTATTGAAAATTATGAGACATTATAAGATCATTTTGACATGGTATCTATAAGTTTGATGATAATCTAGTCTCCTTCAACGGAAGCAATCTTCCGAACAGGCCTTCCATTGATATGCTTGGTAACTTTAAGTGACCAGCTCAGGTACGGGGGCTCCATCGAAGCCAGAGTAAAGTTAGCCTCTCAGAAGCTGCACGTACTGTACAGGGCCCGCAGATACTTTAATAATACACAACTGCTGACCCTGTACAAATCGCAAGTGCGCCCTACTGTCGAATTTGGCAGCCATCTCTGGCCCGGAGCCCCAAAATACCTGAAAAAAACCCTTGACTCTGTGCAGAAACGGGCGGTCCGTTTGATAGATTCCCCAATCTTAACAAACGGACTGCAATATTTAGAGCACAGGCGTCAGGTAGGTATGCTGTCCTTGTTCTATCAGTATCACAATGGAAGATGCTCTGAGGAACTAGCGTCATTGATCCCTTCGGCACCGGTGCGTAGTCGGGATACACGCCAAACGCGCGCCCAACATTTGTACACGGTTGACATTTGTCACATGAAAACGGGTCGCTTCTACGATTCGTTCTTAGGTTCAAAAGCTTGTAATGATCTGCCCTTTTCAAACTTTTCCTTCTCTTCTTTCTACGATAAATTTTCTTTGAGTCCCATAGGTAACTTTTCCATAAGGCTTTGGTTATGTATATATCCGGGGTAGGAATTTCCTCCCTGCCTTTTACAAGCCTTTTCTATCCTCTTTGTTACACACCCCTTCAACTGTGTGCATCATAATTTGTCTACGTGTTTAACGGCCTTGAACGTAATTATTTCACGTAACGGTTCCGTATAAAAAGGCTTCACCGAACGTTGTGTTGGTTTTTTGTTTCTTGGTTTAGAAACCTAGTTATCTATGTATGTGTGGTATCCCTCGGTTCTTTTGAGATAGAGTGAGTTGAATCCATTACCGCTGTGTTTTAAAGCTATTTCATAAACCTTATTTTCTAAGTCACCTGCTCCCCAACTAACTACGTGATTCTATCTATAGTAGGGTAATGTGAGTATAACAAGGTGTTAGATTTTATATGTGTGATAAACATACGATAAATTTATGGTGTTAGTTGTCGGCGCCATCCATGTATATATTTTGGGAGGGAAAGGAGAGGAAAGGAAATGAATTTGTTCAAGCTAAGATTGGCTCCTCCTCTTTACCAAACAAAACCGATGGATGATAATTTGAGCAAGGCGATCGATATCTGCGTGTCTGGATATCACAACCGGCCGGATCTCCCCTTGTTCCAAATCTGCAACCTTCACGCCAGAATAAAGAAAACCAGGTCTCCTCACCAATTTCAGAATTGCCCCAACCTCATGCACCTCCAGGAAAATCTACTTTACTGAGTGTAGAAGGGGAAAACCATGACATCCCTTGTCACGAATCTAGTCGCCAAAATGTGACACGTAAGGTCCTAAGTTACGTGCCACCTCTAGAAAACGTTGTAACTTACTCGTCGGCGGGAATTTACATCCCTTTCTAGGTCAATAATATATATAACACACGACGATCTTGTCGACATTTAGCCCGCTTTTATCGATAGGTTGTGTGCCTACCCATTCAGCTAATTATCATGTGAGATATATGCAAGGTTTACTCGAAATGCCAAATTTAGGATGAGGACTGTCTGTATTTTAATATTTGGTTCCAGTAGTTATTTCGTGAGGTTACTAGCATCCTCGTGTATTAGGTATGGGTAACTTCTACTGAATACCTATCCTCTCAGGTAGGTATAAACGGATAATTGGTTTGATTTTTGCAATTAATTTAAAGAGGCTGCCTACCTCTCGAAAGGTACCTGTTGAGAAAAGTTGTTCGGTTGGTAGTTTTATTTCGGAGATTACCATCTCTCTCTTTTGACTCTAGATTTGTCTTTGTGCACCCCAATTTGTAAATTAGAAAGTCAAACAATAGATGAAAAGTATTAAATTTTGTTCTGTCTGGTTGCATCCGATCGCTTTCTATTCGGGCGGTCATACGCTAGCAAAACTTCTCCTTCGACTGACTGTACACTGCCGTAGCCTACACGCCTCTATCCCTCATAGTGTTCGCTGTTTCAATTGTACGCCAGTGTTGTGGTAGGTACCCTGTAGATAGGTATTTTTATACTGCGAATTTATATTGGTTGGCCTAATTTGTAATAGGTATTTAATGTTTCGTCGGCGATTCAATACCTACCGCAGGGACAACGTCATGATTTGATTCGTAATGTTTTAAAAGAATAACAGATCGGCAGGTTGGTAAATTCTCGATATGACCCTCGGTCCAAGGCGTTCCCCTAAAACAAAAGTTATCGGCCTACATATGAAAAGGTCGTTGGCTCGTCTCTCGCTCACAGCTGATTGAAAATTCGCCTAGCACATTCCTTTTAATGATAACATTATTTGGGCGGCAGGTGTCGTAAACTTAGTTCCTGTACCTCGGTTGTATCCGACTTTTAAAAGGGTCCTCTGGAATTTAATAAATACTATAAAAAAAACTCACCCAGTTAGTCATCTCTCATTCTCAGCGTGAAGCTTACCTGGTTACACTATATAGCTAAATCAGTTTAATTTTCGATCTCCTCCCTATCGGCTTCTTTCCTCATTTTAGCGAAATCCTTGCAATCTGTTCAATTTTGGTCCCCTCCCTACGCCTATAAAAGGGTAATTAAATAACTCTGTAAATAAAATTGTACCTCCCTAATTTAACCTAATCCCTGTCAGGATTTGAACCCGAGTTCATGATTTGTTTGGTTCTCTGGTTTTCGGTCTCCGTGGATAGAATGCAATCTCGCCAAATCAATTCCTTCCTAGCCCGATTAAAAACTTCCTGCCTAAATACGTTCACTCTGTTTTAAAACGCAATCATTATTATTATTATTTTCATGTTTTTAAGACAAGTAATTTAGTTTGAACTACATATTTACGAAATCACGTTTAATTTAACACATTTTATATTATAATCGCGATCGCCCAACTCTTAGCGCCCCTGGGGTGATTTTTCACAAAACGGCGCTCTACAAATTATCCTATCCTCACTGAGTACAACCACTTTCACTTCACACAAACACCGGTTCAATAATATTTCACTTTAATTCAATATTCCACAATACTTTTTACACCATCTGAATTCACTAATTAACTGTAATTTCACACAACACTCCTGACTTGTATCGATTTCTCGGAGCTGTCAACGTACCCAAGTTCAATACCCGACTCCCTCATCGATCTCTGCTTTTCTTCCTTCCCGTGGGAACATGTTTACTCATAAAACCTGCCTGTCAATAAATCTTATGTTGTTATTCCAATAAAAAATTTTTTGGGGCACGTTCGTTTCGTTTATTTATTTATGTGAATATTCAAAACATCACAAGCTCGGCTGTGGAACGAACTGCAAGCCTCTGTGTTTCCTCCCTCCTACAACATGGGACTCTTCAAGACCCATGTTCACTCCTTCCTCTCCACAAAAAGAACCTCCACACAGCATCCCCAAAGATGACATAGGCCCTGAGGGAAATTATTTTCTTCAGGGCCTCCTGTGTGGAGTTAATATAAAAAATAAAATAAGGTTAATATTCCAAGAAAATCCATTTTTAGACTGTATTTCATAAACATCATTGTTTTATTTTAGAAAAAATATATATTGATAATTTATTTTCATAACATTTACTTCCATGCATTTACAATCAAACCTGATTAATAATTTACTATTAGATTGGCAGCACTTAACAGTACAAAATATTCTGCAGCACTGATAAATTCCGCGTCCGTATAATATTTGCGCTACCATAGGAATCGATTCCTCAATCCCCGATTCAAGTAATAATTCAAGGACATCGCTACGATAGCATCATCGGAGACCAAATTCAATACAAGTTAAATATTCTGGATGAGAACTAGAATAGGATAGGAGTACAAGAAAATTGTTTTCAAAGCATTTTCTTGATTTAAGGCCAAATTGAGCGTGACATTTTCACAATAATTGTTTGTCAGTATTCCCCGTTACAGCGTGAACGATATCGGAATTCCAATAAATAATCATATCAATGTATAAAAACTTGTTCAAATTTATCGTGATATTTTAATGGTCATGAAACGTATATCAAAACTGTCGCAGATTTATGGAAAAATTGATATTTAGTAAATAAATCGGTCCAATGTGTTTCCAGATTGCATTTGCACACTTCATTTAAAAAAATTTGTCGAAAATAACTACGACGTGGTTTTTTTACAACTGAAACACTACGTGCAGCTTAATAATAGTAACTAACCTATTTAACCTAACCCCATTAAAGTATTTAACCATATTGCACCCTTCATAACCCTATTACCTCATCAAACATTAAAAAATAATGAAATTATTGAGTGTTGGTAGTGAAGTTTAGTTTTAAGTTGACTGTTTGGGATTTCATCTGTCTGTAAATTTGTTTCAACGTTCCGTTTTTGGTTTCTAAAGTGGGCTGAACCCACTTTATTATTCAAATAAGCCTTACTTTGATTGAGATTTTCAATACTATGGTAACTACTTGCCTCAAGAAAGTTTGAAAAAAATGTCATTGAGATAGTGACGTTTCTTTGGATATAATATAATACCTGATTTAATTTTTTAAATGTTACATAAAATATTATAACTAACTAACTAAGCATCACGCCGTTTCTCCGCAAGGGTAGGCAGAGAGGACGAACCGCCAAACAACTAGGTCTCGGCTTATACTCCTTGCCTCATTCACATTCATACATCCTCTTCTATTATTCTGACTCTTGACATGGCCTGACTCGAGTATCTGATTCACTTGGTCGTGCCATGTCTTCCACGGGTGTCCCCGACTTCTGCTACCAGTGGTTTATAATAAGGTACCTATTTAATTACTTACATAAAACATCTTACATTTCCGAGGAAATTTTGATTTTGGTTATTAAATAAGATAAAATTAGAAACATACTTTTTTGGACGCGAGGTCCACTGTTCACAGAACTAATTGTATTAAAAAACATTTTCGGCTCCCGGATTCTTCCGGATTCGGAAACTTCCGCTACTCAAGCGACTGCTTTAACTATTGAGCAATCTTCAGTCCCCCGTGTTTCTTTAATAATTGTGTACTAATGGTGTTCAAAAATATATTTATTAACACGATGGTGGATAGTCACATAGGACTTTCAGATTTCGAATGAGCTAGTTTCCTCCAGTCATAAAGTTTTCGAATATTCATCCAGAATTTGAGGTAAAATTGATATAATCGTACAAGGTTCAAGACAGTTGTTAGTATATTAATTGTGTAAACGCACCAGCCAGTTCTCACTTGCTCTAAAGTAATCCGAACATTTATTTAAAAAAAATTAACAATTCATTACACGAAACATAAAGCATATAATTTGAAGAATTGCAGAAGAAATTTTATTTAAAATTAAAGACATGGGTAGAAAATTCAGTAAAAGCATTCAAATTCGATTTTCATGCGGGTCTATCTGTATCCATCACTGCTGCTTGCGTTTTGTTATGTGCCTGGTCTCAATTTTATCAATAATATATTTAAGATATACGAAGCAGTTCAAACAATATGTTTTTTGATTCAATGATCAGAGTGTTTTATTTGGTCAATTCCTTTATACATAATATTTTGAAATAATTTTCCCTTCGAGAATGTTTTTCTTGCCCAAACACAATGTGCACTTGGTATATTGTATAATACTCGTAGGTACGCATGCTCGTGCAGACCTAATTATTCATAACACAATAAAGCAATTTTCTACTGCATGCTCGTACAGGACAATGTACCCGCTCCTTATATGTTAATCTGATATGCAAATATACCCTTTGTGTAACATAATTGAGATCTCACAGTGGCGAATCAAAATTATAATCATACTAAATAAACCAGCATAAAAGCGGCAGCATTAGCCTGTATATGTACTAGCGAATACCAGAAATGGCTGAATGAGATTTTCTTTGAAAACAACACTGGGCATGAAATACGTCTGGTTAAAGTATTTTTAAGCTACGCCGAGGTATTCAATTTGAAAAATCTTTTTTCCAAGTTGTCCCTCCTTATCTGATAAATTCAAATCGTGTAGGCGGTTGCTTGCAGCCCCAACAAAGGCCACAATTGTCGGGTCCCGCCTTACAATTGGAACCCAAAGAGCCTTTGTAGTAAGCCAAAGATTTCAAAACTGCAACGTCACTCCACCGTTTACCAATCGGAGCAGATTTATGCGATTATACAATACCGTGTGAAAAAAAGGAAAGAGAAAAGTCTGATAATGTTGCACCGGTGGGAATTGTTACAGTATTTGAGTTTAACCAAAGTAACTACTGACCAGTACAATGAAAAGGTACTTTCCACAAACAACTCCAATAAAAACCACACGTTTTTTATAAACTTCTTGTCTTCTTATCTGCGCTGATTGCTGTTAAACTACACGTCTATTTACTCTCACACTATATTATTCATGCTGGTGTGATTTACGTGCTTGAAATATAAAAGATTAGCCTCCTTCCCTGTTCAAAAATTTCCCATATACATGAAGTCCAATTATTATAAGAAGATTATTCGGTAACCATAAAATCCTAATGTGAATGTTTTTAGATCCTTTGGCCATAAGTATACCTATTACGTCATAAATACTACTTACCGAGTATGTATTTTCTCAAATAATTTAACAAATCCATCGTCCATCTAGTTTTTACTTTATATGCTGATTAAAAAAAACAGAATCTATCTTATCAACAAACACAACACTTTTAGAACCTAACAACCAAATTTTCGCCCAAAATTTCAAAATTAATTTTATGATGGCAATATTATGTAAAGACTGCTCTTTGATATTGTATGCTGTTTGACATAAATGGACGCAGCTGGTTTATTTCCTTTAGTAAATAAATAAACGCTATCGTTTTATTTCAACCAAATGTTGTAATCTGGAAATAATCGACCCCCAATTCAGATTGCTAGGGTTTCCTTTTGTGTTAACAATACCGCGATTTGTAAATCTAGATGTACCGGTGATAAAGTGAACAAAGGTACAGTATATGGACGATGAAAGATATAACTGAAGTACAGCGCTTTTGTAAAACGCCATAAATGTCATGGTAGTGACTTTGTAACGAGCCTATTGGAGGCATTAATGTATGCAATAGCGTGTTATTTTTGTGATATATATCAATATCGAAATGTAAGGTAGTAAGAACAGTGCCTAGGGGAATATTGAAAAAGTCATCCGTTTTGTCAAATTTTACGTGAATAGTTTTTTTGTTGTTGTTGAGGTCATTGTATTTCGTTTCCGTCTTTAAAACAAATAAGTCAGATGTACTGGACATCTACGCCAGTGACATCGACTGTAAAATGCCGATTTCCTCTCGGCGGTATCTTGGGTAAGGATTTGCAATGAAACACAACTTCGCGAATGTCGTCGGACAACTGTCTGGTTGGGCCAGTTGTTTGCGTATTTATTGGGTTCGAATTCAACAATTTCTACACATGTTAATGTGGAGCAATTATACTTATATCTAAACAGAAATATTATAAGGCGTCATAGAGCCGAAAATTAATTACTAAGGTCCCACAGTTTGTCGTGCGAGTAATTCATCCTTGAACTGGCGATATGACACGTGTACGGTGTTTTAAATTCTTAGCAAGATGACTCATCATGCGAGATAAGCCTTAAAGGATTCGGCACCGTAAAATGTGTGATATCAGAATATTCATTTCCTTAATTATTTAATTATTATTAGGTACATCCACCTGCTGTCCGGTACATCAGATTTGTAGTTCTTCCTAGTGCATCATTACTGTTAAGTATCTACTTAATGCATAATGTTTTGGTATATTAATATTGAAAGAAAATGACTTTAGCTTTATTATTCTGCTTCTATCATACGGTAACTCCCACACTAAAGTCTAAAGCTTTGAACTGATTTATCACATTTCATTGAAGAGGTATACATATTTACCAAGTGTAGGTATAAATATATATATATATATATATATATATATATATATATATATAAAGCCCATTACTTCATAAATAATTTACATTAGAGTGTAACAAGCTTATATAATACTCAGCATTACGTATAAATGAGGGCCTTGGGTTTGAATCCACGCTTTTTTACAAGCAAACTGACGCATGACGTTCAAATCATTAAGACCTCGAAACCGTTTTGCTGGACCTTTTAGTATAAATGTACACCTACTTTCAAACTACTCTGGTTCCTGAATAGTATACGAAAATATTGTCATCTCTACGCTTCTAAGAAAACCAGGGAACTATTATATCTTAACATACATAGCGTTTTTTTAAGTAAAGTTGTTTCATTTTCAACTTGCATGTACAGCATGATGTTTTGTGTACTGGGGGCACCGGCGATTAAACTGTATCAATTTAGGCGTCTTTGGAGTCTTACTTGCTAATACTAAATATTCAGCTCACAGCATTAACTGTATAATGAGCTCTGGGACTTTAATAATATGTATTTCACTTTTAAAAAAATGACACGTTAAGCTACATGATTTATTCCATATATGTATTTCAATTATTCAATAAGAAAACACAGTTCACTACCAACTACGGAGAGATACTGTAATTGTGCATAGTTCGATTATTTACGTATTTGTTTTTATGTGAGAACCTTGTCATATGATCCGGAAATTGCCTGACATTTGCCTGACAAAGCACAATTTTGTCAGTCAAATTTTTCCGTTCATACAATAATTAACACAAGTAGTGTATTTCCGCTGTAAATGCTAAAAGCTGTAGAATGGAGGTACAGACAAATTCCCACTTTTATAAAGTACGCATACAGTAAGCTATTTTAAATTTCTAAATAATATATTCATGTGAAAAAAAACACCATTTTGTAAAATATACCACAATTCGTTTCGTTATAGAAGTTGAATTTTATTGCCAAATTTTGACGGAATTATAGGAATAAAACCTTACAGAAAGTAATGTTTGATTTTAGAGATATCAAATTTGACAGAATTGATAAAAATAAAATAATTACTTCCTAACATTATTTGAGCTAGCTAGTACCTGAAAGATATACTTGTTTGTGCCACCTTTGTAAATGAGCTTACAAACACTTGTATACGCTAGAGTACTTATTTTATGACGATAATTAATTATTAAGATTTTATTTAATTAAGTAAAATGATGTTAATTGTGTTTATGTGTTAGTTACGTCAAGCATAGCTATTACCTGCTTTGTAATTGTTAGTTGCATTTACATTACACCTAACGTATGTTTTGTCATTTTTAGATGAATTTACATTACACTTAACGTGTGTTTTGTCATTGTTAGCTGCATTTTCATTACACTTTACATATATTTTGTCATTGTTAATTGCATTTACATTGCACTTAACATATATTTGTATATGTATTTCTGATTATTTTATACTTTCTGATGTCATTGTATTTGATTTATTGTTTATGGTATATTTATACCGTTGTTATTGAATAAATAAATATTTTTTCATTGTTAGTTGCATTTACATTATACTGAATATTGGTTTTGTAATTGTCAGTTTCATTTACATCATATTTAATAATAATTATTATATGTTTATTTTAGAAAAAATATTTAAATATGCTTTGTAATTATTAGTTACATTTCATTACAGTTAATTTCTGCATTGTTATTGTTATATCACAGTCAAGTTACATAGTACTGCCTTTATTAAAATTAGGTTGGCAAAACATGTTTCAATAAATTACTGGTTGGAATAACGGTGATATTATCTTCCAAGTATAAATAAAGACTTCTGAACGGAGACGCTTTTGGTGAGAATAAAACAGTAAGGTGATATTAACCGTTTGCCTCACCATAATTTGTGAACTGCAGGCTGATACCCGTCTTTGAACGCATAAAATAATAATATTTCACAAATAAGATTACTAAAATTTCAAAGCAAGTTCCGCGGAGCGCAGAGGGGAAAATAATTATTCTAATTGTTTGCGAGCGCGCGTGCGGGGCGCGGGTGGAATTAAAGACGGAAAACGCCAACATCCCTCTTTCCGTATTCTCACAGCTTCCCTCCAGAATTATTATGCACTTCCTGTCGGAAAGTAAGAGAACGCCACTGCAACCTTGTACTTAGACACAAGTGCAACTCTGCTACAGGGTGCACACTGCACACTGTACTGCAGTCAGTGTGGGATGTACAGTTGTGCAGTAAGCAGCATCCACTGCCAGCGTGCATTCCACAGTAACTAGTGTTTCCTTTCGACGTCGCGACGCGGGAACAATAAATATTTGTCATGTTTTGCACTCAGCTTTTGGTTTATTAGCCTATTATAGGAATTGTTTAGTGTGGAATGCATAGATGATTCTCAGAATTCTTCTGCGTGCGCAGTTTCATGAAGGAACTTTGCTTACCCTACTTTTATTGAGTTAGTTCCATTGACAATGTCAGTAGTGTTATGGAGAACAGTATATTCATCATAAATATCAAGAATCCATCTGTGGAAATGTGAATGTTTTTTTTTTACTTTGCTAGGGTACTGAACTAAATATTTCTCTCATTTGAAGGTAAATCGTTTTGCTGGGGAAACAATATGAAAAAGTAGAGAATTTTCCAATTCCGATCTGGTTTGTGATAAGATAAGACAATTATAACAACGTTCAGGAAATGAATCTTGTAGAGTACCAAACTTAATATAATACATTAAATTATTGCAAATAATTTGAAATATTCTGATTTATGAATTCTTAATCTTAATTAAATACATATTATATATATATATATATGTCACGATGTGATTACTAAAGCTTTAACAAAATAATATAACTTGTTGAAGCCCTGGTTATCATTAAAAATAATTTGTATAAAATAATATTCCCGGAAGAAGCGGTGAACAGTTAACGGCATTATTTAACATCGTTTAAAGCCCGTTCTGCCGAGATGGAGAATTACTCCACAATGGGCGCCCGAGCCATCAGAGTTCAAGTAGGAACTTTCATCTCATTTTCCCACGGCCGGGTTTTGTTTTCTCGCCTTATTTATACTGTCACAACGTCCTTATAAAATACGACTCCAGCGGCAAAGTTCCATAATTCGCACACCTGGACTCAAACGCCGAGACCGCACGTAAATCAGCCTCTCTACCGGCGTATTACCGTACCTCTGTAACTGCTACTGCCTACTAGCTACTAGCTACTAGCTACTAACACATCTACTAGTAGAGGTAATAGCTCGAGTGAACAAGCAACTTCCCTCGACACTAACTAACTCCTAATAATATGGAACAGATTAAAGTTGTTTTTTAAGAGAAGGCGGTAAACGAAAACAACCGTATTAGCGGAGATCTGCTATTACTTACGGAACATTCCTACTTTATTATTCGAGTAGAGGATTCTTTTTATCCGTGCGCTTGTAAAAGTAGAGAAAATAAAACAGAAATCCACTATTTAAGAAATAGTCTGCCGAGACTGATCAAACACAAAATCTTGTATATTATGTGTTGAAACCGAGAAAATGAAGTACCTGTCTGTTAATTATTGTTATTTCGTATGGTTATGATTTATTTTTCTTTTGTCATTTGTGATATTTAAATAATCTGAACGATCGAACAAAAGCCTAATTATAAATGTAAATCGCGCGATCAATATCTTTAGCATTCTTTGCGCCATTCTGCGCCCACCAGACGAGTCGTTGCTTTAATAAGATGTACGTTTTTTATATTAATCCTTGCATCTCTTGATCTTGCAGCGCCTTACGAGAAGGGGAATTATGGTTCTCTGGAGAAAAATGCAAAGTTATTTACGCAATGTCCCCCTGCTGCTTTTCCGTACACAATATTGAATACGCATAAAATAATATAAAGCCCTTGAGCTACTTATCACCATAAAACAGCTCTTTTCAGACCCGCTGCTTGAATCTAAGCCCCTCCTTGTTTTGGAGAATCTACGTTCCACGGAGCAGGTGGGATAGGTGCTAGGTACTATGTGCCGGGGACCCCACACCTGCAGGAGGTTACGAAAATATGAAATATTCCTCATTCCGTATTTACTGAAGATTTCTGTTCGGGAGCACGTGTACTTGGGGATAATTCTTCCACAGATAAGGAGAAATATTTTCGACGCCTTTTCATTGCTCAACGGAGTTGAGAACATAAACGCGATAACTAATCATTCCAAATAACAGTAGTTTATTGGAGAGAGTTTAACTTTAAACTAATGTTTTCTCCATCTATTTGGAAATTTAGTTCTGTTTTTACTCGGCAAATAAATTAATGCTTATAGGCTATGTTATTGCTACCACTTTTAATTTTAGAAAAATAGTTGCATCATGGTTAACTCCAATGTCGTGCTACTGACATACTAATTTGGTTTCTGACTCATTGCTGCCAATATATATTTGGTGTGTTCATTATTTCATCAACAAAACAAAACAACAGCACAAATTTATAGCTATCGTAAATTAATGTGTTTCTTTTCCATCTCCTTCCCCTCCCCACTACCTCCAGCCATAGTTTCACTGGCTCCAGATGATTGGGAGCAGTTGCGACTTTTGTGCGGTTTCGTATATATATATATGAAACATATATACAGCTCTGGCATGCTTCATTCACATTAATTCTATGTCGACTAGATCGTCTCACTTCCCTTCAGTGCGTCCCAGACTTTTTCTTCTACGTCCCCATCCATTAATTTGTAACGTTAGTTTTGCCCGATGTTTAGAAGCCGAAAAACTCCAGATACAAAATAACCTCTGCTGTGAAACAATTAGTTATCTAACAGATACGTGTATGTATGATAGTTGAGGACGGTGCGGCACGGAGTGGGATTTTTACGTTTCTTCTCGCGCCCACCCGTAGTCCCGCAAGGTTTGGGCGCACAAAGAGGCCCAAAACGTGTAATTAGGGCCCCGTCCCCAGATTAAGCACGACGTGGTATTGTAGGGCCTTAGCATACCTTCCTTCCGCCCACTCCTTAATCCAGGATACATTTATTAATCAAAGTTTACTCTACCAGAACGCACGCCTCTAATTTTAAAATTATTTTTATTTTACGGGTTCGTAGTTTTGTTTAACCGAGAGTCAAAGTTCAATTTCGAAGCTGTACAATAAAATAATTTTGAATCTAGTTTCTTCATTTAAGTCGTGAGAGTTCGTTTTAAATCAATAACAATGAAAGTTTTATGATTTTTTTTAATAATATTCTACTATCCATGGGAAGTCAAGGCTTGGTGAGAAAATATAGAAAGCACATTCTTTTACAAACGATTCGACCTACCGACGGTCTGTATATATCTGAGAATGTTTTGGTAGGTTTAGATTTTGGTGAACAGCGCAAAAATATTCATCGTTTTTTTGGACTATTTTGATATTTTTTCATCTGGATTTATTTAGTAATTTGTTATTTCATTCATTTCGGGATTTTACCTTCAAACAATCTATATATCTTTAAAAATAAAAATGTAAATATTTGTTTGTTACTTGGCATTTCTTCACCGACTGTTTTGAAATTTTGACACAACTTTGCGTTCGAATACGTGTGTATTTTTATATACCTATATTATATAGATGTCACCTGCGACAGGTAAAAACATGCATTATTTTCAAGCAGTGCCTTCTGTTGGGCATAAAACGCGCGCTATCGTTTCTCTACCGGGTACAGATAGTCGAAAGATATTAGAAACAATATCAGTTACATAATGTCAGCAATTGATTAAATAAGTATTTTAATGGTATTTCATTAAAGACTTGACAGCTGTCCTGTTACAAATAAATTATCGTATAAATATTTGTGCGCAGCAATTATAACTATGGGAGACGCTTATAGTTTATTTTTTCGGTATATGTAGGCATCAGCTGGACTTGCCGAACGTCACAGCAGTACTACCAAGGTCTCTTATCTATGTGAGGTGTCAGCGCTTTATTAGCAGCAGACACATACCTGGACGCAGTTGGTGGACGCGGTAGACTCTCTCGCTGCAGCAGCTGGTCCAGTTTCTTCACCACCTAGGATTCTTGCTGTAGAGTCTCCATCTTCTATCTTCGTCGAACGTCACAGCGGTACTGCCAAGGTCTGGTATCTGTGAGAGGATAGTGTGTCAGCGCTTTATTAGCAGCAGACACATACCTGGACGGATGACGAACCTCGTGCTGGCACTGTTGGTGGACGCGGTGGACTCTTTCGCTGCAACAGCTGGTCCAGTTTCCTCACTACCTAGGATTCTTGCTGCAGAGTCTCCATCTTCTATCTTTGTTTCCCCTGTTCCTATATTTCATTTTACTTAACTTAACTTCACTTTATTTTTGTAATATTTATATTTTTTGTAATACTGCATCAACTGTAAAGCGCCCCTGAAGCCCCAAAAGCGGCGCTATGAAAATTATCCAATAAATAATAATCAGAAGAGTATTTTATTAATGCTTTGACCAAATCAACCAATTATGAACAGAACTATACACTTATATGTCAGCACGTAATTTGGTTTTCTATGAAGAGTAGTAAGGTGAACACTCGCTGAAAAACTAATCCTGCTGCGTGCTTGTAAATTTAGTACTTGGCTCTACCCGTATAAATCGAGGGGACGTGTAACAGAACAAATAACCATAAAGTCTAATATTGAAGAAGATAAAGGCCCGTGTCTGACCATCGCGCAGCGCCGGCGTCGCCCGAGATCCACCACGAGTGTAAGAACTAGGTACGGCGTAGGTATGAACTAGCTATGGAGTAGGCTTGCAATAGGTAAGGTATGGGAACGTAATCTAAGAACATCTAATCTCTATTCACACGCGGACCTCATAGATAGGCTGTTTTAAGTGACCTGATCCTAGCCATATGCAGAATATGTATGATCCTACAAAACTTAAACTGATAGAATTAAAATTTATTTTGTATTCAAAATGCCCTAGTAATCGAAAATCACAACACATTTTTGTCTATTTAAAATGTTTAACCGTACTTAAGTAAAATATATAGCAGGAATTAAAAATCCTGGAAATCTCGTCATAATCATCGAACCTGGGAACGTGAATGAAATAAATTATTCCAGCCCTTTAGTAATTACATCTAATCTGATTTACTACCTTAATTTTGTATTGCATAAATGTTTTGGAATATTGTTTAGATGGACAAAGAAAATGTTTAAATGGCAGATGTAATGGTGGTTGTAACTTTTTATGACGGCGACCGTCGTTGATAATAATTTTCCTCGAAATACAGCCCAAAATTTTACGGAAAATGTATCAAGTAATATCAATAAAAAATAGTTGAAATCCACGAAATTCCTAAATCAGCAATATTCTCAAGTGATCTTATTCCTTTTGGGTGGACCGTCAAAAGCTTGCTTAAAAGAGAAACTTAAATCTTTCTGAATGCTTTCGCTAAATTGATTTTCGATTAACTGTCGGGGAGTCTGATCGTAATGTTAGTCGTGTGTCGTTTTATAACTCGGAAACTTTCCTCGCAATGGCGGCTTTATAGCTTTATTTGTACACTCGCCAACCTAGCAACTAAATAATTGCTTCCAAAGCAAGTGTTGTAGATACTCTCAGTATAATAAATTGCCCTCTCAAAATTCAAACTTTATGTCAAATGGCTTTAGAGGTGTTTGGTGACCAGATTTAAATAGCCAGATTCGTGCTGCCTTCTGTTTCCTAACACCAGTCCCTTTAGCCCCACAATATATCCCTATTTGGTATATCCACCACCATCTCCAAAGAGTTGTGAGCAGTCTGGACTTAGGTATAAGTTATAAAAAAATATATTTTAAATAAATATTAAAACGAAATCTCGAATGATTAATCTGTGAATTGAACTGAAATTCTAATTGATCAAAAGTAGCAAATTATAAAACATTACATTATTTGAATGACCCAATTAATAATGATTTTACATTCAAATTATTAAACATGACATAATTTTAATGACCCAATTAATAATGATTTTACATTCAAATTATAAAACATTATACAAGTTGAATGACCCAATTAATAATGATTTTACATTCAA
The DNA here is from genome assembly GCA_026573805.1 of Hesperophylax magnus. Classification (NCBI taxonomy): domain Eukaryota; kingdom Metazoa; phylum Arthropoda; class Insecta; order Trichoptera; family Limnephilidae; genus Hesperophylax; species Hesperophylax magnus. The sequence continues at coordinate 3,859,734 of JAIUSX010000157.1, forward strand.
ATTATAAAACATTACATAATTTGAATGACCCAATTAATAATGATTTTACATTAAAATTATAAAACATTATATAATTTGAATGACCCAATTAATAATGATTTTACATTTTAATTATAAAACATTACATAATTTGAATGACCCAATTAATAATGATTTCACATTCAAATTATAAAACATTACATAATTTTAATGACTCAATAAATAATGATTTTACATTTGATAAAATATATTTTTGTTAGCATTTCTCGAATACTGATTAAAAAACCAGATATTACATAGAATTTTTAAGGTTTTATCTTCAGGCTTCATTTTCGTAGTACTGAACTAATTTTTCTTCAGTTATACCTACTATTATTTTTAATAAAATTATGGATTCTCCACCTGCGCTTCTACTGTGCTGGAATATATAACTTTTCTCAAGACATTGTATAAACGTAAACAAATTACACTTATTTAATTATTTTAATTATTAACTAACTAAGTAACCATCACGCCGTTTCTCCATTTTTTCATTCATTCGCTCTACATACCCTAACCATCTAAGCACCCTTTTTTTAATCTTACTCATTACGGTGGCATCAATCAGCCTTGCATTCTTTACGGATCTCTACATTTCTCACACGACCATACAGGGTTTTATACCACACATACGCCTCAGGCATTTCATTTCTACAGCATTCAGAGTTTTCAGTCTCCAACTTTTATTCATGGTCTCCATAAAACAGTTACTCAGTAATTGATTACAGAGATTACAATTGTAGAACATATAAAGGAAATGAAAGTGAGAAGTAATTTAAATTAAATATAAATGAAAAATAGTGGTACCAACAGATTACAAAACATGTGTTTATCGAATATTTAAACCTACTGAAGAAAACAAAAAAATGAACATGTGAGAGGTGACATTATTGTGATATTATTTTGCGTTGGTACAGCTAAAAACGGTTCACAGTAATATAGTAAAATAGAAGCATAAAAAATTATAGCCAAACCGATACAAGTAAACCAACTTACATATTTGCCAAGACTATCGGCTCACAGAAAGAAATAATCCATCTATATAGAAAACACTCTGTTGAAAGACCATTATTCACTATATAGAAAACACTCTGGTGAAAGACCATTATTCACTATCGAAAACACTCTGGTGAAAGACCATTATTCACTATCTAAAACACTCTGGTGAAAGACCATTATTCACTATCGAAAACACTCTCGTGAAAGACAATTATTCACTATCGAAAACACTCTGGTGAAAGACCATTATTCACTATCGAAAACACTCTGGTGAAAGACCATTATTCACTATCGAAAACACTCTGGTGAAAGACCATTATTCACTATCGAAACGTTGCTTAAAATGGCTTAAGCTAGGTTTGGTGACAGATCTGATCAACATTGCTTGAACTTTTATGCGGCACGCACATAAAAAAATCGGTATTTGATAATTGTTTTTAATTCTCCTACACAGACACGCTCACAAATTATTAATGATCTATCTATTTCTACGTCCAACATTGAATCGAATTACTCAATATTTTTTCTGAAGTTTGTCGTGACTGTGATTGTAAATCAGTGAAAACCAATATTTGTAAGACCACTATTCAATATCGAAACGGTGCTTTTAATGGCTTAAGACATTTTTGGTGACCAGATCTGAATAGCCAGGTACATCCCCAACTCCTTTCTCTCCCCACTAGCTTCACCATCACAACATACTCCAATTACGGATGTCATAGTCTCACTGGCTCTAGACAGTTGGGAGCAGTTGGGACTCTTGTACGATATTCACAAAATTGTACCTCACACACCTGATTGTTCCTCACCTCACTTGATTTTTGCTAAACTATAAAAAAACGACAAAAAATATTGCATCCGTACGGGATTATCTATTCACGAGTGAAGGGTTGTGTTCCTATTTAAGGGGAGGTGCTCGCATGCGCCTCACACTCGTAAAGTAAAAAGTAGAAGATCACATCGCTATAGGCACTTACAGGCAAATCATTTTTGAAATACCGCTTAAATGTATTTGTGCATAGAATCAAAGTTTGAAACACCCGCCAACAGTACCCTCCTACCGCGCAAATTCAATTAAAAATAATTATTTTTACCTAGTAAACCGTTGCGGTCTTATTAAAAAACGCGGTGTTAATATTACGCGGCGCGTAAGGTCAGAACAACGAAAAACTTGACTTGTTAGAACGGCATTTGTTTGGTTAAAACTGTCTTGAACCAGGCTCGAGGCCGGCTTTACCACACCAACGTTGAGCGGGCGTGTAAGAATCTAATTAGTAACGCTGAAAAGGTAAAAAGATTTTATTTATCCAGTACACTACTACACAAGCAATGCAATGCTTTTGGGACAATTTTACAATGCAATGCTCTCCGGATAATTTTGTTCATCCGTTCAGTACACCGCAACACGAGCAATGCAATGCTCTGGGTATAATTTTTTGAAGGAACAAAAATATGAGAAGTTGAATTTTTTCAAAACTTGCTTTCCTTTTTAATACAAAACTTTGTTTTGGAACCTCATCATTTTATTTTGTACGCTAATTAAAGTATATCCAGTGTTATTATAACCAGCCATATAACATAGATATTCTCTATTCTATTTAAACAGTAAGCTGAACTCGACATTTCTAACTGTAGGAAAATTTCAAAGTGACATTTATGATTTTTTTTAATGTAAATGTTGTAAAGATCACTGAAGAGAAACCACTGAAATGTGTTATGATCAGGTCGATGTCTACAGTAGATACCTGCGATTTTTTTTTGTATAAATAACCAAATACTGAAATGTCGAAAAACTTGCTTTTTTTACATTAGTTCCAGACCGAAGGCCCTAAGGAAAAAAAACACTCAGGGCCTATGCCATCTTTGGGGATGATGTGTGAAGAATTTTTTAAGGAAAGGAAGAAGAGGAAGATCTGGGAAGGAAAAAGGTGTGAGGAGTTGGGTTAGGTTAGGTCTGGAGTTCAGTATATCCAGGAGTGACATACGTTTTAATTATGCCCTCTCACTGCGGTGCAAGGCGACGGGTCGAGAGGTCCCCGCTGGAAAGGTAAAAAGATCTCCTTCAACCAGTTTCTCCAAATCCGGCCCGCCACACAGTAGGTTGGGCAGACACATCCGCCGTTAAGACCTAGACAATCCTCACCTCATGAACCTGGTCACACCTGCTAAGTCATCAAATTGAAATAACCTGTGGCAGAGGTGTTGGTTATCCAATGAATGGTTCCCGGGGCGGAGTTACCCATACTCGCGTTCCAAATTGTAATCGAAATTTATCCGTCGAGTTTCGCCTAAGTGCACCGGTGCCCAGAAGATCAATGCTGCTATCTCCTTAGGGCGGACTTCATTGAAAAATAATATTCTAACTCAGTATGCCTTAGATATGGCAATCTGTCTGATTTTCCATCAGACAAACCTCCCTCCCTTGATCAGAATCAAGAAGTTTTATCGGGTATTTTGCGGCACCAGCCCAGAAGTAGCTCCAAAATTGAATTATTGTTGAGATTTGTACAGGACTAGCAGCAGGTCGCTACTAGACTCAACTAGCCCTATACAAGACGCCTAGTTTCTTGAAAGGCAGATGTATTCGGGTTTCTATGGAGCCCATTGTTGTATTATATTAGTCTATGATGGAGCCCCAATACTTGAACCGGTCTGAAAATAATCTATCACAAAAATACAAGTATTCTAAAAAAGCTCCTATGCATTAAACTAATTTGCAATTATTTATTATTTTTGTTTGAACACACGATTGATATGAAATACAGGTCATATATTTGTTATCCTGTTAAAAATAATACTGCAGGCCTATAAAGAATGAATTAAAAGAGTTTCTTACACAGTATCAGTCAAAAGCGAAGGATGGCGGAACACGTGTTCATACAAATACTGATTCTGATATTGACATACTGCTATTGTGGCATTCGGTCAAGATGTTTATCACGAAAAGAACACGAGTTCTCGATATGTTATGAATGACTATATTAGTCATTCATAACATATCGAGAACTCGTGTTCATACAAATACTGATTCTGATATTGACATACTGCTATTGTGGCATTCGGTCATGATGTTTATCACGAAAAGAACACGAGTTCTCGATATGTTATGAATGACTATATTAGTCATTCATAACATCTATCGAGAACTCGTGCTCATACAAATACTGATTCTGATATTGACATACTGCTATTGTGGCATTCGGTCATGATGTTTATCACGAAAAGAACACGAGTTCTCGATATGTTATGAATGACTATATTAGTCATTCATAACATATCGAGAACTCGTGTTCATACAAATACTGATTCTGATATTGACATACTGCTATTGTGGCATTCGGTCATGATATGTATCACGAAAAGAACACGAGTTCTCGATATGTTATGAATGACTAATATAATAATTACAAGATCATTTTACTCCGTGCAACGTTATTGATAATTTATCATCGCGCTTCGACTTTTGACGTTCGTGACTGACTTAAAAATAAGTCTAGCACACAATATTTAAGTCTGAAAAATATAAGTGACCGGTTCTGCGCATGCATATTTCATAAAATAATATTTAAACAAGTCCCACTTCGCCCTATATCCGGTGTGAATCAACAAGAAATGCTTGACACGCTTTGAACCACACACGCCATAAGAATAAGTCATTGTATAAAGTGAAACAGATACCGTTTAACACCATGCGCGTGCTAAACGAAGGAAATACACGTGTTAAATGAGAATGATAGCTATAATTCATTCTTTTATTTTATTGATACAATAATATTATGTTTTTTCAAACATTTTAATGTGGGCCTCACTGGGTACTTTGCCTGTGCTAAGGCCTCATTTTACAACTTAATAAAATTCATTAAAAATATTATGTGAAATCGTTGACATAAATACAAAGACGCGTTATGTTCATAATAATCGAACAAAAATATGGCACGTTCCTGTTCCTATATTGAAATCGAATAACGAAAAGCATGAGAAAAGTATAGCCAAAACGAATTTGTGTCAATGAATGAGATGGCTACGAATACCATCATTCATCTCTAAATCGAACGGAACGCATTAGAAAGAGATACCTATTCAAAGAATATGTGTACGGGTGAAACAGCTATATTATTATGAACGCCCCTCGATTTTATACGTGTTCCTCGCGACACCAGTTGCGGCCTGCTGACGGGCGAGCAATTCCGCGGCAAGCATGACGTCACATGCGGGCTACATGCATTTTATATGAATGTCCGCCGAATAAATCGCGTTACGTCATGCCCAGACTGCTCGCTGCGGACATGCTCGACCGTCAGTGGGCCGCTTTTCCTCTACTAGTCGACGAACAAACGAGCGACCAGAGTAGTAGAATACGACGTACGTACTGTCACTAGGTAGTCTTTCATACGCTTATGTGTTTCTGCGTTCGCTGACTCACTTTAGTTTATTTGACGTTTAACGTTTTCGGGTAGCAAAAACCATTGTATTTATTGAAATAATTAGTGTTTTTAGTACATGCGAATGGAATGAAACTCTATCTATTATCTGTTTTTTCTCAAGAATGATTGGTGCATATCTCAAAAGCACAGGAAAGCATTTTTTTCACAGAAATGTGCCTAGAGCGACATGTTTATGGCAGCCGGTGACAGCTTGTCTGACCGACGGACTTATGTTCGATACTAAACGCGGTAAACACAAGTGTGTCCACTGAACGCAACTCAGTAAAACCACGCAAATTATCTCAGTAGTGTTCGCTTTTAATTCATCTAAGTATGAAATAATAAATTAAAATAAAACTAAGAAGATGTGAAATATATAAAAAAATCAACAATAAAGGCGATGGTGAATCTTTTTTATTGAATACTTATTACATTAATTATTGAGAATTATTTGGTGTGGTATTATATATATGTCACTCATATATATATATATATATATATATATATATATATATAATACACACTCATATATATATATATATATATATGAGTGTTTATTTTGTATTACATATAAAAAAAATGTTTTATTATTTTACTCAAAGTGGAAAAATCTTTATTTACTGAAAATAGGTAGTTGTTCGTAACAACTTAGACTTTAACTTTGTATATGTTGTCAGACTAAGGGGTGCGTGGAGACGAACTAGACGGGGGGGAGAAAGGTTGGTGAGTACTTGGCTATTCAGACCTGGTCACTAAATAGGCTAAAGCCATGTATAGCGACTTTTCTATTCCGAGTAGTGTTCTTTAGATTACCTAACACTATAAAGTTGCGTGGACCAAGAACTGGTGTACAGACACTATTGAGCTTTCTGCAGTTTTCAGCTACGAAAACTCTGGCATATTGCTTTCAGAACTATTTTTCTGCGTTAAAGGAAAAGTTTAATTTATTCCATATTGTCGTATTAAATAAGCAGTACTTTGTTGATATATTTCAACTTTTGTAAGCTGGTTTACCCTACCCTTGGCTATGGTTTTTATTATTTAGGCCATTTTACACCTGTGTATGTTTGCTGCATACTGTAAGTGATGCGAAAGTTTTCGGTATTTTCCTGACTTCTGTTTTGAAATTATGATTTTAGAAAACTTAATTATAAAACTATTTTTCTGCGCAGTCAGTACGTAAATTGGAATTATTAAATGGAATTATTGCTTGGGGAGGAGCAACAAACTCGGCTATCAATTACATAGAAACCGCACAGAAAACGATCTTAAAGGTAATACTAAAAAAACATAGACTGACCGATACAGACCAAATATTCAACAGCTGTGACGTACTAGATATACGCCAATTATACGTTAAAACACTACTAAACTACATCTTTAACAAAAAAAATAAATTTCAACATACAAAAAATAACACTAACACACCAGTTAGACAAGCGTACAAAGAAAACATTAAAACTCCAACAGTAAATTCAACCTTTGGACAAAGACACTACCAATACCATGCTATAAAAGCTTTCAACAGTCTAAAAATTGAAATTAAAATTGAGGAAAATAAAAATAAATTCACACACAAAATTACAAAATGGATTAAACAACAAAAAGACAATATTACCAAAATGTCATAGCATAAAATAAAAATAAAACCTACACGTAACACACAAAACCAACATAAACACACATCACTCACAAACACACAAGATTATTTTCATTGTATTATTTTTTTAATTTTAAATGTATTATTATGTATTTTTATTTTTAATTTTAAATTTATTATTTTCTTTTCAAATTTACTATCTTCTCTTTAAATGTAATATGTAGATTAGATTTTCATATTATAAAATGAAGGCCTCAGCACGGGCAAGCCACCCAGTGAGGCCTACATTACTGGAAAACATAAATTGTAACAAAATAATGTACCGAATAAAAAAAAAATAAAAAAAATACGTTAGAATTTTCTGGTTACAAATCTTTGTTCTCGAACTGTCGCTTTAAAGTATTAGTTAAATGAAGCGTTTTCTAGGTAACTCGGCAAGTTATGTTCTCTTCCCTAGTTATGTTATAAGTAAGGGAAAAATATAAAAAAGGTAATTTTTATGATTATATAACATTCAGATTAAACCCAAAGCTGTGTAGACTTAGTTTGTTGGATGTGTTTATCATTTGGATTGTATTGAAGATAAGAAATTCTTTCATTTCAGAAATTTCTGCTAGAAAAATTTCTAAACGTTTTTATAGTCGTGACCAGAAAAAGGTTTCTTCTGCACCCCAAAATAAGGGGAAGGCATTTCTTGTTGCGGAAGATAAAATAAAAAACAGCAGGAGAATCGTATCATTTGGCGCACCTGCCCATTGTTGAAGTGAAATAACTGAAAGTGTACTTTGAAAATTTCAAGACCAAAGAATATGTAAACATTTCAAATTATGTCGAGTTTTTCACTGGCTGTGAACAACCACTGAGATTGTGAAAGTGTTAATAGTAATCTTACAAATAAAAACGTAATTATTTTTTTTTTTCGAATAACTTAGTGAGTAAAACCTCAAATTGAAATATTTAATTATTGAATACAATATTAGCGATTCCTAAACGAAAACATGAAATAGAAAAATCAGAAAAAAGATACGGTCACCTCTAGGACTCGATTCCAGGACCATTGCCTTGCCGGGGAACCGCTCTACCAACTGAGCTAATGGAACCCTATCTCCTTCGGTCATATTTAACTGCATCATACTTCGAATAAGAACTACGAACATAGTCTTAATTTTCTCACAGCACATTTTTATTGGCAACTATCTTTATGTATGATCGCAAAATTCAACCCGAACTAAATGAATTCTAGACAGTGTCTTTAGAAATAATTTTTTTTTGCGAATATAGTCTTCAATAGCTAAATATTACAATTTGAGATTTTACTCACTAAGTTATTCCAAAAAAATAAATATTCATACTAGATTTGCAGAAAAGTCAACAGATGTCGCACATTAAAATAAACGGGGTACACCTAGTCTCTGAATAAAAATAGAAATTAGGTCTACTCCGATTTATGTATGACAGACTGCGTCCTATACTATTTACTACACACGTGAACAGTAAAAATATAAAAATACAGTAATGTGTTATTGCAAAATGAAAGTTAACCAGAATAAATTGAATAAAGATACATTATTATCATTTCACTTTAAATCTTTATCTTTATATTAACATTATATTTTATTTATCCCATATTCAATTATTTATCATGTGATCAGAATGTAATTCATTTATATGCATGCTTTTCTATGGCAGACAGAGACAGAGTATTGCACTCACTGCTCCGTTCACTTGAATGAAACAAACATTATTATTGAACATGATTTGAGGTTTTTAAGTCCAAAAGTATCATAGTGATTTATTTTTGGGTTATAATGCCGTGATGCGCTACAACGTTTCGTATAGCGTTACAGTCTTATTGGATTACACATCTACATGAATTTTTTTTTCGACTCTATGTCCGGGTTAAATCTTCCCGACAGGAAAAATTAAACCCTTCCACACACTTTTCCACAAATGATCATCTAGTCAATCCACATTATGCAAGTGCATTATATAAGCATAATAAACACAAAACAATACAAGAACAATACGTCAAATCACCAGAGATCAAATTGGAAAAGGTTTTTTTCATTTTTATATATAAATTCTTTGACAGATCTAATATGCCTAAATTTTGAATGAGAGAGCTAGGTATTTTTGATTATTTTTTTTTTATATATATTCAATAATATTTTTAAATTTTTTACTTTGGATTTTATGTCCGGGTTAAATTTTCCCCATAGGAAAAACTAAACCCTTCCACTCACTTTTCCACAAATGATCATCTAGTCAATCAACGAATTATATAAGCAAAATAAATACAAAACAATTCAAAAACAACACGTCAACTCACCAGAGATCAAATGGGAAAATAATTCACCGACTCCAGATATTTTCATATCAGAGGGTTCGGCTCGGTAGAACTTCTAACAGGGCCTATAAATCCTACTGATACCTCAACATAAATATTTAAAAAATCTTTCGTTATCCTACATGTATTCAAAATGACTGACTTTTGCATCTTTATATAGAATTTTTTGATAGATCTAATACGCCTAAATTTTTAATGAGAGAGCTAGGTATAATGCCAGTAGCCAAAATAACGAATGGTAATATTTTTATATTTTTAGAATGCCAAATTCTTTTTATTTCATTTCCTAAATCTGTGTATTTTATAATATTAATATTAGATTTATAAAAACAGTTTATTTTTAAACAAGTTCTGCTGTGTAATTATTATTACGCGTGACAGCTGTTTCGCCTTCTGAAATAATAATTACAAAGAACTTGTTTAAAAATAAACTGTTTTTATAAATCTAATAATAATATTTTTGAATATTTAAAAATTATAATTAAAATGGAGTTTTACAAATTAAACTTACAATAAATAAATAAAGAGCTAGGTATAATGCCAGTAGCCGAAATAACAAATGATAATATTTTTATAGTCTGAGAATGCCAAATTCTTTTAATCTCATTTCCTAAATCTTATTTTCTTTCTTATTTTTTCAGAAACAGATTCTTGAATATTACAGGAATTTAGAATAGCGATACCAATGATATAAGTTATTTTTTTAAATTTTGTCATGTAAAACTACATCTGGTCTATTATGACTAATTATTATAGTATATCCATTGATACATATTATTTTTGTTATTATTATAGCATATTAATTATTACATATTGTTTTCGTTGTTATTATCATGTTATTGTTATGATTATAATATTATTATCCTTATTATTTTTTTTATACTATTATTTGTACTATCATCATTATTATGACCATCTTTCGAATTACTGGTTCCAATTTACGTTTGACCTTTTGACTCCTACGCCCATGACGGGCCAATGAGTGTTAATATCCCTTCAGTCCGATAAAGAACTTCCAGATTTGAAAAGGTTTGATCAATTTCACCTAAAGTAAGATAAAAATGGCCTAAGTTACCCACAAGGTACTTATATCGGTTATCTCTTCAGTTATTGTAATAAAATTGGCAAAATTAATGTGCGGTATTGTACATCGTGGTTCTTACGAGAAATTGTAAAATTTAAAGTTTTAAGATAATCAAGATAGGTGCTTGTACTGCTAACTGTAAAATATCAGTTAATCGAAATAAGAAACAACTAGAAGATTTTTAGAATTCCCGACCACATAAACACTAAGAATTTGTCGATTTTATTCGAGACAAAGTCAACCTCACTATTATACGAAAATACGACCAATGATTGTATTACACTAGAGAAGTCACAAAGAATTATTATAACACTTAATAATTTTTAGAAACGAAAGCTGACTCTGGTATTTACAGAATTCCTAAAACAATAGAATTATTAATGTAATAACGTATTCCAGATATAAAATCATTGTAATTTTTGTGTTACAAATAATTTTAACAAGTTGTTGTTTCCATTTTTTCGTGATAAATGGGTGTTTCAAATCTGGTTTGTTAATTATTCTGTTAGTTCATCGAATTGTTAAACGGTCTAGTAAACGGAAACATTCGGCGCTCGGAATAAAGGATTAAAAACGCGAACCTTTTTGATTCACACGCCCAAACAAATACCTGACACTAATTCACTTAAAAAGGCAATGAATGAATTACGGTCCGACTGCTAGAGGCCAACGCACTGGGGATTTATTTTAATTTCTATCCGAAATCGGGTGAAAACCTTCCACAATAATTTTTGATTACATGGAAAACTTTCGCGCGGGCTTTGTTTGCCGCAATAAATACTGCACCGACGCTAAAAATCCCAGCGTTTTAAACATTTTACATAAATCATAAAGTGCGCCACTTTTATCCTGAACACCTCCCACCCTGCCACTGCCCGCGTGAGGCGGGTAGACTTACTAACTGGGGGTGAGGGCCTGAATCAAACCAATTCACACTCATATTCTCACGGGCAGGATATTAAACACAATCACACCCTTTGCGACCCTTTATTTTTACATCGGAGGCACTTTTCTTCATTACATTTATTATATTATTTTAAATTTGACTGTTAGCATTGAAAGGTTTGGGGAAAGACATTGGTAATCATAGAATGAAACAGTCAAAAGTTGAAATAACACGAAACCTATCTTGTCACATCCATTCCATAAAGTAGGTTATACATGCAAACATACATTTTATTAGTTTCACAAAATATGTTTTAACGTACGTAGAAATTATTATTTTCAGTGTATTTTTGCAAACTCGAAAGTTTGCTGGCAAAATTGTGAACATGAATCAAAATTCAACATAGGTGATTAAAATATTCGTGACTATATATACACATTAGCTTATGAGACGATAATATGGTCAAAGTGTTATTTTAAATATCTTTTTCCTTAGTACTCTCACCTATACGAGATTGGCTTTTTTCACCGAAGAAATATTTACCATGGAGAACGCAGTCCGAGAGAGACTTAAATGTATCCAAACGCTGGTATTGCCGTTTTTTAAAGTCCGTCGCGAAGGTCGTCACTAGTTAGGTTCACCAACAGTGAAGTTGGACAGAACTGTCAGTAGTCTGGCTGTATAAACAGAGCACGTGGGACGTGGTACCGGTGCGGTGTAGGGAGCCCGTGTAGAGTGCAGGTCCAGGGTAGGGGAAGCTAGCCTCCAGTAACCATCAGCAGATACGGCGGTGGGAGGTGCGGCAGGTAGCGGTGGCATTGTATTATTCATCTCTCCTCCCTAATCCTGAATACGATTTGTGGTTTTACGAGGAAATTATTGTTTGCAATGGCCCCGGACTAGTATTTTGTGAACAGATTGAGCGCTGGCCACCGCGTTTTGAGTAAAACACACATATCATTGATTAATGCCTACTACATAACAGTCACATTAACATCATTGAAACTAAATGATGAAGCGTTGTTCATGAACTACACATCAACATGTCGAATAAAAGATTAGTTATTTATTGATTTTCACCGTAAAATATTATGAAATGCTACGTATTATATTAACTTAAAAAATTTCGGTTGTCTTTAACTTTGAATTTTTTTTTCGTAAAATAAAATAAAAATATGTTCCACGTTTCTTTCTTAATGTTAACAATTAATTCAACGTTTATAGAATTATCCCAATATATTAACGGCATTTTAAAGAAAACCTCAGTGGAAACGTTATTTCTTCGCGAACAACATGATCATCATAGTAAAGGGTCAGGACTTTTTATGTGAATACCGCATAAGAGTCCCGACTGCTCCCCACAGTCTGGAGCTAGTGAGACTAATTCATCCCCAATGTTGTGAGGCTGAAAATAGTGGGGAGAGGAAGGAGATGGAGAAAAGGAAGATGGAGGACTACCTGGCTATTCTGGTCACGAAACACGCCTAAAGCCATTTCAAGCAACTTTCAATTCTGAATGGTGGTCTTACACCATGGCGATACTGAAAGTAGTTTCCACTCTGGAACCTGCCTTAAGAATACTGTTTTTATTTAATATATATTAAATTATATACTTTTTTTTATTATATGAACACTATTTTAAATTAATAAATTGTAAAATAACACAAATTAAATAAAATTGAACCCGCGACCTTAGGATTATTAGTCGAGAGCCCTACCCTTCGACCACGGAGACCGAGAACTGGAATATCGTAAATATAAAGGAAAATAATGACTTGCTCTCAATAAATGCAAAATAAAATGCTTCTCAATAAATAATTTCAGAATTTACCCGAACATTGACACAGCAAAAAAAGTTACAAAACCGTATTTATTTATTGTTTTTGTGTTTAATTCGTAGAACTTTATTTATTTTTTATAAATTTAATTTAGATTAAATTTGATAATATTATTATTAATTTCTGCAAGTGTTTTAGTTTTTTATTATTGTGACAGCTATTTCGGCTTACAAGGCCATTTTCATTTTCTTGTAAGCCGAAACAGCTGTCACAATAATAAAAAAACTAAAACACTTGCAGAAATTAATAATAATATTATCAAATTTAATCTAAATTAAATTTATAAAAAACCGTATTTAGTAGCTCATTTACCATTCTATACCACACGACTGAAAAAAAATACCTCGGAGTCATTGTAGACCAACATATGAAAGGAAACAGACACATTTGTGAACTAGTTAAGTGCTTTGGGAAAAGTATTTATGCATTTATTAGATCAAGAAAGTAAGAGATTAAAAAAAGTCTATTACACGTTAAGTTGTTAAGATATTAGCACGAAATTATTGGAGGGAGGTGAAAGAGGCACATGAAAAAAATTAAATTCCTGTAAAGGTAGTAAAAAGGTTAGGCATAAAAATAACACCTAAATTCTTTTGCTTTCTAAACAATAAATGAACAATATGTACAAAAGAATAAAATATTTGAATAGTCTTCCGAAAAAGTTTGTAATAAATAACAGATTTAAAAGAAAAAGGCAAATTTCTTTTCAAAAAATTAAACACTTGTAATAATTAACAAAATGCAGTAACTTCATTTAAAAACCCAATTTATATTTTTAATATAACATTCTTTAGTACTTAAGATGTATCATTTTTCACTATATTATATTATTTTTACAAACTACTGCACCAAATTCGAGAGCTACTTCTCTTCATTGGCGTAGAAAAATGAACATTTCGCTATTTTATTTTTACTATAGGTTATAATGTTAATTTAAACAAAAAAACTTTTGTATGGCTTAAAGTTAATATCATAAAACATAATTCGTAATGCGTGAATTTTCTCCTCGAAAGTCGACTTTGTAATTTGTAACACGTTTTGGAACTAAAATGATAACAAGGTTAAGTCAAAGGCGAAAACACAAGAAGAAAAGTTTATTTTATTTTATGAAAACTATTAGATTCATTTTTATAAATGTTGAAGTCTAAACAAGTGTCGAGTTTTTAAAAAAGTAAACGGCTTATAAAAAATAATAAAACAATTTCAATCTTCATATTTATGTTACTTCACGAAGCATGACTACCTAACTAATGGGCATTTACTCAAATTTAAGTGATTCTGTGTTAAACTCTCCCTCGACTTCCAATTTAAAATGAAATCAGAGGATATTTTAACGTGGCTGCACGATATAAAAGGTGGCAATAAAATAAAGTACAGAATATAAAAAAGCCCAAAGTTCAAACATACCAAAAAGATTCCTAAAAAAATGAAGCAATCTTTATTTAACTTTTTTATATAGTGGCCTAAAATAAATCTTCATTAGAGTAAATTGTTAACCTTCGCAACCCACCAGAGGTCTGCGAGGGTTCGGTGTTACTCCATTAGTTATTAACGGTCCACGATAAAATTTTGGATAAACCCATCGAATATGAAAGGTTAACTCATACGTGTATGGGTTCATAAAAATATTGCCGTAAATTCAAAATGTTTTTTGGGGTTATATTCGGGCCGGCTTAGTGTCTTGGGGTACATCGGACTTTATGTATTGTTGGGCCAGGCAGTAAATAAAATTGATTTTTCCTTTATTCACCCTTGTGGACAGTGTATTTCCATTTTACGATAAAATAATTTATTTTTTATAATCTTATACTTACTGATAAATAAGTAGGGTAGCTTGTCAATATGTGGACAGATACATTGTGATTTTATTCATTTCAATTTGAAAGGCGGGTATGGGTACAACACCCCGCGAACCATTTGTTAGATTACCATAATCATAATTACTGGCCATACGTCACCCCCAGTGTTTCGCTACGTTTGGTGGCATAGCAGGATAGCCCGGGATCGTGGGCTGGAGGTTTGTCTTGGTCTTAGTGGCGGATGCGTCTACCCACCTACTGCGTTGCGGGCCGGATCGGGAGAAACTGGTTAAGGGAGACCTTTTGAACTATCTAGCCAGACCCATCGCGTTGCACCGCAGTGGGAGGGGATGATTCATGCGTCCGTCAGTCTTGGACACATTGACTGCCAGATTTCTACCCACCCATCATACATTTCCCAGAACATTCTCTCCTTCCTTTCCCTAAAAAAACCCTCCCTGAGAGATTTTTTTCCTCAGGTCCTCCTGTGTGGAGCTAATGCTTTATATAAAGTAAGTTATTAGTTAATTAGTATCGTAATTAGTAACTGTTATTACATTACTATTTACTTGAACAGTTAATTGACCCAGCGTCAAAAAATAATGTATCTAGTTTTCTCTTATTTAATAAATCGAAAAAAAATTCCCTTTTAAACTATAAGATTTGTAAGTTGGTAGGTACTTCTGCCTGCTTAGTAAAATTATAATCATTTTATAAACAACACATTTCATGTAACATTTTTAATCCAAATTTGTCAAAAGAAACGTCGCTACCTCAATGAAAATTATTTTTTACACTTTCTTCTGGCAGCTTGGTACCATAATATTGAATAAATCCGAATAAGAAAGTCCAAATAAACATGAAGATTTCAAACAGAATCTTTACTGAACCATTAAAACGGCCTGGAGAAGCAGTAGACTTAAAATTAGTTTGAAATAAAATTTAAAAATTAAAAATAGTGGACAGAAGAGACATCTCTGGTCAGTTTTGTATAGATTTCGCTCTGCAGGTGAGTGATAACGAATTACAGTCATCTTTGCATTGATCAGATGGATTCATCCGAATTATATCGTTTGTCAAAAGAGGTCGATTTAAGACTTAAAGGATTAAAATATTTTTTGTCACAATAATGTGACAGTACTTTAGAATTACAATGTGTTGATTCTTTTATTATTCTAAATTCCACTCTCTTGAGAGCTGGTGTTGACAGATTATAGCTTCATAGTGCGAATGCAAATATTATTGTGCCGATCACCAGTCCGCTGCCGAATTTGAAGATTAAGGAGCTAAACACAATGCGAGTGATATTTCTGGTGAGTCTTCTGTTTTTTTATGTATTTGGTGGCTGGTTTATAAGTTGTTACTTCTCCTGCAGAGTGAATTTAATAATCAACCAATTTTTTTTTCATAGGGAATTAATTTCCCTGATGGTCTGTGTGACTACAAGCCAGATCATCACCACGGCCATCATCTTGAAACATAAACGAAACGTTCAAGCAAATTTACAGACAGACGAAATGAAAAACAATCAATTTATGACTCGTCTTCGCTAAGCTTAGTCAATTAGAAAAGAGTTTATTACGGAATTAAGTATTTTTAATGAAGAAACACAAACATTTCCAGGTTACGAAATACCTGGTGAAGATTCCTTATATGAGTAGGTACTACAATCATAATCAGTTGAAATATTGCTTGAGCAATGCTGGAGGCTAGGCTGAAGATTAAACCCTCCACGACTGGATGGAAGCCCGGTGTTTAGAGCCGCTTGACCATCTAACCGACCCATTTACAATAGTCAAATAGAAAGCTGTGAGAAAGGATAGGTAATATCATAGATTCAAATATTATTGTGTTTAGTTCTTAAAGTGTAAATGCCCTAGCCAGCTTTGGAAAATTCGTTTGGCATCACTAAAAGGAATTTATTCCCAAACAATAAGGAAATCCAGTGAAAAATATTATGGCTTAAATATATATATTCATATCGATCAATTAACGCTAATTCTGATATCATATATATAAAACTTATATGTATTTATAGTAAAACTTATATTTATGTATAATAACACGAATAAAATATATATGTAGAATTTAACAATCATTATTTAAAAACGAATGAAACACTCTCGCATCACAACACACTGTTTGGTTGGTACGACTGAATCTGCTGATACTGACATTTTCCATCGTCACAACCAGTCTACGTTAGTATATCTATGGTCTACGATGGCATTAGTGACGAGATGCCAAAATTTTAAGTAGTGTTCTTCAATGTTAAATGCGGGTAATCTTAAGGATATAAACGTTTCAACTCCCATACAAAATACAGCGCCGGTTGAAAAAAAAGTAGACTTTTGAGACTGGTGACTGATTACTTTACACGTCACTTTTGGGACTGGTTACTGATTACTTTACACGTCACTTTTGAGACTGGTGACTGATTACTTTACAAGTCACTTTTGAGACTGGTGACTGATTACTTTACACGTCACTTTTATAAATTTATTGTGATGTTGAGAGATCTAAAAAATTTTAACTTTAAAAATTATTTTAATTGCTAATAAAAATACTGGTATTTGCAGTATGTGAGGAATTTGTTTTCAGCTTAAGTTGTTTTCTTGTCTAATGAACCATTTTGCTGTAAAAAGTAGATAAGAAAACGGGTTTCTATTTATATTAATAATTGTTTTTTAAGGGCATTAAGATATGAAAATAGTTTACTCAAGACAAATTGTTCAGGCAATAAATAATACGTGGCAACCAGTCGAAACAAATTATAATCGTGTTTATGCGTAGCGGAAAACTATATAAAAATGGGAATTTCTTATTTCACAGGCCGTATGTATTTATCGCGTCACGCATTACCTCATCCCGCGGCGGAGGCTGTGACAGGACATCCGTCTTCATCTGATACCGCATATTTCATCTTGTTTCGCGTTATTGGACTTGTATTCGTGTACTGGTGCGCGGTACACGCTGAGGTGTGGTCTAACCATATAACGCACGTCACGGCGTTATTACGTAGCGGCTAACAACCCTTTCAGAATAACTGTGGTGTTTGAAACACTACAATACATATTTATAGCATGATTTCAGTTCTGTACGAACAAAAAGCATATACTATATCTGTAGGTACTTATTTTTCTTCTTCCAACATTTGGGCGTTCAGCTTAGGCCTTAATGTGTCGAGTTTGTTCTGTTTTTGGCAATTCTCCCGCCCTTTAAGTTTATAGGCCCATTTAATTTGTGTGTGATCTCTGTATGTTTCCAAATGATACCGTCTGATGGATATTTGTTTTCTAATAATTACCGTAATAAGAGATTCTAGCTTGTATAGTGTAATGCAGGTAAGAGGGGTAACGTTAACACATATCGTACTCGAGAGGCTCTTTACTAGCTAGCTGGATGTGGCGGGTTCAAATCCCGACATGCGTAACTAAATTTTATTGATTAATTTGGTGTTATTTCTCAAAATACTCATTTAAAATAACATATTGAATATTTTCGGCACGTTTCCGAGTGCAAGATACTCTCAGTATCGCCCTGGTTTAGGACCACCATTCAGAATTGAAACGTTGTTTGAAATGACTTTGGCCGTGCTTGGTGACCAGATCTAAATGGCCAGATACTTCCCCACCTTCCACTTCCCCATATCCTTCTCCTCCCCACAACCTTCAGCCTCAATAAGTTACCGAATTGGGGATGCCATAGACTCACTGGCTCCATTCGGATGGGAGCAGTTGGGATTTTTGTGCGGTTTCACATTAAAAAAGTAACACATTATATGAAAATGTGAATGTTTATTTTTAGAATGAAACAGTTTTTTTATTTTTAGAAATACTATTTTCTTGCGTTTTGCATCCGCTGAAAAAATCTGGATTAAAAAACTATCATTCAGTCTGTTGGAAGAGATCACCATATCTCTGTAAACGGATAGAATTCTCCAAATCACGCAATGGGTGAAAAAATCATAGGAATTTGTTTTGAGGAACTAGAGTCGTTGTCATTGATCAGGAGATGACATGGGGACATTACCGGTGCTTATTCAGGAGCAGAACAAACGCTCGCTCGGCACCCGATCTCTCATCCAATAAAAGACTAACTCCATGGCACTTCAGTTCTGCACCCTAGTTATATAGTATCCTCTCGTATACGGCGGAATAAGTAGGACACTGCGTTATAACTGCGCTAGAATCCCTTGGGGCAGAAGACTGAATCTCCTCGCCACAGATCTTTGATTTAGGAACAAGAATATCATATTTCAAGAGATGTTTTATGAGGCCATCATTTCAGCGAAGCGTCGCAGAATATGCACTCTGCGAGAAAATGTTCCCGTGTTTCACAAGAAAAGATATCATCCCATCCCTTGGGCCACCGTCTAACAAGAAACTATGATATTCTTGTGTTTATAATTCAGAAGTCATCTGATAACGTAACCGCTATTTGAAAATATTTACTGCAATATATGATCATGACTTTTTGTTTTAAAAAACCTCGATGTTTTTTTTTTCAAATTGTAAATTCTGGATTGGGTCAATTTATCCTTAATTTGTACCAATCCCAAGATGCCTATTTTATGCATCTAAATGAAAATTAAATGGAAATTTTTCATGAATTAACTGGTTCAAAATTAGAAATAATTGACTGAGTTAAGCGAAGTCCTATTTTAATTGTTTGGCATTTCGTTTTTAATTTTTTTGTACGTTCCATTTCCATTTTGTGTCGGAGGCTAGCCTTTTGTGGTTTTCAAATCTTAAATCATCGTGTTTATTTGAACTTTGTTCGCATTTTGTCAATATAAGCTGAAGGAAGTTTGAAAAAAGAACTGTCATTGAGATAGTGACTAGTTTCTTTGGACAAATTATGTATTTCCATATTTGAAAAGAAAAATTTATATAAAATATATGGTTCATAATTACGTAGGTAGGTAATATTTGTGGTAGTCCCTACCACAAATATTACGATTTCAGAGGTAATTTAAGTTGATTTATTAAATTTGTAAAAACATTAACATACTTTTGTGCGAAGTTTACCATTCTCTGAACCATTATTAATATTAATATGTTATATTTGTCATTCATAAATAAATTTAGTACCAAAAGAACTATTTTTTTCAATGTGATTTTTTATTTTTTTTAGAAATATGAATAAAATGTAGATCTTCTATTCGGTTCTAACAAGGTCTTAGGACGGTCTGAACCTGATTTTAATGTAAAAAAATAAAAATAAATCTAAAAGGATCTAAGCTAATTGCCATCTGTATTTTAACTTTTATTCACCTGCCAAAGAAATACCTTGGCTCTGGACCTGTAAAATTCTTACAATACAAACGTGATCAAACGATACAAAATAAAATTAAACGTCATTACGTACGTACCTAGTTTTGCAAAAAAACAATTGGGTTTTCGGCACCTGTTTTCCTTTATGTTCCCCACTACATAGAAAGTTGCCGCTCAACAATATGCCCAGAAATACAGTGTCATTATTTTCATCTGTTTGAGTATGTTCTCCTGTGAAAGCTTTGCCTCTCTAATGCAGAGTAAAATGTCGTCACTCGCCTACCTGTTGACATGGAAGCTATGTACAGTGTGTACACTTTGTCGTATGCAATTTTGTCCCGGAAGCCCGAAGTGCACAGCAGTACCAACTCGTACATCCACATGCTATAATATGATAATAACGCTGAAACACACGACACATCATATCAACGTCGAAGAAAGTTCATTTTCGAGATAAAGAAGAAAGTCATTTATGTGCACCTCTAATTTGCGATTTGTGAACTTGTAAATTAAAATGTAAAACTTTTTTTTTATTATTTTAGGGCAACGAAAATAGTTTCAACTAGCAAAGTAAATTTAAATATTTTTTACAAGGAGCTTTAGTTTTAAAAGTTTAATAAAATATGGATAAGATTACGCAATTGCTCAGCGGTAAGGTATGTATATCTATAAATGCTCATGCTACCCGGATGTAAGTCAGATTCGTGAACACTTTTCTATGGAGGCCGTGTTGAAATACCTTAATTGATACTAAAGTATTTCGTCTCTTTCTATTGATAAAAATAATACTTATGCCTACCCTAATTATAGATAGTTAAGAGGTAAATTAAACTGATCCATTTTGGGGGAAACAATCCTAAATAAATAGTGATGGGAATCTTACTAAAGCTAGACAACACTGTATCGTGTTCCTTCGAATTTCCACTCATTAATTTACTCATTTTTGGTGCTTTTTACAAGTCAGCTCGGTTTCCCTTTTTCTGAGGATACTAATGAAAATAAATACACATTTACTTTACTTTTGTGACCAGCACTTTAGTTCATCGAATTTGTTTGGGGGTTTTTCATTATTTTTTTTACTTTGAAAGTAATTGGGCTTTGGAATTAATTCATTTGATGGAAGTATTTTGACTAATTAAAAGATAAGACGAATTTGTAGCCAAATGAAAGAGAAAAGAATTTCACATGTCAACCTAATATTACTTACAAATAAATTATTTTAATTAACATAATTAATTACCATTTTATAATTTTTCTACCTTATACTCTTTACACCGATGTACATTTTTGAAGTATTGTGATTTAAAAAATATTAATATTGAAAGCGTTTTGGCAAACGATCGCAGACAACAGGAAAACCATGGACCCAGAAATAATAAATGAATATATATATATATATGTTTTACATTAGCTCCACCAAAGAGGCTCTGAAAGAAAATAATTCCCCTCAGGACCTATGTCATCTTTGAGTATGCTGTTTGGAGGGTCTTTTAAGGAAAAGAAGGGGTGAAAAGTCTGGGAAGGAAAAAAGTATGAGGGGTGGGTAGGAATCTCGGGATCAGTGTGTTCAGGAGTGACACACGTATGAATCCATCCCTCCCATTGCGGTGCAAGGCGATTATCTCAGAGAGTCCCGTTGTCGAGGTCAGAGTATCAGGGATGGGTAGGAATCTCGGGATCAGTGTGTTCAGGAGTGACACACGTATGAATCCATCCCTCCCATTGCGGTGCAAGGCGATTATCTCAGAGAGTCCCGTTGTCGAGGTCAGAGTATCAGGGGTGGGTAGGAATCTCGGGATCAGTGTGTTCAGGAGTGACACACGTATGAATCCATCCCTCCCATTGCGGTGCAAGGCGATTATCTCAGAGAGTCCCGTTGTCGAGGTCAGAGTATGAGGGGTGGGTAGGAATCTCGGGATCAGTGTGTTCAGGAGTGACACACGTATGAATCCATCCCTCCCATTGCGGTGCAAGGCGATTATCTCAGAGAGTCCCGTTGTCGAGGTCAGAGTATGAGGGGTGGGTAGGAATCTCGGGATCAGTGTGTTCAGGAGTGACACACGTATGAATCCATCCCTCCCATTGCGGTGCAAGGCGATTATCTCAGAGAGTCCCGTTGTCGAGGTCAGAGGGTCTTCCTCAACCAGTCTCTCCCGATCCGGCCTGCCACGCAGTTGGCGGGCAGACGCATCAAGACCCGAACAAATCTATCCCCATGAACCCCGGCACCACTACTCGGGGTGACTGGTTGTTGGTTATATAATAATTGATTCCCGGGGCGGCGGTACGTTTATATTGCTATATTTGACTAAACCATTAGTGTCTCAACTTACCTAAGTGATAACTATTTATTTTCCTTTTTCTTTATTTCTTACGCATTTTGAGCTAAACAATTTCCAAACTCTTTTTTTTTTTTAATATTTTTATTCTAGATAAAAGAAAATTACATTTTCACTTATTTAACTAGAAATAACATATATATACTACACATAAATATATTACACACCGATATTATTCACTTTCGTTGTTTTGCTGATTGAGCATAAAACTGAACAATTTTTTTTAAATGTACCTATACTTTTTTCATTTTTAATTTCGTCTGGGAGGCAATTATATATGTTGCTTCCCTCGTAACCAATGGATTGCTTGCCATAATGAGTATGTATGGTGTTTAAATGTATTTTATCGTGTTGCCGTGTAAAGTGTGTGTGTACTTGGGACGTTTTAATGAGTTCTGTATTTGTATGTATGAGTTTATTATTTATTTTGTAAATAAGGAGACATGTATTATATTCATATAATTTTCTTAATTTTAATAGTTTTGTTTCTATATATAATTTTTTTGTTGATGTTCTAGGTTTGAAGTGGAATAGCTTTTTGATTACTTTGTTTTGTGTTACCTGTAGTTCGTTTATATATGTTTCACATGTATTTCCCCAGATTTCAACCAAGTAGTTTAAATGTGAGTGTACGAGGCTATAATATAGACCTCTTTTAATTTTATTTGGTAACAGATATGATATCCGGCTGAATACGCTAATTAAGGGGGTGATTTTATTTTTAATATCTTGAATATGCTGCTTAAAAGTTAGGTGTTTATCAATGCACAGCCCAAGATATTTCTCCTGTATCAGGATTTGCAGGTTGTTATTTTCAATTTTTAAGGGTACATGAGGAGGAATTATTTTACGAGTTGAGCTTAAAATCATGTATCCTGTTTTTTTAACATTCATTGTTAATATATTTGATTGGAGCCAACTGTTAATTTTGTCTAAGTCACTCTGTGCATTTTCTAGTAAGATTTTTAAATCTTTACCCCAGTAGAAAATTGCAGTATCATCTGCATACAAAAAAATATCACCGTTTAAATCTAATTGGGAGATATCATTTATATAAATTTGGAACAGAAGTGGTCCTAGTATGGATCCTTGCGGAACTCCGTAGTTTATTGGTAGGTGGTTGCTATTTTGATTATTGATGCTAACGAATTGCTTTCTGTTGCTAAGATATGATTTGAATAGATTAAGAGCAGGACCAACTACACCAATTTTCTCGAGTTTCTTGAGAAGTATGTCATGGCTTACTGTATCGAAGGCTTTTTGAAGGTCAATTAGTATAGATAAAATATAATTCCCACCATCAATGTTGCTTCTAAGTTTACTGATTAAGTCATTTATTGCCGCAAGTGTGTTTGATTTTTTCCTAAAGCCATATTGTTTTTTATATAAGAACGATTTTTTTGATAGAAAGTTGTTTAATCTATCGTAGATTACACGTTCAAAGATTTTAGATAAGATTGGTAAGATAGAAATGGGTCTGTAATTTGAGGTATCCGTTTTGGACCCACCTTTGTGAATTGGTATTACCTTAGCAATTTTGCAACTATCTGGAAAAGTTCCCTCTTTAAGACACTGATTAATTAACTTTGATAAAATAGGAACCAATTCTGTGGAGAGACTTAGAACTGTCTTACATTTGAGTGTATCGTAACCAGCGCTTGCATTTAGTTTTAATGATTTTATTATTTTACTTATTTCTAATTCCGTGGTAGGTTGAAGATATAATGATTCCTTGCTATCATGCACTAATGTTATTTCATTGGCTAGATTGTGTGTGATTTTGTTGTGTATATTATTAGCTAAGGAGGAGCCAATGTTACAGAAGAAATTGTTAAAGTGGTCGCATATCTCTACGTTGTTTGTGATTATTTCGTTGTTAATGATTAATTTATTACAAAAAGTATTCAAAGTATTCGATTGGTTCTGTATGATGTTGTTTATTAACTTCCAGGTTTTTTTACTGTTATTTTCGCATTTTTTAAAAAGATCACCGTAGTGTTTTTGTTTTAAGTTTCGTTTTTTCTTAGTAATATTATTTCTTACTACTAGGAATTCTGTTTTCAATAACGTGTTGTTTGGTTGTTTTTTTAGTTTCAGGTGTAATCTGTTTCTTTTGTTGATTAATTTTATAAGGTCTTTGGTTATCCAGTCTGGGTTATTTATGTTTTTTGTGTTAATTTTAGTGATGCTATTATAATTAATTTTATTTGTGAGGTAGTTTACGAGATTGTCATAGTTTAATACCGAGTCGTCATCCATGTTAAGATGAAAGGGATTTTGGATGATATCATTCTTTAGATTATCAAAATCAATATGTGTATATTTTCGGGACGACTTTATAGATGTGTTTTTAGTATATGTGTGAATTACATCAAGGAGTAAGATATTGTGGTCGGATATTGAATTATCACAGTTCGTTAATGAGTATTCTAGTTTTATGTCGGTAAGTATATGATCAATGATTGTGTTTGTATTTTCTGTGATGCGTGTTGCGTGTTTTTTGTTTATTTTGTTCAAAATGATATAGTTATTAAAACTAATTGTATTTGTGTATTTACGAGTGTGTGTATTAGTTGGATCAAGCAGATTTATGTTAAAGTCTCCAAATATAATACCTCTTTTATATGTTTCTAGCTGAGAGGAAAGTGTCTCTAAGAAGTCTTTGAAAACAGTATTTGGTTTTTTATATACTAATCCTATTTTAAGATTGAGCTTGCTTACATGAATCCATAAAAAGTTGTTATCAGAGTCGCACGTGTTATCAATCACATTGTATTCTAAGGAATTTTGTAGAAAAATAGAGAGTCCGCCACCAAGTCCAGCTCCCTGTGGCCGGCAGGATGCTTCGTGTTTGTATCCTTCTAAGTTGAAGTACTTCAGGTCCGCTTCTTTAAGCCAAGTCTCAGATAAGAGGATGATGTTGAAGTTCGAGTAAGTGGATTTCAGTAAGCATTTGATGTCATCTAGTTTACCTCTCAGGCTTCTGACATTTAGGTACATAAAAGAGAGTAGGGTTTTTCCTTTAGATGTACTTGGATGTGTATGGCACGAAATTTTTTTAATTACTCTGTTTTTTTAGTAACTCTGATAACTGAGAAGAACCCTATAACTATAGCGAGTATAAAATAACTCCTCTATATATTAAAATGCAGCATTCTAAAAAACAATCAAATCATAAGTTCTATATTACCGTGATGTATCCATAAATGTTTTTAAGTATCAAGGTTGAAAAATGTTCATGAAATATTCTTTTTAAAAATACTTCATTTTGAACCCACGCCTTCCCCCGATTTTAAAATTCATCATTCTATTTTGACGCGACCCACTTTTAATATTTACACACAGAATAAAGCAATTAAAAAACTCTAAAATCACGAAAATACTCGTTAATAAATAACTATCTTATCTTTTGATATGATTAATTTGTTATTAATCTGTCAGATTACAGTGGCGGGGCATTTAAAAGGCCGGCCCCCACGAAACCTGAACAGGAAGCTCGGCTCCGCTAAAGTCTTTAATCACTGCCAACTCCGACAAATTTAAAAGGCGAGAGCAAGATAAGTCACGTCACTAGGACTGGGGCTGCGGACGCGGCCGCCCCTTACCTCTACCTATTGCCCCGACACTGTACTTATACCTACTCTATACGTATACCGTGTACTGCCTTATTCATATCTACAGCCTTGCCGTGTTAACACAACCTTCAGCGTGTTTCATGATAGCGCTTAACTGGACGACTAGCGACTTTCAGGCGAAGTGCTGAAATTTTGTTTGTACGCTTACGAGACAAAGTGATGGACAAGTTTTTTTTGTAAAATATTTTCAAATTCGGTGTCTCTGTGGATTTTTGTTTAGGTAAACTACATAAATTTTCATATTTTATGCTCGACCTTCAATATAACCAGATCTATTTCGGCAAAAAAGGTTTTCGTTCCGAAAGATAAATTATACAAAGAGAATAAATTGCGTTTTTTTCGGTGTTTCTTAGCAATTCACCAAATCACGGACGGTAATATATTTTTCATCAATCGTCGTCAAATTCTCTAAAACAACCTTACCGAGCAATCGTAAGTCTTATTAATTCAAACAAAACTATTGGTATATGACATTATATCATAGATTGAGGTTATTTTGGAGGATGAACAAAGGTTTTTTTGTATTATTGTTTATGTATATATAGTAGATTATATAAAATATTATTATTCTGGTTTCTGAAAACTTATCTAAACTTATTGTATTTTCGATAGTTATCGACATTAAAAAATAACCGTCGATGTAAAGGACTATTTGTAAATTCACATCGAATGTCTTTCAAGCTATTTTAGAAAACATATTACAGTCGTACTTTCCAGAGAATAGTTTTATTTTAATAATACATTTTATTTTACAAAGCGAAACCTGTACTTTTTAGGATAATAAATTAGATTAAGCCTTCCTTCATGGGAAGAATTGGATTTTTACCCGAAAGAAATTTTCTGGGAAAGAAATAGCGGAATATCTGACGCCCTCGCTTATAATCTGCAAACCTTTTCATTTCGGAGGTTGGAAGTTCCCGAATCGGAATAAGATAAAAACCCAATTTCCATGTAAAGCGTCTTACCTTTGGTATTCCGTGTCTTTGCTTTGGTATCCGCTCTATCTTCAGATCGCACAGAACAGAGAGGAAGCAGTAGCTCCTATTAATCTGCAACATAAATGGATGTATAAACTTACCCATTATTATTTCTAGTCGGAAAAGGGAGTCTCTAATACTGAGTTATTTTATGCCATTTTCTTACCACATTATTGAAATTTTTGTATTTTGGTGCATTTTTTTGTTTGTTTAATGGACGTAAATAATTTTTCAGGTAATTCATCACCTAGAATATCTGGAGGAGCATCTGCTAAAGGTAGCTATTAAATCATGTATAATTCATTCATTTTATTTCGCGTTTGTAAGTTGTGAGAGGGTGTTCGAAACGATGAAGAGTTTGGCTTGTAGTCAAAAAATGGTATTATTTAAAACACAATGATATCAGTATATTTAAACTGCAAAATATACCTATTACTGCATTATTTAACACTTTTCTTTATGTGTTTATTTATTTATTGTGTAACACACGCTCGAAATAGACTTTTTTTAATGTTAAACTAATGTTTATAAGACAAGGTTTTCTGCATAGCATAAAGGATAACAAATAATTATAAGCAATAATTAGTCGCCTGAAATATCAATAGAAATTGAAAATATCTCCGAGTAAAAATAATTAGTGAGAAATTTAGCACTAACAAAGCCTTTCCCACAAAAATGAAGTTGGTTGTTTACAGGTGGAAAAAATATAATAAGCAGTAATAATTGTTGATTGAGGTACTAGTACATATTGAATTATTTGGGGGGTTAGAAATAAGCCGACATAGCTCAGTGGTTTCAGAGGACCTGACCGGACATCAGAAGGTGCGGGTTCAACTCCCGTTTCAATTTCAGGCGACTAATTATTGCTTAAAATTATTTGCCACAAAGACATGTTTAAAGACATAAGAATAAGATTTTAATGGAGTACAAGGAATGTGACCGTGCATTTTTGGAATGATCATCGATAAGATTAATCGCATACGAAAAATAATACGTGTGTACAACCGTGCAGTGCACTGCAGTTAAGAAATTATTCATTAGTTTTTCTTAATTTTTGTAGGTGACAAAACCTACAAAAATAGTTAGTTTATAGGAAAAGGGGATTGGGAAAGGTTTTTGTCGAGTAACATAAAGTCTAACTAAAATACCTACCTATAGAGAATTCCGATAAACCTTTTTAAATAAAAGTATATTTTACTACGTATATACATTTAAAGAGTTCATTGACGCGTGCTCTCGGCGAGGCCACGGTGTAAAAAGGAATGTATTGATGCGAATGGAATAAATAGTCGCATCGCTCGCCCGTAAAACCAATACTTCCATTACAATGGCCGTCTGGACAAAAGGAACCGCACTACCCAACTAGCACATACTGACCATACTACCCACGGATTCCACTTAAAAGGGACGGACTCAATGTATGTGCCTTCATATTTAAATATTAATTTGTACTCATTTTATTATACGCTCAAGTAACCTTATACATTCGGTGTAAAAGGTCATGTTCCTCTTACGAACTAATAGTTAACAATCCAAAGTTATATTATTTTTAAATTAAAATGTCTTTCAACTGCTTTCAAATGTAAATTATTATTTTTTATATATATATATATAAAAAATTACAAACAATACAAAACAAAATGAACCTTTGTCTGTCCAACTGGGAAGGATTCCCGTTTCAGGACAGCCAAATTGTGTATTTAGTACATAATATTCTTACAATGGAATGGCGATGCTGTCAAAACAAATTTTGAGAACATTGTTGATTGCATTCAAATGACAGGATGGTTTCTTTATCCTTGAAATAATCGCAAAGATGTAATTTATTACAAGGGTCAATTTGAATAAAATTAGTAATTGCATTCAGAACAGATGAATGGTTTCTTTTCGAGATTCTTTCCAGGGCATTTTGGAGAACATTTACAATTGTTTAGTTAGAATTTCCACATTTATAAATATTACGTAACACAATTAAAATCTATAAGAACCTAGGCTCTGAGACTATCAGTGCAGAGGTTATAGTACAGAGTTTGAAAAAAAAACTCATTCAGACATATTTTATTATTTTAATAAAGACAATATAATTTATGACAACATATAATTACAATGACTAAAGTAGATTAAGAAAGAGAGAACACATAGATCTTTCTCTTTGCGTTTAAACATTTACGATAGATGCTCCCGTATAATTTGAAATAGTTCTTAAAGTCAAACATTTTCCAAATAGTTCACCCTGTCAAGGTATGCAAATTTTTTTATAATTAGGTTTTTTTTATATACGAAACGAAAAAAATAATTGATTGTCCATTGCGTTTTGTAATACATTTTCACATCAGGTAGACTAAATGTTTTTTAGATGTGATAAGTATGTCAATTAAAGATGACCGGGGATAGTATCGAATTAAGTCAGTCATAGAGCAAATCCCCGGCAAGGCTGAGAACCTGGGTTCAATTCCTAGATGCGACCGAATTTTTCAACATTTTTACATCTTTCGTTTAAGAGTTGTTAATACAGGTATTACTCAGTAAATTTATACAAAAATAAAAATGAATATTTTTCATGCTACAATGAGGCATTAAACGGCCAACATCTTATGCAAGAAAAATGAAGAGAAAAAAAGTTTTTTACCTGTTTAAATACGTACTATGTAGGTATTTTTGTTAAATAAATATAATTTTTAAACTTCTTTTTAATAATAATAATAATAATATATGGCTGATTTATTTAGCGCCGTTTTCGTGAATAATCACTTCAACAGCGCTTATTAATTACAAATTCGATTCGTGGCGTAATTTAAATTGAAATGTAATAAATAACTTCACACCAATATTTAAGCAACAGAACCGATCAATTCAAAACCAATGGTTTCTTTGTTAGGACATAACAAGGTGATTATCATGTTTTATCCTGACGAAAAAACAATTGGTTTTGAAACAAATCGATTATTTTGATTAAATATTGTTATATACAAAGTTATATTTATTTTTTAAAGGCCATTATATTCCCGAAAAGCTCTTAATTATAAGTCGTAATTGGCTAATTAAACACACTTACAAAAACACAAAGTGGATGCGCAAAAACCACCATATGAGGAACTTCCGATGTTATAATGATTTTTTTGCTGTTAAACTTTACAAACTTTTTTTTAGTTTCATATAAAGTGGTAAATACAGTTTTCGAGAAAAAACTGACCGGTAAGTGATTTTAAATAATTAAGCTATAAAACTTCGTTTGAAAATTTAATTTCAATTATTTGTTATATTAAAATCTAAAAGAGTCTTTCACCGGCTTTCAAAAACAGTATTTTATTTAGGGATACGTTCAGAAATATCAAATATTTGAAATTGAAGGTCACACGGGAATATTTGATAACATGTTTTTTATGTCTATACCCGAGGGGTTAACTCTATGTTTTCCACTTAACATTATTGTTATAAAACTAGTTGTTCTTCTAACCAACTTGAACAGATTTTATTTCTGTCGAAAGATTTGCCGCATTTGTGTTGACCTAACCTAGACCCCTTTCGAGGATTTTCAGTGGGATACCCACAGTCCACAAAGACTGTATAAATTTTTGATATTAGTATTTTTTTTAAATTATTTGATAAAATTACTAATTTGTATTTATCATCTCTCACCCCTTTGAGTTTTTACGGCGCCTTTCTTGCTCCCCCCAGCCCCATTCCATCGCCGCGCCGGCCTTTAAGCCCAGGTGACTGCGAATTGAATTGGCCGGCATCAGTTGATTAGCGATGGTATCGGACTCCCAGCAGGCTGTGTACTGTGAGCTGAAAGCTGTAAGTTCCTGGTCGGGGCCGTAAGACTATTATATAGACCAACTCGATAAAATACTAATTGAATCCTCCATCATTATTGAATTCAATTCAATAAGAACGAGAATGCTTTCGTTGGGCTTTTATTATTTAAATGTCAATTTTTCAACGGAAGACTTTTCTAACGTTTAATTTACGAAAATTTAATGAAATTACGGTGGAAAAAAAAACTATTTATTGTTGCCTATCAATTCGAAGAACGCGCGTTCTATTTGATTATTTTGTGATATTTAACAATTTATTATTTTAAAATAATATTTGGTGATGTATCCGGCACGTTCAACAATGGTAGATACTTTCAATATTGTCCCAGTAAATGATCACCATTCAGAATCTAAACGATGCTTGAAATGGTCTTAGCTATGTTTAATGACAAAATCTGAATAACAAGTTACTTCCCCACCTTCTTCTTGCCATCTTCCCATTCCATCTCCTTCCCCTTCACACTACCTTCAGCCTCACCACATATCCCTATTGAAGACGCCATAGTCTCTCTTGTTTCAGACGGTTAGGAGCTGTTAGTACTCTTGTGCGATACTCTACGATTCAGATTCAGATACGTTCATTTAAAAAAAGATAAAAATGGGGCCACAGGTTTTCGAAGATGTATAATGTGCAATACCACTTACGAACCATCCTCTTCACTTTTTCTTTTCCTCTTCATTCCTGTCAGCCTCACAATATACCCAATTACGCCTGTGCTGTTTTCCCATGTAAAGTACCTACATATCGCAGTACATCAACAGTTATTGTCTAGTGAGACGAATAACTTACGCAATAAACGCCCGTGCTGCCTGAAAGAGAATAAAATTGAAAAATAGCATTATGTTATAAAAAAATGTATAAGCAACGAATTTATGTTGTAATCAAGAAGACTTGGGATCGCAGCTCTTTCAAGGCGAATCAAAATCTAATGAAATGATTAAGGTCGCCGGCTCTTGTTTGAAAATCGTGGAACCAAACAAATTTCATCGTAATATTTAAATTGCTACCCGAAAGTATATTCCTTTCATTTTTCGCTTTCTTTTTATTCTGTCTAGTGCGAGTGGTTATAATATATATTCTTGACCTTGACCTTTAGAGCACTGTCAGATTTCTTAGTAGAAAATAAACTAGATTTGAATACAAAATATTATCCATGTGACCTTTGCCAGTTCCCGAAGGCCCACTGTATTTAAGGGTAGAACGTTGTCCGGCAGAATTATATTAAATAATTGTTATCTTTGTGTCGGCGTTAGACTGTAAAAGGAAGCACACTATAAACTATGAAGTTCAGGGGAAAATAATAGATTCCTTCGAATAGTTTAATATTGTAATGATGGTCATTGGCTATGTTTAGTGGAATCTTTAGTAGCAAGTAAGAGAAACAAATATTGCTTAATATTTCAGTAAAACATTTATTGTGTTTTTTTTAAATACAAATTTATGGAACTTAGACAAGGTTCGTGCATTAAATATGAATTTAATAGTGAAAATGGACAATAATAAAATTTTGTAAACGGGTAGAATCAGTAAATTGGAATCTTAGGATTAAATAATCTATTCAAGAGCCCATTCCGTTAGGGTGTTGAAAAGGAATAGAAACAAATCAAAAGTAATAAATAAAATAAAATTTGACCCCGGAACTCTATAACTTATTTGTGTCCGAAAACCGTATTCGAAGAAGGCTACTGACCTTTATAAACCTCCAATTTTAATTAATATATAGTGTATATTTATTAGAATTAGATATGTTAGGTTTTATTTTTCTGAAATATTTTTAGTTTTATTTTAAATACTTTTATTATTAAAACTAGACCGTTCACATTCAAAATTGTTCCGGAAATCTTACGTCTAAACACGCACATTATCAATAATTTGTCTTTCCCCATTGAATTCAGATTCATCAAAACAATCGTCGAAATCATTCGTTAGTTTTTAGGGATTTTAAAGGAATTGTTGGTTAATTAATTCCAAGATTGACCTCAATCTTAGATTAAAGTCCTTATTTACGATTTTTTTTATAAAAACTGTTGTTTGCTATACTTAAAAAAAGTAGATTTTGAGTAAGTGGTAATCGTTTAAATCATATATTTAGGAAAAAAACAATTGCATTGAATTGGAAAACTATCTGAGAAAAAAACAATATTATGATAAAATAAAGTCACTAACCGCGTTTGTCTGTTTGTGCGCTTATTTCTTCTAAACTACATAACGGATTTTAATAGCGTTTTTATTATCATTTAGAAAATTTCTTCTAGAAAATTTATGAAAATACATGCGTATTATATTTATATTTAGTAGAGAAAAGTCGAGCAGTCCGGATAAACGTCAGTTAGTTAGTAATATAACGCTAAATGCACATTTTAGAAGTTTTACAAATAAATAAATGAAAGTACGGAATAAACATTGAACTAAGAAGTTCAATATTAAGAAGAATACTAAG
This sequence comes from Hesperophylax magnus, assembly GCA_026573805.1. Lineage (NCBI taxonomy): Eukaryota > Metazoa > Arthropoda > Insecta > Trichoptera > Limnephilidae > Hesperophylax > Hesperophylax magnus. The sequence goes on from JAIUSX010000157.1 coordinate 3,893,215, forward strand.
TATCAATATTAATCGAAGTGTCAATCTGACAGTCAAAAGTCATTTCGTTTTCGTTTATGCTTTTTACGACTTGCAACGTTTTGTGAATGCTTTCTGATTTTATTGGTGTATTTGTGGTATTCATGATTTTTTTCGATATTTGTTAAATGATAATTATTGAAATTATTCATTATTTGTGTTGTTATCGTCAAAATTTAATCGATTGAGATGTTTCTCGGGATTTTTCTCAGGTACAACAAGTAGAAATAAACCGTTCACATTAGTTCTTATTCTTTTTTCAATTTCCCTAAAATTATGACTCTACCTGTAAGGCCCTTACCGGCCTTAAATTTAATATAATAAAGGAACAGTTTTTCAATGTTGGCTTAATTCTACAAAAGAAAGCTAAATAATTATTGATTACGATTATTTATAACGTTTCAAATAAAATTAGTGTTATATGTATAGTATAAATTTTCATCATGAAAGTGCCATTAATTGATACTTACTTAAACTTTTAAAAAAAATAATAAGAAACCGCACAACTGCTCCCAACCGTCTAGAGCCAGTGAGACTAAGGCATCTCCAATTGGAGTATGTTGTGAGGCTGAAGGTAGTGTGGAGGGAAACGAGATGGGGAGAGGAAAGTAGAGAAACCGCACAACTGCTCCCAACCGTCTAGAGCCAGTGAGACTAAGGCATCTCCAATTGGAGTATGTTGTGAGGCTGAAGGTAGTGTGGAGGGAAACGAGATGGGGAGAGGAAAGTAGAGAAACCGCACAACTGCTCCCAACCGTCTAGAGCCAGTGAGACTAAGGCATCTCCAATTGGAGTATGTTGTGAGGCTGAAGGTAGTGTGGAGGGAAACGAGATGGGGAGAGGAAAGTAGAGAAACCGCACAACTGCTCCCAACCGTCTAGAGCCAGTGAGACTAAGGCATCTCCAATTGGAGTATGTTGTGAGGCTGAAGATAGTGTGGAGGGAAACGAGATGGGGAGAGGAAAGTAGAGAAACCGCACAACTGCTCCCAACCGTCTAGAGCCAGTGAGACTAAGGCATCTCCAATTGGAGTATGTTGTGAGGCTGAAGGTAGTGTGGAGGGAAACGAGATGGGGAGAGGAAAGTAGAGAAACCGCACAACTGCTCCCAACCGTCTAGAGCCAGTGAGACTAAGGCAACTCCAATTGGAGTATGTTGTGAGGCTGAAGGTAGTGTGGAGGGAAACGAGATGGGGAGAGGAAAGTAGAGAAACCGCACAACTGCTCCCAACCGTCTAGAGCCAGTGAGACTAAGGCATCTCCAATTGGAGTATGTTGTGAGGCTGAAGGTAGTGTGGAGGGAAACGAGATGGGGAGAGGAAAGTAGAGAAACCGCACAACTGCTCCCAACCGTCTAGAGCCAGTGAGACTAAGGCATCTCCAATTGGAGTATGTTGTGAGGCTGAAGGTAGTGTGGAGGGAAACGAGATGGGGAGAGGAAAGTAGAGAAACCGCACAACTGCTCCCAACCGTCTAGAGCCAGTGAGACTAAGGCATCTCCAATTGGAGTATGTTGTGAGGCTGAAGGTAGTGTGGAGGGAAACTAGATGGGGAGAGGAAAGTAGAGAAACCGCACAACTGCTCCCAACCGTCTAGAGCCAGTGAGACTAAGGCATCTCCAATTGGAGTATGTTGTGAGGCTGAAGGTAGTGTGGAGGGAAACGAGATGGGGAGAGGAAAGTAGAGAAACCGCACAACTGCTCCCAACCGTCTAGAGCCAGTGAGACTAAGGCATCTCCAATTGGAGTATGTTGTGAGGCTGAAGGTAGTGTGGAGGGAAACGAGATGGGGAGAGGAAAGTAGAGAAACCGCACAACTGCTCCCAACCGTCTAGAGCCAGTGAGACTAAGGCATCTCCAATTGGAGTATGTTGTGAGGCTGAAGGTAGTGTGGAGGGAAACGAGATGGGGAGAGGAAAGTAGAGAAACCGCACAACTGCTCCCAACCGTCTAGAGCCAGTGAGACTAAGGCATCTCCAATTGGAGTATGTTGTGAGGCTGAAGATAGTGTGGAGGGAAACGAGATGGAGAGAGGAAAGTAGAGAAACCGCACAACTGCTCCCAACCGTCTAGAGCCAGTGAGACTAAGGCATCTCCAATTGGAGTATGTTGTGAGGCTGAAGGTAGTGTGGAGGGAAACGAGATGGGGAGAGGAAAGTAGAGAAACCGCACAACTGCTCCCAACCGTCTAGAGCCAGTGAGACTAAGGCATCTCCAATTGGAGTATGTTGTGAGGCTGAAGGTAGTGTGGAGGGAAACGAGATGGGGAGAGGAAAGTAGAGAAACCGCACAACTGCTCCCAACCGTCTAGAGCCAGTGAGACTAAGGCATCTCCAATTGGAGTATGTTGTGAGGCTGAAGATAGTGTGGAGGGAAACGAGATGGGGAGAGGAAAGTAGAGAAACCGCACAACTGCTCCCAACCGTCTAGAGCCAGTGAGACTAAGGCATCTCCAATTGGAGTATGTTGTGAGGCTGAAGGTAGTGTGGAGGGAAACGAGATGGGGAAAGGAAAGTAGGAAATAATAATCACACTTGGGACACTTGTGATTATTTATAAGTTCAGTGCTTTTAATAAATACGAAATGGGTCCCACTCAGGCGTAGTGCGTTCAATTCCTCGGCTGGCTAAGTCCTCCATCACAACACAAGCAACATTTTCAGCTTACTGTGGTGGTAGTAGAAGATTTTCAAATATTGTCAGGTTATTCGTAACCCGGGAATGTTTGTCTTTCTTTAAAAAAAAAAAAAATAAATAAAAAATATGTGATAAATATATAAATGTTATATCTTAGTCCTCCTCACAAGGTGCCTTGTACTGAGGCGGACTAAAGTTATTAGTTTCTTTTAATAACGTTAATTTTAATAATTTTGTTATATTATTAGCCAGGCTTTAATCCTTGACTTGTTGTAAAGTTGTATTGCATAATAGATGTAAAAAATAATAATATTTGAATGATTTGTATGGCGCCGTTTTTTGTGAAAAATGAACTCAGGGGCGCTGTACAGATATATAATATATTTATTAATGATCTATCCTATTACTAACCATAGACTAGATAAACTATTATCAACTTATTACATCCACAGGTTCATCGATCACTAATACAAAACTATAAATATGTACAATGCATTTGATCAACGAACGTGATGCTGCTAATGGACATATATTACAATGTATTTACATTCTGTACAGGCAGAAAATATACATACTGGACCATACTAAACTGGGAGGTCACGTGTAGTTTCTTTGTCCGAATGTGATTTTATAACTTGGAATTTTTTTTAAGTCATTTTGATACGCAGTCTTGTTAAGGGTTTCGTGTTTTCGAATAGTTTCAAAATTAAATTTTTCACATAATATTTGTTGTTCATTTAGTACGTCAAAAATTGCAATTGAAGACGTTCTTTAGGCACTTTAAGCATCGTCTACACGATTCCTTTTTTAATTGTATTCAGATTATGTATGTACTTAATAATAAACTTACTATGAGATAAAAAAAACGTAAAATATTAAAAATATAATTTTCTTTATCTTTTTTAAACTTTGTGACGAAGCAAGATATTGAAATTCATCAATATTCAATATTATTATGTCCGTGTATGAACCTACATCATCAGTATGTAAGTATATATGATAGTAAATATTGCGCATACCATCATATAATTCTTCAGACTATCAACAGACTTGTAACTTAATAAATAATTAATAGACTGTAAAATTGAAATATTTCATCAGAATAGTCAAATCATTTATAGTGATTTTTTTCTTATTTGTGACCCATCGGAAATTAAACAACGTAAGGAACCTTTGTATGTCAGCGTATAAAATAAACTCATTATATTTGAAGGTTAATCTGCCCCATTATCGTCAAGTTAAAATGAGTATAAGTATATAATGGTTTTGACTTCATTAGACTTTTTTACTAATTTGCTTTGAGCACGCATGTCATCAAATTACACAATAATTCAATGGGCACGAAGCAACGCTGACGTTATTTTAATTAAAAATGAAATAATGACTTATTTAAAATAGTAACGGGTCAGAGTGAATGGCAGGTTGTCATTTCCCGTGAGTTGTGTGAAGGTTAAACCTTCTTTATAAATCCAATCTTGGGGTAGTTGAGGTCGCGTGATTCCCGGCGCCTGTTAAACAGCCATTTTCTACTATAACATGCTTATTACTTCGACTCCGACAATATCTCGTATTTAACCGCGAGGAGTACCTACACAGCGAGTACCCAATACCCTGTTCAGGTTACACCAGGGGTGTATTAACTCCATTTCTGCTGATCCGAAAAGGATTGCTAACAAAAAAAAAATTGAAACGTTGAATGAATTATAAAGTGTATAATACATAGTAAGAACAACCAGCTAATAGCCGAGTGTGCAATGCGCCGATTTCCACCCAAGCGTCATGCCCTTAATTCTGGGGACCAATGCTAGAAATGCATTTGCCAATTTTATGAAACGCTCAGTAATGAATAATGTATGTCGGTTTTTTGGAGTAAAAAACGTTGAATCAATTTTTTTTAATTCTACATTAGATAATTTCATAATTCTAAACCATCTGACATTGGTTTTCACAGCAGTAAAATAAATTATGTTTTAAAGTTCTTTCTAGTACCTAAATCAAATTACCAAAAACTGACGTGGGCAGTGGGCACTTTTTGCATTAACTTTTATCATATTTTCCCAGCACACCTACATATGTTTGAAAAAAAAAAATGATATACCAAACAATATATATATTTATTTCTCTCGCAGTAGTTAAACCTCTTCACAAGAGCCCTAAAGTTAATTTATAGTAATATGAAATTTATCAAAAATTTCATGCATAGAAAAAAATTTAAAAAATATATATTTTGGTTTCACTATCATGAAAAGCATTTTTTATATTTGAGTTTACAAAATTTGTAATTAATTTTGGGATTTCAATCAAATTTTAAAATTAGTGTGTTATATCGCATGTTTCAATAAGAAAACTCTGAATAATTCGTCAGCATCAACAGTGCGCCTCTGGGGTAAACTGTTAGCTGTGGCAGCCCAGTCAAGAGGGTATTCTTATAAAATAAATTCCTACTTAGAGGTGCTAATGCTGAGCGAATGCAGAGTGTATTATCAACCCATTCATCGTTATGATTGAAACAAGAACTTTTTTTTATTAAGAAAAATTTTAGGGTTTTTGGTGATTAGTTTTGAGTTATTAGTTTGTTATAAATTTGAGTAATTGGATACGTTTTCTGGATAAACTGCTATACCATTTCACTTTATTCTATATGATTAAAACTTCAATATATTTCCTTCAAAATATACGTTATTTACCTTTTTGTTGAACCAGTGAAAGGTTGATTTCATAAATATCATGTTTCATGAACCACGTGTGTTCGTTTATGAAATATCAAGGAAAACAAAATAAATTCATTTCAATGATAAAACCTTATAATTTCGGATGTCTTTTTAATATATGATTATTTGCTGTAAATAAAATAGATTTTTTATGAAACAGAAATCTGAAACTAAATTTTGTACACCTTATATTAATAAACCAAAGTATGATTAGAAATATTGTACATTGACTTCGACAAATAATAAACACAACCCAGCGCGAAACCTCAAAATAAAACTATTACCACCGTTTGATCGCTTTCAGATCACTTTAGGGGTAAGTTTAGTTGCTGATGGGGAGGGGAGGGGGGGTGGAGGGGTGTTATGGTGGGTACGGTCAGAGTCTGGGCCCGACGGGTTTAACTAAGCCCCCCTTTCTTCCGGTAATTAACATCCGCCGGACATGCAGTCGCATATAATCCTGCGAAGCCTTCGGGCGTACTGATGTATACAGCCACCTTCCTCGGCTTACATATAGTACACAATTTCCGTTACTACTTACTCCCCCTTACCCCATCCAGCCCCAACCCCCCTCCCTCCCCCACCCACCGCCGCCTGCTACTTCAGCGCACAATGGGAAATATCGAGGGAATATGCAACATGCTGAATTTATAAACGGATTCTCTTGTATGATTAAATAACTCCTTCATACATGGGATGTGAAGAATATTCTAATTTGACAAATCCAGAATTGGTCGCATGCTATGTTATTCAGCATAAAACTACTTTACACGTTACCCAACTCTCACTATTATTAAAAACTAAAATAGAAAGGAAATAATACTTTAATTTCTACTTACCTATTTGTGTTGGACAAGGGATTACCAAATATACTAAATTCGGTTGTGCCGCTTTCAAGACCTATGATTTGCTTTAAATATAAATATCATTTTTAAAATTCGATCTGATTATGTGAAGATCTCAGACATTAAGTTACCTACTTATAAAACAATAATATTTCAACATAAAATTATGTTAAGTCTCATTTTCAAAACTTGAACTAATGTATCAAGAATTCAGAGAAACGATAAATCTACCTATAATATAATATATTTTCTATTTCAAATGTATATTTCTTTCATTTTAATTTCTTTGGGTTAATCAAGGGTCTGCCCTTTTTAGAAAACATGCCGTTATCAATCCTGCAATTAAATATCCCATGATTTTGTACGGCTCTGCGCTAGTTTGTCTAAAAAAATTGAAAACACTGGTAATCCATTATTATGAAATATATATTTGTTTAATTTACGTACTTGGATATCCGGCTTCCCAGAGATTTGTAATGACCTTCTACAAATATATTACAAAAATACCAGAAGAATCGGTAAAAGTGGATCACAACAGATTCAAATCGAAATCTTTTCATTTTTTCTCAAATAAGTTATTTTTACCTACAAAATATTAAACAATATTTTATAACTGAAGAAAGTAAAATCTTCAACGAAGTATAAAAGTCCTACGAAGGTTATCGGACCTTTATTATTCATCCAATGACAATTTTGATACATGTTAAATGGTGAAGTGCTTTGACTGCCGAGTGACATTAAAAAAAATGCAGATTCAACTCGTTTTCAAGAATTTCTCCTCATTACTCCGTTGTCTGTATTTCAGTTAAATGTACGCCTGCATTTTCCGACCGCTTGCTTTCACCCCATCGAGAATTTGAATACTCTCCTAGGGTTGGTTTCGTTATGAAATTTCTAAAGCATAATTAGCCTATTTGCTCCCTTCCCCGCATTGTATTACAAGTAGGAGACTTAACGTTGTGGTTCGGACCAACTATTGGGAGTGAGTAAGAAAGGTTTAAATAGTTTCTCGTTGCATCTAGCTTAAACTATTAATACAACCACAACAAGGGTAATAGGTAGTCTTTGACTTTTGGTTTCAATTAGCAACCGTATGATAGAGGTGTCACGAACGTTTTCTGAGCGTACAAATGTATGCAAATCCCTTGGAATTTCCACTAAATGTAAAATAGAGAACTTTTTTTTTTAAATCAGTTGATTTCATTATTTTGTTAAACTTGATTGCATTTAAAAATTAAACATTAATTATTTTAATTTAGAGTTTTTATATATATTTAATTCATAAAGAACTTGTGCTGTGTAATGATTACTATGCGAGACAGCTGTTTCGCCCTCTGAAAACATTATCAAACAATTTGAAAGTTCTTTCAGAAGACGAAACAGCTGTCACCCGTCACTACACATCAGAACTAGTTTATAAATAAACAATTATTTAATACTATTATGAAATTAATAAAATATTTTAAATTTACTGTTGTTATAGTTTTTAATAACTGGATTAACTGGACATACGTTAGAACATCTGTAAAAACCAGTATAAATTATTATTTTTTTACTACCCTTTATTTAAATTTTACTCTTCGAAGGAATTACTACAATTTATGTACTTACGCATATTCATTTAATATGATATTATGATTCAATTTGTAATAGTATTGGTACACCGAAAAGCATTTTTTTCTAGGGCAAACGGTTATCAAAACAATTAACAGAAAAAGCAGTTACCTTACTTATATTTAAAACTACTACCAAAAATCCAGTATGTAAATTGCAGCAGTTATTTAAAACATTAATTGTATGTACATTGAAGAGAACTGTCAAATAAAGCGAGTATCTTTGCAAGTAGATCAACTCGGCCAGTGCTTGGATTCCTATCCCTTAGTCTCGAGGTGAGAAAGTTTCCGCCTCCGAACTATTTGCTCGGCAACACCGTGACTTGGTATATTTCATTTAATGAGCCACACTCTACGTAGAGAGGTGGCTCACAATTTAGAAAATACAGTTCCTTCCTGCCCGTCTGGCCGGGGTCGGGCCGGGCTGCAAATGTATGAGCGAGCGCTCTCGGGGAAATTTGCATAACAAAGAGGATGCGGTACTTTTCGGGTAATTCTGCACCTTTCAAACTAGCCATCATTTTCATCAAACAGCGCTTATGCAAGCAGTTCACTTGGCTTCATTTCTTTCCTCGCGGCTCTCAGCTCTCAGCGCTTCTGTGTATTCTCCAAACACGAGAGCTCGTCAATGAAGTGTTAATTTTTCACGGTTAGGAATACTTGACGTCAAGTATGTATTATTTTAAATTTTTAAAAAATTCAACTCGTTTATATTATTATAGGTTTAAGATCTTTTAGATGATAACAAAATTCGACACTTTGTAGTAAATGTGAACTTCCTTCTTTATATTACATTATGATATAAATACAAATGCAAATATTAAATATAAACTACGTTTACTCCTTATACTTGATATTTAGCCCAATATTTCCCGTATGATCTATTGTAGCCCATAGCAAAAGATTAACTACTGATGCACAAACGATGTATTATTCCTCTATACCACACAATTGCCCTGATGATGGAGACTGAAAGGCTGACAATATATAAATACCTACCGAGAAATAGTAAAAAAGGGACCAGAGGTTTATGACCCAAAAGTCCAACAACATAGTTCGAACAGTGCCGAGAAACTTAAATATATGCAATTCTTACTTATTTTGCCTAGACCTATAGAACATACCGTCATTTACCGGACCCATTCTCAGTGACTCTGTCGCTCTCTTATACATTGTATTATTCTTTCTCACTCATTTTGCTACTTACCATATTACGTGTGTGTGTGTGTGAAATTAAGATTCTCGTTTAATCATATTATTTTAAAATTTTCGAATAAACAATGTTCTCAATTAATTTCTGAGCATGATAATAATATATGTAATGAGATGAAACCAAAATGAGAGTCAAAACCATCCCTTGATAGAAATATGAATGGCTTATTCCCACCCATTGGCGTTAAAATAGGTGGCCATGTGTAACTTTGTAACCAGATCTGTAAATGTGTAAATTGTGTTACCTTTTTTACTCGTTAATATGATGAATGTTCGAATAAACATGAATTCGCACAGAGCTGACTACATGCTGAAAACCACTCTTCAAACATAATATTTGCACAGAGCTGACTACGTACTAAATACCACCCTTCAAACAGAATTCATACAGAGCTGACTAAGTACTGAATACCACACTTCAAACAGAATATTTGCACAGAGCTGACTACGTACTAAATACCACCCTTCAAACAGAATTCATACAGAGCTGACTAAGTACTGAATACCACACTTCAAACAGAATATTTGCACAGAGCTGACTACGTACTGAATACCACCCTTCAAACAGAATTCATACAGAGCTGACTAAGTACTGAATACCACACTTCAAACAGAATATTTGCACAGAGCTGACTACGTACTGAATACCACCCTTCAAACAGAATTCATACAGAGCTGACTAAGTACTGAATACCACACTTCAAACAGAATATTTGCACAGAGCTGACTACGTACTGAATACCACCCTTCAAACAGAATTCATACAGAGCTGACTAAGTACTGAATACCACACTTCAAACATAATATTTGCACAGAGCTGACTACGTACTAAATACCACCCTTCAAACAGAATTCGCACAGAGCTGACTAAGTACTGAATACCACACTTCAAACAGAATATTTGCACAGAGCTGACTACGTACTGAATACCACCCTTCAAACAGAATATTTGCACAGAGCTGACTACGTACTGAATACCACCCTTCAAACAGAATATTTGCACAGAGCTGACTACGTACTGAATACCACCCTTCAAACAGAATATTTGCACAGAGCTGACTACGTACTGAATACCACCCTTCAAACAGAATATTTGCACAGAGCTGACTACGTACTGAATACCACCCTTCCAACAGAATTCACACAGAGCTGACTAAGTACTGAATACCACACTTCAAACAGAATATTTGCACAGAGCTGACTACGTACTGAATACCACCCTTCAAACAGAATATTTGCACAGAGCTGACTACGTACTGAATACCACCCTTCAAACAGAATATTTGCACAGAGCTGACTACGTACTGAATACCACCCTTCAAACAGAATATTTGCACAGAGCTGACTACGTACTGAATACCACCCTTCCAACAGAATTCACACAGAGCTGACTAAGTACTGAATACCACACTTCAAACAGAATATTTGCACAGAGCTGACTACGTACTGAATACCACCCTTCAAACAGAATATTTGCACAGAGCTGACTACGTACTGAATACCACCCTTCAAACAGAATATTTGCACAGAGCTGACTACGTACTGAATACCACCCTTCAAACAGAATATTTGCACAGAGCTGACTACGTACTGAATACCACCCTTCCAACAGAATTCGCACAGAGCTGACTACGTACTGAATACCACCATTCAAACAGAATATTTGCACAGAGCTGACTACGTACTAAATATCACCCTTCAAACAGAATTTGCACAGAGCTGAGAATTTGAAGGTTGAAAATTGCATAGTAAAGGAATAGGGCAAAAATTCGTACTGCGCATTTTCTCTTTAATAATCTGAAAATAACATTTTACTTTCATTAGGTCTTTTCAAACACAGATCACGTTTGTTTTTCGCAAGCCTTAAAAAACAAATACAAAGTGTGCGACAAATTACACCAATAAAATGTTTTCTAGCGATAAGTTTCCAACGTTTAAGTATAGAGTTAAATTTATTCGGCAACACGTTTGGCTACAACTTTAATTTCTTTAACAGTTTCATTCGAAAAGTATTAAAATTCCTATTACTTACATCATGCAAACTAAATGGTTTTCAAGCCCATATTTACGATAGAAAATTCAATGAAACACTACCTAAGTTACGAGCATTCAATCACGATACGTGAAAGAAAGAATGATGGCTGGGTGAAATAGGATGTCTGCACGCAAACCCTCTATACTTCAAACACAAGGGATGATAATATAGCCTTTGAACAAGTATTATACTCTACTCTACCCTTACCCACTGTTTGCATTCAAATTTAACGTCGACGAGCGAAATATATCTTGCTTTTTAAATAGCTGGCGCAAGGCAGTGGTTAGAAATTCAAATTGATTAATGACTTCAATTTCGTATAATTAATTACGATGATATCGTATTCTTGTAAGAATGGGTGAACGTGCATGTTATAATGTATATATACTTTGTTAATATCATAATTGACTCACACATGTTGTTAGGGCTATCTTTTATGTGCTTTTTTACTCCAGGAGTAATTTGTGAAAAATTTAACAATCGACATATTAATTGGTGGAGCATTATCTTTCGATAAAAACAATAATGATTTTAAATAAATCCATGACAGAATTAGTAATATTTTAATATCTATTGATATGTGTACTATTTGACCGTTAACTCGTCGACTTGCAAAATCCATTTTAGAAATATCTGAAGGTTCTGATACATTCACAAACAGTGCGTAAATTGAAAATAAATAAACTATTCATATTTTTCGCTAAACATCAAAAGAGTAAAATGTAATTTTATTGAAATTTAGCATAAGAGGTTTATTCTTTTTTTCATATTCCAAGTGTTCCTGAGAGTTTTTTTGTAAAATCAGATACAATACAGATTTCCGAAAAATTCCAGAGCGGGTTTCGCAAGTCGATGACTCATTATCAATGCCTTCTTTGTACTAGAAAGAAGAAGTCTAGGAAGTAGAAATTATAAAGTTTCGGACACATTTTTTTTCAATAAAGTTGTTTTTGAGAATATTTTTCACAAAATTCGCGTGTGAATTGCTTTTTTCTAAGCACTAAGCTAATAGCCAACTCATTCAATGAACATACATTATTCTCTTTACACACCAGGAGAAAGAATTCTTATTTCTAAAATAAAAGCTAATTGATAGTTAATCTGGTTAAAGTGCGGCCTGGATCCGACAAGTACAGGATAAGATAAAAAGCTAATTACGCACGCCCTGGAGCGATTAGGTCGTATGTTTTACCCTACACACTAGACACTACACACTAGAAGCGCTAGCTGAAGGGTCATTCTTTTTCCGGACTGTGTTATGTTGTGGATAAATTTTATTAATATTATCTTTTTTCTATGAACTTGGTCACTGTTATAATTTGACCAGCGAAAGTCAAAGTTTTAGCTCACAAATTTAAAAATTCTCGACTAAATGACCAAATTTTGTTGGTCCTGCTTTGAAGCAAATGTGTGATGCTTTGATGTATGTACACGTTTTATTTGGTAAAGGATTCTTTAAGAGTATTTCAAATATTGCAAAAACATTACCAAATTGAATACTAATTTATCTGTAACGTCTATTAAAAATTTACAATCTTAACCATTATTGTGCCTCCTAGTTTGCCGTCAAAATCATGTGCGCCCTACAGGAAATAAATCGTGTCTTTAATAATGGTCATTGTCATTCCCTCATGACTTAGACTGGAATATTGGAGTCCTTTGGGAGAGTACAATAACTTCGGGCATTGCGGTCTTCTGACGTTTACAGGACAACGTGCATGTAATACTACTTAGCTCAATAGCACAAACATGCCTCCTATCTTATGTTCTGGAATAATTACCCAAAATACTGGTAAGCTGATCCTCTTCGTGCAATGTTTTTGAGTGAAATTAAAGAATAAGGAATATATATTATCTTGTGTTTCTGTTAATTAGGCGTAATTATAAAATCATTATAATTACGCCTTAAATATATTAAAAAAATATTTATGCATTAGTGTAAAAGGGATTTCAAAGAAAAAAAAACACCAAACAATATTTTATTTTTGAAATCTTTTTACAACAACTTTTTCAGACATTTAAAAATCTGAACAGCTGTTATTAAAAAATATTTAATTTTTGAATTGTTCGATTCTCCTATTGCTAAATTGTGAACTAATTTACTAAAAATATATATTTATTTCACTTACGGTGGTATCTCACCAAATGAGTGTAAAATTAAAAGACATGTGTAATATTATTATTGTATCATTCAAAGGACTAACTGTAAAACTAATGTATAAGGAATGAAAATAAAATAGAACTGATTGGATTTTTTCCGCGTATCCAAGAGAATTCATATTCTTTGGAAAATTAAGGGGAAAGGATGCTCCGAAAGGATTACCTAGACAAGAACTGAACGGGGATAATTATCATCAAAAGAATATTAAGGTAATTACAAAATACTCCCCAAAGCGCCTTTCAGACCTTTACCTTTACCCTTATCCAAGGACCCACTCCCTGTCCTTTGCGTTTCATCAGAGCGAAAGCAAATCATTTATAAGACAGAACTAAGAAAATCCAAAAGGACGAAATGAAAAAGAGATATATTTTGTAATTACAAAAAAATAAGGGTGTGGGCTAAATGCAAAAGAGAATTTATTCAATTTGAAGCTTGTTCCAATAATTTCCTATAGGCTGCTTTTCCACAGGGATGTGCAAGTATCCGATATCCGTATATTCGTAGGTGCTTGTGCACTCGTCGCGAACAATTTGCAGCACGTTTTCATGCGAACAATTTGCTTCGTACACGTCGCCACTAAAACCACGAGACCCGCGTCGCGTCGCCACCAATTATCGTTGAATTCTCGAAACGTCAAAACTACATTGTTTTCACAACGTCACTCATAACTAAACGGTAACCGACGTTTTGATCGTAATCACATGATCATAAGTAAAAAGATCGTATAAAAAGTATCGTAATTATCATTTGATCGTAAGCACATTTGAGAGTATTTTTTTTTATATTAGCTCCACACGGGAGACCGCGAGGAAAAAAATGGGCCTACGTCATATTTGGGGATGTTGTGCAGAGGGTCTTTTTAGGGAAAGGAAGGAGAAAAAGTTCTGGGAAGGAAAAAGGTACGACGAGTGGGTATGAATCTGGGGGTAAATGTCTCTAGGAGTGACTCACGTATGATTCCATCTTTCATTTTTTTTCCATTTTTAAGTAGTGACTTAGTGACCACTTACCGGATTCGTGGATCTTCCTTATCTTGTTCTGCCCTCCTAATTTTTTTCTTTCAATAAGTCTAGTGAAATGTGACTCCTAACGGTTTTGTAAATTCTCACCAATCCAATCCAAAAGCTTTTTCAATTCTTTTTTAGCGCCACGTTACAAAAATTCATAAAATAATACACACGTATGTATACAGCATGAATTATCGTGACAAAAATCATGAATTTCTACTCGTACATGCCTGAAAGGTACCCGTAACCAATTCACCCACAGGTTCCGCCTTACACTAAACACAGTGCAGGGTACATAAATAGACCAAATAATATATAAAAAGGCACCTAAACGAGATGCGACGGCTTTTCTTCTTTCTCCCGCTTCGCCCGTTTCATTTGCGATGATGAACGAATTTCCAACTGATTTTTTCATCATCCCTTCGCTCCAAAACGAAGCGAAAGGACGGAATAATGGAAGGCGATGTTTCATATTTTTTTCCTTTTGCGAACGCGTTATGGAGTTATTATTCGGTTCAGAGAATGCCTCCGCGAGCTGATCGTGTAGCCTTTTCAGCCAGCATTATATACAGACAGGATCGCGATGTTTATACGTTTTGTTAAGGTTACTATACTCATTTATTTTTATTCCCTTGTATATTTTGTGAATATTTCCTTGAATAACATTGAATTCATTGTCGTTCATGTAGTCTAAATAAATCGTATTTTATTATAATTTATTAATTATTGTTAACCAACTGTTTACTAATATTTTATAAATATTAGTAAACAATTAAAATTATTATAAATATTATAAACAACAACAAAAAACTTCGTTCATTTCAGTGGTATTTATTTATCCACGGTACATGTCTGCTGATTCAGTAAATTACATATTATAATGTAAGAGTTTACATACGTAAGAAACTTAAATTTAAATAATAATAATGAAAGTACTATTGAAAAACCAAAATTCCAAGGCTTTAAAGTAAATGTTGTTTACTGAATCTTTTTTATGTAATCTTAATGTTATTTATTGAATCTTTATTATGTAATCTTATTGTTTTTTATGGAATCTTTATTATGTAATCTTAATGTTTTTTATTAAATTTTATTTTATTTTATTTGTTTTATTTGGAAAACCAACAGTTATAATATTTTATGACGTATAGCGATTTAAGTAATGTAAATACAACAAATTTAATAAAAGTTTTCCACTGATGTACCTCAATTATTTAGTGAATATTATATGAATGTGAATATATATTTACAGAAAAAATCTTTATTATGTAATCTTAATATTTGTTATTGAATCTTTTACATGTCTGCTGATTAAGTAAATTACACATTATAATGTAAGAGTTTACATACGTAAGAAACATAAATTTAAATAATAAAAATGAAAGTACTATTGAAAAACAAAAATTCTACCCTTTTGAAGTAAATGTTGTTTATTGAATCTTTATTATGTAATCTTAATGTGTTTTGTCAAAAAACCTGTCTAGTGTACCCTGTAGTTATTTTCATAAATTTAGTTATTTTAAAAGTCGAATCTGTCATATTTTTTTACAAATAAATTAAATCATTTTGTTTTCAGTGATTTATATAATATTAGTGAAGGGAGAACACCTCCAGCAGCGTTATTCATAGTGCGGAGGTACCTCCATTCATCCCTTTGACTCCCGCCAGGTAATGAACCTACCACCCGTTCATCACACATCCCAATTGATTGACTGAATTCCTTTGTACGGCATGAGACGCGTTTATAATACTCGTATATGGCCGCTCCCGTGGAAATTTGACTTTGTCCCCGTTAGATAACCCTGAAATCTGACTTAATGTTTGGTTCCTAGTAAATATTTATTATAAGGAAGTCGATGACCGTTTATTTATTATTAGACTTGTATTAACATAAACACTTGAAAAATACATGCATCAAAATATATTTTCGATTTCATCTACCGCAGGTACTTTTATTGTTGCTGGACAATTTAATTAAGTCTTTAGAAGGCAAAATAAAATTCCTAGACGATAAAATAATTTTCAGCCCTCAAATTAAACATTTTTATTTTGAAGAATATGTATTTTTTTATTTACGCCCAAGTGGGCTTTTACACGAAGTAAATATAAATGTAAGTAATACGGTTGTGTTAATTAGGTATTTGTTGTACATTGTAACAATGGTAAAGCAAATACATGGTATTGTTTTATAAAATAAATAAAATTTCATCACATAAATAAAATATAGACAACTTGTTATGAGTTGCCTATATACATATACATACATGCATATAAATATATATATACATAACCGCGAGGCCGCATCTACTGATCACGTGGCCGGCGCATGTCAACAGTAAAAAGCCACAAGCCTACAGCCAATAGAAAAACGAATACGAAAACCATTACCTTATATAGTCACAAAATGTTGCACAATACACGCAGGCACTGCATGTTACGTATGAGGTGACCGCGTAGACCAATGAACGTAGACATTGCCTTATACGGCAGTGCGCGCCCCCCCTCTCCCGCTCGCTGGACAGGAGAAGACAACGGAAGAATTCAACAGTCGCGCCGGGACAACCCTTGAAGTAACCTTACGGTTCAGGCCGCCACTCGCGTAGGAGTCCGCGTACCTACCCGGTTTGCCCTATAATCGGCTAAGTGTTTTGTACGAATTACCAAGTTTACAATCTCAATGGGTCCGCCATCTGACCCTTTACATTGTACAATTGTGCCATGTCCTGTGCCTACCCGTCGCCTGCGCGGTGAGCCCTTGCTGCCCGCCCAGTGCTCGTCCTGCAACTGCCTGATGCCTTCCCGTCGCCTGCGCGGTGAGCCCTTGCTGCCCGCCCAGTGCTCGTCCTGCAACTGCCTGATGCATACCCGTCGTCTGCGCGGTGAGCCCTTGCTGCCCGCCCAGTGCCGTCCTGCAACTGCCTGATGCCATACCCGTCGCTGCGCGGTGAGCCCTTGCTCCCGCCCTGCGCTCGCCCTTCCTAGGCGTCCCGCCATCACATGCCGCCCACGCCACCATCGTTCGCTAACACGTGAGACAATAATATACCTAACCCTGTCTGAGCCATAGATTCATAGCTTGCCATAGTATAAACAGGTCTTAAACTGATTCACTGTAACTGTCTAGTATTACCCCTTGTAATTGATAATAAACCAATAATACCGAGGTACCTGTTTCATTGGATATCGTACTATAGAGCCTTACTCCTTGAGATGAAGTTCTATCCTCGACCGGCACCAACATGGTTAGATATGACTCTGGCGCACCAACGATATAACACTGTGAACATAGTAGTATATAACACTGTCCCCAGCGTGCTGCGAGTATATAATACACATATAACACTGTCCCCAACGTGGTCTGTATAACACATATAACTCACATATAACTCACATATAACACACATATAACTTACATATAACAAACTCACATCTTTAAAATAAGAAATAAGATTAAATAATTTAATTAAATAAACATAAGCAATTAATGTAATTGAGTTGAACAGAAAAAAACACCTAAAACAATTAATTATTGCATTAAACTGACCAACTTCACACATGTCTGTCTCATGTGTGTCATGAAATAATAATATTTTTTTGTGAAAAAACACCTCAAGGGCGCTGTGGACTGTTAGTACCAAAATATCACGCGTAATCTTGTTAAGATCCGGTAACGTCTTTTCCGAAGTAGCCATAGTTTTTTTTTTAAATTTTCGTTAATTATTTTTCGTTATTTCGCATCTTCTTAAATCGCTTTCATGTCTTATATATGTCTAGTAATAATTACTCTTAAAAATGATTTTCGTTTTATATCTATTTCTACGGCATAACATTAATAAATCAAAGATTCTATTCTAAATAGTCTACTACTTATTATGATTTGTAAGATAAAAATCTGCCCATTTTTTCGAAATATGGTTGTCAGAGATTATCCTTCCCTCCATGTACCTACCGAAAGGTGTAACAAAAAATGTAAAAGTTCGCCACCTATCAGCGTCACAAGCAGTCACAAGGTTTAGTGATGAGTGGTTTATTTATGATTTAGTGCAGGGAGTATAACTCCGAACGAAAATTGGAAAAATGAATATTGTGACGTCATATTGTTGCCTAACTATATCCACCAATGAAAAATTCTGAAAGTCTATGGAATAAACTTTCAGAGTTCAATTTTTTTCATACAAAATTCCCGAAGATATCGATCTAGTGAGTTGTTTATTTATGGTTTAGTGCAGTATTAACCTTCGAATGTGTCATATCGCCGTGCCATATTCTTCTGCAAATAGGTAAATATACATTAAATAGCCAAATAATCATTACAAGTAAGTAATTCAGTTTTTCGGAAATGTTAAAAAATACATTTTAATAGTCATTTCGTTAAAAATTAAACCGATTGTTACTTGGCGGCCATTGTTAAAGGTATCAAAGTTTTAAGAATATTTTTTTCTTCTCTTATTTAAACCAAAATAGGAACCCATGACCCTAAAACAGGTTAATTATTAATTAATAAAATAAAACTAGCCCAAAAAAAAACAATTTCAAATTATTATGTCAAAACATGGTGTCAAATTTTCCGTTTTTTAAAGAAATAGCAACTAAATTGCATCATTTTCTATTTCCAGAAACTAAAATAATTATTTCACATTATCATCTAACTGATACACATTGTTTTTTTCATATTAAAAGTGCATATTAACCGTGTCCCCATTTTCTGTATATTTATATTTACCCTGCTTACTTCCGAAGTGAACTGCCATAATAATCGTCAAAAGGGTGACGTCGCCATGAGAACTGAAATTGAGTACAACATTGTTTATGCCAACCTTTTCTCCAAGCCCCTTGGCTATTTTTGACATGGTTAATAATATAATTTCGACAAATAAAGATCTTTCTCGTCGTCGTTAGGTGCCCACTAAAAATCAACTCCTAAAATAGTTCTGATATGCGAAGGGTTCTTTGTCGATCATTTGATGTCAAAAAGAACTGAAAATATAATATAAAATGGCTCTTTTGTCTGCAGTTAGTCACTTCTAAGCTTTTCCTCTTTTCTACGGGAATTCTAAAGGATTTATCCGTTAAAGGCATCAGTCAAAGAAATTGTATTAATTGGCTGGTTTTTTCGTCATTCAAGTCATTAACTCACTTTTACTTTAGATTTTTTTTCCTTGAAAACGGTTCACGGAGTCTTCAAAAGATTATATCATCAAAGTTAAAAAAATACTCTATTCGTATTTTGTAGCAACTACGTTGTAAACTGAAAACTTATGTTTCTCCTTTAAAATTAATGTCCTATATAATTTCGATTATTTGAATATGACAACTAATCTTTGGCTCGTTTTTAGTTTTTTATTTTCTTATTTAAAAAAAAAACTAATCGTGAATAAATGAATTTTGAATAATATTTACACAATTTTTTTTTTTGTAATTAGTTCCACAGGCCTGTGTCATCTTTGGGGGTGCTGTGATGCTGGTCTTTTAGGGAAAGGAAGGCGATAATGTTCTGGGAAGGATAAATTTACGAGGTGTGGGTAGGAATCTGGAGGTCAATAGGTCCAGGAATGACGGACATATGATTCCATCCCTCCCACTGCGGTGCAAGGCGATGGTTCGAGAAAGAGAGGTATTACTGACCTTGTGTTTCTGGCTGGCTTATTATTATTTATTTATTAATTATTCATTACAACCAGTCTACGTGAGTATATACATATCTATGGTTTACAATATATACATCAGAGGGGCCGATTTGTGGAGAAATTCCTTAAATTACGAGGAATTTCTAAAATTTTTCAAGAAATGGTATATTTTGTACGGAGAACCTTTTACAAATTTACAATAATTGTGAGAACGTACTACATTTAATTTTCTTCCACAATAAATTTTCATAGGAAGTCTGTTTTTAAAGCCCCAACCAAGAGAAAATTACTAGGTAATAAAAAATAAATAATAATTTTAATAGAATTTTACAGGTAAATGAACTTGAATTTGAACATCTCTTCACATTTTGTGGGTATTTTAGAACATATGCATGGCAACCCTGATCCACATTTACGATGAAAATGTTGATATACCACACTATGTTGTGGTAACGTCTCTTTTTGTGGCTGGTGACTGGTGACGTCACTGGTCACTTGTACATATGTGGTGCATTTTCGGAAGACCCAAAAAATTAAAACCTTGAAAATTATTTTAACTATTAAAACTAACTATAACAATAAAAAATTTACTGGTTGTTAAGTCAGAATATTATTGAATAAAAAATAAATAAAAATGGAATGGAGTTCCTTATTAAGTGGAATGACGTCGACAGCTTGATTCGGATACTCCACACATTGCACGTGAGACATTACTAGTCATTGGCGTTGCCGGTGCTTTACTTGAGTATTGTTGAAATTAGATGCGTTCTATTTGCAGACAGTAGTTACCTCTTATTTTGAACTTCAAGCAAACCACCAAACCCACAGCGGGCCACTTTTCAATCTGTAATATATTTAATAAAGAGAAAGATTCGGGCCTTCCCGTCAATGTTCACGAATATAAATTTTAGCTTACTAGCTAGTTGGGAACGGCACACGTGCGTTGCGTGTAGTATCTGGACGAGGCTAAACAGTTAGAAGTAATTCAAACCAAAAAAAAAAAGTTTACTCGTCTCAATTTCAATTGTTGAAGTAGTTCGGCGTGGAATTCGTATACGTTTTCAATTCCAGAGGAAATAAAATAGAATGATTAAGTATATTCAAAAAGAGAAATCTTAAAGGGATTGTTTCCGTTCCCAGCTCAAGTTTGGTTAAACTTCTCACTGACTCACGTGAAAAGAATTCCCTTCAATTTATCATTCTTCTGGTAGCTTCATGCAAGTGGCGTACATGTATTTCTCTCCTGCAACTAGACGGAGCGAAGGAGCGGGCAATCAACATTCACACAGCCACTAGCGCTAAACAAATGCGCGAAAGTCGTGCCAAGATATTCCTACCCTGCTACCCTGGTAAACCATTGCTACAACCAACTTCCTTCCTTTGTCTTGGCCAGATTTTCAATTGAAGCTCTTACACAAATTACATAGTCTTATTAAATACTACTAAAACACATAGATCAGAAAATAACACGTAATTTTTTAAATTTTAAATACAATACTCTAAATTCGACTTTTCCGTACTACTCTAACTCATAAACCTACGCATACCTACAAGAACAACCCTACACAATAAACTATTCGTCAGCAGCACACTTAGGCCCGACTTCATTGTTTCGCGCAATGGGAAACTAATACTTAAGTGATCTTGATATGTTTAACGTTAACTCGATTTTTTTCCTTTTAATATTAAATACTTATTCTAACCCTATTGTTTGCACTGGTTCTGTAATTTCCGTTCATTGTTAGTGCGATGAAAACAATGATATCGAGTTGCTTAGTAATGCTTGAATTAGGACGGAAAGGGAAGGGAAATGCCACAGACTCCCCTGGTCCGCTGCTTGCTTCTCAATGCACTTCCAGGTAGGCACAGCACGCACATGAAAGCAATTGCATTTAAAACAACTATGATATGAAGATACTCGTACACGGGTTGACTGCGGCAGGGTTCTCGATACGCACGATCGTTGTGCAGGTTTTCCAAGGCGGCATTCAACGGCGGAGCGTGACTTTTATTCGATCAACATTCAAACACGTTGCGTTCAACAACAAGAACACACTGAGATTTGTCTATAGTGGTAGGAATTTACAAAATTTAATTTAGAAGAAAATAGGAACGCATATTTGTAGGCAATTTAACTAAGTACAATAAAATTATCAAACCAATTAATTTATATATAGACACCAAATTGGCGCAACCACCTATTTTTAAACTTGATATTTTTGTAAACTTTACTGTATTTAAAAAAAACGTATTTTGCCATATATCTTATTTTTATTTGAATTATTATGGCATATTGACAGTACCAAATATTACTTAAATATGCTAGCAGAAAGTCGAAGAATTTGTGTGTATTTCTCAAAGAAAATCAAAATAAATTGGATATTTCCGAACGCATCCGAAAACTAAAAACTGTTTTTGGACGGTGATTTCAAATTTTATTTATATAAATAAGCATATTTAAATAAAACGTAAAAGTTTTAAAATGGCGCCTTGCTTTTTTCATATAAACACTGAACTAAACTTAATGATAAAAAAAAACTCAATTCTTCGTCGTTTCAAATGAAAATAATTAATTTAAAAAAATTAACGTCAATTTTTTTCCAAAATAGCGGTCGAAACCTTAGGTTTTATTGAATTGTTCATTTGTATTATTCTGTGGTTAACTTTTATATTTGAATGAAAAGCTTTGTATCTCACCGTTTAGTTCACATTTCTAACCATGGCGGTAGGGAAGACACACCACGAGATGTTCCTAAAAGCGAATAATTGACTCTACGGACAAATGTTAAAGTTAAATGTTAAAAAAAATCGTAAAGATTAGCCTGAAGAGTTAAAGCAGCAATTGAACTATATTACGCTGAGACCTGAATTAAATTGACAACTTTTTTGGCAGTTTAAAAGGTGCTTATAATGAAGAGTAAAAAATAATTCATTAGAAAAGTTAAAAATAAAAAGATAATTTTACTAGAACGTAATAGAACTATGTCCATGCGAAACAATAATAACATTTAAAAAAGTTCTTAAATACAAGATCCTCATTAAAAAATCATTTAATGGGGATTAAATTGAAACCGCTACGCATTCAACATAAATAAGCATTAAAGACAATAGGAAACTTGGTGTCAAAGAGTTCTAGAATCTTTGATAAATAGCTAAGCATTCAAAAAGATTAACATGCCTCTCTCGTACAGTAAACAGTAGCTCTTCGCAAGACTCACAAACTGTTCCTTCTAATGTTGACGTCCCGACTTACGGCTGTAAAGTGTTTATGTGAGCAATTTTATATTTTGCAAAACGGGCTAATTTTCTCCGTGCATTCTGAAAACCACAATGTTAACTTTATTATCTTTTTATCTCTGGCTTTTCTCTTTTATGTCATATACGGGCGATAAAGTGGCAGGAAGAATAGTATGAGCATGGAGTAAAGTTTTCAGTTGGCAATATTTTCTGTGAAAACGGGAAGAAAAAATATTCTAAAAGTACGACATTTTTTTATGTGTTGCAACCATCATCATCAATGAAAAGAGTTAATTTATTTTACAATCTTAATATTTGTCTTGATTAAACTGACTTTTTTTTCTTTCCTTTATTCGTAAAATATATTTGTATACAGTTTTTTACATGCTTTTCGACTACCACACTAGACACATGTCCATATTATTATTTCTATATTGTATTTATTTAGTGTGTCGCAACCATCATCATCAATGAAAAAAGTTAATTTATTTAACAATCTTAATATTTGTCTTGATAACACTTAATATATTTTATTTATGTCGCAACCATCATCATCATTGAAAAGAGTTAATTTATCTCATAATCGTCCACATAAAACTTACCCTATTGAATTTAATATTTAAGATTGGATCAGTTTGAGAAGAGCAAGAAAGAAAAAAGTGGGGAGTAGGGAAGGAGTAGAAGGAGAATGAGAAGATAAATTGCATTTAGCGCAAATTTTCGGAGCGAGGGTAAGATTCCTGCGTTCTTTTGGCTCGCTGTTTTTTGAGCTTATGAGCAAAGAATAAAAGATGAAAGTGTATTACGTACCGCTGTGACTATTTTTTCCACGGCTTAACAACTTTTGGGGAATTTAACATAACATTTTTCTAAATCGACGTGTACGTAGGTGCCTAATGAGTAAGTATAATGAAACTGATTTAAAACCTTTGTCCACTTTATCGTTATGTATTTTTGCGGTATAATGCCGTCAGTGTTCTTCGATTACACATTTGCCATTATAGTGCTACTTTCCAAAACGGTGGCTAAATAAGGAGGTAGCGTAACGCGGCATTATACCCTAAGAATAATACAGTATGATATCTCTTTTATTCATAGATAGGTACCCAATATTTTTAAAAATTAATGAGAATTTTTAGAAAAACTGCACTGATTTGGGATAGTGAGAGATATCTCATAATAATACAACATCGTTGATGCGAAATATTATTTCTTTGGGAAATCCTGAAATGGTTTGTCAAATAATTAATATCCAATTGTATTTCAAAGTTTCAATAGAACCTGGTGTTAAATAAAGCAATCCATTGCGATTCAATACTCACCTTTCCTTCCCGAACAAACAGAAAACCGGCAATCAAAACAAACGGCGGATTTACCGAGTTAATACTCACTTTGCTACACAAAAGGATTTTCATGGATTGGTAAATATACTTACTCCTTATTGTTCGCAAAATTGTTTCATCAATCTTTGAAGTGACAACACGGCAAAAACAATATCCCGAGAAATCGGTAGACCTCTGAATTATTTAGCGCTCAAAGATCGAACCCGTTGTTTTTAGGGTTTCTCCCTCCGAGTAAAGACAAAGCAGTTCACTGAAAATGCGCTATACCATCTACACTGTTCTGTGCTCCTGTTAGGCTTGGCTTCGCCTCCCTATAGAATACTCCTTTTGTGACACGCACACGCAGAATCTTGTCAAAATGTAATATTTATACAAATTTTGCTGCGAGAGCATCAGTTTACATGCAAAATATAAGCTTTTGATTTTGTTTGAGGTTCAGTCTTTTACGACCAACCGGTTTAATGGCAGGGATGTTGATCTAAAACCAAGGATGCGTGGTAATGGTCTACGCGTTAGGGTTCAGTTATCGCCGTAGCGTTGCGCAAACACCATTGTTTTTTCAACTCTTTAATGGGCGCAACTGATATGGTTAATTTGATCATGATAAAAAATGTTATGGTTATTTCAAAAATAAGTTAATAGCAATAATAAAGATTATTGATAACCACTTTTTTTAAATGAATTGACAAAAAATATTATTGTCTCACTTAGAATTTTAATTTTTTTACTAAAACAGTAGACAAATGCTTGATTAATTATACGTATAAATACAAAGACTCTTTCAAATTGACACGCTTTGTAACATGAGCCATTTCAAAACACTGTCTTAACAGTAAAAAATAATCTCAATGGTGGTTTAAATACTCCGAAAGAGAGCTTCTAGTTTTTACGTGTAGAAGCAGTGTTCTCTGTACAATGCCATATCCAAAGAGATAGAAGTTACAAATTGGGATATAAAGATTTCAAATGATTCCTTGTTTTTCCGCTAAAAGTTTCATTCCAAATGTATGGCCTTGCAACTTTGGTTCGGAGAGGGATCGTTTGTTAGCTTTGTGTCGGATTGGCTCTTGTGGAAGTTGTAATTTAACTGGAGCTGGACTGTTTGTCACTTGGGAGCTTACAGCCAATCCTTGGCTCTCTGCGTTCCCGTATTTCGTACCGCGCTATGCTTGCGCCTTGCGCCTTGCGCCTTACTTCCCACTGAGCACCCTCCTACTTGCACGTGTTAGCATTCCGCCGCAAAGTCGCCGCCTTTGCCAGTATTATACTATTAATTAATAGAATTACGTTTTAGTTTATGTCTTCAGATAAATCTACCGGTAAGATATAAACACCTCTCATTTGTTTTTACTAAGAGCAATTTTGTGATTTATAACAAAACCATTTTTTAAATCGTATTTAAACTTATTTTTCGTAATTTTTTAACTTTGCGATGAAGCACTTGAGATGATTTTGTACAAAAAAAAATCTAACTATTATTATTATTATTTTAGGCATATCATTTTATTAAATTTGTTAGTTAATTTACAACTAGCGCAGTGAAAAATTACGGGATAATCAAAATTCCGGATCAATCGGTTCCTATTTTTCAAATCGCAAATAAAATTATTCTCTGATACAAGGAATACGTAAGTATCATCGCTTGTCTGAGTTCTTCAAACAAACATTTTCGCTTTTGAAAATTACACTTTAATTTAAATTAAATTAGATTTCTAGAGGTTATTGAACAACATTTACGTAGGATAGACACAACCGAAATTAGTAAATTTGATTATTTTTAATTTTTTTTACCAGAATTGTTTTACGCGTTGTTATATAAAGTACAGTTATAACATTGAAGAGAGTTTCCTTAGAAACAAAATTGTTCTAGAAGAAGCGAAAATCAACAATTTGAAAGCACGCCCCCTGGTTCGTAATTAAATCTTTTCGATGTGGGAATAATCAATGATGTGTGACATCATCATCACATCATTCCGAGTTCACTTTCTTCCGAAGATTTTCAGGGCTATCTCGTAAAAGCATTGTTGTGTTTTGAGGAGAAAGATTCAGTGTCGTGTTTCACAGTACCTACATACAACCTACCAATGTTGTGCAAATGAAGTTAAATGTTATAGTCATTGTGTCATATTGGTATATAATTGTTCGTAAATACATTTAAACAAGTTCTAAATATTTATATCATTATGTATATCGAATTTGTTTAATAGTATTTAAAAACGGTTGTTAAAAAACAGTCTTAATTTTTTCGGACGTATTTCTACAGAAAGTAGATTATTTCTCTCGTAGGCGGGGTTTTGAGCTTTCGTGTGACAAAAGCACATTCTTTCAAGAAATATTTAACTTGTAACAGTTGAATAGAAATTGTAATCAGGAAATAGCGTTGATTAAATGTCAAAGACGCAAAGTGCGGCTATTTATCTTGTTTCCCGGTTTTACGCAGACAAGTCTGATGCCATAAATATTTGAAAGGAACGTTTGACGGGTGAAAAATAGTTTTACAGCAGAATGTTTTCGTGAAAGTTTAGCGCTGGGCTGGCTGATTTTTAATATTCTATCGAATATAAATCTATCAGGCTCGACTCCGCGTAAGTTAAAGTTTTAGCCACTGTAAAGTTTGTCGGGTTCGGTGCGTCCCGAGTGATTTCCACGCCGAACGACTGAAGTCATATTTCACACTCATTTCGAAAGCGTTCAACTTCTCGCGTGACATTCTTTATAAATCTGCACGGTGGCACTTATTAAAGGCTGTCGCGCGCGCGCCGAACTCTCGGTGGAGACCCCGAGGCAGGCGCGGTGGCGTGGCGGGGGCGGGAGCGGAGAGAAGCGCGCTACGCCAGTTGATCACAAGACATCGGCTCGCTACGACGTCGCGACGTCTTGTCGAAAGCGGCGCCGGTCGGATGTGAATTATATTGAAAAGTTCGTAAATTTTTTCGCGTTGCGGGTGTGTTTTTGGTCGACGGTGTTTTATTTATCTACGTGTTGTCCGTATGTTCAAGCCGTACCGTGGATAACTATGCAGTATTAAGTATTTACTGTCCTCTTCTTACATAGCTTTATAAAAACATTTTTCACTTCTCTAACCTTATTTAGAGCAACTTTTTTAGTATTTTTAATGGTGATTAAATATGTCCCCTGGGTAAAAAAACCGTTATTGGACTACTTGGAAAATTTCCTGTGACAAATTTGAGAGTTTTGTTATAAAACACCACAAAGAAGATGACAACAAAAAAAAGTATCTTATATTATACATGAATTGCATATTTTAATGCAATTAAACTAACTTCATTTAGAGAATGTACAATATTGTTTTCGCCTTTCATATACTAATTTACTAAAACGGTAAGTAATGCAAAAGATAAAACATAGCTTTAAAAGTATTTTGTATGCCCAACAACCTTAAAAAAAACGATATTTTGCATTGGTTCATATTGCATTATTTTTTCTTATTCTCTAAGTAAATGAAATTAAAAAAAAATAATTGTTCACCGACTATAAAAACCTTTTTACGTCGCTGTTTGGCGAACTACTAAATTCAATCTCGGACAAAATGATTTTTTTTTAATTCCAGGTGGTATTCATTTTGACCGAATAAACTGTTGGATGACTGAACAAAATAAAGCCGTGTTGCCTACAATCAAATACGAATACTCGTATTTCAATATTTTAAAATTTCAACTTAGATCAACTTCAATAAACAATAATTATTCTTTATAGATATCCTCATTTAGGTATATTATTTAATCAGAGCCCGCTAAACGTGTAAGCTTTAAATATGAATATTTGTACTTCTTGTTTCACCAATGGCATTATTACTAAATTATGCCTTTTAAAAATATTTTAATTTCTCATTATTATTACCTATCTTTTTTTATCCAATTCTTGTAGTATAATTTAAAGAAATTTAGGTTTGATCAGCAGGATTCTTTGCAGTAACTGAACATTGAATTGAATTTCAAATTCAACTTGTTATTGGTTTTCTTTATTTATTTATTATCGCCCTATTGCGCTTTAACATGAAATATAAAATATTCATGATTGACAATTGTGATTCTAGGACAGGGAAGTGGATAGGTATAGATAGGGACCAATAATTACCTTCCCAAAGTTAAGAATCATATATTATTCTTTGAAATTCCGTACTTAGATAAACCTTGTTTCCAAAATTTTACCCTCGAACATTAGTCACCTTCTTCTCTTTTTCTGAAAAACTATTTTGAAATATAAAATAAGATATTCATTTTTCACTTCCCAGGACAATATACTATATTACATACTCGAATATACAAACCATAAATATACCTCGTATAGAAAAGTCTTTAAACATTTCCTTATACTTAATATGCCATAATGCATTGGAAGTTAAAACTAGTTTTATTTATGAGTGAAAAGATGTTGAATGTATTTTTTGTGTTTATTTATTCTCAAAGATCTTTCAATACTCGCAAAACTTTTATGTCCTAATCTTACCGATATTTTGTGCAGTTCGGAAGCGTCTCTCACAGAAATGCAAAAGTTTCACCTGAAATTCTTTAGCTTTTCCCAGAAGGTCCCCTGAGACCACTGGTCAGCTTTTATTTACTTTGAGATAAAAATGTACACAGTATATTTGTACAGAGTTACTTCTGGGATCTTGTATCCCTTACGTGCACAAAGTGTACACCGTGTACAGTGTATGTACAGTGAATACTTAGGTACTTCATTTCAGTCGAGACCATCGTTTGTAAAGTTTCATACATATATAAATAACTGCATGCAATATTGGAAATATGAGCTTTGTATTTGAAATTCACTTTTAGAATAAAACGACGTAAATTAATTTTTTAATCGCGATGGATCTTTGTTTGGTTAAAACATTTTTAAATAAAATTTACGAATGTATTAATGTACATAATGATGGCTTTAACATCATTTTAAAGCACTTCATTTTTTAAAAACAGGAAATATATTATAGTAATATAATTTTTTGTTTTGATTACAGATTTTGTAATATATGTAAAGAAAATAATTAAAAATATTTCTATCAACGTCAAAATATATATTTTTATAATTATTAATTTAAATTTTCAGAATTCCGTTTTAATTTAAAGCTTTTATTTTTTATTAATTTTGTTATTCTGTGTAGTTATTATTAAGCGTTACAACTGTTTCGCCTTTCGAAGGCATTATCAAATTATAGTGAAGCCGCTTAGTGATTATCTATTTCGCCTTTTGAAAGCGAAGCATCTGCCATGCGAAATAATGATTGTACAACAGAACTTTGAGAGAAGCCATTTAAAAAATTGATTAATTCCTAAATAAAACTTAATTTCAATTAGTATTGTTATTACAATATATATTTTACTTCATCTTCATTTCTTTTTATTCTCATTCTTATATTGTTTTCTCATTTCTGTATTTGATTAATCAACACTCCATATTACTGTTTCGTACTGACAATTGGTACTTGGAATGGACTGTATTTTTAATGACAAGAAGGTTGAAGCATTTCTGCGTTTGTCTAAAGCCGCAATATGTTTTGTTCATTAATCTAATAAGCTTAAGTTTAACACAATGTTCAGGAGTTTGTTGTTTGTTGGAGGAATACAAATATTTTGATTTAGGTGTAAAAAATCTTCTAATTTAATTTAATTTATTAATTTTCGGGAAATCAACAGTTTACATTTATTATTATTATTTATAAGTTTGTACATAAGTATTATATGGCCAAAATAAAACCAATTATGGATTTCCTCCTTGTGATTTCACCTCTACTGAGACAGTATAATAAGGAATAAGTAAATTGAATTTGTAAGAAATGAATACGAATTCAAAAATTTATACAAAATAAAATATTATATAAAACGAACAATTTACAAAAAAAACATTTATCAATACATTTGTAGCCATGGATAGAGGTTGAAGATATAAATCAAATCATAATAGAAATAAAAACAATAGAGGCATAACATTATTCACAAACCATAATAGAAATGTTCTTTTATGGACCTCTTATATATGGTAAGTTCGCAACAGAAAATATCAACATTGGATAATACGCTATTGTAATTATTGCATAGTCTGTTGCACCCTGAACAGGACAGAAGAGAGTGTTGAACGCGCAGGTATATTGAATTGAATCTTATTTAGCTACTCTGGGCATTGAATATTATTTTTAACTAATTTATACAGGAATAGTGCATCCTTATGATGCCTCCGTACACTCATTGAATCAATTTTAAAGTTTGAAGATGCCTCCTTTAAAATGAATTGTTACATAATTCTGAGCTAAATTATCAGTTAAATCATTGTTTTAAACAGTATTCGGGAAATATCTCATTAGATGATTGAAGGACTGAAAAAGGTATTTCATATTTTTTATGTACGTTTTACCAAAAATATATACATAGGAAATGATTCCTGTTAAATCTCAAATAAATGTGGGATCGATGAACGTAAAACCTTTCGTTATTTTATTTGTATGTTGTCATAAAAGAAAACATGGCGTTTTCTCTCTATGTCAAAAATACTCAATTGTTTGGAATGTAAATTATATATACATTTACATTATGTCTACTAACTAACTGACCATTATACAAGTTTGTAGCATGGATGGACTAGCAAAGAAGGTAGAGCTAACAAAAATCTGTATATGTACACATATTTTTATTAATCAACACTCGCATATAGACGCATACGCTCTTCTATTCCCGAGCACTAAGATGACCCAACTCAAAAAATAGTTTCACATTATCGTGCCTTTCTGGAGGTGTCCACAATATCATCCTCCATTATTTTTTTTTTATTTTTTTTGCCTTCCGCACAAATAACAACTTAGGATCATCTCTCAAAAACTCAAAAAGTAAAGTACTCAAATTACAAAATAGCGGCATTTATAAACTGCAGTGTGATGAATGCAACGCTGTTTATGATGGGCAAATTGGCCGGTCTTTTAATACTAGGTTCAAAGAACATATAAGATCTTAATAATAAAATACAATAAATAAAATAATAATAAAATACAATGACAATTTGCCAAACATCTCCTATATAAAAATCACTCACTTAGTGATAATAATAAACCAACTCCGTTATAAAATAAAGGCCGTAAACTGAATCTTTTAGAGCAGTTAGAAATTCACAAAAATTCTAATAATCCGAAAGCTATTTTAATAAATGAACAAACAAATATAATTCGTTCACCCCTACTAGATATCTTCAAACCTAGTGCACATATGAATGCATTATGAAGTACTTAATTATGCAATTAAAATAACCCTATGAGTCATCGTTTGGGAATAACTAACATAAATACCTTCAGTCAAATTTAAACATTACAGTAATTGGGGAAACTTTACTGGGGTAATAACCATTAATAATTTCTAACATTTTACTCAGAAGTCAATTAGGAAATCAGTAATAGAAATTAAAATACCTGTCTAGAAATAATAAAAATGCGTTAAGTATTTTACATGAAAAAAGGTTTCGTTCAAAAAGAGATAAGAAAAGAAATATAATACATGGTAACAAATGCAAGATCTAGGACAAAAAAACTTATAGACACATAAAAAACAAATATGTGTTTTTGTAAACATGCTATTTAAAATTTGTTTGAATTTTATGTATTAGTTTTGGCGATTTATTATATATATATTGCATTGAACATACCATTTTCTTTGTATAAACGACACATGCGAGAGAGAGAATCGTTAAATTCTTTATTGCTTTTGAATGTTTCTAAATTAAAGGTTATTATATTTTCCTTGCGGTCCTTACATTAAGATTTGTTTTAAAAATAAATTCTGATTCAATTACAATGTATAATACAATTGATTCGATGATATTGTTAAACTTTCTTGACGATTAAAGTGGTTTGTTGTGATCGAAACATGCAGGTTTATTGATCACGTAAAAACGCAGGCGTGCTTTACAGTCACCTGGTTCCAGCCCGCACCCGCGCCTGGTTACCGGCGGCGGCAGAGACAGGTAGACGGGATGTTCGTCTAATTGACAGCCCGGCACGACGGAGACATTTCTCTCTCGTTATTCGCGCATCGCCGCAATAGCCACCCCCCCCTCCATCTCTCCACTACCATTCTCTATCTACTCTTTTAAACCAACGTCCGACACGTACAAAAATGTTATCTCACAATCAACCTAGATTGTTTTAAAACGAAATTCTGTGTACAATTTCCAAAGAAAGTTGTAGGCATATTGTAGGTATCTCGTCGGTTGCAATGCTATGCATAAAATGCTATCATAAAAAATGCATATAACACATTTGTACATTCTCTAAATTTTAACACTTTTTACTTCCGTAAGGGAACCCTCGGGTGAGATATAAGTGCATTAACATCAAATAATGTTAAACAATGAAAAGAGAGTAATACAAAATCATATAAAATGCACAGAAGTGCATACGAATATTCTTCTCCGTTAAATAATTTCTACAACGGTCCACCTAATAGAGGTCCTGAGTTCAACCGCCACTATGGTCAAATACCGCAAGATAGTTTTGCGCAAGATCCTCGATTCAGTCCATCATCGTACAACAACACGGCAGCTCAGATCAATCACAGACCTGACCTTTATGAAGGGAGTAATGACACTACCTTGAGAGCCGAAGAAAGGAATTGGTACATAGAAAACCATAGAAACACAGATAACTACTTCATTAGAAATAACGAAACTCTGCCGAGAACTTCAAAAGACCAACAAAAGGAAGATGATAAGAAACAAGAAGTTGAGACTGAACCAGGTGTTACAAGGAGAGTCGGGGCAAACGGAAGAATCAGGCGGAAAGAAGACAGGTGTTCCTGTGAGTGCTGGCCAACCATCACGCCGGAATCCGCAGTGGTCGACGATTTGCAGCAGACTAACAAGTCGGTCAACCAATCAGCCGTTGACATGGTAGCTTCGTACGGGGTTTACCAAAATCCCCACGAGGACGACGACCAGTCGGGCTTCGTGCGGATCACCAACAGGGGGTATCCGTACCAGGGCCAGCAGCAGGGGGTGGTCGTCAACGAGGCCGGCGACAGTTCCGTGGTTCCCCGGGGGACGGAGGTGGTGGATAACGGTGAAGAGAGGAATCCCCTCGACAAGTGTTGTGGTTTGCTCGGTGGCGGGAGCAGGGTGCCCGCGGCCAGTGCGAGAGAACTGGATTGTTGGGTGTCGTGCTGCAAGCCCGCCATCTTCCTCTTCCTCTTAGTGCTGATGCTGGTGGTGTTCGCTCTGGTGTCGGGACTCCTTGTTTACTATAACTGTAAGTTTGCATTGAAAATAACAATCTCTTTCTCGTTCTTATTTATTGTTATTTAGTTTAATTTGTAGAACTCAATTAAAAAATTTTTTTAAATGTTTTTTTAATTTTTATTTCAAACAGTTTATTTATATACAAGCTGTTGTGTTTTTGTTATTTGTTTTTGGGGTGTTATGCCGTGTTGCGCTAACTCCTTCTTGCTAAAGAAGGAGTTAGCGCAACACGGCGTAACAACCCAAAAACAAATAACAAAAATACTTTTGGTCGTGAAAATCTTAAATCATATTTAAACTGTTTTGTGATTATTATTCCGCGTTACAGCTGTTAAGTTACTTCTGGAGACTTGTACAAACTGTAGTGAAGCTACTAACTTATAGACGTTATATTTATAACATTACTATGCACTATAATGAAAAGTTATTACTATTCTTAACGCTTGGGACTTGCATTATTTCTTTTTATTAGCCTTAGGGTCACTTTAAAATGTATTTAATATAACCATAGGGTCACTTTAAAAGGTAGTAAGTATAACCATAGTATAACCATTGATAATTTCCATTAATTTACTCTGAAATCAATGAAGGCATCAGCAATAAAAAAGCGATTTATCACAAGATTGTCATTGCAGAATTTTTGCTGTAAAATTAGTATACTTAAATTTGAGTGTAAAATTAAAGTACAATACTACAGATGCTATATCAGTTTCCATTCCAGAATCATAAAACCCTTTCAGTCGATGACTCATTGGATCCACCCCTGCAGTAAAGTAATATCTGATGGCAACACCCGCGCTATCTCTACCGAATGGCATATTAAAATTTATTCCTGGGGCACGGCACCGCCTGCTGTGTGGTCGCTACATAATAAATTGCCAGATATAAAAGTGCTACGCCGTACATTTCACACCACCGCTGTGACTGGCTGCGAGCTACGACGTAGCGGCGTAGCACCCAGCACCACTCTTGCGCTGACAATCGGTCCCTGTACGGAGACTTCATCCCGTCTCGGCTTACATATACATAATATACTTATGTCATATTGATGTAATGCTTACATTCTAATAATGAATATTTTAATGAAAGGTGAGTTGGTCCATAGCCCGGTATTTGATCATCACAACTATAAACATAATATTAATGTTGTGTTCGTACAAACAGGTCTCCAACTCGTCTTGGAAGGAGTTTAATAATAAAATAGTTCTTTTATATTAATCAGGGATTTATTAATACTCCGCGTATTATAATGGTGACTCGATAGTCGACCTAACTAGAAGCTTGCTAATTGGAATCTGAAACAGTGAGTTTCTCTGAGAGCCTTCGCACTGGCCTTGGCGACAACTGGCCACTGGCTCCATCTTGCGGACTTCCACGCAAGCTGTATGCACTGCCGTCTGTGAGTGCATCGATAAAGCTCTTACTTCCCAACAAGTAATTTTGTTGTTTTAAATTTAAAATACATTAATCCCTTCTTCTCTCCAAATAAGAATCCAATCGACCCTTAAATTGGTTAATATTAATGAAATCTAAGGAAGTGTTTCCTAGAATTGGAAATTATTTTTTTTTAGTGTACACGAACATTTATATTTTTGTTAGTGGTAAAGATTTCTTGGATGCCAGGGCAACTATAACGTTCATATAAAATTTTGAGGGTCTCAATCAAGTCCCACGTTTTTCTTCGACATTTTAATGTTGGCAATCCTAGTTCCTTGAGTCTATCTTTATATTGCCGGTCTTTCAATACATTGGTTTTTTGTTATTTTTAATTGGTATTGTTGTGCATTTTTTCTGCTCTAAAATAATCACCTGACAAAAAAACTCAAATTTACTGCTGTTTCGAAAAAATTATAATTTATAATGAATCATGTTTTTTCTTGCTTCTAAGTGTAGAGTCTGTATATTGTGTATGCATGCATATTGGGAACAATATAATCGTATTACCGTAATCGAAGAATATCATGTTATTAGGGAATTTATTCTTCGCTATGACTTTAATCCTGTGTCTACATTAACAAGCCCAATAAAACGCGAGCTTCGTGCATTACCACATCAATAACCCGCTTCTAATTTAGTATAAAAATACACGGGGCAGTAACGTTTTTTAAAGTTAACCACTTATACCTAAATGGTTTCATTAGTGGGAAGTGATTTAATATAATGTATTATGTACATAACATGTATTTTGATTTTTTACCAATTTTCATATCAATCTAGATAAAACTTTCCGAATGATCTACTATCTATTCAAATATATTCCATTTAGCGTTACAACACATTTGAATGGTTCAATACATCGCAAATGAAAACAAAACCTCACTTTTTCACTGAATACTACTGAATAGGCAATTTGTATAAATGAAACCACTCCCGCGGTCTCCCTTGTACCGCTACCCTTCATTGTGTGGGAAGGGCGCTCGTGCAAACAAAATAACTAGTTGGAGGGGGTATCTATAAATTGATTGAATGTGCATGTGAAATTGCAAAGGATCACTTAAAGTGATTGAAAGTTATTCAGTCTAATTATAAACATGGAATTATTGCAGCAGATGGGTTTAATTTAAGCAAACAATCATTCATTCAAAGGTTTTAAAAAAATCCACCATTCTACCTGTGTACAACGGGAACCACTTAAGTGATTGAATGCTTTGCCTGCCAAAACACTATTGTTATAAGAAATTAAATTAATTAATAAGCAATCTAACTGAATTAATTTACACTCATTGACAGGTACGAGTATACTCGTATCTACTTTTTCTTTAAGTAAACAAAATATTTTGATTATATTTTTTTGTGTGTTGTAGCCTCCATAATTCTATGGTGTCCTGATCTAGTACACTATCTACAGTATTGACATATGTTGCTGTGGCCTCCATAACTATATCTGTCGTGATCTACAAAACTATCTACAGCATTGACATATGTTTTTGTGGCCTCCATAACACTATCTGTCGTGCTCTAGAACACTATCTACAGTATCGACATATGTGTCGATACATAGTGTCGTGATCAAGTACACTTTCTACAATAACGACATATGTTGTTGTGGCCTTTATAACTCCATAGTGTCATGATATAGTACACTATCTACAATATACCGGTCGGTGGTTGAGTTGACATCGCGTTTGGGTCCCACCCAGGCGTAGTGTCTCAATTCCTCCATCACAACACAAGCTACATGGTCCGCTTACTGTGGTGGTAGTAGAAGATTTTCAAATATCGTCACGTTATTAGTAACCCTGGAGTTCTCTCATTATGTTTGAAAAATCAAAAAATATTTTTTAATTATCGACATATTTGAAATTGAGTTACTAAAACATCTTGGTGTTTTAACCGATTAATGTGTCTACTGAAATTATCAATTTGGCAGTTTTTTTGTATTTATTTAAATCATGGTTTCTTTGGTTGAACGGAAGTTCTAACAAAGAAACCAAAGAATCGATAATACATATATTAACTTTTTTCAATTAATCTACCTACTTCGAACCTAGAGCTTTGCAGGATATACATCAAATTTATTCTAGTTTAGTATTGAAACGCCTAAATAAATAATTATTACTGTTGTTGTTAAAATCAAATATCCAGTAATTTCCAGCCTTAATTTTCTCTTTTTTCTAGTTAAAATATATCAAATCTGATATATGAGAAGGTACCCTACATAACAGAATATCATAAAATGCTTCCCAGGAAATGCAATAAGTCAACCAAATGTTTGCAAACACTAGCTCCCTCGGAACAGAACCTTCGTTTTATTTTATTTATGACCGATCATTTAATCGCTCAATTTGCAATAGTTTGCTTTCACAAAGAAAAATTTTTCGCAATAAAAGCAGCGCGCAATGGCAAAATTTCTTTATGCTATATTCAAATGTTGTTTTCACACCGGCCCATAGTACAGACATTCGAGTTATTGCTACGCCGGATTCGGTCGCACGGGTATTTATTGCAAATTGAAAACGTGCATCCCCCAGATGCATTCAATAATAACGTCGTTAGTTTTATATTCAGCCTCTAGTTTGCGCTCAAAGCTGCTGGCTGATATATTTTGTTACTTGCAGTGATACTGAGCTATTATTTTTCTAACTTTTCTTTAAAGCGTTTGGTGTTTTTCACGAAATTATTTAGTTTTAGTTAAAAATACTATTTTGCATTTATTAGATTTTCTGAAAAAAAATCATAACAAAATAAATATAATTTGCTTCATTAAAACACAGTATGAAATATGTATGATTTTCTTCATTAAAACACAGTAAAAATGTACATGATTTGCTTCATTAAAACACAGTATAAAATATATATGATTTGCTATATTAAAACATGGTATAAGATATTTATCATTTGCTAAATTAAAACATAGTAAAAAATATATATGATTTGCTACATTAAAACATGGTACAAAATAAATATGATTTGCTACATTAAAACACAGTATAAAATATATATGATTTGCTACATTAAAACATAGTATAAAATATATATGATTTTTCACTTGTAGCAATCACTTTGTGAGTATACATAATTATAATAATTAAAATAAATTAACTTTGTTTTAATACCACTTTATTGTATATATTTATAACCAACCGGTTTCAGTTCAACCCGAACCTTCATCAGGGTTAATAATATAACAATATGTTTTTGTTATTTTATTTTAATTATTATATATATATGATTCGCTACATTAAAACACAATATAAAATACATATATGATTTGCTACATACCGTATTACAGAAAATATATGTCACTTGAAATTCTTACGAAGGACGAAATTTTAACCCCTTAGGCTAATTTGTCCAGTTTTGCGAACGTTTTACGTGCGTAGTTTCCCCTTACTATCATAATGAGAAATGTGATCTGAATCTGATCGGTGTTAGAAAGTAAATATTAATAAGTATGTAAGTAAAAAAATATTTTTTTATGAAGGCTTCAGCACGGGCAAGCCACCCAGTGAGGCCAACATTACTGGAAAACTTTGAAATGTAAAAAAATATTGTACCAAATAAAAAAAAATAAAAATAAAATACTACGCATTATTTTTTATTCTTGAAATTTACTTTAGAATAATTAAATTGTGCACCTTTATGAAACCAAAGGTTCCGACCGCAATTTGACAAAAAATTGTGAAATTTAAAAATAAATTAAAAATTTATAAATTATTTTAATATAAAACGACAAAAATGTAAGGTGACTTTATTTTTTATAAACATTTTTGTCTAATAAAACATGCATTTTTTTCGTTATTTTAGTTCAGTGTATAGATGGAAAAAAGAGTCGAGAGCCATTTAAAAAAATATATATTTTGCATTCAAAAAATTTATATAAATTTTTTTTTTTTCTAACAAAAAAATGAAGGCATATTTAATTAAATATCACCCGAAATAATCCATTTGTTTGGATTTTATTGCAAAGCGGAAATACACACGAATTCTCCGACCTTCTAACAGCATCCATAAGAAATGTAAATGTAAAAGATTGAAAATTAAAAAGGTAATGAAAATCATTGGTCAGTATCATCATTTTAATTAAACAGACAAACACTTCAACAGACCTCTCCGGGAGGCATGTTTCCTTTTCCGTGTTCATCGGGAGGCAGTACTGATACGCTAATTCTCTTTCTAAACTCAGGTTTATTTGAAGGCGCGTGTCTTCCAATCGTACACGATTGTGGAGGTTATAAAAAAACTCTTAAGACATAGGGTTACTAATATGTAAGACAAAGCTTGTAAACTCTCAATTTAAATTACTTGGTACAAAAACATGTTATTGATAATATAAATATTAAAACGGGTCTACTTTACTCTCGAACCTTTAAGCCCATCAGTAAAAAACACTTCACCAATCGATGACTTGAGGGTAAAACACCTATCTTTTTATTTAGTCAATACTGTAAATGATCGAACTATCTCGTGCTGAACTCCTGGAGCCCGAGCTGCTTCAGAGAAAACAAACAGCTCTGTGTATCGAATAAGAAAAGTTTCTTTATCGTTATATGGAGCTGGAACCTTCGTGGGATGGACTTTTCGCACTACTTACTCGGAGGAATTCCTTGCTTAATTTTCTCCCAGCACGGTAGCCTGATCAAATATTGATCGAGTTTCCCAGCTTCTTCCATTTCGTCTAGCATGTCTCCAAGATTCTTCGCTTTCAAGTGCACTGATAAAATTTGCATAGTAGTTGGATTTGTGTGCTCTGTGTAAATAGAAAAGGTGATATACGCCAAGGTAGGAGGATAGGCAAAGTTAGGTTAGGTTAGGTAGTGTAGGGTTAGTAGAACGTGCGTTTGTGTACTCTGGGCAAATGGAAAAAATGTGTCCTTGAGGGTTTCGTTATGTTAGGTAAGATTTTTTTTATATTTGGTGTTAAAAAAAAAAAATATTCGATTATATATATTTTGGCGCCCCAAATGGAAATTGAATGAATGAATTATGCAAATATTTTAGATAATATACATATTTTTTTATTTTAAAATAAATATTAACATTTTTATACCATCCACAGTTGTTTTCAGTTTATATAATTCCAAATATAATAAAAGGAATAATATTCTGAAAAAAGAGATATCTGGTTTTCCTAAAATTCATTTTACATTGTTTATGCTAGATGAATGTTTAGGTATTTTATTATTTAGACGTTGAATTTTTTAGCCTTTTTTAAGAAGGCCTCAAATTTACAAATTTTTAAAAATTACAATGAGATATGATAATACGTGTAATACGTGCTTAGCTGGCGTTCTCCGTGGAAATAAAATGTTTCATTTTGATTAAAATTAGTTTTCTAGAAATTGTATCATTTTAAATAAATAAATTCAACCAAAGTTAATATTTTCGGGAATGATAAATTAATTCAAATAGCCAAATCTAAAACCGAACACCCATCGCTTGAATGGCTAAAAGTCCATCTAATCGAAATACACTGCTTATCGTACCAACGGGAAAATATTATATTAATAATAACTGATGGCAAATGACCGAAACATTATTGGTGGAAAAGTTCAATAGTTATTTAATCGAACCTTTACAATATCAATTGACAGTCGAAAACACGGAATTCTCTATTTATCAAAGGATCCTTCAAATGAACAGATATCTCACTGCCTCAAAAAAGACTCAACGGGACCTCAAGGCGGACCGATGTTGTTTTTTGTATGCTTATCAGACATAACGATCTTTTAAGACATCTAAATCAGCTTTGTTTGTATCCGAGCAATTATCTCAAAACATCAATCTTTTAAATGGCGCAAAATTTCTCACTCGATTTCTCAAGGCAGTACCAATGTTTTATTAGTTAATTTAGTTATTATAAAACAATTACTCAGCATTATTGATGAGTATAGCGATTCGAGGTTTGTCAACGTTCATTACGCTTACTTCATAAATGTCAAAGTCTTGATGGCAAAACATCATTTGCAAAAATGAGAGCATCTTCAGATAGGGCGATGACTTTTGCGCCATATGTTATTGTCAAAATATTTCTGAATTGGACATTTCGATATGAAACTACATATTTCGGTCTTACCGCCGCACTGTTACTAGAACGTAAACGGAATCCCTCTAAACCAACGAAAACATATTTGCCCCGTGTTGTTTCCAACCATACCCAGGTTAGTGAAATCGTAGTGAAAAATCTCATTCAAGATT
Organism: Hesperophylax magnus; assembly: GCA_026573805.1. Classification (NCBI taxonomy): domain Eukaryota; kingdom Metazoa; phylum Arthropoda; class Insecta; order Trichoptera; family Limnephilidae; genus Hesperophylax; species Hesperophylax magnus. The sequence continues at coordinate 3,934,530 of JAIUSX010000157.1, forward strand.
GGCTCGGTTTGGCTTTGCACGAGCGTTCGGGAAATATTCGCGACGTTTTGGTCCACACAATACATCCTCCCGCGCACTCGACTGCGGCCACTTTGTTCAAATGACGCTTTTACAGCGTATACTTTGTTTTATCTCGAACCTACAAAACTTCAAAAGGAAATCATGGCTTGCGTAGGGGCGATAAAGGAAATATCAAAAAATTCATATGCTACCTTTCCTACCCTGATATGAGGCTTAGCTTCCCGCGTGAGACTGGGGCCCGATTCAGTTGCGTCTCGGATTGCTTCGGCTGCTTCGTGAGCAGTCACGCATTGCACGTTTTTTTCTCAAATTATTTACTCCCGTTTCTTCATTTAGATAATAATTTACATAATATTAATATGACACCTCAAATCATATTAGTGGTAACCATCCGATTTTTATTTTGACACATAATAAAATGATGTATATGAATATTTCTTGTCGTTAAAGTTTTCGGTTCGATTGTCTTCACCGGGGCAAAAAACGATTTTTGTTTATTGTATTTGCTTGAATACAAAGTACGTAACTTTCATGATTAAACAAAAGAAACTAAATTATCTTTAAAATAACAATTTTTAAAAATACGCTTTTAGAAAATATTTTTAAAATAACAATTCATTTGAAACCTCTCGACAGATTCATTTAACTTTTTTTTAAATAAAAATTAATTCTAAATGGCTGAATGTAATAGTTTTATCGTGCGAAGATAGTGTGAAATCGGATCCTAGATCAAGCTTATAAAGGGGAAAATTCCCCTGTATTGAGTTTATTCTGCTTTCCCGGATTTATCCGCCCCGGAACAGGAGACATCTCGCTACAGAGTACATGGGATAGGAAAGGGTATTGGAGACGATCCTTGGGGAGAATGTTTGGAATTTTTGTTCACACTCTCATATGCTTTATCTCGATTTACTCTTCTTTAGAATTTTTTAGATTCGTCTGTCGTCAAATGATTCTTGAGAAAATCATAAACGTAGTGCTGGAAGCATTTTTCCTTTATTGATCAACACTTCACAAATATATTTAACTTACACAGGTCCAAGAAGTAAATAAAAACGATAATTATAAAATATCAATTTGTTTAAGTATAAATGGGGTGAAGGTAACTATACTTTGAAATAAAATGTTATTTGTTAGATTGCAACTACATTTATAAAAACTGATCAGTTACACATAATTACACTGTGATATGGACATCTTCAGACTTTTACCCGTCGAGTTTGTTTCAAATGGCAAAAATAGCATGTACACTCTTGACCTTTCTTCATTAATATTCAATGACCTTGGAGTTATCTTTGACTCCAAATTACGCTTCTTGAATCACATTAATAGCATTACCAGTAAGGGTTTACAAATGCTTGGATTTATTCTCAGAATCGCTAAAGACTTTAATAACATAAAAACTATAAAATTACTATACACGTCTCTGGTTAGAAGTCAGGTTGAATACAATGCAACCATTTGGTGTCCTCATTTCAACTCTCATTGTTTACAAATTGAAAAAATTCAAAATAATTTTTTACGTTTTATTAATTTCAAAATTGGTATTCCTATTATTGAAATCAATTATGTCAATTTACGCAGTAAACTTAACTTATCGAAATTATCTGAAAGGCGAAAAATATTTGATCTCCTTTTATTATATAAAATTGTTCATTCAAGGTTAGACTGCCCTGACACTGTAAACTTGCTATCTTTACATATACCTCCAAAATATACTAGACGGAATATTTTATTCTAAAACAATAACTTCGCTACGAATTCTGTGTTAGAAAGAATATATAGGTTGGACAATGAACTAAGTGATGTCGCTGACATATTTAATTTAGACTTCAATACATTTAAAGCCAAATTAGTCCACCACTTTTTAAATGTAAATAATGTATGAGAAATCATTATATTTTATTTCGATTATCTATTGTTTGTTTTAAACTGTTGTTAAAAATTAAATTTGTAATTGTTATGTACTTAAAAGCCCAATAGGGCGTCAATAAATAAATAAATAAATATTTATTTAAGCTTTTTATATAAACATATTAAATAGCGTACTTGTAAGGTTGGAGTATTGTTTGCAATTTCTTCTAGCTCGTGTTCAAAAATATATTTATTGAAGTTGGAAAGATGTGAATTTTTAGAGAGAATAAAATTAATTTAAATAAACAACTTGCTTTTCTATTAGGAATATTGGTGCTTGCTGAAATAATCTTGTGTTACATAGTAATTAAATACGTAAGTGACCCATAAACGTTTAATTTCTTGTTCCATGCAAGCTGGAAACATTTCCCCATCGTAAAATATATAATGCTCACTTTAAAAGGCGTAATCACGATCTATTAAAACGTTTACAATGGAACGTTGTATAAGATTTCCCCAATTATGTGTAAGGCCGTTAGAAATGTGTTATGGAACCAAAATGGTTTTATCACGGAATATTACAAAGTACGTAGCAACCTAGTTTAACCCGGCCGCAGCGAGGGTTGATTTTCGTGAGTTACGCGTATCACTCACACCTCATGATGCTCTACGTTTCAGAATATTTTGGCGTGTTGGTTGGTGTCAATAAATATGGCCAGCGGGCTTTATTTGCTGTTTTTTTGAGGCAACGTTTCATGCATTATTGCAGTATCCATTTTCAAATTAGATAATCTTCCACCTTCTTTTTGCTTTAAATTGAGCTTTTCGGCTCATACAAAAAGGACGCCCGGGAAAAAAAACACTTGTCTACATCAAAACTTGCTCGACATTAACATTTTTATAATTGTGATACTTCTAGAATTTCTATTACACGGACATAAGATCAAGGGAGTATTCAACAAAGCAACGAGACAATTTTATAGTACAAGGCTGATATTCTGCATGATTTCAACAAATTGCCGAGAAATCAAAAGAGGAGTATAATTTTAAATAAATGCATTGCATATGTTGAAGTAAGCCGTTTGGTGAAATCATATTTCGTATTTCCCAAAAGCAATTTTCGTTCAGGTCAGTCAAGGATAATGCCGCATGCATAGACTGATTAAGCTTTCTCGTATGCATATTTTTCAATATTGGGGACAAAGCACTTTTTAAAAAAGTTATTTAGGCCACAATCTTAGAATGCATTGCTATGTTAACTTAGAATTTGCAACTTGTACAGAAAATGCTTCTATTAAATTGAATCTATTGATCTACTCGAATGAGCAAGGACAAGCATTTGATCTTTATTTTCAGTGTAAATCATTGTCCATTAAAAATCAATATTTGAACGTTTAAAAGCTTGATATTTTTATTCACTGTGAATGAAAGGTTTTCTAAAATGAATTAATTTTTCAAATCACTTTTCACACAAATTTTTAAACTTTTTTAATTTTTCAGAATAACTTAAATATTCTGTTATCAACTCTTTGAACTTATAATGAGTTTTAATTTAATAAATATATTTATCGTTGCTTCTACATCTCAAATGAACGAGTTTGAAATAGTTCCCGATTATCGAAGCATGGTTTTATGTGGTCGCTGTTAATTTCCGCTCCTACCCTACGGAACCGCACGATGCTGAGGGCCTCCATTATATATTGTGTATTTATGTATAATGTTCTGTAGTTCAATCACGCGGTGTGTTAGTATTTTGTAATTAAACCTTTATCAGATCAAACTATAGATGTAACCTCACCATCCTCTTGTACATGGTAATATTTTTCGAGCAACATAATATGACATAAAGCTCACAAACTAAAAGTTTAATTTTGGTACACTTTAATTTTGGCATACTTCGAATTTCATTTGATTAAATTTTGGCGATCACAATGTTCTTTTTAATAAAAAAAATAATAAATTCTTTACGCCAAAAATATTGCGCATTTTAAATACAATATTTAAAGATATAGTAGGCTGGAAATATTTATTTTAAAATAGCTTGTTTCTCAAAAGATAAGTTAAATATTAATTATTATTGTCACTGGAAAAGAATATAATACTAATAATTTTAACGAAACATGAAACAGAGCAAGACACAGAACAATAAAAAAGTTAACTGGGAATCGAACTTATGATACTTGTTTTACCGGGTAAACGTCTTTAACCACTCGGCTATTAAAAAAAAATATTACTCTAAATAAATTACTCTAGGTTACAAACCAATTCTTCACAACTTTGTAATCAATAATATTAAAAAAATAGCAGCCAAATAAGTGGTATGTATGAAGGGGCAGGGCATTCCATAATTGCCACAGAAGCAATACTTATTTATCTCCTGGTGGTTGGGAGCAAACGATGCTCTTGTGTTGTAAGTACTGCAGTTTTTAGATAAAATCTCTGTGTTAAGTAATATTTAAAAATATACATTCTTTATAAAAAACAACCATATAACTGCTCTTTTTCAAAAAAATTATCCTGTTTATGATATCTTTGTCGTGTATTTTGACAGTTTTAGAAGGCAGATTTACCTTCAATGTAGGAGCACAATACAGGTAAAGTAACGTGTAATTGTGTATGTTTATATGTGTGTTTGCTCCTGTATGTAAATATTTTTAACGTCGAAAAAAAACAATCATTTTCAATGACGCACTAATAAGAAAGACTAAGGACGGGTTGTTACGGAGAATTTGAAGAATTTGAGGAATTTTGAGAATTTGAGAATTTGAACAATTCATCAAATTTCAACGTTCATTTGCAAGTTCGGTGAAAGATTTGAAGATTTGAAGTCTGTTTTTATTTTAGTTCTGTCAAACAACTAGCCTATAATGATATAACAACAGAACTGAATAGGACTTTCACACAAGCCGAAAATGAACGATGAAATTTAATGAATCGTTCAAATTCTCCGAAACAACCCGTACTTAATTTCAGTCAGGAATATTTACTTGGAATAACTAACGCATAGACAACTGAAATTGGTATTTTTGATCATGTATGAGTATATGTGAGTGTGTATGAGTTAGAGCGTATGCAAATCTCATATCATAATCCTTCGGGAAACCCTCTATTTAGTAGATTGGACGTCCATAGCGGCTAACAAGCGACTAAGTACACACGAGCTAGTTTCCTTAGCAGTGCAGCACTGGGCTCAACTAGGACGTTCACCTTCATGTAATTCTCAACCTAACTGCCCTCAATCCAACAAGCATGCTGCCAAAGTAAATAATACCGTTGTAACACCTGTTTTTAAAAAAGGGGATAAACATAATAATGAAAATTATAGACCTATCTCTAAACTATGTATCTTAAGTAAAATCATGGAAAAAATCGTATATGACCAACTTTTTAACATAAGCGAAAATACTATTATTAGCCCCCACCAACATTCAAGGTTTTTTTTAATGCAGATCTGTTAAATCGAATCTAGGACAGTTTACTAATTTCGTTCTCAACTCTATGGATAGTGGGAAACAGGTTGATTCTATTTACACAGATTTTTCAAGGGCATTTGACAAAGTAAATCACGACATACTATTAAATAAGCTTTTGAAAATCAGTGTATGTGGAAATCTTCTCAGATGGTTCTCCTCTTATGTTAAAAATAGAAGTGAAGCTGTTGCCTTAAAAGGTTACATGTCACAAATTATAACTATTCCCTCAGGGGTACCTCGAGGTTCTCATTTCGGGCCTCTCTTGTTTACATTATATATAAACGACATAAACCGTGTTATTAGTCATTCTTCTTTCCTATTTTACGGAGATGACATGAAATTATATAAACTTATTGACTCCACAGATGACTGTAACCTGTTACAAGAAGACGTAAGCAAAATTAAACAATATTGCGATATCAATCAACTTTATCTAAATACAGAAATGTGTATCGTTATTACATTTAAACGTAAAAAAACAGCCGATTAATTGTACTAACAAATTAAACCATGTACCCCTACAACAAGTAGAATCAATCAGAGATCTTGGAGTACTGCTGGATTCTAAAATGTTATTTAAGGACCATATTGAGCATATTTTAGAAAAGTTTATAAACAATTAGGATTATACGCATTACAAAGCCTTTCACTATAGCACACACACTAATTCTACTATAGATGTCATATGTAAGGTCACAACTCGAGTTCGCCTCAGTCATTTGGAATCCTCAATATCAAACACACATTGATCGTATAGAAAATATCCAATCCAAATTTATTAAACACCTATCGTATCGCTTTAGCGATCATCGGTTTTACTCTACCGCTTTATATAAACGTAGAAAAATTTCTAATGCCCTATTCTTATACAAAATCGTAAACAGTCTTGTTGATTCATCATATCTCCTAGAAAAGATTGCATTTCGTTGCCCTGAACACAACACCAGATCGAACGACTTATTTAGAACACCACACTGTAAAGCCAAATATGCGCAAAACTATTTAATAGGACATATCTGTAAAACTCACAATGCCTTACGAGATGTAGACATTTTCAAGTGTAACTTGAAAACACATAAAATGCAACTTACTTAACTGATAACTTAATTTTATCTTTACCTATCATCTTTGTTTATTTTATTGTTTTTATTATAATCATGCGAAAACTGTATTACTTCTAACCGTCTTTAATTGTCTTTATAACATTTTGTAATTCCTTTTAATGTTTATTCTTTATATTTCTTTGTCATTTATAAATATATTGTATGGGTGCAAATATTGAATCAACGACTAGAATTAATGAAACATTATTGGTCTAATATTGTAAATAATTGCTGTTTATGCTAAATATATAAATGACTGTTTGTTTCCTATATAAAAAAATAAAAAATAATAATATATTTAAATTATAAATAAAAAAAAAACGTAATGACATTTGAATGAAAATATATTGATTTATTTATTTAAACGCCATATAATGGCTTTTACAATACAGCGAAAATCGATTTTTTTTTTTGTTATTAATACATTATGGTGTATAGTAGTCGATAGATCTTATGTAAACTAGCGACATGAGTTTTTTCAAACCGACGTGTTATCTAGATCACAATGGCGTATTTTCACAATGTTTAGGCAACATAAAAAATGTTCAGAAGATTTAACGTATTCTAATTCTGATCATCGCGCATCGTTCTAAAAACTTGTTTTTCAATATTCATTTAATTCCTTTTTAAAAACGATCTAAAACAGCACATTTTCAAACGGTTTAAATGGCGACAACGTCATTATGATGTTGAAAACGCTACTGGCTGGCTACGCTTACGTCTTAACCGCTGTCATCACTGACGTTGGTCGGTGTGATGTTTACAACGCCATCTTCACAAAAAACGAACGATTATAGGTAAATTCTTCGATAGTCAATTCTTCGAAATCAAATTACATCAGGCGTAGTGTGTTTAATTCCTCAGCTGCCTCCATCATAACACAAACAACATTTTCCGCTTACTGTGGTGGTGATAGGAAATTTTCAAATATTGTCAGGTTATTCGTAACCTGGGAATGTTTGGTTTTAATTTTAATATTAACATTGTTCGAAAAACATATTTTGAAAATGGCAGTTCCTCGAATAGCAATTCTTCGAATTCGAGAATAAATTGTGGTAAATTTATTGTGTTTTAAAAACAGAAACTCTTAATACTTTGCACCAAAAAGAAAAAAAAATGAAAAAGAACCATTTTTTCACCAAAGACGTGAGGTGTTCGAAGAAAACAAAGTCGATGAATCAGTAGTTTCGAAGACAATTTTAGATACCAAAACGAACATGTCATTCTGGCGACTAATCAAAAAAGCGCATTTATAACTTTGAGAAGAACATTATTTTGTTAACATAATAAAGTAAAAATGACATAATTTTCATTTTCATAAAAAAACTTTGAAAATTGAAAGTTTCACTCTAATATGTAGTGTTCAGTGCTCCGGACAGTTTTGACTGGGGCTGACTAGGCAGATTGTTAGGTCCGGCTCTGATTGTGCCGAGATAGATACGATGCTGAGTGTGTAACACGTGGCTTTGTGAATATCTTATTAGGATTACCATTTGTCATATCCCTGCCTTGTCAGCAACTACCCTCTGGCCTGTGGCCCGGGCCCTAGCCCCTGGCCCACCGCGCCCTCTGCTGTTCTGCCTCTGTGTGGACTCAACTAAATAAGTTCAGCCAACAGGCAGACATATATTATTCCTCTTGTTTGATTAGCGAACAATCCCACGTCCTGCCCGCGGAGGTGTGATGATAATGAATTGTTTGTGTTCATATCTAAACAAGGCTGGTTACCTAATCAACTAATGTTATAACAGTTGACTGTTTTATTTGTGAAATCATTTTTATCACAAACTATATAATTCACCGCCGACAATTTAGCGTGACAAATTACATCGCGGCTAAGTCCCTGAGCAAAAATAATTTTGCATTACTCGGAAATGTGTTTTTAAGTGAAATAATTTAGTACGAATAACAGCCAAATGTTTAAAAGAAATTCGAATTCTTATTAGGTTGGGTTATTTTTGATTATGTTAAGTAAAATGAACTCATTATTATGAATGTAATACAAACAGACGTTGGCACGATTAAGACATTTTATTTTATGTAATGTGTGTTGTGAATAGTGGGTGGTGAACGTTCCTAGAACCAATTCGAATATAGCACATTTGATGTAATGTTTGTTGTGAATAGTGGGTAGTGAACGTTTCTAGAACCAATTCGAATTTAGCACATTTGATGTAATGTTTGTTGTGAATAGTGGGTGGTGAACGTTCCCAGGTCCAATTCGAATATAAAACATTTCATGTAATATGTGTGGTGAATAGTGGGTGGTGAACGTTCCTAAAACTAATTCGAATAAAGTACATTTTGAAAATATTACAATTTAAAAAGCAACTCACATTCTCCTTAACATGAAATTATTTTTTTTTGAATTTTCATAGCCAGAACAATAAAATGATAACCATCGTTATAATACTTACTTAATTATTGCTAATTTTTTGAGCGCAAAAGGTCAGGCTATAGTGTTTTTATTGTGTTTTTACTTTTGTACATATGGAGCAATAATATATTCTTTTTTTCATTTGAATTCTATTATCGACACGCATTGCATTACAAAGGTGGATTCTAGAATCAAATGGAATTGTCCATTCACTTTATTCAGTGAACACAGTCCGCACACGATTTCAATATAATGATCAAAAAGCAAATCAATTCGTAGGCTTGCATAATTGCATTATCATTCACCTCGTATAATTGTATGGTTTCCCATGGCGTAGGAAGACCCCACGCGTTCTGGCACCATCAAACATGGATTAACATGGAATTGGACCGGGGCATATCGAGATGGCCAACTATGAACATTATTATATAATATGCCTTTGGTCGAACTGACGCAATATAGCATATGTACTGACCTCAAATCATTAGCAGGAATAATTAGTTGAGAATTGTAAGCAAACATTTCATTTCTGGGTGCCGGGGATTTAAACTGAAATATTCTATTAGAGAAACCATTGATAAAGCCAGATTTGTAGAGATGAAAATGAATGGTTTTGAAAAATTAAAATAACACTAATGTGAAAGAAGCATGTAAGTATTATGTAAGTAGTTACAGCACAATTGGTAAACGGAAAAAATGACTATGGCTAATTTATTAAGAATCTCTTCAATTTTTTGTTAATCCGGTTAAAAACGGGATTGAAGGCCATTTCCTGGTAACCTTTTTTAATTCCTAAAATCACTAAACACTTGTTCATGTAACTAAATTTGCATCAATTTATTCGGTAAGGGCCAGCAATATCGTTTTTAACCAGATTACGAATAATTGTAAAAGATTCCTAATAAATTACTCATTTTTCTCCTTATAGCAGTTTTGTTATTATTATAAAAAACATGATTGTAATACAGCATACCTGTATTAGGTCCGATTGGGTCAAACAATCAAACAAAATACTTTTAGTTTGTACAGTTTCTTAACGGAAAACATCTATTATTTAGCAATGCTTATTACCATATCTCTGTAGCCTTTATAGGCGATTTTTATTTATCAACATTAGACAGAGCCGTCTGTCTTATACCACGGGTAGTTGCACCCAATTAAGAAGTTCTCTAGTAAAACATGAACAGGGAACATCTCCATACATTAGATATGAGAGATGTACCTTGCTTATTTCGATCTGCGATTCGTAAGCTTATTTGGACATTACTTTTGGTCGTGAAAATCTCAAAACATATCTTATGGTACGTATAAATTTGAAAGGAACGAAGCATCTGTAAGCGGCGTTTCGCGCCATTTGCGGTTGCTTCGTTCCTTTCCCATAAGTTGAAGTTCAGTTCGGCAGTTCGCACGCACAACGATTAAACGCAGCGGTTTTGGTATAGCTGAAAACGCCAAGCCGCGTACAAACACGCACTGTTTCACTTTATTCTATTTCATGATGGTACTGAAATAGAATTACGTAAAAACTCCAGGCGCAATGCGTGTTTGTACGCGGTTTGGCGTTTTCAGCTATTCCAAAACCGCTGCATTTAATCGCAATGCGTTTTAAGCCTTATTTGTAGTGTATTCAAACGTTGATGGCATTTTGGCCTCCGGTGCCTTTTTTTCGCCTAAAAACATTTAAAAATACTAGGTATTGGACGGTTAAATTCGGGGCGTGAAAAAAACTCACCGAAGAGCAAAATTTCATTAATATTTTTGACTCCAAATCAATAAAGTCGGGAACGGCTGACAGTTTATCAAGCTTTTCCCTTACCATCCTATGTAGTAACATGATTTCGAAACCTCTGCCCTGTCTATAACTGCCGGGCGAACCATGCTGAATTGATTTGTATAAGCCGTACGTACAAATGGAATATTACTCCTTCCATAAGTAGATTAAATATATTACGCGCAAAACATATTACACACTTCGCTATATTAAACCATTTACAGACTTCTGATGAGAATACATCAGCTAGATAATGTTTCTTGTTTTTGAATAAATATTGTTCTTACCTACACATTCGTGTTGTTTTTCGGTGAGTGACATATTGTTTGTATTTTTTTTGTGTGACACCTCACGAGAGCGCCTCTGTCTGCCTCTGTCTGCCTCTGTCTGCCTCTGTCTGTCACCCAGTTGGGTAGCGTTGTGAGGCGGGTTAAAGTAGGGGTTGTAGAAATAAATTTATTTTACTTGAAGAGTCCCGGATTACACGAAGGAGGAAAAATAGATGTCGGTAACTTGTTCCATATACGAGTCATCTTACACAAAAAAAGAGTCGAAGAAACGACCCGTTCTCATAAAGCCAACGTCAGCTGTGAACGGGTGTTCCCAAAGATATTAGAAGAACGAGATATGCTATGTTTGTATAAATTGAATTGAAAAAAAAGTACGAACTGCGCATAGCACATCTCGTTCTTCTAATATCTTTGGGTGTTCCGCTCGTGTACTTCGAGTTTCACGCACGTACCCCGGTGCACCGGCAATCAATGCTGCTCAATCAATGCTCTTTGGAGCAGGCTCCTTTAAAATATTTGCAGAACAGAGACAGCATGCTCACATTGCGTCTATGCATTAGAGATGTCAATCGATCTTTTAACAATGGAGAGGTGGCTCCTGAATTCCATTACTGGGCGCTCTTGCGATTTATACAGGGTTAGCAGCTGGCTACTATTGAAGAAATAGGATGTAACCTATAAGCTATACCCTTTGTACTCTTTTTGTGCAATAAATATTTTTTGAATTTTGAATCTGCTAGCCATATACAAGATGCCCAGTTTATTGGAAGCCAGATAAATACTTAAAATAATAGTGTTAACACTTATTAAGATTGGTAAATTTGTCAGTTAAATAAAATTTAATTTAATATTACAATGATAGGTTTTTCATACAATGACAATAATTATTAAATTTAATCTTCACATTACGAGGGAAATTATATCTTCGTTCCTTCAATTTAATGTCCTACAAGTCCTTTCTTTTCGTTCACTAATATAATAATGATTTCTGATTAATCCATCACTCTTCAAGCACTTACAATAAACTGGTCCATTTGCATTTTCTTTCATACAGCAAGTTCATAGTTAAACCTTTTGCATTGTTCGATGTTTTCGGTACTAGCTAAACGAGTATATTCAGGCATGCATTCGGTTCAAGCACTTTTGTCCAAGCAACAAAGAAATCGAGAGGACTATGTAGGTACTGTGTGTATAAGGAAAATGTAAAGGGACCCTTTTGTATTTTTCATCAGTACTCCGAAGTTCGTAAAATCTCGCTGACTTCAAACAGAATGTATAGGTATTCGGGTGGGGTACTATGGCAGAAAATTGAATCCGGTTTATGCTTTATACAGGATGGGAAATTAACTGCATCATGAAAATTCCCCGCTTTGAAAAGAGCTGCTTGCATTTTATATCATTTTTAACATCACTCCTTTTAGAATAATTTACATAAGAAATCTTTGGAATCGTTTTCTTTTTAGACTAAAAAAATAAAATGCTTATCAAGAAGTTGTTCTGATGATCAAAAATATTAGTAAATTGAGTCAATTCTTATAAATGGTTTTAAGTGAATAAAATATGTAGATAAATACAATGTACAACTCTATATACCCTTTCTTTAAAGTCGAACACAATCAATGCATTTTAAACATTCTTGAAACAGACGTATTTTAAGGCTTACTCACACAATGAGCGTTGTGACAGTTACTCAAAGAAACATACTAAATTGAGAGGACCAAATTGTAAAAGAGGTTGCATTTGCATGCAGGGCAGAAGGTGTGAAGCAAAAATCGAAGAAAACTATTCAGTGCTATGCTGACATCGTGGAAGACAAGGGTTGTAACCCCACTCCCTGACTCCCTGTATGTTCACCGTACAGATCCCCGAATGGAATCTTTTGTCAAGCTGAAGGATGAGATGGGGATTGGGGAAATAAGGTACATTTAGACGACAAAAGCTATTAATGAAATGAAAATCGACTTTGACGTATTGAATCCATTCCATCGAATTAAATCGCTCTTCTCACGATCCCCAAAAGCCAAGAGATATCCTGTAATAACTTTCATTGGATTTCAATTCATTAGATCGACATTGTTTCGGAACATTTTTTTGTTTTTTCTTCTCGCTGTTAAAGCGTTCTCGTATTGAGATCAAACTGACAACGCTGGCAAATCGTTGCGTGATTTTTGTTCGGGAAAATAATAAAGCTTTCCCTCTTTTATTCTGGCCATATTTCTGACATTGGATGCTACATCAATGAAAAATAAAAACTAATCTTTTTTTAAATTCCGTTTTTTAACGTTACAACCATTATTAACCATCTATACGTTGGTGAAAAAAAAATTTTTTTCTTCAGTGTATATTTTTTACTTTCTATAACTTTTTTATTTCTTTCGATCTGATGTATACTTTACATCATCAGTCACAGTCAGTTAATCGAATAATATAAACTTCCAAATAAAATGCTGCATTTTAATGTGTTTCATGCAAATATTGTTAATATCTTATTTCTTAAAAATTATATATATTTGTTTTTTAATATTTCCATCAAAAGATAAATCCGATAGACTAAAGTGAACAAGGTGGCGAATGAAAAACAGTTTATTTCATTAAATTTGTCTCGTCGTTTTAGTTTTTTTCTACAGATATATTTTTAACTCTGTATTTAATTTAAATAGAAAAATTTCGGCTAGTTGTCAATATACCGTGTCTATTTATATCAGCGAGTACTTGAAAAATCGTCAAATAAGACTACATATAAATGCTAATAATTGAACAATAAAAGTGATAAACAAACGATTTAAAAAACTGAGCAATTTAGTAAAACGCTATTTTAACATTATCACTAGATGTACGGAAATCGGAAATAAAACATTTCACAAACTTCGGGCTTTTGAAAGAAACACCCACTAAGTGCTTTTTTATTTTGTTTAGGAAACAAAGAGTCATTTATACATTTAGCATAAACAGTAATTATTCATATGTTCTAGACCAATAAAGCTCATTAAGTTTAGTTGTTGATTTAGTATTTATACCTCCACAATATATACTATAATACGAATTAAGGATGCAAACGACATACCATTGCAGTATACATGTACTGGGACATGAGGAAGAAATCTTATCACCTTGACTAATTAATGCACAACAAAAAACTAAAAGATGGAAGACATTGCAGATTTAATAGATAACACATCACCAATCCCATGTACATCTACTAATGATACCGAAATAATGTTCAACGTTGGATATTTGAAAAGGAGTGAGAATTCTTTAAAGAATTTCTGAAGACATCCTAAAACTATTTTTAAAAAATAATTTAAAAACATATATATATTGAATCTTCACCTTTATATTATTTTAACACTTTTTATTATTATTTTATTCACATTTTATAATTTGAATGGCTACCGTAACACAGGCATTAGCCTAGTATGGTAGTTTAAAATTGTATTCTTTAAAAATCTAAAAGGTAAAAGTAAAAATTAAAAATAAAAAAAGGCAAAGAAATATAAAAATAAATAAACATTATATGGAATTACAAAATGTTATGAAACAAGTAAAGACAGTTAGTAGTAAGACAGTTTTCGCATGATTATACTAAAAACAATAAAATAAAGTAAAACATAAACTAAGATGATAGAATTATTTCACAAAATAAAAAATGAAGTTAACAATTTAGTAAGCTGCATTTGATATGTTTTCAAGTAACAGTTGAAAATGTGTACATCTCTAGAGGCATTGTAAGTTTTACAGATACGTCCTATCAAATAATGTAGTGCATAATTTGTTCTAAATAAGTCGTTCGATCTGGTGTTATGTTCAGGGCAACAAAATGCATTATTTTCTAACAGATATGATTAATCAACAAGATTGTTCACGTATAAGAATAGGGCATCAGAAATTTTTCTGCGTTTATATAAAGTTGTAGGGTCATACCGATGATCGCTAAAGCGATACGATAGGTATTTAATAAATTTGTATTGGATATTTTCAATAGATCAGATGTATGTTTGATATTGAGGATTCCAAATGACTGAGGCAAACTCTAGTTGTGACCTTACATATGACATATTTAGCAGAATTAGTGTGTGTTCTACAGTGAAAGGCTTTGTAATGCGTATAATAAAGCCCAATTTCTTATAAGCTTTTACTAAAATGCTTTCTAAGTTTGTTCAATTTAATTATTAAAAAAATAATGATGATATATTGGTGATATTTATTTATTTATAAATTCACGAACGGCTGGGCTTTTACATGTTATTTTCTTATTATTTATAAATAACATCTAAATAAACAAAAGAAAAGAAAAAACAAAACAAAATCAAATATAAGATTTAATAAAACACATCCTCTTAAACAAAAACAATGTCACAACGAAATAAAGTAGAAACTAGACACTTTACCGTGCAAGATGGAGAAATATAATATGAGGAAAATTACAAAATTTTGGCAAGATAAACAGAGCTACGTAGTTTCTATAGTTAAATTTTATTTGGTTAAATTATACTTGTTTATATTTGGTGAATTATGTGTTGTATATATAAACAACATCTTTATAGTCATTACCCAAATTTTGTATACGGCGAACGGGAATATAGAATTGAGATTCTGTGTTGGAGTTATCACAATAGAACGGTAGATAATGCCTCGATGTTGGTTTGCGAGGTATATGTAAAGAAATCAAGTATAATGGTTCAGGGCTGTCAATTATTGAATTTATGATTTTGTATAAATATTTTAGGTCATTAACTATTCTACGTTTAGATAATTTTTGTAAATTGAGTTGACATAGTATATAATATATAGTTGACGCATTCCCTTGTACCTAATACCTATTCTGAAATTGATAAATCTTAAGAATTTTTTTGTTAATTATATTTAATATCGTGAGTGAATGACTAGCGTAACTAGGTGCGTTGGCACTGTCGAGTTGTACTCAATTTGACTCCTAACCAATGACATACAAATTTTTATAGGTTTGAATATTTTTAAATTGGATGCAAATTCTTATAACAAAACCCAACATTTTCAAAGCTTTATTTGTTGTAATTTCAATATGGTTTATAAAATTAAGTTTTTGGTCAAAGTTTACACCTAAATCATTCACCTCGGTTACAGCGGTTAGAACTACATCATTGATGGAGTAATCATAAATAATTGGATTTTTTAATCTATGAAATCTCAGAATTATACATTTGTTTATATTTAGTTGTAGATAGTTCTCTTGGCACCAAACAAATAGTTTAAACAAATTATTTGACAATGTTTGACAGTCATTCATATTTCTTATAGCTTTGTATATTTTTATATCGTCCGCAAACATTAAAACTTTGACATCATTGAATATAGTGAGCACCTCGTTCACAAATATCAAAAAAATAAATTTGGTCACAAATGTGACCCTTGGGGGACACCGCTGGTAGCAGTAAATTTATAAGAAATAAAGCCATCAATTTTAACGGCCAATTGCATGTTATTTAAATAACTGTTAAACCACATGTATAAATACCGTGCTATTCCTAATTTATGAAGCTTTTTTAAAAACAGATCGTGATTAACTTTTTTGAATGCTTTGCTGAAATCATTATAGACTGAATCAACTTGTAACTTCTTAGACATGGATTCGGAAATATAGTTTTGGTAAATTAAAAGATTGGAAAAAGTAGATTTTCCTGAAGTGAAACCATGTTGTTTAGGTGAAATTACTGGCTTGATACAGATTATATTTAAAATAAGTTTCTCAAACAATTTTAGAATAGTTGATAAAAGGCAGATCAGTCTTGTACGGGACGTGTTTGCCTGCACAAGAAAAGACTGTAAATAATAAGCACCGGCACACATCAGTCCTCAACCTGGGTAATGATTTAAAAAAAACACCGTGAGGTGTTCTATCCAAACCATCATTAAAGAAAGACGATTCAAATCAAAATTCACATTTTAATTACAAGTATTGTACTGGTATACAGAACGTACAAAGAGGTGTAGCTTATAGGTACTTCATATTTTTTACAGCCAACCCAATTCACAAGAAATGGTTAAATGTATTTCAATACAACTGGGTTTTAAAACACAGATAGAAAACTGAGACAATCGGAATTCTTTCAGCGATAATTTCAGATTGGAGCACATTGTGCATCATCGCGCCATACGATACAGCAAATGGCATAGGCAACTGCTGGAGCAGTGGCCAGTTCAATTGGTAGCCAGCAGGAATCGGCCAGCCTCTAGGCTTCAGCATCAATGGCTAATTTAGTCGGTAGCCAGGAAGAATTGGCCAGCCTCTAGGTTTTCAGTATCAATGGCTAATTCAGTTGGTAGCCAGGAAGAATTGGCCAGATTCAAGGTTTTCAGCATCAATGGCTAATTCAGTTGGTAGCCAGGAAGAATTGGCCAGACTCAATGCTTTCAGCATCAATGGCTAATTCTTTTGTCTATATTTTAATTTCGTTTTAGAAAATAGGGTTATCGAACTGTTTCATGTTAGATTCAGACTTTATGCCGCCTGGTAACAGATTGATATATTTTTCAACTGGTAAATATTATGATTTGGAAAAAGGGGTCATCAAACTTACAGGTGTTCAACTTTAGTCGCAATTAAAATTAAATGCAATAAAATAATTGTTCATGTTTGATACAGGTCTATAATTGCTCACCTCATTTTTATCTCTTTTTTAAATATCGGGGTAAGGAAGCTGTATTTCCATTTTTCAGGAAAGTGTCCTGTTTTTAATGACTGGTTAAAAAGAAAATGTAGTGGATATGCAAGAGTAGTGGCGCAATTCTTTCAGAAAACAGGTGGAATATTATCAGGACCTCCGCTCTTGCTTTGATCCAATTGTTTTAGCTGAGTCAGTACATAGTTATATTCAATTTTTACATTAGTTAAATTTAACTAACGATCCAAAAAAAACTAGGCGAGTAATAGTTGACTATTATTGAGTCACGGACATAAACACTTTTGAATAAGTCGGCAAATAGGTGAGCTACAGTTTGGGAGTCGTTGGCTCTTTTACTTTCACAACATATATTAGAGGGTATGATAACGTCATCATTTTTCATAGACTTTGCGTAATTCCAAAATTGTTTTATGTTTTCATTAATTAACATTTCTACTTTATTTATATAATTGTTGTAACAAATTTCTGACATATTTTTGCAATCTTTTCTTATTTTACTGAACTCACTTTAATCTGGTAGGGATCTCACTTCTTTATATATTTTATGTAAAACTTTTTTTTTAGCTATTAATTGAATTAATTTATTGTTAAACCATACGATGCTCTTTAAAAATTTCTTAAGTTTTTCCATTGAAATTCATCCGTTGAAATAGGTCGATAACTAACCCTTCTAACTATCTGATTGCCACAAAATGAGGACAAATTTAATGTAGGAAAAATCATATTTTCAATTCTTTGTAACAATTTCTTCTTTTTATGGTATCTGACAATCTCAGAAGATTTGATATTTAATTATTCACAATGTTTCATTAAAGTTGTGGAATTTAATCTAGGGTTCGGTTATTCCACACAACTAACATTCTGGACACCTTTGTGTGAAGGATTGCGAGCGGAGTCATCTTGTCACGGGCGTGAGCAGGATCGGGACACGCGATTATATTGCACGGCACGGCGTAATGAAGGGAGAAACGGTTAACTCACCGCTCACCGCTCACCGAGGGTTGGGTGTTGGGGGCTAAGCGGATTGCTATGTAATATTAGCGCGCTCCCATTAACATTCGCACTAACATATCTCCCTTTCAAACCATCTTCAGTAATTTTCTTCTTCTTTTTGACCACTTAGTGTCCTCAACCTTAACATCATTTAATTTGAACCTTGTCGTCACTGCGACTTGTTCAAGATACAACACGGTAAAACAGATGTTCTAGCACAAGGCTGCCCAACCACAGGCCCTCGGGCCACGATGTGGCCCGCGAACGAATTATAAGTGGCCCGCGTGAAACATTTTCAAAAAACCCGCCAATCCGCCAATTTGAAAAAGTGTCGCGGGCCCGCGGTAAAACAAACAATGCAGCTTGCGCGCGGTCACCAGTGTTGCCAACGACGGCGATTTATCGCTATTTAGGCTACTCAGAACGAGAATTAGCGACGAAAAAATCTAACCTGTTGAACTTACTTTTGAAACAAAAATACGCCGGTTTTCGACATAATATTTTTTGCGTCGAAATGGAATCTTGTAGCCACCCCCCCCCCCCATGGAATTCGAAAATTTGCTGTGGGGAATCACATATGATGTTCGGGTGTGCGGAATTTTTTCTCAGCGAAGTTCCGTAACAACCCCCCCCCATGGATTTTAAACATTTTGTGGGGAGCACTCATTTAGATTTTTTTTTGTGGGGAATTATGTTTTATAGAAATTCTCTAACAACCCTCCCCCCCCATGGAAATAGGAACCGTCAGGTATTCAGTGGCCCGCCAGTGATTCAAAATCGTCAATTTCGCCCAACTGCTAAAAAGGTTGGGCAGCCTTGTTCTAGCACATTATTTTATGAAAAGAGGAATAGTGATTTTAAATGATATTTCTTAAACAGTAGATATTAAATTTCTTTTAAAATAAACTTAAGACTTAAATAAAATGAACAACTTTGTATACGATTTAATCAAAAAATCGACATGTTTTGAAACCAAACAAAGGTGAAACCTGACAAAGCAACCATTAGTTTCGAAACGTGTAGATTATTTTGATGAAATAGTGGCTTATACAAATAAATGTATTTTCTTCAAAACAAAATGACGCCACAAAATAAATTTGCAATTATTGTATTCCTATTTTCTCAAATGCTAACATTTATAATGTAACAAATCTTGTACTGTAAATGAATGATTAATCTATTTTACAGTAATTTTAATTGAAAAAAATTATGTACTTTAATGTAAAATCACAATAAGAAAAAATCATTTGAAATTACTATCGTCATTTAATTATTCAATTTACTGGAAAATAGTGTAATTAAATGAATTTAGCAACACATATATAAATAAATAAACTCCATTTTTGGTTTTCTCTTATTGTTTTATAGTGCTTTCATACAAACGAAGTATTGAATTCCATAAGTCTAAATTTAAACTTTAGGGCTATTGTTATATTTGACCTTGGAGGAATAATAATGTATTTTTTTAGTTATTTATCTATCAATATAAAGTTTTTTACTTGCATTTATCGACATCTGTCTCACTAGGGTACACCTGTGTCTGTACCTACTCCAAGTGTTTGACTGTTTCTAAGGCAGAATGGTTCACAGTCTCTTTTTGCTTTCTTCTCTTAATCACCACCCTTCAAAAGCGCCACTGAAAATAATATCTTTGAATTTTTTTGTATAAAATAAAATTGTATCAAATCATCAATCGATACTATCCAATTTGACCGGACATTAGACAATGTCAGTATGGGGATGATAAAGATTTATTACCCTTTCAGTAGATTTCATCACCAGAAGTAAAAGCATTCAAATAATGAAATAACATATCACTTCAATACAAATGCATTGCACTTAACAAGCAAAGCGTTTCAATTAATAAAAATGATTGTGCTAAAAAAAAATAACATAATTAAAATTGTGATTTTCCAAGATAATACTTTTTGTAAGTTAGTCTGCTTTACGCAACCTATGACAGTTTGTCCATTTGTCTCTATTATAGAAGTGCAGCTGCATTCGTTGAGCGATGCGCAGCAGACTGCGATAACAGGGCGTCGCGACGCGCCCGTACCCACTCCATTCGCTACACTCCGCTTTTAGGCACTTGTCTCTGCATGCCGAGTGTGGAGTGTAGAGTGTGAGGGAAGCGTACGTTAACTTTATCTTTTCACTGCGTAAATGAATAGTGGGTGGTACACGGTGATGCACTTCTAAGAAAACCATTCAAAATGCTCAGTTGGATTTTTTGTTTGAATTATTAAAATTAGCGATAATGAACCTAGGTATAATATAATATTTGATTTGATTTTAATTTCGATGTCTGTTTTGTCGAGAATTCAAACTTTCTGTGTATTTTTACGGGTCTAGGCCTGTGTTTTAAATCTCTTATGCTATGTTATGTGTTTGATACGCCTCTATTGAAGTATAAAGCTGAAATAATTAAAGATTTTAGCAGTGCACATTTTAACGAGGCCGCTGAATAACAGGGTTTCGTTTTTTCTTAATTTATTTCATTATCTTTCTTCTATTGTTAATTCTTTTGTATTGTTTACTATATAATCTTTTTTTGAAACTACGACTGTCAGTAACTATCAGGTATGTAAATTGCAGTTGTCTCGTTACTTCTAAATAAATATTATTTATTTAATCTTATATTTTCAGTGCATTATTCTCATAAAAAAATTAAGCATGCTTTTTTAAAATAGTTGTTTTTTTAAGAGTCAGCCTAGTTGCATTTTGAGCAGTTTATCGGGGATTGATTCTCGGCCATGGCAATTTTCACATTTAAAAAAAATCTTTACAAAATGCATTTAATGAATTCTTAGTTTTATATTTATTTTACATCCTTATTGCCAAGAAAAAAAAGTGTACTTTTAAAATAAAATATTCGTTCACGGTGATGAATTATTGATTTGAAACCCAGAAAAAAAAACTTTTTTTTAAAAATAGAAATTAGGGGTTTTATTTTGTATCTTATGACAATAAATGAGTTATAGTTTCTGAAATATTTGGTATTTATTTGTTAGAATATAAATTTTAAAAAGGAAAAATAAGAAACAATAATTTATGCAAATAAAAAATACTAAGTACTGCCGGGTCCCACAGACCCTACCAGTCATAACTAGCGGTATAATTTCATCAGGCGTGCGGAGGTTAATAAATCTCTACCGACAGCCACTACCTCAACCCGCCTTAAGTGGCGATATAATTTCTCTGTCTTTACACTGGAAATCAATGGACGCCCTTGAGTTCTTAAAAAATATACTCTTAATTATCAACGCCCAGATGGATTTTTATATTTTACTTGATTTAGTGTGTGATAAAGAGAGCAAACAATTTTTTTTTTTTATCTTTTGGAAGACAAAAATGTAATAATGAATGATACTGTGATGTGGGTAGTGGAATAAAAAATGTAAACAGATTTATTTGTTTACTTTATTTTAAAATATTCGTCAATTTTTCTTTGTTCTTATATTACGCACGTCTACATGGAAAAAAAGCTTTTTTTGTATATTTTTGTTGTTGTTATTTAAAAATTTAAAAACTTATTTTATCTCTGTATGCAGTAAATCTTGTAAAATAATATATGATGCTAAAGGCCAAGAGGCGTTTATAATTTATAAGTAAATAATCAGGAGAATATTATATTGTCCAATCTTGTGTCTAAATTATAATTATAGCGAAAAATTTATTATTTTTAAGGATGCGTGAGTAATTTAAAAATTAGTTTTGGGACAATGTTACCTAATTTTTAAACAAGTTACTGTATACTCTCCCCGGGGCAACTTCAATCTAATTCCAATGAAAGTCCGCAACTTATCGTGATTTAGTGTGTAAAAGAGAAAAGACTTTACGTTACTTGTTTTAAACAGTTTAAAGATTCCAAAAAATGTATATAATTTAATTGGGAAAATTTTCGAGATGCTTGAAATGAATTGGAATTTTTACTACAGTCTATATTTTATCGTCATATTTTTTAAGTTTCACTGTAAGCAGATGGTAGCCGGCTTGAAACACTCGCCTTTTACCCTCACTGCCGCGAGGTGGGGTTAAAATTAACTCCTGACACGTTTAACGACACCCGAGGTGACAATCTTAAGCAGGTGGGAGGTGATAAATAAAGTTGCAGGTAAATAAAATTATTCATTACGGTCTTTATCCAGCCGGGCTCTGCCCTCCTGGGCGACTCCCCGCACTCCGAGTGGGTAATCCAACCAACCCACTCTGGAAGGGACGATAAGCCTCTCCATCGTGATTTATTCAAACAGCAGAGGCCTAGAAACATTTATCAAGGGCAGCTCTGCTCGAAACCTTTTTACTTGCTGAAAGCTAGCCACAAGTTTGACGATTTATTATAAAGCGCATACCCGTTAAAAATACGAGATGTTATGTTATTAAATCTAGTTAGTTAGTAAATAATATAAAGAAATACAAAAAAAAAATATTTTTTAAAAGATTCACAATACCCTAAATTAGTAATTTTGATTATTACTTGTTTGTGGGTTCGCATCACCTCGTTTTGTTATTGTTCAGTTATGTGAAATATACAATGGTAGTTTTGGAGATACGTTCCTACAAAAGTTTATGTATTTATACTTTTAAAATTTTAATTTTTATATGAACTCCGCATAACAGTCCCAACTACTCAGTCAGTGGGGCTGTCACATCCCCAATTGAAGCATGTAGTAAGGCTAAATGAAATGAAGAGGAGAAGGACATGAAGAAGAGCAGCCCGCTTTCCGCATCCCTCTCTGCGCACAGTACATAACGTGTAGTAAGTACATGCAAGGGATGCACAAATTTGTAAAAAGGGAGTTCAGTGTACATTTATCATACATTTTTTTACTTTCTCATTGCACTTTACTTACTCACATAATATATGTACGTATAATATTACTAATTACTGATAAATAACTACAATAATATTCTGTACTCTCCTGTTCCAACCACAATCTAACGCTTCCACGGAATGTTAATCTTATTTTATATAAATTACCAATTTCTTAAAATTTAAAAAAATATATATAGGTATAAAGATGAAATATCAGATCTGTCAGATTTATCAATGGACGGAATTACACATATGTAAAATAATAGCTACTTAAATTAAGCCTACTGGAATTACAAAAGTTAATTTTATTTATTTTTAAATAGGTTGAAATTTTAGAATGTTTAAGTGTGTACTAAATAAATCTCATATTGGAAAAAAGGTATGTTTGGTTTTTTTAACATGTGTGACTCCAACAGGTGAAATTTTAATTACGTTAATTCGCTTAAAGCGTAATTTAGTTAGACAAACGAATATTCAAATGGAATTGACATATTTTTAAGGTGACTAATTCAATATTTAGAAAACACCTCAACAATTTCTTCCAGTTAAATATTTTTTCTGATAAATACAGATACCTACATTTTTTTATCAAATAATTGTAAAACATTGTAATTTTAACTAATAACTTAAATTTTAATTATTGCAGGCAACCATTGTTTTAAAGCTAAAACATTTTATGTTATGTAAAATTCCCATGGCGTACAAAGTACTATCTCTTATATTCATTCATATCCCAAAATCTTGAACGTATTAATATCCTTAAATGGTCTGTTTGCATAGCGGAAGAGCGGGAAAGAGGTCAACTTATTGAACAATAACTTATTTTCATGGAAGTTGATGGTAATACATACAATAGAATGTTACAAGAAGGAAAAGTAAATATTGGTTGGGATAGATGTCGGGTGTTCGACAATATCTCACTTCTAAAATGTTACAAGTGCAATGGCTACATGCACAAGGCACAAGACTGCAGAAGTGAGAAAGCATGCACTCGATGTTCCGGAACACATGACAATGACAACGAAAGCTGTCAAAGAGACATCCAATGCATTAACTGCAAAAAAATGAATGATCGATTAAAATTACAACTGCCAACTGACCATTTTGCTTGGAGTGATGAATGTTCAGTGCACGTGAGAAAAGTTGAAGCGGAAAAAAAAGAAAATTGATTTTTTATGTCACTAAAGACCTGCTCTAAGGTAAACGGTAACATAAAAATATTTTCGAACAACAAATTAGAAACCGAAGAGATCTTGTACCTTAATATACAAAGCTTGCCTGCACACCATGAAGAGTTACAAATTTTACTCGAAGAACGAAAACCTCAAATGATCATGCTCAGTGAAACGCATGTCACAGAAGAAATAGAAGAAGTTGAAATAAAATTTACGAACTATAAGGTAATAAGATGTAATTCGAATAGTCGGCATACAGGCGGAGTAATAATGTTACTGAAAGATAATATAAATTTTGAAACAATTTCTAACGAAAATCACAAAAACTGTACATGGATCTTAGCAATAAAAATTAAAAAACGATTTAGACCAGGAGTATACTGCGTAATTTATCACTCCCCAAATGCCAGTAAAAGTGACTTTATAAATTATTTTGAAAACTGGTGTTCAAATTTTTTAAAAGAAACTGATCTCAATATAATTATTGGAGACTTTAATATAAACATGAAATGCGAAACAGATTTTTATACAAAGAAAATGAAAAGCATCATCAACATTACAGGAATGAAACAGTTGGTCAAAGAATACACTAGGATAACACAATCAACCTGTACACTCATAGATCTTGTTTTATCAAATGATTATGAACTAAATGTAAAAATATTAGATACACCTAAAATAACAGATCATAGCATCATTAATATAGTGATGGCAAAAAATAAAAACATCAAAAATATCGAAAAAGTTATTAAAAGAAGAAACCTGAAAAGATACGATAAGAGTAAAATGATTCAAGAATTATTGATTCAAGATTGGAAAGATGTAAATAACTTAGATTTTCACAAAAAAGGTGAAACTATAATAACCAATATGACTGATGCAATAAATAA
Organism: Hesperophylax magnus; assembly: GCA_026573805.1. Lineage (NCBI taxonomy): Eukaryota > Metazoa > Arthropoda > Insecta > Trichoptera > Limnephilidae > Hesperophylax > Hesperophylax magnus. The sequence continues at coordinate 3,959,955 of JAIUSX010000157.1, forward strand.
AATAATGCCTGAACAACGTATAGTAATTAAAACCAATAATCAATGGTATTCCAAAAAACTAAGAAAAATGCAATATGAACGAGATACTTCTTATAAAATAGCAAAAATTACAAAGGATAACGAACATTGGAATAGATTTAAAACAATTCGAAACAAGTACTCAAAACTTATAAAGGATACAAAAAATGAACATTTCATCAACAAAATTCAACGGGAAAGGGGAGATCCAACGAAAATGTGGAAAACACTTAAGTCAATGATGAAAAATAAATGTGAAGATGTGGAAAAAGATATCATATTCCCAACCGAATTGGCTGGCGAAAACAACATGGCTGATAAGTTTAATAAATATTTTGTGACAAGTATAGAAGAAATTAACAAAAATATCCCAATCATAGAAGAAGAAGAAATTTTCAATTTTGAAGAAAAAACTTGCGAAATAAAGTTTAAGAAAATAGACGGCCAGAAACTCCAAAGAATACTGTCCAAAATCAAATCAAAGCCTAGCCAAGATGGGATCACTATTCAAATATTAGAACATGCATTACCTGTAATAGGAGAAGAGTTTCTTAGTTTAATAAACGAATCGTTAGAAACAGGGAAGTTTCCTGAATCATGGAAAACGTCTATGGTGATACCGATTCCAAAGATTTCGAACACAAAAAAATGCGAAGACTTTCGACCTGTAAATATGTTACCAAAATATGAGCAAGTGATGGAATACATAATTAAATCTCAACTTGAAGAATACTTGGAAAATAATAGCATCCTTTGTGACGAACAATCTGGATTTAGGAACAATAATTCATGTGAAACAGCGCTAAATTTAGTAATTGATGATTGGAAGGAAGATATAGATAAAAACTTGCATATTGTTGCGGTGTTTTTAGATTTTCAGAGAGCTTTTGAAACAATAGATAGAAAAAGAGTTATTAAAAAATTAAAAAAATATGGAATAAAAGGGAAAGAACTGGAATGGTTTAAAAACTACTTAAGCAACAGACAACAAACAACAAAGATAAGAAACAATATATCAAATCCGATTGAAAATAAGCTGGGTGTACCGCAAGGATCTGTATTGGGTCCGATATTGTTTATACTCTACATAAATGATATGGTAAAAATATTAAAACATTGCAAAATAAGACTGTTTGCAGACGACGCACTAATTTATATTGCAGAAGATAATTATGAGAAAGCAATCAAAAAGATAAATAGTGACTTAGAAACATTGTCAAAATGGCTCAAACTAAATAAATTAAAACTAAATGTAAATAAGACAAAATACATGCATATAGGCAGAATAAATACGCATGAGGAACCAAAGGTTTCTATAAATGGAGAAATCATAAAAAAAGTGGAAGAAATTAAATATCTAGGTGTTATTATAGACTCAAAATTGAACTTCTCAAAAAATGCAGACTATACAATTAAAAAAATTGCAAAAAAAAAATATCATTTCTTGGTAGAATCAGAAACAAAGTAAATAAAGAAACATGCCAGATAATATACAATACAATTATATCACCACACTTTAATTACTGTTCAAGTATTCTTTTTCTCTGCAATAAAGAGAAAATGAAAAAAATGCAAATACTGCAAAATAAAGCAATGCGAATAATACTTAAGCGCAACATATACACACGGATAAGAGACATGTTAAAGGAGCTGAATATATTGACGGTGAAGCAAACTGTGTATTTGAATGTACTTATTTTTATACATAAAATTAACTTAGGGATGATGTCTAAGGAACTGAAAAGAAAAATAAATTACAATAACGAGATACACGGACACGGGACGAGAAATTCTAAGCAAATTAGATTGCCAACAAGAAAAAAAACAAGCACCCAAAAATCTCTGATGTACCAGGCCGTTCAACTCTATAACAAAATCCCGAAGGAAATTGCTGTGATAGAAAATATTAATAAGTTCAAAAATGAATTAAGAAAATATGTCTATCTCAATTATTAATGTTTCTTTTTTTGTGATTTATTGAAATATTTAAAGAAAGATTATGTTTGCCAAACAATGTACATGTTTATATGTTTATAAAACTATTAGCACACACGAAGATGTGAGCTAACTTAAGATTAATAAATAAAATAAAATAAATAAATAAAGTCAGAAACCTTTCACCTTCATATTTCGCTAGATCTTAAATAACTAAATATGTAAATAACTACGTATTTATAACAAATCATTATAAGCAATAATTAGTCGCCTGAAATATCAATACAAATTGAAAATATATCACGAGTAAAAATAAATGCTGCTGACGGGAATCGAACCCTCACCTCCAGATGTCCAGTCAGGTGCTCTGGACTACTGAGCTACGTCGGCTTATTTCCAAGACACCAAATAATTGTATATGTACTAGTACTTCAATCAACAATTAGTGCTCATTATATTTTATTACCTGTAAACAACTAACTTTACGTTTTCAGGAAAGGCTTTATTAGTGCTGAATTTCCCACTAGTATATCTACATTCTAAAGTTGGTTGTTTTCAGGTGAAAAAAATTAATAAGCAGAAATTGTTGATTGAAGTACTAGTACATATTGAATTATTTGGCGTGTTAGAAATATGCCGACGTAGCTCAGTGGTCCAGAGCACCTGACCGGACATCAGAAGGTACGGGTACAATTTTTGTCGGCGGCATTTATTTTTACTAATGATATATTTTCAATTTGTATTGATATTTCAGGCGACTAATTAGTGCTTATAATAATTTGTTATCCTTTGTGCTATGCATAAAGAAACCTCGTCTTATAAACATTAGTTCATAATTAAAAAAATAATAAGTATTTGTAAGTTTTTAAGATCATTTAAAAAAAATCTCCTTTTTTTTAAATAAATATCGACTTATAATATCCACTTCTGCCAATAATCTTCTAATAAATATAATATCAATGGTAATGGAGGGAAAAATAGCGAACGTAAAATCATGTAATGTCCAAAGTTTTTAGTATAGTGTCCTCGGCGCGCAAGTCGTAACTTCTCCAAGCGTGAACTTTCTAATAAAAATGTGTATATATATCTAAAGTGACGGGTCGGATAAGTATGTTTTCTGTATCTGTTTGTAAATAGTAAAATTAGAGTCTCGGAACTCATAGTAAATTTACGTCGCCCTTGGGGTGATTTTTCACAAACGGTGCAAAACAAATTATCTAATTATTATATTATAAGGGGTTGAAAATCATTAGATCTCCCGACCATTACAATCAAATAAAAAAACCTTTTTTGATTCTCCGAAAACATGTAAATATTTATAATTTATACATCCTCGATAACGTTTTTTTAACATTTATTGGAACTTGTTATCCAGTTCACAAGTTTGTTTTATTATTCAATATCCTTTCAACATAAAAAACATTGTAACGATAACAGTAAACACCCTTTCAACAAATCACTTTTCTCATCAAATCCGCCCGCCGCACGAGATTGGATATAATTGATATTAAAAAGCGAAAAAGCGCAATTTGTTCAAGTGAATATTCCTTTTTTCATTGAATCGCGGTCGGTTGATAAAAAAACAATCCTGGGGAATCTTTTTCGTCGAACAAAGGGTAGGAAAAAAACTCAGTCATTATTCATTTTCGTTTTTAATGTCACTTTTGTCGGTTCAACGATGATGCATTCGTATTCGCTTTCAGAATTCTATTATTCTACTAGAATTCCAGAAAATAACGCATGTTTTTACGCTACAAATCTATTCGATACTAATATTGTATAGCTCGAGGCTGATTTTATACGACTGTGTTGCTTATCTGATTGCAAATACTATATACTTTTTATGATTCCGAGCAATAGTTCAAACTGTTTACTGAATACTCGTCTAGACAATGTGTGAGGATGAAGAAAATGAGGGAGGGAAAGGAGAAAGGCAAGAGAAAGTTTGGGCCTGCTGAATTCTGATCATCAAGACGTCAGTTTGTTTACGTTCACTCCACACAGAAGGACCAATGTCATCTTTAGGGATGCTGTGTTGCAGCATTACAATTACTTTGTTCTGTCAGCATATGTTATTTTTATGATTATTGATTTATCCCCTACTATTCTTCTGAAAATAGGTGTTGTGAGAGCACTGGAACTGCAGTGAACGAGTACATATTTCATAATCACGCTTAATTTTAGGCGTAGGAAATTGTTCAAATTACATATCATATTTTACGTGATTTTTAATATATATTTATTTACGTATTTATTTTGTGATATTTTTCCAGAAATACCATATTATGTTTACCTACCAAAAAATACATCCGTCTAAATTCAGTTTTTAATTTCCGTAATTTTAATTTCAGATATGACCTACAAGCCACGGCAGCCCCTTCCTGAAGGTAAATATGCTCCATTTTCTCTAAATGAAATTTCCATTAGGCTACAACTCTCTTTTTTATGTGTAAGTTTTTTAAATGTACAGTCGTGTCTATCTTCAATTTAGCAGAGCACAGCGGAGAGGCAGCTTTTGTCGTTTTTACGCGCCGTATCTCGAGGTAAAATGTTGATGTACCGCTTCTTGTTTACACTGCTGATGCTTAGGAATGGGTAAGATAACTTGCTTTGTTTTATTTTTGTCAAAACTTACCAGTTACTCGAGTTACTAAGGACGAGTTGTTTCGGAGAATTTGAACAATTCATCAAATTTCAACGTTCATTTTCGGGTTTTGTGAAAGTCCTATTCAAGTTCTGTTATTATATCATTGTAGGATAATTGCTTGACAAAACTGAAATAAAAACAGAACTTGAAAAAATCTTTCACAGAACTTGTAAATGAACGTTGAAATTTGATGAATTGTTCAAATTCTCCGAAACAACCCGTCCTTAGTCTACCATTTTGCTCAAACGCCTTGATAAGAATTTTATTTAGCATTCGTTTTTCAAATTACGGATGTGAAAATTAGTTGTATCGTTAAACATATTTTCGAAAGTTATTGCAGATTATCAGTGGTATCAACAGTGTCGCCTTATTTATGAAACTACAATCACGTTGACGGGAAAATCTCATGCAAGCTTCCATTACGGAGAAATGACTGGGCCACAACACTATACCAAGAAATGGGAACGATCTTAAAACTCCAAATGTGTCGCACATAGATGACCTTTCGTCTGTCCAGGATATTCTGAGTATTTGGTTACTGATTATTTTTCATTTCTATGTGCAGAAAGACGTGACTAAACGAGACCTAATGCTACGTATAAATCCGCGAACCGAACTGCCGAACTGAACCTCACCTTATGGGAAAGGAACGAAGCAACCGCAAATGGCTCGAAACGCCAGTTGTGCATTTTTTAAAATTTATTTGCATTTTTTTTGATACATACAGATACATATATAATTATACAAAACATAAGGCAGTAACAAAAAGTTACTTCGTTCCTTTCCCGTAATTCGTGGTACGGTTCACATTTCGATTCGCAAATATATACGTACCCTAAGATAAGCCTGATTGTGTTTTACACACTCAGTCCAGTCAAATCCTCCGTTAGTATGATAAGGCGACTCCAGTCACCTTTTGCTTTACCAATCCATATCCTAATCCCGATCTCGCTCCTTATTTCGTTTTAGATGAGAGCATATATATAATCAGCAAACATTTTTTGTTTTACTCCCGTTATTGAACTAGTTTAGAATTTCATTTCCAATGCGTCATCCAACTGGCTTAAAATTTAATGATTTATCTTTTACTATTATTAGTAACCAATAAAAGTCCCTTATCCATGATAATTCTCCTCAAATAGAGAAATAATCATATTCCGACACCTAATGTATAGTGATACGTTTCACTGCCTACATATCATTTCAATACAATCCAATTTAATGAAATAACGCAGAACCTATAAATTACCTACCAGAATCTATAGAGCTTAAGTTAAGCCCCGCAGTATTGTTCAGAGATGGCGGTTAAATATTTCACCCGTCAAATAAACACGCTGTGTTCTAAAGTTAAGCGTGATTTACGCATTAGCACTTGTACTTGTTATGTATCTTCAATCTTAGAACTTTAAGTTAACAATCTTAGAAGGTTCAATGGATGTCTTTTGACAAAGTTCTTTATTTTACCTCTGATGTGGACTAAATTTATTATGATATTATTTATGAAATTACTACAAAGCGCTACATGATTCTATCCACAAGCCAACAGGGAATTAATATTCGTATAATATAAATATATTTTCATTTTAAGTTATCATACAACATTAGAATATAGCATAAAAGTTTTGGAAAAAGAGTCTGGCTGACACAATATCAGTTGGTAGCTCGTTTGTTGAGAATTCGCTAATATTTGAGTACTAAATCTATATACTTTCTGTAATTCTAAATACTTACTGGATAGGGAACTTTCTATAAGCAGTTATGTTAATGGCCTTGAAGTGTTTATCTTATTGTTGTTATAATATTACCAGGCAGTGTATCATCACCTTATTTGGTCTACCCGTTTGACTTCGGGTGGTTTGTATACAAATAATTCGACTGCAGCAACTCTATACTATAACAGGATGATGCTTGTTTGGGTTACAGCGAAGTTGTGCAACTCTAGACTATAACAGGAGGATGCTTGTTTGGGTTACAGCGAAGTTGTGCAACTCTAGAATATAACAGGAGGATGCTTGCTTGGGTTACAGCGAAGTTGTGCAACTCTAGACTAAAAAGACCTTCGTACATCAGTGGTATCAGAGACCAGTTCTAAACATGTATGAACAATTTGAAGGTTTATTAAAATTTTAACATTTACAAGTAAAACAATATTTTCAATTTCATATATTATCAAGGTTTGTTTTTTTAAGTATTTATTCAACAAAACCAAATTTTAAGAGTTCACAAAAATGAAGATAATAAAACATTATCGAAAAAATTTCACAATTTAGAAAAATATCACGATTGACCTCGCACCAAACTTATATTAGAGAAAGGTCTATCTGTTTAACTACATATATTTACTTACTTACTTCAGAGCCATCCTTAGGGAAACCACTCCCACTCCGTTTTTCTTCCTAAATATAATCCGGGCCTCTTCAAGACCCACATTAATAAATCCCTTACTACATCCCCTACCTTAACCCGCCTCATAACGCTGCCTAACAGGGTGGTAATATAGCTACCCTCCCTTTTCACTGGGCGCTCTTGTGAGTTGTCACATAACAATGGATAAGACCAGTGTTTCAGTAATTTACAGTCATCTTTGTTTAATTTAATATATCGTATTTTGGTTAAATTCATAATATAATCCATCGAAATTATGAATTCATCGGATCCTTTGAATCTATCAAATCCATTGAACTTATGAATTCATCGGATCCTTTGAATCTATCAAATCCATCGAACTTATGAATTCATCGGATCCTTTGAATCTATCAAATCTATTGAACTTATGAATTCATCGGATCATTTGAATCTATCAAATCCATAGAACTTATGAATTCATCGGATCCTTTGAATCTATAAAATCCATTGAACTTATGAATTCATCGGATCCTTTGAATCAATCAAATCCATGGAACTTATGAATTCATCGGATCCTTTGAATTTATCAAATCCATTGAACTTATGAATTCATCAGATCCTTTGAATATATCAAATCCATCGAACTTATGAATTCATCGGATCCTTTGAATCTATCAAATCTATTGAACTTATGAATTCATCGGATCCTTTGAATCTATCAAATCCATCGAAATTATGAATTCATCGGATCCTTTGAATCTACCAAATCCATCGAAATTATGAATTCATCAGATCCTTTGAATCTATCAAATCCATAAAAATTATGAATTCATCAGATCCTTTGAATCTATCAAATCCATCGAACTTATGAAATCATCGGATCCTTTGAATCTATCAAATCCATTGAACTTATGAATTCATCGGATCATTTGAATCTATCAAATCCATAGAACTTATGAATTCATCGGATCCTTTGAATCTATCAAATCCATTGAACTTATGAATTCATCGGATCCTTTGAAAATATAAAATCTTTGAACTTATGAATTCATCGGATCCTTTGAATCTATCAAATCCATCGAACTTATGAATTCATCGGATCCTTTGAATCTATCAAATCCATTGAACTTATGAATTCATCAGATCTTTTGAATATATCGAATCCATCGAACTTATGAATTCATCAGATCCTTTGAATCTATCAAATCCATCGAACTTATGAATTCATCGGATCCTTTGAATCTATCAAATCTATTGAACTTATGAATTCATCGGATCCTTTGAATCTATCAAATCCATCGAAATTATGAATTCATCGGATCCTTTGAATCTACCAAATCCATCGAAATTATGAATTCATCGGATCCTTTGAATCTATCAAATCCATCGAACTTATGAATTCATCAGATCCTTTGAATCTATCAAATCCATCGAACTTATAAAATCATCGGATCCTTTGAATCTATCAAATCCATCGAACTTATGAATTCATCAGATCCTTTGAATCGATCAAATCCATCGAACTTATGAAATCATCGGATCCTTTGAATCTATCAAATCCATTGAACTTATGAATTCATCGGATCCTTTGAATGTATCAAATCCATCGGATTTATAGATTTTATCGAAATTATCAAATCCGCCATATTCTTTGTATCCATCGAATGCATCATATCCATTAAACCCATTGTTTCTATCGAATTCATTTTGGTTCTTTTTTTAAGGACCTTCCCTTAATCGGTTTTTTTTTCTGAAAGCTGAAACTTTTCAGAAATTACCACATTACGCACGCGTTACAGAGTTAACTAACATGCTACGTAATCACTGTAAAAAAACTCTCTACGACTCTATTGTTGGGAGGGTAGTGAGTGTTTTTACGAACACGGGTAAAGTTGGCGAAATTTCCAGTAAGCAAGCTAATCAAAGTCGTAAACACGAAACTCTTATATTGCTCCCGAAAACAGAGAATAGTTTTATTTGCTCGCTGGTTAGTGGCGACAAATTAAATATACAAGTAAACAACATCATTTTCAGTTAAAAACATAAGATATATGATGTTATTTTGTTAATATCTGAATAGCCAGGTACTTCCCCACCTTTCTCTTCACCATCTCCTTCTTCTCCCCACTACCTTTAGCCTCACAACATACCCCAATTGGGGTTGCCATAGTCATATGTGCGGAATTCTCATAAAAAAATAATAGTGTTAAGAATTTTTACGTGGCAATAAAAAAGTTCAAGGACCGTATTACTCCCTGACTTCCATGTCCTGGTAACTGCGATCCGTTCATCTACAGAGTCAGCAGTTGTGTAGTGTTATAATATCAGCAGACTATGTACAATATGTCCAGATCCTGAGAGGCTTATTAAATGATAACTCCGATGAAGTCCCCATGCCTAAGTTGGGAACTAGAAGGCTTATATCCCATTTTGTCGTAATCAGCCATTATACGGTTTTTTTTAAAGATTTAACTCGGTGAAGTTAATTTTACCCCAAGAGTATACCCTATCGAGATAACAAACTCTTCTTCAATGGCTTCCGGGCCATTGGAGTTCTGTACGCTTTGGGGTTTTGTCAAACAAGAAGCTTTCGAGGACTTTACTTTCATTCGCAAAACCACAATAAAAATAACACAGGAGATAGAACTGATCCCTGCGGGACACCTGCATTTTTCGAATGTGTAGAAGATGTAAAACCGTCTGGTCGTTAATCAAACCAGCAACCTCCTGGTCCAAATTCAAATGCGTAGACCATTTCTCTGCGGAGGTCGTCATTAGTGCAGTATTCGCGATCCGCAGGTTTAGTCATTACGTGGTTTAAGACACCTTTATACGAGTCGGTAGTGTGGTGGTATGGCAGTTACCCCACAAGACGTACTGCCCCCGAGGGAGTCCGCCCCGGGGCCCTGCGACACATTAACATTTAACTTAATGCGACTTTGAGCATAGTTGGGTGTACTGGAAGGGTGTTCGCCGTGAAGCGAATCTGAGTCGCGCTGCGGCCCGTTCTTGTTAGTGCCATCTTGCGGGGAAATGTGAACCGGTTCATTATATCTCCAACAAACGCTGGAGATTAACGTTTAAATGGCTTCGCATTGAAGACTTCGGGATTAGTTCCGACAATCGTGTTTGTTTGTTAGAGTTAATCGCGATTAAATAGTTTGCTGCGCAGGTCACTTCAAATGATCTCATCGGTTAACTTGTTACTGAACCGAACTATGAAAAAAATCCACCTTTAATTATACTTCTGTTCCAATTCTTTATAATGTTATTCTCACTAAAAGTTTTCCCAAATTATGTGTAAAAAATCAATCCCACTTATTGGGCTAATACCGTGCCCAACGCGCAATTTATCATTATTAAGGTGAAATTTAATTAAACCGCCCCCAAATAATATTTTTTTTCGATTGTATGGTTAATAATATAACTTATCATCATAAAACTATGTTTTTAAAGTCAAATCATTGAAAGAAAATATAGCCTACTATAATAATGAACTATGCTTTTAAATATCCTCTTCTCTAATAATTTAAAAGCTTGAACTTTAACCTGGCGCAACAGAGTATACATATCAAAGAATATTTTGAAAACGTTTCGCTGCTTATGTACATACTAACCTGTTTCAAAGCACTCGTAAATTGTGGAAGAGAATAACTCAGAGTGGAAAGTTTCTTGTTGTACCAACCACTGTCTCAACTCGTCATTTTTTGACGACAGTTTTTGGAAGAAAAACTTTGTTTGGGTTTTTTATTATAATAATGCCTACGAAAACGAAAGGAGTCGAGGCAATTTTTGTTTAGGATTTACATTTAGGCTGCTCAAATATTTTCTTATTTAAAACTGATTTAACCGAAACTGTCATATTCATCTTAGTTAAACTAGAGGTTCGTTAAATTTAAGATGAAGTCTGGTTTTTATTTATAAAATTCAACCCACAGAAGACCGATAAAGTATTAAATTTTATGATTTTTGAAATAAAAATTTGGACTGTTTTAATTATAATATATAATATATCTCAAGCATACATAAGTCAAACGCGAGGTGTGAGGTTCTTAGTTTCCCTAAATGATGGCTCAATTATTGTAAAAACGTTTTTCCGATGTAATTTAAGCTGGTCGCATATCAGGTTTACGTACACGGAACTATCGGACGCATATTTCACTGTCTGTTACCCCGGCTGCCCCATAACTCAGCCGGCGCGGGGTGATCCGCCGGAGGCCGCCCCTGCCTTACCCCATCTCACGGGGTTCTCTGGGACTGGGACAAACAAACAAACCAAAATCTTACAGATAATTTAGCCAATCAGACTATTCATTCCTTAAATCATTCTGTTCCCGGGTCTTTCTCAGACCAAATGAATTAACTAATTATTTCCATGTATATCGTACAAGAAATAGCTCGGAAAAGGTTTGTTAATTAATTTTTCATGCAAGTACCTTACAAGAGTCTCAACTGCCCAAAATCAATATGAATACAATCTGACTAAAAAATTATTCACATCTGTTGATCAAAATAAACAAAAAGTTTAAGTATATATCTAGAGTTAAGAAAAGCTTTTGATACGGTAAATCACAATCTACGCAAACGAATATCTAAATGTTCTATACTCCACAGGATACCTATCATACATAAACAACACTACCAGACCTAATCATCCAAACGATACATGTCTTGACCATATATTTCTAAAAACACATAAAAATTTCCAACATAAATCCGCTACATTAAAAATCGACATAACTGACCACTATCCCACCTTTTACGGCCATCATACACCAAATTTATACATCTCTGTTGAACCGAAAAACAAAGCAATGATTAAATCAACTATTCAACTTTAAATAATTTATTGAACGAAGAATCGTGGATCGCTGTCCTATCTAATGACAACCTAAATTTAACTTTAAATACCTTCTATGAAATACTTCAAAATTATATTAAAAAAGTCATGAAACTTTCTTTTTTAATTATTAAACTTTTGAATTATGAACTTTCTAGAATTTAATGTAATCCTCTCAGCTAATCAATACGGCTTTAGAACCAAACTATGCACCGATGACGCTATCTTTAGCTTAACTAAAAACATATACTCTAACCTTGACTCTAACACTAAAACGCTAACCATTTTCTTGGATTTAAAGAAAGCGTTTGACACAGTCAACCACAGAATTTTATTAAAAAAAATCTCTAAAGTCGGTATTAAAAACAAAAGTTTCATGTTATTAAAAAGCTATTTATTAAATCGCCAACAACGCACAAAAATAGGAACAAGCTACCACCTATGACTTGACAAAACATGGTATTCCTCAAGAAACTGTCTTAGGGCCACTACTCTTTCTAATAATGACCTATGCAATATTGCAATACCAGGTAAAATTCTCTCTTTTGCCGATGATACTGCAATAATAGTACAAGGTAAAACGTGGGAAGAAACAACCAGTAAAGCCAACAAATGTATTGCAACATTCAAAGATTGGCTTGATAGAAATCTCCTCAGTCTAAATTATGATAAAACTATCTTTATTCCCTTTTATAATTCCCAAAAGTCATCCCCTAAAAATAATCTTAATCTGAAGTTCCACAACCCTAATTGTAACTTTGCGACATGCTCAAATTGCGAAGACGTGAAATTCGGACAATATATCAAGTATTTAGGTGTAACTATAGACTGCCAACTCAAATGGACTTACCATATAGAAAAGACGGTCAATAAACTGAGATACCTAAGTTACATATTCAAAAGAATGAGCAACATTGTCAATATAAGAACCATGAAACTTGTTTATGACGCGTTAGTGCTTTCATCTATTTCCTATGGAATAATTGCCTGGGGAGGAACTTACAATAACCACGTAAAACCCTTAGAAATCGCTCAGAAGTCCATCATTAAAATAATGTACCAAAGGACCAAGACATATCCCACCAACCAGTTATTTCAAGAAACTGAAATTATGGAACTAAGACGGATCTATTGTATTCAATGTCTCAAATTTATATTTACACGTCCTATCAATTTCACCAAAAACACAAATTGCTCGAGCCAGAGACATACCACATGCGTGTTCACAGTCCCTCACTGCAAAACTAGGTTGGGCCAAAGGCACATCAACTATATTGCCCCAAAATTGTTCAATTCTTTACCCAATTCCATCAACATGTGTCAAAACGTGAACTTATATAAGAAAAATGTTAAAAGTTGGATAAGAAATAATTTCGAAGCGAGTAACTTTTTTCTATAATTTAAGCTTACTGTTTCTAAATAACTAAAATACCACATATCTTTCTGTAAATTAAAGATTAATTTCTGTAAATCAAAGAAATATACATGCATCTATGTTTTATGTGTGTGTGTGTGGGTGTGTGTGTGTGAGTGTGTGTGTGTGTGTGTATGTGTGTGAGTGTGTGTGTGTGTGTGTGTGTGAGGGTGTGTGTGTGTGTGTGTGTGTGTGTTTCTGTATAAAAAACCAATCACATTGATCTCTATAGATATTATTTACAAGTATAAAAAATATATATTTTAAACACCACTGTTTTATCCTTACACTATAATACCCACGCTCAGGCTTCGCCTTTGTGGGATTTTTTTGTTACTCTTTCATTCTTTATTACTATGTATGTACCTGAATTGTATATGTATCAAAAATTTTAAATAAAAAAAATAAAAAAATAAAACTTATAAAAAAATAAAACTTATAAAAAAATTAATCAAAAAGGTTTCATAAATGATACACTAAAAATTCTTACTAGCTATCTCAAAGACAGAAAACAAAAAACAATGATAAAGAATTTTTATAGTACTGAAACAGGAATACAAAATGGAGTACCACGGGGAACTGTGCTAGGCCCAATTCTCTTTCTAATTCAATTCAATTCAATTTGTTTATTAATTTCAAAAACATTACAAAATTGTTCATTTCAATGCGTTTTTAAAATATTTTTATAATAAGAATTCTAAGATTAATATTTACAGTGTGTATATCAACTATACCAGTGATAATAGAGCTTGCCTTTTAAAGGAAGCTTCATTGATGCAAAACATGTCGATATCCGAATTGATTCTGTTTAACAGCAAGATTGCTCTCCCCACAGGCATGACCATTGGCAAGTTAGTTCTGCAGACCGGGAGATAAAATAGTCTATGTTGTCGGAGACGTAGATAACCATCGGGAACATAGAAATGAATGCTCTCCATGATGACCGAGTTTTCAAACCATCCACGAATCAGTCTAAAGAAATGTGTAGCAATGCGCACATCTCTCCTGACCCATAGATAGTTCATTCCGAGCATACCCAAAAGAAAGTCAGTGGGATAGAGCCACGGGTAGTAGCCATACTCCCTCATGTAGAGAAATCTCAAGAATTTCTTCTGAACTCTCTCCAACATGAGAGAATGCTTTACCTGGTGTGGACTCCAAATCACCGAACCACTTTCAAGTATACTCCTTACTAAGGAATTAAATAAAACTATAAGCACCCGGTTATCTCTAAAATTCCTTGCAGTGCGTAGAACAAAGCCCAGAATTCTAAGTGTAGTGCTATATGCCGCCTCAATATGAGCATGAAATGTCAGTCTACTATGAAACATGTTTCCAAGATCCTTCATTGTCGAGACACGTTTTAAACTTCGGGCGTCCATTGTATACCGGTAATACCAGGTATGACTCGCCCTAGTGAATGACAAAATTAAACATTTAGAAACATTAAACTCAATCCGATTTATTTTACTCCATTCAACAATTCTTTTAATGTCTGACTGGAGTTGATTGCAGTCTTCTAAAGTAAGTATTTCTAAGAAAAGTTTTAAGTCATCAGCAAAGAGAAGAAACCTAGAATGCAGAATTACTTCTGAAATATCGTTTATAAATATGAAAAAGAGGAGTTGGCCTAAATTACTGCCTTGATATAAATATGAATGATTTATGTGATGTTATAATCCCTGGTAAAATTTTATCTTACGCTGATGATACAGCAATAATAGAAAATCTTGGCCTGAAATTTTTTTGAAGACAACAACATGTATTACATATATTTCATCATGGCTAAAAAGTAATAAACTCTTCTTAAACTATAGTAAAACATTTTACCTAACCTTTTTTAAAAATAGTAAAAACAAACCCCCCAATAACCTTAAAATTAGAATACTTAATGCTAACTGTAATCAAGAAATATGCTCATCTTGCTTTGAACTTGAAAAAGTTGAAAAGATCAAATATTTGGGTATATACGAGATACAAATTTAAATTGGCAATCACAAATTAATAATACCGTCTGTAAATTAAGATATTAAGATATCTTAAGTACAAATTTTACAGACTAAAAGAAGTGCTCACTATTGACAAACTGAAAATTATTTATTTTTCTTTGGTGCAATATTCACTCGTATACGGAATAATAGGATGGGGTGGTGCACTTCATGCACATATAAAACCTTTACAAATAACTCAAAATGATATTACCAAAGTTATGTATAATAGGAAAATAAACATTTTCAAAATATGAGTTATACAAAGAATCTAAACTATTCTGTCTCCGTAAACTACTTTTTTGCAAACCATGAAATATATCTTTAAAAATAAAAATAAATCCGAAATAAAGGAAAACAGAATCAACATTATAAATAATAATTCATTTTATACTCCCCAAACGAACACAAAACAAATGCAAACACACTGCAGTTTCATTAGACCTCGTACTTTCAACCTTTTACCGAAAAATATTCAAGTGATAACTAAACTTCCTCAATATTTAAAAGAGTTAAAATTATAGCTTTTAAATATAGCAGTTGAAACTTTTTTTATTTCATTATTATCACTTTATGTTTCTCACAAACTATACTCTTAATATAACACTAACACTTATAACTTCACTATACACTATTGTAAACACTTTAAATACAAACCGCTTAGGCAAATTGTAATCTTGTTTTTGTTTTATATGCTCACAGTTTCTTTCTTTCTAGGTACAATAATATAATGTATTTTAACTATATTACCGCACAGTCTGCGCCTTAGTGGGTTCTTATTGATAAAAATAATATTGTATGCACTTAATGTAAAAATTGGGAAAAATAAAGGTATTAAAAAAATAATAATAAAATAAATATATATGGCATACCAATTTTTGTGGCACATCTGCCCTGATGATGGCCATTGCAATGCTGTCCAAAACGTTGGCTAGCGCAAGAGTTAGCGCAACACGGCATAACACCCCAATAACAAATAACAAAAATACTTTTAGCCGTGAAAATCATATATGGCATACCTAATTGGAATGCTTAGAAATTCCTAACCATACAAGTATTCCATTTTTTTTATTTTTTTTTATCCTATTATGCCAGATTACAATCTGTGTATCATCCCGTCGTGCACTGGCTCCTCCTTGCGCTACTGGATACCTTGAAATCTGCGAAACGTCAGATTCCAGCGAGCATCTTCCCAGGTACGTGGCGGCTCTCTGCTAATTTCTTACTTCAACAAGAGAGGGCGTAAAATTTCAAACTTTTCACGGGACCCTAAGTATTTCATTGTATAAGAATTCCGAGAAATAAAGGGATGGAACGTGATCGGCCTTAAGATGGCCGTTTTAATCCCGAAAAGAGGGATGTTTGTCTTGTACTACAAGTACATTATCTCAAGCAATGATTCATTTTTTCTTTTCAAATTTTTTTTCGCTGAAATATTTTACCATACTTTGCGTGGAAATATAATTCTTTTGGAGATTTATCTTCAACCAGTTTCATATTTCTATTACTCGGGATAAATACAAGCAGGTTTACGGGAGACCTTTTTCATGATTAATCCGCTTTAACCTTTGTGCAAAAGCTAATTATCTTAAGCTCCACCATTTTAGGTATTATTTAAGTGCACGTTTCTTTTACATTTACTATTTTCAAGGCACTGAAATGGTTAAAAGTACTAACAATTTCAAAAACGTTAAATTGCTTGGGTTGATTCTTGTATCGAAATGTATTTGTTGGTTTGACATTAAAAAAAATGTAACTGTTAGTTTTGCAAGTACATTAAATGCTTCGCTATTCTCATATAAAAGATTTTTACGATGAAATAACATCATACAGTTGTTAAGAAACTGTCAGCAGCAGACAATATGTGTTTGGGGTAGTTTGAAAAGATGTATTGTCATTATTAGGGGCTGGGCGGGCCTTTCGTGTGAATGTGACAGGAAAATACTGCAGAAGGAAATTCCTACTTTTGTGTTTACTATCACGTTTGCAAATATTTTTGACGCATACTACCTGGATTTTCCATTATTATGCACGTAGATTAATATAAACAAGTCTAGTTTGAGTGTTTAAACATATTTATGTATCAATGATATTATGTTCGGTCTCCTCTGTGTGTTATGAAAAATGTGACAATTTTATTAATTTATTAACAGCGAAAGTAAGAGAAGCCACACGAAACATGAGATGCAGAAATGAAGTTAACCGATTGATTAGTATATTCAATTCCTTTTGTAGAACTAAGCAGAATAAACCGTGTATTTTGGCAACACTCGAAATAGAAAAAAATCATAGTTTCCGGGAAAACCCAATTCGGCGGTCTGATTACCATAATATAGAAAAATATCGCTACTACCCTTTCCACCGCCGCACATATGAGTTTTTGCCATCATTCCGTGCTTCCCCCAAGGCAGCCAACAGTTGTGGATTCCCCCTCCCCACCTTCAACCATTACGATGGCAACCCCAACCACAAATGTCTACCCCTAAATTCACCCCAGCAGTCGCGTTTCTTTGCTACACAAAGCTTGGACAGGTTTCCTTGCGTACAGTGGGAGAGCAATTTTCTCCATTGCAAACGAAATCAAATGAAACGTACATTTTAGGAAGATTAGACCGGTTCACGTCACCTTGGCCTTATTTGGCAAAATTACATATTAAAATTCTTTCACTTGAATGAAAAATAGTACACAATACTGTGAATTTAAAAGCATTTTTTTTAAATAGTGATAATATTAGCCTAACAGCATTAAAAACTCTCTAAAAGAATGATTGCAAAAATAACATTAATTATATAAAAATAATTAATTTAATTTGTCTATCGTTATAGTGTTTAATTTTTAGAACTCCACTTAAATAATTGTTTTTTTTTATATATTATAATGTCATTGTTAAATTTAAAAAACACAGTTTGTTTATAAAAAAAATCTGTTGTGTAATTATTACTACGCGTAATTAGTATAACAGCTGTTTCGCCCTCTGAATACCAAAAAAAATATAAACGGTTATTAGTTATTACCATCCAAATTTTCCCTCAATTTTTTGTATTGATTAAATATTAATGGTTATTAGTTATTACCCTTTAAAATTTTCCTCAGTTATTCTACTGATTGAATATTAATGGTTATTAGTTATCACTTTTTAAATTTTCCCTCAATTATTGTACTGCTTAAATATTAATAGTAATTAGTTATTACCCTTTAAGTTATCCCTATTACCCTTAAACGTTTCCCTCGATTATTGTACTTATTAAATATGAATGGTTATTAGTTATGACCCTTTCAATTTCCCTCAGTTATTCTACTGATTAAATTTCAATTAATATTATTTATAAAAATGAAGTCTTTATGTATTAATTATAACTTGTTTATAAATAAACTGTGCTTTGTAAAATGAATATATTAAAAAAAAAACCTAAATAAATTTCATTCGTTCTACTCAAATGTTCCTTGCTACCAAGATCGTTTCTGCGAAATAAAATATCTTGTTTGTAAAAGAAGCAACATAGACGTAAGAAAGATCCCCCGTTTAACGTTGGCAAGCAATTAGGAAGTCTTTACTCAGCCGTACTCTCAAGGATGGGTATTCTATCAATAGGGCGGCTTACCTCGTGTGTCTGAATAAACGGATTATCCCATCAAAACGGTGCTTAAGCCCTTATAGAAACGCTTATTCATAAAAAGGAAAAAGCCATAGTTCTCCGTCTCGCACGAACGTCTACGTGATTATTGTGCTTTTTCCAAAACACGCGCCTGTTTGGTGTTAGGCGCCGCGCTGGGTGCTCGCTGAAAGGTTGTGGGAATTTGTTCTTGTTAAAACACCGGTCTGAGCTCGGGCTAAGCCGCGCTATATTACGCGTGGATTACGACATTATACCGGAATCCAGACAGGTTCCTGTGCCTATTTTTCAACGTAAAACCAAAGATAAATGCTTTTTTATGCGTGTGTTTCCTTTCCGCTGAATAAACGGTTTACCAGAGTAAGGCATGGTAAGGGAGGGGGTGGGGGCGGGGCAGGGACTTCCTTTGTAGCGACGTGACTCTACGGCTGTGGAAATCTTATGCCTGTGACAGACCACCCTATAAGCGCGCTATATTTGCGTGGTTTAGCCTATTTCAGCATATCGCTCGCCATATATTCCCATTGGGAGCGTATGGCAAGCGATACGCTGAAATCGGCCAAGCCATGATAAGTGTAACGTTATGTGTCGGCTACCTAAAGCGCCACGTTTTTATGTTTTCGTCGTTTAAGTATGCTCTTCAACATTTTATTTTACATATTATTACGTTACCTTACACGCAATCCATTCTCTGTTTTACATGCCAACATATTCATATTTTAACTTTATGGCAGCCACTAACTGATATTAATAAAATTACTAAACAACATGTTTTCATGTTCCAACAAAAACAAAGCCTTATGAATAAAAAAATCTTTTTAAAGAAATATGTTTATATTTCTATTTTTTATAGGTAGTAACTATGTGGGGAAAAAAATATTAATTAAAATGAGATCTAAGGGTAACTTTTATGCCTACAAAAACAATACATTTTTGTATTTTTTTATTGTGTGTTATCTGTCATATATTTACATTTGAGCATGAAAGTTATTTTCTAGTAAAATTAATATATTGCTTTGAACAAATCACCCACCGTTATACTCAAGTTCATAATTAGTTTTCCTACACAAAAATATATTTATAATTATCAACAGACTTCTCCCAAAGTTGCCAATGTTTAAAATAGAAAATAAAATGGTGCGAAAATATGCACAATTTGACTTCTTATTTTAAAAATTGACTACTTTGGGAGAAGTCTACCAAAAAATCATGTTTTTGTTAGATCTTTGTCCGATTGTTGTAAAAAATCATATACGTATCTGTATGGAGTGTCAAAGGACGCACTTGACAATTTCACCAGTGATTCCTGACAATATTTGGAGTAAAAAAACGGAAATTTTTGTCTCTAGTGACTTTTTGACTTTTTTTTTTATTTTCAAATAAAAAAAAATCAATATATATTTTTTAAATATCTTATACGTGTCGTCACTAGTTGCTCAGCCCGAACCCTCACATCGACTCTAGCTGTCTAATGACTTCTGATTTTCTATGTTTTTGGAAAAAAAAACACGAAAAATGTCACCGGTCACCAAAATTTCGTAGACATTTTGTACTCCAAATAATTTCAGGAATCACTGGTTAAATTAATTCAAATACGTCCATCCACACAAAATTTTCATGCATATGCTCCATTTATTAAATCAAATTCCCAAAATGATTACTTAAAATATGAGTATCGTATCTTATATTAACTCTTGGCATGCCTGGTAGGGTCTGACGGACCCAGGGCATTTTAAAATAATGATAACTATTTAAAATATTGCGCGCGAATGTCATGCGCTTTGGTAGCTGCCATTAATGAGTCACGCTAGCATTACATGAAGGTAAGTTAGTTCACCCACGCTGCCTTCTAAAGCATACATTGTTTCACTGGTCTCACATACCAGACAAGATACACGAATCACTTATTTTTTTTGTATGTAACTATTTTTTATTTTATTATTGTTTCTTAAGAAATGTTTATTGTTTTCTTAAGTTTAAACAATTTTTTCAAACCATTCAACACTATCCACGATGACTTTGAGACTAACGGTAGAGGATATTAAAGCACTATTAATATTAAAGAAAACCATGTTTTACGTGTTGTCATGATTATTATCAACAACCTTCCTGATATAAAGCACAGGCGTCAACAAGTCCTAACATGAAATAACGCAAGAAAAGGTATGTACGTCAGTTTTGCAGTAGTCATATTTTTTTATAGCACTAAATATTCTTCTGCCAAAAAATGTGCCATTTTCTAAGCCAAAAATTCTAAAGAAACTCACATTACTTTCCAAATTACGTATTGAAAATTATTCCCGTACAACACACGAAGCGTCTTTTTTATTAAGTTAAGTCATAATATTTAGATTATTTGTATAGCGCCGTTTTTTTAAGGGTATTGTAGAAATATATTATATTTTTCTACAAATATCTATCCTATTCTAAGCGTTCAAGTGAAAAATTCTTTTCAAATTTTAAGCGATTACATAAAAGCAACATATTTGTTAGACATTAATAAGACGTTTTGTTTTAGGCTCATCATAAATGAGGGAGTTATAATTTCGAGAATTTTTTGTTTTCATTTATTAAATATTAATATAATATTAACAAAACAAAACTGTTAACATTGATGCATACATATAGTTTTTAAGAATCATTTAAACATTGCCGGTTCCCACATACCATATCAGGTGGTATCATTACACTTGACATGCGGGGGTTAATGTTTTTTCGACTTTCTAAGCAGATTTTAATAAATTCATCAGGTTGAACAAATGTTGTTATTTTTATTTTACAACACATTAATAATCCATTTACAGTACAAGATTTCTTATTTAGTTTGGGATGTAAGGAGAAATTAAACATATATATAAATATTTGTACGAGTGTATAAATTTAATTTAATAAAATCATTCCTCTTGTAATGACTACAGCTGAAGTTTGAAGGCACGTAGAAGCCATAGTATTCCAAGAAGAATGGGTTATCAATAGATTTATAAACTACTTTAAAACTAGGTACGCATACACTATACTATAGCCGACTAATGACAGTGAGCGATTTTACTCCTGAAAATGTAAGATGAATAGTTCTGCGTCGTCTTTCATTCCTTTATAAACTAGTTTCTCGATAACCGTGCAACCGAGATTAGCCAATAACCCAAAACACCAGTAATATTGTGTCTTCTCGTCGAAGACACAATATTATCTGTGAGCATCGCCGATCGATTTTTGAACTTCATTAAGTATTCTTAATTTTAGTACCAAAAGAATAAAATATTGTGGAACTTAAATAACTATGATTGATTATAGCTGACGGATAAGAATTCTATTTACATCGTGTTTTATGCTTAGGCGTCGCATTGTGGGGGTATGTTTAACCCTTCACGCTAATTTGTTGGCTTTTAGGAGCTCATATGGTCTAACAAAAATAGTTGTGTCTTCCCGCACTCTTTTGCTGCACATTATGTAATCAGTCTGTTACAATAACCTACACCGCATAGGTCACTATAAACCGCATCCGCGCGAGATCTTATCTCGGTTATCTTAGTAAATTTTACATCCGCGACCGTCTCGTGCAAAAAACTGCTTTGTGTCCAGTGCCATCGCTGTGAGGAGAATAGACAGGAAGAAACGAGTGCCCCTTTTCCTAATGGTGAGTCTTTTCTTATCCATACAACACATTACTGTCTTGTGGCGGTGGTAATTACACTAACATTCAAGGTCTTTCGACAAACAGTTTTTTACAATCCTTAAAAAACATACCATAACATTTTTTACACACCACAGGTAACAAAACTATCAATGAAATCAATTTTTAAATGAAAATGTTAACCCTTTACTAGAAAATGCAAAATAACGGCTCTAAATATAACCGTGACATAAAGCATATTGTCTTTTTAGTAAAATAATTGAGAACGAAGTTTTATAAAACTGAAAAATCAGATCGGCGTGTATTACGCCCTTTCACTTTTCATAAGGGAACAGTTACACCCGAAAGAATTTATTGCAATGTTCTATTTTTCAAACATACGTGAAAAAACTGAAATTTTTTCTTATATATTATTTTTTGCCTACGCCAGGTATTAAATTGTTAACCGCTTGGCTCAAAGCCAAATCAGCTTACCACATTACTGCGCAGATCGTCAAATCTTCTGTAAAACTTTGAAAGGCGTTTGTTTGAAAACAGTGTTTTCTGAAACACGTGTCAGTCTTCCCTTCAAATTATCTCGGTTCGAATTAACTTTCATAACAACTCGGGGCATCACTTCTTCATATTTCATGACAAGAGATATGAAAATGTTCGTTTTATGTCGACTTAAGAATGTTTTCCCTTAAAGATGTTATCTCTCCCATGGCGCGGGCGGTTGTTACATTTCCATATTTCGTGGGGAGAGTGGCCCTTCGGCACATCGCGAATACTAAATGTCCAAAACATATTTTCAATTCACGAGGGAAATAAAATATTCCGTTTTGAACGAAAAAAATTAACAATCCCTCGTGTAAATTTAAACAGTTAATCATATTCCAAATTAATACAAAACATTCATTCTTTAGCGCCTTTGTGGGAATGCGCCTTTCAAATGGGATAACGGTTAATAGAAATAGACGGTTAAAAAACTAACTTTACCTTGATAACCTCTACTGCTAAAACTACTGTCACAATAATATTAAGAGATGTATCCGACTTACTTTAACCAGTGATTCCTAAGGTTATTTGGAGTAAAAACTATAGATGACATTTTGGTTTCAGGTGATTTTTTTTTTATGAAACACATTTGCTTTTGGACAATTAGGATTAGGATGGGGACTTGGGCGGTTACGCGGCTGAGTGGAAAGTTAAATGTAAAATATGTTTTTGTTGGTTTTTGAAAAAAATAATTTAGCAAAAACAATCAAAAATGTCCCCAGAAACCAAAATTTCACTGGCATTTGTACCTCAAAAAATGTAAGGAATCACGGGTTAAGTGAGTGAGTTTTACCTTTTAATACCCTCTATATTTATGATCCCTCAAACTAATGTTAATTTTAGTCTAATCGAGATGATTTCGTTTATTAATTAGTTTTATATCTCATATCCCCAAAATCTTAAAACCTAAATTGGCCCAGAAAAATTAGTTATAAAGGCTTTATTTTATCGTCGACAGAAAAGTAGAAAAGAGCATCCAATATCTCAGTTCAGTTTAGTTCTGGGCAAAAATAACTGTCGGCGGGAGGAGAAAGCTAGGCTTATTTCAGATGGTCTTTTCAACTCCACATTCTTCAACAAAGGGCCTTTTCTTTTCGTCTCTGGGTATGTTTGCTCTGAATTTCATCTTACTAGCTTCGTGTACATAAGAAAGGCTCTCTGATTCGCTACTATTATTCACTTCAATGTTTAACGCCGAAATTCCTTATTACTGGGTCTACTTTTACCGACAACACGACAACTTATTTTGACACCCAACGGAAGGAGTATTTAAAATAATAAGTTATGCAGAAATGTATATATTTATTTAAGTTTTCATTATTTATGAGCTTCAATTAATGTACAAAAGTAGTACTCAACGGTGAGTAGTTATTTTAAGACAAGCGAAAAACATTCTGAAAATTGATTTCATTATAAATTTAAATTTCTTTATCATTTTGCCAACGCTGGTATACTAGGTTTATTCTAATTATTTATGAAGACTCGCCGTTTTGACTATTAATCGTGTTTTGACTATTAAACTTTTTAAAGTGTATAATTGGTTCTTTCTCGCCTTCATAAAGGTGTTTTACTATCAAAATAAAGCACGAAATACTTGCACTGAATGTTTCGGAGGCGCCAGTTTTCTGAAAAGAGAGCTAATTTCAAGCAGATAGATGCTTTGTGAAAACTTTTACTTTGTTCAGTTTTTCTAAATAGCTTTCTGCAATAAGCTGACAATCCAAATTTTCTTCCCAGGAAACATGCTCGGCGGTATCGTTTGTTATTGCAAAACACTGTTTATTATTTACCGTGTTCTACTTTCTACTCCCTTAAACAAGATTACTTTTATAATTATAAAAAGTAAGATCGTTTATATTTAAACGTCAAGGAATGCTAGTTCAATGGAACAATTTATTTTAATTAATTTCACATTACATGGCACTTCTGTTATCAGCCAGCCGCCTCTTGAAAACAAACGTTTTTAGTTGCTTTAAATAAAACTTTGAAATATTGTCACGAAATATCCTTGGAATTAGGGGATTGAAACAAGGGTGGCGAAGACATCAAGGGCGATTATTTAAAAGATTTCCCGTTGTGTTCTTAAGTTTTTATCTTTTGGGGGGAAGGGGAGTCGGGAGAGAGTGGGAGGCTGTGCGTGTGCGTGTTAGAGATCTCCAAGCCTTGTTATGAATGGCCCGGGTGAGATAAGCAATATAAAGGCACGTCAGACGTACGGTGATCTGCCTGTAAGGCCTGCGGTCCAAATGTGTGGCAAGATTAAGTGGGTCGCGTGGAGCCTACTGCGCTACTAGCTGCTAGGTACAACATAACAAACTTTTGATATACACAAAGCAGACATGAAAATCAGATTATTTGTAAGCGAATTAATATTTGTTTTTAATCTTGTCAAGTAACACTTTTCCAGACCTTGGGTCATAAAATACGCTTGAGAAATGGTTACCTTTATTTCGTTAGACAAAAACCTTTTTATGAAATACATCTATTTGATCTAAATTAAATACATTTCCTTGTAAACCCCATTATTTAATTAAAAAGGATCGACATGTTTCCAAACAATGGTTCCTTCATCAAGATAGAAGTATAATAATTTTAATATAATAATGTGAAGAAACCATTGGTATTGAAACATTTCGATTCTTTTTGATTAAATAGAGGTGTTTTATTTTTATTTAAATTAAAATGACTCCGCAAAGTGAATTTTGAACTGAAGAGAACATCTATTCGAATTTCACTTTTTTTCGTGAATGAATACATAAATTCAAATCCTTGAAATTTCCGTCATCCGATTGAGCTAAAATTCGATCGATGGACTCGTTGTCGATGACAAATCTATCAACTTTTGGTGGCAATCACGCATACACGCGGACATAATATACGCATTTCTCTGAAATTTTATGAAATTACAGCAGTAAGTATGCGAAATTAATATTGGCCCTGCCCAACTGCGATTCGAGAAAGGTTCAATACACAATAAAACCAAAAAAAGGTTTTAAAATTCAAAGTAGTTTAAGAGCCAGTCCCTCACTTTACAAAATTTAAAATTGGCTTCCAGCCGGCCCAGGAGATGGAGCATCTAGGTCGAAAATTTAAAATAGATGTATAATAGTAAATAAAGTCTCACCGGTTGAATTATTTTTTTAATTTTTAGAAAGTCAAACATTCCCTGGTTACAAATGACCTGCACATAATTGAAAATCTCCTACTGTTTTCATTAAAAGATAAAGATCTTGCCTGTGCAATGAACGTCTACTCAGCCAGCCGATAAAGTGAACCCACGACACGTAGGTAGACTCTTGACGTATTTATCTACTCAGCTACCGGTCAATAATAATACTGCAGTATGTGAACAAAAGACATTCAATCAATTTTGTTTTTAATATGTTCCTTATTTTCATCTCGTACTACGTTGTCTACTCCGCATTTGACAAAACGTTTGCAGAAGCTGATTCAATTTTGTCATAGTCCATGAATATATGATGATTATTTTCATTCTATATTTGCTATCAGTCATTGAGCACTAAACTGCTGAGAGTTAAGTTTTATGTTTAATAGAATTGCTTCACAGAGATCAAAAGAAAAAAATTGTGAATAGAATGTCTGTGTTCTCTCACTTCTCCTTTTCATTCTGCCTTTACTAAGGGTAAACCACATTCAATTTCTTGTCGAAGTTGTTCTTCAATCAATGGCGGTCGGGTGCCATCTGTGCCCACTTCGCTTTATTCCGCTATGAAACATTGAATTGACTCGTGCTCGTTACTTTCTACTCCTCCCTACTCCGTCTAGTATCTTGATGTTTTGAAGTCATGAATTCTTTTTACTCGTTTTACTCCTCTTGCGCCAAATTTTCCCAACAAAATCTTTAATAGTAGCTGATATCTTTCATCGCGCATAATGTACCCTAGATACTTTTTCCGTCTTGTAATGGTGTCGATGAGAATTTTTCTTTCGTTATTTGGAAATTCATCGTTTATTCTAACACTATACGCTGAAAATCTGTACGTTAAACCGATTCTTAAAACATTCCACACAATGCGCGTTGTTTGAACTGTCCACGATCGATATTATCGACAACTCTTTGAGAATATCTGGTCAAACACAATATTTCAAACTAGTCACGTCCTTAACTAGAATTTTTAATTCTGGTTGTCCGAAACTGTGAACAACTTCTACGAAAAAAACTATAATAAACAATTGCGTCATATATATTTTAACTCTCCTAAGAATACTCTCAGAACTGATTATTTTTCAAAGTAAACTTTCTTACAGCTCAATTTTTTTTATTTGCTTAATAACTGTCTTGGCCACTATTAATTAAAACTAGCAGTTAAAAACCCGCTCCGCGGGTTTTTTTCTACTAGGCCCTGCGGGCAGCACTTACTTAGGCTTCGCCCATTTTAAGTGATACCAACAACAGTTACATTTAATAGATAGATATTAGGTCATTCACAGAGAGAGGGTGAGTATATATTGTTAAAACGCGAAACAGGAAGGAGTTAATTAATAATAACGTGCTAAATTTACGCATAATAAGAATGACAGTTGTTTGAATAGATGAAATTTTACGTATTTTTGATGGATTATTTCAAATGAAACACTATTATTGACTACATGTCTACAACTGATATTAACTGTTATCGTATCTAATATAATTAGCTCATAGGAGACTTGCAGTGCTTAAATATGTGTTACAACCGTCAATGTCTATAAGTTGAATCAATATCGTATAGTTTGTCACAATTAAGGATAGTTACAACAAAGTTGACTGAAATAATAGATTATTACATATTGATTAATTGTATCCGTGTTAATGAATAAAAGGAGGGTAATTGTGCGATGAGATTAGCAGTCGGTTTAATTAAAAGGTGTTAATTTTACTCCAACTGGTGGTAATTCTTTACCTACAACTGTTACTGTATCTAATAAAGTTTAAAGTTAGATTATATATACACCTTCATCAAGAGAGTAAAAATCTATATATAAAGGTAGATTAATACAATATAGCGCCCCTGAGGTGATATCTCATAAAAGCGGCGCTATGCAAATTGTCCGATAAATAAATAAAAATAATGTTTACATATTGAAGACAATATTAGTGATTTCTAAACGAAAATCTGAAACAGAAAAATCAGAAAAGGAAACGGTCACATCTGGGACTCGAACCCAGGACCCCTGTCTACAATTTGAGGTTTTACTCAATAAAGTTATTCCGAAAAATAAATATTCATTCTAGACTTGCAGAAAAGTCAACAGATGTCGCAAATTAAATAAAAAAAAAAATAAAATAAAATAAAATAAGATAGGTTTATCTAAAAGACGCTGTCTGGATTGCATTTAGTTCGGGTTGAATCTTGCGATCATACATAAAGATAGTTGCCAATAAAAATGTGCGGTGAAAAAATGAAGACAATGTTAGTAGTTCTTATTCGAAGTATGATACAGTTAAAAGTGACCGAGGGGGATAGGGTCCCATTAGCGCAGTTGGTAGAGCACTGTCCCGGAAAGACAGGGGTCCTGGGTTCGAGTCCCAGATGTGACCGTTTCCTTTTCTGATTTTTCTGTTTCAGATTTTCGTTTAGAAATCACTAATATTGTCTTCAATATTTAAATATTACAATTTGAGGTTTTACTCAATAAAGTTATTCCGAAAAATAAAAATAATGTTTACATTTTATTGTGTATACACCGAAGTAAAAATTAAATATAGATTACAATTGGAAAGAAGAAGTGGAAGGAGGGGGGAGGGGTAAGAGTAGGCTGGGTTTATAAGAATTAGGAATTACAATATCGTTAGACGGGAAAGACCAGTTAAGTGGGAAAATATTTAAAAGAGAGTTTTTAAAAAAAATCTTGTTACTTATATCTACTTTTATTTTAACATGTTTCCTAATTTCTAAAATTTCAAAATTATTTATTTGCGATGCTTTATATCGTGTGTGAAGTATTTTAAGACCTGAAAAAAAAACAAATAGCATATAACCATAAAACAATATATTCATAAGACAAATAGCATTTAATAAAATAGCGGTTATTCTAATAAATTGATAGTTGAAATACTAAATAAAAAAATTAAATATATTCTCTTCAAACGGTATTTCTAAAGATAGAAATAAACAATGGCGTAGAATTCTGTTTGTGGATAACGATACTTCTAAAATTATATATAAAAACAATCCTGGTACTATTCAACTGGCGTTTTACACTAATAACAATGAAGAAATATATTCTTAATAATAAAGATCAAACAAAAAAATCAGGAGTTTAAAAACTCAATTGAGATGATTGTAATTTCTTTTACAAAAGTAGAACCAATTGAAACTTTTTAGTCAGAACTAAAGAATATCTCAGGGCTTTAAATGGAAATAGTGAACCTGAGTTTGCAAATCATCTTTTGAATAATGATCAAAACTTTCGATAATAATTCAGGTCTTAAAATACTTCACTCAGGATTAAAGCATCGCAAATAAATAAATTTGAAATTTTAGAAATTAGAAAACATGTCAATATAAAATCAGATATAATTAATAAGCAAAAAAATATATAAATAATAATGAAAAATGCCATTCCAAAGTGATAAGCTTCCAGAAGAAATCTTCTTATTAAACGCTTGTTAATGGTCAAGTAGTCAAGTATTGTAAGCTGCGTATTTAAATATTCGCGCCAGTCATTTGGTTCGTTTTTATACCGCCAGAGGTGCGCTCTGTCGGCCATCTATAACCGTGCGTATCGGCCATATTGAAGGAACGCGTGATTTTTTATAAACGTCAAACATAATCACGTAACTGTGGATAATTCTCATTGGAATGTAATTAATCCAATGGATTATGAACTTTCTAAAACATATTTTCTTCGATATTATCCAAAAATTATATGAGCATAAACGATGATTTTGAAGAAATCTGGTGATCCTATTTTAGTATGAAATCGGGTCTTAATTTTCAAGTTATCGGAATTTACACGAAACAGTCAATTTGAATTTGACCAATCAGAGGGCCTACATCGTCCAGACGATCGCGTAATAATACTATCAGATTATATTTCTAAAAAATGACGCTGATAAGTAAATGATACTTTTCTTACATAATTCACATAACTGGCAGTTCAAAGTCGCAAAAATAGTTACTCAATGCGTTAAGATACAATAGTTACTATTTGCTCCTATCGTAAATAAATAATTACTGAATAATAGTTACTCAATGCGTTCAGAGACAATAGTTACTATTTGCTCGTATCGTAAATAAATAGTTACTCAATGCGTTAATATACAATAGTTACTATTTGCTCCTTTCGTAAATAAATAATTACTCAATAATAGTTACTCAATGCGTTCAGATACAATAGTTACTATTTGCTCTTATCGTAAATAAATAGTTACTCAAAAATAGTTACTCAATGCGTTAATATACAATAGTTACTATTCGCTCCTACCGTAAATAAATAATTACTCAATAATAGTTACTCAATGCGTTCAGACACAATAGTTACTATTTGATCCTATCGTAAATAAATAATTACTCAATAATAGTTACTCAAAAATAGTTACCCAATACAATAGTTACTAAATGCTCCTATCGTAAATAAATAATTTATTGTACGTCACTTGTATGTATACCGGCAGGTTAAAATAATTTATTTATTTATTTATTGTTGAGGAACATTTACAGACTATTAACAAGAGAAAAAAAACATTAGATAAGCGCTGCAAAAAAAAAAGGAAATGTCAACAGTCCACTTAAAAATGTTCACATCATGCACAGTTTAAGTGTCATTATTCACTATGTATTAACAAAAAAATATATAAACAGCAAAACGTGAAAAAGGCAAAAAAAGAGATATCAAAAACAAAAAATACAGATTCATATATGATCCAAAAAACAAAAGAAACAAAAATAAAAACAGAAAACAAATAGAGTAAATAAAAAAAAAACAAACAAACATTCACAATCTATTGCTAATTTGCTTTTTAAAATAAGTGAGACTATTTGCATATATATCTATGTTGTTACACTCAATAGAATTGTACAGACGACACATTCTAGATAATGGATTGAAGTATGCAATATTGTTCTTAAATAATTCTAGATGGAATATATTATGATTCCTTAGATTACGTCTATTAGGAATTTTAATAAGAATATTGCTCACACAATCAGTTGCTTCAAGCTTGTCATGAATAATTTTGTGTAGACATATTAAGTCAGCAAATTGTCTTCTTTTATCCAGGGTCGTAAAGTTAAAGTATTGGAGTCGTTCCTCATAAGACTGCAGTACGGAACTTAGTCCAAGTTTAAAGGATAACAATCTTAGAAAATTTTTTTGTACAGATTCAATAGTTTTTGAATATTTCAAGTAGTGTGGGTTCCAGATAACACTACCATATTCCAATTTGCTTCTGACCAACGAGTGATACAAGGTTATAATGGATTGGGTATTTTTAAATGGTTTCGATATTCTATGTATAAAACCAACCATTTTCAAGGATTTACTCGTGATATCACTGATATGTACATCAAACTTAAATTTTGAATCAAGTGTGATTCCTAGATCTCTAATAGTGGTGACTGCATTTAATTGAACATTATTAATGAAATATGCACGATTCTTTCTTCTTCTGTTACGAGTGAAGGTTATAATGTAACATTTATCAATATTTAGAAACATATCATTTTGAGTACACCAGCTATGTAGTGTGTAAAGATCTTCTTGAAGCATAACTTGATCAGAATCAGTGGAAATTTTACGGTAAATCTTGAGGTCATCAGCAAATAAAACAAAACGGCAGCGTAACATGGGGCCAAGGTCATTAATAAAGATTAAAAAAAGCAGAGGGCCTAGATTGGACCCCTGAGGTACACCTGAGGTTACAATTATGGGAGGTGACTCATACCCATTTATAAGTACTAACTGTGTTCTGTTTTCCAAGTAAGATTTAAGCCATCTTAATAGATCACCGTGGATACCTATACGATCAAGCTTCTGTAGTAGATGGCAAGCTGGGAAACAAAAGCTAGTTGGTACTTAAATATAAATTACTTCAGCGTTTATAATCCTTATTTCCCTTGAGAAAACCTTTATTCCTTGAAGATTATTTCCGTTTGTTCCATCTGTATCAACGAGAGGATGGAGATATAAGAGTATTATTATTATTTGTTTCTGCACTTGAAGTTTTCCTCGATACGGACAAATTATCCGCTATACATTATCCGTTTGAAAAGTCAGGAAATATAATACTTCTAATGCTAGTCACAGACTGTTACTACTCGATACATAATCCATTCGCTGAACAGACTGAACAAGAGATTTTTAGAGCAACTGATATTGTTTTACACTAACCTCACTTAATCTAAGGGCTCTTTCTTATCCTTCATATGAAGAACAATTTTATCATTATAAATTGCATTCGAATTATATTTAATTACGCGAATTGTTTTGCCTTCTCTAAAAAGAGTTTTATAAAATAATGTTCCCTATCAAAATGTTTCAGGTAATTTGTTCCCGGTCAAAATGTTCACAGTAATATTGTTCCTCGCCAAAATGTTCCCAATAAGTTATCATTATATTGGCGCTGTCAGTCAGTAGCAAAGATATTAGAAGAACGAGATATGCTATGTTGGCCGCCGGACCGTAGCCGGAGTACTACCTAATTAGGGTACTTTGAACGGTATCGGGACGTGTACGCACAGAAATCTGTTCTATGTATTAGTGCGGATACCTTAGCGTAAGCGAAGGTGTGCAGTAGTATTGGTGAACAAAACCGGCGACACTGGGCAAAACAATTCCACTCAGTACGAACTGCGCATAGCACATCTCGTTCTTCTAATATCTTTGGTCAGTAGTCTCAGCATATCACAATGACCTTAAACAAACATAACCTAACCTTCGATTACAAATGATCAATTTCAATATTTCGCGATTTCGTCCATTATTAAAAACAAATTAATTCTATGTTTAGTGACCATACCTGAATAGTTATTTTTTTAAAAATAAAACAGTAACTTAGTAAACACCACTTTAAAAAACACATCACAAAGTATCTGCTTCACACGAACAAATTTATTTATTGTCATTGTGTTATATATTTGAGTTAATTCCACTTTTCGACTTTTAAAATAGGACATTTTGACAGGGAACATTTTAACTGAGGACATTTTTAATTGAAACATTTTAGCAGGAAACAGAACCCGCCACGTAAAAAAGACATTGGTTTATGTTAAAGACATTTTTTCAATGACGTAAAGTGGTTTTATTGAAGGTCAAGAATTTTTTTTGGAAACAAAATTTCGTATTAAAATGAAAAATATCACAAGGAATAAGTAATTGATGTAAAAACAATCGATTGGGTTGCATTTTATTACTAGATAATAGATATTGGGAGTGATTTATAATTTTACTGTTTTAATTTTACTTCGAAAACGGCTGATATGTCTCTGAAAATTTTAACTCAAACTTTAAAAAAAAATTATATAAAAACTTCGATCGTATGTTTCCCAAGTGCTCTTGAAATTCGAATAGAAAAACTTCAACGCTCACATTAAATATTTCGACCGGAAGCGACATTCTGTTGGTATTTTTCATGTATTGTTTTTATAATAAGTGTATATATCTCGCAATATTAAAACACCACCTTCTCAAGTTATTTAGTCAGAAAATATAATTTTGATTAAAAAATTGATTTCGCGAAATTATATATTTAACTAAACAAATTGCATTAAACCTCAAAAATATTTGAAGGTTTTTGTTTTAAATCTATACCAAAAATATTAATTTTGAATCATTTAGATATTGCCTGTGTTGGAGCAAAAACTCCTAGATCAATCAGTGTTTAATGCAGCAGCACGGCTCATAACCGGGGTTTCAAAATATTTGCACATTTCAGAAAACCTTCGTAACCTTCACTGGCTCAAGTGCCCTGAAAGAATCCAGTATAAATTGTGCTGGATGGTGTTTAAATCCATCAATGAAATGGCCCCACCCTACATCTCTGAACTATGCGTCCCGGAAAACACTGGTCTGAGGCAGTCAACTCTTAGATCAGTAACATCAGCAGCTGTAGGCAGACTGATGGAACCTAAGCGCAAGCCAAATACTAAGTTTCCCCGAATCCGCAGGACCGGATAAAGTTCCACCTAGATTCCTAGTTAATTGTATGCATTCATTGTCACATCCCATACATAAGTTATTTATGAAGTCACTCTCATCGGGCGTGTTTCCTGACTTTTGGAAGTTTAGTCATTTGACGCCTATTTTCAAAAAAGGAAATAAGAGCGAAGTATCAAATTATAGGCCAATCAAATCGTTAGTTGAAATATTAAAAAATCCTTACAGTCAAGGACTTCAAAAGTTCATTAAATATTCGATTCGGAGTTATATCAAAAGCAAATTTAACAGAGGAGACACCTTCTCTATCTACCATTTTGGAGAAATGAAGAAATTTTATATCGGTATGACACTATTCATATGATTCTCAGTCAGGGTTCTTATTCTATATTTAGGGTAAAATTTCAAGACCTTCTGTAACGCGATTATAACTTTCTGTTTGTGCTGGTCTTAGCTTTGTTCTAACAAAAACGCTTCTTTGCTAGTAAAAATAATTACCTTCAATTAACAACGCAATAATTTTAATTCACTGGGTACCTACTGAGATGAATATTGATTTAAAAATTCTATGTAATTCTCAACTTAATTAGACAACAAGGAATAAATCGAGACGCCTGATTTATACATTTCTCTCTCTCAATTTGTATTCATAAGGCGAAATGTTCGCCGCTCGCAGCTTGTTTGCGAGGAGTCCCCGTTGACGCCCATTTTATGTACTTGTTTTTCGTGGTAAATATTAAATAAGCTTCTTATGTTGTTTCACTTGAATCAAGAACAATGAACAGATTTTTAATGATCATTCAGCGGAAAAAAACATTTTAATTCTTTGCAAAAATAATTTTTAATCTTGTGGTGTAGCTATTACATGAGGGTAGATTATTTATTACACCATATGGCCCAATTCTAACTATCCGAATATTGATACGAGGCCTGTGATGACACACGACATAAAAACAATTTGATACGAATATAATACAAGATCGTGCAATGAAAGTAGGCTACCAAAAAGGACAAAGCAAATACACAAAATAGTTTACTGTAAAAATGAATACCTACAATATTATAACGCACTGCCGAAAACCATAAAGTCTGCACCAATCAATGGATTCAAGCCACATTATTAAAAAGAAAATGCAATGAATAGTAAAAATGTTATAATGAATGCATGTAATTTATAATAAATTTGAATTAAGCTTCGATGTACAGATAGCTGAAATTAAATTCAGTATAAATGGGCGCTGCCAGATTTCGGTGATTTTGTTTGCTAAATTGCGAAAGTAATATTTAACTAGCAGTTAAAAACCCGCTCCGCGGGTTTTTGCTGCTAGGCCCTGCGGGCGGCACTTGGTTGGGCTGCGCCCAGTTTAAGTGATACTAACAACAATTACATTTAATAGATAGATATTAGGTCATTCACAGAGAGAGGGTGAGTATATATTGTTAAAACACGGAACAGGAAGGAGTTAATGAATAATAACATGCTCAATTTAGGCATAATAAGAATGACAGTTGTTTGAATAAATGAAATTTTACGTAGGTATTTGTGATGGATTATTTCAAATGAAACACTATTATTGACTACATGTCTACAACTGATATTAACTGTTATGGTACCTAATATAATTTGCTCATAGGAGACTTGCAGTGCTTAAATATGTGTTACAACCGTCAATGTCTATAAGTTGAATCAATATCGTATAGTTTGTCACAACAATTAAAGATAGTTATAACAAAGTTGACTGAAATAATAGATTATTACATATTGATTAATTGTACCCGTGTTTATGGATAATAGGAGGGTAATTGTGCGATGAGATTAGCAGTCGGTTTAATTAAAAGGTGTGAATTTTACTCCAACTGGTGGTAATTTTTTACCTAAAACTGTTACTGTATCTAATAAAGTTTAAATTTAGATTATATATACACCTTCATCACGAGAGTAAAAATCTATATATAAAGGTAGATTATTACAATATAGCGCCCCTGAGGTGATATCTCACAAAAGCGGCGCTATGCAAATTGTCCAATTAATAAATAAATATAATGTTTACATTTTATTATGAACGTATGCATTGATATACAATGGAAATAGATAAAATAATGTTATCCGATTAAACTTTATTTTATTAAAAAACAAATAACTTTTTTAACTTCACTTTATTATATACAACCAATACATGTTTCATGAACGAAGTATACACCGAAGTCAAAAATTAAATATAGATTACAATTGGAAAGTAGAAGTGGAAGGAGGGGGGAGGGGTAAGAGTAGGCTGGGTTTATAAGAATTAGGAATTACAATATGAAAGACCAGTTAAGTGGGAAAATATTTAAAAGAGAGTTTAGAAAAAAAAAAATCTTCTTAATTACATCTACTTTTATAACCATGTTCTCTTATTTCTAAAATTTCGAAATTATTTATTTGTGATGCTTTATATCCTGTGTGAAGTATTTTAAGACCTGAAAAAAAAATTGCATATAACCATAAAACAATATATTCATAAGACAAATACCATTTAATAACGGTTATTCTATTAAATTGATGGTTGAAATACTAAATAAAATAATTAAATATATTATCTTCAAACGGTATTTTTACCCTATTTCTTAAGATATAAATAAACAATGGCGTAGAATTCTGTTTGTGGATAACGACACTTCTAAAATTATATATATAAACATTCCTGGTACTATTCAACCGGCGTTTTACACTAATGACAGAATGAATAAATATATTCTTAAAAATAAAGATGGCGAAAATCAAACAAAAAAATCAGGAGTTTATAAACTCAATTGGGCTGGATTGTAATTTATTTTACAAAGGTAGAACCAATAGAAACTTTGAAGTCACAACTAAAAAACATCTCAGGGTTCTAAATGGAAATAGTGAATCTGATTTTGCAAATCATCTTTTGAATCACACTTTCGATAAAAATTCAGGTCTTAAAATACTTCACTCAGGATTAAAGCATCGCAAATAAATAATTTTGAAATTTTAGAAATTAGAAAACATGTCAATATAAAATCAGATATAATTAATAAGCAAAAAAAAATTATAAATAATAATGAAAAATGCCATTGCAAAGTTGAAATAAACTTCCAGAAGAAATCTTATTGTTAAACGCTTGATGTTCAAGTAATTTAGCATATTTAAATATACGCGCCAGTCTTGATTCTTTCTTACACCGCCAGAGGTGCGCTCTGTCGGCCACCTATTGCGTATCGGGTATCGGTCATATTGAATTAACGCGTGCTTTTTTCGTCAAACGTCAAACGTAATCACGTAATTGTGGATAATTTTCACTGTAATGTAATTAATCCAATGGATCATGAACTTTCTAAAACATATTTTCTTCGATATTATCCAAAAATTGTATGAGCAGAAACGATATTTTTTGAATAAATATCGTATTACATGTGGCGATTCTATTTCAGTATGAAATCGTGTCTTAATCTTTAAAGTCTTATTTAAACACAATTTGAATTTGACCAATCACAGGGCCTACACCGTCCAGACGCTGGAGTATTAATAATATCAGATACTGCATTATAATGTATATTTATTATAATATTAAAAATATTTTTACCCATTAGTTGCCTGCAACGGGCAAAAAGCTAGTAACATTAAAAATACACTTATTCTGGATAAAGATGTCTTCTTTAGAAATGGAAAAAGCTTTAATAATGCAAATGGATGGAATGAAATTACTATTTAAATTCGGTGTATTAAACCTTAGCAGAATCTGAAACCTGAATTGCGCAATGTTTCATTATTTATTTTCGTTTCCTAATCACACCCACGATGAATATTTGAATAGTATCCCGAACGAAAGCCTTAAAGGAGAAAAATGGTTCGCAAGACCTACGTGTAATCTACTTCTAGCGCCGGGCCCAAAGCACTCCTTTCAGCATTCCCGGCAAGTGTTTAAAAAATATACAAGGGCGGCGCGTGTTTACTGTACAACGTACAGTACAGGCTGTATGAAGTACGGGGTAAGTAATATCGACGTCGGAGCAAAGGCTTCACAAAAGCGTTTTTAACAATCAGCGGCATACACGTACAATTTGTCGGGAGCTCTCCCGTGAAACCTGTGAATATAATTAAAATTTCCGCTTAACACTTATCGCACACGGCTTTAACTGTCGTATTTTTTATCTTCCGTGTGCCTTAACGGGCGGCAAAAATTCATTATGAGTACGGCTAAAATCTCTACCACCGTGTAATGAATTTATAAAATTTGGTATTATTTTTCATTTAAAAAATTATAAAGCTTTTACACACCACCGTTTTGGTTGCTTATTAAATAATTTTACCGAAATCTGACTGAAAGTCGTTAACATTTTTTAATAAACTAAATCTCTTCCTATTTTTTTTATATCTCTATGAACTATAGCCCACTTCTTACAATTTCGCTTCTTTGACATAATATTCGCTTATTAAATTATGTACTTAATAAGCTAACAGTTTTTTTATTTGAAAGAGATTGCAGACGGAAGTTATTAGAGTGTTTAAAAAGAACAATATTCTTATTTTCTCTCTAGAGATAAGCCACATGCTGACAAGAAGTAGAAGAAACCCAGTTAAGACGTTTATCTTTATAAGTCTTATTTAATTAAGAAAATTAATTAATCTTTGTTGACAGAACTTTTCATTATAAGTTCGCTTCCTTCGAAGAGACCCGTTGATTTGACGTTTGTTCAATTCAAGCGCTATTTATCAGAGTCAGGGAAACTTTTCTGTGTTGACGTATTACTCTCTTTGTCTCATCTAAGTGCACGGATTCATTTACATAACATTTACTTATGACTCATAATATAGACCCTCTCACTAGGCATCATTTAATTAAAGTTTACACGAGCTTTATAAAATTGCCACCCTCTGTGGACTTGTGTCTTTCAAGGGGCACTTCCAGCATCATACCTCCAAGCCTTCGACACAGATAGTTCTAAAATGTTGAAAAAAGTTCTCACAAAACAGATTTTTTGTTCAAAGTTTCAAAAAATGCCCCTGACCGAGACATTTTATCTCGCAAAAACTCTAGTAATTTTATTCTGAGGACATTTCTGCCGTGAAGGGAATGTCACCCAAAGACACTGTCAAGTAAATGAAAGCGCAATTATTATGAGACGTTCTTTGAGCAAGGAAAACTTCTTACGAGAAATACAAGCACTGAAGGGACTTATATAATATAAAATTTCAGCGTACCAAAATAATTTACCAAATTGAAAAAATAATAATTAAACGTTTGGGGACTTTCTGAAACACGATATCTCCGTTTGTTGTCACGTTGCTCTTCAAAACCTTAATTGCAGAGAAAACCAAGAAGTTTTTTTTTTAAATTGTGTGCTCAAGTCGGTATCACTTTTATTAAAAACAAAACAGATCTTTTAAATTATAATTATTATTACTCAGGTCCTTCGTGTTAAGGAGAGTGGAGGAAGGAACAGTTTGAAAACTCGGTAACTGTAATCAAATTCTACAGTATCACATTGTCTCTCCGCGGTCGAAATTTTTCTCGATCTTCAGCCCTTTGAACAGTTAATCCACAAAAACCTCAATAATATTAATAAAGACGACGGAGTTGAGCTTAATAATTCTTGGTATTTAGAACATAACGGTTACACTAAAACCGAACGCCAAAAATCACATGAATTTAATTAATTATTATACTGAAATAATTATCATACTTATTGAAGGAAGTATCCTGTCCCATTTGCTCCCAGTGAGACTACGGCATCCTCAATTGAGGTATGTTGCGTGAAAGTACTAAAGAGGGGTAAAAGATGGAGAATAGATAGGTGGAGAATTACCTGAATATTCAGATCTGGTCAGCAAACATGACTAATGCCATTTCAATTTTGAATGTTAGTCTTT
Organism: Hesperophylax magnus; assembly: GCA_026573805.1. Classification (NCBI taxonomy): domain Eukaryota; kingdom Metazoa; phylum Arthropoda; class Insecta; order Trichoptera; family Limnephilidae; genus Hesperophylax; species Hesperophylax magnus. Next base: position 3,999,901 of record JAIUSX010000157.1, read on the forward strand.
CACTAGGGCGAGATTATCTTGAACTCTTGAACTAACTACCGTAAATTATAAAATTTTGGACATTTTTTCCATTTAATATAATTTATTTTTCCATTGTATTATCTCTTTTATTTTAAACACTGATAGTTAAGGACATTTCATACGTGATTTGGTGTCGGCTTTATTTATTAACTAACATTAAAATTACATTGAATAAAAATTGAATTGAATATTTTTTAATAATAAATTGTTGTCATAAATTAAAAGTTTTTTATTTCACTTTTGACATTTTTAAAAATATAAAATATGGTTAGTATAGTATATAAACATAATTCTGTGAAACAAGTAGGCTTTTCCGATGGAATTGAATCAACGTTTGTCGAACAAGGTTCTTCCTCTCTGCTTTCTTTACACTAACACAAATATTGGTATTTAACGAACCTCGGTTGCTTTGCTGTATAGAAGAAGCTTAAGACGTTTTAGAATAACGGATATCAGTGGCTTATGTGCAGTGAAGGGAACGAAATACATTTACAGCGAGGAAATGAAGGGGGGAACAAGATTCGAGAAGAAGTGCTCAAAATCTGAGGTTAAAATAATCAGATGGGCTCAAAAGTCAACAATAAATCTTGAAATTATGTGGCTTATTTGCATTTGAAAACTTCAGTGGTAGTCGTCCCCATGGCTTGTTTAAGATACCAAATTATACAAACACGGCATAGCCAGAGAAACGTTGCAATTGAAATTTTCAAAACAATAGATACACATTATATTTAATTACTCTTCAAATAAACAGTAAAAAAAATTTAATACCAATATTCCCAAAAGTTAATGATGATTAAATTATAAATCTTGAACTGTTAATGGATAATTGATGTGTTGTGAAATACTTTATTTAGATAAATAAACCAATTTGCGATACATTTTGCTTTGTAAAACGGGAAACATGTGCTACCACGTTACTCCGGCTTAACGAATACTCAGATCTGAAAACCAAAGGGAATTATCCTTTTCTGATAAGCCCGCGGGGGAGAGTGGCGAGTACCGTGGTGGACTGCGCTGGGTAGGGCTGGTCCCAGCTAAAAAATAAGTATAAGGAAAACCCTTCACGGCTCATAATCTCCTTTGATGGGGCAATTCCTGGGGTTAATAATGGTGGGGGGAGGGTTTAGTAGTTCTAGCGTCGCCCTCAGCTTCCACTGCTGCTGGAAGATTATGTAGGCTCCAAAATATATAAAGCCAGGATAATTAAATAACTTTCATTCCCCATCATGGCTCGTTTCCTCCAGAGACAGAAATAGAAATAAATTGTTTTGATTTTATCGTGACTGTTTGTTCCTCTTTGCAAGATTCCATTGGTCACTCCAGTGGTCCAAATAATCGTGTTTTCAAAAGTAATAATCAAACTGCAACTTGTTTTATATATTTACCTAACTGAAAGAAAAAGAATTGTCACAATTCTTTTTTCATACTTTCTTCGGGCAGATGCGAAGGTACCATAACATTAAAAAAATTCGTACTCGAAAGCCCAAAATATCATGACGTTTTCAAAATTTAAAAAAAAAACTTTGTTGAATCGGCCCGAGATAGAGACCCGAGAGGCCTGAGCCTAGGGCCACAATATTGAAGGAGGCCCCCGGTAATGGATGTGATTTCCTAGGGCCCCCAGTTTGTAGGTGCCAAAATTGTATACATTTAAGACCTGGAAAGAAATATTTCAAAAGATTTCCTAGGGCCCCCACGCCCACTTGGGAGGGAGACCAGCTTTATGTCAAAATGGTACACATTGAGTACACCGGATTCATATGTAATTTTTTTCGAGGGCCCCAACCTCGGAGGAGACCTTGGCTGGGTGCATTTATTGGTTGGCCCTCCGACCCATAAAACTTATTGCTTTTCCCTTGCCTTTATGAATATAATAATTCATATTCCACTCCTTTCACCAACACCACATAGATGATAGGTACCCCAATTGGGGACAAATTTCTCCTGCAATGCTTTTCTATGCCTTTGTGAGAATTATAACTATTTTTCCACTAATTTTTTTCACTCTTATCATTTACCCCACTTGGAGATATCATAGTTCCTTAGTTACACTCTGAGAATATTGAGGAAGAGGGACTAATGTGCAGTACGTGCAATTTTATACGTCTCTCTGTAGGTAATTAGTAAGACGTAAACAAATTAGATATATAATTTTTATTTGACCTTTCCAAACGCAAAAATATATTTTCTAAAATAAATTGTGGAATGCGCAATTCAAATTATAGTTGTTGAATTTTATTTTGTTGGTAATATGTTATTTAAAATTTTAAGTACTCATATATGTCCAAATCATGATTAATTGGCATAGAACTTTTTTGTGCTAACCGTTTTAATAACATTACAGAAACGTTACTTGTGTCGAATGTTACAAACAGAATAAAATATAACTTGACTTGAATTGCCATAATATTTACCGTGGCTGTGTAAAACTAACCATGTATTATTGCAGGTTCCCCAAGGCATCTGTAAAATATAATAAACCCCAAAAATGGCTTGTTGACATCCGGGGTACGAAAATCTTTAAGCACAACCAAGCAGGTTCAAATATTTTTTTTTATGTGACACCTCACAGGAGAGCTCTTTTCTGTAAAGTTTAAATGCAGGGGTGCTACGTCGCCTTCCTTTTGGGCAGCGAGGGAAAAACTCATACGAATTCTCACATGAAAAAAGAAGACGTTTTTATATTAACATCTTCTTTCTGTTGACAGGTTTGTCCTGCAGGTTAATGGGATAATTTTCCTCGCCCCAACACCCCGCCTCGATTGTAAAATGGTCATCCGGCAAATAATGCTCTAATTTATGCAACCATCATGCTCAAGCTAAACAACAGCCAATTAATTTGTCAAGCATATAGGTCCGCTTTCACGGCCAACAAAGGCGAATTTGCAGCAAAACCATAAATCTTTCTTTAAAAACAGGATAACATACAAACTAGCTTGTACACATAAACTTAATATCTATCAATACTACGCAACGGGGAACCAATCGCTATTCTTAAAGCTTTTATTTTATAAAAATCAGACGTCACTGGGTGCCGGTGCTTATAATTTACCGATTTTCCGATTAATTTACCGATGCAGGCTCTATACATCCGGTACACTACCTACTGCATATAAGTAATACGAACAATTGGAACATACAATTCTACTTTATAATGTAAGACTTTGACATAGGTAGATATATGTAGCAGTTAGCAGAATGCGGCGAAGGCTCCATAATACTACACGATCCATCTTCATGCGAGATTGGAAAAGGTGGTAAACTCTCATTTTAATAATGGAATCAATCATAGTAATGGCATTTGTTTGTACAAACACACTCCCCTATAATGAATGTCGCTTATTTATATAATGTGTTCATTGAAATGAGAATGTTCAAAGTGCTAATACGTGTTAATGTCTGATCGTGTGAATCGATCGAAGTCTATCATTAAACCAATTTGCCCTCCTCCGGCTCGTTATCAATTATTGCGTTCCGCGACGAATTCAGATTAGATTATTTGAGAAATGCGAGATGAAGGCTTCATTCGGTATTGATTATTTATTCTAGAAAATTTTGAATTGTTTATTTTCATTTGAATACGTATAAATGAGATTATTCTTTTGTTTATTTATCCTTAGACAATTATTGTAAATGCACAGAAGTGGGCGTGTTTATGTGCTCTAACTTATGTGAATTTTATCTCACTTCGGGTTAAATTATCGAAATTCATTCTTGAACAAATAGTTAACAATTTCATTGAACAGTCTGGGCTAGAAAGTGAATTATGTATATTGGCGATACCACTTTCTTTCAAATTGCATTAGTTCTCAGTCATGGATTATCCGATCAGTGCATAAACCTCTCTATTCACTACATAATTAACAAATCATGTCTTGGGGCTACCATGTCGTTACCATGTGATTTTATTTTTATTATTTTGCTATTGTTTTCACCAAGTCTTATTCATTACAACTGAAGTACCTGGCCTTTATACATGTGATATTCATTTTCCTCTTATTTCGAACATCGTATAAGCTAAATTTTATCAAAAGGTATCAAAATTCTGCTTTGATCTTTCGTCACATGCGCGCGGTCTATGAATCCACCTATGTGTGTTCTAGTGTAAGTTTGACAACGTTACTGATACTTCAGGACATTTCCAGATTGTTTCGGTAATTTACTACCTACCTGCACGTTTCTAGTGTCATTTAAACAGATAGAGTAAACACTTCAGCCTAGAATCGGTCCCGGATTCCGCGGATATTTTTCTTTATATATATATTTACAGGATGTCCAAGGGTAAAGTGAATAAACTTCAAGGGATGTTTCTACAATATATGATGGTAGCAGTGAAAATAAAAAAATTGAAATTATGTTGCTTACTTTTTCTTACAAAAATACTTTTATCAGAAGAATATTATTTTTTCCTCAAAAACAAAACAACTTTTGTACCCGAAAACTACCTTAAAACCTTGAAATTTCACAAAAAGGTTTATCTTTTTTTTACTTTAATATTATGTAGAACCACCTCCCTTAGTTTGTGCACTTTAACCCCGGACACCTCGTATACATATATAGACAGATAATAAATATCGAATAGACAAATGTAAAAAAATAAGATTCAGAAATATTAAAAAGCACACATTTTCAATTTAAATCAATGCGAAATCCATTACATTCGTATAATACTTACGGGCGACCTTCTGGGATTGTACATCAAGCATTTTCCATCCTTCAATTGCTTAACTGTTACCCTTTTTCTATGTTACAAAACGAAACGAAGTGGAGGGAGTCGGAATAAAAATGGTGGCCATTACCCCTAAAGCTTGGAGCGGACTGACATTAGGTCCATCCCTTACCGAACCTTAGGGACTAATTTCCAAACATCCCCCTACAAACGTGTGAGGATATATTGGCCGATAATCTTAATGCTGGGGTTCAATCGCTAATTCATATCATTACATTCCTCCTTACCGAGCTCAATCGATATACAGCATACGGAGATACTGCCACTGCTCACTGCTCAAGGATCTACTTAATGCTGGGGTTCAATCGCTAATTCAGATCATTACATTCCTCCTTACCGAGCTCAATCGATATACAGCACACGGAGATACTGCCACTGCTCACTGCTCAAGGATCTACTTAATGCTGGGGTTCAATCGCTCATTCAGATCATTACATTCCTCCTCACCGAGCTCAATCGATATACAGCATACGGAGATACTGCCACTGCTCACTGCTCAAGGATCTACTTAATGCTGGGGTTCAATCGCTAATTCAGATCATTACATTCCTCCTTACCGAGCTCAATCGATATACAGCACACGGAGATACTGCCACTGCTCACTGCTCAAGGATCTACTTAATGCTGGGGTTCAATCGCTAATTCAGATCATTACATTCCTCCTTACCGAGCTCAATCGATATACAGCACACGGAGATACTGCCACTGCTCACTGCTCAAGGATCTACTTAATGCTGGGGTTCAATCGCTCATTCAGATCATTACATTCCTCCTCACCGAGCTCAATCGATATACAGCATACGGAGATACTGCCACTGCTCACTGCTCAAGGATCTACTTAATGCTGGGGTTCAATCGCTAATTCAGATCATTACATTCCTCCTTACCGAGCTCAATCGATATACAGCACACGGAGATACTGCCACTGCTCACTGCTCAAGGATCTACTTAATGCTGGGGTTCAATCGCTAATTCAGATCATTACATTCCTCCTTACCGAGCTCAATCGATATACAGCACACGGAGATACTGCCACTGCTCACTGCTCAAGGATCTACTTAATGCTGGGGTTCAATCGCTCATTCAGATCATTACATTCCTCCTCACCGAGCTCAATCGATATACAGCATACGGAGATACTGCCACTGCTCACTGCTCAAGGATCTACTTAATGCTGGGGTTCAATCGCTAATTCAGATCATTACATTCCTCCTTACCGAGCTCAATCGATATACAGCACACGGAGATACTGCCACTGCTCACTGCTCAAGGATCTACTTAATGCTGGGGTTCAATCGCTAATTCAGATCATTACATTCCTCCTTACCGAGCTCAATCGATATACAGCACACGGAGATACTGCCACTGCTCACTGCTCAAGGATCTACTTAATGCTGGGGTTCAATCGCTCATTCAGATCATTACATTCCTCCTCACCGAGCTCAATCGATATACAGCATACGGAGATACTGCCACTGCTCACTGCTCAAGGATCTACTTAATGCTGGGGTTCAATCGCTAATTCAGATCATTACATTCCTCCTTACCGAGCTCAATCGATATACAGCACACGGAGATACTGCCACTGCTCACTGCTCAAGGATCTACTTAATGCTGGGGTTCAATCGCTAATTCAGATCATTACATTCCTCCTTACCGAGCTCAATCGATATACAGCACACGGAGATACTGCCACTGCTCACTGCTCAAGGATCTACTTAATGCTGGGGTTCAATCGCTCATTCAGATCATTACATTCCTCCTTACCGAGCTCAATCGATATACAGCACACGGAGATACTGCCACTGCTCACTGCTCAAGGATCTACTTAATGCTGGGGTTCAATCGCTAATTCAGATCATTACATTCCTCCTTACCGAGCTCAATCGATATACAGCACACGGAGATACTGCCACTGCTCACTGCTCAAGGATCTACTTAATGCTGGGGTTCAATCGCTAATTCAGATCATTACATTCCTCCTTACCGAGCTCAATCGATATACAGCACACGGAGATACTGCCACTGCTCACTGCTCAAGGATCTACTTAATGCTGGGGTTCAATCGCTCATTCAGATCATTACATTCCTCCTCACCGAGCTCAATCGATATACAGCATACGGAGATACTGCCACTGCTCACTGCTCAAGGATCTACTTAATGCTGGGGTTCAATCGCTAATTCAGATCATTACATTCCTCCTTACCGAGCTCAATCGATATACAGCATACGGAGATACTGCCACTGCTCACTGCTCAAGGATCTACTTAATGCTGAGGTTCAATCGCTCATTCAGATCATTACATTCCTCCTCACCGAGCTCAATCGATATACAGCATACGGAGATACTGCCACTGCTCACTGCTCAAGGATCTACTTAATGCTGGGGTTCAATCGCTAATTCAGATCATTACATTCCTCCTTACCGAGCTCAATCGATATACAGCATACGGAGATACTGCCACTGCTCACTGCTCAAGGATCTACTTACTACAACTGAGTGGCATGTAGTTATTTTAATTTGTGTCCAAGTTTTTAAAAACATCTTGTGATTCCGTCTTTAGTTCCAATGTACGCACTAAACTTTTTAACTTTAATTTAAATTTAACCTGAACTACCAAGATAAAGCTGTCGCTACGCAAATTTCACTGTTTGATAGTCTAACACAACACAACACCAATCCGCAATAACGATAATAATTAATAACGATCATCGCCATTTGCAAACTGTTGTTACTCGATTGCACTGACTTGATCTCGTGATACTTTAATTCGTAGTTTATTGTTTATTGTGGTATTTTAAGTAGGTACATAGTTATCTATGTCCTAATACAATCCTTATATACATATAATTATAGTAACACATTTAAAATGAATCAATCACATATTTTCGTAATTTAATTTTAAATGTTTTTATGTTTTCTTCTGATTTTATTTCTTCTGGTAGCTCTCCAAATATCTTCAACGCTCCGTACATCAATGACTTTTGACTCTGTGTTTTTTTCCTGAAAGGGAGTCGCAATTCATTTATTTTCCTCGTCTCATGTGTGTGTTTGTTCTGTATTTTATCAATTTTTCTTAGGAATTCACTAGACGTATGGCCATTGATTATCTTGTAGATTAAAAATATGGTATTAAAGTAAATAATTTGTTTAAATGACAAGATATTTAACTCCTTCAACATGTTCTTAATTTTTGTGTATGTATTTTTTCTTTAATATGGTTCTCATTGCTCTATTTTGTAGAATTGTCATTTGTTTCATTAAACCGTCGTTGGATAAGAATAGGATGCTGCTACAGTAATTTATGTGTGGTACAATAATTGCGTTGTACACATTTTTACTGGAAACTGTGTTAAGGAATCTTCTTATTCTTCCCAACAGTGAGATTTTTTTGGCAATCTTTTTAATAATTTGTTTTGTATTTTGAGCAAAAGTTAATTTGGAGTCAATTATTACCCCAAAATATTTCATTTAAAATGCTTCTTTCAATACTTCACCGTCTATCAATTTGTCTTTTTTTGTTTGCGTTACTCGTTTTCTAATGTTTCGAATTTTGTTTTGTTTACATTCAATTTAAGTTTATTTTTCTTCAGCCATATTGATATATTATGTACGACTTCATTTATATGGTTCATTATGAGTTCATAATCTTCTCCTGTTATATATATCAGTGCGACGTCTGCAAATAATCTTATTTTACAATATTTCAATACTTTTACCATATCATTAATGTACATTATAAAAAGAATAGGTCCGAGAACCGACCCTTGTGGTACTCCCAATGTAATCTTTACTGGTTCGGATATTGTCTCATCCACTTTTGTGGTTTGATATCTGGTCTTGGTTAGCTTACCATTTCCTCTATTTAAATAAAATGTAAATGTTCGTTTGTTTTAAATCGTAAATCTCCGAAAGTTCTTCACCGATTGCTTTAAAATTTTGACACAACGTTGCATTTTAATACGCGGTTGTTTTTATATACCTATATTATATAGATGCCACCTGTGACAGGGAAAATATGTTTTTTTTAAAACAGCACCATCTGTTAGACAAACATGCTTTTTTGAAAACCCGCGCTATCTGTTGGACTTAAAAGCAACATGCCCTATTATTTTTCTATCTGCATAGACAGACTGTGCCACTACAATGCATGGCGGGGTACAGCTAGGATCAAATAAATTATTATTACACATTCCGCTTAATCTATCATCTACCAACCCACTAGAGACAGAAATCAAAATCTTATTTAACATTACAAATTGCCTAATGATGAAACAGAAAAACTACGAACCCCTTTGTTTGGTATGTTTTACACTAATGCGCATAACTTCTCTGAATAAAACAGTAAAATAAAATCAGATAATTTCATTTCAACATACAAAAACAGTTGAAAATTTTATAAAACGTGTGGTTTTTAAAACGGCTTAAAATATAGCGCGACTTGTTTGAATAATAATTGTAACATCTCAACAGATACAAAAACGGAAATAAAATATAGCGCGACTTGTTTAAATAATAATTGTAACATCTCAACAGATACAAAAACGAAAATAAAATACAGCGCGACTTGTTTGAATAATAATTGTAACATCTCAACAGATACAAAAACGAAAATAAAATAAAGAATCCTTCCAGAACTCCGCAAAGAGTTTCCCCGTAATTAGCTATAACGAGTAATATTAGAGACGGACGGAAGCTCTCCGGGATAAAGACCGGAGAACGCCGCAAAATATTAACAATATTCTAGTTCATTAGTCCCGACCTAAGTATAGTAATAAGGCGGTCCTCCGGGAGATGTGAATGAATTGTGTGTGGGAAATTGAGCCTTGTTATACACGTATATTGGGGCGTAATTTGGGTCCTGTTATACAATCAGAAGCTGTATTACTATTTTAACAGAGATTTGGTGCTACTCGAATTAGTGGTTCGGATTTCTAATATACTGGGGCGTGATTATCTGGCTCGCGTACCACGTACGTATTCTGTGAAAAGTGTTCCTTTAAGACGATAGAGATTTATATTGGGCGTCAGAAATCACGTTTTCTGAAGGTGACTCATTTTCAAACACACTACTGTCATTTTGATCATTCTTAGGGCCTCTTCAAAAATCAATACATTGGGACTTTTTAGTTTTCCATTGCGAAATCATTTGATATCTATTTCCAATGTTATTTTGAATTTAGTTAATCTTTGTTTCAATTCATTTTGTTTAATTCAGCATATTATGACTGGACATTTTGTTACAAAATTTAATCAATGTAAACGCAACCTTAAATAATGTGGGTGCACCTCTTCTATGGTTTTGGATATGACAACGTTATAAATAATTAAGTCCCTGGCGTTGCGCGAGCTTTGAGCAGAGTTTTCAAAACCACATGTTGATGTGTAGAGAAATTTTAATTTTATTTTTAAATTCAAATATGCTAAATATCATTTTACGGTTAAAAAAATAAGTCACGAATTGAACAAAAATGTTTAAATTTTCCAAGGGCATAAGCACATTTAGTTTTATTTTGTACTGTGGTAATAAACTTAATAACGAGTTTTGTAGCTCTGGCACTCGATAAACTGGTCTAATTTGTCGATTTTCGTCGAAATTCATAAAATTTATGATGAATCTTATGATTTTCTGGTCCGTCATGAGTTGGTCTATCAGCTCTCCACGGGATATCGTTAAGTTTTGACTTCCTGTATACACCTACATATCGTATAGATAACCCTTGTTATGTTATTCTTCTCTATGAAAATTACTGGTCATGACAAGCCACCTAAATAACTGTACAAAGTGAGAGCATAGCCACAGCAAGCCAAGATTCGAGGAATTATCATTAAAAACCGTGTTGTTTTGAATTTTTATTAGTGAATAATTCGAGCACTTAGCGGTTATCGTTATGTTCCTGTAAAACATCCATTCTCTCTTTTGTTGTCATGACTGAATGAGCTTTAAAATACTGTATTTAATTTCTAAGAAAAATAAAATTTACGCAATATTATTTTTATTTGTGAATTAGATTTCATTTCATACGTTAATCGGACACTGCTTCTTTTCGCATCCTAAAATCTTGTTTGTGTTCCGGAATATATTTTTGACCGGTTTAAGTGTAGTGGAGTTTTTCTTCGTCTTGTCAAGTAGAAATTCTAAAAGCAGCACAGATAATGTAATAATAATAATAATTGTTTTAAATTCAAATGAATCTATGTAAGAAAACGGAATTTTCTTTATTAATAGTTTTATTTTAATAATATATTTTCATAATATAATCACGGTGGTTAGTCCTAGTGAACAATAAAATCCTCTTGGCTATGATTAAAATAGCAATAAACTATGGGTTTCGCAAGAAGAATATACTTTCGCTATCGATTTTTCTTTCTATTATCTAATAATCTTCTGTTATCTTAGAATCATGTTCAAGTAATCCATAAAACAAATAATTTTATGTAAGATTTCTCGTTTTATATTATCAATTATTATTTGTCTTGTTAATCTTTAAACCTACCATACAATAAATGATCACTTTACCATCGAGCATTGAGAATGCATTATTTATTCGTCCCAGCTGGTTATGTGTATTGTGTAACCCATCTGTACCACGCTGCGACACCGCACCGCCTGGAATAAGCGCTATTCCTAAACTGTTCCGCGTCTGCCAATCTGCCGGCACTTAGAGATATCAGCGCTTCCTCAACACAATTTCAATTTAAAGAAAACTCGTTCACGATAATGTGGAAGTGGAAATTCGCGTTCCGCGTTACGTCGGGCGGATTGTGCACTGTCTTCAACCACGCGATACCACCGCGACGCCACCTTCAGTTTACCGCCCGCGCCGTGGCCCGCACCACCGCCCGCACCAACCCCCGCCACGCCCGCGCCGAAAGGGCTGTCAGAACAATACGAAAATTCATAGAGTAAATGTAAAATTAATGTTTATCATTTATTTGAATGCTTAAAGACTTTAAGTGCAAATGATTTAAAATTGTGAGATTTTTTTGAGACTATATATACTATTAAAGGACCCTCAACTAATGCTAACCCGTTAAAATGCATTCATTTGAAGTGAACTAGAATATGAACGCTCTCTTTGGAATCCATATTACAACAAATATGAAAACATCTCTGGAATATTTTTTCTTTTATTTTCCGACGTCCGGGTTAAATCTTCCCCACAGGAAAAACTAAACCCTTCCACAAATGATCATCTAGTCAATCCACATTATGCAAGTGCATTATATAAGCATAATAAATACAAAATAATACAAAAACAACACGTCGAATCACCAGAGACCAAATGGGAAAATAATTCACCGACTCCAGATATTTTCATATCAGAGGGTTCGGCTCGGTAGAAAATCTAATTGGACCTATAAATCCTACTGATCCCTCAATAAAAATATTTTTAAAATCTTTCGTAATACTACATGTATTTAAAATGACTGATTTTTGCATTATTATGTATAAATTCTTTGACAGATCTAATACGCCTAAATTTTGAATAAGAGAGCTAGGTACAATGCCATTAGCCGAAATAACAATTGCTAATATTTTTATAGTTTGTGAATGTTAAATTATTTTAATTTCATTTCTAAACCTATGTATTTTCTTATTTTTTCAGAAACAGATTTTTGAATATTACAAGAATTTGGAATAGCGACATCAATGATATAAGTTATTATTTTGATTTTTGTCATGTAAAACTATATCGGCTCTATTATGACTAATCGTTCGGTCTGTTGGTATAGTTTTATCATAATATATTTTATGAAATTCATTTTTTTTAAATTAATTTGGTTCGTATTCATAATATGGTACTATATTACGGCAGTCAATCAAGTTATGTTTAATTACCAAACTTTGGTGAATTATTTTTAATACTTGAAAATGCCTAAATTTATACTCGGACGGCGCTATTTTGGAACATCCCGATATGATATGTTCTATAGTTTCCGGAAAAGCCAAAAATGTTCTACATATATCATCAATTTGATTTATAACTTTGATTATATGCTTCCTATAATGTTTAGTAGTAATGACTCTATCCTGAATGGCAACCATAAATCTTTCTATTTCTGCGCTTAACTCTCCAATACTCAACCATTTGTTTGGCGAAAATTTGACAGTTAATTTTTTTAATTTCCGATTTTATGTCCGGGTTAAATCTTTCCCATAGGAAAAACTAAACCCTTCAACACACTTTTCCACAAATGATCATCTAGTAAATCAACATTACGCAAGTGCATTATATGAGCAAAATAAATACAAGAACAACACGTCAACTCACCAGAGATCAAATGGGAAAATAATTCACCGACTCCAGATATTTTCATATCAGAGGGTTCGGCTTGGTAGAACAACTAATTGGACCTATAAATCCTACTGATCCCTCTACATAAGTATTTAAAAAATCTTTCGTTATCCTACATGTATTTAAAATGACTGATTTTTGCATTTTTATATGAAAATTTGTTGGTGACCGGATAAATCATCAAAATGATAATTCATCACATCTTTAAAAAGTTATATAAAGTCATGGAAAGTGATGAAACAAAAACTTTATTTACTGGGTTAAGTAGGTTAGGTTAGGTTAAGTTAGGTTTAGTTAGGTTAACAAAAAAATTTCATCGTTTTTAATGACTTTATATCACTTTTTAAAAGTGTGTTGAATAGTCAATGTGTTGAGTTAGCATGAAACCGTTATTTTTTAAATTTTGTCATGTAAAACTATATCGGGTCTATTATGACTAATCGTTCGGTCTGTTAGTATAGTTTTATCATAATATATTTTATAAAATTCGTTTTCTAAAAATGAATTTGGTTTGTATTCATGATATGGTATTATGGTTCCATGCTATCTCAACAAAGTGACTATTCAACACACTTTTAAAAAGTGATATAAAAGTCAGTAAAAACGATGAAAAAAATTTTTTTTAACCTAACCGTCTTAACCCAGTTGATAAAGTTTTTGTTTCATCACTTTCCATGACTTTATATAACTTTTTAAAGATGTGATGAATTGTCATTTTGATGATTTATCTGGTCACCGGTATTATATTACGGCAGTCAATCAAGTTATGTTTAATTACCAAACTTTGGTGAATTATTTTTAAAACTCGATTGTGCCTAAATGTACCTATACTCGGACGGTGCTAATATAGAATTTCACGATATAATATGTTCTATAGTTTCCGAAAAAGCTAAACATTTTCTAGATAAATCATCAATTTGATTTGTATCTTATGCTTCCTATAATTTTTAGTATTAATGACTCTATCCTGAATGGCAAGCATAAATCCTTCTATTTCTGTGCTCAACTCTCCAATACTCAACCATTTGTTTGACGAAAATTTGTCAACATACGTTTGGTTGAGATAATTGAAGTGTTTTGAGTGTAAAATTTTATTTGACCAGGAATCCAATAATTCCTGGTTGGGATTTATAAAAAATTTGGCATTCTCGTCGTATAAATTAAAAAGTGTAATGTTTCAATCTGCCTTACAAATTATTTTGTGCATTTACGAGCTATGAGCTTTCCTATGGAAATAATTTATTATTATTAATATTAAATCTTTTTTATTTAATTTTAAAAATTATGTATACAATACATATTTGCTAAATATTATTATACAATTGTAAGACTAATTTATTATGCAGTGGCGGCTCGAGCACTTCTTCGAAGGTGGACACCGGATTTTTTTATGTCTACTAAAAGCACACTAATCAAAGAATGTATCATATTAATTTTCAAATAAAAATGTTCAAATCAGCTCTCAAAACACAATTTTTTTTTATATATGAATACGAAGAATGTATTATAATAATTCTCAAACAAAAATTTCCACACCTAATTAGCCGTCAAAAACAAAAAAAAAAACATTGAATCCAAAGAATGTATTACAAAGATTCACAAAAAAAATGTTCGCGAATAAGTCATACACCTAATCAGCTGTCATAACACAAAATAATTTTGTTCAAATCTCTCTGGATACATCTTTTGACTGAGTACGTTTTTGTATTTTTTGTACCTATCATGTATAATATATGAGTTTTTATACATAATATTTCTCACGTATGTAATGAGAAAATCTGTAAGAAATAAAGCTTGGGTACTACGCACTTAAAATAATTCAAGCAGACGTAAACATGACTAGTCATTTTTTATAGAGTTATGTTTATTAAGGCGATGCCATACGTAGTAATGCAAAATCATGTGTTTATGGTTTGAAAATTTGGTCGCCTAGAAATGTTTCAGATGCTTTAATTAAATACTGTGAGTAGAATACATCTTGGCCTTTAATATAATTTAGTATTTTTTAGATAAGTCTTTTTATAAGCCCACAAAAAAATTTATGTATTAGTCCTATGAAAACTTCTTTAAAGTTCAAAATCTCCTACTTACGAACCCATTTTCGGTTATGATTCGGTTTTTCCATATTGTATAATGTGGAAAATTAAGTTATTTCTAAAATGTTTGAAAAAAAAAAATTATACCTGAACATCCACAAAATAAAATAAAAGGCATTTTTTGGACATGTTTTTTTCTTGCATAAATCAAAACAGGCGGATGGTGTTAAGCGGGAATTTAAACCTTATCGCCATCTACGTAAGGGTTGTTATTGATAGCAGCTCAATTTAAAATATTCACGACGTTGTGCATCGCCTAAAATTAAAGCATATTATATTAAAACTAGCAGTTAAAAACCGGCTCCGCGGGTTTTTGCTGCTGGGCCCTGCGGGCGGCACATGGTTGGGCTTCACCCAGTTTAAGTGATACTAACAACAGTTACATTTAATATATAGATATTAGGTCATTCACAGAGAGAGGGTGAGTATATATTGTTAAAACACGGAACAGGAAGGTGTTAATGAATAATAACATGCTAAATTTACGCATAATAAGAATGACAGTTGTTTGAATAAATGAAATTTTACGTATTTGTGATGGATTATTTCAAATGAAACACTATTATTGACTACATGTCTACAACTGATATAAACTGTTATCGTATCTAATATAATTAGCTCATAGGAGACTTGCAGTGCTTAAATATGTTACAACCGTCAATGTCTATAAGTTGAATCAATATCGTATAGTTTGTCACAACAATTAAAGATAGTTATAACAAAGTTGACTGAAATAATAGATTATTACATATTGATTAATTATACCCGTGTTTATGAATAAAAGGAGGGTAATTGTGCGATGAGATTAGCAGTCGGTTTAAATAAAAGGTGTTAATTTTACTCCAACTGGTGGTAATTTTTTACCTACAACTGTTACTGTATCTTATAAAGTTTAAAGTTAGATTATATATACACCTTCATCAGAACAGTAAAAATCTATATATAATGGTAGCTTATTTCAATATAGCGCCCCTGAGGTGATATCTCACAAAAGCGGAGCTATGCAAACTGTCCAATTAATAAATAAATATAGTGTTTACATATTATTGTGTACGTATGCATTGATATACAACGGAAATAGATAAAATAATGTTATCCGATTAAACTTTATTTTATTAAAAAATAAATAACTTTGTTAACATCACTTTATTATATCAAACCAATACATGTTTCATGAACGAAGTATATATACATCGAAGTCAAAAATTAAATATAGATTACAATTGGAAAGAAGAAGTGGAAGGAGGGGGGAGGGGTAAGAGTAGGCTGGGTTTATAAGAATTAAGAATTACAATATGAAAAACCAGCTAAGTGGAAAAATATTTTAAAGAGAGTTAATCAAAAAATTCTTGTTAATTATATCTGCTTTTATATTAACATGTTTTCTAATTTCTAAATTATTTATTTGCAATGCTTTATATCCTGTGTGAAGAATTTTAAGAACTGAAAAAAAACAAAAAGCATATAACCATAAAACAATATATTCATAAGACAAATAGCATTTAATAACGGTTATTCAAATAAATTGATAGTTGAAAGACTAAATAAAAAAATTAAACATATTCTCTTCAAACGGTATTTTTACCCTATTTCTAAAGATAGAAATAAACAATGGCGTAGAATTCTGTTTTTGGATATCGATACTTATAAAATTATATATAAAAAACATTCCTGGTACTATTCAACCGGCGTTTTACACTAATAACAAAATGAAGAAATATATTCTTAATAATAAAGATAGCGAAAATCAACCAAAAAAATCAGGAGTTTATAAACTCAATTGAGATGATTGTAATTTATTTTACAAAGGTAGAACCAATAGAAACTTTTAAGTCAGAACTAAAAAACATCTCAGGGATCTAAATGGAAATAGTAAATCTGAGTTTGCGAATCATCTTTTGAATAATGATCACACTTTCGATAAAAATTCAGGTCTTAAAATACTTCACTCAGGGTTAAAGCATCGCAAATAAATAATTTTGAAATTTTAGAAATTAGAAAACATGTCAATATAAAATCAGATATAATTAATAAGCAAAAAAAAAATATAAATAATAATGAAAAATGTCATTGCAAAGTGATAAGCTTCCAGAAGAAATCTTCTTATCAAACGCTTGTTTGGTCAAGTAATTTTGCATATTTAAATATTCGCGCCAGTAATTTGGTTTGTTCTTATACCGCCAGATGTGCGCTCTGTCGGCCATCTACAGCCGTACGTATCGGCCATATTGAATGAACGCGTGAGTTTTTATAAACGTCAAACATAATCACGTAATTGTGCATAATTTTCATTGTAATGTAATTAATCCAATGGATTATGAACTTTTTAAAACATATATTCTTCGATATTATCCAAAAATTATATTAGCAGAAACGATATTTTTGAAGAAATATCGTATTACATGTGGCGATTCTATTTCAGTATGAAATCGTGTCTTAATTTTTAATGTCTTATTTAAACAAAATTTGAATTTGACCAATCAGAGGGCCTACATCGTCCAGACGCTAGGACAATAATACTATCAGATAGTTTTGAACTGAGGTACTTTGACTTTTGAATCGTTACTGTGGTTGAATTTAACATTTAATCATTTCGTCGGGTTTCGTAATTTGACCTTTATACAAGACTCATTCATCCATTTTTTAACTATTATTTATTTATTTACACGTCTAAAAAGGCTTTTACATTTTGATTCAATTCAACTTAATATGCGGAATATTACACTAGCATTAAACAAATCGGTACAAGTTCTTCTAGTGGGGTGTCCTCATTACATAAAGATAAATTAATACGTCAGCAAAAGGTATATTAACTGTTTTTTTATTAAATGTCGCTGAATTGCATACCATAGCCGTAGTACGTTGCATTTCTAGGGCTGTAGTAATTTTTGTGTAAATTTTCTTGGACTGCTGTAAATTTGAAAAATACACAAATTAAATCGTGTGAGGAATATGGAGATCCGCAAAGAGTGCAAGGCTGATGTAACCGTAATGAGTAAGATTAAGAAAGGAACGCTAAGACGGTTTGGGCATGTAGAGCAAATGAGCGAAGATAGGAGTGTAAGGAGGATATATGATGCAAATGCGAATGGTAGCAGAAGTCGGGGACGCCCGAGGAAGACATGGCACGATCAAGTGAATCAGATACTCGAGTCGGGCCATGTCAAGGGTCAGAATAATTGAAGATTATGTATGAGACGATGTATGAATGTGAAATAGGCAAGAAGTGTGTGCCAACACCAAGGTGTTTGTGGGTCCTTCCTCTCTGCCTGCCCCGGCAGTGATGGTTAGTTAGTTAAGAAATCTTGTGCCATTAATGAATAATTAATCTGTCGTTCAATAAAATCTATTGAAAAAAAACAGCTCTGTTTTACCTTTGTTTACGCAAACCTTTTTAATGATAAATCGATTATCAAAAGTAACTCAAATTTTAAAATAAGTCAATTGGCCAACAGTGAAACAGATGCTGACCTTGAACACGATGATATTTGTAAATAAAACAATTTTAACTTCTTACCCAAATGCTTTTTAAATTAAATTATTTACAACAAGAACATTCACAGACATGACACGAGGGCGTGCAATGAAAACGGTCTACCAATAATGACAATACGTTAAACCGTATTGTGCACAAAAGGGATGAAATATTATAATGCGCTATCAGAGACATTGAAGTCTGCACAATTGGTAGATTCTCGTGAATTGCGAAACCCACATGAAGAGAAAATTTAAGTGTATTTAATATATAATAAAACAGTTATTTTTAAACTACGTGTACAAACATCTAAATTATAATTAATAAATAATACTTATCAGATCACTACATAAGTGATGTATGACTACCAAGATAGATATATAATAATTACCACTCTCTAATACTAGCAGAAAGCTAATAAACTTTTTTTTCAGATACAACTCTGTTTATTTACAAACCGATATTAAAATTCTTTGAATGCCTATGAACGTTTTAAGTCAACCAATAATAAGGGTATACCCTCTGGCGTGTTTTATTGTATGTAGGTACCAGTTAGGGTATATATGGCTCTAGATACGCCGAGAGATGTGATGTATATTAAATGGTCTCGCAAAGGCAGTATTTTTTAGTTAACGCGGCCACGCTCGCCTTTTATTAGGGAAACTTTTTTGAATGTAACGTTAAAAGTTTTTATTATCTGGTCCTTATATACGGCCTGCCTTCAACTCAACAGTTTTCGCTGATATATAGTATCAAAGAGGAGGAGGGAAGATATAATAAAGATTCTTTAGTTCAAGCTCGTATAAGGAATATTTCCCGGCTAATAGCATTTTTAAGAACACTTTATGGAATGAAGATGGCTCTTTTAGAGTGACGTATATATATGTTTCAATGAAAGCACTTTAATCATATCGTAAATCACAGTGTTATACAGAGTAATAACGGAATTACATTTCTTGTCGTATGATACTTTCTGCGTCTGATCGTGGTTTAATTTAAACTATTTCAATTTAAATATGTAGAATATTTATGCGACGTTGTACGCATAAAAGGCGCGAGATAATATTATTTTTCCAGGTGTGATTTTACGATTGACCAAAAGTGTTTTTGATTTGCATAATGTTTTGAAAACCCGATCCTGTTTTCTTTTAGCTTTAATGTGCACGATGTTTTCCTTGTGAAATACGGAAATATGAAATAATGTACTCGAAATCAACATTTTTAGAATAGTGGTCATTTTTTAAAAAAACATCTGTTTCACTTCATCTTTAACGTCATATATCAATGCCCACGTATTCTAAGAGAAACTACCTGGTTTTTATCAAAGTTTAACGACATAAGTTTTCATTCGAAATAAAATAATAAAACGTATTTGAAACCATTAAGGATTTTTAAGGTTATGGTTTCCCTTAATGAAGAAATTTCGTTTAAGACGCCGCATTTTGCATTTTGAATTGTAAATCGGCAACGCCCACCTCTTTTAGTTTCATAAACTTCGTATAGAGTCACCATCGTCCTAATTATAAGAGAATTTATTTAGTTTGTTACATCTGTTGACGATAAAAGAAAACATTGAAACATGTATCTAAGATCAGAACCAATATGTCTCCATTATTAAACTTTTACACCAATACTAGCGACTTTAGTGAACGGACGCGCGCTGGAGTTAAAATGCCCATGATTCTCAAACTACGGATATTACGGATTTAATTAATTAAATATTTTTATATTAAATTAAAATAACACATTTAAAGATGCATACTTTTAAAAAATGAATACATATTTAAAAATTTCTCCTATAAAGTCAAAAACAATTTAAAAAAAAATTAATTAAGGTTTTTCTTATAAGATTTATGCATAAATATATTAAACCTACTTTTGTTTACAAAACATACACGTATATTATATATACTTATAATAATTACATATATTAAAAATAATTTTTATTGTTTTAAGCTTTTTTATATCAACAGGGTTTGAACTCTAGGTTACTGCTAAGGACTTGTAAAACAGAAGACTTTTTGTAATTATTTATTTATTCATTTAAGCAGTACAATAATTTTAAAGAGTTATCTAATATGTTTACATTATAACATTATGAACTACAATCTACCGTACTTTACCCCTATTACGACGTATATGTGCTGACGGAAAATCGGCTCTACTCGGAAATAAAATCAACAGAACTCGGACTTAAGGCAAAGCTTAATTAATGCTAAATAGTGTTTTACCATTAATCTTTATAACGAATTAGTTTACATTATGTATACCAAATAATATGCTTTATATAAATTGATGCTTTTCCCTTGAGGAGAATTCAAATAAAAAAAAATATTTACTCCATATAAAATATAAATGTAAGCTACTAAAAATGTATTTATTCAATAAAAATGTATGAATGCACAAATGAATCAACTTTTGAAAAATAACATATTATGGGTAAGATTATCTGTGACAGTTTCCGTTGATTAATTTTTTGCGTACTAATAATTTTTTATACAAAATAAATAAAAAACACTTTTGCGCATGAAATCGAGCGTTTCTTGACTCCATTTTCCAAGCGATTTTAATGCCTATTACCTGTGTATTCGTCACGAAATAAGACAAACAAAGAATATACATATTTTTGGCTTGTAGCTTCCTCTTAAGACTCGGCATTCTGCATTTCGAATTGTAGATGAGCGACGCCCACCACTTTTACTTGTCATGGAGTTCGTATAGGGTTACCAATCCATTGAATTTTTTCCTATAGAACAATATTATTCCATAGAAAAATATTTATTTATCCTTTAGTTTATTAACTTACTTACCTGAAATCGACCTTAAAGCGTTGGAATTTCGAAAAATTAACATTTTATTTTTTACTTGTATAATCACGCAGAAATTACCTGCATCCTGTGTGGAGTTACGTAACAAAAACATCATCATCATTTAATGGCCAATACAAAACGAACTTACTCGGTTTTTACAGTTATCAATGCATTAAATATGTCTAAATGGACGCAATCTAAAAAATAATATAAAGTATAAAATTATAAAAACAACTTGAAATAGTTGAATGTTTTGTAATACAGAGTTGTCCCTTGAGGATAATTTCTAATACTCTATTTTTTGCTTTACTTCACTTTTTTCTTTTTTAAATAAAAATTGAATTTCATAAAGATATTTGTAAATTTTATAAAAGTATACGTGATAGATACATTTTAATTAAATATGTTATTCAAAATATTTTTTGTTGTTCTTTTAAACCACTTTATTTTGCTATACACGTCGACCGGTTTCGTTTGATCTCAATCTACTACTATTTTTAATGCTTCTATATTATTAAGGCGTATTCCTATTTTATTTTTATGTACAATTTTGACTCCTGTATTTTTATCAAAAGTATGGTTAGTATTAATTAAATGTTCGGCAAAGTCTGAATAACCAGTATTTGTTAAACACCTGACGTGTTTTACTCTAATATTTCCAGAGTGGCAAAAAACGATTGCGGAATTCATTCAAGAAATAATCTCACAGTTTTAGAACAATCAGCTTCCATCGCCTTGTAGCAAACGAATTTTTGGCGAATAGTACTTTTGTACAGAAGCCGCGGCCTTGGGATGGGACATTTAATTTATGTTTGTTAATTATTTTTCAATTTTGAAAAACAATATTATTTAACCGATAAATGCAATATTCACGTTAAATAAGCTATTCAAATATTTTAAAATAAATATTATTTACAGTAAATCACGTAATTTTAGATGCCAAAAATTCTGACACACGTCCACTACGCCTGCCGACTGCGCGGGACTGACGAATGTTTGAAATGGTCTTATGTAAATCAGAATGTTAGAGAGAGCGCGCTAATATTTAAAAGGATCGGAACGAACAGACGTAAGCGACTGCTGTGAAAATATTTTATGAAACACGACCATAGACATATGAATATTAGTAGACCTGCCCTAAGTGATTAAAAGCGTATTATCCCCACTCCCCATACCGGTTCCATTGAGCCGGCTGGGCTCGCGTTTGGCCTCAAATGAAATTTGAAAACGTGACGTCATCATTCTTGTGCGAACTATGGTCGAGGCATCATCGGTTCATTTTACTAAATAACACGGCAAAATTTTGACTTGTACTATGAAAACTGGTAAAAATAGATGTGAAAAAAGAGAATAAACCCAATTGTCGTATTACATTCCATATATAAGCATTATTTTACTTTATTTTAAGCATATTCACATCGTATAATATGAATCAGTTGTTACTATCACATAGAGAAACGTCTGGATTCCATCGCCTTGTAGCAAACGAATTTTTGGCGAATAGTACTTTTGTACAGAAGCCGCGGCCTTGGGATGGGACATTTAATTTATGTTTGTTAATTATTTTTCAATTTTGAAAAACAATATTATTTAACCGATAAATGCAATATTCACGTTAAATAAGCTATTCAAATATTTTAAAATAAATATTATTTACAGTAAATCACGTAATTTTAGATGCCAAAAATTCTGACACACGTCCACTACGCCTGCCGACTGCGCGGGACTGACGAATGTTTGAAATGGTCTTATGTAAATCAGAATGTTAGAGAGAGCGCGCTAATATTTAAAAGGATCGGAACGAACAGACGTAAGCGACTGCTGTGAAAATATTTTATGAAACACGACTCATTTGAAATAATGCAAAAATCTCTCTCCAATGTCTTTAGTTGCATTTAAACATACACTCTGAATTTTTTCGTGCTTATAACATATTAAATAACAGAACAAAACGTATTTTTAATAATTTTCGGAGCTTACTTTGCGATTTTTTTCTATCGAGGGAATTTCAAATAATTAACGTTTCGGCAAAACGAATGTATGGGTATTATCTTCAAAAACAACATTTTTTTTTTTGGAACTCCAAGACTTAAGGAGTTAGCGAGAAACTTGATATAAAATCGGTAGAAATTGAAAATGCCGGGTCTTAAGGTGATGCACTACGTCGTGCAATATTTTGAATCGAGCCGCTATCAATAACACACCTTACATAGATGGCGATAAGGCTTAAATTCCCGCTTAACACCATCCGCATGTTTTGATTTATGCAAGAAAAAAACATGGCCAAAAGGTGCCTTTTATTTTATTTTGTGGATGTTTAGGCACAAGTATTTCAATGTTTTCCTATCATTTTATAAATAACTTAATTTTTCACATTATACAATAAAAACATAACCAAAAATGGGTTCGTAAGTAGGAGATTTTGAACTTTAAAGCAGTTTTCATAGGCCAATACATTATTTTTTTCTGGGATTATAAAAAGACTTATCTAAAATACTCGATTATTTCAAAGGCCAGGATGTATTCTACTCGCAGTATTTAATTAAAGCATCTGAAACATTTCTAGGCGACCAACTTTTCAAACCAAAAACCCATGATTTAAAATTACTACGTAGTGTTTTTTGTTGTTTGTTTTTGGGGTGTTATGCCGTGTTGCGCTAACTCCTTCTTTAGCCGACGTTTCGGACAGCGTTGCAGTGTCCATCATCAGGGCAGATCCGGTAGATCCGAAGATGTGTGAATTTTGGTTGTTGAGTTTGTGCTTATTTATTTGTGGCCTGGGCCCATCCAAGTGCGAAATGCCAACGGAAACCATTGCATTTATACCTTGATACTGGGTACATCTACTCTAATCGCTGTCAATCGGTTTTCTAATTCTAGAATTCGCCACAAGATGGCGCCACTTCCGTTGGCATTTCGCACTTGGACGGGACCCAGGCTAACATAAATACTGAGCTTTCAGAATTCGCCACAAGATGTCGCCACTTCCGTTGGCATTTCGCACTTGGATGGGCCCAGGCCACAAATAAATAAGCACAAACTCAACAACCAAAATTCACACATCTTCGGATCTACCGGATCTGCCCTGATGATGGACACTGCAACGCTGTCCGAAACGTCGGCTAAAGAAGGAGTTAGCGCAACACGGCATAACACCCCAAAAACAAACAACAAAAATGCTTTTGGCCGTGAGAATCTAAAAACTTACCTACTACGTAGTGCATCGCCTTAATAAACATTACTCCATTAAAAATGACTAGTCATGTTTACGTCTGCTTGAATTATTTTAAGTGCGTAGTATCCAAGCTTTATTTCTTACAAATTAAACGCCACTCTTTGTTTGATCCTGAAGTTTAAAAATAATTTTAACTGCATAATTAACTACGTTGATTCCATTTGTTTCTAATCCCTGTGGCTTCGTGCTGTTTCAAAATAATCAAAATATGAAATTTTTAAAATTCATAATATTTTTAAATAATATAAGAAGACATTTTTGTGGCGTTCTTTAGTAATGTGCACTGTGCATAGTGTACGGTAATTTTTACGTCTATAGTATTAGCGTATTGTGGCATCTTTCCACTAGAACAACCAGAACGCGTTACTGTCACTGTCGCTATCCGATACTACTTATGCCTAGTTCACACGAGGATACAACAATACCGTCTTACCCAGCTCCACACCCATTGTCCTAGTGTGTACAGTAGTTTGGAGGACAGGACAATGAACCAAGACATTGTCTCAGAGATATACGGGCAATATCTTCGCAGGGAATTGTCTTACCCTCACCACCGCGCCCAGCCGCGTTGTCCGTATGTAAACGCGCTTGGACAAGAGAGTAAGACAATAGCCAGTCACTCCACGCGTACGTATATCGGTTCTCGGCGCTCGGATCTCGTATTTGGGCTTATAAATGTCGCGTAAATAGAACACTTGTGTATAAAAGACCTAACATATTTCGCGAACTCGCTCGTAACGCACGTCGTCGTGAACTACGGTCAAATTGTTGCATTGTCCCATTATTATCTCCTGCGCGGTCGAGGCTGTTCACGGAGCTGGGACTGGACAATATTGTATTGTCTTTTATATTGTCCTCGTATGATCTCGACATTACTTCCGATTGCCTCACGGGTTTTTGTAAAGTTTTATTTTAAGGTTTAGTTCAATATATTGTCTCGAGTAACAAGCGATGGAGAATAGGCATTGGACAATCAGTCACATTCTGTTATAGTACTTTCTTCTCACTCTATTTCATTATAAGCAGTCGCATGGTTCTTACACTGTTCTACCTCTGTATTGTTGTATCTAAAGCCTGCTAACAGAAGCCTCGCTACACCGCATTATTAACTCTGCCCTCCCCCGCTCGACATACATGAACATATTTATACTAGTGTAGTGACTCTCACGCTATTGGTTACGACGGTCAAGCAGCATGTTTCTTAGTTGCTTCTGTCTCCAACCTCCTACTGCAATGTCTATCAGTACAAGCCCACAAAAGTAATTTATTCTATGAAACTTTCAAAATATCTGCAGTATATTGATCAATACCAGCGATCCAATATCAAGTATGTTTGTGTACTAATTTGTTACATAAAACAATGAGCCATATTTTTTTAATTGCCGAAAACCAGTTTACGAATTGCTAACCCAAAAATATTTTTAAAATGCTTCATATACAAAAAAAAATATATCACTATTTAATAATTCCACAATAATTGATTCGTTTTTCAATAACTACTTTTGAATGCAGATTTCACATAATACTACTTAAGAACAGTAACTTTTCACAATTATTTGTATACAAAACATCAAGTGTCAACAACATTAGAATACCTAGTGCACTTGTTCAAAGTTTCTTATCACCGCGCGCAATTAATATAAGTTATCTAACTCTCGCGTGCTCGAGAGTGATCGATCAATCGCAAAACATTCCAGATTTCATATTCTTTATACAATGTGGTAATGATTCACAATTCCCGCAGAACATATGTTGCTTTCCTTCACCTTTTCATAATGTTCTATTGAAAGGAGTCGCAGATGTTTGACGCAGTTAATTACACGTCCAGACGGGGGTATGAAGGGCGGTCCGCCCTCCATACGTCAAGAGGTCTTTAGCCAAACAAATGTTGTGATCAGCTCACGCCAACAACATATTAGTGGCGGGACCCGCAGGAACCCCGCAATCAAAAAAATGTTCGAACGTTTGGAATATGTATTAAGAGATTGTAATAAATTCAACTAAAATACATTATGAAGTTTTTCTTATCTATAAACCGTCATAAATGTTGAAAAGGGTATTAATTACCCTATTTTAAAAACATGGTTGTTTTTTTTATATTTTAAATGTGTTTCAAAACTAAGTGTCAGAGGAGATTGGTGCACATTATGAACGATTTTTTGTATATTTTAGTTCCCGTGTTTAGTAACGGAAGTAAATAGACTTCTTGGCAATATTACACTCATCACATTTTGTTTTTTGGTTACCTGCGTAAATATACAAATTCTCTTCGAATACCATACAAATTCGTTCAAGTTTACAACTATTTTTATACGAGATCAGAATGCTATTTTTTAAACCCAATGAAGCTTTATATATTACTTAAGGAAATAGGTATTAATGGTATAATAATACAATATTTTATATTTTGTGTTATCAATAGGTTACATTAATTAAAAAACCTTGTTAATTCTTACATTCTAATTAAATGCACCTGTTACGAAGTAAACCTGAATAATTTGAACAAAAAAAACCATTTCCCCACAAAAAAAAGCAACCGCTGACTAAACGCTACACGGCGTAGCGCGACAGTGCAATTTGCATCTTGCAAAACACACGAGCACATGGCCGGCAGCCTGCAACCGGTGCAGGTGATTCTAGCGTACACCCCATGGGCAACCGGCAACCAGCAACCGGCAACCGGCAACCGGCAGCCGACAACCGGAGAATGAAAACCGGCAGACGCCAACCGGTGCCCGGTGGACTACAATCGGCGACAACAAACATGCAGCCACCGTCCCTCCCAGCCATTTGCTTACGACACGGTCATGAAATTATTTTATAAAACGTAAGTATTTATTTATTTATTTGCGACACAGTTGAAATTTAGAAAGTTTTCAAATTATGAAATAGTTATTGAGCATTAAATAATGTTGATTTAGTTTATACCCTGATTAATTACCATTAACCGCAGTGTCTTCCCTAATCGATGCAGATCATTTTCGAGTTGAATTTAACATGTCTTCCTATAGGGGCAAAACTTTTTAAGGCACAATTTGCAATTTTAAAAGCTCTTCAATAATTTCAAAGCTCCTCGAATCTTCAACAGTTCAGAGGTAATTGACAAGATGCTCGTCTTATGAAAAATCCAATTTAAATAGGGAATCGGGGGTCATGTTGAAGTAATAATTGCCTGGTTTGAAGAAAACTATTTAAGGGCTTACCAATATTATTTTTATTTATTTTAACATGGATTCGAAGATATTATTTTATTAGATCAAAATACAAATAATATTTATTGGGTTTTAATAGTTTTAATAAAACCACAGCTGGGATATTTAGTTAGTTTATCGTGAAATAAATTTGAAATCATGAAATCAAATAGTTCATTTTCTTTTTAAATTAACATCAAATACTAGTTAATTAAGCATAACTTTGTGAAATATTATCTTAAGTATCTTATCTTAAAAGGTGAAGAAGAAGTGGGGAAGTGCTCGGCTATTCAAATCAGAAATTTCATTTCTGAATGGTAGCCTTAAACCTGGGCCATACTGATATACAGTATCTTCCACTCTTAAACCTGGGCCATACTGATATACAGTATCTTCCACTCTTAAACCTGGGCCATACTGATATACAGTATCTTCCACTCTTAAACCTGGGCCATACTGATATACAGTATCTTCCACTCTTAAACCTGGGCCATACTGATATACAGTATCTTCCACTCTTGCACGTGCCTCAAATATTTTAAATGAATAAATTGCGAAATAACTCAAATTAAATTTACTTGCGCATGCCGGGATTTGAACTCGCGACCTCGAATGCTAGTGGAGAGCCTTACCCCTCAACCACAAAGTCCATCAAGTAACAATAACAAAACTAAATTGAACCTCATAAATAATTCCTTCAGAATTTTGTTCCTATACTTCGTACGAATACTTATAAAGATAGAACAAAACTATAACTTTACATTTAAAAAACATAAGTTTATCTGTTGGATAAAAGAAACGTGGAATGCTATTGCAGATTACGAAACAAGAGGACCAAATTACACAACTCATTCTTAGTAAAAAGTGTATTTACTGCACCGCGGGGGTTAAGAACGCATCCGGCATGTTTCCCTCGACTTTCTGTTTGTTTTATAGACGGAGGCGAGCAATCACCCTCCGAGGGTAAAAAACGCACTCTGGACATAGTTTTGCCATCTACGAGAATTGTTTTATCATTTTATATGCTTTCTTGACAACCATAAAGCGGTAAGCTTTAAAGCTTTCGACCTAGTCGATCGCATGTTTAATAATGTAATTTAACTTTTCACTTTTAAAATCTAAATCCAGCTATTTTTAACCGATGTGAGAACAATCTTAAGCAATTTAAAAAAAAGTTAATAGTTAAATTTGATTTATTGTTAATTATTAAAAAAAAATTATTAGTTCTACAACAAATAAATACTTCAAACCACGTTTGGTTACTGGAACTGAATAGCTCTTGCTTCTAAATATTCTTCTTTCCTCTTCTCCTTCCTCTTACCTACTTCAAGCAGCTTCACTATATTCCCTAAATGGGTATACCTAACTCTAGTGGCTCCGTATTAAGTTTGTAAACATTACGATATCACAACTCTTTATAGGTTCAAGTGTCATTCTTAAAATTCTTCGTTTTTCCTCAATTTAACATCTTTTTTATTTTAATTGCTAAAATTAATTTTAAATAGGAAATTATACAATTTGTCTAAGGAAACGTCACTATCTCAATGACACTGCTTTTTTAAACCTTCTCAGGCAGGTAGGTACCGTCATATTGATAAAAAAACGAATAAGAAAGTCGAAATAAACTCGACGATTACAGATTTGAAAAAAAACTTTACTGAAACATTTAAACAGCACGTAAAACGGAAACGGAAAGTAGAAAAAAAATTACAGAAAACGGTCGAAGTAAAATAGGACATCGCACGATGCAATACAGCAAAGAAAAAAAAGAACTTTTATCGTCAACTAGAAAATATCACAAATTCTCTCGGTGTCTGATTCCGTTTTCTTGGGTCTTTAATTGGGGACGTTTCCTTTTAGATACGTGCGTTGTCTAAGGAGCTGTTTCCTCGGCCGGATGCATTCTTATTGCATTCGTAAAGACTGCAGCCGTTGGCAGCCCTCAATCGCGTTATTTTCTTATTTACATCTGTGGAATACTGCTTCCACCTGGTTGCAATGAAATTTCATCTAAATTTAATGTTAAATGTTTTACTGGCATTCAGAAAATATACACGCCTCAACTCAAAAACATTAATTTTTAGTGGATAACTTGTGTAATTTTCAACTATTATACATTTTGGTTTGGGCATGGAAAAATACTGATTGGAATGGATGTATGGTACGCTATCCACAAAGAGTGACTCTTATCACACTCATGTCAACTGAGGTGAAGAATAGAAAAACAAAATATTCAAATATTAGTTGTTCCGACATTATAAATAAACATAGATTCAACTACATCAATCAACGTGTCTCTTCAGAATGGTGCTTTCACTTTTCTCATAGAGGCAACTCTGATTAGGTATTATTATTAAATTGGAATGGATGTATGGTACGCTATCCACAAAGAGTGACTCTTATCACACAAACTGAGGTGAAGAATAGAAAAACAAAATAATCAAATATTAGTTGTTCCGACATTATAAATAAACATAGATTCAACTACATCAATCAACGTGTCTCTTCAGAATGGTGCTTTCACTTTTCTCATAGAGGCAACTCTGATTAGGTATCCGCCACTCTAAAATTAAATTTGCAAATTTGACGTTTTTAATTTATTTTAGTTTGTTGTAGGCAAGTATTATTATTATATTCACCGAGACTTGAACTAGCGGCCTCTGAATCCAAAGCAAAGGGTTTTACAGTCCTCCCACGGAAGCCACCACACACTTAGCATGTTACTTAAATTAACGAAAGATTTTATTTTCATTGTTCCATTATTTATTTTATTTCTAGCATATTAACCATAAAATAAAATCACTTTCTATTAACGTGACAAGTCAATTGATGTGAAAAGAAATGGTTTAAGTACCAAAACGCGCGACGAAGAAAAGTACAAAGTTTCCGTTTTTCCCATCGCCATATTCTTATTTATGCGTGTTAAAGAAAGAAAGGGGCAACAAGAAAGAACCAACAAAGACAGTGTTCATCTCACATTAGCAAGAAACAATATTTTATGTCTAGGACCATTAAGTTAGTAGCCTATAAGCAGCCGCCCCTGGACAATACAAATGGGACAGTCTGCCCAGCCACCCTGACTCATCCCTCAAGACACCCTACGGAACTAGAACTACTATACTGGTGTCCGAGGATTTTTACTCGTTCATAACAATGACTATGCTTTTTGCGTCCATATTTTAAAGCTTACCGGAAAAAAGAGGAAAAATACCACTCAATAAATTCAAACAAATGTTACTTGGAAAAAAATGTTCAGTCGTCAATTCAAAAAAGTTTCCAGTTTGTGTCAAAAGATTTACTGAAATTGACATACAAAAAAATTATTTTGATAAATCAAATATACTAAAATATTTTTCAATGTACCAATTTTCGTAAGACGTTTTTTAAAGTCCCTTCGTAGTAAGCAAAGCCGGGAATAGCTTTTCATATCTCCTCGGCTACGCGAATCCAAGATTAACTCTTTATATTTTCGTTGACTACAAATGAGAAAATGGGAATGTTAACTTGATAGAGCACAAAAGAAAAGTAGAAATGATAATTTCATTTGGTACTTTTGTTTGTGAAGATTCAGAAGGTTGAATATTTGACGGTAGCAAGTTTATTGTAGCATTAGTGGTCTTTTTTTACGAAAACGACTATGGGACTTTTTGCCACTCGAACCTCGGAGCTTTGAGAATTAGAGCATTACGGGAACGAGACGTAATACTCCTTTATTAATCTGGGGTCATTCTGTTCCGTCAGGGGTGGGAAACTGGGTGACATTAACAACCCTTTCATGAACCGGCAATGACATAGAGCCACGATTTCATTTGAACCCAGGGTGAACTTTTTAAAGCACGTCAAACCGACAATGAAACGGTTCGTTCGGTTAAAATATGGCCCTTGAAACCCGACTAGATTTTTAGTAAGCTTATTAAAGCAAAAAAAAACGCTTTAGCTAACCTTTTCGGAATACGAAAATAGTTTTTACGTAATATTATTCCGACGTAGGTTTTAAAAAGCATGGCAAAGTTGTTGAATTTGGATGGACAAGTACTGGTTTAATTTTCATAAATATTATTTACATTTGGTCTCTGACCGTAACATATTTATTTATATCTATCAGAGGTTACTTGTACAGTTTTTAAAGCTAGTTTAGGACACAAAAACCCCGAATAACAAATTTGAATATAAATTGTCTTTGCCATTCAACTATTAAGCATAACACTTTAATTTGCAAAGAATTGTTAATGTAAGATTTATTTTATGTAAAAGGTCATTTACCCACAAAATATTAGTGTGTTTTTGCAGAACAATTGTATCTTACAAAACTTTTAAGGCAATCTTTAAAGTTTCTTTTCTGTTACAGCTAATCTACTTGCTCCGAGTTAACTGTATTCGAATAAAAGTGCAATAAATCCTTCATTGCGGTGACTAGCGGCTCTAAATTATTCTTTACCGTCTAATAAATAAGGGGGCGATTGTAAATAAGGGGGCGATGGCAAAGGTCTAATTTACTCGCCCAACTTAAGATCGCAGTTATATAACATAAGATCGGAAGGGAACTTATGTTGTGACATTACTCAAACATTCGCCATTTAAATATCTGCTAAATATTGTTTTCAAATCATAAACAAACTTACTTAAATGAGAAGTGTATGAAAATCTGGGAAGTTTAATCTTTTTTAAGTTTAAAGTTTCTTAGAAGTTTGAAAAGTTTCATGGTTTAAATAAAGGGATTCCCGTTCAATAGATTGCCTTTTTACGTTTGTACGAAAGTTCCCATAACTACTTAGAGTAGTATTTGTATATGAGGAATAGTTCTTTTCCATATTCTTATTTAAAATTTTATTATAAGTCACGCTTAATTAGAAAAGAAATGCAGCATCTAATTAGCCAATTAACCGAGCTCAACATACTCTAAATAATATTTGTCTAAACTCAAACATTGATATTTTTTCGGATTCACTGCCCAAATTCAAACGTGGCGTTATGTCAATAAAATGTTCAATGCGTATATTATACACACACACGCGCACACTCACACATACATTACACAAACACACCTATATACTACAGACGTCTCCTGGTAATTAAGGAATAAACTTACTACTTACCAGTCATTACAAGGAAACATATCATAGATACCCAGCATGAAATATCTAATTCCTGTATATTGTTTCATCACTATAACTATTGTATTGTTTGTTTCTATAACATCAAATAAATAAAAAATATAATAAACTTTTATTACCCAACATCTTGGTAAGATTGAAAAAATGTTTATGTTGTCTGAATGAAAGGATAAATTTGTGAACAAAGTTCTTATCTATATAATATCATTAATTTTAATTATATTAGCAATAAAACAACAAAAAAATTTCACCTCGTAGTAAATTTTTGAATTTACAAGGTTTAAACTATCTCAGAAAATGCTTTCTTTCTTGAACTATACAGCTTTGAAAAATTAATTAAACATTAAAAAATATATTGTTTTTGTGTTTATTTCGTAGAACTCCATTTAATTTTTTTTTAAATTTCATTAAAATCAAATTTAATAATATAATCATTAAGTTCTGCAAGTTTTTTTAGGTTTTTAAAAACCAAAAAATACTTGCAAAACATAATTGTTCAATGCGAGGAACGATTGTTGAAACTCAGGCCAATTGGGGTAAGTAACTTCCAGTAAATATAAAAACCATATAAATTTACAAACTTTGAATGTTTTATTGGTATTTATGAGCAATGAGATATAATCTAACTCTTTAATTAAAGTTAGATAACGTCACGATGTTTTGTGCGAGGAACTTTGTTAATTACACGCCTTGATAAATGTAAAGTTTCTACTTTTGTTAGTACCAAATACGTTTGCCGAGTAATTCCGCACTCAATCTTCATATCCTACAACCAGTTAAGTGTCACGGAGAGCAATCGGGGATCAAATAAAATGTGAAACCCCGTTTAACTTGTTAAGTTTAACGCTAAACCTTAACCCTAATGCAGCTTACCGGACTTCTTTGCTATTCGAAAATAGACCCAGATTACGGAGATAACCAGGAAAGATTTATCTTTCCCCGGACTCAAATGTCTGTAACCGTCGAAAATCCAACTAACTCAAAAGCACACGTTAGCTTATTATCATTTTAAAAGTTTGTTCGTATTTAGTTAAAAAAATAATTATTTTTCGGAACGTGATGATTACTCGACTGGCGGGTCCGTGCCGAACTCTAAAACTGATTTGTTAATGACCAGTTAGTTGCAAAAAATATTTGCTGATGAGTTCAACTTTCTACCGTCTGGTATGTCTGCGGCAAACATCATTAAGGTTTTCCAGTTGGCTTTTCCTTTTTTCAAATAACAATGTTTTAAACTAATTTGCCGCCACGTTTTGCCCCTCAGATTGATTATACCGAAATTTGAAAAAAACATTACCGACGGAAACTGAAATTCATTCTCAAGTTTATAACGATTCATCGTGTTTTTCACACTAAAAGCGATTTTCTCAATCACAAACGGAGAATGAAGAATATGTGTAAAAGCCAAGAGACGATCAATCAATTTTCCACTTATGCTAAAAAACATGAAAGCCTACTTTATTTCATCGCCGCAAAAATAAATAAAAAATTGTAAAAATGAAATACATTTCCATAAAATTGCATGAAAACATATTTTATTTATTTTCCCCTCATAAAATTTCTTCTATTTAACGTTAATCGTGATAATCTTTTTCAAGGGTGTTAAAATTTTGTACAATAAATAATATTTTTGCGGATATGTTTTTTTTTTAACTATGATAGACTAACATCACAACGAATGTAATTGAAATTCTTATGTACGATGTTCATTTTATGCAGATTATCATATTATTGAAAAGGACCCAAAGGCTTTCTTGTACGAGCAGGTAGATTACACGGCACGTTCCAATAACACACATTCGTGCACAATGGACGTTTCCCAAGAAAGGCCACCATAAATATCCTGGGACACAGCACAATAGCTCCGCAGCTAAAATTGGTTGATCCTATTAAAGAAACTTTACCTGTAACAAGTTAATTATAAACAAGGCACTATTCGACGGGGTGAAGTATGGGCCTGTTCCGCAAAGTTTTCCCCGATAAATTATTATAACGGCGACCCGGCGCTTTTTACTCGGGGGCGATATTCAAGTTTGCGACACAAAACATGTGTTTGCGTCTTGCGACACCAAAGTCTACACAAAGTTAGTAGGTATGGTATAACACCAAGTATTAGATGTAGAAAAGCAGACTCCGTGTTTCTGGGAAATATAATCATAAATAAATGAGGGACTACGTTCAAAGGCGAACATTAGCGGCGTTATAACACGAACATCCATTGTTTTAAACGACGCCTTTTTGAAATTTATTTCGCAGCTGTTTCGCAACAAGAAGTGAACGTAAATCTCGATTGAGAGGGAATAGGTGTTCTTCCTTTTGATTTACTATCGTTAAGGTTATTTACGTCCTGAAAGTTGGTGATATATTATTTGTTATTGATGGTAATAAACGTCGAGAAGCCCATACAATTCGTTTCAAATAATGTATTATGCTTATAATGTACTTTGGACATTAAACATGTTTATCTGATCTATACCTGAACGGAGAACAAATGAATATTTTACTAGATATTGTAATTGCTATTACATGCAATAAAACATTATTATTCTTATCACTTCTTTCTTGTATAGAGCAATCACTCAGTGGTTTCACCTAATAAACCAATCACTCTACAAACCACCCATTTTCTGATACATTTGTTTTATACGACTACTAATTTGATGATTATCAATTAACTTCATACCTCTTGTGTCTCTGACAAGGTTTATATCTAGGCAAAACTAGTCGGCAACAAAATAATGGTTCGTTCTTGGTGATTGATTTATGCTTTAAATATATTCTTTTAAATCAACACAACTAACATAAAATTAATAAAGTTTCAACGGAAAATGTTTACCTACAAACTCCCCGAGATTATTGCAATCCTCGGTTCCTACCCACTTACCCACTATCAAAAATAATTTCATGTCTAGGGTCAAAGAAAACCTTTCCTGTATGGCCACACAATATGCGGAGCTATTTAGAAGTCGTTTAAAGATTGCCTTATCGTACGTTGTGGGGTTATACGGCAAACTGTTATTTGGCTCGTGGTAACTGACTGCGATATCATAACACATAACATACCGATAATAGTCTAAAAGATTTCCTTCAACCAAATTGTTTATTTTTTAACAATTTTTTTTAATGCAATACGCTTTTTATGATACTAGATGTTTTTTGATAATTCGATTCGATTCGATTCAAGGTATACTGGCAATTTCACCTGTATATTAATACCCAGTATCTATCATGTAAGGTATAAATATATATATGTATTTTTTTTTAAATCTCTTCAATAAATAATTTGCACTGTTACTCAATCACCCAATAGAAGTAATCACAGTTTATAAATTTGAAATCACTCTCCTGAAAAGTTGTTGTTTTTGACTAGTACTCTTTGTTCCTAGCATGATATTCATAACAATATTTGTAATAATAATATATTTTTATTCATCCACAATAATTAAAATACATTTATTGCTCCAAAAAATCTCGCAATACTAGAACAAGTCATGCACATCAATTACAAATACATAAAACAAACACATCCTTTGGACAAAAACACTTCCCTAACTAAAAGCTGTTTTGCCTGCTGAATTCATTATTAAACTGTCAAAACCTTCAGAAGGCAATACAGCTGTCAATGCGTAATAATAATTACTTAGCCGAACTTATTTTTAATAAATTGTTTTTTTTTAATATTGAATAATTATTTTACTGAATATGTAAAAGAAAAACTTGTAATTAAAATGGAGTTCTACAAAATTAAACCTGATAACAATAAATAATTTAAAATTAAATTAATTAACTTATCTATAAAAATAATCAATTTATGCATGTGAAATGTCCTCCACAATTATGCGTTGTCTTTTACAATACAAACATATTTAGTTGATATAAAAAATAACTAAAATGGTGGTTTGGCTTTTAGATTTCTTATTGTGGTCTCCTAACTGAAATTTTGATAAATGGATAATCTTTATCCTGCAAACTACAGTCCGGAACATTGACTTGAATTATGTTACTGGTTACTCGACCCTCTTAGGTTTTAAAGCAATACGATTCCTGTATTAGGTAAATTTGTATTTTAATCTTTCCCTGAATTATCAGTTGAATAATCTTGCATGTGAAGCTCCACAACCGATTATCAGTTGAAAAATCTTGCAAGTGAAGCTCCACAACCGATTATCAGTTAAGTAATCTTGCATTTGAAGCTCCACAACCGATTTTCAGTTAAATTATCTTGCACTTGAAGTTCCACAACCGATTGACTTGAATTATGGTACTGGTTACTGGAATATAAGACAATTCATAAATCAGCATTTTTTACAATCTTTCCATCTTTATCCAGTGCATGCATTTGGAAAAACGAACAACATCTCGTGATCGTGAGATTTCGCTTGCAATGAAGAAATAATGTTTGTTTACCAGCAGCCTCCTCCCGTAGAGTCTCGACTACCGGTCCTGGCCGTAAATATTCCTATTGCTCTGCTCGACGGAAATACTCACAACTCCCAGTCGTGTTGACTTAACCTATATATTTGTACTGCAAATAAACATATCACGTTAGTTGCTTTCTTGGGACAGACGGGATACTCTTTAGAAGACGCCGCTCGCCCGGCAAACGGAAATAAGAGAAACGTTGACATCGCGAAATTTTGATGCATTCACTTAAAAATGAATTTGAAGAAGATTGGAGCAAATTTCAACTGATATTATTACTTTGTCAAATCTTTATTTTGTGCTCCCTCGAGGTGATTTTTCACGAAAATGGCGTTGTGCAAATCATTAAATTATGAATAATCTGACCACATTCTGACTTCAATACCACGAACGTGGGGATTAAGATTCGGATTCTGCTTTATTACAGTTTTAACTAATCATACTCATTGATCATATACTCTAGAATAAACAAAGTAAATAGCATTTTGGTTTCTTTGTTAAACCACTTTCGACGAGCATTTACTTATTTCAGTATAATGATGCAAATTATTTAGTGTCCCTGTAATGCAGTTTTCGATGATTGATCATTTACCACAGCATCTACCATAACATTCTATGTCCATATTATATAATTTCCAACGAAGCATAAAATGAACACCCTTCTATTTCAACAGTCTATACCATATCTCAATTATATACCATGTTATGTAGTATAATATGCGAGGTTCTTATTAAACCTTTTTGGACGACCATGCATTTTGCCTCAACTTTTACAAATCTGAAATCAGAGCGGGAAGAAAATCGATACTTTTCCGCCTGATCGGCATTTCTCTGATTGCGGTTTCGTTTCCCATGTTCACTCAACGTCTCGTGAATTAAGATTGAAAATCGTCCTTAGCTTCCCCACGTGCTCGGATAAACCGTCCAATATCCCGGCATCGGACGATTGGACCATATTTCAGTAATTGACTCGGTACACTCCATCCAAAGTCACGTTTCAAACTAATTGAACCCTTCCTTAAGTCAGAGAAATAAAGTTGAGATTGGAATCAATGACAACTGTAGCGGACATATAAAGTTGGAATGAGAACACTGAACCTCAACACAGAACGTAGACGGAGAACGAACAACACGTAAGGGTCGATCGAATTGCTTTATTTTTATCTCTCCCGTCTGCTACTCGCTAAGTAATTACGGAAAAATATTTTTGGTGGAATCAGGGCGAAGATAGTTTGACAAAACAGACTGTTTTTAAATTAATGGATAAACAGTTTTATTCGTTGGTACAAAATTTACTTTCAACTACGAATACTATTCTATTGTATTTTTAGACCATTTCTCTTCTACACGATTGTCTATTTCAGTTATTTTCCATATTCAACTACAGGCAAAAATAGAATTCAAACATGGTATTGGAAATATGTTTCTTATTTGTATCGTAACCCAGACGTACATATTGAAACTTTAAGAATATTGTATAAATTTGTTTGTGTCCAATGCCTATCAACCGAATTGAAATTTGGCAAAAAACAAGCTCATAATATCAAATAAATAATATAACTAATGTTGCGTGAAA
Source organism: Hesperophylax magnus (assembly GCA_026573805.1). NCBI lineage: Eukaryota > Metazoa > Arthropoda > Insecta > Trichoptera > Limnephilidae > Hesperophylax > Hesperophylax magnus. The sequence goes on from JAIUSX010000157.1 coordinate 4,038,875, forward strand.
AATATTGGTAACTCAATATTTACGAACGGTGTGGCCGATAATATTACACAACACGAGTCGTGCGGGCGACGGCGAGCTCGGAATACAAGGTAACCTTCTTCGTCTATACCAGGGGTGGGGAAACTAAAGCTTGCGAGCACTTTTGGTGCGGCCCGCGAGCACTTTTCGTGCGGCCTGCTGAAAGTAGCACAAAAAACGTGAGAACGGCTTTCTCTCTTGTGTGAGAACATTTCTAGTTCGTTTAATATGTAGTTAATAAATATAAAATCATTTTCGAGTTCCATGAGTAATTATAAAAACTATTTGCATTTCCTTAATATATTGTAAAATGCAGGAAAAACGTGTTCTGAGTACAATTATAATTAGAGCTGGTGGAGTGGCGGACTAGAATGCAGATTCATTCTTATGTTTAAACCAGTTTTATATTCAGAATGCACAGATAAAGTTCTAGTTTTGGATTCACCTAATGATGCATTTTCAAGGAAAACATTCTCGGTTTCCAAATGCAGTTATAAATTATCGCTAATTGAGGATGATGGGCTGGAAAAATAGAAGGAAAATCATTTTCGTGTTCTGGGTGTAGTACAGTTAAAGTGGCACACAGATTCACTCTTAAGTTAAACCGCTTTTGTGTTCCGAATGCACAATAAAATTCCACTTGCAAGTTTATCCGCTGACGCATTTCGGAGGAAAGCAGAAGCGAGTGTTAGTTGAAATTCGACATGCACTGATACTACTAACATCCAAATGGCCCTCGACGGTAAAAAGGTTCCACGTCCCTGATGTATACCTATATACTCGTATGATACGCCATCTATCTAGGTATGTACGGACGTGACAGGAAATTATTTGACAACACTCCTGACAGATGGCACTACTGTCGCACTAGCAACGATCGTGACTGGCCTCGGCTACGAAGCTACGACCGTGCGATGATGCTACGAACAGGAAAAAAAAAATTAAACAATTTTTCCACGATGTAGGTATCTACAGCTACGGTGGACGACTTGAATTTCTGAAAGGGTATCAATTTCTTCGAATCTTCTGATATATGTATTGCTGACATATCTGTAATTGAATGATGCATCGCAGCTCAAACACGATTCTTAGAAATATTTTTAATAAGTAGCGTAAATAAATAATTAATCTGTCTAAAGTACATATTCGTATATTTGAAATGTATTATTTTTAATGCAAGATAAATCCAACTCATATAAGCTCATATCCACATCATCGCGTCATCATATCACATCATCAAGGGATAGGTCGATTTCGGCGGTTGCTGACGGTTTCACCTCTTCCTCGCACTCCATAAAAGCTGGCGTCCCACAGGGATCGGTTCTGTCTCCGACTGTGTTTTTGTTGCACATCAATGACCTTTTGACATATGCACCGATTAATTGTTACGCGGATGACAGTACAGTTCTTGATTGCTTTTTGTTTGACAAGCCCCCAAAGGGCACACAAACTCCAACGGCTCGGAGGGCTTTGAAGCAGAGAATGGACGGTTATCTCGAGAGTATTTCCTCCTGGGGTAAAAATAATCTCGTCGAATTTAATGTTTCAAAGACCCAATCCTGTCTGATTACGTCTAAAAGGGATCCAAATGATAATCTAGTCTCCTTCAACGGAAGCAATCTTCCGAACAGGCCTTCCATTGATATGCTTGGTATAACTATAAGTGACCAGCTCAGGTACGGGGGCTCCATCGAAGCCAGAGTAAAGTTGGCCTCTCAGAAGCTGGGCGTACTGTACAGGGCCCGCAGATAATTTAATAATACACAACTGCTGACCCTGTACAAATCGCAAGTGCGCCCTACTGTCGAATTTGGCAGCCATCTCTGGTCCGGAGCCCCTAAATACCTGAAAAAACCCTAGACTCTGTGCAGAAACGGGCGGTCCGTTTGATAGATTCCCCAATCTTAACAAACGGACTGCAATCTTTAGAGCACAGGCGTCAGGTAGGTATGCTGTCCTTGTTCTATCGGTATTACAATGGAAGATGCTCTGAGGAACTAGCGTCATTGATCCCTTCGGCACCGGTGCGTAGTCGGGATACACGCCAAACGCGTGCCCAACATTTGTACACAGTTGACACTTGTCACATGAGAACGGGTCGCTTCTACGATTCGTTCTTAAGTTCAAGAGCTCGGCTGTGGAACGAACTGCCGGCCTCTGTGTTTCCTCCCTCCTACAACATGGGACTCTTCAAGACCCATGTTCACTCCTTCCTCTCCACAAAAACACCCTCCACACAGCATCCCCAAAGATGACATAGGCCCTGAGGGAAATTATTTTCTTCAGGGCCTCCTGTGTGGAGTTAATATAAAAAATAAAAATAAAATCGCGCAGTATTTCAATGGAACGTACGTCTTACCTGTCTGTTTGTCATAATAGTGGTGGGTGACTGTGAATATTATTCTATAATTAACAGGACGTTTCCAATAGACAAAATAAATTATAGACGTAATAATAATAAGTACCCACATCATTGTGAAAATATTTGTCTTGAGATATAATTAGAAAGATAAAATCGTGTCCAAAAAAATCAATCAGTTTTATTTTGTAAATATAATTAACCGAAGAATTCGTTAAATAATAATCACAATTGAAAAAAATAGGAAAGATAAATATGTATTTTTTTCAAGTGTTCTAAAATTTCTAATATTCAAAATTGGGTGGTCACCCAATGGTCCAAGATTGTAAATACTACATTTTTCTTCATTTAACATTGTCATTGTTAAAAATGGTTTACCGTGTTTACATTCTACTTGAAAATACTAGAAAATATTGATAAATAATCTGTTTCGTTCGCTTTTCCATCCTTTATTCCATAAAAAAATGGTTTTTCCCTTGCTAACAGTTCAGATTCAGTCAAGTTTAGAAATTAGTCGGAAGTTTTCGGATATCTATATAACGATAAAACAATATTATATAAGTGTGTTTAATGTTTTATTTCTACCTCTTTCTGGAAAAAATGTATTACAATTGCATGAATTAAATCATTTTTTGCTTGCTTTTACAATTGGCAATACCATAATATTATATAATTCGAAAGAAATATGCGTTCGCAAAATGGCCACAAGAAAGTGATTATTTCATGTCTTTTTCGTTTTCATACAAAACGTATGAGAAGGAAGATTTTTATGGAGGGCTTTTAGGACGATCGTCGATAACGTGCATACGATCTCTCCCTGAGACTAGTATATTCTTCGATCTCAACACAATTAAAAAAAATTAAATCCCCGAACGACTGTGGTTGTTCCAAGGTTATATTAATTTAATTATTTTTTAATATTTTCTTCGTGGATTGAACTAGACTGAATGTTTCCTCTTCCAAATGAAAGTAAGAGATGCCGAAGCTGAAAAAAAGCTGACAAACTAAATTAGTCCAAAGGTGAAGTTATTACTAGATGATCTAGAACAGCCCCCAAAGACCTGAAAATTTACTTATAAGACAGCAATATGTGGAATAAGAATTGCCAATAAATGGAAGGCTAATCTCCAACACTTGACAAAACTTCGAATGAATAGTGTTTATAGAAACAATCTAGATAATACTATACATGCGGCAAAATAGCAACCATTGCTATACAAAAATACATCGTTTTACTTGTTTTTTTCTTAATCAAACAAAAGATTACGAAACTTTCTTTCAAATAAGCATTTTCAGAAAATGAAGATTTAGTTTCTCTTTTCAAATCCTTTTTCTGCGGGGGGTATTTCAAGATTATATTACCATTTGAGGACTTAGAAGACTTTAACCGATTCCCAGAATCTCGCCTTTTTTATACAAATCGCTCGCTGGCCTTAACTTGCTTGCTACGCGCTTGGAATTTAAATACTACCTCCCCGTGGAAAAGGCTGCGTGCGTATCCTTCCCAACTTCATTCTCTACTTTCCGTTATTTCCAGCTTATAGGAAAACTCTTAACTCCTAGCTTCAAACACACCATTCGCTTTAAGAGCTCTGACAATTTGGGAAGTGACCTTTTATCATACGAATCTGTCATTTAAAAAAGGTAGAACACACTGCAATCTACACCCATCTAACAAAACAAAACACTTCAAAAGGAGGATAAAGCCAAACCAATGAGAGTATTTCAAAGGTTGTACAGTTATCTTTAACCAGCATCTGATTTTGATGTCTTACGATTTGAGGTAAAATAATAGACAAAAACTCAACTCCGTTACCAAGTTTCATTTAGAATGTGAAATTGAGTAAAGGTCATATCCCATCTATCTGCTGTACGTTATTTTCGGAAACAAGAGACGTGCTACAGGGTGCAGTTTACAGTGTACACTGTACAGTCACCCTGTGGTATTTGGGAAGGGTTGAAAGGCTCACTTTGTGGCTGCTTAAGGCCGCGCTTTTCTATAAATAAATTACACAATTCAACATGTAAACGGAAATAAAATTTACATCTTTCAGTGGAGAAAAGAGGCGAAGTTTTTATCACTATTAACAACTGAAAAGGGTGTCTGATTTGAATAAGGTAAATGGGCAAATAAATTGAATAAACAATACGAAAAGAACTAGAAAATTTTGTGCTTTCGTTGTTTAGAAGTAAATTCCTTGAATTAATGAATTTGAATGGGATGATGTTTTTTCATAGTAAATAGTGTTTTTTAAGAATTATGATATAATTTAAAAGATTGTTTTATACAGTACCTGTACATTTTTATCTTT